>OZ035877.1:4512688-5963978 GCA_964034865.1 Eristalis intricaria | reverse complement strand
CGCAGTTAATCATACTTTGCGCGAGCAGCACACCTTGTGTAATATTTTTATGATCGCTGGTGCCGCGCGGCGGTGAGGAATTTATTGGCCTCCCTCCGGCGGGGGAGAAAAAGTTTTCTTCAACATTCCTGCGAATCGTTTAAGTTCACCGATGAGCTTCGCTTTTCTGCCAATGAATGCATTTTACACGGTACGTGACATTTGTGGGCATTCCTTCATCGTGCATCTTTGCATTTGAGTAATCTTTGTGATTGCATTGAACGAGAAAAAGGATAAGCGCCTGCCTGCCTGCCTGCCTGAGTGTTTTTCGTGCATGTCTGCTGCACTGCCGAGAAGTGGCTCCCCCCTCCTATTCAACGGCAAAGAGGACGTGCAAATGCGGGGGCGGGGAAAAGAACAAAAGACGCGGAGCTGCCGAAGCCGTTCAATATCCTTTCAATAGTTTGCAATGGGATGTGCAAAGGATACTCGTTTGCATCCGTTTCGCTTATTGCTGCAGCCATCTGAAGAAGGGCACGTTACAACTTGATTTCTAATAGGTACTTCGTCGAGTAGAGGTAAAGTTTCTCTCTGAGAGATAATTCTGCGCCGCGGCTAATGTCGCAGAAAGGAGTAAAAGTTAAGTGGGACAAGATGTCCTCTGGGAAGGTGTCGTTGATGGGGTATTGGAAAGTTCTTCGCTAGAATCGAATGGGAGATGAACACGGGGATGGGGTGTTGGACAAGAAACAGAGAAAGTGTGTACTACGGGACAGAAGACGCTTTGGAACAGATGACACTCGGAGCCCCATCTGCAACTGAACATCACGCAGAGATGGGCAATTGGTTTAAACAGTCATTGATTTTGCACAGTCTTAGAGGCAGAGGGACGGCTGGGTCAGGGAACAGAAATCGTCCAATGACGATGGAGAATCCCGCGTAATCAGTAAAAAAAAAGTCCCCAAAGTCGAACCTTGCCCTTCTCCTCAAGGAACCGGCCCATCGGCCAAACTCTCAGAGCCTATAGCACGATGTGGTGGTGTCTCACCGGGCGACGAGGAACTTCAATCCTCGTCTACCACCTTGACTGCCCACATCTTCAAAGTGGATCCCAACCAACCTTGGCTTCCAACCATCCTAAGTTTTCATTTAATTTCTCCCACTAAAATCATCTTTCTTTCCAGGTCTCATAGTGAATGGCTTCATAAACGTCTCCATCACGACCATCGAACGACGTTTCGGCCTGCGATCGAGTCAAACCGGTCTGGTGGCCAGTGGATACGACATCGCCTCGTTCCTCTGCCTGGTCCCAGTCACCTACTTCGGGGGCCGGTTGAACGCGTCGAAGCCCCGCTGGCTGGCATGGGGAGTCATCCTGATGGGCCTGGGTTCGCTCACTTTTGCCATGCCGCACTTCCTAGTCGGCCCGTACAGAGCCACTCACTCCGAAGTGAACACCTGCCAGGATCACAGAAACTCCACAATAGACGTGAGTAACAATCCAAAACCACGAGATTTCATTCCCTAACAAGTCTCTTCTCCTTCCCCAGTATTGCAGTGATCTGTCGGAAAACGAAGTCGAGGAGGAGAATCTCTCGTGGAACGTGTGGTTCTTCTTCGTCGCCCAACTGCTGCACGGTGCCGGGGCGTCGCCGCTCTTCACGTTGGGCGTTACCTACCTCGATGAGAACGTCTCAAAGAAAATGTCATCACTTTACTTGGGTAAGTGGAGCCGAAAGTTTCTTGATAACGCATGCAAATTTCCCACTCGCATTCGCACTCGCACTCGCCCTCCTCGGCGAGCAAACAGAACGCAAGCGTTTTTCAATCGTCGTTTGTGTCTCGCCTAGACAAATAAAACTCTCATCAATCATCTGCCCTAATCGGGGGGATCGGGTGTGCAATCAAACAGTGACTAGCGATGGAGATGTTTTATTAGATGCCGGTGCACGAGACCGAGGAAGGGAAACTAACTCTCTCTCTCACTCCGTCTTTCTTCAAAGGACTCGGGAGAGTGAGATGTTATTTGTCGGTCTAAGACGACAGTGTTTACATCCAATATCCTGACCCAGTTAAGCGGGGACTCGCCTAGGCTTTGTCTTCCCCAATGTGGCGGGCTCATTGCCGGAAGGGTGCTGCTCCATGATAAGCTCAGAGGGATGCAGGAGCGAGAGCAGGAGAGAGGAGAGGGGACGCAAAATTTATTGTCTTTTGTCAGACAATTGCGATTGAAACTAAAATTTTGGATAACCCGTTGGATGGGGTATTCAGGCGGGACAACGCCGACAACGACGACGACAACGACAACGACTGCGACACAGCAAACAATCGGAAAGAGATTTACAATTTATTAGCAAATGGGGAGGATACACTGCTCTGGTGTGTGTCCTGTAACAATTGTGCTTGGGGGGAAGCTGGTCGTGTGTATCGAGGGATGTGAATACCTAGACGAGATGTGAAACGCTTAGGGAACCACAATAAATTTTAAATGTTATCTCCTTAAATGCAGGACGACAACGACACACTGGAAAACCGAAGAGCTTATTATTTTGTAAAAACCGGATTTCAAAGGACTCCGATTCCGACTTCGGGGATAGATGAGTTAATGTTTGAATAAAATTATCTGTGGCTTTTGTGGAGTTAAGTCGCAGGCTTATGGTGAGAAAGTTGAATGGTCTTGGGACTCATTAGGGTGCTCAGACCAGACAACTGTCTGGCGGGACAATGTAGACACTGGCAGAAGCTTGATGGGTTGTTAATTTAATCAATTGAAGACGGAGTAGAGGGAGGCAACTTGAGAGAAGACGAGAACGATTGAGGTGGTGCAGGGAAATCGAAGCAGGCGGGGCAGGCATCATGGCCAGGGGGTATATCATTGCCATTGCCTACATCCCAGACTGGATCTGGAGCCAAGTCGAAGGAGACATGAGACACCGCGACTGTGGACAACCAGCCAAAACCCAGATTCCAAGCCCAAGCGGCCGCTGGAACCACATCGACATACAACTCTGGCCAAAGTCATCCTCCCATGACATCTCTTCTCAACAGTTCCTTGCTCAATTTGATACCAAACATCCCTGGAACGCGTCGTGCATATTCAACAGGCAGCCGGATAAGACCAGATCCTCAATCCTGGTAAACTCTTGTAAATTGCTTATCTACGTGCCCCCATCTATTCAGCAAATTAAACAACTCCCAGTTAAGCACTTCCATAAACTCTGCCGGACCGACATTCCCTCAAACTGCGACGCATATTTTGCTCTGTGTTCCCCCGGAAGAGCGAAAACAAAAACAAAATGAAATTGCCCGCGTTAATATGCTCAATTTGTCAGGATATTCCCCATAAATCCTCGAATGTGTACTCGCGTTGCATGAGTAAGAAGAAACTATTAACCCCACAGATCATCATCCTTTCCGCTTGGAGTCATTCCCTCCGCCCTCATCGCAGACTAAAGACATTTCATTCTCTGTCTCTTGTTTTCCAGGAATCTACTACACCATGGCAATAATTGGACCAGCCATTGGCTACGTCCAAGGGGGGCAGCTTTTGCAAATCTACACGGACTTTTTAACCGTCGACTCAGCAACGTAAGTAGACATTCAAACGGCAGCACGCATCATTGTGCTTTCGCCGATTGGGTAGGAGCTCTTGTCTCGTCATCTCTTAAAGTTAATTGAAAGAAATGAAAAAAAAAACCCCCCACACACACAAACAGTTTAAATCTATCCTTGAACAAGATCTGTGCCCCCGTCTCTGTTGAGGAAATTATAATAAAACACAATCTCATCTGTGGTAATAATAAACCGTGTCAAGCAACCCTTGTGCGTTATTTATGCGCGCGGTGGCTGTGACAACCCTCGTTTGTTAGCGGAACTAGCTGAATGTTGGATACCCATGCAACAGGGCTTAGTCGAGTGAAAATAAAACATCAACACCGTGTTTTTTTCTCTTCTGCTTCTTTTTCTGGCTTGGCTTTTCGCCGTTCACCGTTCCGACGCCGTTGTTGCCGCGGTCTTGGCTTGGCTCTTATTTATTGCGATGGTGATCCTGGTGGTATTTTACGCGTTCACACCTGTAACGACGACGCTTGTTTCCTCGGAAACAAATCAGCGAATGGTACACCCCTGCGTGAAGATTTGCAAGAGAACGCGATGCTAGAAGAAGGATGCCAATGGGGAGGGAGCTCAGAGCGCGGTAATGACGTGGAAAACACATTTCATTTTGGCATGAGGATAAAGACATGCCAGGCACGGGGCGTTGCTCGCGTTTATAACGCGTTCTCATTTTATTTAATTGAATTCTTCCCCCCCGAGGAATTCCGGATGTTGGGCTCTAAGGAAACAACACAATATTTCGCGTTTCACAAAGTCGTCTCGGGTCTCAGGTGAAATGAGGTGTGAAATTTTTCAATTGGAATTTGTCGGCTGCACGCTGTTGCTTGGTCAACAAGGGCAACGGGAAATTCCCTGAATGGGCTGAAATTGAAAAGAGAACTTGTACGGATGCAGGAATCATCAAAGGTTGACAAGTAGTTGGCAAATGGGACCCATTTTCGTCTCGGAATTGAGTTCCACTCGTTCCCAATCAAAGAGAAGACCACAAGAGACTCCAATCGTCAAAACATCGACAAGTCTACGGACTCACATTCTACTCCGTCTCTGAATCGCCCCAATCAACAAAAACACCACAAATGGTCCACAGCGAAACCTTTACAGTTGTAGTTTGACTCCAACAATCAAAACCCTGAATCTACTTCGTCCCTCAATCGCCCCCTAACAATGAGACGACCACAACAAGAGCCCCACAACAGCTTATCCTCTCAATTTTCCTAGTTAACCTCCTCTCTTCGCTTTCAAAAATGTCCAGTCTAGGTCTAACAAGTCAGAGCAAAGTCTGGATCGGTGCCTGGTGGGTTGGTTTCATATTCGCCGCACTCGCCTGTGTTCTCCTCTCGATCCCCATCTTCGGCTACCCGAAATCGCTGCCCGGATCGGACGAGATCCGATTGGAGAGAGTCTCCGAAGCGCACAGTGGAAAATCCGAAGACGATGGACAAACGTTCACCAAGCTCAAGGAACTGCCAAAAGCCTTGCTGTCCCTGCTCAAGAACCCAACGTTCTTCTTTCTCAACCTAGCCGGCGCATCGGAGGGCCTGATTATCGCCGGATTCGCAGCGTTTTTGCCGAAACTCATCGAGAATCAGTTCAGTATCTCCCCGGTGTGGGCCGCCCTGCTCATGGGTGTGATTGCGGTCTCCGCTGGAGCTGGGGGGACATTCCTAGGCGGGTACTTGGTGAAGAAGTTTGACCTGGCGTGCTCTGGGATCATTCGCATGTGTCTGATAGCCACGGTCATATCGACGTTCTTCACCATGTGCTTCCTGATGACGTGCCCAAACCTGAGCTTTGCCGGAGTCACCTCAGGCTATGGTGGCGTGGTGAAGGAAGAGGGAATTCTCTTGGACGCCAGCTGCAACAGCGCCTGCCACTGCAGTCGAATGAACTACGATCCGATTTGTGGGGCAGATGGCGTCATGTATTACAGCCCCTGCCACGCTGGCTGTCAGCAGGAGCGACCGCTGGACAACTCCAAAGTCTACCACGACTGCGACTGCATTCCCACAAGGGAGAATGTCACCTTCGAAGCGATCAACACCATGTGCCAGTCGACCTGCACAAGTCTGCCATACTTCGTGGCGTTCAGCATCGTCTTGATGCTGTTCACCTTCCTGGCGTCCATGCCAGCGTTAGCTGCCACCTTGAGGTAAGTCACAATAACCCATACTTCCAGCCCACCACATCTTCTCTTCTCTCCTTTAGATGTGTTCACGATGACCAGCGTTCGTTTGCGCTCGGCATTCAGTGGATCAAGGTTCGCCTCTTGGGCACGATTCCAGCCCCGATGATTTTCGGCAAACTCATCGACGAGACATGCATCCTCTGGCAGGAATCCTGCGACGAGCACGGAGCCTGCCTGGTTTACGACAACAAATACATGAGCAGGTGAGTGAGAAACACACACTCAATGTGCAACAAGTGACTACATCGATTCTCATTCCCCCAAACAGGTACATGTGGATACTTGCGCTCACCGCAAAAATAGCGTCCGTGCTGTTTTTCCTCGGAGCATGGTGGTTTTACATTCCACCCAAGCACGTGGCAGACACCACTGATGGGACGAGCAGCGGTGCTCCTGCTAACAAAGCCAACAAAAGTCTACCTCGAGGGGACGATGCCAGCGAAGAGCAGCAGTCACAACAGCAGCAACAAGTATCACCAACCCCCGACGAGGGCAAATCTGTGAATGAAACTGCCGCGCAACATGCGCAGAGGACCGCAGACAGTGGCGGCCGCTACTAAGTGAACCGAACGCGGCTGATTACGATTCTTTTCCTTGACTTAAATCGTTTACTGAGTGGCTGATGCGGTGCGATGTGATGACGTTTTTTGTTTCATAATCCGTTTGCGGCCACTTTTGACTAGACATTAGGCATTAAGATATAATTACTCCACAATCACGTGTACGTATGAGTTAATTTTAAGTGTAGTCCGGAGTCTGAAACTTCTCAGACGACGCGTTAGTATTAGGGCGAGTTTAAACCGAAACTTTGCTACGTTACTTTACAACTTTTGCGATAAAGGTTTTTAAGTGTTCCATTTGATAGAATTTTGTATCGACTTAAATAGAAATAGAAATAAATGTGAACGTCTTAACAAGTACTTTGGGTTGACATTTTAATTGCTGGTAGTCTAAGTCAAAAGCGTGGGAAGAAGTCCTTGGCATCTTCTGGTTGCGATCTTTGTTCCTCCAGATATCTGGAGAAAAAGTTTCAACCACAAACTGAGTGAACGTCGATTAGATCCGACCCGAAAAGTCCTCAACTTCGAATCTGTGGGACAACTGAAGAGAGGACGCCTCCATTTAAGGTGGCGCACACAAGAAGAGAAGGACCTAAACTAGCTGGCTGGAGGCTGAGATCGCGCTAGCTGCAGAGGCTGAAGCCCAAGGCCACCCTGGCTGTAGAGCCATACAAAGAGATCATAAGAAGAAATGAAAAGCCTGCACCGATTTGAAATGAACGGGTAAGACGTCGCTTTCTACTGGCCGGTCTAAAGAAGTTGGGTGTTGTTTTAATATCGAGGCGAACCTCCAGTAGAGACCTACGTTCTATCTCATACATTCGACCGTCAGCTATGACTTAAGACAGTCAGTTATGACTTAAGACAGTCAGCTATGATTTAAGACAGTCTGGCATATATGACTTCAAATAGGAACTGAATTGTTTGACTAATTTATGCCATACGCAGAAGAAACTAAGCAAGAGATAATACTTATGTCGGACTAAACACCATCCTTGTAGCGCCAATACAATCTGCTACATCTCGTGGGCATGTGGAAGGCATTGACATACTTTCCATTACACACATCGTAAATACAAATACAAATACGCGTCTAACCCGGTTCACCACCCCCACAAATTGTTAGGTACATATTTCAAATACCTTGTAAATGCTATCAGTTTGCACAAGACTAACAAACTTCGACAATAGATAAAGTCTATACTTGGGTTTGTAACACTCTTTCAATCTTTCGACTTATCTTTTCAAGAATTCGTTAATCAACTCTGGAACATTTGTCATTAACATTAAAAAGAAACAAATTGCACATGACTCAGATTAGAAGACATCCAATGGCAATTGATAAAAAGAGAAAGCGGAACAGACGCCCACCTTACCACATCGGATATTGAAGAAAGTTATGCATACGCCCACACACCATTGTCATTCTGATATGCACCGGAAATGAAATATGACAATCTCTGAGATATAGCAAATAAAAATCACTCACAAACAACATAACCTCTCTCTGACAACCCTGGTAGAAACCCAAACCCACCTCAGTCGCAGTCTTTACCCAGCTGTTTCACTTCATCCCCTTTGTGGCTTCATTCGTGTGAATTCGCCTTCAACTCTAGCGCATGCAACCTCTGCGCACTTCTCGTCTATCTCTGTGAATTCCATTTGATTTTCATAACAAAACAAACATTTTGTTCGTCACAGATGATTTTTGTTTTCATCAATAAAATGGCTGTGTGGGATGTCCCCACAGATGGGTCAGACGTTTTGACATTCTCTTTTGTTATTGGAATTCTTCTCTGTGGTGTTTTTTGAAAATAAAGCGTTGGTATCGAGTGGAGTCTATGGTACTGAGTGTTGCAGCGTTAATACAGGAATAACTTAAGAGCGTCTTCGCACTTCTTAGCTACAGGAACGAACAGGAACAGACAAATCTATTCGTAAGTACTCGTGAATTATTAAGATCATATATTAAGTCCATAGACAATTCTTTAGGAAACCAACACGATAAAACAAAAGTAAAACATGACTGTTGCTTATTGAATCGAAATAATAGACACAACATCTCTAGAATATCAGTTGCACATGCAATCAACTGAATAAACACTCGTGGAAATCAGATTTGAAAGAAATACTACACGAATGATACACTTACCAACTTACCAAAACATTTCGATTGGACAAAACCAATATCTGAAAATGGAACCGGATGAAAATAGTCAATAAAGACGCACATTTATCTACTCAAGAGTTTAGTTAAAATTGTAAATGTGAAAATCAATCAAGTATCAAGTTAAAAACAACATCATGGACAAACATTGATAAATACAGACAAAAATCAACAAGATACGTAGCAGGAATCAAATTAAAATTTGCAAATGACCACAATAGTTTACTTACTCACCAATTTAGTTCGGATTTTTAATTAATATATTAATGTAAATAAAGATAAAGCTCAGCAATTGATTAATTCAAATTCAAAAGGCAATCATTACAACTGTCAAAACATGTTCAAACCTGTCTTACCCACTTACCTACTCTTAGGAACAAATTTCTTGAAACAGGTGTTGTAAATGGCAGCAAATCAATTGTGCAATGTAGGACAATGTCCAGGCTCTGTAAATAAATGTGCAATTTCAAGAAAACAGTAGATTTACCTCGAAATCCATGCAAATATCTGCAGAGCGGATCTGCGACGTTTTACGTGTGTATGTATGTGTAAGAATACCGAATTTCAATAATTGATCAATTTTAACCGCACTATATTTATCAGAATATATTTTTGTGTGCAAATAATATTTTTAAAAGAACTAATTCGCAAATTTAAACAATTTCTTCAACGAACCGAAAAACACGTCCTAACTGATTCACCACACTTCCGTACTGACAGACCAGTGTTGCCCCTTTGAATTTCTAATGCTCGTGGTGACAGCCGACCAGTGTTGCCACTTTATCTTATAAGTAATAAAAAATGAAAAAAAATTAAATTGATTGGTTTTTCATTGCTTAAAATTCAAATACTATTTGAAATTCATAGAACAATTGAACAATTATTCTGTTGGCTGAAAATGCGCTTTTTCGCTTTAAATATTGTTGGTAAGTAATTGCAATATATCAGAAATCAAATAAAATCAGAAATTTCGGGAGGCGAGTTGTGCACGTTACTTGAAAACCAAGTAGGAAGTTGATTGTCTTCAACAAATACATGAGCACATGTACAACGCCACGTCAATAAATCTGTATTAAACAGCACTGAAAGTGGCAACGCTGATCAACGACAGTAAAACGTCAACACCTCACCACACAAATTCGCCGCAAAACAGATGTTGTTTCCTGCACTGCACACATTCTACAGCCGTCTCGCTTCAATCCAATTGGAATAAACTCTCCCACAGAGATTTTTTCGTCTCTTCCTCGCATTCATCTTCTTCAGTCGAATTGACCATCGAATTTCCTCCCACAAAACGCAGCCAATTCAGTTGAACGGTGAATTTTCAGTGAATCGCAAGTGTAGTGAAACGCGCAGATCGAATCGAAATTAATTCTCATCCAAAAGTAATACAAAAGAATTTTTGTATTTTTTTTTGTTCCATTTTCACATTAATTTTTCTCTCTATTCGGGTCATTCAACCATTCTTCGACTTTTAACGAATTCATTTTTCGCATCTATCTCCCTCCGCACAAGTGGAGCACATCAGAAAATTCCTCTGAAAAATGTCAGCCAACGTTGCGCTGCTGGTCATGCACTGACTTGAATCTGGAGTCTGATGAAGAAATGGAACATATTTTTTTCATCTCGCAGCAAACCAGAACTGATTGAATTTCACCTGTTTTTGTCATTGTGTTGGGTGTTGAGTGTGTGCTGAGCCGAGGGTCTGTTCTTCTTGGTCCCCGCGAGACAGCATAGCAAGCAGTGCGTGTGTGTTTTGTACTTCTCTGCATGTGGCTTGGACTCACATTCTGATCAACTCTGCTTCAGCAGCAGGCACACGTTTCTTTGTTGTTTGGATTACATAAAACCAAAAAAGCACACAGAAAACAGCAAGAAGTGGAAGGAAAAGGATAACTCAGCGAAAGACAGTGGCAGAGGGACAGAGCGAGAAAGAGAGTGAGAGAAAAGTGTGCAATGAAGTATTTTCGTGTCTAAATTTGTTTTGTTTTTCTTACTCTGGTTTCAAATTCAAAATAGTCCCCCACGAAAAGGGAAGTGAATTCGCAAGAAAGCACCAAACAATAGACGTAACAAAAGTGGAGCACGTTGTGTTTTATTTTTCCACCTTCTGCCATAACATCTCCCTGCCAGTTTTCTTTCGGTCGTTTATCGGTTGCATTTCGTGAAGAAAGTGGGGGGACATCGCAACGCTCGTTCAGAGTTCAGGCTCAATAATCCGTTGATTCTTTGACAAAAGCGAATCGAAAAGAAAAGAATTAAATAATACCTTGCCTTGCATTGCGAAAAAAAATAACAAGAAGAAACACGAAGAAAAAACACACAAGCAAATCGGTTTTCACTTTCACCTTCAGTGCGCGTAGTGTTCAATTGTCTTGGGTTTTGCTTATGCATTTATAGTTTGATCCCGCAATTGTTGTACGAGTCAAATTATTTTTCAGTTTCTTCGACTCGCACTTCTTCGGTTTCGTTTGCTTATTCGTATCCAAAGTGAGTGTTGGCTCAAAGCAGAGAAGAAATTACGTGTGTTTGTGTAATAATTCATCGCAATCACATCAGCAGCAGCAGCGACCGGGTTAAAGAGGAGCTGGAGAGAAAAAGAGGATACCTGACAACAAAATCATATTTTGGTGAGTCTCTACTTTGACGAACAAGAATTCCGTCCATTAACTAATTTTTTCTGTCTGTCCAGAGGGCTAGTCTTGGGTTTTTCTTTTCCTTTCTTCCTCTGTCTACCCTTTCTGAATACGGATTTCATGAGTATGGCTTATTCCAAGCACAGCGACACGAAGACGACGGCGATGAAGATACGCCAACTCATCTAGTGGTTAACTCGTGTGTCGGGTGTTCGCTTTGCTTGGACTATTCTTGATATCTGATGACGAGGAGGTATTTATTATTGGATCTCATTTCGAGTTTATGTTGTTATATTGGCTGACATTCCGTAATGAGTGTGATGGCCTTCTTGTTGGATTGTGTGGGATTTGCAAGCAGTCCATTAGGGGTACGACTGGATGGTGCTGGAGGTTGTAGACAATTTCTCAATGCAATAACAAGATGGTGGTGACCACAGGATTCTGAGCTTATTTCTGTCTGCCATGAGACAAGAGAGATCCGTGGGTTTAAAATAGGGAAGCATTTGGAACAGACGCTGAAGAAACTTCTTGTGTGTTGCTCACTCGAAGGGCAAATGAGGTCAACAACACTTGCTCATCTCCTCCTTCAATGCCATCGAACACATTTGAGTTCTATGCAAAGAAAACTATTTCCCATTTACTTTTGCTCGCGTTTCCTGTCTGGGCATTTCGCCATCTCGACAGACTGGGTGAACGAACTACAAGGCATGCCGCTCGCTCCCCGATGTGCGACAGCCGCACGCATTGCAATAAAAGGGAGAAGAGGATGAAGGTTTGGGAGGTTTATGAGATATCGTAAACTAAGGAATATGCAATAATTGGTTTTTGCCAAGTTTCTTCAGCAAACCACATCCACTGCCGTGCGTGTCTCTTGAATGGAGGAACCAAATGTTGGATGTCAAGACTAAATGGGAATTTTTGGTGGCACAGTCATCGTTTGATGTTCTTCTAGTTTTAAGGAAAATGAATGTGAACAGCTACCGAGGTCGTTGTAAAAGGGTTTATGATCTAGAGCTTCGACAAGCCGCCGTAAATCATCACAGCCGTAAATCTCACTCCACCCTCGGAATTCAGGACGATGGGGGGTTGTTTTCAAGAAAAATAAAGACACAATGTAAACGCTGTTGTCCTAAAATATCAAGCAACATATGGACTTATTTACATAACCTTTGTTTGTTTGATTAGTCTGCTTGTGTTCCACCATTCAACAGAATTTATTCCCAGCTGCTTCGGTTCCTGTGGGACGAGTACATTTTCAGTCATGTCAAGGGACTTGATTCAACAATTTCCAACCTCTCGGATTCTTTTCACTCGGAATTAAGTTAATCACTGCAGTCATTCAGCATCGCTGTCACATATGAAATAACCGGCTTTGTCGTTCTTTCACACGATAATTACCCCCCCATTAAGTCACCTTTTCGACGACGGCCACAGGCACTGGCACAGGCATAGGCACCCATACAACCGCACACAATATGTCACAAGGTTAATGAGTTCATGCATAATGAACCACATTCAAGTTCTCCTTTTTTGGGCCACAAAACTTTCGGGTTTCCATACGAAACTACAAGACAAATTGGAATGTATTTGACTGATTAGTTGACTATAGGGTTGTTGTTTTTTAATAGGACAAAAAAAAAATCGAAATCCTTTCCATCAACAGAAGTCGACACAGCAGCGAGTGCTCGCTTTCGAGAGAAAGGGAAAAAGTCAATAAATCGATAAAGAACCTCTTAAGAAGATTGATAAAGTGCCAAGAGACATTCATTGGTGTGTTTATTCATTCTCAGTCTACAGTCTACACGTCCTTCATTCGCCTTCAAGCCTTCAGTCTCGGTCGGCTGCCTCATTCTCCATCGCTCTCTCCCTCTCTCTCTCTGTCTCTGTGGTGGTGGTATCTTTGCTTTTCTTTTCATTCCATTTTGGTTGGTCTGGTTTTGTATTCTGTGTCGTACGCATAATTTATTAGACTTTTTGACATTTGACATTGGAGAGTTTGTTTCGAATGAAAGTTAGTAATGAAATTATGATGGATTCTTTATGCTTCACACGTTTTGTTTATCAGGGATGGAGGGAAAGATTTTGAGATTATAAATTTGGTCAGTAAAGAGTGGAGAGATAGGTTATGTCAATGGATCATGCAGCAGTTAGCGGGAACATTGAAGTTAAAAGAGGAGGAAAAGTGTGTAATTCTGGCAGCAAATCATACTGATTTTTGTCTTTCTTTACACGCCTCTCGATGATTGTTTCACAGTTGGTTATGCCAAAGTGATGTCGGCACACAATGATCCTAATGGCACTTTTATTTCTGGAAACGCTTTGACAGATGAGTTAATTAACGTCTTTGGAGAACTCCGATTCAGTGTCCATTAGAAAACAAATGCCTATCCAATTTTTACGACACACTCTCTAATCACATTAAACGAAAGATAACCTCTAAGAGGTTGTTAACCTAAAAGGAAAAAAATGAGACTTTTATCAAATCGAATTCTAAAAAGAAAAGAACCAAATGAAAATCATGTCATGGAGACATGGAATCTGTTTTATGGCTTTCTCCGCTAACAGCAAGAACATCGTAAACAATCGGCACGATGGCGGAGAGAATTTAATTTGATTACTTCTTGATTAATTTCCTCATAAATCCCCATGCATAAACACAGGCATTCACATAGAAATAAAACCGAAAAAAATACAAAATTAGAGAGAGAGAGAATGAGAAAAAGCTGATTAAGTGGAACAAGAGCATATTTCTAAAATTACGACGATGAGTTGTTCCTCTTCCCGAAAACATTTATCGACATCATTCACTCCTTCGTAGACACACTTGTGCGAAAATCACAAGAATAACTATGAAGGTTATGTAGCATGATTTTTTTGTTTTTTTCAAAACCGTCCACTCCAGCGGAGAGAACCAGAGGCTTCACTGAGTCATGCCATTGCCTCTTCCTCTTTGTGATGATCCCGTTCACCGCAAAACCTGAACTGAGAAGAGGTTTCTTCTGTCAGTCCCGCAGCAACATGACTTCCTAATCTTTCGCTTCGAATGAAGCATATTAAAAATAAAAAAAAGCAGAAAGATGTAGAAAAGCGAAGAAGGAAAGAAAAAATGAGAAGATAAATCAACAACCTCTTAATTTTTAGAGGTCGACAAGTTTTTTTTTTCTGACAGAATTTGTATGCACATGACAGCTGTGGGAGTGTAGAGATGAGTTTGTCGCGAATTTGGAGAGAATCCGGTATGGAAATTGATTGAGGGCATCACTAACTTGAATTTTGATGTTTTCTATCACAAAACGCTCCCGGGAGACTGATGGCTGGTGCGTGGGTTCTCCCTTGACAACCACATCCCTGGATTGTGACAAGGGTGTTGTTTGTAGAAATCTCAAACGACCTCTTTTCCGTCCTCGACAAATTTCTTTCCAAATTGCCATGTGTTGCCAAACGAAACGCCGTCAAATTCATTCAACAAACAAAACTATCTCTGAAAGCAGATTCATCTGACAATCGAGGAAAACAATTTCTTATCTCACAACGAAATGAAGAAAAAAAAAACTATTTACACAAGTGTTCCCGTAGCGGAGGGAGGCAGAGACGCCTTGTGTAGTCAGCCTTCTCCTCCTGCTGGATTGCTACAGGCTTTGAAACGCGCAAACATCGATTAGATAAGGTAATGGTGATGTGACTGGCAGTATCTTCACTTGAAATAATTACATTCTAATGAGCGCAGTCAACGGCAGTAAACGATTCGTCGCTGAATGGCAATGGCCCCGTCTAATGGGCTTTTGTTTGTCTTGAAATGCCTCATAAGTCCTTTGAGTGAATTTATGAATGCGATTCGATGTGACACAGACTACGTCGCCTAGTGGAATTTATTTAAATTGCCTTAGTTGTGGTTGAGGAGGCTGGCGGGCGGAAATTCCCACTTGTTCCTCAAATCCTGCAGACTGATCGGTCGCATATCCCTTCACATCATCTAATCCTTATCACCATTCCCCCAAATTTCCCAAAGGTCTAATTTGTGGTTCCCACACCACATGTTCGCACACACAGATGTGCCCTTCAAGGAAGCCGATAAGAAGCGACGAACATAAATCAAAATGTAAACACCACCAAAAGTGTCTACGTATCAGAATGTCAACAAAATCTCAGACAATTCCTCTAGTCCGTGTGCGTCAAATCCCGGCACACCGGCTACACGATGATGACGCGCGTGTAAGCGCGACCTTGATTGGCTATCCAATGTCACCGCGCTGCCTAATTGGGAATCCAACTAATTAGATCCGTGTGGCGTATGCTGAGAGACAACTGCGAACATCGCACACACACACACAGCACAAGTCAGTGAGATGTGTTCCACCTTGAAGGTGCCACAAAAACAACAAGCATTCCTTTTCTGTCCGTCCTGACAGAGGGATCTTTATGTGTGCGTGTGACTGGGGGGAAAATAAACATCCATCGAGTCCTTGGAATCGCCTGGATTCCCTGCCGCTCTCAACCCTAGTTAATTACTACCGGGCTAATTTTCAGAGGTCTATTGTGTGTTGTGCGTCAAGTGCTGGCTGAGGTGGTGCAAGCTGCCCGAGGGGGGGAAATGTAAACTAGTGAGAGGAGTGAAAGGAGGCCCATCTGCACCGCAAACTATGTTTGTCCTCTTGGGTTCGTCGTTGTTCCACATTTCAATTGATGTTCCTCTCCTTTGGTGCGCTCCACACAGACGATGGAGAATGAAGCAGAACGAGAATGCTTTGCTTCTTCTTCTTCTTATTTTTTCTTCTGATGATGATGATGATGCTGAGAAGGAAGAGAAGAATGATGATGGTGCCACGATGGATGAATGTGTCTCGTGTGTGAATTTGCAGACCGTCTCTCTCTCTCGGTGTTTAGTGTCTTTCGAGAAGGATTCATCTTTTCCTTTGCAACCAACAAAAGGTCGACTGGTTGGCTGCATAAGTGCTGCATCCACCATCCAGACGAGAGGTGCTGCATGTTTATAAATACCTGACGTCGTCACCAAGTTGCCGTCGCCGCCGCCATCATGGAGGAGATACCATTAAGCGAACTTCTAAAAGAGATAACAAGTGCGATCAACTTTGCATCTGCACGCAAGCACTCGTCTTGTTCGACGGGAAGGCTTTTGTTTTCAGTTAGCTGCCAGTTCAAGAGCATTCAAGGATTGATGCGGGGACTCTGAGATGCGTAGGAAATGCATACGGAGACAGGACAGAGGCGGAGACTGAGTGAAAGATTGTGTCGTAGTGTGGGCGTATTCACGTTTAATTGGAATGTTTTCAGCGAACTGTTTCGCCGGAAGCTGACTCGACTTTGAAGTATCCCGATGTACATATCGGGGAGTGGAATTCATTTCAAGTTCCTTTGTGCTCAGCGTGGGCTGGCGAATCTGACAAAGTTTTTCATTTCTGTTCCCTTCCTCGAACACAGCAGCTTCTTTAGTTGCCTTTCGCACATTGTTTGCCGCCGAATAGAGTGTTTGTTTAGACGCCTCTTTTGCCGTTGAATGGCATCTCTCCAATTTCTCCTAGTCTTCAATTTCCCCTATTTCACCATTCAGCACCTACCACGGCGTCCTCAACTTTTCCTAGACTTCAACTTCCCCTATTTCACCAATCATCTGCTGTCATTGCTTCCTCGACGCTTGCTATACTCCGACTTCCACGATTTCACAATCGACAGCAGTCTAGTTTCGTTTTTTGGGTCAACGCGTGCGTCGCCGCGTCAATCACCCGCTCGCCACGCGTTTGACAATCAAAACAATCCTCAAGCCGCCGCCAAGAAAGACACAGAGATTCATGTGCGGCCGCAGCGCATGGATAAACATTCCAACACCTCAGTTTACGACCGCCTAGGCCTAACATTTCGTTAATGCGCCCTAATTGCATAACAAGAAACCATTACGTCTCGTTACGTAATCACCATTAAATTTCGTTTCGAATTTTCAAAAGGTCTCATCAGCAGCTCCAGCAGGGCACCCCTTCTCCTCGCGCTGGCATTGCTTGGGCCCCGGAAAATAAAATCCAATCCCACCGAAGCTGCGCTAAATTGGAGCACTTAACCTGCACGGTCGACCGTAATTCGGTGCGGCTGCCACTGCTGCTTATGTAGTCGCCTCATGCGCCCAAATCTTCTTTGCTCACATCGGCTGTGTCTTCATTTTCTCTCGTTCGCTGCCGGTTTCCACACCTAATTGATTTTGCATTCTTAAAGTTCGAACTCGGAAACTCCGAACGCCGACAGTCAATTCAGTCGCTCGTCGGTTGTGGCAATTAAAATGCAGAGCCCGGAACCGACAACTTTAAATGCGCCTCATGGCGGGCGGCAATCAGAATCGCGAGGGAGTGCGGCAATCCGTCCACCTTCTCCTCCTCCGACTGCTCCGATTGCTCCGACTCCTCCGTCAGCAAGCGGCAGTGGCGTCGCGCACGGAATCTCGAAAGAAAGTATGCGCCTGGTTTGGTTAACCACGTCCGTAAACAGACACACAAGCCTCTGGAGTTGGACATAAACTTCAAACATTGTGTTTGGCTCTCGGCCTGAGTGGAGTAGTTTACGTCTGCACTGGCGGCCCGCGGAGAGAATCGCATTCATTTTCGGAGTCTGCTTCTGGTTTGAAGTGGCAGCGCGTGAAAAACGCTGAAAGGTGTAAAATTAGGTGGACTGCAGGTGCGCGGCGATGTGGGCGAAGCAACGACGAGAACGGGCTCCAATGGAGGGAGGAATCTTCGCAGCAGCGGCGGTGGCAGCAGGGATTAACACCGTTGTGGTGTGGTCTTTATGAAAACACACATTTCTGCCCCAATTACCACCCGCAATGGCGACGGGTGCGAGAGTGCGGGCTGAGATGCTTCTCGTTGTTGTTGCTGCGGTGCACTTGGCGGATGGGCTTCTATGTAAGACGACACTGTGCCACTGCATAGTTGCCCTCAAAATGAGGTCTTATGTCTTATTTATGTCGGAGCTTAGATTCTGTGGCGACAGCACAATGAGGTTGGCGATGAGAGGAAGCGACGGATGGTTGTGCATTTGGGTAATTAGCTGGGCTGATGGTGGGACTGCTGGTGCTCCGTTAATTGGCTGGGAGTGTACCGGTGTTCCGGTGGACGGGAAAAACCCTGTGGATCAGGTGAACTTATTTTCCAAATGGAGGCTGTGACTAATTGGATGGATATTGAACGTTCGCCTCTGGTTTTCTGGCAAGTCGGTGAGAGTCTTATGAGAGTTTGAAGATGAGTGTTGGGTTGGAAGTTATTAGGCTTACTACTTGGAGAAATGACTCGAATCTTGCATTGTGCAACGTTGCTTCAAGATATGCCACATCAATCCTCTTTATTCTTGTGTGGCGCAGCAGTTTTGGGTAGACCTGGCAATCACCCATCTCTCTTACTAAACGCCTCCAGCTGGCTGAGGTCCGTCTTCACTTCTGTGCGTCACCTTAGACGCAAGCTTCCTTTGTTCCCATCAGAGTCGAAAACTCTGGCCTGAGCTAAGTTGTCAATGCGCTCTACATGGCCCACCCGAAGAAGCCTGGGTGGGCTCATGGCACTGCACAGTACAGTACTGGACAATTCGCGTCTGAATCGTCTCCTGCAGAAAATCACACATAAAACCTTTCCCTCGAAGAGACCTACATCCGCTTTTGAGATTGTCCATGTTTCGGTGCCATACAACACGACCGGGATGATCAGTGTCTCGTAAATTCAGGTTGGTCCTTCGAGGCACGGCTCTCTAGCTGAATTGTCTCTTGAGCTCAAAGAAACAGTGGATGGCAAGAGATAATCTGGGTTTGATCTGGAACTCTTTACTTCGAAGCCGATGTAGACGAAGTAAGTCCTTGACTATCTCGAAACTACAGCTGCCCATGGTGACGATCTGTCCAAGACGTCGTTCTTGTCTGTCTTTTCTTGAGGACAGGATACATTCTGTTTTCTGCCAGGCGAATTGAAGCCGCTTTCGTCTCGATTCAATCTCAGCCGCTTCCGTCAGCAATCAATGTCAGCAAACTCCTCCGACGCCTAATTTGTTTTCTTAATCTCCAATCATCAATGTCATCCGAGTATACTGACAGCTGTACGGACTTCTGGAAGATCGCGCCTTTAGTCTTGGCGTGTGAGTATTGTCCGTCTTGTCCGATGCAGTTAACATCTTTCGCTTGACCATTTCTACTAAGAGTCCCAGTACCCCTGGAAGAAATAGAAATTATTGCATTTCGTCCACCAAGACGAAAGTTGAAATGGTATCTCTACGCATTCCAATTCCTATTCATTGCCGATACCCCTTATCAGGGTCCACGGTTCGAGTCCCAGTGAAATCAAAGTTCATACGCTTTTTTCTGGTTTTCAAATCTGGTCCAGTCACCATTTGTCGTTGGGATCAAATTAACGGCACTATCTGTAGTCCTTCAGTGGTATTAGTCTAACTGTGGGTATCACAATTTACCAACATGGTCTAAGTGTTCTGGTGAATTCACTAGAAGCCCTTCTATTCATTGCCCAGCAGCTTCCTTCTAGCTTCAGTCAAAGTCTAATAAATCTCTCTCTTTCTCTTTTCAGTTTGCTTGTCACAAACAAATTCGAGGAGCACACATTTGGAGGTGAGTTTCAAGCTAAATTTACTCTGCTCCAACTCCAAGCCATAAGCTAAGAGTAAGGGCGTCTTGAATGTTTGAAAAGATCGATTCTAAATATTTCCGGCGTCTTGAATGTGAAGATCTATACTTAGTGGTTTCCCTGGTCTCTGCCTGTACCTGTATCAGCAAGTTGACGAGACATTAGGACAGCTGCTGCAAGTCGACTGGTTCAGTTTGCTGAGTCCTGCTGCCTGGGATTCAGGTCTTATTTGCTTGCTCTTTCTGTTGTCTGTGGCTGATGCCTTTTTGAGTTCTTTCTGAAAAGGTTACATATTGCTTTTTAGTTTCTTAATTATCATGTCAACTTGGAGGGCCTGAGCAATAATTGCCCTCCATCGCTGACGGTTCTGGACAAGCTAATTTCAGTCTGCTGCTTCTAGTTTTCGGTTAAAACCCATGGATAGACAGTAGCTCACTTAGATCAAGGAGTTAGGTCCATTTTTTCCTTAGAAGAGGACGGGAGACTTTCCTTATTTCCAAAGCCATTCAGATCCGTACTTGAACCGCAGGGATTTTTTCAGTTCAACCATATCTAGGTCCCCCAGCTCTCCAAGGACGTGCTTTCCCAGGAACTGCCTTGTTTTCATTGCTGGGGCTGGCTTGGGCATGGCTGGGTTCTATATCTTCCTCGTTTCTGCAGCTTTCGCAAAAGTCTTGCGTGCGGTATGATCTTGTCCACTACGGACTGTCTAATTATGGCTCAGTGCCAGTACTGGCCCGGTAAGGACTCCTATCATCTCCTGTCTATCGTCTCTGCTATAGAGTCTCGGCTGACAATTGATGATGATCACCTCATGTCTACCGTCTCTGCTGTTGTAAACGACAATGTTCAGACTAAGCCATCGATTTCTGGCTCTTTCCAGAGCTTCGCTTCCATTTTGTTTGCGGCGTGTATGGGATAATGGATGGCTGCTAAAACCTCCATGAGTGCTGTCTAAAAACTACTTGAACTCTCGAGACCATTCCAGGACTTCGACCATTCTTTGAACCTACCAAGAATTGAGATTATGAAGTTTCTCTTAAGTGCTCTCAAGTTGGATGCTGTGTCTCCCAGTCCTCCTTTTCCGACACAGTCGCCGAATCGTGTACTCGCTTTCAGTTTAACGACGTTTAGTCTTCTTCCTTCGAATCATGCTGTCATCTTCGTCTCGTTTCCTCTTCCATCGCCCTCCCAACCTTGTCACTCTCCAGCCATTTTCCCCGTACTTCAAAATGACGTGATCGATGTGTGAAGCAGAGCTCAAATGTGAAAGGTTTTCATGGTCGTTCCACCCGCCAGGCCACTGCTTTGACTGACTTCTGTGACTAACTTCAATTCTTGTGTATTCGATTTCAGTGGCCTCGACACCACCTCGAAAGATTCGTTGTCGTCGTTCCAGTCACCAAGCGTGGATATTCCGCGTTTCGCAACGAATTCGTGGTTCTGTTCGTCGCACCAAAATCCCTTCACTTCGCACGCTCGGTCTCGTGGTGTACATCTAATCAACATTTGTCGCCTTTGATTGGCACGCGAGACTTTCCCCCTGAATGCCAATGCACTGCTGACACAAGTGATTCGCCATAAACTGCAATATCCACTCAGAAACAGGTATCTCGTCCTCTCGTCCAGATCGCGCTCCATCAATCCGTCCCCAAACCATTGTCTGTCTGGTAAATGTCATTCACATTCTTCTGCTTCGCTGCCTCTTCTTCTTCTTCTTCGGCGTCTCATTGTGCCGAACCCGGTTCGGAGCTCATTTGAATCCGGCCAGCAGCTCCCACAAGGTTATTTATGACACCGCGCGACTCCCAGCTAAAACATCCATTAAAATGTCACCCCAACCGTGGGCGGGGGTGGTTGAAGGAAGCAATCACTAGGCGAGCCATTCCCTACCATTCAATGATCTAATCGTCACGTATAGACGGAGCGGTTTATTAGTAATCCAATCCGAGCGCTGCGCCTGCGGCGGTGGTGGGGTGCACAAATCAAATCCGGCTTTTCCACTCCTCTTGCCTTTCGTGGCCTTTTTCTTGTTCCGCGTGTTATGCTGCCACTGGAGTGGAGCTCCTCAGCTCCTCGTCTGTGTGTACTCGAACGTCGTCGTCTGTGCGGCTGCACGAAGGCTAAGTGTAAGCGTTCTTCAATGGATTGCGGATTGGCAATCCATTGGCTGGGAGGCAGGCAGCAAGACTGTCGGTCGCATGTAGGCACACACGTTGCGGTTGAGTCATTCCCCGTGGCTCTGTCGTGAAGCTCAGTTCGGCGTTCGTTTGGCGTTTGGGTTGTTGTGTAACTGGTTTGGAAACGATTGAGATAGGAACAGGATTGCCTTCGGCGTGATACACTGTTGGCGAATTAAATATTTGACTTGAAAGTATCTTAATTTACGATGGCTTCAGTGCGCGCGATAGTGCGGGTGTTTATCTAAAGCCAGAGGATGAACGGGAGATGTTGCTGGCCTGGCAACGGATGCTACGCGAGATGAGAAAATCTCTAGTCAATTTGTGGGGCATCAGTGGAACTGATAAAGTCACAAACTTGCTGCCCAAGGCCGCGATAGCATATCAATTTGTGCCTAGGCATGCTGTCTAGAGATAGGATACGACTTTTGGCAAACACAGGAAACTATCCGGGTGATGGACGGTTGCTGTCCACGTGCGGTGCTCCAAGGAATGCGGCCTTATCTTGTGGAATTTGCAAAACAAACTCCGCTCAGATGTGAAGGACTATCTAGTGATTTCAGTTTGTTGGTTTGTTTGAACTTGTTGTTTGAATTGTACTCCGTGCCACTCTTTAATCATTTCCCCGATCTCGGTGACCTCAAAATGAGTGCTGCAACCCACCATTGCGCACATCGCAATACTCCCCACGCTGCCGTCGCCGCGCTGTTTTTCGCCGAATCAGTGGTTTCATCAAGCTCGCCGAAAACTCACATTTGCTCGGCTTTTCGTCATTAGCACGACCTAATGATGATGACTGTTCGTGATGACAGCAGCAGCCACTGTAAAGAGTCAAATCGTGTACACAATAGTGTTGTCAACACCGACTGACGTGCTTAAGCTGGTGAACCCTTTAACCTCGCTCGCATACGAGACAGATATCGCAAAATAAAGCAAACATCGCTCTGTGAGCCAACTAGCCGGAGTAATGGCGAAATTTTGATGACAACGTCAAGCCAACAACCCTAGTGTGGGTCAATAAACTGTCATCGGGAGTGTTCGATGGCGTTCGTGTGCGTTATGGGTCACTGGTGCCGGACGACGATGGGGAGGGGGGATTCGCTTCAGGAGACGGATTATTATTCAACGTGCTCTGGAATGCTTTCGGAGATTGGTTTTTTTTTTTCTGATTCTGATTGATTCGGTCTGTGGGCATTGACAGCTATGAGTGAAGGAGGGCAACGAGTGTGTGTCGTTGCTTTGATAAGCTGGCTTAGAAGGGAACGGCTATAGGAACTCTCTGGAGGGCGATGGGATGCGACATGTGATTGAGTGGCAGAGGGGGGAACTGATTGTGAACTTGTCATTATATCAAGACTAGACTTTCGAATGAGGTCTGGAAAAAACGAGTGTTTTGCTGTGCACTGATAAGTGTGAGGAGAATTGTTGTGGATAAATATACTGACTACGAAGAAGACTCGCGCTTGTTGTAGACTTTGAAAGATGGACGCTGTATCTCCTGTGAGGTGTGGGAGGTGGCGGTGGCCTTGAGACCCCAATTGGCCCTGAGTGTCGTTCTGAAACCACAGCTCTGATTGTTGGTTGTCGACGTTCATTTAGAATCAGCATGCGGCGTTAAGGAACTTTCTTAATTCGTCTCGCCGAGAGATTCGGGGAAGGCTTTGCCTAGAGTCCGAGCCTTGGCTGAACAAGAACAAATGAAGTGAGACAAGGATTCTGATTCTATCGTGTTATTGTGGAACCACTTTTCGTTTAAACTTGATTTTAACGATTTCGATTCCTTATCGGCGAGTGGCCCGTACTTATCGACGTAATTTGAGCAATATCGTTCCGAGGCCTCTTAAGTGGATGGTCTGGCCATGTCTTCCTAGAAATTACAAAATTATTCATGTCTTCCTAGAAATTACAAAATTATTCAAGCGCCACCGTCTAAGGTCTGCTATTTTCAAGAAATGTGATGTAATTCGTGTTTTTACCAGAAATGTGATGTTATTCGTGTTTTTACTAGACCAAGTGGAATGTGTACCTCCTTAGGAGACGAGCTATGGAGGCCAGCTCCTTGTTCGGCCAGTTCCTCGGCTTTCTTGTTAACAAACACGTTTGTACATACACATATTGTGGTTATTTTGAACTTTTCCGCGGCTTTTCTGAACTAGCTTTGAGGTTATGAAGGTCAGTCTTGCAACTGCCTTGATGGCAGACTGACTGTCACCGAAGATAGCCTTGCATTAGGGTTGTATTCGGATGAGATTTAACTTGGCGGCTGGCATCTCATAAGGATTTCCGTTTGAAAGGCGGATTTCCCCTTGGAAGATGCTGGCTTTAATTTGGGAGTTTGTCGTGTGCAGAGGGGCTCAGAGTTCTGGATAAATACCTAGCGTCTTTGAACCTCCTGTGTATACACTTACATCCAGGATGAGGCCTATAAGCTTGCTATCCTAGTCTGCTCAAGAGTCTAGCCCGTCGGCGTGTTTTGAAAAATCTAACTGACGTGGAATGAAGCCTGTTCGAAGCCGAATGAGTTCTCTTGGTATCGATGCAAGGAGCAATTGTGGTGTGGTCGTGAGCGCTCCACAACCAAGACTCTCAGGCTCTGTCAGCCGCTTAGTTGTGAATGTGACAGTCGATAGGTGGAAGATACAAGATGACTGTCAAAACGTCTGAATGGTTTGTCCTCATGGCGACTTTTGTACCCATGCATCATCATCATCATGTCCTGTATCCCCTTATGGGTCCTAAGGTCCTTACAACGCCTACGCACCATCGTGTGCAGTTTCTGGCAATGTGCCTCAGTTCTTCTCAGATCTTTCCCAGTCGAGACGGAAACCTGTTCTTCGTCGGTACATATTTCAATAGTCGCTGCGTATTCTCTCACCCAGTGGGTTCCATTGCATCGCGTCCTTTGCTATGGAGCCGTCACCTTTTCAGAGAGTGATAGTGATAGTCGCACTCCAAGAACCACATCCATATAGCAGCACGACAACATTGGAACGGAACAGTCGTAGCTTGGTGTTTAAGCTTAGGTTTTGCATTATCTCGCCAAATTGTATATAGCCTTCCAAATGCAGACTTTGGTTTGGTTTTTCGCCTTGCTTCATCCAGTTCGGTTCCGCCATCAGCTGAGACAATACTCTCAGGTATTGGAAACTCTCTACTCTCTCAGCCGTTTGTCTCTCAGTACCTATGCATGCCATTCTTTGTACGGTCGAGCCTCCATGAGTTGAATAGTCGGAGAAACAGATATTTTATTCGATTTAGGGAATATTCGAGTGGGTGTAGAATATGGGATGGAGTGCAAAATATGTCAAAATTTAAGTCTGTTCGACTCATAAAAAATTCGTCTTAATCTTGTTCAACTTACAGATGTTTGACTGTACCTCGTTAAGCTTCAATATATATTTTTTTTAACGCCCTCAGCTTGCACTCGAGGTGGTCATCTTTTTCAAGGCAAATTCGAGGATCACACTGATCACGGTAGCAAGACATCTCATGGTATATCTTCCAGTCTTCCCTTTCAGAAACAGTCCCCAAATCAATGTGCCATTGACTTACTCTTTTAAATCCCTTTAAAGTCCATTTCCAAGCCCTTAAGTCCCTGCTTCTCACGACGTTCGTTCATTCATTTCATTTCCAGGCACACCTTCTAATGAATTTCATTTCAAAGACATTCCAATTGTCTCAAAGTCCCATGAACTTTTGAAATGTCAAACATTTTGTCACTCCTGTCAACTCCCCAGTCCCAGCCCCAGCACCCCCTGTGCCCTGGTGCATTGTTCTCTAAACAAAATCCGATGACTCCTGCTGGACAAAGATTTTTTCCTACACCCACCAGCAAGCCAGAAAGCATTTAATCAACTTTACTCCTCGACCGGACCATTTGAAGACCGTAAAGCTAAAACATGCACAATAGCCTGTCCCTGCATTCTCCTTGCCTGATTTATATGTGTGCTCCCGCTCTCCCCCTCGTGTTTGTCTGTCTGGCTGTCAAATGGGCGGAAGGCAAAAATAAAACCTTTGTTCTCCGTGCAACTACGGGGTGTAAACATGAAAAAAAAAACGTGTTCAGTGCAATTTTATAGACCATTGCCATCCGGTCCGTCACAGGTTTTGTCATGTTTTCTTTTTTCTGCTCTCCCTCATCACTTTTGTTTAAAGAACCAACCCTTTCCGTGTTGCAACTGAGGCGCTGTGAAAGGGAACAAAGGAACGAACATGCTTCACATGCTTGATTTTTGACAGATAATCGACTGCGTGTTTGTTTAATCAATTGACAGTTGGTTGTGAAATGATCTAATCATCGCAGAAATTCTGTTTCGTTGCTCTGCTATTCCGGCGGGGACTTGTTCAGCAGCCGGATGTGGTTGGACAAGCGATCGTAAATCGAAAATAGATCTGTGCCAAATCGAACAGCGAAGGCAGAAGAAGTCGCAAAAATTCCTACGGCCATGATTCCCAAATTGACACTTTATGCTTCACTGGCATCTCGTATCACTAAGTGGAACCGGGTAAACAAATCTACCGCAAGACGCAGTACAATAAAACGTACCTTGTGTTGACATCTCCGAGTTCTGTTTGTTCAAGTGGCCTTTTTTTCGTCTCGTTTCTCGGCTTTATTGCGTCCTTTGGGTTACGTGGTAGATTAATGGATTAACGTGGTGTTTATGGCTACAGATTTGTTAAATAACATAGACCTTGAACAAATTTGAATTTCATAAGAGATACGAAGGAGTTGAGTGGGATGAGGAGATTTGTTTGATCAGACAAAGGTAGCTGGTGCCCTTGAATTCTTGAAATCTCCCTTAGTCATCCCTTGAGACAGTTGCCTTAGGGAGAATATGTTATGAGCCCTAAGCCAACTGCGCCCAGTAGGAGGTAAGAAAAGGTTTCAGCAAATGTGACCTGTATCATTTGGTCTTTGAAAAATCGCCCTTATTTCGAAATCGGTTTGTCGGCCGTCGGACCTTGCTTCTGGACATCGCTAGAGGATCTAATGACGCCTCTTTCCATGCCAAAATTGTGCCTCTACCCCCCATAGGTGCGGAGAAGGAGGACTGTATGAGCGGAAGAGGTGATGTCAAAAAGTTCAGGTTGAAAAATAGCCCATATCTCGAAAACGCTTCGTCTGTCTTCGAATCTTCCTTCTGGACATCAAAAGAGGATACAATGACTCATCTTAGGAAAGCGGAAAGGGCAACTCAGTTTTAAAAGTCGCCAATAACTCGAAAACACTGCGTTTTTCGGCGATATCCGGCATCCTTTGAGTCTCACGAGTTGGATCTGTTTAATAAATCTCGGTATCATATTCTCAAAGCACTTGCGTTTTCTGGACAATTCCATTTGAAGTGTAATGTCAACAGAAATCAGATTGGAATCAACTTCGTGGTGGTCCACGCTTTTCAGTCATTAAACTCGTCTCAAATCAAATGAAATTAAAAACTTCTTGCAAGAGTGTCATTCTTGTCTTCTCCGCGTGCACGTTCTGCAGTTCTGCCATCAATGCTCATCGTCGTCGTTGCCTCTCACAGGAATGGTATCCTTGCACAATTGCAATATTGGCACAAGCATGGCCGAGAAGAAGAAATTTCGAGGAACGAGCACATTCCTCTTCATTTTCTTTCTTTTGAAAAAAAAGGAAATAATAAAAATTCGTCCTGACGGCGTCCTGCAGTGCATAGTTTCAAAAACAAACTTGTGCAGTGCCCTTGAGCGCCGGGATGGGTGAGAGGACGCCGGGCGAACCGGCGGGGAAGGGTGTAAATATTCTCGAATTACTCTTGAATGGTATTTGTGCAAGCCAGAGTGAACGAAATTAAGGTGAGGGTCCTTCGGAAATCACTTTGGAAACACATCCTTGGCAGCACACCACGCGATGCATCAGATCGTGCTGCTCCCACTGTTTGCAGCTCCTCTCAAGTTTGTGAATCATTCATCAAGCGCTCGGAGGCCGTTCCTTAATTGAATTTAGCAGATTACATGTATAACTCCTGGAAATCCCTGAAATTCGCATCAAATGACTCATCGGGCATGCAGTGTGTGCTGTGTGTACCCCGCCATCAAGGTTACTTGCATGCCGACGACGTGAGTCTATGATATAATCGATTTTTCGCTACAAAGCTACGATTGCATGTGCACAAGACATGACACACAACACAGGTAGGAGGAAGGAGTTAACTGTTGGCTGGTGGGCCTGGCAAAAATGCCAACTTCCAAGTGGCCTTGTCGTTCAATCTTGTTAGACGGCGGCATTCCGTATGGCATTTTATTAGATGGAACTGGGGGGTTATTAAAATATTCATAAATCGTGTGGCGAGTGTGTGCGGAATTGGGATGACAGGAATATCGAATGCCGACAGCTCCCAGCGTGCGTGTGTGTGTGTGTGCTGTGCTGGTCGTTTCTTTTATTACGCGTGCGAAATGCGAATGTTCTCTCTGCGATTTTATTAGCCAACCGTCGTGGTTTTTATTTGGGCCCTATTTGTGTGCGAGGACATTGACATTTGCCAGAGGTGGTGGTGATGGAATTTTTCGCTTGCAGATTTAACATATTCAGCAGATGCTGGTTTAACATGAAATTATATCTCGTGATGAGATGGATTTAGATGATACTGTCGATCATGGGACGATGGTGATAACGGAGGGGGTACCGAACCGACCGTGGAGTAATGTTGACGATTCGAGAGAGAGAGGATCTTTAGAAAATTAAATTCGTGAAATAAATCTTGACCAACCTTCTTCTTTTTCGAGTATTGGCGCTAGAGTTCGGGGTCCACCTGGCTAGAGAATGACTGGCCCTCAGCCAACAAGGCTGCCATGATCTTGAGCAAGCTGCCTCCAACTTCGCACACCAATTTGATTGAGTTCCTTCTCCTCTTGTGACCACCATTGGTTTCGTGGGCGTCCTTTACTGCCTTGTCCCAATGGTTCGGCGTTGCAGATCCTTCGGCATTGCAGACTGTAGTCTGGCCTATCCAAGCTTAGGTGAGGTTACAGAGGCAGCTAGGAGCCGTTAGACTTGGGCCAGTGTAGACCCGTCCTGTTACCACGCGGATCTTATTGCAAGAATATCACGAGATGTTGCTGTTGAAGCAACGCCCTGGCCCTGTACTGACTTTGTTGTTATTCTACAAACCAGTTCTTCTTCTTCTGGTGGCGCAACAGTCCGGGGTGGACCTAGGCTTCAACCAGTTAGCTTCTCCAGCTGGCACGATCTTTAGCCAGCTGTCTCCAACTGCGCACACCCAGTCGATTGAGGTCGTTCCCCAGCTGGGTGCGTCATCGGTTCTGTGGGCGTCGTCTATTTCGTTGTCCCACTGGTTCGGAGTCGAAGACTCGAAGACCCCCTACAATGACTTTTGTAGGAGCTGTAGGGACGAAGAGAAACTACACTTCACTACCTCGGCATCTGCCCAGCACTTGCAAGGACAAGGAAAAAACACGCAGGCAGCTATTCTTTCAATAGCCTTGAGGAAATGCCTGGCATTAAAATTCTGGACATGGCAAGATTTATAAAAAATCCTAATTGGCTGTAACCCAGCAAAGGAGTGCATCATCCAGGATATGCCACGAGCATACCAGTAGGTTTCTTCAGTTGTTTTAGTTAGTATCCAAAGAGGAACCGGCACGCCGATTAGTGATATCACAATGGATGTAATCAAGATCTAAGTGGGCTAGAACTCTTTCAGTTGTGCCAGTCACATAAACCTAACCTAACCTTATTCGCCCAGGTTGGTGGTGCATTCTCCTTCGAAGAGAAGGGAGGCTGCGAGTGCAGAGAAGGTGCACACCAGTTTCTTCCTCCTCATTGACGCATTGCCTAGTGATGACGTCGACCAGGGCCCAGAGGTTCAACCTGCTCAGTCTTATCGGGCTGTGTGATTGTCTCTGACTCTTTATCCTTCTTTAGTGTGGTAACCTGCGCCATCATATCATCTACGACTAGTGGGAGCAACCGTTTCAAGCTTCAGATCATCGCGAGAGTCACTGAACTACTCCCTTCTCTTTGTCAGCTTCGAAAATTTCTGAATATAAGCTGGTTGCTAAAATACTCGGCCACAAGTACTCGACCACAAGTACTCGACCGCAAGTTCTCGACCATCTTGTTAAGAAGCAGGCGGCAGTTCTCTGAAGTCTTCAACTTAAATGTGACTGCGTCCAGAGACCTAGTCGTCGCCAGGCTATCAGAACAAATGGCGGCACCTGTCTTTCTGATCGCATTGTTTTCTTTAGTCGGACAGAGCTTCCACGGCTCGTCAATCGAAATGATGAGTTGGATGTTGAGATCCTCATGCTATGTCCCACCAAACGAAATCGCGGGGTTTCATCAAATTTCTCCGACTCCTATTGAAACCCCCTTGGATTCACTGGACCTTCCGTGAGGGGTTGTCAAACCAAAGAAGCCGACAGCGTGGCCTTCAGTTTATTTTGTTCATTTTCTCTAGTCTTGGTTCACTTATTCCCAGTTAAGAATTTGACAGCTCATGACATTGGAAAACACTTCAAGCTCGGTGGGAATGGCCCCAAACCTCGCGATTTCAGTTAGGTGGAATAAGAGTGGACGCCCATGTTCGATCCATCAGTGAACATTCGCTGAGGACACACTAGATTGTCAGACTGCCAGTAGGATCTGGAGGGGATGCTGGCTGAGAAGTTCTTCTCGAAGTAGGTCAAGTCTTAAATCTTAGGTGTCACAAGGTCGGTGATTTGAATCCGTCAAAGACGATAGGCTGTCTAGGACGTCAAAGACGATTGGCTGTCTAGGACGGAGTTCTTTCCACACCTGTTCTAACCGCCTTTCTGGTCGCTATCTAGCCGCCAATTGGGACAGACCTAGGGATCTACTTAAACGTACATTTTCCATTCCTAAGAATATCAAGCACCAGCGTCTAATTCTTGGGATAATCTCAATGAAACTAAAATTGACGCCCCTTATGGGATCACTCTTCAATTACCATAACTCTCGCTTCCAGAACTGAAAAGTCATCTCATCGCAAACCTCCTCTTCATCCAGCACCCTCTTCATATTACAGTGTCACTAAGCCCTGTCCACGATCTTTATGATAATTCTGAAGCTCCTCACGCAGCCTTCCCTTTCGCCAGACAAAACGTCCCAATCTGCTTGCAGGTGTCTCTCTTTCAGCTTTCCTCCCAAAAATGGTCTTCCATGCCATGTTGGCACCGCAAGGTTAACAGCTGAATAAACAACTTGAAGCCAACTCATCCTCCCACAGTCAAACGCATGTTTCCTCACTCATTTCCCGTCCATTCAAATTCAAATTTCAATGAACAACAGCACAAAACAAACCAAAAATTCGCTCGAAACATTAATTCAGCGCGATCTCAGGGGAACCACTGCAGATGGTGGATGCCTCACTTTCTTGGCCACCGCTCGGCTCCGTCCGCCGATTGTGTCGCCTCCGTCGTTGCTCTCGTTAATTATGCAAATTTCCTTCATTGAAACCGTCTGTCATCCGTCGGCAACCCCTCCGCCCTTGGCTATGACGCCAATTGACAGCAACTGCAATTCCAATGCAGTTCTCTTGCACCAAACATCATGGTCCTCTTCTCTAGCAATCCAACTTGAACTTGAAAAGCAGAAAAAAAATGATGGCAGACAGAGAAGAAGGACCGGGCTTAACCGAATCACAGGCTGTGCCATTGCCAACGAAATGAAAACAAGAACAGAGAAAGAGAATGAGAGAGAGAGTGTGTGTCCCACTCAAAGGATGAGGTTCACTGATGTGAAGATACCCCCGATTTGGCACGAATACCAGCGATGTGGTGTGTGGCCAAACTCGCTTCGCTCTCTCTCAGAAGGTAAATATTTTGGCACAAAACGTATCTAATTATGTCCCGTTTGATGTCATAGATGAACCGCAGGTGCTGCTGGTGTGAGAGAGAGGACGTGGTCTGTGCTCAGTGTCTGCGGAGGGCGGAGGCCGCACACGCTCGCTCGCCGTTATGCAGGCATTTCAGGGTCCCTCGTAAGCTGCCACTGTTCGCTCGGCAAGCAAAGGTTGACCTAGAAAGTGGTTTGTTTTTGATTTATACCAGCAGCAGTGCCGCACGACGTTTCTCACTCGGCCATTTCGGCCGGTCTCCGTGGAGGCGGTGTGAGGGTGCGCCGATGTCCTTCAAAGGAAGTCGGTTTGGGGATAGTGTTGCTTTCTTTTTTCGGAAAATGTACGAACTCCATGCAAATGAGACGGAAAATGAGATTTATTTACACAAAAAAACATGTAAATGGCTTGACGGTGCGCGGTGGGAACGGTCAGGTTTTTTAGGGGAGTTGGATGTGGCTGGACTTGTGGTGGATTTGAAGTGGGCTTACACAATGATTTACTGGATGTCTTCCGGTGGATTGTGTGCGGCGTGTGTGTTTGGCACACTTCGCGGGCAGTTATTTCTATTCACGTGACATGCTTGGTGGTGGTCGATGAGGCCCTGGGGAGGTTCGCGTTCCTGCGAGACACTGACGAATGTTGTGCGGACGATTTGACATGTCTGACTTGCGGGTAATTGGATGGATCTTGAGCAGGGGAAGGAGCGAAATCGTTTGCTTCCGGGATTAGTCAATTTTGGGCTAAATTGTGTTTGGTTTTGGGTCAAATTTGTGCGATTTTGGTTAGAATTTAATCAATTTCTGGTGGAATTGTGAATGTCAAAGCATTCGCCTTTGTTATTTTTTTCAATTTGTCCAATTTGCGATATCAAGATACAGGCCGGGACGCATTTTTTAAGCGAGGAAGGGAGAGGAAGTTGTTATGCAAAACTGCCTGTGGATTGGAATTCTTTTCTGTGGGAGATATTAGGCTGAGATGAGCTCAGAAACGGGTATCTTAAGCTGTGGGCCCGAAAACAAGACTCGCGGGCAATATATTTCTTGTTGTGGGTCTATTGCAACGCGACCTTTGGGTCCTTTGCGGTTCCTTTTGAGTCCTTTGGCCTCTTTCGAGTTCCCCTCACGTTCAGTTATTTTCAGAGTTGAATTGGGGGCTATGGACTCTTGTTAGGCACAGGCAGAAGAGATTGATTCTAGAACGTGCTCTCTGGCGGCTGTGGCGTTGAGGGTATATACATCGAGCCGTACGCCACGGTACCTCGCCGTTTGGGTTCGAGTTGCGGTACGTAGTCTGCTTCTAGCTTCTCAAAACTTGGCTATTCGAAGTCGGCATACAACTACGTGTTAGGCCCTGGCCCTCTACGGATTACTGGAGCCACTTTGATGGAAATGCCGTTATCCCTCTCTCGTAAAGGCGCTGGTCCTTATTGGCAAAAATCTGAGAGAGTTCTGTCACACAAGCCTCTCTTGAGGCCCATCTATGGGCAAATCCCGCGCTATGGACAGGAACAGGTGGAACTCATTTTTGCTAGCTTCTGACGACTCCCTTTCGATATGTGTGACCTTGCGTTGTTCAGATGGAGCACAATTTCCTTCCTATGGGCTAAGGCTGGCAGCTTCTGAGCGATTGCTTCCTTTAGAAGGTCCAATTGTTGAAGTCTGAATTAAAAGTTTTGCCGTGGAAGATCAGCTCATAGTAGATTATTCCCTGCCAATCCCACCAAACACAAAGCAAGACCTTCCTGGCCGGCAAGCCTGGCTTGGCCACCTTTGGGCCGACTTACTGCGATCCCACCACGACCGTTTTCGCTTGACGCTGTCGTACATGATCCACATTGCTTCACCCGCCACTTACTTTAGGTGACGCTACAGTTCGGGGTGGACCTGGGCTTCAACCAAAATATCATAATGGACCAACATGGTCTAAGTGTGCTGGCGAATTCACTAGAAGCCGCTCAACCTAACCTAACCTAGTACAAGTGAGGCTTAAGTAATGACCTTCCTGGCATATAATCCGAGGCACGCCATGTGTTCGACATTGAATCATTTTTCCGTGATTGGATCGAATTTTAACTGATTTTGTAAGACGACTGATTTATTCCAACGAATTCAAACAGACGAGACCCCTTTAATGTGTGCTGAGGACTGATGCAAAGACTTAAACGCAAAATCTGGTTCAAACGAGGGCCTTAAACCATATACCCCTCTCACAACCCCATTTTCGTGCTACTTTTCCCAGGCCATTAACGACTGACACAGTCTGTGATGCATCCTCCAGCCAAGGCACCACTCCCGCCGACATCCATTTCCTCGCAATAAATCCTAAACCACCGCCGACACCATGAATCATGTGTGTCCATCAATCGCAGTTGCCTCCTCCACTTGTCTCCACCTTCGAACATTGCACACGCCGCTGAATTAGCACTCTTAGCACTCTCAACTTGTCCAAATACGACCTGATTGTGTCAACTTAATTCCCGACTTCACTATTCACTCTCCGTGCGTGTGTGTGTGTCGCTGTGAATTATTAACTTCTTGCCAACATAACCTACTTTCGCTCGACCACCGTTCCTCTTACAGCGAGTGGTGGGGGCAAACCCTTCAGGAGACTAGAGACCAAACTTCGTCTCCTAGTCAGAGAACGAGAAAACTTATCCCTTATCGGAGTGACCTATTTCGGGCGGTTCGTGTTCACTTGGTTCCCGAAAATCGCAAACAACTTCAACGGTATTAGCGCCTATTTCCTGGCCTGTTCTCTCTCTCACTCTCTCTCTGGTTCGTTAACCCATGTCCGAGGCGGGAACAGTGCTGAGGACTAACTGCAGTTTGAAACTTCGCCTCCCTACTCACACGCGCACATGTCGCACACCGCGCCGAGAATATTGGTCGACGGCCAAGGGAACCTCAACTGTGTGAGTGTACGGAGCCAGTCGAGGCGAGGTATGTCGTTCCCGTTTGCAAACTGCAACATTGCAGCTGTAACCGGAGCGAATTTTTGTTTTATTGGTCATGTCATGACTGCAACTGGAACTCTGGGAGGGGCTGGACAACGGACAGGGCTTTCTCCTTCTCCTTTGCACCGGCATGGATTGCTCGGACGTGGTACCGTGGTGGGTTATGCAACCGAGCAACTAAATCCATTACAGCTCTCGAGAGGGGACCGGAGAATTTGGCAATGTCCAGGAATGGGGGGAATTCAGGAAACGATTTGAGTGGGATTTTCCTTCCTGCCGCGGGTCGTCCTCTCGGGTGGAGGATGACTGAGTGTGGACACCCAGGTTTGGCTTGCGGGATGCACGTTGTCATAATTTAAAATTTAATCCGAAAATGGGCGACGTCCATCGAAGCACTGGCTTAGCAGGGATGTTGGATTATCTTTGAATTGGAAAGTCGTTGCTTGGCAACAGTTTAAAACCTAGGAGTGGCCTGGTAACGACTTTAAATGCTTGTCTTTTTTGGTTTTTCATATCACGCTTTGTTGCCATCAGTCGGAGTTCATCGGCACCACAGAGACTCCACGCACAGTCTCCTCTCCAGAGTCTCTGTTGGCATATCGACATCCCCCACGCCCGTCTCTTGGACAGAATATCAAACGTCAGTCTCGCGTATCGCCCACCATAGCCAACAAGTTCACTGAATCCCTCATGAAAGTTCACCGAAACTGTCGAACTGGCTCCGATTACTCCTAGGCACTGGGCGCGCTCGTGGTGTTTACTTTAGAATTCCAGTCATGAGTAGAGGCAGGAGAGCCACTCGACGAACGCGTCGGTATGTGTGTGTGTGTGTATCGCAGAAATTTTGATTCGAAATTCGTAGCCGGTGCGAGTGTGCTTATGAAGCAACCGCGTGGTGTTCCCAGACATGTGCATCTAGTCCGTGGCGAGGGATCGTTAATGGTTCTCCGGGGAACATGAAACGACGAGCGTGACGAAGGTGAGAACTTCACTGGGGAGTGGGTCTTGCCGAGGGTATAAATCATTTTATTTGATCTCGAAAGACGACCGCCGAAAATGTGCTTCATTCAGTTCGTTGGTCAGTGCTCTGATTTGATGCACCGTCCTCAGGGGGGATGAACGTGATGACTAAGAGTTGGAATATAGCGAGTCTGGGCATGGAGCTCAGGAATGTCAGTTGCTGTCCCGTGAAGGCTTAGACAAAACCTCAAGATGGGTGCGTGATTAAGAGTGCCCCAGCTCCCTGCCTTCTCCCAGTCAAAGCCCTGTCCTCTGTCAATTTTGCACCCTTAAGCTTCCACACAAGCGAGCATCTTCTGACGATCACGTGATGCATTGTTCACTTGTTGGCGTGTGTCTCTCCCTCCCTCTTTCTCTCTCCCCCCCCCCTCTCTCTCTCTGGAAGGCCATACGCACTTCCACGTTGAATTTCTCTCTCTCCCCCCCCCCCCATGCGACTAACAATGCCAAACAAAGCCGCACTCAGTGTAGCCTCTCTCATTCACAAGGCTTGACAATGAACCGCGACAGGCTCTTTGTGTCAAGAGTGAAATAATCATTTCATTCAGAGGCCATAATAGGCGCCCAGATACACACGAACTAACACTAGAAGTAGCTAATGATAAAAAGATACATTTTTTTCGTCTTGCTGCTCTCATTGTTTGCAACTAGCTCCCCGAATGGGGGGGGGGGGGGCGTCGTCGCGCCACCTCCGACGACGCCGGGGGAAAATAACTCGCAGCGGCACACAGGCGCGCACCAACACACAGAGATGTGCATTTGAACGTTCGTAAGAAAAGCGCAACCTAAACACGAAGACGACGGCCAGCAGAGCTCGGTGCGCTCTAATTGTTATCAATACCTGCATCCACGCGGTCTGTTGATGGCGATAAATTTGCATTTTTTTTCCTTCTTCGTCACCGTCATCAGAGTCGTCGTCGCGGTCGCCGTGATTTCTTGGAATCGCGTGGTACCATGAGGCAATGTAATAAATCGAAGGCGCGCACTCGTGGCAGTTGAGTGTAAATTATTCCAGTCTTGTATGGGGGCCCTGAACACACACACACGCCCAGACACGCAAAGCGCCGAAGGGACGCGACGAATGGATCGCGAGGGATGACTAATTGAGTTGCAAAGAGTACTAGATTATGATTGATTGCCATTGTTGGCAGAGATTTGCATTTTCAAAAGGTCACCGAACTACATCTGGGATCGAGAGATTGGATCGAATCGAGGCGCAGGAGCAGCTCTCAAAAGGTCATCGGTGAGATGCTCTACGAGTAAACAACTTCAACAGAGTGGAGCCAAAGAGACCGATGGCGGTGATGGATGCGATGGGAGAATAGCATAAGGACACGTGTGGATGCATGAAGGTTGAAGTAGGTGCTTCGAGAGGAGCCAGTGGAACGACTCTTTGAGTTTGATGTCCCATATTTTCCATTGCTGACAGGGCTGGGCGGAAGGAAGAGCCAAGTGGTGCGAGAAGGATGGGGCTTAGTCAAGGAAACACAAGCGGAAACTGGGTGGTGGATTTATAAGTCGAAGGTGACTGGCAGCACAATGGAATCCGAAATCCATCGATTGCAAGACTGAACGATGAAATGGAGGATGAATTTGGGCCTATTTGCACACCTGACTGAGTGGGCGTTCAAACTCACGCACGGTTTTTGAGATATGAGCAATGTAAGGAAGGCAACATTTATGATTTTTTCAATGTTCTGGTGGGTCCCGTTGAAGTTTCCACAGCTTATATCTCGACAACGGTGCGTCCTAGGACAAAATTTGCGTACATATTTTTTGTAGCTTATGACTTGATCTAGTGGATGGAATTGGAAAATTACCCAATTTACCATTATTTGGGGAAATTTTTGACAAAAACAGGTTAATTTGTTTCACTGGCGTAAATTATATGAAATTTTACATCGGCTTTGAAGGAAGGTCGATCTGAATTGTTGCTCTGGACGTGAATTTACATTGTCCAAGTTTTTATCACCCTCCATCGTCGGCAAGTGGATGATTAAACTTATTTTACTGCAAAAAGTCCCTTATTCATAAAAAATTATACCATGATAACGGTAGTTCCGTCCGTTCTCCAACTCCATCCTATAGATCAGATCAAATGCTACAAAGTCGGCCTACGTCATTTTGCTGTAGGACGCACGGTTTTTGAGATATGAGCAATGTAAGGAAGAAAACATTTATGATTTTTTCAATGTTCTGGTGGGTCCCATTGAAGTTTCCACAGCTTATATCTCGACAACGGTGCGTCCTAGGACAACATTTGCGTACATATTTTTTGTAGCTTATGACTTGATCTAGAGGATGGAATTGGAAAATTACCCAATTTACCGTTATTTGGGGAAATTTTTGACAAAAACAGGGAAATTTGTTTCACTGGCGTAAATTATATGACATTTTACATCGGCTTTGAAGGAAGGTCGATCTGAATTGTTGCTCTGGACGTGAATTTACATTGTCCAAGTTTTCATCACGCTCCATCGTCGGCAAGTGGATGATTAAACTTATTTTACTGCAAAAAGTCCCTTATTCATTAAAAATTATACCATGATAACGGTAGTTCCGTCCGTTCTCCAAGGCCATCCTCTAGATCAGATCATATGCTACAAAGTCGACCTACGTCATTTTGCTGTAGGACGCACGGTTTTTGAGATATGAGCAATGTAAGGAAGACAACATGTATGATTTTTTCAATGTTCTGGTGGGTCCCATTGAAGTTTCCACAGCTTATATCTCGACAACGGTGCGTCCTAGGACAAAATTTGCGTACATATTTTTTGTAGCTTATGACTTGATCTAGAGGATGGAATTTGAAAATTACCCAATTTACCGTTATTTGGGGAAATTTTTGACAAAAACAGGGAAATTTGTTTCACTGGCGTAAATTATATGAAATTTTACATCGGCTTTGAAGGAAGTTCGATCTGCAATGTTTCTCTGGACGTGAATTTACATTGTCCAAGTTTTCATCACCCTCCATCGTCGGAAAGTGGATGATTAAACTTATTTTACTGCAAAAAGTCCCTTATTCATTAAAAATTATACCATGATAACGGTAGTTCCGTCCGTTCTCCAACTCCATCCTATAGATCAGATCATATGCTACGAAGTCGGCCTACGTCATTTTGCTGTAGGACGCACGGTTTTTGAGATATGAGCAATGTAAGGAAGGCAACATTTATGATTTTTTCAATGTTCTGGTGGGTCCCGTTGAAGTTTCCACAGCTTATATCTCGACAACGGTGCGTCCTAGGACAAAATTTGCGTACATATTTTTTGTAGCTTATGACTTGATCTAGAGGATGGAATTGGAAAATTACCCAATTTACCGTTATTTGGGGAAATTTTTGACAAAAACAGGGAAATTTGTTTCACTGGCGTAAATTATATGAAATTTTACATCGGCTTTGAAGGAAGGTCGATCTGAATTGTTGCTCTGGACGTGAATTTACATTGTCCAAGTTTTCATCACCCTCCATCGTCGGCAAGTGGATGATTAAACTTATTTTACTGCAAAAAGTCCCTTATTCATTAAAAATTATACCATGATAACGGTAGTTCCGTCCGTTCTCCAAGGCCATCCTCTAGATCAGATCATATGCTGCAAAGTCGGCCTACGTCATTTTGCTGTAGGACGCACGGTTTTTGAGATATGAGCAATGTAAGGAAGACAACATTTATGATTTTTTCAATGTTCTGGTGGGTCCCATTGAAGTTTCCACAGCTTATATCTCGACAACGGTGCGTCCTAGGACAAAATTTGCGTACATATTTTTTGTAGCTTATGACTTGATCTAGAGGATGGAATTGGAAAATTACCCAATTTACCGTTATTTGGGGAAATTTTTGACAAAAACAGGGAAATTTGTTTCACTGGCGTAAATTATATGAAATTTGACATCGGCTTTGAAGGAAGGTCGATCTGAATTGTTGCTCTGGACGTGAATTTACATTGTCCAAGTTTTCATCACGCTCCATCGTCGGCAAGTGGATGATTAAACTTATTTTACTGCAAAAAGTCCCTTATTCATTAAAAATTATACCATGATAACGGTAGTTCCGTCCGTTCTCCAAGGCCATCCTCTAGATCAGATCATATGCTACAAAGTCGACCTACGTCATTTTGCTGTAGGACGCACGGTTTTTGAGATATGAGCAATGTAAGGAAGACAACATTTATGATTTTTTCAATTTTCTGGTGGGTCCCATTGAAGTTTCCACAGCTTATATCTCGACAACGGTGCGTCCTAGGACAAAATTTGCGTACATATTTTTTGTAGCTTATGACTTGATCTAGAGGATGGAATTGGAAAATTACCCAATTTACCGTTATTTGGGGAAATTTTTGACAAAAACAGGGAAATTTGTTTCACTGGCGTAAATTATATCAAATTTTACATCGGCTTTGAAGGAAGGTCGATCTGAATTTTTGCTCTGGACGTGAATTTACATTGTCCAAGTTTTCATCACCCTCCATCGTCGGAAAGTGGATGATTAAACTTATTTTACTGCAAAAAGTCCCTTATTCATTAAAAATTATACCATGATAACGGTAGTTCCGTCCGTTCTCCAAGGCCATCCTCTAGATCAGATCATATGCTGCAAAGTCGGCCTACGTCATTTTGCTGTAGGACGCACGGTTTTTGAGATATGAGCAATGTAAGGAAGACAACATTTATGATTTTTTCAATGTTCTGGTGGGTCCCGTTGAAGTTTCCACAGCTTATATCTCGACAACGGTGCGTCCTAGGACAAAATTTGCGTACATATTTTTTGTAGCTTATGACTTGATCTAGAGGATGGAATTGGAAAATTACCCAATTTACCGTTATTTGGGGAAATTTTTGACAAAAACAGGGAAATTTGTTTCACTGGCGTAAATTATATGAAATTTTACATCGGCTTTGAAGGAAGGTCGATCTGAATTGTTGCTCTGGACGTGAATTTACATTGTCCAAGTTTTCATCACCCTCCATCGTCGGCAAGTGGATGATTAAACTTATTTTACTGCAAAAAGTCCCTTATTCATTAAAAATTATACCATGATAACGGTAGTTCCGTCCGTTCTCCAAGGCCATCCTCTAGATCAGATCATATGCTGCAAAGTCGGCCTACGTCATTTTGCTGTAGGACGCACGGTTTTTGAGATATGAGCAATGTAAGGAAGACAACATTTATGATTTTTTCAATGTTCTGGTGGGTCCCATTGAAGTTTCCACAGCTTATATCTCGACAACGGTGCGTCCTAGGACAAAATTTGCGTACATATTTTTTGTAGCTTATGACTTGATCTAGAGGATGGAATTGGAAAATTACCCAATTTACCGTTATTTGGGGAAATTTTTGACAAAAACAGGGAAATTTGTTTCACTGGCGTAAATTATATGAAATTTGACATCGGCTTTGAAGGAAGGTCGATCTGAATTGTTGCTCTGGACGTGAATTTACATTGTCCAAGTTTTCATCACGCTCCATCGTCGGCAAGTGGATGATTAAACTTATTTTACTGCAAAAAGTCCCTTATTCATTAAAAATTATACCATGATAACGGTAGTTCCGTCCGTTCTCCAAGGCCATCCTCTAGATCAGATCATATGCTACAAAGTCGACCTACGTCATTTTGCTGTAGGACGCACGGTTTTTGAGATATGAGCAATGTAAGGAAGACAACATTTATGATTTTTTCAATTTTCTGGTGGGTCCCATTGAAGTTTCCACAGCTTATATCTCGACAACGGTGCGTCCTAGGACAAAATTTGCGTACATATTTTTTGTAGCTTATGACTTGATCTAGAGGATGGAATTGGAAAATTACCCAATTTACCGTTATTTGGGGAAATTTTTGACAAAAACAGGGAAATTTGTTTCACTGGCGTAAATTATATCAAATTTTACATCGGCTTTGAAGGAAGGTCGATCTGAATTTTTGCTCTGGACGTGAATTTACATTGTCCAAGTTTTCATCACCCTCCATCGTCGGAAAGTGGATGATTAAACTTATTTTACTGCAAAAAGTCCCTTATTCATTAAAAATTATACCATGATAACGGTAGTTCCGTCCGTTCTCCAAGGCCATCCTCTAGATCAGATCATATGCTGCAAAGTCGGCCTACGTCATTTTGCTGTAGGACGCACGGTTTTTGAGATATGAGCAATGTAAGGAAGACAACATTTATGATTTTTTCAATGTTCTGGTGGGTCCCATTGAAGTTTCCACAGCTTATATCTCGACAACGGTGCGTCCTAGGACAAAATTTGCGTACATATTTTTTGTAGCTTATGACTTGATCTAGAGGATGGAATTGGAAAATTACCCAATTTACCGTTATTTGGGGAAATTTTTGACAAAAACAGGGAAATTTGTTTCACTGGCGTAAATTATATGACATTTTACATCGGCTTTGAAGGAAGGTCGATCTGAATTGTTGCTCTGGACGTGAATTTACATTGTCCAAGTTTTCATCACGCTCCATCGTCGGCAAGTGGATGATTAAACTTATTTTACTGCAAAAAGTCCCTTATTCATTAAAAATTATACCATGATAACGGTAGTTTCGTCCGTTCTCCAAGGCCATCCTCTAGATCAGATCATATGCTACAAAGTCGGCCTACGTCATTTTGCTGTAGGACGCACGGTTTTTGAGATATGAGCAATGTAAGGAAGACAACATTTATGATTTTTTCAATGTTCTGGTGGGTCCCATTGAAGTTTACACAGCTTATATCTCGACAACGGTGCGTCCTAGGACAACATTTGCGTGCATATTTTTTGTAGCTTATGACTTGATCTAGAGGATGGAATTGGAAAATTACCCAATTTACCGTTATTTGGGGAAATTTTTGACAAAAACAGGGAAATTTGTTTCACTGGCGTAAATTATATGACATTTTACATCGGCTTTGAAGGAAGGTCGATCTGAATTGTTGCTCTGGACGTGAATTTACATTGTCCAAGTTTTCATCACGCTCCATCGTCGGCAAGTGGATGATTAAACTTATTTTACTGCAAAAAGTCCCTTATTCATTAAAAATTATACCATGATAACGGTAGTTCCGTCCGTTCTCCAACTCCATCCTATAGATCAGATCATATGCTACAAAGTCGGCCTACGTCATTTTGCTGTAGGACGCACGGTTTTTGAGATATGAGCAATGTAAGGAAGACAACATTTATTATTTTTTCAATGTTCTGGTGGGTCCCATTGAAGTTTCCACAGCTTATATCTCGACAACGGTGCGTCCTAGGACAAAATTTGCGGACATATTTTTTGTAGCTTATGACTTGATCTAGAGGATGGAATTGGAAAATTACCCAATTTACCGTTATTTGGGGAAATTTTTGACAAAAACAGGGAAATTTGTTTCACTGGCGTAAATTATATCAAATTTTACATCGGCTTTGAAGGAAGGTCGATCTGAATTTTTGCTCTGGACGTGAATTTACATTGTCCAAGTTTTCATCACCCTCCATCGTCGGAAAGTGGATGATTAAACTTATTTTACTGCAAAAAGTCCCTTATTCATTAAAAATTATACCATGATAACGGTAGTTCCGTCCGTTCTCCAAGGCCATCCTCTAGATCAGATCATATGCTGCAAAGTCGGCCTACGTCATTTTGCTGTAGGACGCACGGTTTTTGAGATATGAGCAATGTAAGGAAGACAACATTTATGATTTTTTCAATGTTCTGGTGGGTCCCATTGAAGTTTCCACAGCTTATATCTCGACAACGGTGCGTCCTAGGACAAAATTTGCGTACATATTTTTTGTAGCTTATGACTTGATCTAGAGGATGGAATTGGAAAATTACCCAATTTACCGTTATTTGGGGAAATTTTTGACAAAAACAGGGAAATTTGTTTCACTGGCGTAAATTATATGAAATTTTACATCGGCTTTGAAGGAAGGTCGATCTGAATTGTTGCTCTGGACGTGAATTTACATTGTCCAAGTTTTCATCACGCTCCATCGTCGGCAAGTGGATGATTAAACTTATTTTACTGCAAAAAGTCCCTTATTCATTAAAAATTATACCATGATAACGGTAGTTCCGTCCGTTCTCCAACTCCATCCTATAGATCAGATCATATGCTACAAAGTCGGCCTACGTCATTTTGCTGTAGGACGCACGGTTTTTGAGATATGAGCAATGTAAGGAAGACAACATTTATTATTTTTTCAATGTTCTGGTGGGTCCCATTGAAGTTTCCACAGCTTATATCTCGACAACGGTGCGTCCTAGGATAAAATTTGCGTACATATTTTTTGTAGCTTATGACTTGATCTAGAGGATGGAATTGGAAAATTACCCAATTTACCGTTATTTGGGGAAATTTTTGACAAAAACAGGGAAATTTGTTTCACTGGCGTAAATTATATGAAATTTTACATCGGCTTTGAAGGAAGGTCGATCTGAATTGTTGCTCTGGACGTGAATTTACATTGTCCAAGTTTTCATCACCCTCCATCGTCGGCAAGTGGATGATTAAACTTATTTTACTGCAAAAAGTCCCTTATTCATTAAAAATTATACCATGATAACGGTAGTTCCGTCCGTTCTCCAAGGCCATCCTCTAGATCAGATCATATGCTGCAAAGTCGGCCTACGTCATTTTGCTGTAGGACGCACGGTTATTGAGATATGAGCAATGTAAGGAAGACAACATTTATGATTTTTTCAATGTTCTGGTGGGTCCCATTGAAGTTTCCACAGCTTATATCTCGACAACGGTGCGTCCTAGGACAAAATTTGCGTACATATTTTTTGTAGCTTATGACTTGATCTAGAGGATGGAATTGGAAAATTACCCAATTTACCGTTATTTGGGGAAATTTTTGACAAAAACAGGGAAATTTGTTTCACTGGCGTAAATTATATGAAATTTTACATCGGCTTTGAAGGAAGGTCGATCTGAATTGTTGCTCTGGACGTGAATTTACATTGTCCAAGTTTTCATCACCCTCCATCGTCGGAAAGTGGATGATTAAACTTATTTTACTGCAAAAAGTCCCTTATTCATTAAAAATTATACCATGATAACGGTAGTTCCGTCCGTTCTCCAACTCCATCCTATAGATCAGATCATATGCTACAAAGTCGGCCTACGTCATTTTGCTGTAGGACGCACGGTTTTTGAGATATGAGCAATGTAAGGAAGACAACATTTATTATTTTTTCAATGTTCTGGTGGGTCCCATTGAAGTTTCCACAGCTTATATCTCGACAACGGTGCGTCCTAGGACAAAATTTGCGTACATATTTTTTGTAGCTTATGACCTGATCTAGAGGATGGAATTGGAAAATTACCCAATTTACCGTTATTTGGGGAAATTTTTGACAAAAACAGGGAAATTTGTTTCACTGGCGTAAATTATATGAAATTTTACATCGGCTTTGAAGGAAGGTCGATCTGAATTGTTGCTCTGGACGTGAATTTACATTGTCCAAGTTTTCATCACCCTCCATCGTCGGAAAGTGGATGATTAAACTTATTTTACTGCAAAAAGTCCCTTATTCATTAAAAATTATACCATGATAACGGTAGTTCCGTCCGTTCTCCAACTCCATCCTATAGATCAGATCATATGCTACAAAGTCGGCCTACGTCATTTTGCTGTAGGACGCACGGTTTTTGAGATATGAGCAATGTAAGGAAGACAACATTTATGATTTTTTCAATGTTCTGGTGGGTCCCATTGAAGTTTCCACAGCTTCCTAGGTGCGTCCTAGGACAAAATTTGCGTACATATTTTTTGTAGCTTATGACTTGATCTAGAGGGTGGAATTGGAAAATTACCCAATTTACCGTTATTTGGGGAAATTTTTGACAAAAACAGGGAAATTTGTTTCACTGGCGTAAATTATATGACATTTTACATCGGCTTTGAAGGAAGGTCGATCTGAATTGTTGCTCTGGACGTGAATTTACATTGTCCAAGTTTTCATCACGCTCCATCGTCGGCAAGTGGATGATTAAACTTATTTTACTGCAAAAAGTCCCTTATTCATTAAAAATTATACCATGATAACGGTAGTTCCGTCCGTTCTCCAAGGCCATCCTCTAGATCAGATCATATGCTACAAAGTCGGCCTACGTCATTTTGCTGTAGGACGCACGGTTTTTGAGATATGAGCAATGTAAGGAAGACAACATTTATTATTTTTTCAATGTTCTGGTGGGTCCCATTGAAGTTTCCACAGCTTATATCTCGACAACGGTGCGTCCTAGGACAAAATTTGCGTACATATTTTTTGTAGCTTATGACTTGATCTAGAGGATGGAATTGGAAAATTACCCAATTTACCGTTATTTGGGGGAATTTTTGACAAAAACAGGGAAATTTGTTTCACTGGCGGAAATTATATGCAATTTTATATCGGCTTTGAAGGAAGGTCGATCTGAATTGTTGCTCTGGACGTGAATTTACATTGTCCAAGTTTTCATCACCCTCCATCGTCGGCAAGTGGATGATTAAACTTATTTTACTGCAAAAAGTCCCTTATTCATTAAAAATTATACCATGATAACGGTAGTTCCGTCCGTTCTCCAAGGCCATCCTCTAGATCAGATCATATGCTTCAAAGTCGACCTACGTCATTTTGCTGTAGGACGCACGGTTTTTGAGATATGAGCAATGTAAGGAAGACAACATTTATGATTTTTTCAATTTTCTGGTGGGTCCCATTGAAGTTTCCAGAGCTTATATCTCGACAACGGTGCGTCCTAGGACAAAATTTGCGGACATATTTTTTGTAGCTTATGACTTGATCTAGAGGATGGAATTGGAAAATTACCCAATTTACCGTTATTTGGGGAAATTTTTGACAAAAACAGGGAAATTTGTTTCACTGGCGTAAATTATATCAAATTTTACATCGGCTTTGAAGGAAGGTCGATCTGAATTTTTGCTCTGGACGTGAATTTACATTGTCCAAGTTTTCATCACCCTCCATCGTTGGAAAGTGGATGATTAAACTTATTTTACTGCAAAAAGTCCCTTATTCATTAAAAATTATACCATGATAACGGTAGTTCCGTCCGTTCTCCAAGGCCATCCTCTAGATCAGATCATATGCTGCAAAGTCGGCCTACGTCATTTTGCTGTAGGACGCACGGTTTTTGAGATATGAGCAATGTAAGGAAGACAACATTTATGATTTTTTCAATGTTCTGGTGGGTCCCATTGAAGTTTCCACAGCTTATATCTCGACAACGGTGCGTCCTAGGACAAAATTTCCGTACATAATCTGCAGAAGACATAAATAATAATCTGCAAGACATGTTGACATAATCTCCATGTGTCCCCGTGACTGTGGGTTTTAAACAAACTCAGCCATCACGATGCTCTACCTAAACTAGGTCAGGCTGAAACCTTTGCAGGCCTGCGAAGTTTATTCCAATTAATTTTGACACTTAATTCCGAGCATGTAACTCTAACTGCCTCCGGTGCGTATTGAATTTTCCAACTGATTGCCAATCAGACGATGACAAGTACATTTCCAAAAAATACCCGTCCCGCGAATCTTCCTACAGGTCTTGAGAAATTGAATTGAAATCAACACTCCCGTCGGTCGTGGCACTTCACCCCGACCTGAATGTGATGACATATTCCCAATCAAGCTGTCAAGACCTAACGGCAGGAAATGTTATGAAATTCAGAGAATCAATTTGCCACAAATTATTCACACCTCGCTGGAAATTGAATCGAATTTGCTGATCAAATTCTAGCGGCGACCGAGAGCAGTTGCTGGGGAAGAGAAGTCCCACGTCATACTTGCGCGAATTCGAAAACACATCACGTTGATGGCGTTTGTTTGAACGCAGACGTCAAGAGCGCACCGCCATATCTGCCTTGTGCAACTATGTATGCTTCCCCACACTTCTTCACCCGCAAACCTCAATCCAGAGCGCTTAACAACACTGATTGGATCATCGGATTGCAATTAAGTCACTTATCGCTGATTCTTGACCTCGAGCCTCGTGCATTCCTGCCTCGGTTGCGAGTGTGCTGTGATCGCAGTTGAGGCAAACAAAGCCCAGTTCATTGGACGAGCCTCCCTCTACGAGTCGAGCTGTTCCCTGGAAGCGAACAACAACAACAGCAGCACAAACATTCCATGAGACAATGTCGATAAAATTAATTTCCCTGCCTGCAGGCCAGACAACTAAGCCGATGTGGCTTCGAGGGCGGCGGCGTTGAATTCAAAGAACCACAACCAAGATGAATATCAGACTTCACCCACGCCAATGGTCGTCGCAGCCATTGTCTCAGTCCGCGTGCAGCGCAGTCCGTTGCCCCCTCTCCCTCACCACACTTCTGAGAGATGCTTCCGTATGATTGTTCACATGGCAACTGCAACTTAGACGCGATGCGTCATCGCCGATTGGGACCTAGATTTGTGTCTCATTTATGCAAAGTCCGATGCAGAGACGTGTTTGTATTTAACGGTCTCTTCGAGCCGACTTTTGATGTAAATCACTGGGCACGCGAAATGGGGTCGTAGAAAGCAAAGCTCGCTGTTTGCCTGCCTGTGTGCGTGTGTGTGGCTTCAAATTCTAATTAATTCATCTGTGTGTGGTGACAAATTGAGATTGACAAGTGTTTTTTGTTCCATTGCAGGTGTACTTAAAGGAGGACTATTGTTTTTGTATCGTTTTCAAAAGGAAACTTAAGGTGAGTAGTGCTTTGTTGCTTTGTTTTGCAATGTTTTTTTTTCGATGACTTGGCGGTCAAATGGAACGGGTGATAGGTAGTTTGAGGTTGATGCTTGAAAGATGGACTTAGACCTGACTTGGTCCATGTTGCCTCGGGGGATCCACTTGAGGCAATCCATGTTTTTCATGGGGACATGACTTTAGGATGGAGTGGAGTAGATTTAAGGTGGCGCAGCAGTCTGGCATGGGCCTGGGTCTTTACCTACAAGCGTTTCCAGTGAATTTGATCTTCAGCCAGCTGTCTCTAAATGAGTCGCGGTCTTCCTCTACTCGACTGTCCCCCGGGAGTTAGGTTAGGTTAAAGAAGGTGAGTATGATGGTAGAACATCCCTTCTACTCGGAGGCCTTAGAGCCCATTGTGAATCCCTTCATCTGTGGATCGACAGACTGCCTGCTCTTGCCTAAGGGATTCGCTGCATAGATTGACTCACCTCCGGGGCGACGCGACTGCCCTTAACAGGGATCGTTGGTGGCATCCCGGCAAGTTGGGAGCGATCACCAACTCCGTCCTATCTGCACAGGCCCTGCCATCCTATGAATGACAACAACATCTTGAGAAAAGCGCAAGATGTTAGCACAGCGAGTTATTCTGCTGTCCGTACTTCTTTGTAGTCTCTGGTCCCAGCGCCTTCCAAGTCATCGCATTCGCCATCCAGAAACGACGGACGCCATCGCCTTCGAGATATGGCCGATTTTTCATAATGAACTGCCTTCTGGTCAGCCTCTTCGACTGTTCTTTTTAGCGTCTACTGCGTGCAGCGTCACGGTTTTGGCTCAAACGAGGCGCTATTACGTTCTCCATTTTTTTTAAAGAACAGCGTATTGGATGAAGTGCGAATATTGATTTACGAGTACCCCGCGACGTGTTCCACAATTATGACGATTTGTTGTTTGCTTTATCTTCTTTCTGGAGGTGTTTACATCGTTGCTTGGCTTCGCTCTGTTCTCTTTGCCAAGCGCTCGACTGAATCCTGTTCTGTTTTTCGTCTCCCCATTTTCACAGCGTATTACCATCTGTTTCGTTTTCTGCCGTTCACTAGCCCGCTGTGCATCGCTGTTGCGGTGAGTACAACTGCGTGGTAAACGTCGATGGACAGTCCCTCTTCACATCGAAGAGACCCCTAAGCTGGTCGTCTTGAAAAGCAAATGTCAACCTTAAATGCTTTGAAAATGGACATCAGTTCAAGTTCGTTCCATCCCGAGGCTTGCACACTTTCCAGTCTGCGTCCAGTTTGCACGTTCTTCAAGTAGTCCACAACTGGATAAGAATCACTATCGTAACCCTGAGACCTTGACCATTTACTTAATTTTTCAAACAAATAGCGTAATAAAAAAATAAAAAAAAATTCGCATACGCCACAGTACCTGCCGCAACCAAAATCTTGAAAAAAAATAGTTCACATACGCCACAGTACCTGCCGAAACCAAAATCTTGAAAAAAAAAAAATATTTCACATACGCCACAGTACCTGCCGCAACCAAAATCTTGAAAAAAAAAAATATTTCACATACGCCACAGTACCTGCCGCAACCAAAATCTTGAAAAAAAATATTTCACATACGCCACAGTACCTGCCGCAACCAAAATCTTGAAAAAAAAAATATTTCACATACGCCACAGTACCTGCCGCGACCAAAATCTTGACCATGTCCTCGCACACAGCAAACCGTTGGCCCGCCTCGAGGTTAAACAACCCATATTCGACTTTCGCGAATCTTAATTAAAATCGCTTGTAATTGCAACAACTTATACAATTGTTCGCCTAATTATGATCCGCCGTAGATAGTGCGTTCAAAAACACATAAAAACACCGTTAAATCTGTTTTAAGTGCTACGGCGAGCGGCGCTGTCTCTGCTGCCGTCGCCGCGGCTAAATCTAAAAATATTCGAAATAAAAATGTATTACTCCGTGCTCTCGGCTGGCCGATTGCCAACGCCAGATAGGATACAACGTTCTGCACATCGCGAGAATTCAGAAAATTTATTTCCATCATAAACAAAACGAAACGAACGAACGAGCGATTTGCTTCGAATGGTCGCGTTTTTCGTATCGACTAATTCGATGAATAAAGACAGGTCGGTTCGGGTATGGGTTTTTCAAAATCGATTCAATTTAAAATGTGCCTCTGTCTGTGTGTGTGGTGGTTTCAATCAATTCGGTCTGCTTTGTCTAAAGCAGCAGTCGTCTATGCATTTCGCGATGGCAGAGTGGGGTTGGAGGAGTTCACGTTCTTTTTTTCGACCGCCGCCTTGGACAAGGAGTTGCGGGAGGCAATTCAGAGGACCTTCGTCGTCGTCCTTTCATTTAATTGATTGACCAGTTAGAAGAAGGACGTCGGTTATGCGGTGGTTGCCGCGTGGAAGAGAATCACAATTGAATGTGATTGACGCTTCAAAAGCAGTCCATTTAATTTGTTTTCCTTTTGGCCTGGACGATGACGTATGGTTGGGACATCCACGTTTGTGCTTTGCGAGGGAGTGTAGGTCAACTTTTATGATTGTCCTGCGTTGCAGATAAGGTGGCGCCTGTTTTTGGCACGGTTGTGGCTTCTTTGTTTTTCTGCTGGCTGTTGACTGTGTTGTTTTTGGTGCGTCCTTGTGATGGTCGTTCAGATGACGCTCGCTTTGGATGGTTTAGGAGAAAACAATTAAATTGTTGTTCAGTCGACATTGAACTTGTTGGCTTAACTTAACTTCTCAAGGGGTTGACCGTGGTTTTGTGTTTGCATTTAAGCTTTCTGACGGAACTCTCTCTTCTAGACAAGGACATCGTCCCTATCTCCTTTTTTGGCTTGGTCCTCCCCTACTTAAGTACGTAAAGAGTGACTACCGCGTGGCGTAGTGTTCATGAGCCTAACCAGGCATCAGAATCTGTAGAGCGGCTACTGATGAATCACAATCGCATTCGCACTCGCTGTCAAAAAATTACCCATCATTCGAAAACGGTCCGTCTGGCCAAGCGTCCGACTTCGCCTTGAATCAATGATACAGAACGCGATGACGTATCTTTCTCGCACACATAAGTGCCCCCAGGCCCAGTAGGAGCTTCAAAAAGCTGCTCCGAAATCAAAACCACGTTCCGTCATTTACGAGAATATGGAAGTAACTCACAAAGCCCTCGATCCCTCACTCAAACATCTCCAAAGTCAATACAAACGACCGAAGAACACTTGATTCAAGGTCCTACATACACCAAGAGCACTCTAAATCCCATCAGAGATCTTTCAAGCTGAACGTGGAAGCAAATCGATTTCGCGAGATCACACTTCGTTCCACACACGCCTCAGGCAGACACAGAAACAGCTTTGTTTAGAAAGAGACTCCCCACCAAACGGTGGGATTTCCAAACACACTTCTCTTCACGTACCTCTTCCTCTCAGTGATCCTCTTCGCATCTGCCATGTGATTCACTTGCTCGCTCTCTCACTATAGCTCGAAAAAATTAGCATAAGTCCAACACGAAACTCTTATCGCCTTCGCACAGTCCAGTCCAGTTCAGTCCGGCTTGTGGAGTGAATGGATATAACCCAGAAAATGAACAGAATTCAGGCCACCAGCGCAGTCGTCGCAGAAAAACAAAAACCATCGCATTTGTATCTGACCGCGTCTGGCGTGGCTGCAATTCGACGGTGGGTAGAGCTTCCACGGAACCACATGTTTCCGCACTTGCGTGGTGACACACTTCCACACGACCCGACGCGACGCACGGTGCTGATGGCAGTCGACAATTGCCAGCAGCATAACAGCTTCGTTAGACAACAACAAAAGTCCATTTTGAGATTTTCAATTGACGTTAATTGGCTCTTTGCGGTAGCTAATTACTAGATACTGTGTTGAGATACATTTGTTTTTTTTTCTGTTTTTGCGTAGTTGTTCTGTTTAACACTAGTGTAGCGGGGATTGAACATGTGGGACTCTGGGGTAGACTTGGAGTATTTCCCTTTTGTTTTTTTTTGTTTTTTCACTGCACTTAAACGGAGCACATTTGCGTGCCACCTGTAATGAGCAATTATTTCTGGAGCTGGCTCGCAAGCACCAGCAGTGGACTGTTTTGTCGCGAAGTTAAGAGTTGTTCTTTTTCTCTTCTCTAGTTTTTAATTAAACCGTTACATAGTTTGTGAAAAGGCGGGGACATGGTGGGGATACGGTGGGGAGACACAGAAAAGAGAAGAAAGTAATGACCAGCTTTCTGGGTTAATCTTCGGTCTTTTAATGAATTCAGTCACGAGAATTGATTTTGAGGACGACATGGGCTTTCAATTTGATATGAGACCGCGTTGCTATTTGCATATGAAGTGCGATGGGAGGTCCAGTGGGAGGGTAGAGGTCATTGCACCAGGAAGTGGTTTGAGGGAGAGAGAAAGAGAGATAGAGAGAGATATTTGAGAGTCAGTCATTTTTCTGCCGTGGCTGTCAAATGTGGATTCAAACAATGCTCTGGCATTTGAAGCCGATAGGCGCTTGGAACGATGGTATTTCGTATAAAATATGACATCTTTCAAATGGCCGCCGCAGCTTCTTTGGGCGGAGTGCATCCGAAATGACCATTTTTCATGACTACGGCTGAATTTGACCGATGGCTTGGTTGTGGATCTTGGGGGCCGCTGTGGCTTGCGGCTTATTCGCATCGACCTGCGACTTCAGAAAGCCCCACAAGACAAAGTCTAACGGGGTCAAATCGCATGAAGTCCAGTTCACATCACCTCCACGTGAGATGACCATGCTCTCGAATCACTCGTGCAGAGTTTCCATTATGGCCAGGGCTAGGAAAATGTTTATGATTCCAAAGTCTTGGATTCGCTTAATATACGTAAAAACACATCACCAAACGTGCGCAGAAGTCGTCGGTGGGTCTAACAGGGCCGGTTTGGCGGTCAGGAGACGACGTGGAAAAACCTGTGGCACGCAGCGCCTTCCTGTTGATACCACATGTCGTAAAATTCCATATCATCCAATTCAGGCCAAAATAAGTTTGTAAACGGGCTCGCCGTTGACGATAATTGCCTGGCCAATGCCATTCTCAAAGAAATATGGAACAGTGCTTTCATTAACGATAATGGCCACCACGTTATCAAAGCAATATGGAACGGTGCTAAGAATCAACACCAAACAGTGCCTTTTAGGGGATGAATTGGACCCTCTTGGATCTCAAATGGATTGTTATCATCGCAAGTTAGACAATCTTGCTTGGTGACGTACCAATTCATCCGCAAATGGGCCTCATTTGTAGGACGATTATGGCGACCGTAAAATGGGCGAAGAGCGTTCCGAACGGAACACTCATTTTGATAAAACAGTCTTATCATTTACTCGTGTTGTTGAAGGAGGGCTGATGTGGCAAAACAGACTGAATAAATGCTACCAATTGTCAAAGTTCGATCCCTTCCTATTGGAAATCCCTATTGCCAGACCTCTTACACTGAATTGGGCTGTCAGTTAATGTGTTCAGGTGCTAATCCAGTTGGAGGTTGCATTTCCTTTTACTATAAAATAAAGATTTGTTGCTATTAAGACTTAAACTCTATGTAAGTGATGTGCTTTACAAAGTGGCCTTTACTTTAGGCTTTATGGCGTCACGCTGCGATCAATAGGAGCTAAGCATGTATAAAAACCAAAAACGGGAAAAAATGGGGAGGACTTCTGATTTATCAACTTTCCCCATTCTTGTCCTGGGCGAATTAAGTGAACATGTTCATCTCAAAAACATCTCTTGCACGCATCAGCTTTTCTCAGGTTTTTTGACCAGAATCTCACACCGGATCATTTGTCTTTTTGAAAAGGTTCCCAAAATTGTTTAATCTAATGCGGTCAAAACTTAAGGCGTAGTCTATGACCGCCACAACTTACATACTTCTCAGGCCTGCAATCCATGGAGGGTCTGACACTGAACACCTTCGCGTGGCGTGCTCTGTTACATTGCTATGTAAATGCAGTGCTCTCTCATCCCACAGATTCAGGCCCTTTTCTTTGTTAATCTGGCTGAACTGAGCAGCATTAAAATCAGCCCACTTCTTCGCTTTATCAAAAGCACAGATTGGTTTGCGGAATAGGTAGCCTAAGATCCGCGTGGTAACACAATGGGCCTACGTTTGGCCTTAGTGTGTCTGCTGTCCGTATGCGCGCCAGTCAGCCACTTCAACCTTACCTAACCTAACCTGACACTGAGCAACACCTGCCTTCCATCGATGAAGGTCGTTGGCACACGGCTTCCAAACGGCAAAACCAATCCCAATTGCGTCCGTGATGACTTAGCCTTTCTATCGGAGATTCGTTCTTCCTTTTCTTCTTGAACCAGGATGTTCTGATTTGAAGATCCTCCTCGTTGGAGCGTCGTTGTCCATACACTCGATGTGGCTGGATTTTCGGTTTCAGAGTGGCTGATGCCCTCCTCCATATCTTTCCCGAGTTCAATAAAATCGACATCGATTTGACATGATTCCGGAATTTCTGCCGCAAATATGTAGTTGATCCCCGTCCCCAAATGTGTGCCCTTAAAACATTCATATCCATTGCCAGCCGTAACCTCGCAGATTTTTCCGACTCAATTGGCCTGAAAGCGAGTCTCCCCTTGAACCATAAAATCTTGAAAACATTTGCCTTTGCTCCTCCTCGGGCTTTCAATTCATTTCTGCAAGGACACACCGTCGAACTGATTCACTATTCAAACTCTTTGCCCATCATAATCGATTTCGCTGGCTAATCAATTATCCAGCGTTTATCCACTCCACGAAATCACGGAAATCTCTTTCACTTGAACCCACCATGCAGTCCCTGCTCTTGCCCGCCGTGCAGTGCAATCAATCGATGGATATCCACTCCAGCCGCTCATCTCACAAGAGGTTTCGCTTTCATCGAAACTCTAGGCATGCCGGCAGCTAATCAAATTCCAGAGGCACAAGAATCCCCAGCTCTGTAATTGGTTTGCAAGCGTAGTGCTTCTCAAAGTTTGCCTCAGTTTGTTGCTGTTTTTTTTCCCCTTCCATGGCGGCAGAACTATTTTCGAGGAAATGAAGCACAAAAAGAGGAACGAAGTCTGCCGGTCTTTTATCGAGACGACCCTTGGGGGTATTCGCTTGGAATTAATTGAAATTTAATTCTTTCTTCTGCCCACTTGCTCGCAGTCCCTACGGCTCACCAGCGGTGCCCACCCACATGTGCCTGGAACCACATTCTTGCGGCGGAGCGTATGTAAATAATCATTAAAGGGATGTTTACAGATTTGAGGGTATGCTGCCGCCTCCTCCCGCGTCGGGTGACTAATTAATTTCAAGACAGACAAGACTAGTGGATGAATGAGGTGCCGACACTCCTGTCATCCCAGACGAATGACGGAAACGATTGAGTGCGTGCGCGTGTGTGTGGGTGGGTGTCCTGCAAGTGACATTTCAATAAGGATAATCGTTTTGTTTTGCAAATTAGAATTCTGTCAAGATATGTTTGCCGTCGGTTATCTTGTGGTTATCGATCGCGATTGTGGGTGGTGTTGGTGCGGTGGGATCCTAACCCCCTCCCCCCTCAGCCAGTGTAGGCAGGCATGTGTGTTTGTTTTAAGGATTCCAATTAAGGGCTGGAATTCGTTGCTCAAATGATTGCCAAGTGGATTCTTGCAAAGAATTCTGTGGTTGTTTCTTTGCCGCTGTTCAAAGGGATGCGAATTGAATTTTCATGAGATTCTAGGGAACACATGGGTGGCGTGCGAGGTTGGGGCGGTAAAATAATTGTTTTTGTTCGAGGGAAAGTTTCACACTCGCCTAATCCGCAAGTGGTTGTTGGCTCGTGATAAGAGAGGCTACGGATGATCTCGACGAGTGGATGGAAACTTTGGAGGTTGATTTTGTTCAACAAGGCTTATGAGCTTTGTTGGGCGCCTTATAATCCACTTATCTAGGATTTTAGTAGCTCATCCTTACTGGTTGAGGAGTTCTTTGGGTCCACGGAAAGAAGAACCGTCGTCAGAAGCAGAGACTGCCTGGCTGTCCGAACGATCCAAGTTGTGTCTGAGATCAGTTGCTTCAGCTGACGTAAGTTTGGGGACTCTTCGGAGCAATCAAGAGGGATTCTGAGTTCATGTCCGCTGTTCGGTCGCTTGAGCCCGTGACGAATTTCTCTTTGAATTCTTTTACAGGACAGTCCAGGACTTTACTGAGCTCGGGGCTAAAATGTTCCCATTTCCTAAAACGCTTCTTTCATTTTGTGGACCTTTACTGTAGGTCTGCAGTTTGAAAGAAAAATTCAGTCCTGTGTCCTGTTTTCTTTTGTTTCTTCACTGGAGCACTCAGACTCAAAAACGATCTATTCTACTACTAGGCAGCAACAAACATTTTGCTGAACATTCTCGTGTCCCGGCAGAAGGCAATCAGGCGCTTCTGTGATGAGGATCCTACATCATCAGTTCTCACCTCTTCAGCACCAGATAACGCCCAACGGATCCGCGACGGGACAGTGGAGAAGGATGTGCTCGTCATCGGCTTATCCACAGACGTCACAGAGTCGGGTTTCATCGCACTTTTCGAACTTGAACCTACCCTGGGACTACCTGCGTCCTTGGTTAGGGGTTCCATCGATGGTTGAGCGTTTCGAGATCCCATTTTGGCCGGGCACCCAGAGAAATCTTAGCCAATTAAGACTGCCGATCGAATTCTGAGAAGATTTGTATTCCTGAACTATCCTGGAAGTGGTTAAAGGGTTAAGGAAGGCTTTAAACAGAACTTGGCTGTCGCTACAGATACAAATACTTCATCTTTACCGTTCCCGATCGCATAGGTTTCCGCGTGGAAAACCGACGAAAATGTACGTAACGAAGTGTGCAGTCACCCTCCACGGAGGCGTCAGCCGCAGATCCGTCATTAGCCTTGGAGCCTTCCGTGAGGACAGTTCTTTCATGGCCCTGATTCTGGCCAGGGAAAGTCGACTTTGTGTCCACGTCGCAGTTGGAGTACAGCTGCCCGTGCGTCAGACGGCGTATCCATAAGACTGGGGTCAAGAAATAGATGCGTAATATCATAGAAGCTTCAGTGCGAGTTCTACCAAAGACCACTTCTTTTAAAGTGGATGGTCTTCAGGGTGCAACCCATCGTGTGGATATCAAAGGGGAGGGAGATTCAAGATCAGAGCCAGGCGAACTAGGGAAGGTCTGGTTCCACAACAGCCAATACAGGCCGTTCCTTGAAGCTTTTCGAAAGGAGCAGGTAAAAGCCTATAGGAGAGAAAGGGCCTTCTCATAGCCGCGTATATCCAAGTGGATCTAGAGTTATTCCCTCTTCTTTTGTTCGCTTTCGTCAATCTTATGACCAGTGATTCTCTCCAGCCATCACAATCCCCAGCGATTTGGCTGCAGTGCCGCAGCCCACTTGCTCAGTCTTACAAGTCGAAGACGACCAAAACACAAAAAAAGTCACTCAAATAAGAGACCCCCCACGCAGCTGTCTTGAACGCGCTTCCTTATCTCCAAAACTAGTCCATTCGTCACCTCAATTGACGTCTCACTTCACATTCCGCAGTTCCATTCCGACAAAGACGCACTAGAACGTCGTCGCCAAACCTGATGTACGCCAGAGAGCCACACAGTTCAAGGCCCTGCAGTTGGTGGCTATTTTTAGCAATCACTTCGATTCCCACTCAGCGCGCGTCAATAAAATGTTGGAAAACCGCCTATCAAGCGACACACAGACAGTTCAGATTTGACACAATTCTGATGCGTTTCATCAGTCGTTCTTGACCCTTAACGAGTCCCCGATAAGAGACTGAATTTTCGAAATTCGCCCCGCACACGTGGGGCTTGATAGGCATACGTAGGGGGTTCGTGTAAGTCCGCAGTTTTATCGGATTCCGGTTGCATAACCGAGTCTCGGTCTCAGGCAAGCCGCGTTTTATGTTACAAATTTTTTGTTTTTCTTCGTCCAGCTGGGGGTTGTGTAAACTGGTGCTGAGGCTGGGGGCATTTAAATTGAAGTTGTGAAATTTGCTGGAATAGATTTGGACACGCGAGCTTGCTTTTGAATTGAGTTTTCAAACGAAGCAGAATTTGAGTTGATCGACAGATGGCTGGCGACGTTCGTGGCGTGGAATCGATGTGAGTCACTTGTGCACTGTTGATGAATGTATATTGTTTCTGAGGGATGCGAAGCATTCCCTTTCAGTACACACTGCAACCGACAATTGTTTCGTGCCCAGCCAAATGAAATGTTCTTCTTCCTCTTCAGAAGTCAGAGTCTTTGTTTTTAAAAGTCATCTCATCAAGAGATTCCCCCTCATGAAGTCAAGTCGAACATCAGCACGTCCCACCCCAAACAGCGCCGCCACATCAACTCGAAATATGATTACTTCTGTTAATCCACCCATCAGCATGCTTTGTCTCAATTCGAAGGGAGTATGCATCTCAATTTCAAATTTGAAACCATCAGGAGTGTCTGCGACGGGCGACCGCGTCCGTACCCTCCCCAGCCATTTGATCCCTTTTTTACGAGAAGGTTGGGACGCAATGGATTATACTCATACCCTGTGGCAACAGTTGTGTTGCCTCGAAACGGTTTATGTTTAAGAAATTCATTAGCCTCCGCGTGGTAGTTAATGTAAGGGTTCCAGCAGCGTTTGTATCATCCCGTCGACGCGAGGGTGAAACTGAGTCTCAGTACTCAGTGCTGAGACGTGTAATCATGAGAAAGTTACATTTGAAGGACTTTTTAAAGACCCTTCAAGGTTAAATGAGTTTGATAACAAATGGGGGAGGAGTTCTGAGTGGAAAATCAGAGACTTGTGAACACGTGCGGAGTTTGACGAGACTGAGGAGGATGGATGGCGTCTGAATTCATAGACTAGGGATTTGTTGGGGCTACAGTCGCAGTTTGAATTACACACCTCATGTGGTTTAATAAAACCGAGCTCGCTCAAAACAGAGAACCTTCTAATAGAGCTCCTGAAGTTGACAATCTCTCCGAAGACATTCAGTTTGAGGTACAAATCCCGTGTCGTTCACAAAAGCCGACCTCAATGAAGATGGTGAAAGAGTAGATGTGGGGTACTACAAGGTTCCATTCAGTTGTCTATACTTTTCCTTGGCTTTACGAATCATTAGCTCTCGAGCTATTCAATGTCACATTTCGTTACTTTAATTAAAACCAGGCTGAATGAAGACAAGCTCGAGCCCATGAGAGAAGGAGTAATACGTGCGGGTTTACCACAAAGTTCCATTCCGGTGCCTGGCCATACCCTTTGTCATTTCAAAGAAGCCATTTGTTCTCGTTCTTTTCAAACTCCGGTCTGACTAAAACTGAGCTCAATGAAGACGGAGGAATACGCGCTGGGGTACCACATGGTTCCATTCAGTTGCCCATACTATTCCCCTTTTTAATTTCAAACAGGTCATTCATTAACGGTCTCTTCAAACTCATGCCTCGTGTCGTTCATCAAAAACAAGCAAGACCCGAACCAAATCAGTGAAGACGAAAAAACGCCTGCTGGATCACCACGAGGTTCTGGATCACACAAGGTTCCCTTTCCCTTTCTCGATTTCAAATAGACCATTTGCTCTCAGTCCTACTGACATCCCGCCTTCAACTATAAATGGAAATAGCTCAATCCCATAGACCAACTAAACCTCACTTAAACTGCAATCCATTTCTTGTCCCACTCACTCTCTGGTGTGCACTTAATCCATCATAATTTCATGAAACCTCGCACAAAGCATGCACTCATCAACTCAACAACTCATTTCAATTTAATTTTGACTCGCTGACAAAGTTAACTCGCCTGGGGCACACCATCTATCCGCACGCCCGCAGGCCATTCTTCCAAGTGACTTCCCACGCGTAGTTAACCCCAACAAACGATTCCCTTGCCGCTGGCACTCAATCCTGCACTCTGACGGTAATAAAAGTTCCCAAAGCTATTCCGCATTTGATTACACACCATCGTCACGCACTTTTGCGGTTCCGTGGCTTGACTTGCACCCCACCGACCGGCCACTCGCTGAGTGTGAAGATAAATCGATTAACTTTCACGCAGGATAACACCATCTGTTCGAATTTTAGGCAAATATAGATTCCGACGAAGCAAAATCAATTGACCAGCAGCCGCAACAGTGTTTGCTGAAGGCAATGACCCCCCGAAAATGAGGCACCCCACTTGGGAGACCGCGGAGCGGTTAAAGCGGCCCTGCACGCGCTTTACAGTCCACACTCATAACCCTCCCCCTCGTGGGAGCATCGTCGAAACAAAGAGGCGGGGTGGTGGTAGACCGCGTGTGAATAAAAATAAATATCGCTCTCACTCACCACCACCCCACCCCCTTTGCAATCGATCCTAATGGACGAAGCTATTAGGATCGATAAAACGATGAAAGCCATACGTTCACCGGCAAGAGGGGCACGCAAACTAGGGCAATTTCAAATGAAAGTTCTCTCCATAAGCTTGTCATTATTAATAGATTCCGAGCAGCCCTCGGGCCTGGGGTTATTGGGGGGGAAATGGCGAACCGAGGCAGGGCATCCTTCTTCATTCGATATCATTCGTATCCTTCACCTTTGTGACAGGGATATGGCTGCACATTGCCACACCGAAACAGTCAACAGACAGATGTGAGAAAGCGACAGAGAGAGAGAGAGAGTGCTGTCAATTGTGACAGAAGGACTTTCATGACAGCTTATTGGTGTCATTCTGTGGAGAGGAGATAAATGATCGAACGATAAATCCTTGAATAATCTATTTTAAGGCTCCTTTGTTGTAATGGGAACTTGATTTGTTTACCGGGGTATTTTGCAATGGAATTAGTTAGCAGAGATTTGTTAAGGTGGGACGCTTGGGAATGTGACTTTGAATTTGTTTTGGTCTTGTGTGAGAGGAGAGAAGAGGACTTCAAGTCGGCTGACAAACGATTCTCTGTGATTGATTGGGAAATGGTGAGTGAGGGTTGTGAGCAGGACTAGGGGCAGTAAGGTGGAACGATGTGAAAGATGACCATTCTCGTCACTCAATTATCAACCAAGGCAGGAGGCGAATGGGGACACTAAGTTTGCAGAGCTTAATACGATTAATGCGAAGCAGTGTGTGGAAGGTGAGAGCCTTCACTCCTGGAATTTTTTTTCAAGAGAAGACTGACAACCAAACGGTGATCGACTAGACGGATGCAAGCCAAGCCTAACTTAGGCTCTGCTGGATCGATTGTGATGTCTGTTGGAGGATCCTATCCTCTTGACTCACTTCACCCCACAGCCATCCTAATATCATTATAAATCTGAAAAGAGATTTTAGTGGGATTGTGGCTAGATCCTGCGAGTCTTGGAAGACATGTTCATGCCGCAACGGGCGGAGACTGAGGCAGTGGTAGAGGTTGTGAGGAGTATCCTCTTTTTCCTCTTCGTCGCAGCAGTCTCTGCATATAGAGACGTTGGCTCGTCCCAACACCATTCCGTGGTAATTCAGATTCTGATTTCCAGGGCTGCGTTTCACCAATTTTTTAGTCGCACTAAAGAAGTTGTCGCTCTTCCAATGTTGAACTTAGGCCAAAACATTCGACGGGAGGAAGATTTGCTGTGTCCGTGATCGTCTCGTTCCCTAGATGTGGTTTGATCCGTAGGCTTGTATGGGATGGGTCGGTTTCGGCCCCTTTCTTGGCAAGTTCGTTCGTTGCTTCATTGCCGGGAATGTCCTTGTGTCCTGGGACCCAGCATAGAGTATTCAAGAGCTGCGTGCTGAGAACCTTAAGGGCTTTGTGACTGCATGCTACCGCCTTAGACTCAGACTGTCCGCTTGACTATCAATAAGACTTGTAATATTAGCCAATGTTGACATCAACTTGTCCGCATTCTTGTCTTCGAAGACCTCGGCTAGAAAAATACTCTCATCGTCAGTTAATCTGTTGGAACAGTGGAACCGTATTTCCTGAGAATATTTACTCACAGAACTCGATTTCTTATGGAGGCTAGTTCGGGGCGGATGCAGAAAAGACAGGACAACGTTTCGTTCACCTTCTTGTCAAATGTAAGCCCTTTCAAGCAACTGCGATCTGGCTCAACCTTAGAGTTGTATCTCGGTTTGGGTGCTGTAACACCTATTCGCAAAAATGGCACTGTGTCCTTAGACCGATTGCTACCCGTGCTGGAGTCGTTGGTATGTACATTTCCCCCGCGACCACTTTAGTGGAACATGTGGAACATAAAGATGATGATGATGACCTCCAAAGCCGCAGAAGGCAATGTGTCCCTCCCCTCATCAAATCGAACGAAAAACCCCTCTCCCCATTTAAGCGTCTTGATTAAATCATGCCCCCCTTCCATTCCCAGCCACCCGCCGTCCATCCTCCTGACTGTTCATCTCCTGACGACCCGCCCTCAACGACCACTTCCACCGATTAAAAAGTTTCCCATCCAAAATCTAGTTAAATTTATGCTTAAAAGGATCAAGGGATAAGCACGAAATCGTAAATCCTCCTCCGCGAAGGTGTATCCGCATTTTGAACGCCCTTCGTTAACCTCTACACCACCCACGGCCGGCGGCGAGTCCACGTCATGGTTGTCAAATCCTTTGAAACGATCAATAAATCCCTCTTCACAACCGCGAGCCAGTGCGACATGAAAACAAAAATTCATTTTGTTGACATCATTTGCTTGCGTAGAAACTGCTCGTCCCCTCTGTTTGCTCCTCTCGCCAAAGCCACTCTCTAGACAGCTTGTCTGGCAATTACTCTCAGCCCAGAGAACCCGCCTAATGACACATGAAAACGTGCCGCGTCCTGCTGTCAGGAGGCGCCGCCGGCCGAACTGGTGGATGGGGGATGGTGGCTGTGTGTGCAGGGTATTGTCATTAAAATCAAGCCAAATCGATTGTCGTTACATGAACACAAGATCTACGTTCGTTCACTTCGATAACCTCTCCTCTTTTTCTGCTCTTTTTTGTTCCCATTGCAGACTTGAAAGAAGCCAAGTTCAAATTGACACGCATCAATGCTGTTATGATACCGTGGACGATCCTTAAAATCAGGATAATCACTTGTAAATTCGACGAGGAACGGAATACACTTCCGTGGGCGGCATAGAACTTGAATGAATGATTCATTATGACAGCAACAGCACCTACACTTATGCAGTCATCTTCACAACCCCAACAACAACAACAACAGCAACAGCAGCAACAACAACAGGAGCAGAGCTCATCACAGGATCAAGATATACACAATCATAACCATCAGAATATTGACTCCGGCGGCGGCAGCAGCAGCACCAGTGGTGGACATCGAAAAGGTCACAGGTGAGTTGAGCTGTGCATGCATGACAAGACGAGTGGGCGGGAAAAGGGACCCGATTCGATTTTACTATTTCATTAGCCCCTCCTCAGTTCGTGCCGTGAAGGGCGCCTTGGAGGGCTGGTCCTGAAAGAACTCTCGTCGGCCAGTGAATTATTTATGTTGCAACATTGATCGAAGGACGGAGTTCGGCAATTCGGGTCGACTCGTTGAACGGGAAGGATAATAGTGAAGGAATTTCCGTGAGAAGGCATACACCACGGCGAGGACGACGCGGCAGTTTCATTTGATTATTTGTCTGTTCAGCCTTCTGCTTGAAGGCACTCCATACTCTTTCTTCGTTCGTTGTTTTCTTTCGATTTTCTTGTTAGTCCGCTGTGAGGCCGGCAGTTGTAGTGAGACATTTTGACGACAATTGACCATCAAATCGAGAGTTGAGGACTTCGGTCGGTAATTCAGTTTCGGCTGCGGCACGTGTGGGTGGTCGAGACTCGAGAGAAGAAGAAGTGTGTTGTGTTTAGTCGATAGCGTGTGCGCTGGATAGGCGCACGTTGTTGCTGCAATTCGTGACTGTTTCTTGGTTTATGTAATTGCTGGGTGAGTGTAGACCAAGTGGAATGTTGAGTGAATTTTTGATTGCTTCATGGGACAAGGTTAGACTTTGAAAGAGAGAGAGACAGACCGTAATGACCTCATTCTGCGGACGAGGAAAGTGATACATTCGTGTGTCGTGGTGTGAGCGAGACGGGTTAAGTCCTTTTGTAAGAATTTTCGTTGACTCAATTGGACGCACATCCATCGAAGCATGGGTCGGTTCATCGGAACAGACTTAGCAGATCAGATAGCCAAGTCCTTCTTCTCCCTCTCAGCAAGACATGTCCTCCTTCACAAGCTTTCCAGTGATCTCTTCGCAATAATTCGCCTACAAACTTCCGATTTCACATTCTCTCTTTCTCTCTCTCTCTCTTCCAGACGACAAGAGTCAATGTATCAAATGACTGGACTATATTCGGAAACCAATAGCGGCGATGACAGCAGTATTGATGTGCCAGCCGATTCTGGTAGTCCAGAGCCAATAATTCCACTGAACAGTGCAGCCAGTGGGACATCTACCTCGGCGTCAGTGCATCGCAATCACAGCTATCATCATCATTCGCATCACAATAGCGTCACCGATACGGTCATCAAATGTCACAGTCGTCAGGCGTCCAATACGGTGGTGGATAGTCGAAACGGCCATCATCATCACCTGGCACAGGGGCCGCCGCATCAGCAACCGTCACACGATGATCCGTCAGATGATCCAGATTTACAAAACCGCGATTGCGGCATCCTTAATTGTCGTCCATTTATTATACAGAAATTTGCTAGAATTAAAATCTTCGTCCTTCTACTATCGATGCTAGTCACCCTGCAGCAGGCTTTAAGTTCCGGTTACATTAATTCAGTGATAACGACGATCGAGAAACGCTTCGAGATACCGTCAAGCTATTCAGGACTGATTGCGTCCAGCTACGAGATTGGCAATGTGATAACAGTGATATTTGTTAGCTACCTGGGCAGTCGGAGGCATATTCCAGTTTGGATTGGCATTGGTGAGTGTGGACGACGATGCAATCACAAATCAATGCTAAATGTTCTTCTTTGTTGGGTTGCGCAGGTGCTGTGATCATGGGAATCGGATCGTTGGTGTTCATGGTGCCGCACTTCACTGGAGAGGCAAATCCTGGAATAAATCTTGCCAATCAGTCGAGCGACAACATCTGCCGTGGTGTCTCGATTCGGGAGCAGGACATGGGACTAGGCAGACTATCGAGTGGTCTGTCGAATCCGCCACTTGCACCGCACACGCTGAGGGAGGACAACTGCCTGGAGGGGAAATCATCGACGTTCGGTCCGGTTTTGCTGTTTGTCATTGCCCAGTTGCTGTTGGGCTGCGGAGGGAGTCCCCTCTTCACCCTTGGCACTACCTATGTGGACGATCATGTGAAGACAGAGAGTTCGTCAATGTATATCGGTAAGCAGAGCATTAGCCTCCACAAAGGACTCTCCTGATAGTGGCCCTTTCTTCAATCTTTCAGGATGCATGTACAGCATGGCAGCCTTTGGTCCAGTTCTTGGCTTCCTCTTGGGTGCATATCTCCTCTCGTTCCACATGGATTCGCTGTCATCTACTATCATCTCAATTGGTGAGTGGTGGATCCTTCTTCTGGACCCGTCGCAGTCTCACGGTCTCTTTCCCTTTCTCTCTCTTCCAGATCCCGGTGATCGTCGTTGGGTTGGCATGTGGTGGGGCGGGTTCCTACTTTGTGGAGTGCTGCTCCTCATAGTTGCCATCCCGTTCTTCTCGTTCCCAAAGGTAAGCCCTCTCCAGTTCCCCTGTGAACCTCTCTAATCTCTTCCCATCTCTCCAGGTCTTGACACATGAGAAGAAGAAGATCCGTAAGACATCGGAAAAGATAATGCCACCAAGCGTGCCAAACAATTCGAACAGTCTGCCGCGAAAACCCGAGGAGAAGTTGAAAAAGGAGAAGGAAGACCCCCCGGCGAAGGAGGCCAAGTCCCAGGTTGACACTGGCTACGGAAAGGACATCAAAGGTAAGTTGCATCTCCATACCCACCCACAACTTTCATTAAACACGTTTCCCCCGCTCATTCAGATATCCCCCAATCGATGCTACGCCTGGTCTGCAACCCCGTCTACATTGTCACCTGCCTGGGCGCGTGCATGGAACTCATGATCGTCTCAGGCTTTGTGGTGTTCCTTCCGAAATACCTAGAAACGCAGTTCAGTCTTGGCAAGAGCCAGGCCAGCGTATTCACTGGATCAATTGCCGTGCCAGGCGCATGCATTGGTATCTTCATCGGTGGCTGCATTCTGAAACGTTTTCAACTGAAGCCCAAGGGTGCGGTGCAGTTTGTGCTCATCTCGAACGTTGTCTGCCTAGGCTGCTATGCCATGTTGTTCTTCTTGGGATGTGATAATCTGAAAATGGCCGGTACCACGATTCCTTACTACAACAGCTCGACACACAGTTCGCTGGAACCGTTCAAAGTTAATTTGACAGCTGCTTGCAACTTCGGTTGCGAGTGTTTGACGACAGATGTTGAGCCCGTCTGTGGAAATAATGGGCTCACCTATTTTAGTCCCTGCCATGCAGGGTGCACAGCTTTTTCTTCAAGTTCTAACTACACAAATTGTGCATGTAAGTATTCGGTGTGCATCCACGGATTCTTTGACTCATGGGTGTCCTTTTGTTTTTCTTAGGTGTTCATTCCAATATACCAAGCATTTACATGGGAGCTGGCGGCAGCCAGGCACAAGCTTTAAATGCTCACGAGGACTTCGCCGAAGTTACTGTCGTTCCAGTAGCAACCGCGGGTCCCTGCACAACTCCATGTCGCACCATTTATCCGTTCCTGATACTGCTGTTCTTTATGACGTTCATTGTTGCCTCAACGCAAATGCCGCTGCTGATGATTGTGCTGCGTTCTGTGTCCGAGGAGGAGCGTTCCTTCGCTCTCGGAATGCAGTTCGTCATATTCAGATTGTTTGGGTACATCCCTGCTCCTATAGTTTTTGGAAATCTAATCGACTCCACGTGCCTACTGTGGAAGTCTACGTGCGGCGAGAAGGGTGGTCGTTGCTTGATATACGATATCGAGAAGTTCCGCTTGAAGTGAGTGTTGAAAGGAACGAGATTCGAACGGCGGAGAAATTAATGTTTGTTTGGTTCTCCTCTAGGTACGTTGGGCTTTGTGCATTCGTGAAGATCGTTGCGCTGGCTATATTCATGGTGGACTGGTGGCTGGTGCGCAGGCGTAAGCAGCTGGATAAACTGAAGCCACTCAGTGCCAATGAGGTCATTGGATCCATCATTAGTTTGGACAAATGTAAGTTTTCTAGTTTTTCAACCTCAAGGAACCCTCAGTAATGCTTTTCGTTTCCACTTCAGTATTTGAAGAGAAAATAACTGACAATAATCAAACCGTGCCTTACGGAGGAAATGAACTGATCATACCTTCGGACATCCTACGGCACTCTCGCAACGATTCTCGCACGATTCAACTGGAATCCGGGTAAGCCACATCCTCCCACCTCTCACCAGAGCGTTTCTAATCAAAATCCCTTTCAGCTACGAAAAATTCCACAATTCGCTTCATCCCTCGGCCGCAATAGTTCCACAAACCAAATCGAAAAAGCATTTCCGAAGCGCATCGTGCGATGTGAAAATGATTCGTGGCTACACGAAGGACACCAACGATGACTACAACAACACAACCAGCAAATTTCGAAATCTCAAGAAACTCCAAACACATTCCCGTAATAATTCGAACGATTTGAATTCGGACTTCCGCCAGAAGTTAACGCATTCCAGAAACAATTCACGTGACGATCCCACACTCAACATCAAATACATTCAAAATCAACTGCACCGCGACGACGACTATGACGACGATGATAATCTGACACCCGGATGTGGGCAGTTCGTAAAGAAACACTCGCGGAATCACTCCTACGACCAGATCTACATGCCAAACAATATCCGCTTCGATATCGATCTCTTTCGCGGCCGCAAAAGCGTGAATGTTGTGAAGAACGTGGAGAACAAGGTGAAGAACTCCAACGAGGACGCCACTGGCGCTCCGGGCCATTCTCGCAACAATTCCAAAGACCTGAACATCAAGGATAAATCACTGCTAGCAGTAGAGGCGGCCTCCAGCATTCTCCGTCATCGTCGTACAAACTCAAAAGATCTTAACGTCTTGGTGGGTGAGCAGAAGGAGGAGAACTCCAGTCTTGCCGCCACTGCTGCTGGATCATCACAACCCCGTTCGTCATCTCATCATAGAATCCAAATCGATCAGGACGAGACGAGAACAGCCAATGAGACTAGTGCGAATGCCAACGATGTGGAAATGCACAATGTTCCGTTCTCATAGAAACACCGTGTTCTTCATCTTGCTCATTTCCTTGACTGTGTTGCCGTTTCCTGATCATCATCATCATCAGGGCCAATACAGAGGAAGATTCATAAAACTAGGACTGTTTGTGTGTGTGCGGATGGGACGAGTGAATGTATAGAATGTGCACTAGAAAAATATATAAGAAAATATATATACATACATATATCATTATCTGTGAACTTACATAAGAATTGTAGGCGTGGCACTGGACCGCGACAAATCTCTTCTCAAAGCATACTAGAGAAATTAGTACGTAAGGTTTTCCATGCGATAAGAATAACATATAGTGTCTTTTTCCGTTTCTTAATTTGTTTAACAAGAGACAGACATGTGAAATGATACATAAATTGAAATTTTATTTTAATTTGGCCTTGTGACTTTTTATTTTTGCACGTTTCTTATTTGGGCTTGTCCTTCGCTTACTTTGTATCTTTCTATCTTTTAGTTTGTATTGAAGCACGGCAGTGCGTTTGTTGTGGCTCGCATCCAATAGTTATCGGCAGTAAATGAGAGCATGCTTGGCTTGGGAATCGCATGCGCAGTTCTCGAAGAATCAATTAGTGACCGAATGCTAAATTGCGCTGGGTTGAGCAATGTTTCTGTTTTTCTGGGACTCATTAAGTCTTTGGGCCCTTGATCAGTATTTTAAAACGAAAAATGGTTCATCGCCGTGGCGAAGTGGCTTGGTGCGTCGACTCCTACCGAGAGAGAGTGCCAAGTTTTATCTTCGGGTTTACCAGACACAATTCACGGCTCCACCTGTAGTTACTGACAATGCTCAAAGAGTATTCCTGTCTAGAAAAAGCTAATCAAACTCTGCCTTTCGGAGTCGGCACAAAACTGCAGGTCCTGTCCACTTGTGAATGAACAATAACGTGTACCGCACGAGTGGTTACTGTAGAAGCTAGACCCTGGTCCACCTCGAATTGTCTCGCGACCAATTTCTATGTACTGTTGAAGTTCAGCACATTTTTCTTCTTCTTTATTTGGCGCTGTGGTCCGGGGTGGACCTGCCACTGCTCCAACCCGAAGTGTATTCGACTCCAAACCAAAGGGATAACGCAATAGAGAACGCCCACGAAACAGGACAAGGACCTCAACTAACTAGAAGTGTGGAATTGGAGGTAGCTAGGAGAGACTTGTTGGATGACGCACAGGTCCACCGCTGGCTGTAGCGCCACAAGTGCTTGTCATGTTCAACCTTCGGTAATATCTAATCCTCCTTTGCTTTATTTAGTTCGCTTATTTAAGTTTCTGATTTTAGGTAAAACGTAGTTTAGAACTCATTTTTATTTAATTTTCCATGAAATGCTTGAGAAAACCATCAACTTATCACTTCACATGGAATACCCTTCACCACGAATTTAACAAGACACACACGAAAGGAAATCGACACCAAACCCAACATGTTTCAATCGTACAAAAGAATGTCAAGAGCTTCAGTCGCGAAGACGAAGATCGAATATCATTTATTAAACGAGTATCATTTGGAAAAGAAAACTGCACTTTCAACGCGATGGAAGATAAGTTTATATTTTTTCGATGCACCTTAGGAGAGTAGCGTAATTAAAATTCATCTGAATGTGAGTGTGATATGTAAAAACATAAAAAAATATATAAGACGGTGAGTAAGAGAGGAAGTACTAAGTAAATTTATATATACACGAGATGAAAAAGAAGAAAGCAAACATTTTCACAAGGACAACACAATTTAGAAAATGAACACTAGTCGATAAGAATATGAGAACTTAAGGAGAAGATGAAAGAAACAAAAAAAAAACAATGTCAATGAAATTTTGTGCTGTGACAAGATATCTGAGAATAACTTTAGAAACAAAAAAGGTTAAATCATTGATAAAATTCAAAACAATTGTACTTAAGATCACTTAGCAACATGTATGTAGATGTAAGAACAATGTCAAGTGTGGTTAATATGATTTTGAAATTAGTTTGATGCGAGACAACCCTGCGACCCCTTAAATCATGGATCATGAGCGACAGATGATCCAGATGGCATTCCTAATGCTTTCTCATTCGCGAATTAATTTCAAAATGCATATGAAGCCCCCTCTTGTGCAATTAGAATTTAAACAAGAAAACAAAAAGAGGATCAATGACTCGTTGCAATAATTTAGAGAAAAAAAATGCAAATCTTTCCTTTTTTGTTGGCTTTCAGTTGTTAACCTCTTCGATAGTAGCAATGTGTATCTAAATTTATTTTCTAGCGCCTACTGATAGACGAAATCATATCAATTAAAACAAAATCTATATAATTTAAGCGTAGAATTTAATAACAAAAATCTATCTTTAAAAAAAAACCTAGGTTTCTTATTTTATTTTCAAAAAAACCTAAAAAACTTAAGAGAAACAAAACAAAATATACATTTTCCGGCTTACTACGTTCCTAAAGGTCTAGTATTAAATAAAACGAAAGCAAACAAAACCATTGTTATTCCCTCACAACAACAAAAAATCACGCAATTACATAATATACCATTCTTGATTAAGACAAAGGTAGATAAGTAGAGAGCAAAACGTTTTTAGGATTAATCAAGAATACACATTAAAAAATATTCAAAATCTAATTTATCACTAGATGCGTTTAAGATGACAAAGCAAACAGAAACAAAGAACAAAACAAACATTTTTATGAGAAGACATGTTAATTATTGATGAAAAAATTGCCTTAAACACAAAAAAAAAAATAAAAGAAAGTTCTATATATACACACAATATATATATATTGAGAAAAAAAACGAGAGATAAAGATAGAAAGAAAGAAATAGATTAAGAATAAATGAAAATTAAGTAGACAATTAATGCAGGTTATATAAAACAAATATATATTTAAAAGAATAAAATAAAATCGGATTGTGTTTGATTACCCGACGTTTTTCTTTTTGTATTTTCGGTTTATTCTAGAATGGAACGACTGAGAAATACAGGGGCGTCTGTAAAGTTCTGTCAAGGCCCCCATAACACTATGAATCCGACAAAGAGTCCCTTTTATCGACTAGCCACGGATATGTGTAGGCAAATATCCCCCACATGCCGAGACTCTTTCCTTGTTCATCCCTTGTCGTAGCAACATAACCCAACCTTGTAAAAAGCCCTTAACAAGACAGACGACTCTGATAAGAAGCTCATCCTCCGATGATGGAATCTCTCAAAACCACCACAGACCAACAGAATCGCCTGAAAGCAACCTGTACCCCACCAAAAACACAGAATCCACCACCGCTGTGAAAAAGACCATTGCCATCCCTAAGTGTAGGCAATCGAACACTGTTGTCCCTTAAAAATAACCCATTCGGATGGAAAATCTCTATAGGTATGCAATGACAAAAACATGTTCCAATATCCGTCCATGTGATATGCAACAGAAAAACATTTCAATCATCGTCCAAAGTTTGCTGAAGAAATTCTTAGAAAAAGTCACTACTTGTCTCGGGGATACCTTCTGTTTTTGTGGAGATTCCTGGGCGACTAGTATTTTGAGTGAAATCCTGTCATTTTTGATGGATTGATTTTTTTTTCCGGAACTTGTGTGATTTGGTTGATGAATTGGCTTGTGAGCAGGGGATTGTGCTGGAGATCTGAGAATATTCGAATGCTTTTTTCTGGTGCGGATGGATGTGATTAATTGGGGGCTTTTCTTTGTTATGAGTAACAGAATGGGACCGGGTGAGACATGTGATTTTGATTGACAGGAACACGATTTTCCATCTTGACTCTCTATCTCTCTCTCTGTCTGACAAGCATATAAAGGAGGGTTATCCTACTTGTGGGAACTTGTTTACTGCGATCCATGGAAGGGCTGACATTAGATACATATGATTGCTCCCTGATATCTTGCAACTGTGTCCTTCAGGCAAAACCTCATCTTATCGACTCAAATGTACAGGGAATCAGGTCACCCCACTATCGGAAAAACTGGCAAGATAAGGATTGTGTAGTGATGGATTCTGGTTCAGATATCAGGAATTCGGATACAACGTGTTTGAACAGTCGTTTGCCAAAGGTCTATGTCGAATCTCCACCATGGTATCGATCTTGGACAAGTCAAGTTTGCTTCGGGACAAATAAACTCCTTGCTGATAGCTCCATCGCCTTAATGACAGCTCTCGAGGCAGGAGTTTGCGACCAAAAAAAAATAATGTAATAAAAAGGAAACGACTAGTTTTATATTTTTTATTTGATTTTTCTTTATTATCATTTTTGTTTTTGTTTTTTTTTCTTGTCGTTTTTGTTTTAAATAATTTTAATTTTTATTTACGTTCCTTGTTTGTTTTCTTGTTGCTGTTGTTGTTTTTGTTTTAATTAATTAATTAATAATAATGTATATTAATATATATAATATAAAAAGTGTTTCTTTCTCCGTATAGTTTATTAAGTTTCTTTTAAAATTTTGTTTTCTTTTCTTTTTTTCTCATTCATTTATTTGCTCTTGAAATATATCTTCTCTCAATTTATCTTCACTTTACCCTTTTTTTTCTGTTTTTCCTCTCTCTCTCTAATTATTTTTATTACTTAAAGGATTTGCGTTTCTTTTTAAGCTACTTCTTTAGCGGTTTTCATTTAGTTTAGAATTATCGTGTGTGGACAACGACACGTGAAGAAGGAGCTGAGGAGAGGAGGAGTAAGTAAATTATTTATTCTTTTATGTATGAATTTTTTTGTTTTTCTTGTAACCGTTTGTTTATGTGGAATACAGAGATATTGGTGTGTAAATGGTGGTGTTTATTTATTAGCTCCCTCTCTCTCTTATTTTCTGTGATTTTACTTTACAATTTTAGAGGTTTTTTTTTTTGTTTCTTTTTGTTATTTCTACGCTGACAATGACTAAGTTGGTGTGTAATCTCATTTTATTTTTCATTATTTAAGTTTTGTTTTTGTTTATTTCTTTTACTAGATTAGTAGCTAACTATTAGGTTTTAATAGCCTTACATTGATCATTCAGTTGTTTACAAATTTTGTTTTTTGTTTTCTTTCAATTACATCGTTAAAATATTATTATTAAGTGTTTTTTAATTTAATTCCTAACTTTATTTGTTGCAAGGATTTTTTACCTCTTCCTATACACAATTGTTATTATTTTTAGATGTAATTTATAATTTGTTTGCTTTTTTTTACCATAAATGGGAGACAATGAAGCGATTCACGCAATCTACGATATGAAAAATAAAACCTAAAAATCGAAAAACAATTTCCTCTAATATTTATATCTTATCAAACATTGTCAACAGGTAGCGATTAATAACAAACGAAAAACAAATAAAAAGAGATGGTCAAAAATAAAATGAAAGAACAGAAGCATCTGAAAGAAGCATACTTTATACAATTCAATAGATAGCGAGAGGTGAACATATGCGAGCGGCAAGCGAAAACAGGGACGGGACAGGGATGTGGGGACGTGTTGGTGTTTTATTATTATTTTTGTTTCATAAATTTTCTGACGCCTAAGAGATTTTTTTTCTTATTCTTATCCCGTGATAGAGTAGCATTTAAATTCTATTTCATTTGTGGTTGTAATCCAATTTCATTAATATGTTTTTGTTTTTAAGACAATTCACAATTTTTTTTTTGTTTGTTTGTTTCTTCGTTTTTCCGTTTCTTATTTGATTTTTTTTTTTTTACTTTTTATTTTTGGATAAGTTGTTTGTTTAATTTTTTTATTTATTTTGCTTTGCTTTGTTTTGTTTGTTTGTTTATCGGTTAAAATGAACACTTTTTATCTGGTGGGAATTTTATTTTGATATCTATTGCACGCTACATGAATTTTTGTGGCCATTTTTGTGCTTTAATCTTGATTTTGGCCTATATCGCTCTAAGTAGGAGAGTTGTTTAGCGTTAATAGCGCCTCGTCGTTTACTGGAAAAGAGAGAAAAAACATTTGTAATGTTTGTTATCATTGAAATTCAATTGATTGACTTACTCTCTGATTGTTTCAACAGCTGCCTCGTACTTGAGACCGAGTTCAATTAAAGCCAATGCAACCAATACTGGTGCTCTACCTAGACCAGCTACACAATGGACAGCGACGCAAGCTTCTGGATTCTGTTGATAGCTGCACAAGGAAAGAAAGAGAAGATGTTATAATGGCAATGCTAGCAAAGAAATATTTAATAATGCTTAAAATGAGACGCCCAAGCTAGGAGCGAACAATAGCCAGAAAAATAATCTCGCCGGCGTCCGAGATGGAACTGGGACTAGCAACCACGAGTGCTGTGCGTGCTTTGTTCTTTCCCGAATGGAAGGGACCTACAGTTCTTATACCGATTCCAAACGGCGAAGTTGAGAAGTCGACTCCGAACGGGGAAATTGAGAAGCTTTATAGTTTCATGCCGATTCCGAAAGGAGAAGTTTCAAAACCTTTTCTAGACAGGAGTACTCTTTAAGCATCTCCACTACTCGAAGGAGGTGGACCCGTGCATTATTAAAGTCGGTAAACTCACCAACCCACTGGTGCCATTAATATCGTTAAATTACGAAGTCGGCAGAATTAGCTCTCTGCACTTAGGCAATACAACAAAGTCAATTAGCACGTAGAGGCCGAAACTGTAGTGAAGCGTAGTGAACGAAACTTAACGAAAATTAACGAAGTGGTTATTATTATCACAGTTTATCGTTTCTCCACATTCGTCTTCAATCTGACTGCTGCATCAATCGAAAATTGTTCACACTGTCAACTCAATTATACTTACTTTTGCTTTAGTATCTCGAACCATTCATCAACAACATTCTGTGGCGGAAAAGTACCATCTTCAAATGCTAAATCCTTAACAGTAATGCCTTGGGTCTCAAGTTCATCAGTTTTATAGCTTGGTTCGCATACACGAACAACAGTGCTGACATTATTTTTCTTCAGTTCCTAAAAAAGACAACATATCAATTTATCACATGGAAGTCTAAAAATGAGATTATTTTGAATACCCACCAAGATATAGTGTTGAATGGTAAAATCGGATGGTCGATCTGTGATCAAAAATTTCATCCCCTTAAACTCAATCAGAGCGGGAGCTGGTCGAATATCCTTCTGACGCATTATGCTGCTCATCAATAAAACTCGCGTTTAAATAAGTTTTAAACAACAATTATTTCTTCTTCGTTGATTATTCTTTCTCTCTCCTTGGATTTTAGTTCGTATCTGTATTTCTCAGCTGCCCGATTCTAGCTGAAGGATACTAGTTTACAGGGATTTGGTTTGCTTATAAATTTAATACGGCTTAGCGATGTGTTTGTTTTTTTCTATTCCTTCGATTCCTTCGCGTTTTGTTTTTAGTTTATCTTTCTCTATCTCTCTCTCTTTTTAATTACTTACAGCAGTCCTTTAGGTTTTTGTTGATTTTACTTATTTAGTGATTTATTTATTTTTTTTTTCGCAGCTCAGTGGTCTTATATTTATCGAGACCTTATTTTGTTTTTTTTTGTTACAAGTTTTGAAAAGAAAAACGAAAAATAGTTTCAAGTTTGTTTACAGTTAAATCTCAGAAGACAATTATTTTACTTCTGAAGTTTATGTTTGTTTGTTGTTTGGATTTTGGAAAAAATCTTCTTTAAAAAAATATAAAATTTTGCTTTGTTTTTTTCTTTTCTTTTTCTTTCTTTTGTTGTTTTAGACGTTTTTGTAAAAATATATATACGTATCTGTCTTTAATATGAGATAAAAATATATACTTTTGTTGAAGATTTTACTTGTGATTTTCTAAGATTACTTTCAAAGGCCTTCTTTCATTCAGAAGTGTTGCTTTCTTTTGCTTTTTCCAGTGCTTGTTTTCCTCCTGTTTCGAACAAACAAAATTAAGTACAAAAAAGTGTGTGTTTCCTCGTATTTTTCTTTGAATTTACACAGAAAAGATATAAAATCTTAGTTTACTAATTTTGTAACACCGAATCTAATGGATTCCCCTTTAGTGTGATTGTTTGGGTTTTGTTTTTTTTTTTTGCGGATTAATTCCTAAAAAAGAACAGAAAGTCTTAATGTTATTGTTGTTATTTATCACCATAAGATTCTTAATTTTTGTTTTTGAATAATAAATATCTCTTTTTCGTTTGCTGGAGAAAATATAGGGTATCCTACGCAATGTTGCTTTTAATTACTGATTAGTGGCTAAGCAGACACAGATAAATAGATATTTGTTCATATATTTTTTTCTTTTTTAGTGTAAGTACTGTATTAATCCCTGTTTTTTTTTCTTATGTGGTTTTGAAATGAAATCTGAATTTGAGGGGGGACTTGAAGATGGGCTTTAACCGATAGTGTCCCGGTTATTTTTTATTTCTTTTATTTTGCTTCTCTATCTGATATGCGATGTTTTGTTATTTCTTCTTTTGTAAAATTGAAAATATTGAGAATGTTTTTTTTTTATGGATTACGTACGTAATTTTGAAAATGATTGGAAAAAATAATTGTTCTGATCTGATGTTGTCTACTACTTTCTGATACGCGCACGCGCTCTCTCTAGCTCTTTACACACTCTTCACGCTCGCTCGCCGTCTCTGTGTCTTGAGGTGATCTTTTTTTTTGTTGTTCTATTTTATTTAAATTCACCTGAAAGGAAAAAAGAAAATGTGATGTTTTAGATGAGATTTTGACATTTTGTGGTTTAAAGGAGGATTCATGTGCGCCGCTGGAGGAATAAATGAAGTCTAAGTTTGAACAGCAGGCGGAGCTGGCAATAGGTCAACTCGGCATGTTTTCGGACAGCACAATAAGGGCTAGATTAAGATATTCTTGTTATTTATACTAGAAGGAGAAGGCCATTTTGTCCCTCGAGCTTGGGCATGAAGTCGTTTGTTTCAAAAGGGTCCTACGGGATAATTTCGTTTAGCCGCAGAAGGTAGTGAACTTGTGCCGTAAGTTCCTATTGAAGAGTTTACTGGAGCTGAAAAGAACTGGACCCGTTTCCAAAGGCGATGAGACCACTCTGGTCTTCTTCTTGTGACGTTACAGTCCCGGATGCACTAGGACCTTAGTCAAAAAGCAGGCAAGATCTTTAGCCAGCCGCCTCAAATTTCCCACGACAGTTGTTTGAGGTCCTTCACATTTGTCCCTCTATTGCGTTGTTCCACTGTGTTGTGTTGTGCATGCGCTCTACAAGGCGTTGAATCCCTAGACCCCTAGCTAGCCTCAATCCCACTGTACAGCCCCTAGAGCTTAGTGGTTGAACCTCCTTCTCCGAAAACCATCAACGCAAACAGGACCAAAGCCTGAACGTAGAACTTTCCGCTCCAAAAAACAACTTATTCATCTGTTCTTGAGATTGTCCATGCCTCCGCGCGGGGGACCAAGGTGTTCTATACATGGTCCTTCGGGAAAGGACTCTTCTGCTCAATTGCCTCTTGAGCCTAAAGACACAGCGATTGCTAGGAATTATTCTGGTGGTGGTGGTATTCGTACGAGGTTCCTCCATCCTAAACCATGGTAACCCACCAGCTGGCACGATCAGCGGCCGCCAATTTCATACCGCAAGTTAGTTGAGGTCCTTTTCCACTTGTATCATCGGTCTTGTGACGGCTTTTGTTTTTGGTCTATTTTTACCAAAAAGTATGCCTTTTCAACAAAAATAGGGCAAGTCCTATTGACCGCTTTTCAATTTAACAAACTATCCCCATGGCTTCGAGTCAGATTTCACACCCAATTCACACGCTTTGTCCGTATAAATAATTTATCATCCACCAAGGCTGTTGAAAATTCCCAGACATGATATTTTTGACTCGATGAATATGTCTGACAAGTCTGGTCGTCGCCGCCGCCAGACAATGAATCGGGTCTCCGATTTCAAAGATAATTTCCTTGTCATGCGGCAGCATAGTCGCTGCACAATGGATCCATGAACACAATGCAATGACACTCGAAAAGCTAAGATGTCATGACATTGCGCACCAAAATGTGAGCCCACCGAGCAAGTGGCGAACAATGAAAGATGTTTGAGAATGGCGAAACTGCTGAAATGCTTCAGAGTTCCTCAAATGATTTGGTTGCGTTGGGACACAATAGAACTGCAACGAGTGACCTCTTGCTTAGGCAAATGAGAATCCTCCTCGAGGAGAATGACACTGTGAATGGTTTGGAGTTGGATGAAATTAATTCCTTCAGAAAAACTCTGAAATGGAATCGAGGCTATCGCGTGAAATTGAGAAAAGTGGACTGAATGGTAAACCACGGATGCATGTCAAGCTCTATTAACGAGGAAACAAAGTTGACTGAATGAATTCAGAGGCTTGTTAGGAGACTAGGATGATTCTAATGACATCCCAAAGATCTGCACCTGGAAAGGGAAGTTTAATCATCCAAGGAATTAACTCCCTAAATGGACAAAACTATGGTCTCTCAGTTTGGCTTTCAGACTTCCGCTAGGCCGAGATTAAGGGCAACAGATTGCAGACTTCTAAGTCGCCCCTAACCACCACATCACAACAGAGAGTACTCTCTCATGCTTCGACTGACATTCTCGCGTTAATTAGAGCAGGCAACAAGCGTTCCACTAAAGCACACCGAACGTGCACCTGTGAATATTAATTAAAAACCCTCGAAACAGACATCCCCTTGCCCTCGCAAGCGCCATCAACAGCACTCTCCAACAAAGTTGCAATCATTTCAGCCGCTCTAATTACAAACGGGGGACCAACGACAACACCCCAGTCACCGCCACAGGACGAACGACATGAATTAAAAGCAAATAAAAGGGAAAGAAAATCCCTCTAATCTCATTCTGCGTTCGCCGATTAATTAAATTGTCATTTAACCACAGCGCCGCCAGCAGGTACTCAAGCCTACAATGAGCGCCATGCGGTCACTAATTAATTATTCTACATCTCCTCATCCTCGCCAAAGACAAACTGCAACAAGTTACTCCTGTCAAAGCGAGTTATAAAAGCAAAATTTCATTCGAAGCCAAGGAGTCCAAAGTTTCGCGTCTATTTCAAGGCGTACACAGCCACACACACCGCCATCGCCATCGCCATCCATTGTCTCGAAGATATTTAGGAGCAAACACAAAAAAAAAGAATTATTTTCATTTTCCCTGGCAGCGTTTCAAGAGTTAAATTTATTTACATGTCCAATATGACGATACACACGAACCTGTATGTCGCTGTCGATGACAGTGTGGGTGGGTGGGTGGGTGGGTGTGTGTGTCTGTCAGAACCACCCGCTGCTGAATGTTTTTCGGTGAAGGTGGCATCATTTAAAGTTAAACAAAAGCCATCTTAGCGCTTATGCGTCGCGTTTTGACCTTTTTTGACCGTCACACCGAGAACCGGAAGCAAAGGACACTTCTGTGCTTGTTTAAAATTAGACTCAACTTATTCGCGTTCGTATTTGCCCGTCTGTCGGATGGGGAGGGGGTACTTACTTTTTATTTGTGCTGAGCCTGGCAGTATTCTGCACTGTCTAGGTGAAACTCCATAGATGTGGGAACAGGTCTAACCAGCTGTAAAGAGAGAGAAAGAGAAAAAAAAAAGTTACAGTCTGTGTCTGAGGTAAGAATAGAAAAAAATGAAAGTTTGTGTATGGGAACGCATTAGTCGTTTGTAACACATCATTGAAAAATGTTTCTTTTGTTTACACTCGCGTGGTGAGTCGAATATCAGCCGAAATGGATGTAGGCCATCGATTATTGCGTGCGTGGGTGCGGAAGGAATTTAGATCACACGCAAGCGAATGGGTTTACCTTAGCAACGATGAGAGCAGAGGAGAATGAAGCGATGAACACATGGATGATGGAGGAGAGGCAGGATGTTTTTGTTTAACAATCCCAAAATGGGTTTGTGTGACATTTTGTACCAAAAAAACTGCCAACTGACCGAAAGAGAGATAAAGAACACACTGTGGAACTTATATGCGTCTTCGATGTGGAGTGTGTCTGTGCTAAGTCTACTTATGACTTGATATGGAGCGATTCTTTGCTAATCTCATGCATGACTTGTCTCTTTTTGGATGAATCTCTGTGAGACGTCTGAATAGATTCTTCTCTTGTCACACCAAGAACAAAAATCAATTCGAATTAAAGACACACGTCTTTATATTCTGAGGACAATTATACAATAGCCAGACAGAGACACAGACACATTGAGCATCCCATGTAACCGTAACCTTGGAGGGAATTAAATTAGACAGTCAACACAAGGGAGTCAACCAACAGACGACCTTCAAAATCGATCCCCACGCAATCAAATGGGCGTGCACAAAATTATTTATATGTCACAGGCGTTGCTTGTTGTAATTGTATATTCTGAGAGTGTCTGAAAGGAGAGCAGTCAATTTGTTACGTGAATCGGTGAATCGAGTGAAATTCAATGGAAATGGCTTATTTGCTCCGAGAAGTGCTATAATTGGACGCAATCCGGGAGAAAATCTATTTCTCTTCGAAAATGATTTCATCGAATAATGGGGATCGATCTTTGAGAAGTCATGACAAGTTCAGGGACAGTTGAGGCTGAATTAAATGGATATCACTGCAACTGGGATTGTCCAAGAAGTGGTCAAGATCCTCTGTCAAGGAGGGGGATTTCAACAAAATGGACACGAACAAATGGGGCTCTGTACTCTCGAAGGATGATATCCTTGACTAATTTAGGCTTCAGCAGAACTGAGTGATTGTCTTGTTCTATGTCAGAACCGTTTAATGACAATGTGAAACGGACAATGTTTAAAGAGATGAAGTGAATGGAATAAACGATGTCCACAGGGACGAGTTCTTGGACCGCCTCTTTACGGTCTGAGCCATATTTGATGTCGGATGATGTGGGAAATATTAAATAACTTTCGCATTTATCAACCCTTTGACTTATGTACTTCCCCGTCCAGCTGTACGGAGCAGAGACATGGACTATGTATATCCAAAGCCGGTGAAGAAGCTCTTGGTCTTGTGGTCTGTTAGTGTTGATGGAGTTTGGAGAAGAAGGTTCAACCACGAACCGTTTGGGCTGGACAGCGACGTGAGTCTAGCCGGGTGCCTAAGATGGCTAGACCATGTAGACAACTTATCTCCATCAAGACGATGGAGCCTGTGGGACAACGCACAATAGAGGACACATACAAGGTAGCACACATAAGTCGAGGGAGACATCAGCCGACAAAAATGGAGACTGTTGGCGACCGGACCGTCTGGAGAGGGACGTTGATTGAGGCCCCGGTCCATCTAGGACAGTAGCGTCCTTAGAAGAAGAATAATGTATGAATTTCTTTTTTCACTCAGCATTTTGACATCAGTGGAACTACATTGCGCCGCACTTTGAAGGATAATTTGCATTTGTTTTCCGGATAAAGAGCAATTGAATCAAATAATATTGACGATGCTATTCGCCCTTCATCGCACTGGATGCAAGCTTCAAGACGCGTGCATCTCCACCTGAATCGCATGGCCTTCTCCTCATCACACAATTTCATCTGCCAGCTTGACCTGCCAGTCAGTCACACTTGTTGCTATCCACCACTCATTATCGGTCAGCTGGCAGTGGCCAGACCAACGACCAGAAGTGTGCGCCCATAACTCGCCCGGCACAGGCATGACTTCTCTTTTTTTTTTTTTTTGATGAATCAACTTAATTGTTTTATGGAAAATTTGAACTTCCCTCAAGCGAACGAAGAAATCGTTTGTCGTAAAACCATAAAAAACACAGATAAGCCGAGCAAACGAGATTAAGGTTTTAAAAGCGATGTTTTTTAGGCCAACGATACGTACTTACACTTGTATCGCTCTAGACACACAGTCAACTCGAAATAAAAACAAAAGACAAACACTGCTGACTCATGTCACAGACTTCTTGCAATCGAGTTTGTTTTTAAAAACATTTTAGACAAGCCTCAGCTGGTGTCACTCAAAATCCCCGCCGAAGAGGTGTGCTCGCAATTAGAACAAATCCGCATAACAAAAACAAACAGACTGATTCATGCGTCATGATGCGCAAAAGAAACAGGCAACAAGTGGGGTGCTGGGAGTGCGACGACGACGACGTGGTGAGGAAGTGAAAAATCGATTTCTAAGAATTCCCATGATTGAATGTCTCGCAATTAGGAACGTTTCAAGCGAACAACATGTGACCGTTCGGCACACCAGTCGAGTGGAGGAGGGAAAATTCGCCAAAGGAAAATATTTACACGAGATCGCTCGCGAATGGCGAGTGTGGAATGCGATTCTGCTTGTGGATTATGTTAGAATGTACATCTGAGAATCCCAGAGGTGTGGACGGGATTATTTATCCTCGCACCTTTGCCAGTGGTTCGCATTTATTGAGCCATAAACTTGAAGTTCGCAGTAGTCTTGTTCGCGTTCGAACATCGTTGGACCTTGAGAAGTGTGAAAATGCTTCACAAAGCTTTTGGCAGACACTGTCTTCGTGGTCGGGACTCGATGCTAAAATGTGTCAGGTGGTGGTGGCTTTGTGGGGCATCCCTGGCCGGGTTAACAAAACGCAATAAGTGTGAGCTACTTATCATATTTAATATCTCTATGCGATATTTCGTCGTAATCGTTTGCGATGTATTTGCGATGTATTCGTGATAAACGCTTGAATTAGAAAAGTAAGTGCTAGCCACACGCTGCTTGTTTGTAGAACAAAGGAGAACCGATTTGAATCACTCTTGTTGTAGTCAGTTCCGGGTATGTAGCACTTGCTGGGCACATGCTCATCGTTAGCTCCGTCAAAGTGGGGCCTCTCTGAGGTCGCTTTCAAGAAAGTTCCACAGAGGCCGGCATACAAGACGACGTTGTATCCGTGTTGTAGTCAATTGAAACCTTTTTAGTCTTCAAAATCACACAAATAAGCAGCGAATTCGCAAAGAAAAGGAACAGAACTCTGACTGCCCATAGAAATGTAATTTATTTCGAATTGAATTAGCCTTAGCCTCCACAGCCAACTGCGTGCTCCGCTTTAACATGCACCGCAAATGCATGCACTTAAAGCTGTTGACAGCAAGCAACCACCGATCAATCAATTCAAATCGAGTTTTGACATTAATTCAGCCGCAATTACACAAAACGCGACTGGGAGTCGAAATTCGCACACATCATCGTGGAACCCACATCAACAGCGATTGATTCCACAAAACCAGTTTGAACGGAAATCTAAGACCGACTTGAAAGGGCCTGACGCGCTTTTAAAGCCTACACACGCGTGATTTACGACTCCGTCTGTGGGTCTTTGACCGAGCACACACGGCTTACGGCGAACACTTGTCATTGGTTGACGCAACACACGCCGTCAAAATATTGTGCACACGATCCCAGTCAACAGTCAGCAGATTGATTGCGGGCTACGTCAATTCACTCGGACGGTTTGTCGTCACTACGTTGGCTTCTGGGAATCCACGCGATAGCAACTCACAGCCGTCAGTGTGAGTTACCCCGGAAATAATTTGGATACCAACCGATAAGGGTTATTTTTGTGCCGAAGCGCGTGCATCATATGTCAGGTCAGAACCAGCACAGAGTGACACAAAAATTCCATCCCCACTTGGAAGAGGCGCAGCGATGATTTCAATCAAGCAGCGAACATTTGCGATAATTGATTGTGAATTTCATTTAATCATCGGCTACCAACGAGCGGAGAAGAGAAGGTCGGTTGGTAACTCATGGTCCATGAGTTGCCGTCCTCCTCTCCGGGACCCCATGGCAAACGGAGAGGAAAGTAATGAACAACAAATGGTCATCAATTAATTACCTCATTGACTTTGCCTCTAAGCAAGCGTTCGAGCAAGCAATCGGGCACAGAAATAAAGTACACCCGGTGGACGTGGACGACGTGCAGCAAGAGAGGAGTGAACACATTTTTTTTTTCCTAAATGCGCCATGCCTTCAAAGAGACATCGTTTGTGGATGTGTGTGCGCTTGTGTTGTGAGAGTTCATGGTCGACATTCGACAAAATTAGTTTTCCATGAGACTGAATCCCACTCTGGTTGGTTGTTCGTGTGCCAGCCCCGAGCGACGATTTTCGTTTGTCTCGAAATGCTGTTCTGTTTCTGCTTGTGTTGCGAGAAGACAATTCCAATCCGCTAATGTTCTCATGTCAATTAACATTTTCCACGGCTGCTGCCAAATGAGATGCCAAAAAATGCTGGTGACATGTTTCGTGCGGTGATTTTGGGTTCTGCCACCCGATGACGCGAATACATTTTTGGCCAAGAACTTGAACATCGCAAAAGCCGAGGGATGAACACTCGTTGACTTGGGCTATACCCAGGACGGGTATTCGTTCAACAGGAGTCGGGAGTGAATGTAGGCGAAAAGATGGCACTTGGAATATGTCACAGGGGGGTGGGCAAGGACATATCTTGTGTTCTTTTGGTCGGGCAACTGGTCAAGGTTGTATCGGTTAAGAGAAAGCGACACGTGACTGATGTACGTCTAGGGAAGGGAATTTCTAAGTGAATTAGAGAAGTCGGTAAGCAATTGATTGAGATCAATTAGGTTTGGGAGTGAAAATTGGCACGCTTCTGGGCTGTGATCGAAATTCGAATGGCGAGTGTAACTGATGACAAATTCTGTTTTGTAATCGGTTGGCGGTCTAAATTAGTCATGAAACAGTTGAATTCAGCGGGAGATGGACGCGAGAGGACTAGATGTCAGAATTAGGTCAGAAATTCAATGAGTCAAAATTGTTTAATGAATTGCGTACGAAGTGTTAGATCACGACGCAAGATGAATTTTAACGGTCGAACAAATCATTCTGATCGCAAGTGTTGATGTGTCCAAAAGTCAATCGGAATGGGCAGCTCAGTGTACAGCACGTCTTCAATTGATGGACAAATTGAGAATATTTATGATTCTGAACAGAGATCGTTTTCGATCAAAATTTGGACGAAACAAAATTTCTGAACGTAACTTTGCCACTTAGAGCAACAGCAAGGACTCCATGGCCGATGCAAGAAGTGAACACATTTTTTTTCTAAATGCGCCATGCCTTCAAATTTCTGATCAGATGACGATGGCACGATCAGTGGAGAGTAACGTAACGTTGCCACTTGGAGCAACAGCAAGGACTCTATGGCCGACGCTGAGCAAGAGGGGATCAACACCATTGAAGGGTTTGGGCATGCTAACAGGAGTTCTTGCCTTGCACTGTGCCATAGAAGCTGCACTGCAGAAGCTGTAGAGGTGAGGAAGAAATAGAATATTTAGGAAGGAAACGAAGACAGGTCCAAGGAAGCAGTTCTTCGTAGAGTTGGAGGACTTAAGCGGTGTCGAACTGGAAAACCTCCTGCGTGGGTCTCACGAAACTTTTTTTTCCCCCGAACTTTTTCTATTTTTGCCTTCCAATGAGGGAATAAGTTCGGGGGGAATTTTACTCATAATAGGTATGAAAATGACTGCCCAACAAGGTCACAAGGACAAGGACAAGGACGAAAAGGTGCATCTCATCTTGCAAATTCAAATTGTGTATGACTCTGAACAGGAGAGGAGGTAGTTCCCGATTTTTCGACAGATGGGAGGATGAACAGAAGAGGAGGTAGTTTTCGATTTTTCGATCAAATATTTATTGGATGAAGGTTAACGTGGACAAATCAGAGTCCCAATGAAGCACGAACGTGTAGAATCTAGGATTGGCTAAGGGTACACATTTGAGGCATCTTGGAAGATCTGTAATATTAAAGGTAGCAATGGCAAGTTAGGAGCTGTGAACTCATTTTTTGCTCCAACTCTCACAAATGATCGTGCGAGGTAGTGACCGTAAGAATTATGATCTCGTATACAAGCTGACGAGGTGAGATTTCTTCAAATGGAGTACATGCTATTGATCTATCACGAGTGGATCTTATTAAATTACACACATTAAGGACCGTGTACCAGACATTTGCTAGCTAGGACAATGTTCAGGCGCACTCACATTTCAACCCACATAAACTCTCTCTCTCCCTCTGAAGACCTTTAGTTTAATTCCTGATCATTGGCGTCACCATAAAGCAATTCAAAAGCACAAAATATGTCAGATAACCAATAAAGCAGAGATCACAAGATCAAAAATGCCAAAGACATAATTAAAAACGTTCAGATGAGCAAATTAATGACATCTTGGATCGGATGACTGCCGCGCAAAATTAATTAGAGAATCCTCATAAGAATATGGCGTGGCTCACTTTGCGAGGAAACGTCAAGTTTATGTTTAGTTTGTTCGTCAACAAAAGACATCTCATTTGTTTTTGAAATGCCTTCTTTCGTTCAAAATACGACAAAGTCAGTGATCTGTAACCGTGTTTTGTCATGGCACATTGACAGACCTGTCATTTGAGTTCGAGAGCGCACGTCAAACATTTGGCAGATGTCAAAATATGTGGCCTTTCAATCCGAAACCGAGAAAGCGACTGCAAATCGCGCGATAACCTTGATGTTTGAGGAAAGAAATCCGTTCAAAGTCATGAACCCCACAATAAATTGAAATAATTGCCACTTATACAAAACGAATTACGTCATCCCAGCGCACAAAAAGCAACCTACGAATGTTTACTCGCGTAAGCGTGCTGCCAACTTTATCACTGTATCGCCAGTTTTTGAGTTTAGTGGTGTTCCCGGTGAACCGGCACCGTCGCCGTCGCCGCCGCCATTCGCCACCCATTGATAGGGAAACTGTCTAGTTTTCATTACGTAAGGCATCAGATGCAATTCATTAGCATGGCAAGTGCACTTGGATTGGATTTATGAAGGCATTGCATAATGCCAAAAGCACAGGGTGGGCGCGATCCATTGATTTCCGTACATTTCCTGTCATGTTTGTGACTCTTGAAGGTTGGGTGAGAAGAAAACGCTGTCAGTCTCTGCACGACTGATTCTCAGTTTGTGTAACAACAGACGTGAACGCGCAGCAGTTTGACACAAGTAATGAAGGCAAATCAAAGCCCAATTGTGAAAAACCACAGAAGGAAACCGAGAGGGAGAGAACGGAGATGCCACAGTCAACTCATCATTGTCAGCCTCGAGATGTGCTGATGATGATTGTATGTCTCGGTGAATGCGACGCTGCTGACACGTAATTGTAATTAATATAAATTGACGATTTTAATTGAAATGACATGGAACGTGTGGAAAACAACAGCTCAGTGAGAGGAAGATTGAGCGCGATAACTTTCGGTGGACAGTGCTGCGGTCGACAGAGATGGCGACGGTCTTAGTTTTCGCTTATGTCTCGAGGAGATGATTAATTTGTTATAAATTTTCACATGTGACTTCATGTGTCACAAAAACGTGAAAAGAAAAATGTCTCTTCACAGCCAGTGGGAGGAGTGCGGCCGTGTGCGTGTGTTTGGCGTGACCTAAATTGTGGACAGTAATTTGCTGGCGAATAGATGGGAATAGATTCGAGGCACTCACTTTGATCTGATTTATAAGCCACGGGCGGTGCGCTTTGTTATCCGGAAGTCGGTCGTTGGACACCATCAGTCTCAATTGAGCTCGGTTGGTTGGAGGGAAATTATTCACTTGGGCTGGACTGAGTGGAGAAATGGTGTCGGGGTTTGTTTATCAAAAGACTATCCAAAGAGACTCTGAAAGGGAAATTTGAACTTCAATGGATGCAAGGCTTCGGTCTATTAAAGTGTGATTCATGTATTTACTGAGTGCTTAACATGATGAAGTGTGCGGACGATTTCCGGCAGCAAGCTCGCACCGGATTTGCCGCATCTCTGTGCCACTGGCAACCCAACATTTCTGGCCACCCTTATTAATTAAGGAGGTCACAAAAAAAAGGTGTCCCTTGAAGGAATTCCGTTCGCTTCCACAATTTCAGCAAAAATTAAAAATTAACATCACAAAGAGGAAAAAACAAAAATTCCCAACCGGAAGTCAACAATCCACCGACCAGCAATTACCTTCCACAGCTTACGACATCCCTCCCCCGCCAGCGGCACGCCATGGGAATAAGGTAAATATTTAAACTTAACCCACAGTCTTATTGTGACGACCGACCGTATGCCAAATGCACTCCCGAATGGGATGGAGGTGGATGTGGGGAACTACTGCCGTCCTCCTCTCCCCTCATCGAACATCCGCCGATGTGACTTTATTTTTAAAATTCAAAAACGATGCACGCCAGTTTGATCAGCGAGTAGTGTGTGCGTGTGTGTGTTACGCCATCTGAATAAGTAAACAATTTAATTATTGGTTTATGAGCCAGAAACGAATTGCAAACGAGCGACTTTTATAAAAAAAAAAGCAGAAAACTCCGAACAGCTTTTCCGAGTGCACTTGGGCAAGGGCAGGTCCACGGATGGGAGGAGGTTAATGCTTCGAAAAAAATATGTATTGCATCCGCGAGACGGGGGGATGGTGGTCGTGGAGGTGAGCATAAGATTATTTTTTGAGAAAAATAAACTGTGTTGACTTTCGACATTCCCGAGCGACTGTGTTTGAACAGACAAAGCTTGGGCGACGGGTACGAGTAGGGGTTGTTTGATTTTGGAGAAGAGACGTTGGATGAGTCGGAAGTAGATGCCGGAGGGAGGGAGGTAAACAACTTGGTGTATGAGACTGAAACAAGACTGAATGTTGAAATTTTTAAGAACACTTGAAGTGATTACATTTTTAAGTGAACAATGAGACACAAGTGTTGAGAGGGATGAGAGGGCGTCTCAAAGATGGACGCTGGGTTGGATAGACATGGCTCCTCAGACGAGTAAGGCGTTCAAGGAGGGAAGTAAAGAGGAGTAAGGCGTTACTCCACTTAGGCAGCCCTCCAGGTTATTGTTCTTCAAGTCACTGACTCAATACTTCTTTAAAAAGTCTGAATATTCACACTGGTTCTCCCATAAAAGGTTCATTCATTTCATCACGAAGAAAAAAAGTCGTAGATTCTAATTGACTGTGAAAAAGCATAAATTCTGCTCATCGCCATCAAAACTCAGTGCATCGTCTCAAAGCAATCGCGATGCCCTCAATCAAAGCCTCTGTTCAGACGAAGACCTAAGTGATCGTTGAGGTGAGGTCAAAAAACTTCTTATTCTCTTGTCGAAAAAAGTTATTTGAAAAGGGAGATCGACTTTGGATTCGTGGCGCACAGATGGTCCTCTTCGCCTTCGCATGGAACTCCAACCCATGGTAGACCTAAGCCGGAGCCAACAACCATCTTCACTTCTGAAGGGGATCCTAGCTTAGGTTGAAGTGGCTGAATGTTGAGCGAAAAGACTGCAGCCAAACTTTGGCCAGCGTAGGCCCTATGTGCTGCTGAGTGGATCTAGGAATACCAATTCCGAAAACCAATTAGTCCTTTAAATCTTATGATCTTATGCTGCTTAGTTCAGCCAGGTTATCATCAGTAGTAGGCCTCCACAAGTCTAAATCTGCGGGATGAGAGAGCACTGCAGCTGCATAGCAAGTGTTCAGTGGTCTCTTCCTCATGCTCGTTCCTGCAGCTTCTGCAGAAGTCGTTCTAAAGAGGGCCTTTTTTCTGGTTTTCAAATCTGGTCCAGTCACCATTTGCCATTGGGATCAAATTAACGGCACTATAACTGCAGTAGTCAATCAGTGATAGTAGTCTGACTATTGGTATCACAATGGACCAAGATGGTCTTAGTGTGCTGGTGAATACACTGGCAGCCTCACCTAAGGAAGGCCTTGTCTAGAAGCGTGGCGTATCTTAGACACGGACTCCTTCTGTCCACTGGGGTGTTTGGGGTCCTTCTCCACTTCTGTACAGAGACGTTCTTCGTCTATCAGAAGTCATAACTGATCCTAGACCTAGATTGTCTATGGGCTCTACATGGCTTAGACACCTGATGCTTGACAGACCCCGGTTGAATCGTCTTCTCAGAGAAACGCGCCCAAAGACGAGTGGCTGGCTGCTTGTTGAATCCCCTCCGCGACCTCCTCCCACCCCAACCTCCGGAGAAGGTTGTTGGCTCAGACTTAGGTCAATTACGTGTTGCTCTCAAGAGCAGAGGAAGAAGCCCGAGAGGGAAGTTCTGTCTTCAATCTTTTGGCCTGTTTGCGTTGGAGAAGATTTATCCATGAATTCTACGGGCTGTAGAGCGTCATGAGGCTAGCCAGGCGCCTACGGTAGCATCGCCTAAGATGACTAGCCCACGGACAAAACTGCTCCAACTGGAAGAGTATTCGTCTCGGGGCTAGGGATACAGCGCAATAGAGGGCGCCCAAGGAACCGATGGCCCGCAGAAGAAGGGAAAGATGGAAGACGCCCAAGAAACCGGAAGCGTTCATAAGAGGGAGAAGAACCTCAATCAACTTGGCACATGTACCCGATGGCGTACACAAGAGGAGAAAGATGGGGAACGCCCAAGAAACCGGCAGCGTGCATAAGAGGGAGAAGAACTTCTACCAACACGGCACGTGTAACTTTAGGCCTAAATCCAGTTGGAGAGACTTGTTGGTTAAGGCCCATGTTCATCCTGAACTGTAGCGTCTGCAGACGAATTTGCAGCTCACAATATTCCATTGTTGCCTTAAAGTAACTTAAGATTGAAGTACTCAGTCAAACGTGCAATAAAGCAGTCTAAATGTAGGAGCAACTACCTGTCGTGCACAAGCCTCCTTTCCTCAAAGACTATTAAAATTAGGACGAGGTACGGACCTAAGTGAGAAGACATAAACATTTCTACGAACTCACTTTCTCACTCATTCATAAAACTCTCAATCAACTGCCACAACTTACCGTTAAAAAACTTGTCAAAAAATACACAATGATCTCTAAAGAAGCCCTCGAATTCGAGTTAAAACCTCGTCGTCGTCTTGTGGTGAAAAAAAAAATATAGTTGTATCCAAAAATATTTGTTTCTCTCTTAAGCTAGTAGAAAAAGCAAAAAATATTACACCCCGCGCTTGGACTTGTTCGCGTTGTGTTCTTTTTCTTTTCAATAATACACAACAAGAGGGAAATAAGCACTCTTTCACAATTGAACTGTAGAAAGGAAGGGTTTCCCTCGGGTTATCGAATAAAATTTCAGTCTTCGCAAATTCTCTCCCACTACACTAACATATATGATACACTTGAGCACTCTCTTCTCAAAAGGCCGACATGAATTCGTTTTCTTATTTATTTACTTTATTTTATAATTAATATGATCTTGCTCCGATGTTAACGTTTTATTTTTAAAATTCCTCTTTTAACGATCGAAAATATGTGTTTTTTTTTTACGTTTGTTTATTTTCTTCAGACGTGGATAGATAAATATTTAAAAATATATTTTTGTGTTTTTTTTTTTAGTGAATAAAAATATTTGTTTGTTTTGGCAGAGATGATGTACGAAATTTAATGAAAACAGAAAAAAATGGTGTTTGCTTGTTCCTTGTATCACAGAAACTAGAATATTTTGTTTTTGTTTTGTTTTGAGGTTAGGAACTATTCCTGTTTATGTACCGTTTCGGTGTTTCTATTTTTTTTTTTTTTAAATTAATTAACCGACACACGATCGACCGCCAACATAAACCGAGGTCATCCACTTGAACTTGAGTTACAAAAATAATCACCACTACGCGGTGAAATAAAACACAACAAAATCGGAACTTGGAAATGAGAAAAACAACATAAAACACAAAACTGAGAGAAAAAAAAATGAAGAAGAAACAAAAATACGAAAAAAATTAATTCAACGAACAGAGAGATATAAGGAAAGATACGGTGGCGGCGGCACAGACACAAATCCAAACGATAGATACAAAAATCGGTTTTTCTCTTTTAAATTTGCTTGATTTTTGTTGATTCGTATTTAAACAAAATAAAGGCAGGAATTCAACTCGACACGGTCGTGGCTGACGTCGTTTCTAATGCGAATTCTTATTTTTTCTTTATTTCTGAATATCTTTCTCTCCCCCGAATTCGAGTTCTTTTCGTTATCGGTTTGGCAAATTTTTTTTTATTTTCAAATTCTGAATTTTTTCACGGGTTCTTTGTGTGAAAGCGTTGGGGTTGGGCTCGGAAAGGCTCGTTATATTTTTTTTTTCGTTTAAATCGCGACGGCCACGTACCTGAGCAAAAAAAAAAAAATAAAATCAACTTCCACTTTGTGTGTGTTTGGTTTATTCACTCTTTTTCACGGGAAATTTGCGTTTCCCGATTATTTTTCTTTTCACAGGACAGTCTCTGACACTTGCGGGGGGCGGAGTGGATTTATTCCCCTGCTAGACGGCGCGACAGAATCTCGATGAGATATCGACAGGTGTCAATTCTAAGACGTTGATCAAGTACAACATTCAGCGAGTAAACGCGACAAGACAGTTTCATCATTTGATGGCGACTGATGGGTTTGAAAATTTGTTGGTTACTGGGCGAGGAGTATCTTTGAAATGTGTCGATGTCGGACGATGACTGCTGCTTTTTTTCAATTTTCAACGAAAGATTTCAAGCTCATTTGCTCTTAAATGTGGAATGTCACTTTTCGCTCAGAAGAGAGAAAGAGAGTGTTGTGAGGGAAAAGCTTTTTTTTCCGTTTTCTCTTGAATGTGCACGGAGTTCTCTTCGGTTGGTGAGGTCAATGGTTTCGTGAAGGCAGGGCGAAGTGTATGTCTGCTGGCAGTGGGAAATGGATTCGTGAAAAGGTGATTGGCTTCATTTGAGCGAAAACTCGTTGACATGCGGAGCTGATAAATTTGAACGACAGACGCGACGCCGATCCGAGAAGTTCAGAAGGAGCAGTGAACTCTGAGAAGAGCGTTCTTGTACAGCCTTGAAGATTGGCTATCGAAGATCATTTGGCAGAAGAAAACGAAGTCTAGACAGACACCACTCCAGAAGAACCTTGAGTCTTTAAAGAACGATCGCCATTCTGCTCGTTCAAGACTTTGATTGTCTGGCTACAGAAGGACACGACAGATGATCGATGAGATGATCTGGCCGCATGCAAGATCGTGTTGGTTTTGAAGCGATTTCTTTGAATTTTCCTTAAGATATTTCTTTGAAAATTCGTTAAAGAAAATAACAGGAAGTCGTGGGATTCTTGTAGAACCTTTAAGACTGTCTTCAGAAGCGACCAAGCTAATGATCATGAAGCTATGATCTGTGCAGGTGATGAACAGACATTTCTTTGTGTTTGAGAACCCTTTAAGAAAGTGCCAAGAGTGATCGGACTGAGCACACGTGTCTTCCTCAGAAGGAGTCACTTTACAACGTCTTCTGAAGAATTTAAAAAGAAAAGGTGTGCGAGTGAACCTGTTGTCCTTTCTACTCAAAAGAAATGCCATTTTTTAAATCCGAGCCGAGCTAAGTACTGCCAACCTCAGCTATTGCTGGTTCACGTCAGTTTATTTTACGCTGTCAAAAGATTCTACAGCAAAGATTCTACAAGAGAGACGAATGTGGCCTATATTTATTCTTGTCTTCTCGTTCAAATACAACATCATGGACTAAGAAGGAAGAAGAAGTCTACTTTTTGAAGCAAACTTCTTCGATCTCGAGACTACCCTTCGAAACTTGCATTCATAGCCGGAGATGATGAGGCCTGAGAGAAAAGTCCTGTGGTAAATCTTTGGTCCTGTTTGCGCTGATAGCATTCGCAGTACAGCAAGTACTGGAGGATAAGTCTAGACAGGCGTCTATGGATCAATGGCTATTTAGGGTGCATAGTCAATACTGCTTTAGTTCGAAGAGCCTTCCACTCCGCGACAGTGTTACACGCTAAGTTGGTTGAGGTCCTTCTCCACCTGGGTGCCCCACCATAAACCCGGCAGTGTTCTGTTACGTTGTCCCACGAGTTCGGAGTGACGACTATGCATTATTTTGAGACTTATTCGACATGCCCTCCAACAATAACGTCAAACATTCGCTTAAAAAAAAAACGAAGAAGTTGAACTTTAATCTCTCCAATGACGTGAGTCTCCTTTTTCATTTCAAACTCCATAAATAAGTCTGTCAGCATTTCCTGAACAAAATCCCGTCTGCATTTCAGAAGAAAAAAAATCCAAGGGAGCAAGCGGAAGCAAATTCGCTGAGTTCTGGCTCTCTTTAGTTTATCCAACAAAAGCTCTTATTTCTCTGTCGTCTCTCGCATTCTCTCTTCTCTCTTTCGCTTTAGTAGACAATTTTACAAGAGATACTCATTCCAAATTCAAAAGTCGCTGTCGCCCTCGCATGTAATCTCAAATGGTGTTTTGTTTTAAAGCGTCACCAAAAAGCACATCATCGAGTGGTGGGTGGAGACATTTAAACTAAATCCACCACCCCCTCAATCTCTCACTCGCTCCCTCGCTCACTGCACCTGTTAAGGTTTATTAACGAGACAATGGTGCATTTCAAATGTGCAAGCAGACCTTTTCAACGTTACCGCAACGGCGCCCATAAACTTGCATGCTCCGTCGTTTGCAATTGAATGCCATTTTCGCCCACTACAGCGAAAGGTCAAATAACAAAATGACGTACACGCGGAGCCACAGGCTACCCACACGATTGGGAACAGGGTATCTTACGTGGTTGGTGGTGCTGCTTGTGTCGGCAGGCACCAGCCTTGAGAGCGAATAAATTCTATCGCACGCTTAGGCATTATCAATCGATTTGGAATTCAAGATAAGAGTCGTGTGTGTGTGAGATTTCTTTCTGTATCGCATTTTTTCGTAGATAAACGAAATACTTCGTGGGGAGATAGAATCGCCAACATGGACGCGACTGGTAACAGATGACGGGGAGGAAAACTAAATAGGCGGCAGTAAATTAAACTTTTCAACGAGTGTGCAAAGAAAGCTGTTGAAAAGATAGACCACAAGTCGTGTTTCGGGAGCGAGAACTTTATCATATCTGAATTGGCTCAATGTTCAATGAGATTCATTTGAAGGGTATTTCCGCGGTGAACATGGTTAGACAGAAGTTCAAGGACTGCCAACAACGACAGCGAATTCCCCAACCTTTCAAGACAAAATCAAAGCCACCAACGCAATTCAAAAGGCAGCCGCTCCAACACGTTCCATTCGTGGAAAATGACGCCTCCGAGCGAGATTCAAAATCAAGGAGCAAACCACGTCGCGGCCAAAAGAGTACACATCCTCGCCACGACCTCAGACAGCGACGTCAGCGCCGAACAGGGACCGAACAGAACAGAGCAAAGAATGAATAAATATGAGGAAGTATCCTCGTTCGATGTTATTAATAACTGCTTTCAAGTCTAATTATAGTAATAACTTAACTGAATATGAAAACGAAATCAACAGAGTTGATCCGTGCCAAAAGAAGCGTGCCCCCACGCATTCGTTCCACATGAAGTGACACTAAATGCCGAGAGCTTGTTACCATGATGTTCGCACCGCCGCGCGGCTGCCTGCCGTCGGAGCGACCGACATGAATCGGAAGTTTCATATTTCGTTTTCACAACACACGAATTTAAGGTGAACACAAGCACGCGTGGGGGTGCTCGCAGAGGCTGGGAGTGGGGATGGGGATTGAATCAGATTTAATTAGGAGTAGCTGCCGATGCATCCCGCTGGAATCGGAGGGTCTCTGGGGGCGCTTTGAAACCGAAGAAGAGCTGAAGGTTTTGTGTCTGCTAGAAGGTAATACTTACATTCTCTTGTTCAAGAACACACACGCGTGTAATCGTAGCTACTTTGTGTATATCACTCTCAAACAGACACTAGGGTGAAGGCGAACCTTGTAAATGGAGAACGATTCGCACGGCGTTTTAATGGGGGGAGGGGGGAGGGGGGAGGGGGTTCTTGTCTGGGTATTTATGTTGTGTTAATTAATGTAATTGAATGGTCCGTGAAATGTGGGATCCGTCTGACGAGGGACACAAAGGAAACCAGTGATATGGAAGAGAACGTGGAAGTTGGATGTGACACGGCAAGTTTTTCGGTTTAAAAGGACAAAATGTTCAAATTAAGTTCAATGGAAAGATAGTGAGTGGTTAGTACTCTGAAACTTCTCTATAGCGGACAGCAGCGGGTCCATCATGACTGTCCGTTATGTAGGAGTGTCCGTTCTGAAGGGGTTGAAATACGCGAACATCTCCATTGCCGGGACCATGAGCAATTGTCCGTGAAGAGAGGTGTCCGCAAAGAGAAGTATGATTCGTAGTAAGGGAATGATTCGGTTCAGACAGACGACGATTTCGGAGGGATGTTTCAGACGTTGTGTTCCGCACGTTGTGAACGCAAGTTCTGTAAATCAGAAGGTCATGCGGAAAGCGTACTATCCACGCAGAAGATATACACATCCCTGTCATCTTGATTGACTTAAGAAAGCGTGAAGACGATAGACATCACCCTGAACTCTTGCCTGAGCTGAAGGCTGATCCTATGAAAGCGTACTTTTCACGCAGACAAATGGCGGATCACTGAGGTTAAGATTATTTCTAAGAAAGAAGGCTTTTCATCTAACACCAACTAAAAATTTCGGACATCGAAAGAAAGCTATTGATATTATTCCCAAGCAAATTAAACGGAGCTTAACGAAACTGAACACAGTGTTGTATTTCACCTGTGAGTTCGCTCGATTGTTGGAGTTAACTTACGTATCTTCTTAAGCAAACTTAACGAAACTGAAAGCGACGCGTTATAATATCTGTGAGCTTAACGAGACTTATCGAATAAGAGGTGCATTATTCTACCTGGGAGTTCGCTAGGTTGCTAAGGTTCACTTAAGTCTGTGTTTAAGCAAAGTGAACGAAACTTAACGAAACTGAAAGAAGTGTCTTATTATACATGTGACATCGCTAGATTGTTGAATTTCTCTTAAGTCTCTACTTAAGCGAAGTGATCGAAACTTAACGAAACTGAAAGAAACGTGTTATTATATCTGTGTGTTAGCTCGATTGCTGTGGTTCACTTAAGTCGGTGTCTAAGCGAAGTGAATGAAACTGCTAAGGTTCGTTCCCACACTAGAGTGTTTGCACGTGTGTACACAAGGTGGCGTTGATTAAATCTTGTTGCCAACTTTGTTCACGGATACCCGGTTTAGGTTCTTTTCCATTAACCAAACTTGATTGTGAAAGTCGACACCAGACTTAGCCCCCTCAAGATGGTGTTGATTAACTCTCAGCCAAAATGGCGTCAGGATATTATATAGAACTCGTTCCACACTCAAGATTCCTTCCTCAGAAGTGCCCAGCAAACAAAGTTTGCAAAAAGCAGATTCCTCTCTTGAAAATTGTTTCCACTTTATGGCTCCCCTCACATCATCCCCCCCCCCCTCCCCCCCCCCCCCCCTTCCCACCATGGCAGTAAATTGCACACATCAGTCGCGTTTCCCCAATTAATTCCGCAAATTTGTCAGTGCTGAATTCAAAATCATCCATCCCTAACAAAGGCACCACAATGAATGAAATGGCGCCCAACAATGTTGTCCACGTCCACTCCGCTCCCCACACCCGTCCGGTCCCCACTCAAGACATCTTTCTTCCTTTTTTGTTTTTGCAAAAAAGTTCGTGCTCAATTGTCATTTGGGGAAGGTTCTTTTGTCACAGCGCGATGGCGGCGGAGCGAACGATGGGCATGACAATGAACAGGATCAGCCCTCGCCACCCTCGAACAGGTAAATAACAAAGACGTGCTCAGCAATGCGTGATGCCTGAAAAGCGAATTTATGTTTTATAAATGGTCTTGAGTATAATTAAAAAAAAAAAAATAAAAAATCGAAAACGAAAACCTTCCTCAAAATTGTTTGCAAGCAGAAGGGTTGTATTCTATCGATGAAGGGCATCTGCCTTATGTATTCAACCAAAGGACCATGTGACCTTAAGAGGCATGACAGCACATAGTCACTGACAGACGTCGACGGAGGAGCACTGAGGGACAGGACGAATGTGATGTGGCAGCTCGATAGGAGAATTACAATGAATTGAGGTCAATCGATGGCATTGAAGGGATTCCCACAGCAAGTGGAGAACAGCCACCCTCCACCCCCGCACACTTATGATGTGACATAATGGTGTCCTGAATTTGTTGTTTGTAGTCGTCGTCAATGGCGATATATTGCAAATGAAGCTCTTACTTTGTTAACAACGACGCCATCAAGTGGTCACGAGGGTTGCCAACCCACCGAGTGTGTGTGTTTATCCATGTGACTGAGGTTAGGAACATTTGTTGAAACAATTATCGGCAGAGGGGGAGAGCTTTGAATGTGGTTTGTTAAATAGGACACACTGCTTATTAATAACTCGTTAATTGGGCGGAGGGGAATAGGGTCTGTTGGAGGAACACGTGTTCACTTTGGTTATGCCGAACTGAAAAGAATTGGTGGAAATGGGAGGGCGTGGAGGTGGAACATGCTCACCAGATTGCATGAGAGGATAGCGCAACCCACGGCGGTTCTTGCATAATCTACGGCCTCACAAACCCCTCCCTCATAGGGATTCTCCGCCAAAATGAAAAGTCATGTATTCAAAATTCGAATTCCCTTGTTTTCCTCAAAGTTTCGCAGAGAACTGCATAAGTTCGTGGCTTGAAGTTAAGATTCTCCCGTTAAGTACAAAATGACCACAATCTCGGGAGGGCTTCTCTGACTGATCTTCAATCCCGAGAAACCTCAGCAAAGTTCGTCTTCCTTGTTGTATACAACCCCAAGGGAATATTCCAGATTTCAATTACTGACTGACTCTCCTACCAATCCTTGCGCAAATTGCCAGAAGAAAACCGCTTGCATATCATCATCATCCTCATCATCATCATCGTCTCCGTCTCGCGTCTCCCGAATTTCATTTGCAGCCTCAACTCAACTCATTGCAAGGATTATTCTGCGGGAAATTGCAAAAAAGAAGAGAAGCAAAACTAGCGCACAGAAATCGATTTCTCCTCTCTCCCTCTCGTGGTAGCAGTTCCTTCCTCGTGTCTGACTTCGTTAAGGTCCCCGCATACTCCTCCCGTCCGAAGCCTGTACTTTCGCTTTATACAATCGTTGGCATGTGCACTATCACTCTTCCCCGAGGTCGGATCCAAGGATAAATGATTTATTATTCCCCAACAAAATGCACACAGAGCGAGAGAGAGAGAGGCGGACTGAGAGAGAAAGAAAAGAGGACAAACGAAGGAAGGAAGGAAGCCAAATCCACACAACGAGGCACTGTCGCACGCGTTGAAGCTTTCATATTTCGCACGTGTACGGCGGATGAGATGACGACCTGAAGGATGTGCCACATGAAACTAGGACGACGATAGTGCGGTGCTGTGTTCATGCACATATTCCGGTCGGCATACGAAGTGGGCCATTTTATCGCCTTTTGCCTTCATTGGGGGCCACACGTGAATGGTTGAAATTGAAATGACTACCAACAGAGGAACGTGAGTGAGGGAGGGGAGGGCAATAAAACCTAATTGTGTTGTGTCAGGTCTACACGGACCGCGTATGGCAATCGAGGAATCAATCATGTGGTTGTCATCGGCGGATGAATGAGGATGGTTTTTATTAGAACGGCGGGACGGGCAAACATTCAGTCAAAGGTCTGGGGTGTGGTCGATGAGCTAGCCTCTGGTGTCTAGTGGAAGATATGAAAAGGATTGGTCATCTTAGGAACGACTTCCAGAAATGGTTGTGAGGACAGTCATGCATTTAAATGCTCTTACAAAGATCTCCGTAGGCTCGCAATTCCAAGAAGTCTCGCGAAAAGCACATTTCCCATTCAGACGAGAGACACAATGCCGTAATCCTGACAGAGCTCAAGTTCGCGTGCTTATCTCGAAGACGACGGGCATATCCCTGGACTTCTGTCAAGGCTGAAGGCGGTTCCTATGAAAGCCTGCAGACAATCGGAACATCTCTGAGCTTAAGATCATTTCTAAGAAATCATGCTTGCAGACAGCAAGCACGCTAGAAGCACGGTCAAACTTCGAAGTGCCCATGATATCGTCGAACAACAAGTGTAATTGGCGTACATTCATAGAAATCGAGTGAACGAAACTTAACGAGACTAAACGAAACTTAAAGAAGTACCGTATTCTACCTGTGAGTTCGCTAGATTGCTGAATTTCACGTAAGTTTCACCTTAAGCAAAGTGAACGAAACTTAACGAAACTGAAATAGATGCGGTACTATATCTGTGAGTTCGCTAGGTGGCTGAAGTTCTCATAAGTCTCACCTTAAGCAAAGTGAACGAAACTTGTGTTCACTTAGGTCTCTCCTTAAGCGAAGTGATCGAAACTTAACGAGACTTAACGAAACTGAAACAAGTGTAGTAGTTATACCTGTGCCTTCGCTAAAACGTTGAATTTCACTAAAGTCTCACCTTAAGCAAAGTGAACTAAACGTAACGAAACTGAAAGAAGCGTGGTATTCTACCTGTGAGTTCGCTAGATGCCTGAATTTCACTTGAGCGAAATGAACGAAGTGTGGTGTTATTCGATTGCTCAAGTTATCTTAACCCTCCTAACACCCTCGTAAAGGTTAGGCATTAAGACTCAAGAGACTTCTTAAAAAATGGAATGACTCATTATTTACAGAAGTCATTAAGCAATAAAACATCACGCCTTCCCTCAACAAAAGCGATCTTGTCACGCCAACGACAGACTAAAAGAAAAAAACACGTCTTCAACCAATCTAAATATAATCCCAAAGTTAGAGAGGTTCAATTAAACAGTTGCATGCACACTTAAATTGTTACCTCCACCTCCGCGTGGCTCCCCTCCTTTCGAGAAAAGCAAACACATTCAGCACTCACCTGCGAATGAAAAAACAAAAAAAGAAGAACAAATCCATTAGTTGACATTCAAAAATTCTGTGAAACGAAAATAGCATTCAAACATTGGGTAGCTCCCCAGCACCAAGCACTAGGTTTCGCGTCCGCGTCGTTGTTCGTCTTTGTCCTCATCCGTCGATGTCGTCGTCGTTGTCGTTGTCGTGGGTCTTGCAAGTCGACAATTTGTAACCCGAATCCACCATTCAGGCTTTGTGCGGCTCCCCGAGTGCTCATCAAAATGTGGGTCGTTTGCGAAACGAATAGCGCTTCTTAAAACAACATCACCAAAAATGAATATGAACCGAGAGAACGAGCACCCCCATCCTAGCAGAACGATATTTAATTCAGACTCTTTGTGCGGCGCGTGTGTCTGCAAATTTGAAACACAAATCCATAATCGCATGTCTTGATGGACTGCCTGGGTGAGGAAGGGCGGCAGATGACTCCACACGAAAATAAACAAAGGAGGAAGCGAACCCTTTGCCGTAAACAAATTCAATCCACGCGTGCTAATAACACAACTTAAAGGCACTTGAACTCAAGCCCCCCACATGGGCTCTGTGACTGTGTGTGTGTGTGTGTATATACCGAAGATGATGCCGTCCCGCCGTTTGTCACGACGTCAACGTGAAGACGACACCTAAGAGATGAGCAGCACACAAACGCGGCGCAATGGAGCGAAGCGTGCGTTTGTTTGAACGGCAGACTGCAGTCGAACCCACGTCCCACGCCACGTTGTTGGTTTTGAAATTCGATAATGGCTGTCTACACGCGCCATTTTACAGGACGGAGCATCAGAGAGGGGGAGGGGGACGGAGCACAGACCCCCAGTGTGTAGTGGAACGAACGCTGCTGCCCGGTCAGCTTTTTGCATCGATCCGCGGGTTTATTTGTTGATTGTGATCTTGACTCGTGGACTTTGAGTCGGCATGTTGTGAGGACGTGCATGGTCCTGGCGACGAGGCGATTTTTGGAGAATTTCAATCGTCTCTGAGTAGGCTAAACAGAGCTTGTCTGCGATTGGGTGGTCTGCAGACGACGGAGCAGACAGCGAATGGAGACGAGCCGAGATTGTGCGGCAGTCAGGGGAAGTCCAGTCTTCTCGAGGGGAACCACAGACAATTCAACATTGCCTTTAAACCACCATCGTCACTCCATCCACGCCATCGAATTTGAATGCTCCACAGCCAATTCCCATGCGGGCGTGGAAAGGAAACTTTTAATGGATCTGCCGTGCTCGGTGTAGTAACCTGCCTTATTTGCATTTTCCTCCAACTCGCAGCATTTTAAAGAATTCAAGTCGTTCCCCATCAGGAAATAGTTGGATAATTGCGTGCGTCCCTGCCAAGAACTAATCCTCATCTCATTCCACCCAAGTTGTGTGTGCTCAGCGCTTTAATGGGATTAAGTGGGGGGAGGGGGGGGGGGGGGGGAACTGCACGCATGGCGTCATGAAGTTGTGGTTGAATGCTCCTCCGGGGGCACTGGACCCGAAGCCCGAGTTGATTGCAACTCCCAACTGGGATTAGCCATGTGTTTGCATCGACGAATGCGCGAGCAAAACAAAAGGCAATGGCAATGCGACCGATGACTGACGGGGTGACACACGGCGATGGGAGTCAGATGGGAATTAGACCGGCAAAGCCGGAGCACAGGTGAACAGTCGAGTTATGATGCGATGCTGTGCGGGGAAACTTAATTACAGTCCTCCAGAAGTCAGGAGCACTCCGAGCTGAGATAAATCCCAACCAAACGACGACGACAGCGAGGACGGATGTGTGTATGTGTCGTGTAATAAATGCGGATCTGTCTAGACACCCGGAGCACAGTGCTTATGCCGCCATGTGCATTAGATGATGCTGTGAACGAGCGCGGCGGCGGTAGGAGTGAATGATTGACGATTGAGAAAGGGCGCCGTGGGCTGTGAATTTGCCTGCTGCACTGGCTTCCCCATTCGTTCGCACACAAGGGGTGAAATTCCGTTCTCTGCCGGCCGGCTCAATGTAATTGCAAATGGCTGGCAGTTTGAACGCACACACAAGTCGCTTGGGGTGTGTGCTTCAGCACGGAGGGCGATTCGGCAATTCACTTTTGGAATTTACTCTGACAAATGTGATGACTGTCTTGGTGTGACAAATGCTAATGGTGATGGTGTTTCAAGAAGCAGACGACTCACTTCAGTTCTGGCAGGCTTGTGGTGGAAAATTCAGTGAACGACGGACTGACTAGGCGATGGAATGACAAATGCGGTGTCTTCGCAATCACCAGCGGTGGAAGTCTCGAGGTGAGTCAAAAGCGCAACATTTATGGAGAACGAGGGCATATTCAAGAAATAAGATCCACACGAGCTTCTAGACCTTTATGAAACAAGTTCCACATAACCCTCTACACACTCGCCATATTCAAGGGACAAGATCCACACGAGCTTCTACACACTCGCCATATTCAGGATACTAGCTCCACCCGGCAAAATCAACACACATTTCGAGGCAATCGTCATATTCGAGAAAAGAGGTTACACATAACCTTCAAGACATCTGACACATTCAAGAAACAAGATCCACATACGTTTCGAGCCACTAGCCATATTCAAGAAACAAGATCCACATTAGCTTCCAGACACTCGCCATATTCAAGAAACAAGATCCACATAAGCTTCTTGACACCCGTCATATTTAAGAGACAAGATCCACATACGTTATTGATACTCGCCATGCTCAAGAAAGAAGATCCACAAAAACTTTTAGCTGCCTGCGAAGACTGAAGGTTTCATTAAAGCGTGCCCCGCGCTGAATCGTCGTCTCTTCGAGCATAAATAGTCATTTTGTAGTCGAAATCGTCCCCCAACTTCCATCGGGACAGTCGAATTATTCTCAAAACACCTTCAATTACAGCCTCGTGCTCCTAATTAAGGCGTCCATTTACCCCAAAGTGACCCTCTCACACCAAGCCAAGCCATTCCACAGCAAAAATGACCATTGCCTGGAGGAATTTAAGTAGAAGCCACCTCCCACAGCACCGATCTAACCTCAATTTCACCGCCATCATCATCATCATCAACTGCTGCTGCTGCTGGTGGTGGTGTACACTGCAGATACTCATCATCGAATGTATCTGAAGTTCAGCAAATAGCTGTAATTTATTCCATTCTTTTTCTGTTGTATCCTCAATTCGTCGTATCTTTACATCAAATTCCAACGATTGCTACAACAACAACTACGGCAACGACGATGACGCCGCCAACCAGCGCCAAGTTAAGTCAGAGAGTCAGAGAGTGAAAGAGTGAGAGAGGGGGTTTGGCTGGAGGACCGAAACAGCAGAAGGATGAGGAATGCCAGTGCCAGAAGGAACAAAAAAAGAATTGCAGGTCAAAGCACTGGAAGATACACAAAATAAAAGCAGAAAACAATTTGCAATTGAAGAGCGGAGGAGCACAGCAGAACAGCGTACAGCGAGCAAAAATAAATAAATTATGATGCACCAGGCGGCAAAGGCGGGAGCAGAGCCTCGGTGCACTGTAGCTGTGGCGTTGCTCGATCCCCCCGGGAAGATACAATACATTGTACTCGTCGTCGTCGTCGTCGTTTATGCACGGTGAAGTGCTCTTTTTTACCCATTTTTTGAGGACGGTCGCTCCACGGTTGGTTTGGCTCGACCGCCTCCTCCTCACACACACACACAGCCAGACAACAGCCCATCACCTTTTCTCCAGACCAGAAGTATCGCAGCAATGTGAAAATGATTGTAAACACACAGCAAACATTCGTTGCATTACCCTGTGCATCATTTTCGTCTTGTTGCAGTGTCGTCGTCTCTTCCTTTGCTTTGGCCGGCTTTTGTTTTGCTTTTGACTTGTGCTGCGTGTTGCGTGTCCGAGGTCGGGGTTGTTTGTATACTTTGCCATCGTTTTCTTGTTTTCGCTTTTGTTTTGCTTTGTTTTGTATCAGCGCCTCGCGTGGAATGCAGTTTTGAATTGCACATTGCACATAATTGGAATTCGATTCTGTTCAGTGCTCCTACCGCAGCCGGACATGGCAACAGATTAACAAGATCCTTAATTAAAAACAAAAAAAAAAAAACGAAAACGAAAATAGCAACAACCAGACCGTCGACGGTGAATGCCCTGAGCCCTTGGCCAGCACGAGGTGAGGGATCATCAGCCTTCGTTCAAGGTCTGGCGCGAGGAGCGTGTGCGCGACTGCGAGAACAAAACAAAACAGAAAAGGAATCGGGACAAGAGTTCTTTGTACCCCTTTCTGAAGCTGGGGAGTATCAACGCACGGATTCAATGCCAGCCACCAACCGACGACGACGACGACGAAATTGTTTAGAAAGGCACACCGACCAGCGACCAGCGACCACCGACCACCGACGGACGCGTTCTCATTTGTGGTCGCCCGGTTATCCTTGTGCAATGTCTGGCAGTTTGTTGTCTTCATCGTACGAGGCGGCGCGACGCGCGGGAGCAACACACGCAACTGGAACGTCATTGAGGTCATTGTATTCGAGATGCATAATCTTGATAGAGGTTCACGAGAAGACACAAACAAACGAGAAGACGAATGGAGAATGGAATCCTTCTGGTGATTAAGGGGTTCAACAATAAGCATGTGTGTGTGTGTGTATGTGATGAAAGGAATGCCGACGTGGTTCGAAATCTCAGTTGAAGGACCTGAGTCTCTGAAGAAGACTAATGTTTGTTTTTTTTTGTCTTCGCATTTTTCATACTTTTGTTGCTTGATTCGTTCCGCAGATGAGCGCTGGAGATTACGCGATGCAGACAGAGTCTGGGGCTGATAGGGGAATCGGAATTTGGATCAAAGTCTGACCGAAGGAGAGTCTGTTTATTATAATTCAAGCGATGTAGTTTTGAAGGATTCAAAGGAATGCATTGAGTCTGAAATGTTAGTCAACGTTTTTGGGACAACTTTCTCGACATCACGGTCGAAATTTGGATCAAAATGGAGGTTGATTTGACGTCTTTCGAAGCAAACACATAGTTTTTGATTTGCTTGAGAAGCTGATTAACTCCTCCCAAACGCTCAAGAGGAAGAAGTCGCTCGAAGGACCAAGTTAACTAACGTGCGATCTTTGGTTGATGGTAGAACTTGTTGATATCTGGAAGGATGGTATCTGGAAGAGAATGCTCAACCACGAACGGTATGGACTGTAGAGAGATACGAGTCTTGTCAAACGTCTAAGGCGACTGGTCGAAATAGAGTGCAAGAGAGAACCTGTGTGGACAACGCAACAAGGGTAACCTGCGTCCAAGGTGGCGCACCCAAGTGGAGAAGGAAAAAAAACGAGCTTGGCTTACCAGACAGACTAGAAGGACAGCTAGAAATCGCTCTAGCTTGAAGACTGTGTTGGACTGTAGCGCCACACAGAGAAGAAGTACGAAACGGACTGAACTTCCATATTCGTCAGGACCAAAGTTGTAAACGACTGAGAGAAAGAGGGTGAAAGGACTTGCCCAACACGAAGTGGGGAGCACTGCAAGGGTGTGATCAGAATATGACAACCGTTTCGGGACGCGAGATACAGATGTGTACCAACAAAAGTTCCAAAACACCGAATTGTTTTCCGAAAGCTTTAAAAAAAAACTTTCTGACCCATGCGACCGATTTTGAAACGGAAATCGATTTCAAACTTTGGATGAAAAGGCTGGCAACTAGAAGACTTTTTCGGGGATCAAGAGAAAGGGGCGACAATGAACATAGTTTGACTTAAGATTTTCGTCAACAAAAATGGGGACCTTTGAAATGATCAAAATATTACTTGGAGGTCCTGTGGCCTCTTCAACTTCTACGCGACGTCCTGTACGGTTTCTGGCAATGCGCCTCAGTTCTCCCTAACTATTTCTCAGTTCCCAGCCGTGTTTCTTTCAAGGGTTCTTTACAAAATGTACATTTTTCTAGGACCGCCGCGTATCCTTCTGTCCTGTTCCTTTGTATCGCATGGTTGGCTATGAAGCTGACGCCTTTTCGGAGAGTGTGGCAGCAATCCACTGCCACTTTCGTCGTTGTATATGTAGTTGTGGTCATGTTCGTTATTTGAAAAAGTCCACAATTCGAGATACGATTCAGTCAGAAAATCTTTAAGATATTAAGCACCTTTTAACGAACGTTTGCAGCTTTGTCGTGATAGTGTTGGTCACTCTCCACACACATAAAGCACCACGGACTCAACAATGGAACGGAACAGACATTGCTTAGTGTCTAAGCTTAATGCATTACCTCCCTAAGTCCTGGCTACCATCCCAAGCACAGACTTTGATTTCTCTCGGGTTGCTACCTACCTCCAGTTCGGTTCAGTGGTCAGTTGAGACAAGACTCCCAAAGTAGGTACAGGCAACTCATATGACATTGTTTGAATAAAATTTGAGCTAAATCATCCTCCTTAGAAATAGACCACATCCTCTTAAACCAGTTAAAAGCCTAAGCAGATGCTGTCATGCACACCAACAGACGATGGAGTCAAGAACAGTGTTAAGCGGCAAAGGCTTGTGAAATTTTTTCTCAGCCCAAACCTCCCTTCAATAAACAAGAGAGACATAAGCAAATGAGCCGGCATGATAACCGGAGGCATTGTCTCAAGGCTTCTGTAGAAGTTTTGGGCAGAACAGGAAGACGAAGCGGTCGTCCACTACCTAAGCAATCCAGGGCCTCTAGACTTAGGAAAGAGCCACTTGACGAATGCCTACAACTTCCACAGTCTGGGAGCCGCTGCTAGAATAAAATAAAGACTTCTAGGTAAATAGATAAATTCATGAGACTAGATAGCTGCAAGTCCTAGCGGATGTAGCAATTTTCTAAATTACCAACTTCCATGTGCTTGTAGCGTCATACACGTTCCTGCCAACAAAGGACCTACCGAAGGTCTAAGTGGCCACAAGCTGTGGCACCACACCTACCTAACCTCCTCCTAATTTCAGGAATTAGAGATATTGCCAACACCGACGAAAATTAGAACTCATTTCAAAACTTAACGTCAAACAACTCCGAAACTCAAAAAGTCAGCTTCCCATGGCATCACAAAGCCCCACAGCCCACTCTTCTCAAACAGCTTCTCTTACACTTATTTCGACATGTTCCCTGCCCTTCACACGAAAGAGAACAAAAAGCTCACTATAGCCCTTCGGTTCGAAATGCTCTTGACAACGTACTCTGCACTCTCGCCCAGAGTGCCGCTCAGCCATCCCTCTAAGCACACACCATCAAACGAACAAAGCAAGGTACAAAACGAAACCCCGTCATTTTGCAATTAGTCTTCAGTAACGGATTGATATCCTGTTCTCTTCACCAAGCCCTCCCCGGCCATCATTCCGCCGCCGTCAAGTGCATTAACCTCTGAGCGCGCATAAATACATCGCGATTGCAATTGGACCAAAAAACTGTCGATTGCTACGAAAACTCCGGCTCTGTGCCGTGTGTCTGGCTGCCATTGAAGGGGCAAAACGCTTATAAATCCCCTGAATGATTCCTGTGCAATCCTCTGCCTCGCTTCCTGTACCCTACACACGCAATAAATCGTGTGCTTTTTTTGTTTGACTGCTGCTTTTGTTCCTGCTGCTTCGGCTACTGCTGCTGCCGCCTGTCTGCGACGCGTCAGCTGCTCCCGTTGTTTAACCGAAAATAAAAATACACTGAGGACGACGTGTATCTATAGGATTACAGTAGACACATCGTTACACCGCCGAAAGAGCGGAACAGAGAGAAAACGAGCGAGCACTCTAAAGTACTTCGATATCACCCCTCGACCAAGCCAAAAAATAAACAGCGAACAAAAAAAAAAGCGAAATTGTCGCTGCGGTCGTCTAGACGAGACTTTTGGCATTTTGGTGTTTGGGAAGTTGAATGACTTCGTCTGTTCATGGCCAGCGGCGGTGCGGTGCGGTACGGTGTAACGCGACGCGGACCACGGCGACGGCGGCGGCGGCGTTCTGGTCTCGACTGGGTTCTGGACAAGAAAGAGAAATTCCCCGAATTTGACAACATAATTGGGGGAACGAAAAATACGCTCAGCAGGCCAGGCCAAGGCAGGGACACGGGAATGGGCCAGAAAATTGAATTTCCTGATTATGCACACATAATGGCGATCGAATTTCAAACGACCGTCGTCGTCGTCTCGGTTTGGGTTTTGGCTCCTTCGTAAGTCGCTTGGTTTTTGTTTCCTTTTGTATTTGATAGGGATTTGAAGGACGTCGACGGCAGTACACAGGGTGAGTGGAAAAAAGGGCGATGGATGCGTGTGCTTCGCCCAAGTTGATCAATCAACTGTGACAGGAAGCAGGTGGAAGGCGTGGAGTTACTGTGTCTGGAAATTGGCGATGAACTTTGCCACGGGATGGGGGATGTGTCAGATTTAGGGAGTTGCCCGTGTTTTTGCAATCAAATTAAGGGTCATTTGAAATATTTATTGGACTGTTAGTTGGGGAAGGAATCGATTTCTAAGAGGGCTTGTAAATTTGTCTCAAGAATGTTCGGGACGAGGAAGGAGGCTTTTCTCTGGTTTCGAGCTGACAAAAGGCTAGGACCTCACTACGATCAGTAATCGATCGTCGTGTGAAAAGGATGATCGTCTCAAGATCACTTGTCAATGGAAAGGAAGCTCATTCCTTTGTCCTTTCAGACCGACCCGACATTCTCTCTAAACAATTGAGGATCACTTGTCTGTTTCAAACGGAAATGATCGCTCTCTTCTTGATCCAACGATCGTGAGATCGCAGGCAAATCATTATCTTCTCTGCGATCGAACGAGCTGTGGAAGCCCAGAAATCGTTGCCATTCACCAACACCGTCTTGTCAGACAATAGGGATATCGGCGAGAAGCAAACGCACATTTTTTGGTCACACTGTGTTTTCTTCCCCGAACCGAGGTAAGTCTTCTTTTCACATTTCCTCGTCGCTCCAGACAAAGGGCGGGCAGAGGCAACCAAAATCCCAGCGACACAACCGCCGTGTAGTCCGTCGGCTCACTGTTTCCAGACAACAAACACACACTCGCACCGCACACCGGTGGCAATGTACTTTAATTTCGGGTTCGAGACTTGGTCCTCCTCAAGACGTCTTTTTCACGTTCGCCCCTTCCATAGGGCATTTACCCTTCTTTTATGGTCGAAACCTTCTCATCGATTTCCAAGGATTTCTTTCAGCATGGCCTTCTTTTTTGCTGTTCCTGCTTCGCTTAAATCTCTTTGTGTTCGCTTGAAGTAAGTCGAAGGACACACACATGGCGTGCCGTGTGCGGCTTAATGATATGCCCATCGCCAGACAAAGGCTTGTCTGGTCGACATCCTTCAAAAATGCCAAAAAAAAACTACTCGTGGTTGGTTCCCGAAAATTTAAGCCAACACAAACCAAAAAAGAGTCTTCAAGACCATCGGGTGAACAAAGAAGCTGGTGTGTTGCCGGAAATCGGCTCTTGTCGGGGTCCAATCTATTGTCTGAGTTCATCGATGTGGACACATGGGAAAATGTGTAAATGAAGCTGCTTCGGTTTATCTGCCATGATTCCCATGAAGTGACAGTGACGACGACAAACCATTTCCGTCATCATCGTCGTCGCCGTCGTCACCGCCAACGCCCACTCACTCACACACGAGCGCGCCTTCGCCCCGTGGCCCGAGTGGATTCATTCTGCAATAGGGAAGCGCATCACTCCTTGACGTTCGTCGGCGACTGTGCCTGCCCGCCTGCCTGTCCGCCCTTCGGTGATGATACTTGGGGATACCATATAAGGGCAGACACTTCACAGCGAAAGGAAAATCGATAAAATGTGCGAATGTGTTGTGGTGTCTCTTTGGACGAGCACAGCAGGGAGAGAGCGAAGAGAATAGAATGGCGTCTAGCTAGTGGAGAGGATGATGGGGAAATCGGTGGAAAGCGCTCTTTTCGCGAGTGAAAGAGCGGGAAATGAACTCGAGGAGAAATGGTTAAGAACTCAGTGAAAATTAAGAGTGCGGGAGTGAATCGGAGGTATGGGCATCCATTTACTGGGTGATTGCTGACAGGATGCAGTTGAGTATCATGGGCTCTATGGGATCGATGACATTTGAGGTTGGTGATCATGAGGGGTTCCTAGGAAACCGGGGAGACTTCCTGGGACAATTATGCGACCATGGGCAAGAATTCCTGGTATGTGGCAATGTTGCGAAGCAGGATACTCCTCGGAAGATCGCCACATCCAGAGACACATTGCCGATCGGTAGAAATGGGAGATCTGTGATCGCTTTGAGATGTGGACACAGCAACAGTTGGTTACGGCTGGAGAGGTGTGTTGGTTGAGAGCGAGAGAGACTTTGTCGATCAGTGGATCTTTGAGATCAGAGATCATTTTCAGATCAGGAGTTAAACACTCAAAGTGATTGTTCGGTAGTCGATCGGTAGACCCGACCGATCAGCAATTGAACAACAGATCGTTCAGAGGGCCTCGTTGGTTGAGATCTGGAGAGACTGCCGGTTGTTGGTTCTGATCTAGAGGTACTTGTATTTTGCCAATTAAAAGACATGACAGATCCGTGATCACTTTCAGATGAGAGGTTAGCAAGATCGTTCTGTTGGTTGAGACCTATAGAGCTTGAAAGCTGTCCCATCACGCTAAGAGGAGGATCTTTAAACTGAACAAGAGGTCAGCCCAGAAGGAGGGCACTGTTTTCTTCAGCTCCAGGTCCACTCCGGACAAGGAAAAGGACTCTACGGTGAAGGCATTTTAGTGAATAGCACTATTTGCAAAGCTTAAAAGCTCAACCATTCACTGCCAGTCCATGCCAGCAAAAAAAAACTACCAAAGACTGACATAATCCACCACACCATTCGTTCGAAAAATCGATAAGGCCTCCTGCCAATCGGACGCAACTCCGCACCGCACGCACAGACAAGAGGTCATCGACATTTGGAACCTACTGGCAACATGCGTAACCTCCGCGTCGCCGAACACATTTTCCACCCACCCACCACGCGTGTACTCCCGCCAGGACCTGTCATTATTTTCACTTTTAATTGCCACGGAGTTACGCACTCATCAGCAAGTTATTTTTTCGCTCCCTCTCTTATCTCATTGTTATGCGGCGCAGTTGCGTCGTAATGACGCGCCAGCCAACCTAAATCCTTGATGGCTGCGATGATGATGATGCTGGAGCATCGAGTGCGTGGGATGGCTTATTGAATTGCAAACCGTTTTACGTTTCCCCCCAGTTATTTTTAACCGAAGTCTGTGCACGTAAGAAGCCCCTAAATAGCATCTCCTGCATATAATGGTGGTTGGTGGGGAAGGGGAGACCATCATCTCAGCGGTCATGTGTGGGTGGGGAGTACTCTCAGCACGCGTAGGTGTCGATGCTGATGATGAGTCACGATAAAGGGATGGTTGATGTTGATGAGACGGGGAATGGCGCACGTGGAGAAGGGTGCACGAGAGGTGGGCGTAGTTATCGGGCCATTTTTGTGTCTCATTCGTGACCTTTTTCTGTGAATTATTTTTGTTTTGAAACTAAAATCGATATCAGCACGGTTCTGTGAGTGGGCGACGATTCATACTGAGTTCAGGGTCACGAGGGGAATCGATGAGTGGAGCGTCGTTGGGAGTCACGTTGGTGCCACTGAGTCAGTCAGAATATAATGGGAGTTTCCATGACGAAGTTATGGGACGAGCGAGGGATGAGTGCGTCAGTGGAAATAGATTAGTTATCTTTGAAGTGAGGTTTCGAGGTTGTCGTCTGGGGGTGAATGGTATGTACTGTCGCCTCCCGCTACGACGATTTTTCACGGGATATCAAGACTTGTGCGAGTTAGAGGGTGAGACATTGAAGGAAATGCCTAAATATGGCAACAAAAAAAACTCGGGAAGGAAGGCAGAGAGAAGCCTTGATGTTCTCGTCCAATCAATTGATTGAATGAATGTACGGCCATACAAAGAAGGAGAGTCCATATATTCCTAATTGACAAACTGTCAGTCAAAAATGGGAAAATAAAGGAAGTAGCGCCACTCGAAGAATAGACCACACGTCGTCACCGATCGATCGCTATTCTGCGAGTGACAGATAGACAGAGGCAAACACGTGGATTGCTCGTTTACAAATGAAATGTCAAAGAGTAGCGCTACATTCCACCGATTCAAAATTTGCAAATGATCACCAAACAGGCACACGTGCGGTCGTTATTCAAAAGCTAAGTACCTTCTCAACTGTCGTTTTTGCAAAAGTCGACAAGAAAATTTATTTCAAAAACGCCAAGTAGCCCCTTTAGAGGCTGTCGTAAATTCACTTAAGTCCTTGCATCGTACAGACAACACATTCACCTCCGCCGCTGCATGACACGAGTTACACAACAGTTTTCCCACTGACAACTTTCATGTTTTCCTCGTAAAATAATAAACGTCCGATGGGGACTGTTTTATGAAGTCAACTCGTCCCACATGCCAGCACACACACACACACATATATGCACTCGCGGCCACACAGTGGAGTTCGAAAATAGAGGAAAAATATTCCATTTTATTCATTTTTGTGCATAGCCACTATTGCGAATGAGGCTGAAGTGGGTGGTTGGATGGATGTCGGGGGCAACTGAAAACATCTTCCTTTCGCCACTGATTCAATTCAGATCTGTTAAAGTTTCTTACGTCATCACTCAAACCGCACACACACATGCGGGCAACTAAGTGATATTCCACAGCGAATAAGTGAAGAAGAACTTCAAAGAATCGCTGTACACGCCCTCTTGGGATATGCCCGCGTGTGGGCGAGCGTGTGCAAATGGTGAGCAGTTTGGGTGGGTGGAGGGGAGAGGGGAGAGAGTAATCGCATAATGCATTCCATCAGCGAGTACTTTAGCAGGTTCGAGACACAATTTCCTGATTACTTTCAATTTTCACCTCATAACGTCTTCTCTCTAACCCCTTTTGTTGAATGACGACGGATGGAAAAAATATGACAGAGCTGGCCTGAGAGAGGGAGTGGTGCTGAATTGACATGAGACGGATGCAGGAGTTCGTTTGGAATGTGTGTCAGCGTGGTGTCTGCAGTGTTTGAACGGGAAATTGTGGTCACATTAATGGAGGCTGCCTGAGGAAGACGATTATGGTGTGTGTCTATTTTTGAAATTTTTGAGCTTTAAATAGTTCCAGCAGCGACGAGAGGGTGCCGCAGACTGAGGTGATATGGATCTGTTAAGCAGTTGGAGTGCCGGAGGATGGAAGTGTGGGCACTATGCTGTTTGGGAAAAATGAATTTGATCCCAGAGGGATTCTGGAAGCATGCAGTGATTGAGAGGGGGTTTGTGAGTGTTTGAGAAGATATGTGGGACTTGGAATTTTGGACTCGGCGAGGGCAAGCAGACATTTTGAGGTTGTGGGACGTAAAAATGAGGGATGTTCGAGGTCTGTCGGAACGAAATGACGTCTCAATGAGAATAGGGGTGGTTCTATATACAAAATGGAGGAATATTATTTTCTCCGATTTCAACGAGAGATCGAAGAAATTTGAGGTTATGGAACACAGAAGAAAAATATTCAAATTTGTTCGAGAGTATTAACGAAGGGACCTCACTGTCTATCCTGACCCCATAAAGAGTTTCAAGCTTGTTAAGAGTTATGCGGCACAAAATGAGGGAATGTTGGAAACTTTTCGAGTTCTGTGAGAGGGTTCTAGAGGGATTGCTCAGGGAGACTGGGCAATGATTCTGAAACGCAGTGAGACGGGGCAATGATTCTGAAACTCAGTAAGACTGGACCATGAGCCTACGAGAGTCTCAAACAATTCAAGAAGGCAAAGTGCAAAAACAAGGAATATTGCATAACAAACAGACGCCTCAGTGAGACTGGGTCATGAGTGATTGGAACCTTCCCTCTAGACATAGATATGGGTCCTGTAATTGGTCACCTTTGGAGGTTTTTCAACTAAAGTTATACAGATTGCCGCTCCATCTCCATCTCTTTGGAAAAGGGCCATGGCCCCTTTCCGCTCAGATGGAGATGACTTTAGTTGAAAAATAGCCCATATCTCGAAAACTGTGAGTTTTTCTGAGATCGAGTTTTTAGACAATTGAGACTGAATCAGGCGAGACCAAGCTGGGAAGACCGGTCCTTTTAAGACCTCGATTCCCCGCCAAAAAAGGAAATGCAATCAAAACCCAGTAGACCTCATTAATTATAGATAAATAATCAGAAATTTAATCTACCCATAAATTATCCCAAGATGTCAAACAATTTTCAAATACAGTCCCCCCCAAGATGAATGCATTCAGCTGTCATCTGCACATTTCTCATCTCTGGCTTCCATTTTACAAATGCATGCCATCATTTTTCCCCATCGCCAGAACTCGTGAGTGGAAGATTTATCTCTCGTCCCATTAGCGCCTCTATTAGGTGACTCGTGCCCAAAAATAGCCATGAACCAGTCCACCACCCCCGAGACAAGCATACAATCATACAACCATTCGAGCGCAATCAATTAAGGCCGCACGAATATTTATAAATTAATTAGGTTCTGCGAATCGTATCGAACGTCGAACATCGAGAATTCAAATCAAAATCTCACCCCTCCCTCCCCCCAGACACGTGTGACCTTCAGCATCGATTTGGCGTGACGTTAATTAAGATCAAACGCTTCGCGATAGCATAGTCTGTGGTTTTTGCTTGAGTGGTCTGTGAAAAGTTTGCCAATCAACAACGAAAAACAAAAAACGCATCTGTTGCATGTGCGCGATTATTTAAAGAACACACTCAACCGCATCACCACCGCACCGAGCACAAGTGCTGATATAATTTCGTGCGGTTTTTCATTTCGAACGCAGTTCGTGTGGCGTGAAAGGGTTGCTATTGAGTTCTGTGTAGTTTTTGTGCTTAAGTAGTAAGCTCCTCTAATGGGTAAGGTGTGTTTTCGATTTTCCAATGGAAACTGTGTTGGTAGTCAAGCGAAAAGACGCATGTTGTAGTCTTCTCAAACTTACCTGAAAATAGAAAAAGAGAAACTGGTTAGAAATCGATGAAAGTGCTGAGGTTTGAGGGAACATTTTGTAAAACATCAATTCCATTCCCTCCCGAAGACAACAGAGAAACCTTTCAAATCCTGACAATCCATCGAATTTAAGTGGAGAACATATTTTTTTTTTTTTCTTGAATCTTTAGAACCATTTCGCCACCAAAGCGCAGTCACGTCCGTCACTTGACCGACGTTCATTTTCTGGCATTTCCGGTCATTGGCACATTGCAAACCAGTTATTCGAGAGATTCGCGAGCACTGATGTAGAATGCTTGGCTTTTTCTCCCCCTCCACAAGCCTGCACTAGGTTTTGCTTTGAACTTGTCCAAGGTCAATGGGAAATTAAATAAGAAAACAACAACAACAACAGCACCAGGCAAATAAATAACCTGTTTGCATACGAGACAATGAAAATAAAGCACTTAGAGCGGTGTGGCCAGCCAGCCACCAACGAGCCGTCACGATAAATTCATCGTTCAGCGTGTGTAAGTGGAATTCATAATTGTTTCCATTTTCATCAGAAAATCTGAGAGTGAGAAGGGGGTCGGCCCCTCCTCTCTGCGCAATCTATCCTTAATCGCTGCTTTAATGCAGTTAATCACTGCTGTGGCAATTATCTGATTAAAACACTTTAAAGATAAAAATGTCACGGTGGGCACAGTTGGTGGCATGAGTTTTGAGACACTGCTTGACTGGGATTTTAGTGATCGACGGGCTTTGGCCGTACACATCTCGAAAAATGCAGGAGACCTTAGCAAGTTCAAACAGATCGTAGGTCTTTGATAACCTCGCGGAGCTCCTGCATTCCGCAGATGATAAAATTAGCCGGTGACTCGACGACTATCAGTCTTGATAAGATAAGACTTTCTTTTCATTTCACAAAGATTACTGCCGTAGATATCAAAAGCAATCAGTTAAGCCAACAGTCGATGGAAGATTATGAAGCGCAACTTGAATGTGACTCGCCTTGGACAAAATTTAAGGACGGAAGTCTTTAATCTGCAAGAATTCTTGATTACACAAAACTTTTCTCCCCGACTGTCTTTCCAATCTCAATTTTATCACACGCCCGAAGGGTTCATCCCCAAAAATCTTTGAAAAACAGATCAATCTTTCCACCTTATCGCAGATTATCACAAGAAAATAATAGTTTACCTCATAGAAATAAAAAATGGCGACGAAACTGTATAAACACCGCTATATAGCGAAAGCGAAAAAAAAAATGACCACCAATCGTTAGACTTGCGTCAGAAAACAAAATCAAATCAAATCATTTCATCGATCGATCGGATAAACAAACGAAGAAAACAAAAACTCTCGCTTTTAATCACTTTTGTCTCTCACGAGGAATTTGTGTTAATTTCACTTGCAAAAAAAAAAAAAAACTACCGCGACGACGATTAACGACACTGATGTAGATTCGGTATTTTGGGTGAACATCAACGCGTACACTGACGAGCGCAATGTTGTCGCTGAATACGTAGATACGTGATGGAATGACAACAATCGGACGAGCAACAATGAAATCTCGAGATAAGATAAGCGCAGGGTGAGTAATCACGAACTGACAGATTGTTGATGTTTATTTTGGTATTTTTTTTTTTTTTTTTTTTTGTTATGCTTTTATGTGACAGCAAGTGTGTTTTGCAGTTGTCGAGGGTTTATATGTGAGATGCAACAAGTGACAAAATGTCAAGCTTCCGTGACAGCTTCTGAATCAAAAATGTCATTTCACTTGACGTGTGAACACTAGAATCAGAAATGAAGTATTACAGAGATGCCCGACTTCTACCTCTCTTGACCCTTAAAATTCTTGACAACTGCTTTTTATAACGTTTTCTTAAACCAAATTGACCAATCAGAGGAAGTTACGTTATTTCGTGAATAACCGTCAAAAATGCATAAACATCTGTCAAAAAAGTACTCAAATTCGTTGAATCAGCTGTGAAGTCGGCTGTATCCCTGTAATTCATCATTTCTGCTAGAATTCAGTTGTCCAGCGCACTGTCATTTTTGATTCACAAGTTCATTACATGGCAGCTGTCAGAAGCGTCACAAAACAACAAACAAAGTCCCATCCATCCATCAAAGGCATTTCCCACTTCCCCGTTCCATTTCCAATCAAGTCATTTCACAGAACAAACTTGCGTCATCCCGCACATGTTTACACACACCCATCAAATCAACTTGACATGCCGCAGCACATTTATTTATTTCTGTCATTCGCAAGAATCGACCGCCTCTGCAATCATCTTCTCGCCGATGACTCAGAGACGACGCCGATGCTGAAGCACAACATAAAAATCAAGATTTGTTCTAATTAACGTCACCAGATGATTTTGACATTAACCCAAGGACAGTGCTGCCAACATGTGTTTGCCATAACACATCTGACACTCGAGACACACCGCCCGCCGGCAGAGAAAAAAAAAAAAACAAAGCACAAAGAAACGTCAAAAGACCACCTTGTTTGGATTGAATATACAAATCTAATCACGTCGCCGCCATGACACAATTTTGTTTTGCCCCTTTCGACTGGTTTCCTTTTACAGCCGCAGCAAATGTCAGGTCGAGACATTCATCTTGAACGTCACTCAAGACGAGGTGTAAAATGTCAGCGAGCAATTTTCGAGATCATTCGCTTGACGGCTTAATGCACTTCGTATGTCATTGTTTCACGATTCGATTAATGAGCTCCAACATCGAATTCGACGTCAGACTGTCAAACGGACTTTGTTGAGCTTTGAGAACGCTGTTGCCAACTGAGAAGCTTTTGTTTTGTGTGCGCAAAAAGAAAAAGAAAAATATGAAAAGAAAACCGAAGGCTAGCGTGGGACGCGACTGAGAAGGAGAACGAGACGAGGAGTGTGCTCGAATGTGACGTGAGCGGCGGCATATTGGCCAACATGACGTATTCGTGGGCTGGATACCGATACGGACTCGAATCAGATGATCCGCATGTGCCAAGGGGGCTATTGATTTAAAATTTTTTATTGCCCGAGGCATCTAGAAACCGACGTTGGCGAGTGGATGGCGTTCTGATTGAGAGGGAGAGAAGGCGCTGCTTGGTTTTGTTTTTGTTCTCTCTTTATAATTAGCGGTAACGCTTTGCTGGTTGAATTACTCGTTATGGTAATGCGAGCGAATGACGTCAGCGGAACAATGTTGTGTGGTTTTGATTGCATTCACGAGCAGCGGGTGCTGCTTGATTGCATTCGAAGAGGAGCGTGTGTGGATCGTGAAATGGGGAAAGGTCTCTGTAAACAGTTTCAAACGCACATGGTCGGCGGGTGAGTCTGAATCCATCGTTTAAAAATAAAAATAACCAAAGCCAGTTGGAAAAGCACCTCAAAATCCGATTAAATGGGCTCGCGGTGGTGCCTCTTCTCTCTCACTCGTCACAAAGCAGATATTCGGTCAGAAAAACCCAGCTTATCAAGCCACCTCAATCCCCCTAGTCTCCAGTGTTCCGGTCGTTTGGACAAATCCCATGACACTTCTTCTTCGGTCATAAATTTAGACAACACACAAAGACTACCCTCTGCTTTATGACATCACAATTCAATTAGAAACCGCACACAAACTAGAGGCAAAAAAAAATTCGACCAAAAATCGCATGTGCCAACAAGGCGTCCGTAGTCGTTGCCGTCAACAGCAGCAGCGGCATGCCTGAACGACCTTGAACTTCAAGAACATGCCAACCCGTGTTAATGGTCATGAATTTATGTGTGTTCGCTGGAATTCTTCTTCACTGCCCCCACGCCAAGCCCTCCGAAGCCATTAAGTCAACTCACTCTTGGCACTCGTGGCTTTCCGTCACACGACCCCAACCGTCAACTGAATCGACTTCGAAACAGTGGCCAAGTCCTTGGAAAATTAAATTACACAGATTTCCAACACGTGTGCCCCTTGGAAGGCGAATTTGGAAAATCAATGCAGTCGACGATGAGCCGACCTGGATCGACGTCGCCCATCTTTGTCGTCGTCGTTGGTTGTGTCTTGTCAACGCCTCCGCGCGAAGCAACACCCAGTGCTGACAAGAATCGTCACAGAAAATGGGATTCCCAAGTGCCCCCATCGTTCCATGACCCAGTTTCCCCAGAAATAGCACCCAGGGTACACACGATCCAGTTGATTACTTGCAACTTTAAGATACGCCGTCATTTTAAAGTGTAATTTCGCAGCGAACACACGGGGGGAATGGATACGAGATACGAGGTACTCGTCGACGACGCCTTGTTGCATGCGGCCATGTGGGACGGAGTGTGTGTGTGACTGTGTGCATCCACGTATCCACTCCATGGAAATTCTCTCTGACCTACTTCAGAGTTGGATACAACGTTCGTTTGCACCTCCAAGGCGCCGCGCCGTGTGAATGAGGATGCGATGGGTGCGATGGAAGCCCTTCTCTTATGTAAGCCACCACGACCTGCCACCCCCGACCACGGTGGAAGACACGAATAAATGCCACTGGGTCAGTGCTGGGGTTGGCTGGTGGGCACACATGTAATTGGACATGGCACGTGTGTGGAAAACGTTTCAGCGTTCAGCCAATTAGGCGAGAGTAAGTTAAGGGACCGCAGACCGTGCACGTTTAGCGGTGGCACAGCAAAATCTGTCTGCTGTTTGGAGCTCGTTGGGAAGCGTGGGATATTGTTTTCTTTAAGAAAAAAATCGGTATGAACCCACAGTCTCGCAAACCAAATTCCCATGCCAAGCCACAGGAGACCCATTCAAGGCCGCTACTTTTTCTTGTAAAGTAATTCTCTCCCCTGTCGTCGCTGTACTCATTCACAAAACAAAGAGAGAGAGCAAAAAAAACCGGAACAACTATCACCTCAAAGCGACTTTAGTTGGGACACACCACATCACACAGCCAAAGCAGCAGCGTTAGAAATAGCGACAAAACGAGAAAAATGAAACCAGGCCGTTGCAATTTTCTTCGCTTCGCTACCTCGACATCCACCATCGCTGCCGCTGCTGCTGTTGCTGTTATGGCGCGGCAGCGGCCGTGCACAACGGTGCTAGAGATAACTTCATTCAATTCGCTTTCATTCAGCTGTCATACCGCCGCCGCGTCGCGCCGTTGCGCTACTTCGTGTGGCGATTGCAAAAGCCTGGCGGTGTAATTTGAGTCAAGGTTGTTATCGAACACCATGTTCGACGTTCTCAATTTCTGCATTTAGTCAAAACCATCCGGCGACGATGTTGCAGATTCGTCGTGGTAGTCGCGCGGTTGGCTTTTGTATCTCTCTTTGCCACGGAATCCATCAACTCAGACCGCACCGCAACATAAACAAACAAAAGACGACTGTTATGTCGTTACTTTGTTGGCTGTTCGTCATTCGCCATCCGCGGATGAGACGATGTGATCTTCGAAGATCTGCGAGGCGCCTTTTGAAGGGGGGTCTTGGGCGCGAGGAGTGGAGACGGCACACGGACAGTCGATGTTTAGTCTGGAGAGAATTCCACTTAATCGTGAATTCTGTGTATTGATTTCAAACGAAATGGGCGCGATGATCTTTGCACGCGCAGTGCTGGGCAAAGTCCAATTGGCAATTTGGGTGAAGTCGTGTCAAATGGGTTTGTGTCGTGTCAAGCAACTCGGGGAGTTTTAGAACACGTGTACGACTGTTGACAAAATGTCTGTTTCGCGTGTATTTCGTGCGGGAGTTTTGGACGAGCCACGCGAAGGACACTTGTTGGGGGGGATATGGATAAATGTGAAGATAAACTAGCAACTGCTTTTGGACTCTAATTTGTTGCGAGAATAGCAAATGTCAACAAGAATAACTATTAAGGCAGAATAGAGTTTAGTCAGGAGAGGAGTATTTAAGACAGTTGCACGACATGAAATCTTCTGGATGTAGTAGAGTAATATCAAATGAAAGAAACGAGCACAAAGAGAGATTAGGATACGCACGTAAACACACCACAAAGAGAGGATTGCCGGTTAGGTCGTAGGAAGATAAGTTACTTTTAAGCACAGTCTGTGAAAATAAGCGAAAGTGATCGGTCGATCGAATAAAGAGACAAAACGAAAACGGAAAGTGTTTTAATTCAAAAGGGATAACGAAACGAGTGATTAAGCGAAATTCACGAGTGAACTGCTTAAATGGAGGGTTAAGTAACATTTGCCGTTTAATTTTGTGTAAGATCCTTCAGAACTTTCAAATCAAGGGAAGTGCGGTTTATTCAATTGGAGGTTAAGTTTTGAATCTTGACTGAAGTTGGTTTCATCTGGAGATTGCCTATTTGTGTTCATTGAGTTGCGGCATTTGATCCTCAAGAAGCCAAATACAGTGGAGTCTCCCTGAATATCTCTCTAACTCCACGCAAAAACTCTACCTAAGTCAGACTCCCTCTAACTCGAACAAATTATGGTTATCCGTGACAATTCGACTTAGGGAAAGTCCACTGTACGTTATTCCATCTCCAAGAAGGGCTGAAGTTAAGAAAAATAAACAGAAAATCACTAAGCTTCTGACTAGACTTCGAGCATCATTAGTATGGTGGCCGGCCGGACTTAACAAGGCACAAAGAACAGCATTCATTGTCACCAAAGGCGCTGTGCTATGGATAAACTGTCATGTCGGCCTCTCTGACGGTAATGCTACATCACTTCTGCCCAAAGCGCCATCAGGGTCAGAGACTCAGGGTACTGGACATCAAAACATTATGGTCACATCACCATCCTTGATCTGTTACTGCGAGATCTCGTATCCTGAACAACAGACTACCTGGCCTGCCCCAGGCTTAACCTATCACAATATAACTCCTGATTGAAAGGATTGAAAAAAACGGGCTGGGATTTTAACTGGGCATAAAGGACATGGGAGCCGAAGGTTGCCAAGCAGCCATCGCAGCTTTTGTTTCCCTTACTTCATAGTCTACAGTACAATATCGCCGGATTGAGTTAGCGTCGTTAGTAGGACAGCCCAGAATTTCTCATATCCGCGTTCCAGGACACAGCGACATCTCAAGAAATGAGAACGCGGATGAACTGGCTAGGCAGTGATCCTGCACTCAGCGCTGCCTTGCAGAGGAGGTATACATCCCACTACTAACAGTCAAGGCTAATATATCTCAACATATGGTCACGACATTAGAGGCGTCACACTGAAACACCATTACCCTACCTCATAATCCTTCTCAGATCGGCGAGAAAGAAAAGATGGGCCACATCAAATAAACTATGGCCAGAGTACCTGAGCTCCTCCGACGATACCGTCTTAATATCGCTAGATTGGTCGCTGTCTGTACGGGACACTGGCTGATAGATCATACCGTCAAACAAGGCATCGTCACAGTGGCAATAACACAGCTGAGGGGGAGGCCTTAAAACATGTAAGTTTTGCTTGCCCGGGTCCAGCTAGAACCAGACAACGAACGCTTTGTTAGAGCTAGCTACCAGACTTCGAGGCTAATCTGTATGCTCAACCAGTAGAAGCATTCGATCTAAATCTACTTAAATGTCAAGGAAGATCTACGGTGGCGCACAGACTAAGGTAGCTAAGGTAGCACACAGCTGGAGAAGTGCCTGAACGCCTGGAGGTAGCTTAGTTTAAACAGGAGTGCCTGACTGCTAGTTGACAGCAGTCACACTTAGATCGGAGTAAGCCCATTGTGTTATCACGAGGGTCCTATTGCGCAGACGAGTTAACGCATTCTATAAAGCAATGAACAAGACCAAGTCTAATGCTACTCCGTCAGGTTAGTAAAGTGACGTCAAAGTGACTGCATCTACGGGAGGAGAGACCTCTGCAATTAAACAGAAGATGTACAATAGTTTGTTCCTCCTTTTCGATCTCTATGCAGCTTCTGCAGAAGTCATTGTAGGGGAGGCCTAACCTTGAACAAAGGCACAATGACCAGGCATAACGCCGATAATGGATTCCGCTCACTCGATCAAGTCCAGACCATTATCAGTCTACGCGAGCGTTCTGGATCGAGAGTAGGCCCTTGTAATGAACCAGCTAGTGCCGGTAGACCATCTTGTATTTGACTTTGATGCTAAAATAATTGATCATCTCGTTGAGAGCAGCGCAATAAGGCCATCTAAGAGTTGATAGTTAATGCACTCAAAGCATGGCTATCAAGCAGATGACGATAAAGTGCTTGATGGAGTTTTGGACTGGACAGAGCTTCCTTTATCACTACAGTATCTGCATCGAGCTGCTATTATGACACTAGAGTCCTTCATCATCAAATCTAAGATCGTGTGGAGCTGCTATTATGACACTAGAGTCCTTCATCATCAAATCTAAGATCGTGTGGAAATGCCTGAGGAAGCTTAAAGGGTTGAGCAGGAAGAACAAAGTTAAACTCTATGCGCTACCTCTCCATACAGAGATAGCAGGAAATGGTCTACGTGGTAAGGAAAGAACCATCAGAACCCTTTACATATCATCAACCATTCTTTGCTGTAGAAGACAATGTCCTCAGAGAAGAAAGAAGGTACCGCACCGAAACTTGCAACAATGCTCATGGCATGAAACAGGCCAAGAAACTTATAGGTCAGTATATGAGCAAGAACAACCTTCGTATCCTAATAAACTTCATAGCAGGGAATTGCAGACTTAGGGAGCACTTAAGGAAACTACGATTAGAGAAGAGAAGACATCTGCAGAAAAAAAATGCACTGGGATGTTTTGAGGATCTAGTCCACAAAAGACAAAGATTCCTGAAGGAAACTGGCTTGGAGAGAATACTCTAGAATAAATCTCTGGCACTTATGCGCAATAGGAGTCCATAACCATAGAGAGCTGCATGTGACGGAACTCTTAAAAGAGCAAAGGTAGCAAAGGGGGGCACAATAAATCTAAAGGTCGCGCAGCAATAAATGTATGCATGTATCATGAACATAAATAAAACATAATAGCAACCACCTTCAAATGAAAAGCACGCTCTATGTACAAGTTCTAGAATTCCACGGACACACAGAGGAAAGACATAATGCGACTGCTCCAAATCCCAGATAATCATCACCTTTAAGGCACTTAGCTTCGTCGTGAAATGACATGCGATTATCCACAGAGCGTTATTTCACAATCAAAATCTTATCACAACTCGTGTTAATCGGAATTTCACGACGTGACAATTTGCACTCATCCCCCAATCGCTGATTAATTTCATCGCCATTTTAAAGTCACTCCACCATGAACAACTTGAACTCCGCACGGTTCCACATCCCATACAGTACATCATTTCCCAACTCTATGCAACTCTACATGCATTTTTCTGATTACAAAAAGTTGTGAAAATCATTCACAAAAACCCAACCCAACACAAAATAAGGCAAATCACCAACAAAAGCAATGGACGACGCAACGAGGCAATGAAAAAAAAAGAAAAAACAAACGACGCAGCAAATGTCAGTCATTAATTCTATTTGCGTCTCATCAACTCCTTTCGCCTCGTCGATGTAATGTTAAATGTACGCATTCACTACTTGTACCTACTTTTTTCCACGAAAATCCGTGGGGGGTGAGGCGTGGAGAACGAGCATGAAACAACATCTGCGTTGTAGTGCAGTTATGACGTCAAACAAAAACAAATCATTTGCTGCTGCTACACTGCTGATGTTCGAAGAAATGTCAATTACGTCATAGCTAGCAAATGGGGAAAAATTCACCACAATGATGAAAGAGTAATAGAATGTGTTTGTTTGCATGTGTGTACATGGGAACATGCGTCATTGGAGAAACAGGTGACGAGAGGAGAGAATGAGAGCACCGTAGGTCTCTGATCAGATCGGAAAAAGTGAACAATTTGACAGATCTCTAAGTGGAAACCAATTGGTGGTCTTGAATTCAAGAGATGGTGACTGTGGTGGCATTCACTATGCTGTAGGAGCCATGCTTAGACAGGAACATACCCGTTGTGTTACAGCTTCAGACCCTAGAGAGTGCCATGGGGCGCTCCGAGGACTAGGAAAGAAGCAGAAGTTCGTATTGATTCGACTTTGCCAGGCATTCGATTGGTTTGCCAAACACCATGCCAGACATAAAAGCAGACATGATGATCTGCTGATCAGCTTGAACATCAAACGAGTGTTGCTCACTAGCCTTCCACAAGCAGGTTGATGGCATTTGGTATTTCATTCCAAGAAACTTTCAATATTACACGTTTGTGTTGAGGAAAATGTCGTCAAGAACGATCGTTGACGCTTCAGCTATTGGAACAAATGGCTTGTGGACAACTAATGAATGAAACAGCAGGCAGTGCAAGACTGCATCACGTTGTCTAAGCCAAGGCCAAAGAGGGGGCCAAAGCTAATGTCTTTAGAGGATGATATGCGGATTAGTCCCTCATGGCAGATTTTAGGGACTGAATCTTGTTCATTAGATGAAATGGTTACAACGCACTAAAGCGAGTGAAGGCTAGCCATGAGCCAACAACGATTCTTCACAGAACTCTGGATACATTTACTCTAAGAACGATTACTTCGCAACTGCTTCTTAACGTGAAGTTGTGTCCCACGTAAGGGTTCCGTGCAAAGTCAGAGGCAATGCGAAAAGTTTCAAGAGGATTGAATTCTTACGAGTGGCATGGATTTGCAGGGCCTTTCTTCCTTGGTATTGTCTTCTTATGCACATCCTTCATCTTGGAATGCCCCCACTAGATGAAGTATTAAATGGTGCATCCAGTGAAAACCCCAGAAGATATTTTAGTTTCCAATAAGCAATCGAAATCAATAATCCACGCCGAAGAGGTAGGGCTTCAAAACGGACTTAATTTGCTCACAGCCATGCTCCCAGCAACCTAAACGAGATGACAACAATGAATAAATGTTAACATAACATGAAAAGAACATACGAACCATTCCAAGGGACATTTTTGAGAACATAGGTTGCTGTCGAGTCAAATTTCTCAGTGAGTACATTTTCCCACTCAATTGGATTTCGTCAACCCTGACCTATGCCATCGATCTACAGGTGACCCCGTCTCTGCTCTGCTCATCTAAGCCCTTCTCAAAGAGCAACTCAAATTCACCACAAAAGAAAAAAATACCAACACTACCACCGTTTGAAAGAAAAAATAAAAACAAAGCAACCGCAACTGCATCGCAAGGCGACGGCGAAAATTGCAACCTGGCAACACTCACCCACCGAACGATGGAGAAGCGAAAATCGATTACGCCATGCCAACGATAGCCAACAAAATGTGGTGAAGAGGCAGAAGCAGCAGAAGCTGAAATTTCGGGAAAATCATACCACAGAGTTGTTGTACACCAGCCTGCTGCAGTGGTGGGTCTCCGTGTAAGAGGCCAAAAGTCTACCACGAAAATGTCAGAAAAAGATAACACCAATCCCCCCCACACACGCGCAACTGGGACGGCCATAACACCATACCACAGGCGCCCCGTAGGTATTTCGTATTTTTTTTTTGCTCCCAGTTTTACTTCTTTTTTTTGTTTTTCGCAATCACCCCCTACCCCGTGAGGGAAATTGTGTACACTCTATGGGATCATTGGCGAGACACTTACCACAATAGCCATACACATTTGAGATTGACTTAACAATGCACGGAGTCGGGACCGTCTTCGTCGTGGATTTGAATTCTCTGGCCGCTGTTCAGCTACCTTTCTGGACGAACTCCTTCGCTTCGCTTCCACTTGTCAATGAAAGGAGACCGCTGTGGCCACCAAACGGAAAGGAATCAACGAAAAACGATGAATATTCTCACGCTAAGCTGTGAATTGTGTGTCCTCAACTTTCACTTGGCCGAACCAACGAACGAACGAACAACGAACGCGTACACCAGCGCAAACAATCCCGCACACAAACAAACAGGAATTATAGCTACAGCTACTACACAATATATATCCGCGACCAGGCGTGTGAAAAAATTCTCAAATTTCCTGAGCACACACACACGAGCACACGCGTTTGCTTCTTTGGAATTCGCTCGGGGATTTTGACTTCGATCGTACTGCACCAAGAGCACGGGAAAATCGCACACCAATAACCAAAAAAAAAACACACAAATTTGCGGACGATTTCTGAAGAAAATCTAATTTTCACACCGAAAAATTGCTCGACGGGCTGATTTTTCTTTTGGATTTTTTTTTTTGCTTTGCTTTTGAGAAAATTTTCTTCGCACACTGAAACGATGTGACACACCAATAGCACTCGGAAGGATTTCTCTGACTGAGTTGAATTGGATTGAGTGGAGGCAGCAAGGCTGGTCGTTTTTTTTCGCGTTATTCAGTGTGTGGTGAGTTCGTTTGACATGCGGACTGGTCGATTGAGAGGGAGCGAGACAGATGGATGTGGGGCTGTCAGATGGGGTGTCAAATGGAAAAATGAGATGACGGATGAATATTTTGTATGGGAATTTTAGGGGATTTTTGGGAATTTGTGAAGGAAATTGAAAGGGAATGTACAATTGGAAAATAATAAGGATGAGCAGGGGGAGGTTTATGGGTGATTTGAGTGTCAAATTTGATAGCAGATGGGGTGACATCTATGTGTGAAAAAGTGGTGAGTTGGTGTGTGGTCAGATTTATACTCCTCAAAAAAAATTACAAGACAGCATTAAAAAATGTGAGGAAATTCGAGAGAAATTGTTATGAACGTTATTGGCATACTAGTGTAGACAGGGTTATCAAGCCAGAGGACACAGCAAATTGATTCAATTTCATTAAACACTGAAATTCAAACCAGAAATATTCAAATTGTTGTCAGTGCCACCTGGCTTTCAAAAGAATTCAATAAGCAATCGGAGCTCAAAACCATGGTAAATCATTCGAATCAGAAAAATGCGAGAGGAAATGGAGATGTGAGTTGGTTTAATTTGGTTTCTTGGAGGAAAAAATTGATTCCTCTTTGTAATGAACATAAAATCTGTGTGTTAAATGCGTACAATAAATAAAACTGTCACCACTCACCAGGCATCTCCTTGTCTTCTTTTGCAGACAAAGCAGGAGAGTGAATAGCAGAGCTGTCATTCCCATTGGATCACCTTCTCTTGATGATGATGATTATGAAAGAGATGGAAATATCACAAGAACAATTGAGCGGAAACTCTCTGACGTCCATTTTGACACATGCCGACAACAACACTGCACTTACACATTTGCCAGAGAGGGAACGAAATAACGCACATGACAATATGACAGAAATTGATGCACTTTTTCACAAGCACTACCATTTAAGGCGAGAGGGAGATGACAATGCAAACGAAAAAGGAATTGGAGATCAACATGACAGCAGAGAGAGATGCACCTTTTCACAAACACTATACCTCAAGGTGAGAGGGAGATGGCCATGTGGATACACTCTCTCACAAACACTTAACTTCCCATGGGAGATAGAGAGATCCACATGACAGACAGAGGGAGATGCACTTTCACAGGGGATCACTTACTCTCAAAGAGAGAGACCACTGCACTTGCACTTGCACTAACACTTTTCACTTTTCACTTCCGACCGAGCACTTACTTACCGAACCGCACTAGACAAACCGCGACGCACCACTGACCGTGCGCCGTGGGCTGCGCCAACCGTATATCTCAGGGGATACGGAAATCGCATTCAGCGGATATTCAGCTCGTGAGTGATAATGGTTGACGGAAGCTTACAAAGACCGTGATTGGTGGAGACGGCCGAGATGTATAATGGGAATAATATTGCTCATTTCATTTCTTCTCAGAGTTGTGATATTTCTTGGCGTTATTTATTAATTTGATGTCGATTTGAATTTATATGAAGGAAATGGTTTAGCCATTTTTAAGATGTCCTTTTTTGAAAATTGTCGAATAACTTGACAAATTTCCAAATATGACGAAAAACATCGTCTTAAATAATTAACTCAATTGGCATGCAAAAGCAGCATTGCCAGAGAGGCAAAAATCCTTGAGTTCATTTATGACGTCATGAAAATTTAAAAATGCAAAATTTTCATAATTTCAACTATTTTGGATGCAATTTTTGATTGAATTCTCTTTATTTATCATCTTCCCACTCAGTCCCAAGCGTTTGACGTGAAATTTGCACTCAAAAACAAAGAAAATCAACTTTTGAAAAATTGCCACATTTCACGGGAAAAAATGCAGTAAATTGGTATCACAATTGGCTCGCATTTTTTTGCTGAAAATAAACGAATTTTTTCCGTTGTGGATTTGATGAATGCAGGATTTTGTAAAACGATTTTCTCGATAATTAGGACGAAGTTAAAGGTGGGGGATATCAGAATGGATGGGGAATTTCCTGGCGAAGGGGAATAAGGTGAGGTTTTGTCGTGGGACTGCTGCGGTGAGTTGTTGGGAAGGAAACTCCGTGGTTACCTATTTTGTGGCATTGAAGTCGAGGTTTTTTAGATGGAAGAGGGGATTTAGGAGCTATTTTACGGCGGAATGGCTTAAAATTTCAGTAGAAATTCATCTCATTGTTTGACAGAGACTTGTATGATGAGAAAATTGCATGAGCCCATGTTTAGGCTGAAGAATATCGAATTTGTAGCTGCGTAATAAGGTGATCTATATTTCTTTTCTTTTCCATTATTTTCTCTATGTGACAATACAGGGCTGAACATTGTCCTTAGCCAACAAGATTCTACAAGCAGCTGCTTCCAATTGCGCACACCTATCATCCAGGTAGCTGCTTCCAATTGGGCACACTTTCTCTATCGTCACTTTCGACCTCTGTTGCGTTGTCCCACAGGGTTCAACTTGATTGAACTTGATTTGGACAAACAGATTCGTGATATATCTTTTTCAGGAATACTTGTGCTACTGGTCACCGTGGCGTAGTGGGTAAGTGCGTCGGCTCCTACGTAGAGGGTGCCAGGTTCACGCTCCACCTCTTTCGAGTCACTGACAATGCTCAAAGAGTGTTTCTGTCTAGAAAAAGCTTCTCAGCTTCTCCGTTCGGAGTCGGTATTAAAAACTGTAGGTTCCTTCCACTCGTGAAAGAACGATAGAACGCACAACACGAGTGGTTGCTGAGATACTAGGCCCAGGTCCGCCTCGGACTGTCGCGCCACCCATATTATTATTATTATTATTATTATTATGCCACTGGTTAGGTTAGAACTTTGTCATTCAAGCTGACACACAATCTCCTATCCTCCACAGAGTCTCAGTGGATCCCTCAACTCCCATCCTTGCTATTGCTTCTATGTAATTCTCCGTAAGCAGAGTGAAATGTGTTCTCTAACGAATCCTTCCATGTACCTTATATACCTCTTCCTCTGTCAGAAGAGAAACGTGTGTCCACCTACAGATTTACAAATGTCCTTAAGTAAAGAGTGTGTACCACCGTGTGGCTTTGTGTGTACTCCGATGTAGTTTAATCGTTCCGTAGTCATTTTCCTTCATTCAAATCCTTCACAAGTCCTTAAAATTCACAAAAAATAAAATTGCGTTATTGCAACGAAAAAAAGTCCACCCAATCCTTTACGAACTTTACTCCACTTTCCTGACTGAGAATTGCCAATATTTTTAAAGTAGATTTCCGTTACATTTTCGCCATAAAATTCCGGAATATCCCTAGAACTACATCCGACGAATTCATTTCAAGCGATCTGCATCGATTTTTTGTCATTAGTTTGCATTTGTTGGCTAATAAGTTCCTTTTTTCATTTTGATGACGTCACATGTCTGTTGGCTAACATGATCGCATTCGCACTCATTTCTTCAACAAGTCTGACAATGACAACACCTCCATTTCATGACTTCTCTCAATCCACCATTTCGTTTCGAGTACACTCATTTTCCGTTTCCGCAGTTGTCAGCCATTTGCCCCATTTGCACTCAAAGTGCTTAATTTCCGCTGAATGTAATTTCCGTATCCCCTGAGATATACGGTTGGCGCAGCCCACGGCGCACGGTCAGTGGTGCGTCGCGGTTTGTCTAGTGCGGTTCGGTAAGTAAGTGCTCGGTCGGCAGTGAAAAGTGAAAAGTGTTAGTGCAAGTGCAAGTGCAGTGATCTCTCTCCCTCTCCACTGGAAAGTGGTTTGTGCGTATGAGAAGAGAGAAAGAAACAGTGTATCCCCTTTTTTGGTTTGCATCTTTATCTCTGTCTTTCATTAAAGCTTTGTTTATTCGTGGTGTCTTGTGAATAGATGCATCCCTTTCTGCATGCCATACCGATCTCCTTCTTCCCTGAGAAGTGCTGTGTTTGTGGAAAAGTGTATCTCCTTCTGTTTCTTTCTTCCATTAATGTCCTGTGTTTACAAGTGATCCATTATGAGAAAGTGCATCCTCTTCTGTCTAGTCATATCGATTTCCTTTTCCATCTAAAAGTCTGTGTTTGTTTACAAAACAAAAGTGCTATTCTCTGTAGTATTCTATGCTCGTCTCCCTCTCCCTTTAAAATTATGTGTTTTTTTTTAAGTGATCCTGAAAGTGTGTCCCCCTCTGTCACCCATATCAATCTCCCTTTCAATGTGTTGTATTTGTGAAAAAGTCGAAAAGTCCCCCTTTCTCTACTTCCGGCCTGTCAAATGCAGTGTTTTTTGTTCGCGTTCGAAATGGATGTCAGAGAACTTCCGCTCTGCTGTGGAATGGCATTCATCAGCAAGAGCGTCTACGATGTGAGCCACAATTTGGAATGAAACCTTTTACTCTGTTCAACGAAGAAGACTGGAAGGCGACGGACAATGACAGGTGAGGTAAGTGACAACAATTTGTTTTGCAAACTTTAACTTCTACTACGTTTCTCTTATTTTAATTCTATTGTTTTTTTATGATTAAAAGTCCTTTGTTTGAATACGAAATCCTTAGGCTTTCTAACTTCCTTTTTTTCAAAGTTCGATTTCCATAAACAGGCAAGATGATGACCATTTGATCATCTTATTCGTTCTTCAATTCTTTCTTAAGCATAAAAATCAGCTTTGGCCTTTAATTTTCCATGTTTAATTGACTTCATGAATCAATGACTTGGTTGAGAACAACAGCCTATGAGCACATGCCCTATTTTTTTCTTCTACAAGCCAATTCATTTCCAACATGTTCATCCTCAGCAAATCTTTCTTATCCACGACTGACACCCTTAGTCAAGACACAAACCACCATCAATCTTCCAGTGTTACTAATTCACCAACCTTTCTTCATTTCCACCGCTTGCACATCTCCCATGGAATTTTTACCACACTTGACAGTTGTGCTGTTGCTGTGAAGTTCTTTGTGCGAGTGGTTATTTGCAAAGTTTTTAAAAATTGTTTTCGCAAGAAATATCGCGAAATTTAATTCGATTTTTGTTTCAGTTTATAGTCCAGAGTGTGGTTAACATTTTGCGGTGTCATTTATGCGGGAGCTTATGAATTTCGTGAAGTTATTGTCGTTTGAAATTTGTGCTTCTTGTTGCGAAAAAAACATGGTTCGTTCGGCGGTTGATTGTGTGTCGGTAAATTTGAATTTGAATGCGGCGGTTTGTCGGTTCATGTCATTTCATCGGTTTTCTCTGCAAGAAATTAACAAAGGGCATGAGGGATTGTGAATTGTGCTGAGATTCAAGGCAGATGATTGATCACTCGAAGACTGGGGATGGCAGGAATTGGTTACAACTGTGGACATGGTTTCAGGAACTCTACAAGTGCGGCATGAACCAAATCTATGTTGCTGAACAGGAGCTAGACTTCGATGTGATGGAATTCATGTGCTCCTGAAATCCTTGACATGTTCTTGATGAGTAAGTTTCAATTCTTTGATTCAATTTAAAGGAACAATATGCATTTTTGATTGCATTTAATTGTTTTATGGCATAGAGGTTCTTGAGAGTAAGTGTAAGCTTGTCGTTGACTAGAATGCTTCACATTCGCAACCCTCTTTATTCTTTGCTAAGTCACTCTATAGGTTTTCGTGGGTTTGCATGTTCTTGTTACGCACTTCTGTTTGAATGATCTTTGACTCTCTCGCGTCTCTGGCCTTCAATTGCAGAGACTCCAATTAGTATTACACTTTTGCTTCTACTGTTGACAGCTGCTTTCAGAGATCTTTTGGCTTGTTTAACTGTGTCTCTAACACAATGGGCCTTCGCTTGGCCTAAGTGTGTCTGCTGTCCGTATGCGCGGCAGTCAGGTGGTGACCTCAACCTAACTCTGCCTAGCTATCGGGTGGGGTTTGATGTTTGTTCACAGCGTCTTGGGCTTGTGTCTGACGTCCAGCTCTCTGTCTGTGATTACTGTCCTATTTGAAGTTTTCAATCAGTCAATCTTGATGGTCTTTCATCTTCAACTGGTCCTTAAACATGACATGCAGATGATCTCACCCCTTACTGCGATCAGTGTTGCCTAATGTGACAAGTAGGAATCGTATGATTGTACTTGCATTGAAATTTCTCAGATGCAAGACGTCTCGCAGGACTCTGTAATCGGTTGCCCTTAGATACCCGCATCTTCAAGACTTGCCTTGAGTGCGACTCCATATCAGCTTGGTGACCGCTTGGTAGACCCACGACCAAGTCAAAAAAGTCGCCTGGTTCCCCTTGGGCATAAGTCTTGATGAGTCACAATCGATGGCGGAGGACTCCATTCTGCCTGGAGATCTCTCGTGCGTGCCTTGCCCCATGGATCATCCTGGTCAGGGGATGATGATGATGCTTATTACTGGCTTCTGATTGGGATAACTCCAACTGCCGCACGTTTGTGTGGGCATAATTCTGGTGTTCTACAGTCTTTGCAATTTGCTGATTTTTGAGTGTTTCTTGTTCCTCTTTATGTTTGCTTGTTCCTCGGAGCTGCTGGGCTATGCTCCTTTGTGGTGGATACCTGACGTTCGATGTCTCCTCCAGGAGCACGACTTTTATTGAATGCTGATGTCTTGTTTTCCATTCGCAAGTAAGTTGGTCTACCGATGGGTGTAAGCTGCTTCGATCTGCGTGTCGTGTGTTCCGAATTAAGCAGATCGTTGCGTTCTTCCAATCAACAAATGCTCTTGTCTTTCTTTCTGTTCAGGATCTTAACCTGCTCGTTTGTAGCCTGCCTTGAGACGAGAATGATTCATGGCAGAGGACTTCTTAGTTCGAAAGCTGTTGAGTGTTGCCTTCTAAAAGAAATCCACTGATCTCTGTTGAATGACTGTTGTCTATTTCCTTTTGTTTCCTCTGGACTTCTTTTTCTTCTTTGGCTGATGCTATGGACCGGGGTGGACCTGGTCCACAATCAACATCACGGTATTGTGATAGTTGCTTCCAGTTACGCACGTTCAACTGAGAGATTGTTCCATTCATCATTCTTTACCACGTTGTCCCTCGGGGTTTAAGTTCAAGACTTTCCAGGACGGAGCATTGGTAGCGAATGGACACCAATGCTACGTGACCAGCCATCTGAGACGGAGGACTCGAACTCGTTTGCCCAAATCCATGTCGCTGAACAACCCATAAAGTCTCCTCCTCCAAACATCATCAACAAACCAAAGATTAGGCGAATGACTTTCCTCTCGACACGACCACGAAGGACTCTAGACTGTAGACATTACGAAGGTCGCAGTTGTTGTCTTGCTTCGTTTTTCGGTGTTGCTTCAATGGCTTTCGTTTAGTGTCAACAACTAACAAATTTGAGTGCTATCTGACTGGCTCATCTGTCCTGAGGTGTATTCCCTTGTCCCAAATTGCCCACGTTCAAGATCTTCGAAAAAGCTTTCTCCCCGTTGCTGTGAAGGACCCTACAGGCGCGTCGACTACACCTCAAACGGTCATCCCGAGTTCCAAAGACCGTCCCACAACACATCTCCTTTCTCACACTTCCAACCTCTCTCTCCCCTCGTCACCGTCCAACAACGTCTTAGTTCCCTTTATATTCCCAAATCCCCACCATCTACAAGTCCTTCAGATCCCCGGCAACCTGCAAAGTAATTCCCTTTCAACACGTGCTAATTGACAGCAGCATAAGGAGCCCATCCTATCGCGTCGCAGCTCGTCTTCCACTCCAGTTGGTCGCCGTCGTTTTATCCTTCACCCATTGACCGCCGCCGTCGGAGTGGTCGTCTCCGTTGTCGCCGTTGAAATGCGATACGTTGATTAGAAATTAGCTCGCTGCTGCTGCTGTGAACGCCTTATAAACCGCAAATTACCTCAATGAGGAGTCTCACTCAAGTCCGAGGGTTACCCGACGAGGACGACGCCGCCGCGCCATTCACATGGGGTTGTTGCTCTGCCGTGTGCCCTGCGAGGGGTGGTGTCCGCTGAGCTGGAAAATTATGAAAAATACGTGAACGTGAGCATAACTGAGTTTCATTAGCACCCTTGTCGGCTGGTGGTGTCCCCCTCCCACCCCGTCGAGTGGAGTTACCCTAATTTGCATTTTGAACGAATTCCGGATGCAGCCGACCTAAGGTCATGTCTAAGATCCTCTCCAGACTCTGGAGCATAATTCTCGGTTGTAAATGGGGCCGGGTACATGAAAGGATTACACCGGCAACTGGATCCAGGACTTTTTCTCCGTTTAATTGCAACTTCATCCCGAGCGATTAACTCTAACAAATTGCCAGCCATCGCCGGTGTCGCCGTCGTCGTCCTGCTGGGTGGTGGCTGGCAGCTTTACAAATTGGCATCGATGACGGTTCGCACCTGGCCGGGGGGTTTGGGTGCGCAGGCATCCTGACATTGTGGCTTTTTGGCAGTCACGAGATGAGCAATGTCCTTGTTCGAACAAGTACGACATGTCTGGGATTACGTGAGTGTGGTAGTTTGTGTTGAAGGTCAAACTCATGTTCGATAAATCTGTTCGTCCCCGGGTGGCCGTGTGTGGCTGCTGTGTGTCCTGTGTCCGGGTTGTTGCCTCATTTACATGTTGAACTTTGGCTCTGCCGGCGGCGACCACCAGCGATGGTGTTGTTTTCGTCAAGTTGTTGGCAGGGAATTGCGGTTCATTGGATAACATGCAAGATGCCGTGTCGAGGCTGTGCGTCGGTCGCCCCCTCTGCAAACGCCCGCAGCAGTGCGGCGAGGCGGTCTATTCTCGTGCGATACACATGAGCTAACATCATTCGTTTGGACTCGAGTGCACTCGGGAGATTTGTTGAGTGATTTAGCACTCCTTCAGGCTGCCAGAGCGTGGCATATGGACGTCGGAGGCTGCCTTTGAAAGCGAAAACCGAGCCAAGAGACTTCGGTTTAAGGTGCGCATTGCTTCCGGTTGCTTTCACCTTTTGTCCTGCTGTTCATTTTCAAAAGATTCCGTCGACGGCGGCCATGTGGTGCAGTGTGTGCCTTGCATGTCAACTTTATTGACATCGCCATCATCAGCTGATATTCTCTGCAATTTTTTTCTCCCCCCTCTGTGGCTGTGTGTCTCAAAGGAGCCCTTCCTGCTGGCAAATCACTTGAACTCTTTTTTTTTGTTTTTGCAGAAAAAGGGAACGAAACAATGAGCGATGGTTGCATACACCTAGCCAGTGTAGTTGTTGGCATCCGGCCTGGTCTCTGTTGCTGGCGTTGTTGTGTGTTTCGTTTTGAAAGGCGGCGCATATTCACCACAATTGAACGAGCAAACGAGAGCCATGTCACGATGTCATCGAGGAAGAAGGGGTTAAAGGACTCCGAACTATTTAGGGTTATTTAACGGAACACTTTGTTTCGTTTTGCAACAATGAGGGGCATTGTGTTCAGTTGGTTGGATAAGTTGGCAAGGTGCCGTGGTATCATGTGCGTCATTTTTCGTCAATACACACGTGATGAGGAGCGGGGTGAAGCGGTCGCTTTCGACAGTGTTTGATGGTTGGACAGAGCAGCGGCTTTCGACAGTGTTGACGAGGAGTGGAAAACAAAAGGAAGTGATGCGTCCTTTTTTTTCTTTTTGCATGCCAAGCGGTTCTTTGGTAGATGGCTACTTTGGAACGAACTCAGGGAACGTCTGTGTTGTCTTGGCAAGCTTGTGAGCGCATCCTTCGAGCTTGAAGAGAGCAACGCTCTGATCTACACGGTGACCAGATAAGAACGATAGGAAAACAAATTTAAATAAAAAATACAACGATGTGAGGTATGGATTGGATTCTGACTTTATTTTGTAGCTACATTCATGACATTATTGATGAAAAAGGGGAGATTTCAAATGGTTGCCTCGCCTCCGCTGGCAGTGCTTCAAGAGATGCACCCAATTTTGCTGCCACAAACCCCATTCAATCCGTGAATCTTCTTTTTTTCTTTCCATGCCGAGTGGTTCAATGGCTCATGGTATTCTGCAAAATCGAGGCTATGATCGAGGGGTTATTTTTAAGTTGATTTGGAACGAATTCCGGGAACGTCTATGTTCATTCAGAAGTTTGTTGGCACAGTGAGTGACTCTAGACACATCGATCTCGTGTTAAGATGTCTTGATGGTCAGATCCTATTAAGGTGATTCTGTTCGTTATTTTATGTCTGCTTGATGTCAGATTTGGACGCTCGACGAGGAGGTGTTCCATGGTTTTCTTCGATTGTATACAGTTGTCTGTAGTGGTAGCTACATGAAAAGTGGCCAATAAATGCTCCACATAGTATTCTTCTTTTTCTTCTGGTGGCGCTACAGTCCGGGTGGACCTGGGCCTCAACCACCTAGCCTCTCCAGCCGGCTCGATCTTTAGCCAGCTGCATACAACTGCGCACACCAAGTCGATTGAGGTCCTTCTCCACCTGAGTGCGCCATCGGTTCCGTGGGCGTCCTCTATTACGTTGTCCCACTGGTTCGGAGTCGGACTCTCCTCGGGCTGGAGCAGTGTTGTCCATGCGCTCTACATGGCGCAGCCATCTTAGGCGTTGAATCCGTAGACGCCTGACTAGGCTCATTCCGCTGTACAGCCCGTACAGTTCGTGATTGAATCTTCTTCTCCAATTACCATCAACGCAGACAGGACCAAAGATTGAATGCAGAACGTTTGTCTCGAAGTGCTTCTTCGTCCGCTTTTGAGATTGCCCATGCCTCCGCACCATAGAGCAGGACAGGGATGATCAAGGTGTTAAATAATGTTAGCTTAGTGTTAACGGCTCGCTGTGTTCGACCAATCACGTCAATGTCATCCGCGTATGCTAGCAGTTGTACGGACTTTCGGAAGATCGTGCCTCTTGTGTTAGCGTGTGAGTTCTGCACGATCTTCTCAAGAAGATTGTCAGGCTTAGGTCAGACTTATTCAGTTCTCCTGGGATCTACCTTCATTAATTTTTCTGGAGTGTGTCAGTTCATTTTTATTTAATTTTATATGTATACAAATATACAGCTTAAAACTTATCTTAAAACTACCCTCAGATTTATAAGTCGGCTGTTGGTTGCGGCTGATTTAATCGGCTGCAAGACAGTGACCGACTGCGCGCCATAGGGGGAACGCACTACCCTCTTTACCCCGGGTCTAAAGGGTCCGACACTGGAGTTCCATGTGTAAGTCCCCTTGAAGGCTGGATGGCGCAGTTGGTTGAGTGCTTGCCCCTAGTTAGCAGGGTCTTCGGTTCGAATCCCAGTGTAAGCAAAGTTAATACGCTTCTCTTTTCTGGTCACCATTTGCCGTTGGGATCAAATTAACGCCACTACCACTGGAGTGGTCAATCAGGGTAGTAGTCTGACTGTGGGTATCACAGTGGACCTGCATGGTTTAAGTGTGCTGGTGAATTCACTAGAAGCCCCTCTACCTAACCTCTTGAGTCCTCTCTTGAGTGTTTCAGAATTTGTGTTGTTCTTCGTTGATGTTGTTATTTTTATGAAGGTATGTCCAAAAAAAGGTGGTGGCAGGTTTCTTTACTTGCGCATCTGCCTTTTTCTTTACGCTCGTGTTTATAATTTCCTGGCACCCATACTTTTAACTTGTTTTAGTTTTAACTAGACTTAATCATTATCCAGTCGCCGAATAGGCACCACCTGAGAAGATGATTTTTTTGTCCAAAATTCTGATTTCTGGCCAACATTTCAACAACATTTCCAGCGCCCAATCCACGAGCTCACTGCGTTGTCTATGGTCGTCCTACTTACCTGCCTAGGCCCACTTTAACTGATTGACATTTCTGGGACCACTTTTCTTCTAGGTGACTTAAAGAGTTCATATGCAATAGTTTCTTCCTCCTCCTAGCCTCTGCAGCTTCTGTAGGAGTCACTGTGGGGAGAGCTAGTCTTGAGGCGTGTTTTCCAATGGCGCAGTGCTCTGTTGAAGGGGTCTGAGATTCGGCCTAGTCATTCTGATCAGGCTAAGAGAGCGTTTCGGATCAAGAGTACGCCATAGGCGATGGTGAGGTATCACGTGCCAGTAGACCATCTACGAGAAAGCGGGCTTGCTGTTTGAGCAATCTTTCTCGAAGACGATTTCAGTTGTCATGAGATGTCATGATTCTAGTAGAGTGGATTCCTCTTATTGGGACACCTCGGACTAAATTTGTCAGACCCCATTCGGGGGCTGTCCCATTAATTCGAAGAGAAAGGCGAAGTAAGTTTCTTATTTGTCCCAGATGTCCCAATGTAAATCTATCTGCCTATGATAGTGCATTGATGATATTTTTCAAGAATTCCCGCATCTTTGGCAAGCGAGAAATGATACGCGATGAAATGGCAGGCTTTTCTGAGTGTTTTGACAGCTGGATGCCGTTGGTAACCTTGACAGCTGGTGTGACATAAACATTAGAAAAACTGTCATTGCTATTCGATCACCCTTTAGAAGGAGATCACTTTCACAGCAATTAAATTGATTGGTTCTATTTTGATGGTCTCTGATCTGAGAAGCTAGGCCCAAGTCTGCCTCTGACTGTCGTGCCACCAACTTTATTGTTATAATTTGATGGTCGGGGGAGTAGAGAGAGAGACCTTGGCGTTCCAGAGAAGAACTTACTACGAGCATGGCATTACAGTCATAGCCGGTAGGGGAACCTCTAGTCAAAATCCCATTAAATAACGTGCCCACCGGATCCTCGTCCCCAGACTCATTGATCACACTCCCCGTCCAACAAACGCCTTCAAAACCTTGAAATCCCTCGCATTTCCAGAGCGGAGTATTTTAATCTTCCCTTCCTGGAAAAAGTACTAAAATCCTGCCACCACTCGCAACACTCACCAGCAACCCCCATCTCGTACTGCAGGAATTTCTACCATCCGCAAGGACACCGAGCACACCTACCCTCGATCAGGACAGCACATCCTGTTCGATGTACTGCTGGCAAATGCCGACAACGACAACAATTTGCCCTTTTGTGTCAAATAGTGCACCCGCAAGGGTAGTTGACTGCCTGGCATCTAACCGACTTCCTATGCATAAAAACGGAGAGACGCTCTCCCATTGCGACAGCCTCTCTCAGTGTCAGCTGCTCTCTGTTTGAGAGAAAATTCCTGAATTCACCTTTCGCATTTCACTTCCTTGACTTTCTCTCGATGGCTCTGACGCTCTGAAACTCCTCTCCCCCAAATGGCGAAGGGGTAGCTGAGCTCACTGGCTAGTGCTCTCAGTTTACGTTCGGTATCCGTTGCGACCGGTTTCGTGGTGTTGTTGTGCTCTTCCTGCTGTGCGTCCGTCTCGTGGGGGTGCGCGATTTGATTTCCCTCAACCCATTTGTTGTTGTTTTGCGTCCATTGCCGGAGTGAAGAGTTGTTTGTGTGTTTTTTTTTTATTTTGTGATTTTGCCGTGCTTTTCCGCCGCCGTTTTGCTTAATCGTCGGGAATGTGTGAAAAAATTGTTGTGTAGTGTTTTCTAGGAAAATTCCCATAGTCCTTGCGTGTAATGCAACTTCGAGGGGGGCGAGAGTGAGTGCGTGCGCGTGTGTGTGTGTGCGTTTATTTGGCGGGGAGAATGCAGTTCACGCAGTGCATGGCTGTGCAATAATCGAGGAAATTGAAAAGTTAAACGGGAGAACAAGACGGATACGCTGCGTGTGCGTCTCCTCTCCTCGGTGCCGCAGTTCGATTGTGATTCAGGGATTTATGTGTTTATGGCGCCAACAAGGACGGAACAATGCGAATGCACACACAGCGGCTGGTCGGGTGAATGCCAGGAGCGACGACTCTGTGGATACCAAACTGAAGCTGGTATGTGCTGGGTGACTTCCGAGACCATATGGTTTCCATGCTGACACTTGTAATCCTCTGACAATCGGAATATGATCCAATGTGACTAATTTTTGCTCACTTACTCATTCCACTCGAGTGTGGGCGGATGGACCAGCCCAAATGATTATCTCATCCATTCAACCGGGCGGTGGGGGTTGGTGTCAATGTAATCTTGTCTCGTATCATGATGACGGTCTCTCTCTCTCCCTCTCTCTCCGTCTGGTGATGGGTGGGTGGGGTGGATGTTTTTGAGGGTTCAGTTCAAGTACCGTCTCTTGTCCTTGTTGCGAGGCGACTATTAGACCTGGTTATTGTCATAATGATGATGGAATGTATTTGCGCCTTTTGTGCTTACCCCCACCCGGCTGGAGCGACTAGAGTGGCTTTTGTGCTGGCGTTGTGTCATCTTGTGTTTTGATTTGTTTTCCGGTGTTTCGAGAGTCTGCACTTTCCTTGACCTCCTCCCCTACTCTCCGTGGGTTAATCGAATTACCACAACTTTCTCAAACGTCTCCCAGCCACCCGTCATCCCTTATCGATGCGCCGCGGGGTGGTTGGGGGACGCGTCTCACGCTGATTTCCAATTATTGCTTTTCTTCCTTCCTCCCCCCTCCTTCGGTGTTGTGTTCATCCTTTTTCGGCGGGACCAACAGAACAAATAGACGCAGGAAAACGAAAAATATGTTGAAGCGGCCGAGTCACTCCCCCATTTAGACCGGGGCGGCCATTGGGGTTTGTTTGTTTGACTAATGGACTTAATGAAGTATGCAATAAACCTGAAACGAAACGAAACAAAAAAAAAAACGTACAGAAATGTATCCCTCGCTCGATGGTCAACGGGAGCGAACGAGGGCGGTGAATGCGAATGGATGGATGGATGAAGTGCCCGTGTACAGGGAGTGGGAGAGACATGTGGCTGCTGCTGCAGTTGCAGATTGAATTAACTCATTACCACCCCGAAATTCGGGGAATACTTCTGCTGGTTGCTGGATCAGTTTAAGGGATTTCTTGTGTACGAGTGTTTGCAATGACTGCGTCTATCTTGGCCATGGACTTCGCACTCCCTTGGGGCGATACTCCAACTTGCCGTGTGGTCAGTCGATGGACTCAGAGTCAGAGGGTGGACGCTCGCTATCGACGTGCAACTGGGAATTGCTTCTGCTGCAGTGTGCATGTGCGGGGTGAGCAACAGCACAGTGTGTTGTGGTTTTTCTTTTATGTTTTTTTTTTTGCAATCTAACGTCGAGTGATGAATAATTGAAAGAGGGGCTGTGCATTGGTCTTTCTTTTGAGTTATCCCCTTAACCGTGCAGGATCTAAGAGCTTTGAACTTTTGATTGTTGATTGGGGGCGGTAGCGCTGCTGTTGATCGATTTTTGGGAGACTCTTCAGGCATTCTTATGCTGTTGCGGTGGTGCACTAATGGGGGCAGCTAGGGCGAGATCATGATTGCGGGAGACTCTGGTTGGTTGTGACACTGAAACAAGACCGGGCACTGTTGCTCTGGTGTCCGAATGGAGGCAGCTAGGGCGAGATCATGATTGCGGGAGACTCTGGTTGGTTGTGACACTGGGACAAGACCGGGCACTGTTGCTCTGGTGTCCGAATGGGGGCAGCTAGGGCGAGATCATGATTGCGGGAGACTCTGGTTGGTTGTGACACTGTGACAAGACCTGGCACTGCCAACATGGTTTCTGGTTTGGCTCTGGTTGAGTTCCACAACGGACCTGGAATGCTAGTTGGGGTACAGTGGTACCCCCGATTTTTTTTTAAACTCCCGCCAAGGACGTCAAACTTTTGCAAGATTATTCCATTTTACTTCTGTGATGAAAAAACCTTTATTCACTAATAATTGAAGCTTCTTTGTGGATTGTCGGTTTTTTTTTTGTTTTTTGGGGTACCGCTGTACCCCACTATAGAAAAGTGTAGTCCACAGTTAATCACCATCCCTAGTGACGATCTGCTGTACTCCCGTCCTCGAAATCATCTGAAAATTCGTTCAAAATGTCTGTCATATGCCTTGTATGACTTTGGGTGGCCCTAAGGCCAAACTGGGCGTACTTGTTGTCTGCTTGAGACCAAGACCGTCCCTTATCTTGGCCCCCTTTCATCTAATGAGCGACTGATGTCCGTCACCATCTGCCATTAAGTCATTCACAAAGTGGGCATCTGTTAACCATTTCCAGCTCCTCGCATATCCCTCCCTATCGACACACAATCAAATGAGTCTCCACATCCCACACATCGTCACTGTTCATCATTGACAAGATCACCGCGGCAGTTTCTCGGTTCATCTCCGGTTCCATTTCGATTTCCTCAAGGGCACAGGACTCCTCCTCGTTGACTTTTGCATTGCCTGGAATCCTTGTAATTCCCTGTTTATTAATTGCTCAACCCGTTTTGGAGGCCATGCTGCGAAAGAATGTGCCACAAACCCAAAAGCCATCGACGTTATCTGCTCTCTCCCATCTAATCCGAACTAAATTGGTCATATTGCCACACATTATCTGCCACAAGGAGGCATAATATCGTCGCCCCTCCTCCCTCGGTTGCTGCATCCCCTGATGATGGGGATGATGGCGAGCGGGATGGTGTTCAACGTCACGGTGGCGCACGTGTTACGAAACAATTAAGCTCCGATGTACACGTCAAGGTATCATCCTAAATTGTCCTCGTTTCGTTGTGGCAAAAAAGTCACGTTCCCGGTGGTGGGGTGACTGGGCGCACCCCCCCTGCAGCTAATCCCAGGATAAATGACTGATAACTGGAGCAGTGCCGCTGCCAAAGGGGGCGCCCATCATCGGACTGAAAATGGGCTGGCTTTTGTTTTTCATTCCTAATTATCGGGCCTTTGTCGCCGAGGCAAGCGAAGCCCAACGCGAGAGTTTATCTCTGAGTCAGAGGACTGCGCCAGCCTGGGGACGACGTGCCTCAAATCTATAACAGTGTGCCAAAAGGAGAAGTTCAAATCTATCCTCTGTCTCGGAGTAGAGCAGTGCTCCCGGGGGTTGAAAGAAGCAATAAATTTAGTCTAGGCACGTAGATTTCTTTTCCTTCTTCGTTTTGCTCGCATTTACCTCGTCTCCTTTTCCAACTGCCGGATTCAGTGTATATCAACCCTCGATGCTGGCTGGGAAATCACCCAAAAAGGCGTAAGGTATCCAGAGCTGCTGCTGCTTGCCAATTGCCAAGTGCGTATGGTGAAAGTTGGAGTGCTGGCACACAATCTGAAAGTTTTTCGCTTCAAGGGAAAACAACAAAACGTCAAGGGATGCCGTGCTGGTGTGGGGTTAGAGTAAACACCAGAGAGAGGAGAAGGAAATAAGGAAATGCAGCGAAACTGAGAGTGGTGTGGGGAGAGGAGGGGGATCTGGGGCAGGAGCAGGCATCATTTTACATTGCGTGCCCGTGTGGCGAAAGGGGGTAGTTTTTTTTTTTGAGTCTGTTGTGATAAGAATACGAATTCTGATGCTGCCGAGGTAGTACCAGCGGAACGGTGGCTTGTTTCTCCCTCCCTTGCGACCCATCGTTGTAACAACATTTTTGCCTGATGTTGCCCACTGCTGTGGTGGGGTGGGGGTGAGGAGGACTGTCTCTGTGTGAACAGGGGGGTCTCTGATGGAATGTGGGCAGTTAAGGGAATTTTTCGGTGTGTCTTGAGAGCGGACGGATTGTTCGCCTGGTGATCAGCCATAGGATGCGACGTGATCGAGGTGATCATAGAATGACGCTTGCACAATGAGACATAAGAACGCATGGTCTTCTTACGCTTTCGCAATAAGAAATGAGCCCAAATGGCCTTAGAGGGTTGAGGGCTGTCATGTCGTTGAGGCCACTTCATCTCGAGATGCTCCTTTTTCTAAACTTCCAGTTCTTTGAGGACATTCACTTTGATTCACCTCACGATCGCGTCGCGGCCTCTGCCCGGTTCATCTTAATTCTAGACTTCTTGTTCTTTGAGGTTCTCCACTGAACCAACTTCGTCAAAAAATGGCCATTTCTTTAGACTTTCACTTCATTCATTTCACTTCACCTTTCTCTGGAGTTACACTCCCATCCTCTGCGTCATGCCCCCCCGGCGACTAACTCGCCCATCCTTCCTCGTTTTTTTTTTTCGAACGACTTCCTAACCACCCCACTGTTTCCTGTCGCTCCCCATCACCACCCTCCCGTCTCGTCTCACTTGTCATTCTCTCCACGACCTCCCCCCGCCTACCAGCATCATCCCTTGTATGTCTGTCCCCCCTAAGAATAGGAAACGGTGGCAGCTTGCTCCGCAACTCCGACCTGTCATTTTATGCTACACGTCCACCAACCGAATTCACATCCTGATCTTCTCGTGTCTTTTCAGTGAAACACCAGCCATCCTAATGATTCATGCAGTCAACATGACACCGAGACGCCGAGGATTAGCCGCTTCACCTCTCATCGACATCATGTGACAGCACTCTTTGGCTAAACACATCATAAACCACCCTCTCACACACGTCGTCCTTGGCTCATCACTCCTTTGACTAATTTCCACTCGATTGCGTCGCTTATCATCATTTATCACGGGATTCATCTTCGAGATAGACAATCGTCAGCACCCGAGCACCACCGTCGCCGTCGCAGCCATCGTCATGCCGAACAACGTCGACTACAATCGAAAGTATTCCGCCCAGGAAACAATTCAGGTGAGTTTTAGTTTTGTTCTCTCTTCTCTCGTTCTCTGAGTGTTCTTCTTTTCTTTGTTTTTTATCGTCCCCTCGCCGTTCTCTTGTTCGCGTAATAATTAACACAAATTACGATCTCCCTCACCACCTTTTGCGCGGCACTCTGCGCTACCCTGGTCCCCGCATCGCTCTTCGCTCGCTCGCACTCCGCTTTTTGAAAAAGAGTCGTTTAAGTGAGTGTGCACACATTGTACAGGAGATCCATTTCCGTGATAAAAGTCCTTGATTAAGTAGTTTCCTCGTCGTTTCACTTTATTATTATGATTTTGTGTTGTTGCCTTTGGTGGTGCTTCTTGCTCTCGCTGATGGCTTCTCTGACTCCCTCGTCGTTGTCGCCGTCGTTGTTGTAGTTGTTATTTGACGGAACAACATCATCCTCGAATGACAGCCGCATGCAGACAAGACCGATGGAATCGTGGATAATGTCAGAATAAAGGAGAGAGGAAGTCAGTGCGCCGAGCCAGTGTGGCAGAAGTCAGGCAGCCTATTTGTCTGCGAACGATGCCGTCGTCATCGTCGTTGTCGTTTGCCGTCGGACAGGATGGATGAGCAGAGAAGAGATGCGATGTACACGGCGCGCCATGTGCTTTGTGTGTTGATATTTTGTTAGTAGTTTACCTCTTCTTTTGATGCCGTGCAGCGAAACGATGACGGCGTCGTGGCATCGGTGGGGCCTGCAGCGGGGTCCTTCTTAGGTGCCAGCCTGGCTCTCGAAAAGTTGAAAGACTGCAGACAAGCTGGCGTGTTGTTTCGGAAGATTCCCCTAAATTGCCTTTGTCAGTGGGGACAATTAAAACTAGTTAGGATAATGGATGGACGGACTGGTTGGAAAAGGAGAGTGCTTTGCTCAAAGGAGTTCCATCCTTTCTCTGTGGATAGCGAATTTGTGGGGATTAGTTAGCGTGGGATGGTTCGGTGGAGCGTGAGAATTTTAGGAAACATCATGGCCCTTGTGCCGAGTTGGGAACATGATGAGGTGCTGTTCTCAAATAAATTTGGTCTAAGCGAGTGCGGTGTTTGATGGTAACTGGATTGAGTGAAATTTAAACTGAAATTTAACCCACTGAGCTTGAAGTCCATGTTTTTCGTCAATTGCAGAATGTTGCTGGTATCCTAGGACTTCTTCGAAACCACAGATGGACGAACTTCACATGGACTTCGTCTTTCCTTCTGACTTTGTTGCGCTACACAGTGGACTACTGCTTTCCTTCTTGACGCGACACAGTGGACTACGTTGTTCGTTCAGTCTTGGTCGCACCACACAGTGGATTTCGTCTTTCTTTCGTTGAGTGTCCTTTACGCGAGCATTGGTGATGGGACGGTGACGAAGCAACTCTCCGTCGTCGTATCGGCACTCATTGTGTCCAGTGGTCGCGCGACACTGTGGGCCACGACTTCCCTTCTACGACTGGGACCTATGTCACTCTTCACAGTGGACCACGTCTCGCATCCTACAAATTCGGCGTGCTTCACATTGGACCACGTCGTCCTCTCTTGGCTTTGGTTGCGCGCAACAAAGGATCGCGCCGTTCTTTACGTCGTCTTCAATTTTAGGATAGGGTCCTCTGGCATATGCTCAGTCTTCTCTTCAGCCAAAATCGCTTGCCACTTTAATCCGTCCACAGATGACACGGACCCTCGATCAATAGAAGTCTGTTCGCTTGCCTTCCGTATAAGGTCCAATCATTCGTTGCCTTCCCTCTTTGCACGGCGCTACAGCTCCGAATGGATCTGAGCCTTAAACCACAAGCTTGAACGATGTTTTCTCAGCTGTCTCTAAGGCCTTTGTAGTCATCCACCTCTTGTGTCAGACATGAGCGTCTTGTTTTTCTTTTTCCCTCTGGAACGGCGTCGACGACGTTAGGGGTCTTAGACAAGCTGTCCATGCCTTAGCCAGTTCAGGCCTTGACTTTCTAGCTCTAGTCTGGCTAGACAGATGTCGCTGAACAGCTCGTGGTTAATTCTTTTTCCTCCTCACGCCGTCGACGGGAACATGACCACGACGACGGCAATGATGACAAGTCATCCCTACTCCAATTCGGAAGGAGGCCACATTTTTCTCTGAACATTCGCTGTCCAATTCCTCGTCAGAGGAGGTGATCAACTGCGAGGACTAAGTTAAGAAATTTTGCTTTGGTCTATTTTTTGGGTGGATCTGGGCCTCAACCAGCAAGCCTCTCAAACTAGCGCGATCTCCGGCCAGCTGTCTCCAACTTTTGACACTTCATGTTCGTCGAGTTCCCACCTGGGTGCTCCATCTTAGACCGCGCCGTAAAGCAGGCCTAGGATGGTAAGTGTCTTGTATAAAGTCAGCTTGATTCTACAGCCAAGCGCCATTACTCAGTAGGCTCTTGAGGTCATAGTTACAGCGGTAAGCAAGAGTTACTCTGCCTCTGGTCGCGGTACTCATGTTGCCGCGGCCAGACTGTGTCCTGCGGACCTAATGTAGACGAAGCCCTTCCAAGACGTCGATGCTGTATGCCTTTGCATCGCTTTACCCTCATACACCGCCAGGCCCATTTTAGCCGCTTCCGTCTCTGGCATTAAGACAGTCAACGACTCGCTGTGTTCTGCCAGTCATGTCAATGTCATCAGTTGCACGGACTCATGGAAGATCGTGCCTCTAGGTTGGCGTGCGAGTCTTGCACAAACTTTGAAGGTCTCAGGACTCACTATTTTCGGATGAAGGTACGGTGAAAGCCAACTTGGCAGACCCAGGATGAGATGGTTGGACGAAGTCCATAAGCTCGCCTGGTTACGCTTGGGCATAACCCCTGATGAGTTAGAGTCGATGGCGGAGGATCGAGTTGCTTGGTGATCTCTCATGCGTGGTTTACCCCCGTGGATCATGAGGTATGGTAAACAGATCAGAGCACAAGTTCCTTATAAGAAAGTTTCTTATTTAAAAATCCTTGGGGAGTCCTCAAAAAGCTGAGAGCGCTTGTTGATCAAAATGTGACCCAAAACCATAAATTAACCATCACCACCCGTGACTCCTTTTTTCACGTCCCCCGGCAACACTTCCATTCCGGCTCTCTGCAGAGAGCACACAAAAGAAGAAAAACAGCCCCAACATCTCATGAGAGCATTCCACATCGACCACGGAGCGAATGTCAGCGCGAAAGGAATCTCGCAAAAAGTATGGATTTCCCATTAAAGCATCCCCGCACAGGCGCCCTTCGCACGGGAGTCCTTGAGCAGCAGCACTCTGCACACGTGGTGTCATAGCTGAGTGCTCGTCTCTCAGTTGTCCTGACTCCTGAGAGGTGGTGTGGTGAAATTCTGAGATATCCCCTCAGCAAGGACAAGGACGCTCAAATGCAAAAAGAAACACTGCACACAATGAGTGCCGATACGACGACGGAGAGTTACTTCGTCACCGTCGCGCCGCCTGTGTTCGCGTAAAGGACACTCAAGTGGAGGGGCGGCAAGGATGTGCTTGCTCAAGTGACGGGACGGCTACAATTGTGTGTAGCTAGCGACACACTTGCCTTCTCTCATTTCTTCCCCTCCTGGGTGTGCGAGGGTGTGTGTTGGTTCTTCTTATTATTTGATTGCCTTACATTTGATTTTCATGCATAAACTCAAACTCCTTTGAGGTCCCTTTAAACACTTCCTCCCCGGCGAGTGTGAGGAGTGAAACGTTCACGTCCTGCCGACTTTGGGGAATTTATGAATGTCGCAGGTATAATGTTTCAAGCGAAACGGAAGATTGCTCATGTGGTTCCCTCGGCTTATGCAACTCTTCCTCCTTCCCACCAGACTCGACGAGCAGGGAAATGTCCTTAAGGACATTTAATTTATAGGCTTTTGTCACACGTTTGAAGGGAATGAGAACACTTTTGTTAACCTTAAGTGGTTGTGGGTGGGGGCGATGGTGGGGAAATGCTAAACGTTTTCGAGGGAATCCACTGTCGGGGGGCGAACGAATTGTGTTTTTAACGCAATTAGACGAGGAAATGTCGCATCAAAGTGTGGGAAATCGTGTTAACTGAAGTCGCTGTTAATTCTTTTAGATTTCCACCCGCGATACCGCCTTACGTGACCAGCCGATGGCCGAGAACGCCGACGACGACGATGAGGGGGTGACTCGGAACTGGTTTAGAAGTTCAAACAAGTCATTAACCGGGAGTGGGCTTGGTTGTGTCCCTTTCTTTTGTTTGTCTTTTGTCTTGTGATTCGCTTGAAGGCGGCAATTTGTCTTGGGGGTTTGGTGGACATTCGTCCACAATCAGGTCCCTTCTTGATGCGAAATGAGGCTTCCATGGGGGAGTGAATTCCCTGAACAGTTGGTCGTGTACGATGTCACGTTGTCGATGACACAGCATCGCCCACTCACTGCACATCTTTGCGATGCAGTCGATGAGCCTGCTCAGCCAGCCAGTCTCTGCCCCCCTCCACCCCTCCGACCGCAGTCTCAATTCTCATGATTGGACGAAAATTAATTGAAATTTTGTGAAAATAAATGAACCCTTCCGGCTGCTCGAACAGATATCTCTCCTCATCAACCCCTTCACACCCACCCCCACCGCCCCCACCCTCTGCAGTATTAAGGTCACATACGTGCTTGACTTCATCTCATCTGAAAGACAGCCTCCACAAGACAACACCACAAGTAATTAACCTCAAGGCAGCAATTAATCCCACTCTACATCGCCACCCCCACTCAAGTGGATGGCAAAACACCCGACCTTCGCCCTCTGCTTGCCGTAACCCTCATAAACTTTACTTCAAGTTTATTTGACCACAAGAGCAGCAATAGTTTTGAGCGAATGTGTGTGTGTGTGTTTGGTGTGCCCCCCAAATGATAATGTAAATTTACAACCCTCACTACACCTCCTCTCGTGTCGGTCGTAAGAAATTTACGATAATCTCTTGTAGATTTGACAGCCTTCTCACAATTCATACGCACTCGACGAGGACGAGGACGAGAAACGCAAAAAAAAAGCCGGCAAGACAGCTGTGTCTCATCCGAAAAAGAAATTCATATTTCATCCCCAACAGTCACCATCCCCCCCACCGACCGGAGGGGGGATGGTCTGGCGCCCCGCTTGTTAAATTCAAATTCAAAACATGTTCGGGTCGTAAATTTTTATGAATTTAATTTCCATTGATCAGTGGCCGCCAAGGATTTCGCTTCGGATTCGGATTCGGTTGCCTGGGCTTTGAGCTTAAACGGAATCGGATATGAGGCGGGCGGTGGCGGCAGCGTGTCGTCATCGGTGGCAGTATCATGCCGATTGACAAACAGTCGCTTTGGGGTCGGCTTTGGTTAAACTATTTGAAAATGTTGTTGTCGTTTTTTTTTTGGTGCCTTTTTGTTGTTGTCCCTGCCCCCCGCCATGAAAAGGCTTAGATTTGATGGACTTTGACGGCCAGGGTTCATTTGGATTTTGATCGGTTTTTCGAGTTTTTTTTTGTCTGTCTCTCTTGGTGATGGCTTTGTGGGGGGAGGGGTGGTAGAGATGGGGATGAATTGGGGATATCAGTTTGAATTGAGGGCAACCCTTGTGGCGGTGGTGTCTTGTTGACAAATTTCTTTTTTGTTGATTTGGATGGGGAGGGGGGGGGGTGGAGGGTCGCCCCTTGAAATTGGAAAGTAGTAGTCTAGCGACTGTGAGGCTTACAATGCCGTAGGGAACGGCTGTGTGGCGTGTGGCATGGGAAACAAAAGTTTGAATGACTCTCAACAGGGTGGGGAAGGTGGGGGGGGGGGCACTGAACCTTCAGTAGGTAGGTAGGTAGTGGCTGCTTGTGAATTCATCAGCACACATAGACCATGGTCCATTGTGATATACCTTGTGTAGGTAGAGGAACTTTGAAGTCAGGGGCATTCGGATTGAGAGAGTTGTTAGTCCCGATGTCACTTGAGACGCAGAATGGTGTTGGATGGTGAAATTCTTCTGAGTTCACGTACTCACTCCTTGATAGTGACCTCCTCTTGGGGCTTCAAACTACCTTCATTGCTTGACCTGACGAAGGCTTATTTTGCGGGGATGGTTTCTCCCGGGGAATGCTTTTTGAGCGCCCCTAGATCCGAGACGTAGATCGCCTTTACATATATTTTCTGTGAGGTGGACCTAGAGATAGAGCCATGCATGCCTAAGAGCCTCTGTATATGGTTTTAGTCCACTCCAAGCGGAAAGTGACCGATTTAAGTGCGATGCGGGAAGCACTTCAGGAGCTGTCGTTCTAGAAGAGGATGGTCCACAGGGTTTGCTACACTTTTTCTTCTGCTGTCAGTTAAGAGGACCTGGGCCTATCCAGCAGACACCATCTTCAGCCGGGTGGCTACAAGTGTGCGGGTCATGTTGTGTAGAGTCCTTCTTCACTTGGAGAAGAGAATGCCCTCTGTTGCGTTTTCTCAAGAGTCACGGAGTCGAAGACTCTTCGGGCTGGAGCAGTGTTGTCCCCCGATTGCCCTCTATGTCTACACTGTTGATGGACTCATATCGCTGCATAACCTACAATGCGATCAATGCAGACGGGACCACAGATTGAACGCAGATCTTTATTCTCTAAAATACCAAGGTCTTCTACACCTGCTCTTGCGGTTGTTCATGTCTTCGTTGAGCTTTGGTTTATGTTTCTGAATTTAGTGAAGATTCTAGGCCTCATGAGTACGGTGCCCAACAGTGCAGTGATCCGCATTACACAGCTGCACAAGTCATCCTCAGTAATTATTTCTGTGGGTTTGGTGCAGCAAGACCGTTAGACCTACTGTGCACCCTTTTTCATACATTACATACATACTCTCTTACGAGTTTCCTTCACATACAGTTCTATTCAGAGTTGTATTTAGTATACTTGGTGAGAATGAGGGATAGCTCTAGTGACTCTTGTCTTTCCGAGTTATTTCTGTTTCCACAAAATCCCAATGCATGTGCAGGAATTTAGATTCATAATCTGGGGAGACCTTCATTAACACTTCTACTCGCGTTCGGTGATCTTTGAGTCTGCACCTGTTAGGAGGATACGGAGGTTGTTCTTGTGCATTTTGATACATGCCTCAAACCTATTGACCCAAGAGTTTCTTGACCTGCTGCATGCCATGAGTGTTGTTCCAGGTTTCTGTTAAAGTCCATCTTTCTAGTTACCTTAATTCGTCTCTGAAGACATGGTCTCCTACAGCGCAGAATGGTTCATGGTCTGTGAAGGATTCAGAAACTCCTTTCCTAGCTTGGGAGTCGGCCATTTAATTGCTTTCTATCTCTGTATGGCCAGGCATCCATCAGAGTCTTACTCCCTTCCTCCTGTTCAGCTCTTTAAGCATCTGTAATTTGTAGGCATTCCCACGCAAGCTTGGATGTGAAAATATAAGAGTCTAGTACCATGATAGCGGCACAAGTGTCCGCTGTTGGTATAGTTCCTGTCAAGTCTGATTTGAAAGCATATGTGTATGGCACAAATCTCTGCTTTAAAGCTGCGTTCGCCCACGGCTTCGGAGTACCCTGTCCGAGGCCAAAAATCGATACCTCTGTTCCTTCATCAGCTCTTGTCGTCTCACGGGTGCGGAGTGCAAGACTCTATGAGCCCCATGAGTAGTGAAGAAAAGGATCTCCAACTTTGCAGTGAGCCTGAGACTGGTAAAATCACGAGCCATCCTCAGACTTGTTTAAGGTACGATGCTTTGTTTGCTCCCAAGACAACTTCACCATGGTTTATACCTCCGCTATGCCTTCTCACTAGATGGTGCTGCTCCCGCCATGACCTCTTCCAGCTCGCTAACCTCAATTGTGACCACAACCGCTTCCGCAGAAAAAGACACAACATTCCCATCGATTCTCTAGATAACCACCTCCCTACTCGTGTAACCTCAATTCAAATGCTCTCCTCACTTACACTAAGCCACTCAACGGCAAAACCAATAATCGGGGCAATAAACAACCCGAACGCTGCACGCGCATAAAACGCGAACTGACACAGAAACCGCGCTCTTGCCTTCTCTCCCCCCACCCCCATCAAATCGAATCGAAACCCAATAACGCCGAAACAACAATAAATTCATCGCCAATAAACAGCGTAAGCCATTGTAATACAAAACCAAAGCGAAAAAAAATACGAACAAAAAAAATCAATCAAACGCACGACTAACGTTGCCGCACGCTTTAGCTATCTGCGAGCAACCAACGAGCAATCTACAAGCAATCAACGAACGGATTCCACAATAAAACTTGTGAACCATTCGTCCCGCTGCCGTGCGAACTACACACACTAACACTGGGTGCTGTCCTTTTTGTCTGTGCGGCGAAGACATATCGGTCCAATGCCGCATTATCGATCTAACCGTTCGTTTTCCACTTAACCTTCAATTTTTCACTTTTGGCCCAAGCCGAAGGGATGGAGGGCCGGCGGCAAATTAAAAGGAAAAACTAGACGAGGAGACCGATGCATCCCTTAGAATGTACACAGCCACCCCCGCCATCGGATCTGACACATCTTTTTTTCTCGAAATCAAATTTATCACGGCTCGTAAACCCACCCGCCCAACTGCCGCCAACTGGCGTCCCTCTGCGCCGGGTCCTAGACACAGCCGTAAAACCTATGTATCTCGTCGACAAAATGTAATTTGTTTTGTGTTTTATGACATCTTGACTCGCTTGACACCCCCTCTCTTCCTCCCTCCCGGCGATGATATCAGAGACGAACTCTAAGCTTCGCACCCCCGATTGCCAGAGCGTGCACATGCAGATAAATGGCTTAGGAGCCCGGGACGTGACACTGCGCTGTGCGGACGTTCCACCTCGGATAAACTGATTTCGATTGTTCTGTGAATTTGACTGCGCGAAGTTATTTAGCCCAACAAAGGATGCACAAGAGGAGTCGTGTGTTGCAGATAAAATGCTGCACCTCGAGAGGGGGTGGAGGTAGTCGCACCCGTTTTTTTTCACATTTTTTTTCTTTTCTTCCGGGGCAGAAATGTCGAACGTGTCATGGATGAGTGGCGAAAAGTTAAATGGATCAAAGTGTTATTTTGTTTGTCTACAGCACAAAGGATACCGTACTGGTGGTGGTGGATTGTACGAGGGATAAAGGAAGCGAGTGGGAGAATGAAGTGGAATTTGTCTTGAACTCCCTCGTAAGCGAGGAGATTTGGGGAATTCATGTGACTCACTATCGAAGGCGACTTTCTGACTCATATGGTCGAGGACTAGTACAAAGATGAAGTCTGGGAGTCTGTCGAGATGCAGAAGTTGCTGGGTTCTTGTTCCTTTACTGAACTGACACCCAAGTGCATGTGGCGAAGAACTCCATTTGAAAAAAAAAGACTTAGTACCGTCTGCCTTCAAACCTTTGAACAATTCTATGCTTGCTTCCTTCCCCCTTCAATCACATTTTTAGTTTATTTTGAATGGGTCACCTTCTGTTTGTCTGAGAGGACCCATTCACATTCCTTCCTCCTTTCCGAATCTCGATTTCGAAACCTTCCATGACACACACCCTTCAAACCACTCGCAAATTGATTGTCGAATATCAAATCTCAAAACCATGCTCGACAACAACTGCATCTAACCCCCGACCCACTCACAACAACAACAACTACTCCTTCGGAGTATTTTTCGAATAGTCGAACTTCGAAGTGAGCACAGTTTTTTTCGGTCAAATGTTCGACGAGCGTAGTTCGAATGGGCTCAGGTTGTTCGATTCTGAACAAGAGTTCGTGCAGAAACCACAATCTCATCGTGGTTATCTCATTTTCGGAGTGAAGGTGTGACAGATTCACGGTCGACCTTGGGGGATGGAGAAATCCGTTAAACGTTGGAATGGCAGTTACATTCAGGAGGGATTTTTTTGTAGCCGTTGTGATGAATTATTTTTGAGGGAAATTATTGGTGACTTTTTCTTGGGGGGTGTTGAAGTAAACAAAGCCTTGTTCCACGAGATTGGGGGGGCAAAATTGAGATCCTTGGAATGACAAAGACGCTTTTGGTAATGTGTCAGGAGAAGCCGCCATTCCTCCATGGGAAGCAAACTCAGAGGGTGATTCAATAAGATAAAACACAGAAAATTAATTCGAATGGTGGATCCTTTAGTATAGCCTGAAAGGACATTTAATTTTTGAATATACTTTCGTGTAAATGTTGTTATCGACTGTGAGTGCGAGTGGGTGTGGGAAGCTACCCCGAGGACTTGAATATTCAACTGTCATTCTCTCTACGAAATCACTGTAGCGTCATACAGGCAGAAACGGTTGCGATAAAGGAAGTTTTGTCCTGGTTAAAAAAAAGGTGTACAACTGTTCGTACAGCCAGGCAGGTATCAAATCCCTGAGTGCAGTCATATCTATTTAACTCCAAGATATCCCTTGATTGCCGCCTGTCTCTCAACGAGATCGCCAAGTATTTGAACATCGTACTTATGTGAGTCGCAGTGGCGTAGTGGGTAGTGCGTTGACTGCTACGCAGAGGGTGTCAGGTTCGAATCCCCAATCTGCCAACTTTCATAATTCACGGCTTACACCTCTTTCGAGTCACTGACAATGCTCAAAAAGTCAGTCTGTCTAGAAAAAGCTTCTCAACTTTGCCGTTCGGAGTCGGCCTAGGTCCTTCCGCGTAGCAAGCACGCACAACACGAGTTTTTGCTGAGAAGCTAGGCCCAGGTCCGTCTCGAGCTGTCGCGCCACCAATATTGCTGAGAAGCTAGGCCCAGGTCCGTCTCGAACTGTCGCGCCACCAATATTATTATTATACTTATGTGGGTGCCGGGACACAGTCACATCCCAGAGAATGTCCAGCAGAATTTCCGGATTGAGACCTTCAGTCCATGCCTCTCGCTATTGGAAAAGCATCCACTGAATCTCGAAACGCTTCCTCATACTAAGAGAAGATGCCAGTTGACTGGCACTGGGTTGCTAAGCTTCCCCATCACGAAACAACACTGGCCTACTCATTCTAATCCAGCCGCGCCAGAGCTTTGGATCGAGAGTCAATATACGAAATTCAAAACCCTCATCGGTGTTATACTCGGAATGCGCCATCGGGACAAACGCCTCGAGACTAGGTGTCCTCTAAAGAAGCTGCAGAGCTGAAGAAGAGGAAGCCATCGTACACCTTCCATACAACTTTAGGGACCTCTCCTCTTGTAGATTTCGTTGCATAGACGCCCTATTTTTTAACGACTTGACAGAACTAAGCAAGATTAGTATAAGTCATCGCTTTAAATGATTTCCGGAAAAGGATCAATTCGGTCCTCGTGGTAACACAACCGGCCTGCTGTAGCCTAAGTGTGACTGATACCCACGGCAGACAGCCACCCTAACCTTACCCAACCTGCCTTCGACTACGACGTACAAGATTCATCCCGGCGTTCCAGTCTTGGATCACTGCTTTTAGCGTTGCGACCGACATTTTACTATGTTCTCTTCTAAAATCCGTCTACTCGGTCGCTTATAATTCATAACAAATCCGGAAGTTCGACGATAGACACCAAATATAGCTCCAAGTGCTCGAAAAACATTTTTCACGGAATGCTGGGGGAGACGTGAGGGTGACATTGTTGAGGTGTGAGTCTTTCGACGATGATTTGTCAAGCAATAACGAATAAGAATAACACGACCCCATGAGCCAGTTAAGCGTTCAAGAACCCTGTTAAAGAAAAGGCTAAAAAGTCACCCAGCAGTTTTAACAATGACTCGCTGTCAGTGGTGGTTCCACGATTTTCTTCTCATTCCTTCTTCAGCTGTATTAACAATTTAAAATACGCTCCAATTTTGAAAAGGATGCGGAGAAGAAGCTGTCCTTAAAGACCCACCAGCAAATCATTTTGGACAACAAATTATACCTTGAGGGGTGCACCTTCTACGCAATCTTTTTCGCCACCGGATTGGAATCAGTTTGGCATTCTGGCGATCATAATTCCGTCTCCGTCTCGAAATCCCTTTTTGACCTTGCGACATCGTCTCATTTAGATAAGATCTCCCTCAGCGTCGCCGCTTGACTTTCAGATCTCCCATCCTCCCATCCATCCCGCTGCTTTTCATGCATTAGCCCTCAAGCACACGTCAGTCGCCTTCACCTGCAAGCCTTGACTTTCAGCCACACCCAGCGTTCATGCTTTTGTCCACACCCTCGTCCGCTCATTGTGCGTCAACACTGCCCAAAAAAAACAATTCACTTTCAGCTGACAATTGCCGACACCCCACCGCCAGAGCAGGACTTCATTGAGATTTAATAGAAGTTCAAGTGCATCAACCCCATGTCTCGAGCAGCAGTCCTTTCGCTTAAAGAAGACGCACTCACTCGAAAAACGAGAAACCCTTCCGTCCCGGCCGCCCAACTGAATTAGGCATAGACTTTTTATGCGCCACTCCCCCTCTCTCTCTCCAGCCGTCGATCTCATTCCATACACCGCTCTTCGTTATCACACAGACCTCGTCTAGAATTTATATGCGGCGTCCCCCCATGGGAATAACTGATTCGCCATTGTGATAATATTCATGTTAATCCTGTGTTGTCCTTGTGCGGGAATGTATATACGTCGCTTGTGAGTGTGCTGGCTGTGTGACGGGATGACGGTAATAATAGTTGTTGGGCCTGAGTTTTTTGTTTCAACATCACTCCTCCTTCGGCGCCCCGGGACATGGGAAGGAACTTAATTTTATTTTTTGGCCATAAATTCATTTGCATGGCTTATACACTCTAAGGATGTGTTTCTATCTGTCGCTGCTGGAGCGATCTCTTTGAGGGCCTTCTCTGTCGGTGTGTGTGTGTGTGAGGGTGGTGTGTAGCTCGGGTAGTTTTGTAGTGTTTTGAAAGGATTTATGAATACGCCCAAGAGGAAGTGGGGGGCTGAATGAAGAAAGTCCCTTAATTTCGAAAAGCATACAAGGGCACAGAAATTCAAATTGTTTTTTGGATTCCTGAGGAATTTACGAGAATAGTTTGGCTTATCAGTTAATTGGAAGGATGCGCTCAGTTTGCGAAGGGAGAGGCAAAAGGAAGCGAAGAAAAGACGGGTCCTTCTTAAGATTCACGGAGGAGTGAGCAGAGGGATTCAAGGTGTAGAGAGGAGTATGTGTGTGATCTGAAGAAGGCGATGACTGGAGTTTTCGTCACCCTCCATTGTGGGCAAGTCAATAATTAAACTTATTTTACTACAATTTATTCACTAGATCAAGTCATAAGCTAAAAAATCGACCTACGTGCCTTTGCTGTAGGACGCACGGTTTTTGAGATATGAGCAAATTAAGACCAACACTCATGATTTTTTCAATGTAGAAAAATCGACATCTGTAGGGGTTCTGGCGGTTCCTATAGAATTTTCCACAGCTCATATCTCGAGAACGGTGCGTCGTAGAACAAAAAACATGTACATAATTTTTGTAGCTTATGACTTGATCTAGAGGATGGCATTAGAAAATTTACGAAATAACCATTATTTGGGCAAATTTTTGAAAAAAACAGGGAAATTTGTTTCTCTGGCGTAAATTGTATGAAATTTTACATCGGCTTTGAAGGAAGGTCGATCTGAATTGTTGCTCTGGACGTGAATTCACATTGTGCAAGTTTTCATCACAGCCAATCACCGGCAAGGCTATAATTAAAATTATTTTACTACAAAAAGTGCCTTATCCATTAAAAATGATAGCCTCATAACGGTGAATTTGTCCTTTCTTCAGCCCCATCCTCTAGATCAAGTCATAAGCTACAAAATTTGCCTCAGTCACTTTGCTGTAGGACGCACGGTTTGTGAGATATGAGCAAATTAAGACCAACACTCATGATTTTTTCAATGTAGAAAAATCGACATCTGTAGGGGTTCTGGCGGTTCCTATAGAATTTTCCACAGCTCATATCTCGAGAACGGTGCGTCGTAGAACAAAAAACATGTACATAATTTTTGTAGCTTATGACTTGATCTAGAGGATGGCATTAGAAAATTTACGAAATAACCATTATTTGGGCAAATTTTTGAAAAAAACAGGGAAATTTGTTTCTCTGGCGTAAATTGTATGAAATTTTACATCGGCTTTGAAGGAAGGTCGATCTGAATTGTTGCTCTGGACGTGAATTCACATTGTGCAAGTTTTCATCACAGCCAATCACCGGCAAGGCTATAATTAAAATTATTTTACTACAAAAAGTGCCTTATCCATTAAAAATGATAGCCTCATAACGGTGAATTTGTCCTTTCTTCAGCCCCATCCTCTAGATCAAGTCATAAGCTACAAAATCTGCCTCAGTCACTTTGCTGTAGGACGCACGGTTTTTGAGATATGAGCAAATTAAGACCAACACTCATGATTTTTTCAATGTAGAAAAATCGACATCTGTAGGGGTTCTGGCGGTTGCTATAGAATTTTCCACAGCTCATATCTCGAGAACGGTGCGTCGTAGAACAAAAAACATGTACATAATTTTTGTAGCTTATGACTTGATCTAAAGGATGGCATTAGAAAATTTACGAAATAACCATTATTTGGGCAAATTTTTGAAAAAAACAGGGAAATTTGTTTCTCTGGCGTAAATTGTATGAAATTTTACATCGGCTTTGAAGGAAGGTCGATCTGAATTGTTGCTCTGGACGTGAATTCACATTGTGCAAGTTTTCATCACAGCCAATCACCGGCAAGGCTATAATTAAAATTATTTTACTACAAAAAGTGCCTTATCCATTAAAAATGATAGCCTCATAACGGTGAATTTGTCCTTTCTTCAGCCCCATCCTCTAGATCAAGTCATAAGCTACAAAATCTGCCTCAGTCACTTTGCTGTAGGACGCACGGTTTTTGAGATATGAGCAAATTAAGACCAACACTCATGATTTTTTCAATGTAGAAAAATCGACATCTGTAGGGGTTCTGGCGGTTCCTATAGAATTTTCCACAGCTCATATCTCGAGAACGGTGCGTCGTAGAACAAAAAACATGTACATAATTTTTGTAGCTTATGACTTGATCTAGAGGATGGCATTAGAAAATTTACGAAATAACCATTATTTGGGCAAATTTTTGAAAAAAACAGGGAAATTTGTTTCTCTGGCGTAAATTGTATGAAATTTTACATCGGCTTTGAAGGAAGGTCGATCTGAATTGTTGCTCTGGACGTGAATTCACATTGTGCAAGTTTTCATCACAGCCAATCACCGGCAAGGCTATAATTAAAATTATTTTACTACAAAAAGTGCCTTATCCATTAAAAATGATAGCCTCATAACGGTGAATTTGTCCTTTCTTCAGCCCCATCCTCTAGATCAAGTCATAAGCTACAAAATCTGCCTCAGTCACTTTGCTGTAGGACGCACGGTTTTTGAGATATGAGCAAATTAAGACCAACACTCATGATTTTTTCAATGTAGAAAAATCGACATCTGTAGGGGTTCTGGCGGTTCCTATAGAATTTTCCACAGCTCATATCTCGAGAACGGTGCGTCGTAGAACAAAAAACATGTACATAATTTTTGTAGCTTATGACTTGATCTAAAGGATGGCATTAGAAAATTTACGAAATAACCATTATTTGGGCAAATTTTTGAAAAAAACAGGGAAATTTGTTTCTCTGGCGTAAATTGTATGAAATTTTACATCGGCTTTGAAGGAAGGTCGATCTGAATTGTTGCTCTGGACGTGAATTCACATTGTGCAAGTTTTCATCACAGCCAATCACCGGCAAGGCTATAATTAAAATTATTTTACTACAAAAAGTGCCTTATCCATTAAAAATGATAGCCTCATAACGGTGAATTTGTCCTTTCTTCAGCCCCATCCTCTAGATCAAGTCATAAGCTACAAAATCTGCCTCAGTCACTTTGCTGTAGGACGCACGGTTTTTGAGATATGAGCAAATTAAGACCAACACTCATGATTTTTTCAATGTAGAAAAATCGACATCTGTAGGGGTTCTGGCGGTTCCTATAGAATTTTCCACAGCTCATATCTCGAGAACGGTGCGTCCTAGGACAAAATTTTCGTACATATTTTTTGTTGCTTATGACTTGATTTAGAGGATGGAATTTGAAAATTCCCCAATTTACCGTTATTTGGGGAAATTTTTGACAAAAACAGGGAAATTTGTTTCACTGGCGTAAATTATATGAAATTTTACATCGGCTTTCAAGGAAGGTCGATCTGAATTGTTGCTCAGGACGTGAATTTACATTGTCCAAGTTTTCATCACCCTACATCGTCGGCAAGTGGGTAATTAAACTTATTTTACTGCGAAAAGTCCCTTATTCATTAAAAATTATCCCATGATAACGGTAGTTCCGTCCGTTCTCCAACTCCATCCTCTAGATCAAGTCATAAGCTACAAAATTGGCCTGCGTCACTTTGCTGTAGGACGCACGGTTTTTAAGATATGAGCAATTTAAGGCAACATTCATATGAGCAAGTTAAGACTGCATTCAGTCCTTGTACATCTTTGCAGGACAAACCCGAAGCCGCATCCGACTGCTTTAAGTCACTCAAACGTTCCTTGACAATTTTTCTTCTCAAATTCGATTCATGTGTCCATCCACGTCTCCCTCTGGTTCTCAACAAAATTCGCATTTTCTCATCTTCTCCAACCTCACTCCGTCGACCATTCCTCTGCATCCGCCAATTTATATCCTGTATCCATTCACCATTATCCCCGCCACTCAGAAAGAAAAACATTAACAAGCTTCCCACGCCAATTATGGCTGATGGTCCCTCCAAAGGATATATGTGACATGATATTCAAACCGAGGAATCCTTCAAATGTCCTTTTAATGAGGTTGGCTGTTCGCATAACAATGCATCAATGTTCCTTTGACAAGACCGAACCACCATCGTGTTCCCCTTCTATCTCAGGGATCCAGTCTGCAAAACCGTCTCTCCACTCTCCACTCTCCACTCTACACTCTCCACTCTACACTCTCCACTCACCATTCACCACCGAAGTCTGCAAAGTCCCCTCTTTCTCCACACGACACATCCTTCACAGTCACTGCTCCTTCCCCATTTGCAGGGGACTCTCTCTTCTCCACTCACGACGTCATCATCGTCGCCGACTGGAATATTTGTTGACACTCAAACGCGCAGGCGTCAGCTCCCAACGTCTAAGGTCAGACGGCACTTGTAATGGCAAAAGGATAACCATCCCCCAAGCAGCCGCCGGGCGGGGGTGGTTTCCAATGTCATGCAGCACCACCGACAGTGGCAGCGGCTGCAAGTCACTTCGTGCGTTAGTCCACAACGAACACTGTTTGCATACGGTTGTCACATCCCACCACATCGCGCGCCAGAAGTCTGTTATCCTCTGCTCTCGATTCCCGGTACGAAATCCTTTCCATTTGCTCGCAGTTCGGTTGGTGTTTTGCGGTTTCGCTCGAAAATAAATGTCTCACTGTCCGAACGATTACCATGGCCAAGCAATCACGAGGATTATGCTTCGTTTAAGGATTACCAGTGCATTTTAAGGATACCAGGACACCGCTTAGTGAATTTGCTAAACACCAGTAATTCGTCATACGGACGACGGCAGCAGCGGTAGCGACGGTGACGACGGTGACGGCACTGTCCGTCAGTGTTGTGTGAAGTGAAATTTAATTTGTGCTCGCCCCGGGGGGAGACAGTGCGAGTCCTTGTGAAAAATTATGAAAAACTCCCCCAGGATGTGATGTGGTGTGTGTGCTAACTCCGCAAAGCAAAACAAAAAAAAAGGCAAAACAAGTGCGCGGTGATTCATTCGACGAGAGGTGTGTGTTTTCGTGTCTCGTCGGCTCCGGCGTTAAGCCGCTCATATATCCTTTCGCCATTTGGAGCCATTTATTTGGGGATCTCTGTCGCCGTGGGTTCGTGTGGTTGTGGGGCTTGTGGATGTCTTGGGGGGAATGACGCCGAGATAATAAAGATTTCTCCTCGACTTAATGGAGTTGAATTTCTAAACCACTGAATTATGGTTGGCCTTCGACTTGATCTCTAGGCTCGTCTCTGTCCATGTGTGTGCGTGTGTGTGTGTTCATGTGACATGTGAATATGATTCCATGTCAAGAGGATTTTAATTGCTCGAGGAAAGGAGACTGTGTGTACTGCTCGCGCACCGGCCTTGTGATGTAATTAAAGTTGCCCGCTTGGCAGAGGGAATTTCTCGTTTTTTCCATTTGTGTGTCATCAAAGGAATTTTCATTCCGTCGTCGTCGTCGTCGCCGTGATGCATCTGGCCTCGTCGCCTGTCCTGTTGACACGACTCACTGGCGAGGTTATTGCCTCAGCATGTGATCGGGAACGAAATTTGACGGCTGGATGCAATGCGCGCTTCACGGGCACACCGGCGACAATTAGTTTGTGAACATGTGAGAAAGAAAAGTGGGCGAAGAGAAGAGTTTAATGAGAAAGTTAATGAAGTCTGTTGACGACTGGGATGGGATGTGGAGTGATGATGGGTCGAGGAGATGTAGGTGACGTCGGGCTTTGTGGGGTCCTAGCTGGCTCACGAGGAGATTCAGGTGACTTCGAGTTTTCACTTGGCAAAGGCAGTGATTGGGGGAAACGAGTGTTGAGTGGTCTCTGTGAGGAATTGCTTGGCAAGGACTTTACGGGAGTTGACTCGTTTTGGTCTTGGCAATGACTTCAGAGGAGTTTTTTGTTTTCTTGTGCAACCCATGTGGTAAAGGCAGCGACACGGGAAATCGATTGTATCGAAGGGTTGGAGTTAACACAGAAGACGTACTGGTTTCCTAATGAAAAATAGAATGTCCTTAATAGCGAGTCTCTTTAATTCCCCTGAAAATACGTTTCCTGAGCTAGAATAGTGCCAGTCACATAGAATGTGCTCGGATGTCTCATTTTCCTGTCGAGTCCTACCGTGTCGCCATTGCTTGTCCTGACAGGACAGGTTGAATTTATTAATGTGGTAATTCAAGCTGCATGCTTTGCCTTGTTTGCCTGTGCTTGAATTTCCTAGTTGAGGCTGAGGATTTCCTTATAGGAATAAGGTCTGATTATCACGAGTTTCCATCATAATACCGACGAGTGAGAAGAAAGGAAGGTTTAAGGTCCAATAGGACTTCAGTGTGGCGCGGTCCCATCGCGTCAATCCACGTACCTAACCTAACCTAACCTAAGGACTGATTATTATTGACGGATTGCTTCAGATCATCCTCGTTGGCTAAGTGACCTAGGCCAGTGCGAGGCTTGTTTTTCCATTCGTTAATCAGGGTTGTCGTTGATGTCGCAGATTCCTAGCCATTCCGAATTTATCTGGGGAGTCTTTGCCTGCAATCCCTTTGCGTCCAGGGACCCAGCCGAGCTTAAATTTTTTGTGTCCGGCAAGGGATTGTAGTCCACATTGGACTTTTTTGATGTCTATAAGGTTGGACGATGGTGCCTTAAGTGCTGCTCGCCTGTCTAAGCACCTAATTCACATGATCAGATTTGGAAAACTTTCAGATTTAGAGCCGAGGAGGGCCGGAGAGGAGCCCTTATAATTTGGCGAAGGACCAAAGAAATGGGAGCGTTGTTCAAAGATCCGAATTTTTGCCAAAAAACGCGAGGGTTCATCAAATCATGCCTCAGAGGTTTTGGCACACATTTTCCGGGTTTCGAAACCTCGCACTTTCGAAAGCAAGTTGATGAGTTCATCGTGAGGGATTGTCAAAGCGGACAAGCCTATAGGTATTCATTTTCTCATTTTCAGTCTGTTTTTTTCTGTTGTTCTCAAAACTTTTATTTTCTATCAACAATCGGGGAGAGAACGACTGGATTTCGCATTTGATAGAGTGCCTGCCCCTGGTTAGCGGGGCCCCCGGTTCGAATCCCAGTGAAAGCAAAGTTAATACGCTTTTATCTGGCTTTCAAATCTGGTCAAGACACCATTTGCCGTTGGGATCAACTTAACGTATCACAATGGACCAACTAGGTCTAAGTGTGCTGGTGAATTCACTAGCAGCCCAACTACCTAACCTAACCCTATCAATAACCAGACAAAACCGGCCACTTAAAAATTGACCTCTAATGACATTTGAAAGCACTTCAATCTTGATGGGACCGGCTTAAGGAGGTTTCAGTAAAAGTTTATCCAAACCTCACGATTTCGGTTCGGAGGGAACATAGCGTTAGCGCCCTTGAAACCCGTAAGCAGATTGTCATGGCGTGGATTTTAGTTTGAAATGTTGAGCTTGACACGCTGAAGGACTCCCACCCCGTAGGTATGGAAATCCTCCTCCAAAGACTTCGGCCTCAACTTCATCCAAGTCCATCTTGGACCCGTGTGTACTTCCTTCACAGTTCTGGATGGTCTCAAACAATTTAATATTCTGCCTGCCAATTTACTGTCAGGCCGGCGACCCATACAGGATCTGAGCCTGCCTTCCATCGCTGACGTTCCTGAAGACTCTTCTAGTCATCAAGACCAAGCTATCTTGCGTCCGCAATAATTTCGTCCTTATACCACGGATTCGGTCATCCTCCTCCTGTCCTTCTCGAACTAGAAAGCTCGGACTTGAAGGCCCTCTTAGCTGGAGAATCGTTGTCCATGGGCTCGATGTAGCCGAGCCACTGCAGTCGACGGTTTTTTGACTTTCGGACTTTCTGGTACAGCTCGTAAAGCGGTTGTGTCTTCTCCTTCCTCGCACAAAAGGCGCCATATAACTCACGTAGAGGCCAGCTGGTCCTGACGCCAGATCAGCTCTCCTGGTGTAATCATCGTCCAGATTTCTGCTCCTAACCAACATTTTCCTTAACAGCTCTCATGAGAGATCTTTGTGAAGTTTTGAAGAAATCTTTAACAAATCGTCGGTTGCTCCCCGTTGACTCCAGGCAACTCCTGTGCTCCTGTCAAAGCTACGGCCATATTTTTTAAGGATTCCCACTGAGTTTCTTTTTCTCCCAGATGCCTTCCCTGCAACAAAGGCTGCGGCAGTCAAAAACAAAACATTTCCAAAGCCCACCGACCCCTCTTTCGGTTCTTATACGAATTCGATGTGTTCTTTCTTCCGACTCCCTTGTCAAATTAAAGCCCGCTGATCTTTTAAACCATTTAAAGTCCCCTTCTACACAAGTACAGTCACCCAGCAATGATTGCGACAGTAACTCGCTTAGTAATCCATTTTCCCTCACACACCGGCTCTCTGTGTGCTCCTCGCTTTGCCAATGAAACAGACTTCTCTCGCCAAAAATCAAGTATGTCTTTGACGCAACAAGGAATTGCATGCTTTTAACATCGCATGTCTCCCATACACCCGCCTCGACCACGGGTCACGCTCGTACAGCTTTTTTTTTATTGGACACTAAGCGAAGTTCAAAGACATCCCTTTTGGCCACTATCCAGGCACGCCACCACATTCCTCACTTCTCTTTACCCACCTCCATAGGACTCATTCGAGTGCATTCAAGCGAAGCCAAACTAGGTGACCTCTGTCTCCACCACTCGCTGCTGGATTCCATGCCCCACCAGGGGACAAGCGAAGAGGACTGACAACATAGAAAGAAGAACCAAGTGAATTACACTCGCCATGTTCAACCTCAATCTGTGATGCACTTTGGTGACATTTATTTGTTAAGCACTTTGCCACCGACGACTCTGGCAGGACGACGAAAAGAAACCTCGTCCAAAGACACATTCACTCCGCTTTCAAACTTGAGAGTTGACTTCAATCTTTCCCGTCATTGACACACACACACACACGGGTGCTATAAAGGAGTGCAATGGTTTGCCGTTCGTCTTCTTGTCCTCGTTTCGATTCAAACGAAATATCTGTGGCTGACTGAAGGGAATCCCTCTCTCTCTGTGTTCCGCTCGTTCGGTCCTGCACTTATCTAACATTCCACTCGGTTGTCTTTGCAATTGATGTCGTGGCTTTTCGTTTTTCAAAAGTTGCCATGGCGTCCTGCCTCGACTCCTGACGGTGCCCGTGCTCAAATATCGGATACGCCAGGGCACCGCATTCTTTTGTGAAGAAGTGTATTTTCGAATTTCTCAGCGGTTTCGAATTCGAATTGGGATCTTCTTTTAATTTTGAAACTTTCAAGTGTTGTGGCATTCTTCCACCGAGAGGGTGGCGTGTGCAAATTGAGAGACCTCCTCCTCCGCACTCACAAGCCCTTGGGGTTTCTTCTCCAAAATAAAGAAGACGACGAAAAATTAAAACATGTCATTCGAGGGTTTTGGATATTGAAGCAGCGGCAGACTTGTATTCTTTCGTTTCACTTGAGGGTGATGTTACTTTCTAGCGTTCGTAGCGTGCTCCATCAGCCAGATGGCTGCATTCGGAGGGCGAGCGATGGCAGGCGAGGAAGCTAAGTGGATGTGCAATTATGGGAGATGCCTTGGAGGCTTTGGGGATTTTCAAATAACACATTTGGGACGGTTTTGTGATGAGGAAGGACGTGAAATGGAATTTTAATTATAAGGGAATTAGGAGAAAAATTCACTCACTCTCTGTTTCTGTGTCGGAGTTTTTGCGGGGGGAAATTGCCTTTTTGTGTTAAGCTCTCGGTCCCCCTTGGCTAAGCAGCGAGCGAAAATCATTTGAAAATCTCTTGAGAGTCCGTGCGGTGACGATCTGAGCTAGATTCCAAGGTGAAGAAGTGCTTTTTGTGATTTTTGAATCACCTGAAGTTGAGAGGAGGGGAGAGCCTGTTGAGGAAAGTCCTTGACGGTCTGGTTGGATTTTTGGGAAGAATCTTGTCTCAAGGTTAATGAGAGGCAACAGAGATTTTAATGATTTTTTTTTGGTAAAAAGAGGAGGGTACTGAAAGGACCTTTAGTCGTTTTTAGAAATTCTGATTAAATTTTCGACTGACTCATTTCGATTTGAAGGAAAGCTTCTGTCAGAATCTGGCGTTAAGACATGCATTCAGCTATCAGATTCTCACAAAAAGTACACGAGTCTATTTGCGTCCTTGAGGTATCCCACTTCTGATTAAGTTCTCCACTTCCTGGGTTCATGACTCTTGCACAGACAATATAAACATTTTTTGAGACTCTTAGTCGTCCTGACTCTGAATAGTATTTGGTTTTTGTATTCTGATCAAGTCTTTGACTTCACGGTCCACGTAGAAAGGACTCTTAGTCGTCCTGACTCTGAATAGTATTTTTTAAAAGTCTGATCAAGTCTACGGGCCACTTTGAAAGGACCCTTAGCCGTCTTGTTTATATAAAAGATTTTTTTTAAATTCTTATCGTCAACCTCAGGTTTCTGCCAGGTCGTGGCTCAGGATAGGCGTTCAACTATCAGATTCTTCAAAAAGTACGCGGGTCTATCTGCATCCTTGAGGTATCCCACATCTGGTCAAGATTTCCACTTCCTTCGTCCACGGACCTATGAATTTAATCTCCTGCTTGATTCTCCTTAATTGATCCAAATCATGAATTCGAATCCGAAAAAAAGTACGGTGGTCAATTCGCAACCCTGAGGCACCCAACTTTTTCTTCTACCTAAGCCCCCACCGGTCTCGTTAGTCCCCAAAATCCCATGAAGAATGTGTCTTTTCTGAGAATGTGTCCTCATGACTACCCTGTGCACAGTCTATTTTCCGCACTGTTGTCCAGTCACTCCACCATGGCCTGTGTTTTTTTTCCCTTAGGTTTCCCTTTCAAATCCCAACACTTACGATCATCACTTAATGAATTATAGTCCTGTTTAAGCACATGCTCCCCCCTGTGCTCGAGTTTGACGGCTCTAAGCTCTGCAATTAATTTTCCCATAAAATGAACTAACACTCAGTCACCATTAGTTACGGCTGCTGCCGCTGTCTGCGGACCGGGGGAGTATCTCAGGGCATCCCCTTCATCGTTCTTCTCATACACAACCGCCCCCTTTTTTGCCCTCCCCCCGCACAAACGTAAACAGTGTCCAAGAGTCACGACATTGACATGTCACTCCCCCACCAGTCATTCGCCTTCCCCAAATCGTGTCCAAATAATTGATATACACACCCCCCCACGTTGCACACCCCCACAACCCAAGCGACGAGCGCGCACGTCCCCCCAAGACGGTTGTTTATCTGTTCGTTCTGCCGGCACAGGACATCCACCCAAAAGGACATTCACAGTGATAAGGATTTATGAAACGCATTAGTAGTATCCTCCGAATGTGACAAACAGTGCTAACAAAAATCCCCGAAATGTGTCCTCGTAATTAATTACACAAACATCCTTCGTTCGTGCGTGGCAAAAAGTGTGTGTGCGTTCATCCAATGGCGGGTATCACCCGAAAATCAACAGGAAGCATGTTAAAGCAACTCTCGAACGCCTCTGGCGAAAGATGCTCCCACAAGAACACCAGCACGTCGCAAGCAAACATCGAGTTAGTGCTGACGGAACGACCGCCTCTGGGGGAGGCGGTTGCACTCTGAAGACATCCGTGTACGATTGGGACTCGCCCAGTTCGTTTACGGGCACAGTCAAACGACGTCCTCATTCCGTAGACGGCACATCAAATTGTTCCTCCTCATCGCTGTCATCACCATCATCTTCCTCCTCGTCGTCGTCGTCCTCGGCGACATTTGAGAATAACAACAGCGGGGGATATAGAAAAAGTTTCCAGTATCATCGGCCATCTTCTGGTCAGCAACAGATAAGAAGGGCAATCCAACAGCCTCCGGACGACAAATCCAATCAAAGACGAACAACAAAAGCCAACCACCACCATCAGCAGCAGAAGCAGCAACAGAAGCAGAAGCAGAAGCAAAAGAAAATGTCCTCGAAGCCGACCAAGTTACGAATTCCGAAAGCGTCAGATCGAAATGCCAATGCGACCGGAGGGGGAGTTGTCGTTGTCGTGGACAACACCCCATCGTCGGGAGGAACCCTAAGGAAGCACGAAGCAAGAGCGAAACTTTCACAATTAAAATCGCCCGGGAATAGAGTTCCCGGCCGGAATCAAAGTTCAAAGAAGTCAACCACGCCAACGAGCGGAGCTGCACCGCTGACTTCCGTTGAGGCGGTACCATCATCGCCACCCTCCCCAGCAGCGGGAGCAACGCCACCACCGAACGGCTTTGTAGGCCCCACTGGGAACGGTACCAGTGCTGGCTATCGATTTACCCAGAATCCGTATGATGCAGTCGAGTTCACGGAACTCTTCTGTGACTTTCCCGTTAGCTATGAGTCAACAGCAATTATCGGGGCGAATAACTTTCATATGAACGGCGGCGTTAAACCGCTGCCTCCCCCATACCGAGAGCCACCGCCACCGACGCCGCCACCAATCTCCCAGATGCCATCGTTCCTCCTGCATGCCAGTGCCGTGACGGGTGGCAAACGTCAACAACAGGACGATGCAACAACAAACATTCACACCCACCCTCACCCTCACCCCCAGCCGCACAACAACAGCAATAGCAACAGCAACGCATCATCGCCATCACGAGGCAAAGTGGTGCTCAGCAAAAAGGAACGCAAGGAGTTAATCAAGAACAACAACAAGTCAACAAGAAGGGCAACAACAGCAACAACAGCAGCAGCGGCACAAGCGACATCAACGGCGGCTGTGGATAATGCTGGAACTGACAGTTGCGAAGCAACAGCTCTTCAGAGGAGTCCTGCAGCAGGCCACCACCACCACCCGAGCGAGGACGATGGGAGTGAGAGTGGGGGTGGGAGACACCATCACCACCATCATAATACGGTTGCCAGTGCGACAGCATTATCGGTGGAGGCAATTGTGGTAAGTGAAACTTCATCGCCCAGCAAACAAAAGAGTCCCTACAAAGGACGAGTGACTGAGCTGAAGAACTGCATAGCGAAAATCAACAGTCGCGGTCTATTCTCCGCGCTCAACAAGACCAAGGAGACGACAACAACGCCGTCGTCGACGGTGGTGGTGGGCTCCGTAACTAATCTCCAGCAGACAATGGAAGCCAACAGCAGCCACGAAGTGGCGCAGCAGCCAGACTCATCGTCGAGCCCGTTTAAAAACATTCCAGTGCGCCAGCGAAAGGGCGGCATACCGCCGATGGAGAACTACTGCCTCTTCGATCCGTCGGTCGACTTTATCAACGAGAAGACCCTGAAGCGGCGCTTGCGGAACGATTCGCCCTCGCCGCCGCCCCTCCATCACACCGTCGACGAGGAGGAGTTTATTCAGGAAATCATATATCACGACGACGATGACGGCGACGTGGACGACGACGTCGATGATGACGACGAGGACCCCAACAACAGCAGCAATCCCTTCGAGCACCACAACTACTTCGTCATCGATCCCGAGGACTTTGAAATCGATCCCAGCAGCCTCGGCATGGGCATCGACATCGGCATTCCCAATCCGTTCACCAACGAGGAGATTATCACCCAAAAACTGCTCGCCTCCAAGTCGATATCCTTGGAGAAAGTGAACACCCCCACCGCCGCCGGCGGGACGGAGGGGACCGCACTTAACCAATCGACGACATCGTCGAAAACCGACGATGACAGCAGTGCCAACAGCGGCAGCCAGGCCAACGATGACAGCAACAACAACGACAGCAGCAACAATGACATGATGATTGGTTCGTCGACGTCGACGGCGGCCTCCAGTTCGTCGTCGTCCGGCTCGTCGACGGTCACCAAGAAGCTGTCGTTTCTGAATCTCTCTCCGTTTCGCAGCAACTCGTTGCGGTCACATCACTCGGACGGTGGCTGTGTCGTTGGTGATGGCAGCACCAGTGTGGGCGGTGGAGGGGGAGGACGAGGAGGAGGAGGAGGGGGTGGCGTGGGAGTCAGCGGAGGCATCCGAAGTGATGATGTGCAGTTTCGTCATCGAACGATACCAATCGAATCCAATTACGTGCTATTCAATCCGGGACCGGTGCCAAGTCGCAACGTTCAGTACAAGATACGGAAGCCACGTCCGCTGTCCACACACAGCGATGCCGATAGTGGATTCCTTAGTCCTTGCTCGCCGGATGAATTGAAATTCAATCCGGCGATCCTGGTGTTGCAGCAGTGCGATAGTGTCCAAGGATACATCGAGGTGAGTTCTTCTTCAATTTAATTCCTTTTTCTTTTTTTTTTTGTGGTGGTTATCGGGTGTGTTTTTGTCTCCTTTTTTTGGTTTTACTGCAACGATTGGCAGTGCGCTGGAGAGAGGACGCCTCGGAAGTGTGTCTTTCATAAGTAGTGTGTGTCCTTGCGGAGGGGACACACTGTGGTGACAGGAGCGACTTGGGTTTGCTCGAGGATGGGGCGCCATTGAATGTGAAAGGGGCGGCATATCTTGTTTCGGAGTGATGTGGCTAAGTGCTCGTCGGGTGAGTGTCCTGTGGACATCCGGGGATCAGTTTCCATCGTCGTCGTGCACGCGTCGAGAGTCCTCAACAATTTAACGCCAACATCCGCATCTCCCTGATCATTCTCGCCCTTCCTTCGTGGACTCCTTCCTCCGGAACGAGTTCCCCTTTCGGATTCCATTTTGATTAGGACTGAGCAACCTCATCAGATCCGCTCCTGTAGATTCACTCCTCCTCGTCGTCGTCGTCGTGATTCCCTTGCAAAGAAGCGAACGCTGCACTTTTATGCGACACTGAGCACGGGAGCACATCCAATGGCAGCACATGCAGCAGCTTCACTTGCTCGTCCATCTCTCCCATTCCCCTGCCGTGCCATCACAGCCTCCTTGCCACACTCAACTTCGGATTGATTGTACCCTAAGGCATTGAAGGCAATTTATCTAATCAGCACCACCCCCACCCTCCACGACGGCGCCGGGCGATGGGATATCAACGACGACGCCCGGCGAAAGGGTACCCAAAAATATTCGTATTCCAGCGGTGGCTGTGCCCACCCTTCGGACAAGTGAGCCCTTCGCCCCCTTCACTGAGACACTCTGGAGGAAAACCTCATTTAGCCAAGTGTGCCAGAGTCAGTGCCGCCACCACCACCACCACCGCGCTGCACTGTTCAGTGTGCAATCGCAAGCTCGACGTTTTAATCCACCATTCCATAGACTCGCTCCCACTCCCCTTTGACATATCGTTAGAGGGTTGGACAGGATGGCGTTCTTAAGAATTTTAATGTTGCCACGTGGACGACGACGACGACGAGGCGACGGTGCTTGTTGGTGTAAAACATCAACCGATCCCTTGTTCGTTTTGTGTTTGGCCGATATTGGAAATCCTTCAGGCTTGACGAATCACTGGTAACCCACCGGAGCGACGAACATACCCCCGAGGGTCGTCGTAGAGTGGAACACACAAAAATGGAAAAAAAAAAAAACAGACAGAAGGACTGACATACGGTATTATGGAGATAAGCTCGCAGACTATGGCTGTTTGATAAATGACCGCAATAAACGCGAACGGAGTTATTCGTCTTCATTGTGTGTGTGTGTGGGGTGAGTGGGGGAGGAGGAGGAGGATTGTGTTGAAGTTCGGGGAATTGTGACGAATATTACTCAGATTGTGATGGTGACTGTTGACAGAATTTGCATAGACACCAGTGTCAAGGGACGTGTTTTTGAGGAGCAACACTAACTCGTCAGTTCTGTCGTCGCCGCGCCCCCACCCCCGCCTCGCTCTGTTGTTTGTCGTGTTGCCAAGGATGTGGAGCAAGTGGCAGTAGTTGTGAATGCTGCCAGTGATGGCGAATGACAAAGTGCGACGCTGAACGACATCGTTCGCATTGTCTACGACTTGATCTTTATGTGCTCGTTTGGGAATTGAATTACTCGAGCTTGGACGCTGACGAAGTGTTCCGGATTTATTTTAAGACTGCGAAGGCATCAAGGGTGGACCTTGGTGCGGTCTGAATTCGGCTTAAAAGTGCTCGAAGTTTGATCTCGGATCAGACTTCCAAGTCTTTGAGCGTGAGCCGAGAATTTATCGACATTTGGCTTGCTCGAAGCATTGGCAGTTTTCTAATAACCTTCCAAAGCCCTGAGCGTCGAAGTTGTCTTGAAGCTACTCGAAGGCGTTTAGATCTTGGACGGTTTTCAAGGCATTCCGCGTGAACCGGGAGCTGATCGGAATTTAGCTTGAGAGTTTGGCCATTGTTGACGAGACCCTTGGGGCTTACTTCAAGACCTTCAAAGGCAACGCGGGTGGAATGGTCTAAGCTTCTCAAAGGTTGGCTAGTTTTTTAAAAGGCTTCCAAGTCCTTGACCGTGAACCCAGACTTGAACAGGATTTGTCTTGCTCGCAGCTTCGTCAGTTGTTAAAGAAATCTTTGCTTCGGAACTTCGAAAACCTCAAGTTTCGACCCTAATTTGATCGGGAATTCCATGGAAATATGGACGATTTCTATGAAAGTCTTGGGTTCAGTTTGCATTTATGACTTCAAAGGGAACGAGCGTAGACCTGGGTTCGGCCGGTATTCGGTTAAAAAGCACTCGAAGGTTGGTTGGTTGTTTTCGAAGTCCCAGGTCTTTCTTTAGTGCATACAGAGCCTCGAGCATAGACCTGTAGTTGGTCGGTATTTTGCTTAAAGAGGCTTGAAGCTTGATCAGTTGTTTACGAAGTCCTGGAGTTTGTCACAAGGTCTCCAAGTCTCTGAGCGTGAGCCCGGAAATGATCAAAATTTGATTTGTTCGAAGCTAGGATAGTTGCGTGAGCTCGGGAAAGATTGTGATTTGATTTGCTTGAAGCTAACTATCTCTAAGAAACTTCCAAAGCCTTGACTTGAAACCTTGGCGGTTGTTGACGAAGCCTTCGGCGCTTGCTTCTAAGCTTGAGCTTGGATTTGGCTTGAAGGTTGGTCGGTTGCTTACGAAGGTCTAGTCTCAGTTTCAAGTCTTCCAGCCCAGCCCAGCTTTAAGGAGACGAAGGCCGAGGTGAGCCATATAATCTATCAACATCCTCCTCCATTTCTTCGAAAGTGGTCTTCAGCTTTGTGACAGAAACACTCACCCGAGGTCTGCACCATGTGGCCCTGGTCCCAGCAATCACCGACGTCCTACCCCCTTCCGCTCCTTGCAATCCAATCACCGACGCATCTTGCATTTTTTCCCAACTCTCCCAGTTCCATGTCCCAAACCAATCAACAACGGCACACACCATGCCAAGGACAACAATTGATGTCAAATTTTCATGTGCGGCTCGTTCAAATTAAGTCGAAGATTGGATGTGTTTGTGAATACACCCTCTTCCCCCTTTCATCATCGCCTGTGGGAACCGCATTTTTCTCAATAACAACCATCCAAGCACAATGTCCTTAAATGAAACCCCCCGAGGGATAACCCGGGTGAGGGCTGTGTCAAACTAGAAAACAAAAGCGTATCCCACTGCAGTGGGACACAGGCAAACGCAAACAAAAAACAAAAAAAAAAATTCCCCACGAAGCGTCGAATCCTGAAGAACATAAAAATATAACAAACGATGTGAAAGATATCAGGTGAACGGATATTAATTTATATCGAGACCGTACGTATGTACGCGCGCAACCACTGCCACAAGAGTCGTCGTCGCATCGTCTTCACATCGTGGTCCTGCTCGACGTAGTCCTGCCACCCCTCCCGTGGGCGTTGTGTCTTTGTTTTATTCTTCTCCACATATTGTTGACATTATTGATGGCAAGGATTTTTTTCCTGTTGTCTCCTCCTTCTCCTGTTTACATTGTTATACTCAAGGATAGCCTGGGTGAATGCGAGTGTGTGTGTCGGTGTGCTCTTTTTCTGTAGTGCAGGCGTATCTTTTGTTTCATTGTCAGAAATTGGTTCTATTTACATTTGAAATATGGTATTCTGGTGCAGCTTATGGGAAAGGCAAACACTAGGGGATACCGGACGGAGGGATACGTATCCTTGAATCAATAAGCTCTCTCTCGGTTAGTGTTTGCACTCTTTGACGAGGACTCCGTGTGGTTCTGTGTACTGGTTCATTTTGAAGAATTGGTCATCACTGTAAAACACTCATTAAACGGTTGAACATTTTAAAGTGGGCGGTGGGCGGTGGGGGTGATGTTCTGGTGATAAATTGCCGATGATTAAAATTTTAATGAACCCGCTTGCTCACTTGACTGCTGTCACAGTGGAATTTCGCTGGCGCCCAACAGATGGTCTCAGCCTCTGAAGTGACATATCGTTATTTTGTTTTTCGGCTTGAAGGAATGAATGATTGTACAGTGAGCGATGGGGGACATAGGGTCAGAGATTCGAAATTGTTGAACAGTGGCATTTTCATGATTGCTTGAGTTTTCGATTCCTTTGGCTTCATTCGACCTTGGTTCGTCATGGACAGCTAAGATTGTTCGACCGTATTGCCTTAAAAATCATCAAAGATCTCAAAAATCTCTTCAAATTTATCAGAAAATCCACTTAAGTCCTGTAATAGTGGTTTTCAAAAACATTTCCTTCTACATGTGGTCCAAATCGCCTTCCCTACGGCATCCAATTCCCACACATCCATCAACTGTGTCTATGTCCTCATCGCTGATTGTATTCTAATCCAAACCACGTAGAGAAAGAATCACCATCCACCATGAAACCATTTAAACCCTGCAAAGTCATAAGCGATACAAGAATTGTTCCACACACAGAGGATCCATCTCGAACGAAAAACAACAACAAAACTCCGAATCAAGCTGCTCTTTCAATGGCGCAAATTATTGCTCTTCATCAGGACGAAGGATAGGATGCATCAGTCATTCCGGCAACGATGGCAGTGGCGGCGCGAAAAAAGGAGAATAAATACACTCCCCATGTCCATGCCCTTTCATTCAGGCCATGTGAGTTTGTGTGTGTGTGTGTGTGAGTGGGTTTTGTGCACCCATTATTTTTCATTTTCGTTTCGTATAGTTCCCGCGGAAAATTTACGATTCTCTGTGGTCGTCCTCTGGGAGTAATTTGCGAAGATCCTTGTTTTTAATTTTTTTTTTCTCTCTTCTTCCCTTCGGCCCAGCCTCTCTATCCGCAGACTAGCTGTCTCTGGCTTATGCTTCATTTTAAATATTGTTTTTCGCTTTATTTTTGTTCGTCCTTTTAAGCCGCGATGCGCCGCACCGTTCGTTCTTTCCTCATTTTATCGCGTCGTGATGTGCATTGTGTTCCCGAAATGAAGAGGTGCATATGCACGGGAATGGAAACTTTGAAGTATGAACACTTGTTTCGATGCGTGAAGCGATGTCAGTTTGTTGTCCTTGTTAAGGATATCATGGATGGGCAGAGGTAGACAAGAGTGGATGGTGTTGTGTGTAATTTATCTTCAAGTATTTCCCGTCTTTCCCTTTTCGTAAATTGTGGTGTCGATGACCGCATTCATTGGGTTGATAAAGACTGTTATTCTTTTCAATTTGTGGTATTAATGGGGTCTTTGTTGTTATTTTAGGAACTTGTGACCGTTTGAACCCGTCTGAAGGCATCCCTCTGCAGCAGCCTTCTGAAATCAAAAATAGGTCCATAGCCTGGGCTACACCGTAGCAGACCTCTTAGTCTTTCCCGTGGTCTAAGACTTCACCGTCGTCTCAGTCTCCAACCTCGCCTCAGTCTTTCAGTGGCCTCAGTCTTTTCACCGTCGCCTCAATCTTTACCGTCGCCTCAATCTTCACCGTCGCCTCAGTCGTCACCGTGGCCTCAGTCTTCCCGGTGGTCTCAGTCTTCACCGTGGCCTCAGTCTTCCCGGTGGTCTCAGTCTTCACCGTCGCCTCAGTCTTCACGGTGGTCTCAGTCTTCACCGTCGCCTCAGTCTTCACCGTGGCCTCAGTCTTCCCGGTGGTCTCAGTCTTCACCGTCGCCTCAATCTTCACCATGGTCTCAGTCGTTACCGTGGCCTCAGTCTTCACCGTGGTCTCCCGTCTTCTCCGTTCTCTCCTGGGCTCAGTCTTCAACCCTGCCCGAGACTTCCATTTCCCATTCATCCACATTTATACCCTCATTGTGCCCACGAAGCCCCGACTATTCGGCCTTATCTCTCGCCTCCCGTTTGCTACCCTGGGAATCCAATTTGCCCCCCACACCCCGGCAGCTAATCAAATAGATGATATTTAATAAACATCACCCGCTCGGGATCCAAATTTGCCATCAAATTGTCCCTCCCGCACTCAATGGGGGCCAATTTCCTCGTTTAAGACCCCAATGCCTCCAGTTGCCATTCGTACGCGGCATTCCAAACGTGGAATGCGGCTGCCTGTCGCTGTTTTGACAACGCTCCGTCCTTATCTCCTCCGCACACGGGCGGTGGAAAACCCTAAATTCCCACGAGGCGCCTTAATTCCGCCCCCAGACGCACACACTCGCGACCCCTGAGCAGGCGACTGCCATGTCTCTCATATCTTTGGCCTCGTAGTTTTTGTTTATTTTCTTTTTAGTCTGACACTAGACCGCCAGCACCGCCGTCAGCCCCGCCATGTATGCCACCATCTCGGTATCCTTAAATCCCCAGTCGCGCGTATCCCTAGTGAGCTCCACCTTCCCCTCTTATCAACGCGTGAGCTTGTGAGTCGGAAAAAACAGTCGCGGCCAAGCAAAAAAATTCTCATAATAAATTCTCGAGCGAATAACGGTTCAGGATACGACACAGGGAATGCAATTTTCATTATTGTTTTTATTAATATTTTTTTCCTTCCTGTTTCATATCCCGTTGCTCTGATGTGCTCGCTTTGGCTTCGGCTTGACAGTGACGGGGGAGGATGAGGGCGCACGGCATGTGTGTTGCTTTTGACACGCTCGTATCCCCCCCAGGTTGCCGGGGGATGGGACTCAGCCGCACGGCACACGGGCCGTGTGGCGAGAATCAATCGCGAGAGTACAGTCGTAATGAGTTTTCATGACGTTATTGAGTGTGATGCGTTTGTAAATACAAAGTTATCGACAATCGGTTGGTTTTACTGTTGGCAGGATACACCGATGTCCTGGCTGGCTGGGAAGAATCCGTGAATATTTGTATTTAATAACTGAAAATAAACTGATAACGGATTGCATTCAAATTGGATATTACTGCACGGGGGGCAGGATATGAAATCGGTTAATGTTTTTGGTTTATAATATTTTTTGTTTGTTTGAAGTTTATTCACAGTCCAAAGCCGACAGATGTCATGGGCTTTGGCGTTGAATTAAGTCGGTGGACAGTTGGTGAATTAAAGCTGTCATTGTTCGACGGGGGCGTGGTAGGAAGGGGGGCTTGAATGGGTGGTCGAAAGCCTACTTTCCATGATGGTACGTGTCATCCTTCGGCGATGGGTTTCATTTGTTCAAATATTTCACTCAATTCATTAAACTTTTATGTAAGTGGCTAAGTCCAGGGTGAACATTTGACGACGTTGAAGACTGTGACCAAGGGGCAGACTGAGAAGGCTTAAAAGACTGAGGCGATGGTGAAGACTGATGCGACGTGGAAGACTGAGACGATGAAAAAGACTGAGACGACGTGGAAGACTGAGACGACGGGGAAGACTGAGACGACGTCAAAGACTGAGGCGATGGTGAAGACTGAGGCGATGTGGAAGACTGAGACAACGGGGAAGACTGAGACGACGGTGAAGACTGAGACTACGGGGAAGACTGGGACGACGGGGAAGACTGAGGCCACGGTGGAGACTGAGACCAAGGGGAAGACTGAGGCCACGGTGAAGACAAAAGCGACAATTAATCTTTCCTGCATTATAACTGAAAAAAAGCATAGGATCAACATTCCTACCCTGTGGGAGTTCATGTAATAAAACTCCTGCCTATCCCACCAGTTTTGTGCAAAGTTTAAAAATTTTCCATACTCTGAATTCTATTTAAACAGAAAAACACGGTACCCATTTGACAACCTTTAGGGACTCCACATAAAACAACCACTCAACCCATCATTTTCTGTGCAAATTTACAAAACACCATTTTCCCCCGTCAAAAAAAAAGACCAACAACATACGACCCACCTACCCACATGCAAATGATTAAACTCCTTTGATCTTCGATTACAACTCCTTGTGGGTGTCGTCTCCTCCCGGTCGTTCCCTATGACAGCCTCGATTGTCAAGGACCATCAAACATGAAAGTATGCTAACCACATACCGCAAAATGGCATGCCATGAGCATAATGAACACCTAACCTAAATAAACATACGTAAACATGTCACTTGGGCAGGAATGTGAAAATTCCTTAAATTCCCTCGCCGCACCGAGGAGCAGAGACAAACAACAACAACACGACTCATCCCACTCCCGGGCAAACACCTCAACTAATTACACTCTCAATTGCAAACATTTCCACCCTTCGATTCACCCTTCACTCGGAAAGGGAGAGTATTTTAATTCCAAGGACTAAATGTTGGAAGAAAAAAAAAAACACATCCTTTTGACTCACCCACCCCCGACAGACAGACATGGCAGTCAATGGCAACGATGGCAAATCCTTACGCATAATAAAATGAAATAAACGGAATCATTTTGTCGGTTGGTCCCCTTGATCCCTGTGCAGGATGTATTCAAATTTACTAATAATTTTTGAAATTCCTGTGACAAGGGATGATGATGTCCTGTTCCCCAGAGAAATCCGAGGCGTCGCCGGCAGGCCGGGGAGAGGAGAGAGTGCATGCAATCCGAGGAATTTATTGCATGTCGTCTGTTTGCTTTGTCCTTGCGCCCGGTGATATGCGTGTGAAGGTCTGGTTAGTATCCCGGTCCTCGCTCTGTCGCGGTGATGCGTATAGCGTGTAATGTAAACATTTGCACGTGAGAGTGGAGTGGGCGATGGTTGCCCTCTCCTTTCATTCAAATGTCATTTTTAGCAAGGATAACGCGGCAGCATAAGCAAGCGCGCGTTTGTGTGTGTGTGCGTGATGATGGAACACATTAAACATCTAACAAAACAGCGCCGAAGAATGCCGCCGAACCTGAGCAAACACAGCCGTGGAACTGGCGGTGGACGGGGTGAGAGTCGCAGCGCCTGCCGACGAGAGGGTGGTGGTGGCTATGTGTTTGCACAGGGTTGGCGCGTGAATGTGAGCTCTTCGAGGACGTGGATAGCGACGACTGATGACGATTTAAAATTGCATTAGATGCGAGATGTTTGTTAGCATAACTGGTCTAATAATCCGTGAATCGATGGAATCATTTCGCAAAGGGGTGGCGTCGTCTGAGGTGGTGTGTGTATTTGCCTAACGATGTAGGAAATTACTTTTTATGCACGACACTCGGAGGAGGGGTGGGGGGTGGGAGACGTTGAATTGGAGGTGTTTGCAGAAACGACTCGCAAGAGTTGGGTGGTGGGTGTTGGGTGTTGAGTGGTGAGGGAGCAGTGTTAATGATTTCCCCAGTGTGGGCGAATCGGTGATTCGGTTACGTTCATGGGGTGTTTGATAGAGGAAAGGATTATACTGCGGACGGGCTGGAGTCGGTAAATGGGTATGTGTTGCCATTTATGGTCTCGTTTGGCAATGGGAACGTTGATGAAGTCGGCGATGTTTCGGTGATGGTTCGGAGATGATTCGGGGAGGCTCTTACGTTTTATCGCTGAATCTACGAGGCTCGGCGCCATTTCGGGGGCTCTCTTGAGGTTGTTAGACGTTGCGGAAGAGAGCGTTATTTCCTTTCGATTCGTGGAATTTATGGAGACGGAGGTCTTAATGTGCGGAGAACAAGGTGGTTGTTGGTGTCGTGGTTCTAGAATTTTGAGGTTTCTGGGACTATTCGATGATGGCGTGGAGTACTTGGCATCCACTTGTAATGCAGATCTCTGTCCTTCTCCCTAAGCAGCCTTGGCTCAGTCTTCCCCAGTTTCCAAGGCTCTGTCTATCCCCCTTGATTGCCTCTTTTCAAGGTCTTTGCTCCTCTCATTTTTGTTCTCGCAATCCATACCAGCCTCGCTCCCCAGTAATTCCTCCAGTCACGCTCGGTTCCTTAAGTTCTCCCTGTTCCAAGACCCTTCCTACCCATGCTCGGTTAGACTTCTAGACTCACTCGATTCCCAAGGATTCTTCTTATCTCTAGTCTCGCTCTGTTCCTTAATCTCATCCCGTGGCAAGGCCCTTCCTGGCCAGTCTTGGTCAAACCTTTAGGTTCACTCGTGACCAGGAAGGGCCTCCTGTTTCATTACCATTCCTGGCCACACTTGGTGACACCTCTAGACTCATTCGGTCGCCAAGCCCTCCTCACGTCTCAATTCATGGTCTGTTCCTTAAGCTCCTCCTGTTCCAAGGCCCTTCCTGGCCACTCTCGCTCACATCTCTAGACTCACTCGTTCCCCAAGCCTTCCTCACATTTCACTTGTCGCTGTGTTCTTTAAGCTCCTCCTGCTCCAAGACCCTTTCTGGCCAAGCACTGAAGCAATACTTGGTCAGACCTCTCGGCTCACTCGGGTCCCAAGCCTGTTCTAAGGACTTTCCTGTCCACACCTCTGTGCTCCCCCCCCCCCCCCCAACTCGCTGCCACCATTCCATTCCTTTGAAGAGCCACCGCCACTGCCGCCGTCTTAAATTTCCCAAGTCATCCACATTCGTCTTGACTGGCAGCAGTTCCCACATTGGTGGCACCTCCCAAGTGCTGCGCTCTGCAATAATCTCCCTTGAAAGAGGCTGTTAAGCGCTCCTTCCCATCAATTATGCAAATTGCTACCGCTTAAGTCCACTTCTCCTCATAAGTAGACATTATGTTTCTGGCCTCGTCTGGGCCACGGCCATGACCATCTAGACTGCACTGGAAGTGATACCTTCGTCGTCCCGACCCCCCTTTAAAAGGAAAAAAAGAGATATTCAGCATAAATTAATATTCCATTTCGGTAAGCAGCTTACACCATTTAGGCCGACCAGTTGGCATAAATTCCCCCGAACCGAGGGTATAACAAACCGGCCGCTGAACGGACGGCTCCGTTCGCTCGCTCGGCCAAGTGGAAAACCTCACATTCGACCATAAAGAAACATTTTTGAAATGTTTTGTGTGTACACAGAAAACATTCAAGGATTTAATTATACGCCACCACTCTCCGCCGCCGGGTCGCCGCCGATCTAAAAGCTTTCCGCATTTTGCACCAGAGCCCCCTGCCTCCTGCCTCCTGCCATCGGCCGTGTTTGGTTTTTTTCATTTTTTTTGCTCTCGTTCGTCATCGTGAGCAGCGGCAGTGTACTTGAAAATCCTGGGAAATTATTTTTTATCACGATTTCCGGATTGCGACTGTGTTTGCAATGCTTTTTGTCGTTTCGTGCTCTCTGTCTCGGTTTTGGCACTTGGAAGAGCTCGTCTTGACTGGGTGGTTGGAAGGGGGGGAGGGAGATTTCTCGAAGTAAACAAAATATGAGTCTCATAACTCATTGCAGGCGGAAAGTCGGACGGCAAGGAGCTGCGAAGATGCCGGCGCGCGAGTGAGAGAGTTATTCAATTTATTCTGACTTATGAAAGTCCTTTCGACATGCAGGACGATTTTTCAAGTTTTCCTTACTTATTTCTTGTTTTTCTTTTTTTTTGTTTTTTTTGTGTCACATTGTGCTTGCCTTCGTGAGGAGAACGCGGTGGAAACGTGACAAACAAACAGAGGGAATCGAAATGAGAAATCCCTTTGAATTGAATGCTGTGAAGCTTTGTGGAAATGAGAATGACTCTCTTATCCATTCCAGATGAGGCCGAGTTTTTGGGGGCCTTCGGATGGGATTTTATATCACTTTGTGGCGCAGTCTTTGGCTGTGTTCATCCACTGTGAGATCGCGGTGAGTTGTCATTATGAAGATGAGGAGATAAACTTCAATTGCTTGGCGATTTATCAAAGATGTGGACTGGGGAAGTGCGGGAGAGTGGCGAGGTTATCTTGATCGACGAGAGTTGTCTGTCATGTCAATTGAGGTTGAATGTTTGTTGTTTTTACCTCAGAGTCATAAATTCCTCAACCAATTGAGAGCTGTCATCACATTGGAGCAATGAGCTTTGGTTTTAGGGTTGGGGAGTAAGCCACTTCCCACTTATGTCCTGCTGGATGAACGTGGCCTTTAGCTTCCTCTGTCCTCTTGAATTTTTCCAGCTAAGGCCTTCCGTTTCTAGATATAGTTTTGAGGAACAAATTGTCGGCAGTGTATGATTTAAAGCAGGACTCATGCCCCCAACGCGTTGTTCTAAGTGAAATGGTGGCTGTAAGGCCGCCAAGGTCCCCGTATTCTTCTGTTAGTGCCATCTCAATATCGTTAAATTTTTGACAGACAACGACCACGAAACTCGACAAGTTCCTCATTGGACTCCTTAGCACTGGTTTTTATCCTGAAGACATTTTATCGTTTACTTCATTCTTCCTGCATAATCATCAAACAAGGTCCCTTCTTTACACAAACCACGCTTTCTTTGAACACAGGGCCTTATTTCTCTGATAAAATTCCATCACTTTCTGAAGAGCTTCTGCTCATTTTTTTACAATTCATAGTTGGCGTTCTATTGTCTTGATCATTCCGCGTAGTCATTGTCTCTAAGCCATTGCTACGACTCAACAGTGGTCTCCACGAAGTAAGGTCACGCCCAGACGCCTGTATGGCCTAGTTGGTAGAGTGCCTGCTTCTGGTTAGCGGGATCCCCGGTTCGAATCCCAGTGAAAGCAAAGTTAATACGCTTTTATCTGGTTTTCAAATCTGTTCCAGTCACTATTTGTGGGTATCACAATGGACCAACATGGTCTAAGTGTGCTGGTGAATTCACTAGCAGCCCCCTACCTAACCTAAACTTAGGTCACGCCCACAAGTGCATACGACATCTAGCACGAGATCATCCTAGCTCGAGAGGCTCGTTGGTTACGGCTCCTGTCGAACACGAGATCTAGAGCCTCAAGAGGACGATGAATTCTATCCAATCCACCATTTATCTCTGTTCTTCTATATAGTCTTCTATTCTTCTTCCTCTTATTTTACCTGGTCATGAACCAAAAAGCCCCTCCAACTAGCACGATCTTTGTCTGGCTAGGTCTCTACACTCTCGCCCTCCAAGTGGGTTCCTCCTTCATCTGGGTGGACCAGACGCTGGCGTGCTCTATAGCGTTATCCCACAAGTTCCTTATATGACTCTTTAAACTGGAGCTTAGTTGTCTATACGCTCTACACGACATCCAAGGTGTTCGATCCGTAGACGCTGGCGGGGCTTATGTCGCTGTATATGACTTCCTCAAGGACTTCTTCATCCGCTTCTGTATTGTCCGTGCCTCTGTGCCGTACAGCGGGACTGGAGTGATCAGTGTCTTATATAAAGTCAGTTTGGTTCTCCGACAGACGGTTAGATACCCATAAGGGAGTGTATGCCTCTTGAGCCCATTGAAACATGAGTAAGAGCTCAAGCTGCAAGAGTTACTCTTCGTCTGATCTCGGTATCTACTGATGGCGTTCGTACTGTCAAATGGGGAGCCCAGGTAGACGCAGTCCTTCACCACCTCGAAGTTCTAGCTGTCTATTGTGAGGCTCTGTGCAAGATGTCGCTGTTGTATGTCCTTTCTTGATGACATCCACCGCTAGACTCATTTTAGCACATTATTGTTAATTATGTCAATGTGATCAGCTTGTCCTTAAAGTTGCCTGGACTTCTGGAAGATCACGTCATTTTGATCAGAGTGACCTTTCAGTTGCCCGGACTTCTGGAAAATCACGTCAATGTGATCAGCATATCCCTACATTTGCACGGACTTCTTGAAGATCGTGATCCTAGTGTTATCATTTCAGTCTTCCACGTCACCTTTTTCAACTTAAACCCTTAGACAGATAAACTCCATGAATCTTTTGAAAGGCTAGTCAGGTTTAGAAAGTCGCTCATTATTGGACATCCTACTCCTTATAAATTTTTACAAGAAAACTTGAAAGTTCATTAAAATAACCACGCCCACTTTTTTCTAAAACTTCTCCAAGAGCATGATTCTCTCAATTTGTTCTTAGGTGGACAAATTTAACTTGTTTTGTTGTACTCTTACGATTTCACGCAAATCTAGATCTGATTAAGTTAACCACGCCTCCTTTTTATTCCAAAAACGCCCCCAAAACATGACTGTCTTAATGTGTCTACGTGGACATACAAATTTTACGTATTTTATTACAATCTACGATAAGATTCACTCGAATCTAGTTCGAATGAGGATAGGCACGCCCTCTTTTTCAGATATTTTTTTTGGGTTCAAAATGGATTTCTTTTTACGTCTTATCAGTGTTGAGCTCCAAAATCTATTCATTCGTCTTTGTTCATCAAAAGTTGCCCAACCACGCCCACATTTTTTACCAAAATTTCCCTTGAACTTTAATATCATTAAGTCTCCTCTCAGCCAACGCGAAGGACATCTAGTTCTTCTAAGTGTCGTCATTGTAGCCCAAAAAAAAAAAACAAAAAAAAAACCTCCTCACGCCTCCATCATCAGTTGGCATTAAGGCGTCATTCAGTCGCTTACCGATGTCACGTTCCGTCACTAGTGAATGTGCTCAATGGCGTCCCACTGTTTTATGAACTAAACAACTAAACACGCTCGCTCGCCCCCTCGAATCCATTAGAAGTGAAACTGAAGAAAAAAGACGAACGAAACGAAATAGCATCCCCAACGCGCACTTCCTTGCGTTTTCCATTAACGTCGGCTTAGGTTGCCAAAGCCAGCATTCACTATTCCATCCGTTTCAACTCACCCATGACACCAGCCTGGGGCTAGTGCTCTTCATTATCACATTGACGACGATGCGACTGCTTTCAAGTCAACACAACTACCCCCATCCCTGGTGGTGGTGATGGTGGTACCTGCTGCGTCGAGATGACAAATGATAGAGGCTTCCCCTGGTAACCGGAGTCAACCATCAATCCTCGCAGCGAATTATTATCCAAATCTAATTAATTACGAAAAAATAAAAAAAATAAAATGGGAGAGGACATGAAATGAGTGTGTACGACCAGCGGGACGCGGTACTGACGGGGGTGGTGGACACTCTTGGCTTGAAGTTGTCGCTTTCTAGTTGAAATTCATTATTCACTTAAACAAATAGAAGTCCTTTCGTTTCAGTGGAGGAAACCAGAAAAAAAAGGAAAACGCCATGCAATGGTGACTAGACCGGAAGGGAGGAGGGTGACTGGCGGTACCTGCTCGTTTACATTTGAAAACTGTTTTCGCCGTTTTTCACTTGCGATTGTGTCGGGAAAGTGTCGAGTTTTGTTTCGGGCACAACCATCAATCTCGACAGTCACTGTGATGGTAGAGTGGAGGGTGGTGGGGTGGGAGGTGGGAAGTGAGGTGATATGGCAGAAGAGCGATTAGAAAATAATCACTTCTAATGAGAAAGTTTGCTGTTGGTCCTTAATTTAATTATGCTCCCCCTAGAGAGACATCGGTCGTGATGGGGATGTGGGGCGTGGAGGAGTGGAGGCGTGGGGGCGTTGGCCGTAGGCTGGTGGATAGTTGTGATGGTTCGGAGTGAATTGGGGATTTCAAGGGATCTCCTATTCTGTCATGGGGTGATTGACTGAAGATGGTGATAGCGTTGCTTTGATTTGATTTGAATTCACTGGAACGGGAGGAGAGACTATTGTGTTGGGACAGGGAAATGTCGGCATTGATTGGGTACACGTCACGCTTGGGTGGCGTTGAGTTTGGCTCTTTTGTTTGACTGATGAGGTGGTCTGTTTTTGGGGCATTCTTGGGTCTTTAATTAGTTAATTTAATGTTTTGTGAGATATTAAAGATTGACATACAAAATTGTACTAAAATGTTACCCACTTTTTTGAAGATATAGTCTTGTCCTTAAAATTTTCATGGCATATCAGAGTCAGTTTGAGTTCTATTCGACTTAGAGGAGGGCGACTGTATTTTAAGTTGTCTTCGTCGTTGTTTCGTGTTAGAAATGGCTTTTATTCAGTTTATGACTTCTTCTCCTGGTGGCGCTACATTCCGAGGTGGGCTTGGGCCTCTCCAACCAGCACGTCAGCTGTCTCCAACTGCGCACACCAAGTTGATTGAGGTCCTTCCCCACAGGGGTGCGCCATCGGTTCCGTGAGCATGCTCTTTTTGGCTCTATTGGTTTGGAGTCGAAGACTTTTCGGGCTGGAGCTTGTTGCCCTTGCGCTCTACATGGCCCATCCATCTTAGGTGAATTCGTAGACGCCAGACTAGGCCTGACTAGGACTGATCTCTCGAAAAGACCAACAGTTTCTTTTTTATGACTTACAACCTTGATTTGTTAAGCTGGCCAGGCTCCCCTTTTTTCATAGAATTTTTTGATTTTTCCAGCTGTTGCTGTTCCTTATGCCCTTCGTGGCCAATGACCTGAAAACCCTAAAATCTTAAGCTAACTAGGCCCATTTTTGAAAAAAATAGTCACAAATATTTTTGAATTTGTTGATCCTTAGCTCTTGTCAAAATACGAATTCCGCATAGCTTATGTCTTTCGTACTCAAAGACTTGAAAACCATGAATTCTAAAGTCGACCACGCCCCCTTTTTTGAAGAGTTTAAAATTGCTTGATCAGTTCTTTGCTGGTTCTTGTAGAAATACGCCTTTTATCAAGCTTATGGCCTCATCGCTGAATGATCTAATGATCTAGATCGGTAACGTTGACCACGCCCACATTTTAAAAAAATACCCGACCATATCTTTGATTTATCTTTGATTTTTTCATCTGTAGCTCCTGCAAAACATGAACCTCATGTACATTGTGCTCAAGCTCATTCTGAAAAGCCTGATCATAGAATCCGGCCACAACTTCTTTCTTAAAAAAAATAGGTCTACCAAAAATTTGACTTTTCTGTTTCAGGGAAAGCGATAAATTATATATATATCTTGCATCTTTCACGTTCGTCGCCACCCGAAGTCTTAAATACACAATAAGACTACGTCCAATATTTTCAAAATTTTATTCAGGACTTTTTTTTTATTTGGGTCCCAACTTTAAAGAGTTCTAGCTTACAAATTGATTAAAGACCAGCTTCGTGGCGTGCCTTGAATGCGACAATCCATCACGGAGGCGACCGATAGGAAGACCCTGGACGAGGTGACTGGACCAAGTCCAAAAATTCGCTGAGAGGTTGCTGGCTGAGAATACATTGGCCTACGGATCCCTCAAGTATTCTTTAAACCCGCTGCGTCTATAGTGGATAATGCGGGTTAGAAGATTATTGTGAGTTGTACCCACAACTTGCTTGGCCACCTGACCACGTCTCCTTTTCTGGAAAGTCTTCTAGTCCCTACAATTCATTTGGCCAACTAACCACCCCCCCTTTTCTAGAAAGTCTTCTCGTCCCTACAATTTATTTGGCCACCTAACCACGGCCCCTTTTCTAGAAAGCCTTAAAAGACACTACATTTTTTTTCTCCCTTGCCACTCTTAGGCACAATGAAACCACACCATCTGCAGGCGTCTCAACTCCCCCAAAAATTGTGAAGCTCCCTTAAGAATAGCCACCAAAGAAATGTCGCCAATTGAAATATCCTCCACAGTCCCTTGTGCCACTCAAAGCGAGACAAGGCATCATGAGGTTTGTCAAAACTGACCGCAATCAGCAGAGTAAGTGCCCAGACTCGCCCACCCCAAGCGACAGTTGATATGAACAACATGTGTCCCATTTCAAGACGAACCCTTTCCGCAACCTCTTCCCAGGGACATCCTCATAACACTCACTCATCTCCTTGGTCGCCGGCACAAGCCAGCGACTAACCGCTCAATTGTCGACTTCGTCCCGTTTAATTATTCATGGACTGCTCTTGATTACTTACATCCTTTACCCAACTCCCAATCGTCGTCCATTAAATGTAGTCTAACTTAAAGCAAACTTTTCCCCGACACTCGTCTCGACTCAAAAAAGCCAGCCAGCCAGCCACATGCTCTTGGTCCAGTTCGTCAAGACAACACATTTTCCTAATTGACTCCTTCCCAGGCAAACATTAAGTGAGCACCGCACAAACAACCCAAGTCAATGTTATTAATCTTAAAAATTATGTAAAATTCACTCTCAAGTTGCACACAGGACACAGCCAGGGCCCCATAAATGTAAACAAATGTCCCTCCCAGGCCAGAGCATGGTAGGATGCTTCAGAGCCGCATTATGAATCGATATGACACATCAAGGTGCCACAACAACACACAGAGTGGGCGGTTGGTCGGGTGGGAGCTCCCTGGTGCGAGTATATTGTCCTTTTCAGCACAAACTTTCATCCGAGGAGTGCTTACTGCTGATAATTGGATTTGCAACGCTTTATGGAAATCTCCTTCCATTCCATTCGACTGCGTCTCGTTCTCGTTCTCATTCTCATCTTACACAGACAGCTGTGGCAATAAGTTTGATGTAAGGATATCAATTAAAACTTTTCAATGGTGTGAGACAGTTACACCAGAACCCCACACGACTCACTCCCACCCGAAGGTCGCAGGTTTGTGCTCCACCCCCACAGGCCATTCAAGATGACAACTGAGACACTGACTCAGTGAGACAAAGTTGAGAAGTGTAATGCCATATCTGAAATGGGGGCTAATAAGGGTTGACGGCTGTTGTTAGCCTGGGATACGGTTTTTCGACAGCATCTGGGCGCGGGGGTTATGCGCGTCAAACCAAGACAAGCCACACGCAAAATTGACTTGGCTCCAAGTGTTGTCGTTTCACCCTGACACTGGGGTTCCACTCACAGCACAGAGCGTGCTGGTGTGTGTTTCTTCTTGTAATCCTCGATGTCTCAGTCTAAGTGAAGAGGACGAAGTCCTTAAGTTTATGACTAATGGCTTGAGCATAAATTCTCCAAATGTTAATCTCTAATTCCGAATGCAAATCCTTCGAAGAGTTCTCGGAGAGTGAGTAATAGATACTTTAAAAGACACCAGTTTGATGATTTGTATGCGTCAAAAGGGAGTGAAGACAACACATACGAGAGGGTGGTACAGGAGCTTAAACTTAAGAAGGAAATGGGAAAATTCTCAAGGGATCTTGAGACTCACCACGGGGGGGGGGGTTGAACTGACGATGAGGGCAGGGACTTCATTCGAATCGACGCCGGTGCGGAGAGCAGATGTCATCAAATTGGAAGTCTTTAAGGGCGGATGGGACGCCATCTGTTTTAGTTGAAATGCAACTGATTATCCTGGACTGACGCAGAGTGTGTGGGTTGCAGTCAAATTCTCAGTTACAAATCATCACTTTTTAGAGCCTTCCCTGGAGATTGGAAAAGCGAATACAGACTGGGCTCATTTATGACTTCCAGTTGTAAACCTTCAGCCCATGAAGATTCCGAACACTTTTGGGTACTCGAACACCGTTGCGTAGATTGGGTTTAAGAGGATAGTCTATCAGGAGTATTCTCAGACCACACGGAGTATGTGGAATATTCTGAGAGCACACGTCGTATGTGGAATATTCTGAGACCACACGGCGTGTGTGTAACATTCTAAGACCACACGGCGTATGTGGAATATTCTCCGACCACACGGTGTATGTGGAATATTCTGAGACCACACGGCGTATGTGGAATATTCTGAGACCACACGGCGTGTGTGTAACATTCTAAGACCACACGGCGTATGTGGAATATTCTCAGACCACACGGCGTATGTGGAATATTCTGAGACCACACGGTGTATGTGGAATATTCTGAGACCACACGGTGTATGTGGAATATTATGAGACCACACGGTGTATGTGGAATATTCTGAGACCACACGGCGTATGTGGAATATTCTGAGACCACACGGCGTATGTGGAATATTCTGAGACCCTACGGCGTATGTGCAAAATTCTAAGACCACACGGTGTATGTGGAATATTCTGAGACCACACGGTGTATGTGGAATATTCTGAGACCACACGGCGTATGTGGAATATTCTGAGACCACACGGCGTATGTGGAATATTCTGAGACCACACGGCGTATGTGCAAAATTCTAAGACCACACGGTGTATGTGGAATATTCTGAGACCACACGGTGTATGTGGAATATTCTGAGACCACACGGCGTATGTGGAATATTCTGAGACCACACGGCGTATGTGCAACATTCTAAGACCACACGGCGTATGTGGAATATTATGAGACCACACGGCGTATGTGCAACATTCTAAGACCACACGGCGTATGTGGAATATTCTCAGACCACACGGCGTATGTGGAATATTCTCAGACCACACGGTGTATGTGGAATATTCTGAGACCACACGGCGTATGTGGAATATTCTGAGACCACACGGCGTATGTGGAATATTCTGAGACCACACGGCGTATGTGGAATATTCTGAGACCACACGGCGTATGTGGAATATTCTGAGACCACACGGCGTATGTGCAAAATTCTAAGACCACACGGTGTATGTGGAATATTCTGAGACCACACGGTGTATGTGGAATATTCTGAGACCACACGGCGTATGTGGAATATTCTGAGACCACACGGCGTATGTGGAGGCAACACGGCGTATGTGGAATATTCTGAGACCACACGGCGTATGTGCAAAATTCTAAGACCACACGGTGTATGTGGAATATTCTGAGACCACACGGTGTATGTGGAATATTCTGAGACCACACGGCGTATGTGGAATATTCTGAGACCACACGGCGTATGTGCAACATTCTAAGACCACACGGCGTATGTGGAATATTATGAGACCACACGGCGTATGTGCAACATTCTAAGACCACACGGCGTATGTGGAATATTCTCAGACCACACGGCGTATGTGGAATATTCTGAGACCACACGGTGTATGTGGAATATTATGAGACCATACGGCGTATGTGGCAGGAATGGATGGTGGGATTCCGCGATGACTTGGTCTTTTAATCGGAGGTTCAGTCTTCTTCTTCTGCTTCTTCTCTCCAACCAGTAGGCTCGCACTCGAAGACCCTCTTAGCTGGAGTATTGGTGTTCATGCAATCGATGGGGCCGAGTATAGTTCGTAGAGATGGGTCCGCTGTTCTGTGTTCTTCTCCATTTACCGGCCTTGCAGACGGGACCATGTATCCGATATAGAATTTGTCTTTCGAAGGCACCAGGAATCAGCTCTGCTGTTTTGTTTTCCAGCTTTCAGCTTCTTCGGAGTATGATCCTTCGAATAAGGCGGTTTGAGCCCAGTTGCCAATCTGCGTCGAATCTTCACTAAGTTGTCGTTCGTGGAGTGTACGAGGCTCCTATCCCCGTTGGAACGATTCCTACTCGGCAGAATGGGCATTTATCCATGGGTCATTCAATCCGAAAGTCCTTGTTCGAGAAGGAGGAGAAAACCGAACCTTAGAAACAGGGTGTCTCTGATTGCCAGGGCTTAGCTCTGACTCACACCACCCAGGCCTCGCTGGCTTGCGAAGTAAACAAGTGATGGCTATCCACAAAATTGCTCTCTGCATCCGATCAAATCACATCACCCTTCTTCTCCTAGCTTGTTCCACATATTTATCCTTTCAAAGGAGTCCTTCAGAATGATTTCAAAGAAGCCCCGAACCCACTTGAAGTTGCCAAAGCGAGAGAAAGAGAGTGAAAACCAACTCAACGTCATTTAGGTCACTCCATCGTTTATCAGCTCATTCCGAAGCAGTTCATTCAGAACGCCTCAAGTGTGTGTGAGTGTGTGCCCGATTAGATGTCGAAATCGAGAATTCCTTTGACAAGCCCTCAGTGAGCTGCTCGCCAGGCACTTGTTCTCTTCATTTGCATCAAAAAATGCATCCATCTTGACCCGATTTCCCCGCCGAATTGAGTCCTCCTCCCGCATTATGCGATGGTGCTCCGCTCCGTATGGAGACCAGTCCACCATTGGCCTCATAACATATTTGCATGGCAGAAACTCATAAAAGTGCAAACAGAATGCTGCTTCACTATAATCCTCCCACTCGACGTGGCCTGACCCATCTGTGTGGTGGTGGTGGTGGATGCAAGGGATGAGAGGTGGTGGGGAACAAAAAATGAAAGCAGGACTTCAGATCAGCTCGTCTCCCTGTGTTTTATGAAAGAAGAAAGCGGATCCGCTTAAGTACGGAAAATATTTGCGCTCAGATGAATCTCATTCGATAAACATTGTTCTGTGCCGTCAAACGTTCGACAGGACGACGGAGGAGGAGGGGGAGGATGTGCTTGCATCCCAGCTCGGTATTGGTTGACTTTGACTGGAACGGATGCAACCGACGATATGCACGAGGGAAGCTGGGGTTAGGTTTGGTTCTCCTTTTTTAATTTCATCCTTCGCTAAGCACGCTCGTGCAAGGATATGACCTCCTCCCGTTCCGGTTCGGTTGTTGTTGTTTTTTCGGTTGTTTGAAGCAGCATCCTCATCAGCAGCAGCAGCAAGAGCCAGCCGGAGAGAGTCGATAGTGGACAGCAAATATTGAGGAAGCGTTTTTCGCCAGGATGTGTGCGGTGGCTCCATGGTTATGGGTGTTTACTTCACCGGCTGATGTGTGTGTGTGTGTGGGGGGAGGTGGTAGGAAGGATAAAATCAGGATATGATGATCCTGATGGATGGACACGGACGAGCACACAGAGCGGGGCGAAGACGACGTGAACTGTGGATGCATGCATAAACGCACACGTATCCTGAGTCTTCAGTGCACGCCACGTCCCACCTCGGGCCTGCAGACCTCTGGATCCTGCCAGATGCGGTTGCGAAAGTTATTTTTAAGTGAAAAAGGATTTTCTTTTCAAACCGGTGCTGCTGGTGCTCGGTGTGTGCTCAGAGTGCATGATGTGCTCGGTGCGTGTGAGGAGAACGTGTTTTCTTTTTTCTAGTGGCGATTATAAGAGTTGTTTCATGTTCACGTTGAGTGTTGAGTGAGGGCAGAGAGACAGGTGGCCATTAGGATGAGTGTGTGTGAGAGAGGAAATTGTGGTCAGTTGTAATGAGCGATGTGTGTGAAGAGGGATTACGATTGCAGGATGTTGGGCAATAAAAAAAATAAAAGGAAGGACCCCAGCTTATGGTTTACCCTTTGGTGATGCATGCACAACATCCGATTTTGGGATCCTTTTGAGGGCACGCCTTTGCTTCGTTTTTGTCGGGCTTAAGCTGGTTTTTGTTTCTCACCCGAAACAGAGGCTGCAGGGATACACTGAAAAGGCGACTAATGAGGTGTTTTTGGTTCTAAGAGTTTCTAATCGACTTTGAATGGAGCCTGTGTGGGGGACTCCTCTCAATGCAGTTCATTTGGTGAACTTCTGTTCGGTGCACTCTGTGGATTTGATACTCTGTTGCCAAATGTCCTTTACGGTGGCGTTGACATGGAGTTTGTAACGTTTTTTCGATGATGAATGTTGGATGGTGATGGGGGTGGAGTGTGTGGAGCTTAAAAGAGTTGAAGTCCACATGGAGATGGGTTTTTTGTGGTGACTGGAGGGACTGGAGATCTCTCTCTCTCACATATACCACCCACTGAGGATGAGATGAGATGAGTGCCTTGGGTGGCGCCACTATTTGAGATGGACATGAGCTTTTCACAAACATTCGCATGTTGTTCTCTCAAGGGCTGTAGAATTGAATTTTTGTCTGACTCCGAAAGCTTGAGAGGTTATTTCTGGTCAGTCCTTCTATCCGAGCATTGTCAGTGACTCGAGTCGTGAATTGTAAAAGACACAGTAGCTTAGAGTCGACACATCACCTACTTTGTCACAGCGGTCACAATATCTGTTTGAAGCTTCACTTGGAATAGATCTTGTTACCAGAGTATGGCCCATGGTTGACAACATTATTCATACCTTTTTCGCAGCCTCTTAAACCTGTGGCTAACTTCGATGCTCGCAGACGGCGACGCTTGTGACTGACTTCCAGACACGATTAAGACTTTTCTAGTTACAATTCCCTCAAAACTTAAGAAATCACGCCAAAATCTCAATTTTCCCCTACAAACGGTTCGCGTATTCGCTCACTTAGTACACCCCCACCAACTAGATGACGCCAGCAAACCATTTCTTGTGGCAAACGTGCCACTGCTCCAACCTACCTCGCAACTCCTCTTCTTCGTTTGACGCTACAGTCCGGGGTGGAGCTGTCTTCAGTCTTGCCCTCCAAGTTGGTTGGGGTCCTTCTTCATATGTTGCCCTACCTTAGACGCTGGCGTCCTTTGTGTGTTGTCCCACTTGTTGGAAGCCGAAGACCCATTGGGCGGGAGCTTACCTCTGCACAGCTCATATACCTTGAACCCGTAGACGCCTAACTGGACTCACTCCAGTTCTTTGTGGAATCTTCTCCTCCTAATACCGCACTGAAATCAGGACTAAAGATCGCACGCAGAACTTGTCTCTCTAAGGACTGCTTCATCCAGCTTTGAGGCTTTCAATTCCTCGGAGCCAAACAGCAGACATGATCTGCACCCTATATGAAGTCAGCTTGGTCCTTCAGGAGATAACTCTATTATTCAATTGGGCCCATAGAAACGGCGATTGAGAAGACTTACTTCGCGTTTGATCTCGGTACTGATGTTTATAGTGCTGTTTACTGCGGAGTAGGACATGTCCTTACATCATTCGTGCAATTTTAGAAGCCTTAGTCTCTTCCATTGTTTGCAGGAGTTCGGCAACTGTTTGAGTATTTGTGTCTGAATGTCTTCCAGACACGATTTAGACGTTTCTCGTTACAATTCCCTCAAAACTTTAAAAATCTCTTCAAAATGTCAAAATTTCCTCCAAATGGTTCACGTCTCCACTCACTTAGTACAACCCCACCAACTAGATGTCGCCAGAAACCCATTCCTCTGCCATTCCCTTGTTTCCCTTAATCTCCACCACTTCCCGTGCCATTTCCCAGCCAAACTGTCTGCCATTCATTGACATCGTGATGCTGGTAAACCATCACCCACAAGCCGCTTTAATCTTTGTCCCCAAACACGCACACACACACACGTGCGAAAGTTATTCAACTGAACTAACAACAACTCAATTAGCGCGATGATTTCATTAGCGTTCGCATAATTATTGAGGAGTCGCTGTACCGATTGTGAGTGTCATCGTAACGTTTCATTATGCGCCACTCACTGATGCCACGATGAGTAGATGTCAATTCAACCATAACCTCAGCCGCCATCATTATCATCCAGCATCCACAGATGATGACGATGCTGATGGGGCGGTTGGAGCACAGATAAGTACGTCGCGTTATCGTTCGGCACCTCGTCTCATTTGGTTAATTTTATTGCCATGCCATGCCCCTCCTCTACCACGCGCTGCGAGCAAATTAGGCTCAGATTAAATTTCATAAAACAAAAAAAACAACACCGAACACATGTGATGGTCTGTGTCCCGCGGCACGCAGGCGAGCACTGGTGTACACTGGTGTAGGTGCAAACGCACTTAATGAAGCGCAATTAATTACTGGAATCATTTTTGAGCCGTCAACCCTGTGCGGTGATAAAAATAAACGTCTTCCCCGGATGGGACGGCACACCGTCAGTGCTAGCAGTAATCAGCGACGCCGCCGCCGCACAGTGCAGCATAAAGCGCACATCGCATCGCATCGGTATCTATTCGATTCCGGGGACCACCATCTGCCCGAGATATCGTTGTGGTTGCTGGCGTCGTCGTCGTCGTTGCAGTTGTGTATATTTTGACAACTTGTTCGGTTCTTCCTGTTGTTGTGTGGAAGACGGTGTGCTAGAGGCCACCAGTTTTGAGGAGAGTTCAAGAAACTCACAGCCAGACGCAGACACCTTCTGTGATAGAGGCACGCATCTAATTGGATTGCATCTAGTCCCCCTTTGCCACCCACCCCACGCTTGAGCGGCTCTGGAGAGGATGGAATCTCCTTGTCGTTCTCGTTCTCGTTCTCTTTGCATCCGCACGCAGTTTGTTGTTTGTTTTTATTCACAACAGTGCCCGTTCTCCAGTGGTGCCGTGTCCTGGACCATGGCACACTTGTCGTGTCACACTCGGCGGTGTGTGGATTGACTTGACTCTTCGGTAACGCATCGCTTGCAGTTGAGAGCGTCTATAAATACCCTCAAACCGATGCTGCGATGGTGCGGTGAATGCCAACTGTGACATGGCGCAAAGTAGGAGATGTGATAGAGGGCAGGACAAGTGCGTACTCAAAATAAGTGGTGCTCCTTTGTGTTTAGTTGTGCTTGTGCAGTTGATGAGCGACGGCGAATTGACACTTTCGCTCTCGGGGAAATAGATTGATTGGATTGGCAAGCCTCGCAGATGACTAATGGCAAATGAATTTTTGTACTCCTTTTTTGATCTAGTCTTGTGGTCTGGATGGTGAGGGAAGGGACTGCGGACATCCTGAAGTTGCTTGGCCGTGACTCTGTTGGAGGCCTAATCGATGATGGGGTTGGGATTAAGTAAGGAGATCTGGGAAGGGATTCAGTGATTCTGTGGCAATGAAATGGGTTGTGATTTGTTGCGCAATTTGACGACTCCCATTCAGGACTGTTGTCAACTGTGGCATCTTTTGGAGATTTTCTAGAATGATGATAGGCTCCTGGGAAAATACGTTCGAATCGTCTAGAATAGTGGAAGAGCGGAATGGGCCGCGCTCTGTTGTGCAATTTGGGGGTTCACAATCAGTTTCAGGGCAACAGTGGTATATTTGGAGATCCTCTAGACCAACCTTAGAGTCCAAGGTGAATTTTTATGACAAGGGCTTGGGTACTGTTGCGGCCTTAGATCGCTCCCGTCAAGCGCCATCTCAAGAATGACTCTAGAGGCACAGGAGCCAATCTTCTAGAATGATGCTAGAGTTCAAGGCGCATGGACTTCGAATCAAGAATCCAGGCGAATGATGGACGAAATCAAGAATCCAGATCAGTAGATCCGGCTTGATCCTATAGTTCGTATTCAGCTTCACGGGACAGCTTGGCAACTCCTGCGAATCCTCCAGACTGTTTAGAGAGTCCACGCTGGCAGTGAAATGGAAGATGAAGCCCACGAGAGCCCTTTTGAATAACGCCAGAGCCCAAGTCATAATGTTTTGATGACAAGTGAAAGAGAGGAGTTCCAACGTGTCACAGTTGTTCCCATCCAGCTTCATTTCAACCTTCAACAGTCCTCTAGAACGGTGCTAGATTCCAAGGATCGCTCCTAAATCTTATCAAGCTTCACGTCAAGATTAACATCTCTCGCGAGTCCTCTTGAGTGGCCCCAAAGTCCAAGTTCGAAGATTTTAAACTCTAGACCACAGGCGATTGGTGGCAAGTGAAAGGGAAGAGTTCCAAAATGTTTCACTCGTTCCTAGGCTTGGCCCTAGAGTCCAAGGGGATTTTTTATGGGACTCAATTGAACAGTGTTTCCTTGAGAGCCGTGGTCGCTCCCATCCAGTTTCACGTACAATTTGGCATTTCTAGCGAATCGTCTTGAATGAGACTAGAGCCTAAGAGGAAGGTTGTGAACTCTAGATCTAAAAGAGTGAAAGGCCTCCAACTTTATTCAATGTTTTCTTACCAGCTTCCTTTCGAGCTTCAACAGTCCACTGGAGGAGTGATAGAGTCGAAGGTGACTCAAAATTGTCGCTCATCAACATGCTCAAGGTTGCTGGTCTCTGGTCCCTGCTCTCTAGCTTCTACTCAAGTTTGGCATATCACGCGAATCCTCTAGAACGGGGCAGCAGTACAGAGTAGAAGGTTGTGGGCCCTGGAACTCAAGCGATTGGCCGCAACGTGGTCCAATGGTTCCCATCGAGCTTAGCTCTAGTTTTCCATCTGTCAATCTCCTAGATTGGCGATAGAGTCCAAGCTGGCTATTTATGGCAACGAGGCAGTGCTCTGTTGATTGCATTGATTACAACGACCATCCTTTTAAGTTTCATCCCGAAGTATCTAGAATGATGGTAGATCTCTGGGTGCGAGGTCTTGATGGACGTCACTAGAAAAGTGGATAAAGTCAAACAGAAGGCAGGATACCAAACATAAAGACTAGTTCAGAAAGAAATTAAATAAATTCAACCTCCAGCCGACCATCATCGACCTACCATCCAACAACACCCCTTCCTCCTCCACTCCGCGTCCCAAATCTGTTTAGAAAATCGACTCAACGCCGCCACACCAGAACCACTCACTTTTCATTCCCCGAGTGGAAGCACAGATTTTCCCTCCTTCTGGATGCAGGCCTGCTGGGAGTCCCCTAGGCACACACACACGTTGCCCCACGATCACACTCACTCCTCAGTTCGCATGAAAATGAGAAATAAAGATTTTCCATCGCATTTCCCCCAAAAAAAGATACTCAACCCGCTGATGATCGTTCAGTTCATTGCGATCCTTCGCGTGCGTCGTGTGTTCCACTGCGTCTTGAGCGTTCGGCTTTGAAGAGAAAAACAATCGCGAATCGTGTGTGCCGCCGCCGGGTAGAGTGTGGGGCACCACAATTGATCACCACCCCGTCGCTAAAGTTAATCAGAAGTTATTACCAATGTCCGGGCGTGCGAGTGTGTGGGTGCCACTCTAGATGCGGTCTTGTGATGATTAATCCCGAAAAATGGGTTAATTAAGGCGAAAAGCTTAATAAAACGAGATTCTCTGCGTTCGACCAGATACTCAGTGTGTGCGTGCGTGAGTGCCGGGGGAGGGCAACGATCGTTCATTGATTAAACGGGGAGAAATATTTGTGTTTTGTGCTTTTCAATTGTATGATATTTTTGGGCAACGCAACGACAGTGGCGTCTGCCGTCGGTGGTGTAGTGCCACAGCCATCTGGCCGCTGTTCAAAGAGTTAAACGTAAACAGATCTCCGCTCAGTGCGTTCCATTCGCGTGCGTGTGATTATTTATAGATTCGAGGGGGTAGGATTTGTATTCCTTTCTGGGGCGCGCTCTGATAGTGCACGCGTCGCTGAACGTGCTTATCTTCCTAATCACTTCGTTCGTTCGGGGAGAGTGATGTAATGAACTCTCAAGTGATTCGAGTGCAACCTCCTGCTCTTCCTGCAGTCGGGACAGGAGCGTCATCCTCCTTACTTTTATGGCTTTAATTACTGACTCATGTGTGCGCCGAGCTGGGTCGGAGGAGGGGGACAACAGCTGGTGTCGTTGGAAAATCCCCGCCTACTCGAAGTCACATCATACCTGAGTCAACAGTTTTAAAATTATTTTCCCTCTAGTCTTGGGGAAAATTGAGTTTTCTCACCCTCGCCACCGGAGGGGTGGAGGTGCGGGGATGTTTATTTCTCCGAGACGGATGTAGTTTTGCTTTCTTGGGAAATGAAAAATTCGAGGTAAAATTGATTTTGGAAGCGCGCAGTGACGACACACAGACCCGCCGCCGACGGAACAGGAAGTTTCAGTGCGTTAAGGTGTCCTCTGGGGCTTGCCAAATGTGTGTGGGGGGACGACGTGAAAAGCACTTTACGTTTGAGTATCCTTTGAAAAGGGTTATGAACGGTGTTCCTTTTTTCATCGTTTCTTTTTCGCAGAGAGAAGGGGTCTGTCTGTCGTTTTCTAGTTTTTTCTTCTTCTTCTTCTGGTGAACTTCTAATGGAATTAGGACGAAGTTGTATGTTCCGTGGTGGGTGGTGAAGGGGCTGAAGAAATAAATCACTTTGATTAAATTGAGTTAGACGTCAGGACGGGAGAGAGAGAGGGAGCGAGAGACAGAGAGTGACATATGGGTAGCAGGCGGCAGAGGGTCTGACAGATGGATCTCCTCTGTCATAATGGAGAGCGGGCATGTGTCATTTGCTGGGTGAAATGCTGATGGGGGCAACTGTGGAAGGTCCTCTTTCCAGGAGTGGATTGATGAACATCTCGTTGAAGGGATTCGATTCCTGGAGGCAGTCATTTTTTACTTCATGAGGCAGTCGGTCTCCGGAATCGATGTTTGAGTGGCCTTCTTCGTGTTGCTCTGGCTGACAACAGCCTGCTTGTTATTAATTGGTCTTGACACGGTTTGCAAATACTTTCCAGTTCTCTTTCCTGATCCTTACACCGTTGGAGCCTTATTTAGACCCATAGCTCCATAGTCCGAGACTCGGACGCTGAGTTCCATTTGCATAGCTATCTGTCCCAGATTCCAAAGGATTCACTCGTATTGCAGAAACCTAGACTTTAGCATCTGCTTGACCGTCTAAGGCAATGGCTGCTTAGATAGCTGACTTCGAGGTTGAAGGCGGGTCATGCATGAGCAGACTACACGGTACTTTTTTCCATCTGCGAATAGCAAGCCTTTTTCTAAACCTGCCCGTGAGTCGAGTGGGGTGGAGCCGTGAAGAATGAAAGTGGTTCATGTCGGGATTTGAACCAAGGCACTCAATGCAGGAGACCTAACCACTATTTCACTGCGCCCACATCAAGCTTTACATGGAGAAGTAAATATAGGCGTTCGGTCCGTGGACGGCTTGTTAGAGCTATGTCTCTGTAGCCTCTCTCTCTCTCTCTCTGCTTTGTACTAGCGGTACAATGTGCGTCTCGTAGTACAATGGCCCATTGACTCGTAGCCGAAGTCTGGTTATTCCAAACGCTTTACCTGGACAAGTCATCTTAGGCGTGGGAGTGCCTGTCCAGTGAGTCATGTCCCTTAAGACCCGTGTTTGCTGTCGTTGCTCCCAATCGCACATGAAACCTAGCGCCTCCCAAAGTACCCTTGATTTCCGCCAAAAACCAAAGATTTTGCCTCAAACATACCTCCACCTCCGGAAACTCCTACAAAAATCATCAATTCATGACCCGAATACGACCACCTTTCAACAACGCCATCTAGTCCAGTCACCTCTCAACACCACAACCCAAGGCTCAAACCCTCATCTCTCGCATCACACAATCAATTCACCCTCTCTGACTCTGACAACACCACATTTCCGTGCTGTTTTAGTGCGTGTCACCTGCCACAACAAGGGTTGTTTTTGTGTGTTTGTCAGCAGCGCGTCACCCTCGTCTCGCACATGTGCTGGCACATCGTATTCGCATAAAAGCATGTTCAGCATGTTATACGAGCTCATCGGTTGTGCCTGCAATAGTGGCGGCATCATCATCATCCCACCATCCATCCATCCTTCACGACAGTCTCAGGGCATCAATGTGAAAATATTTTTTCATCCCCCGCTCCACCTCCGCTGAGTCGTATTTTATTTTTTTTTATTTATTTAGATAGCTCAGGGGTGTGTCTTATTACCGACAGCCTCTGCCGTGCGTTGGCTTTTAAACAAATTGAATCCGATGACATTGTAGTGGAAGTGAGTCTCCCTCGCCGCCGTCACTGTCACCGTGTACACCGGATATCTGTGGAGGATTGTGGGGTCGGATGCGGATGCTGGAAGGGGAATGGGAAATTCCCTCTTTTTTTATCTATCTCAGCTCCAATCGATTCTAATATATTTTTATTACTTTTGATATGACGAAGGTTGCTAGCTGATGCTTGATAAGCACTCACACCGCGCTAGGCGGCAGGGCTTCGAGTTCAATTTTCTTCCTCGGCTCTGAGTTCAAACGCGCGCGGAAAATTACATCTCAAGTGGGGCGGCAGGCAGGAGCACATTTCCTTTTTTTTCCGTCCGTCCCGAAGTGAGATCTCTTCGCCGCTCTGCTGACGTTGATGGCGGGAGGAAACACTTAACCCCCGGTGGGGGTGGTTGGGCAGAGAGAGAGAGAAGTGCTTCCTAATATGGCGATGATGACTAGAGTGTTTTTTACGCGAGCTCCATAGCCAGCGTCTGTGATGTGGTGTCAAGTGGCAGATGCCCCACACCGGAAGTCGAACGGACGGACGGTTGTTTGATGCGAAATCGATTGGTTCGGGATGTTTGAGAAATAGTTCGCCGGCCATGATCCATTGTCCGTAATCGAGTGTTAAATTGGAGGGAAGGGGAAGGAATACGACGAAGGGTGGGTGGGGCGTGGCATTATGTGCATCTGTGACCAAACGGATTGCCACTTTCGGAGTGTGATCGATAATCGGTGACCCTTATCAGTCGCTTTGCCCTGCACTGTGTGCGTCCGTGTCCGACATCAATCGAAGAAGTAATTTGATTTTGTAATAGTCCTTGTAGAATCACCCGAACAGATGGGTCATGATATACGAGCCGGGGTAATTGCATTAAACTCGCTGGATAAGCATGCTTGTGAGCATTTATGGATCTTCGAGAGATGTGTGCGCACGTGAGGGGTGGTGGGCGGCTTAAGAGAATGGGCAATGGAACATCTCATCCACGTGGCCACAAAGTCGCGTGTGAGATATGAAGACCGGTCTGATGGGCGTGGAAGAAGTCGGCATTTAAGATCCACATCGCAGCACTTGCTGTCTTATCTTATCGAGGGGCTCCCTCAATTGGGAGTTGATACTTAGTCGCCTTCTTAAGTTATCTTTATCCATTAGCCGCCAAACCCCTCACCCCTCGGCTCAGTCAGCAAGATGGGATGCGACAAATCGTGGTCATTCGGATGCCAGATAATGTTTCCCACTTAATCCATCTCGCCTTGGCAGATGTCCAACTCTCTCCACGGCCACCCGTCGCCCGTCCATTCCCTTCATTTGCATCGCTCCTCTGTCAGTCAGTTCGTTCCTGCCAATCAAGCAAAAACAGAGACTACCCAAGGAAGCAGAAAAAAAGCCCCAACCCGTGGTCGATGGCCCCCCATCTCGGATTCTGATTTCTGATCGGCCCAGCAACCAAAATTGATTTGGCTAATGGAAATTTCGACATAACTTGACCCTAATAAGGACACCAGACACTGTTTCGCCCGCCCTGCCTGGCGGTCAGAGTGGTTGCGAGAGTTGGGGCTCACTTGGTGTCTACCTGCGACAGCAGAGATGCTGACGAAGGATTCAATTAGGAACAAAAAATCCCTTATCTGTATGCGGCTGGTGCAGAGTCAATGTGAGAAGGGTAAATATTTATTAACTGCGAGTGCCGGGAGGGTCGCAGGACAGTTTTCATTTATTCATGAGCGCATAGCTCGAGTCAGCGCGTCTAAGCGGATTTTCGGGTGGGCTGGGGGGGGGGGGGGGGGGGGGCCGGCTGTCAACAGTTATTGGGTTCAAATATTTTCATCTCAACGAGCTTGTGGGTGGAAGCAATGGATGTGGCGGGTTGTTTCAAGGATAACAATTCGACTGGAATTAATTTTCAATATTTCACGTCGTCAGGATGACTTACATTTGCACTTGAATCACTTGCGAGTTCAGCCAGGGGGTCGACGCGGGGGAGGGGCTGTTGGATTGCATAGAAATCGAAGTGTAATTGAATCTTTTCAGCATTCGGTTGGGCGGGGCGGGTGTTAAGGATCTCCGTTGGTGGAAGAAAAAGAAATGCTTTGAAAGTGAAAGTGAATACGAAAATGTTGGGCGGGTGTGTTGGCTATCAAGGATCGAATGACAATGTGTCATCGAATAGCGGATGCGACTACACGAAGGTTAGTATCTGAAGAATTTTCTGATTTGTAAGATGTTGTTTGTCTTGGACCAGGGGGGGGGATTCTACTTTGCTCTTTCGTGGAGGGTTGCTTTCTTGGACGTATCTGGTGTCAATGAGTCATCTTTGGCGACGACTTTTGTCTTGACAGTTTGCCGTCTGTGTTTGGATTGGTGATGGTGTCTACTTTTCGACAAGAGGAGATGTAGAATTTGTTTATCGGAAGAAAATCAATCCAAAGGAATGACGTTCCACAGAGTGGCGCCTTGAACCATGGGGAACTATTGTGAGACCAAAATTGTAACCTCCAAGTGAATCAAGTTCTCTCTGTGTATTGTGTCGATTTAAATTTCAAAAGTAAATCACTGTTGGTGTCCAGTGCCCCCCTGATCATCATCTCCTCCAACAATTCAAAAGTCCATCGAGTCAGAGTATCTCGCTCACTTCAGACGGATGGACACGCCTCCCCCCACCATTCCTTGGCACTTCAGCTGATTAATGCTCCGCCACCATGGCACGGGTAATTACTTCCATTCATCCTCGCATCAATCGGCGAAAGGATGCACACCATATGCTGCTTCGTGCACTAATTATTTTCCTTCCATCAATTAACGTTTCCTTAATGCCTTCTTAACGGCGGTCGGTTTTATCTGCGAAACCCTTCATCGGAACCAGTCTCAAGTGCCCGACCCGACGATTTTATTTTTCCTGCTGCACTCCCATAAGGAGACGCACTTGCTCATCGAGGACGACCATCATCATCCAAAACCGAATCCAAATGGGAATTTAATTTTGGATTAATCTAGGACTAACGATCCAACACCACATTGTGATTATAGCCAAATACGAGATTGTTTACGCCATCAGGACGAGAGGCACGAGAGGAACGAGTGGCACCCAAAGGGAGATGGAGGGAGGATACAATTGCTGGAAACTTAATAGCATATGCCAATCAGAATCCAGTCTCATGGTCGTCCTGGCTTTTGTTTCCATCGCTCGTCTGGTCATGAGTGTTCCTTTAGTTTACCCGCCTGTTCTCATCGTCGTCGTCGTTGTCGTTGTTGCATTGTGTATCCCTTCTGCTGCACATGCATATGCACATCATCCTGTGCACACATTTGCAAAATTGAATATTTATCTAAAGGATGCGATGATAAGAGCCATTGCTGGGGTGGGGTGGGGGGCAAGAGAAGATACTTTTCTCTCGTAGCAAATTGAGCTACATCTGTTTCTGAACTGTGAATACACTCACAAAGAGTGGGGTAGCGCCAGAGATGAGGGGAGCCCTTCTTTCCGGACCTGATGCCTGGCTGGCTGGTTAGTTGGGAAATTTTAATAGAAACCCTCAAAGGCGGCTCCTCCTCGTGTCCTGGACGATGGTGGTGGGTTAGTGTCTGTCTAGAGAAAATCCAGAATGTTGTAATTGAAGAAATTTTTGCCATGTTCCTCGAATGGCCCCCATCAGGGGGGCGGATGCAGTGGAATGTGTGATCCAAGGTATCCTGACCACAAACAGGAATTGCAATCAAATTTCAAGGAGGACTCCATTAGCTGGAAATAACAGATTGAAGTGAATGCTAGCGCTTGACTTTAGGCGGAGCACAGGGAAACCAATCGACCGAGGCTTGAGGTTTCCGATCGATTATTTCGATCACTTCCGTTTAGTTGCAATTAACTCAGAATTCAGTTCGATCGGTTTGAATATTCACAGATGGCTCCTGAGTGCGGGACGAAACCACACGGGCCTGAATTCCCGCCTCGAAATTACCGGTATTTGCATATGTTATCGATATTCTTTCATCGAGCATTCACTTGATCATTAGCAAGTCTAAGCCGAAAAAATTTACCATTAACTTGACTCGATTTGCATTCACGAAAGTTCACGACGTGAGGTTTGTTTACATTTTGTATGAGGGTGTGTACATATTTGGTTATCGATGGGGACTGAATTAAGCGATTGCCTGTGAATGTGATAACAAAACTGGTTTGTGAATTATTTGCAAACCAGTTGCCACCGCGTAACTAGAATTTTTTCTTTCTTTCTGGTTGAAAATAACCTTGAAATGATTTCTTTGTTTTTTTTTTTTTTTCTTTTTTTGAGAATTTTTTGAATATTTGATATCGATATCTGGTATCGATGGCTGCATATTTTTTGCGAATTATTCATTGTTTGATATTCGATAGTGATAACTGATCTGGGGTGTGGCAGGTAAACAATGTGTGCGAATACCACAGATTATCGAATTCTGCCTTCGACAACATATGATTTTATAGACCTGCATTCGTCTTGAGTGCAAATATGGCGAATTTGTTGTCAATTAACCTGCATGTGAGGTTAGGGGTTATTTTCTCCCTGTTTTGATTTCGATAACTCCGATAACTGCAAAGGAAACTATAAATAGTTCGCGGTTATGAGCCTATTTTCCACATTTCGATTTAAAAATGCATTTTACTTTAAGATTGATATCATCCGGCCTAACTTCTTGTAATTTTTGGCCACTGAGTATTATCTGGTTATCGATAAATTTTCTAAAGTTAGTCATAATTATCAAAATGTCTGTGGAAGCTTAGAGGTCAACTTTAAGTTAAATTTCTTTCTATTTAAAAGTACTAGTATTATTTTTTTCTCAAGATAATCGATAACATTTTTTCGGTATGTTATCGATGTCATTGAAATTTTTCAAAAGCCACTCAAACGCCTTTGTTTTTCACTTCACTTGCTCGGAATTTTGTCAAATTTTTTTCAGATCATTCGATAACATTTCTTTAAGAAATTATCGATTGCTACACACACACATTCCCACACCTATTGTCATGGAAAGTACATTCTCTGATGGATTGAATGAAATGCTGTCAAAAAACGTCAACTGGAGACGAAATCAAGCATTTCCGGTTCCAATACTTGGCATCTCACTTAGACTCAATCAGGCCACCAAAGACCAGACGCCCCCCAGTTTTAATCCGAAAAAAGTGTGTTCCCTTGTCTCCCTAGCATCAATCCACTCGCAAGCCCTTTAAGTGCACCTCACTCATGCAAGCCCACGCAAAAAGTCCGCCGCTTCCGTCGCCGCACACTCAATCAAGGCCTACCCCTTCAAATCAATTACACGACTGTGCATAGATCACTTACTAAAGTGTTTCTGTAAACTGAACAAGATGCAACTTTCTGATGACCAAAACATATCGATAACATAACGACGGTATTTCGATTAAATGTTATCGATTATCATGAACATTTTCGATGGCTTTAAATGTCGTTCTTTAGATATTTCATGAGTGGCCAAGATCATTTTTCGCATTAATCGATATCATTTCACTAAGAAGTTATCGATTGTAACATACATACAAATCACGAATAATCCACATCCTTGACTACATATAATATCTCTGTTTTTTTTTGAATATTGAACAGATTCCTCCTTTACGATGACCAATAAAACATCGATAACATAACGACGACACATCGATGACATGTTATCGGTCAAAATTAAAAGTTTTGCAAATTCTATCAGAAAGACGTTCTTTATACCCTTCACATGTCTTAGAAGTTGTCAAGATAATTTTTCACATTTATCGATAACATTTTATTTCAATCGAAATTATCGATTGACTCGCACAAATTAATTCAATCAAAATCATTCTGTAAATGGAAGCATTGCTTGTCAAACTTGGAATTCTGTCAAGTCTCTTTTTCATTTTCGATAACATATGTATTTATTTTCGATAAATCGCTAATTTTTGTTCATGTTTTCTATGGTTTCTTACAGATCTATACCGACTGGGCAAACTATTACCTAGATCGAGCGAAGTCGAAGAAGAAGGTCACCGATCTGTCGGCTGACTGTCGTGATGGACTCCTGCTAGCTGATGTCATCGAAGCCGTAACATCCTTCAAAGTACCTGACTTGGTCAAGAAGCCGAAGAATCAACAACAAATGGTATGTTTTTAGAATATTTGTCAAAAACGTTTTTGAATTGACGAGGGTTCGGTACGCTTTCATCAATTGGAACAATTTTTTTGATATTTGAGTTCTGTGCTCTCAAATTTGGTTACATAGAATTGACTAGAGGTTCTTCAATGCCGACGGCGAACCATCGTTCCGTGCGACTTTCGCTCATGTCCTCGTCTGGTGTCGTATACCCCACCGCCTCCATGAGGTGCACCGTCCCTTTCTCCCTTGAAGGTATACATCCCGTCAAACGTCCCCACTTTAGTCACCGCCTAGATAAAAGTTATCCACCGGAATCCAATTGAAAGGCGAACAAAATTGTCCCCACTTCCCTCCCACACACGCATCCCGTTTCCCATTGTCCTCGCTCTTAATTATTTTCAGAGAGCATTCCAAGTCCTCGAAAACAGAGAACAATAAAAGTCATATCCTCATAGACGGTAGACACACGAAAAAAAATCCGTCCTCAACGGCTCTCGAGCTTTTGTGCTCGATTCCCCGTAAAGGGTCCACCGTCTTCCCAACACCGTCGCCTGGCGGAGTGGTTGCCCTTTTTTTCGGCGGAACTTCCTTTGCTTAGCAACACATCACGACAACCACCCCCCTCAGCCGCCCCCTGGTTTTCATATCGAGATACAAGTATAAATGGAAATTCCAATTTAAATTGAATTAAGAGCGGCGGCGCACAGAACGACTGTCTGGCTGGCTTTAAATTCGCATTCGAATACGTGGCCCCGAAGACAATGCGCTGAGCGGTGGTGATGGGGACGGCCGTAGCTGGGTCTAATCAAACACATGACTGCAACCGGCGAGATGAGGAGGAAGGCAAAAAAAAGTTAATTTCACATTTCGAACGCATCCTGTTTGCGATGTGTCGTCGTCGTCGTCGTATCTCCTCGGCAGACGAAACATAAATAAAGCGATTTTGTTGGATTTTTGATTTCGACTATCTGCTGCCCCCTCTGTCTCTGCAGGGGGCGACTGGGTTGAATTGCAGCTCTGAAGGACATTAGTATTCAAAGCGTGCCACCGAAAGTTACTTCTCTGCGGCAGAAAACTTGAAAATATCGCCAAGGTTTCGCTGAATAGTCTCCTGGCGAGACGGTTGTTGAATAAACACACACACACACTGGGGCTGTGATTCCCGTTCTTGCCGGTCTTGGCCATTGAGCTTTCTTGGCTACGGAGGGATTTGAAGATGAGAACGATGTGGATGCAGACGTGCGTGGAAAGATTCAGTCGACAAGGGAGTTTCCACCCCGAGAACCGCAGACGTTCGTTTCGCTATAAATATCCGACTTGTCCTTAGACCTATGATTTGCAATCATTGCCCGCGCCGCAGAGGAGTTTCATAAAGACTGTTAAATTTTCGGTGAAAAACAAGAATGTTTTGATGTTTACTGTGGAGGGACATGTCCTCGAAGATGATGGTAACTCCTTCGTGGATTCGGAGGACGGTCTGAATTCTGATGAATGTTTTCGTCGTGGTTGTGGTCTCAGGCAACTTTTGGGGGAGAAAAGGCAACAGTCTCACGTAGAAGGCGTACGCGGTGCGGCCCAAGACATTTCAGACATAGCAAGCGGCTTCATGATGTCTCTGGGGAAGTGGTAGAGAACATAGGAGGATTGTGATGAGCCTCCTGTGGCACTTCAGACTTCGCAAGGGCATCACTGTGTGTGGCTAGAACCAAAGGAGGCCTAGGCGGGGTTTCCTGTGGCACTTCAGACTTCGCAAGGGCATCAGTGTGTGTGGCTAGAACCAAAGGAGGCCTAGGCGGGGCTTCCTGTGGCACTTAAGACAAAAAAGTGATTTCTGGAGGTTGATGGACATTTTGTGTAAAATTTTGGCATGAAAACGCAATTTTTGCGCTCATAGCTGTCGTCCCAAATTCCCCGACACTCTCCTTGTCCCTCTCCTCTTACGTCTAGACCACGCTCTCGACCAATGGCTTGTCCCTGACGCCCACTTAATTCTCTCAACTCCTGTCGCCTTCATCAGCTGGTCGCCATGACATGGTTTCACACTTCCTACAGCTCCATTGTGGTCCATCTATCCATCCACAGACCCATTCTCAATATTTCCAAATAGCCTCCCAACAAAACACAGTGATCCCCAACTTCCACCCACCCACCACCCACCACTGCATGCCACCACGGCCTAATGTTGATGTTTATGTTAATCTCTAGGTTCATAAAAATTTGTTCAACACACACTCGAGAGCATCCGATGGAAGCGCAGCCCAGCTAATTGAATATAAAACGCTAACGATAAATCATTAAATTTTCAACAAATCTGCCTTCGAATCGAATCTAGCACGACGACAACGACGGTACGGTGCACGGGTGCGTGCGTATCGGTCGTGTGTTGCACAGCACAGCAACATGTTGATAAATCCATTTCCCAATTAATTTGGATTTCTTCAACCTCAAAAATAGAACGATCTCCGTGTGCTCCGAGTCAAGCAGATGCCGAGGCGGATCCGTGTCTATCTAGCTCCCTCTCTCTATCTGTGTAAGCAACCGAGATCTATGCTGTCATCATTAGTGCGGCAAATTGTAAATTAGATTCTCATTCATTGCGGCCGAAGGAGTGTGCTTTGGGGGGGTGGACTTGCGTGTGTGTGTTTTTCTGGATGACGGATAGATGGTAGACGTTAGGTGAATCGCCACAATTTCAGCTACATCGTCGTCGTCGTCACCGGCGTCCAGTTGAGGCGATGTGCTGCGCTGTTGAGTGATGGTGATGAAATGTAGTTATTTTAGGACACCGGCTTGGCACTCAGCGGCGTCAGGATGTGGCTCGTGATGACAAACGCGAGCGGTAAACTTTATCCATGATTCGGCTTTGATGTGAAATCTAATGAGTGAGTTGGGACTTCGACGAGATGATTAGGCAGTTTCAACAGAAAATTGAAAATGGATTTCGTTGTTATGCGACACCTGGGATGAGTGTCTAGACTTGGGGTTGGGTTAAATTTTTAGAATTGGGAGGGAGGGTGGGTTGATGGCCGCGAGGTCGTTGGCTTATTGTGGGGTATTGACTGCAGCTGTAACCGTTTCTTGGTTTCATAAGAGAATTTGGCATCGATGAGTAATCCTTCCTCTGTAGGGGGCAAGTTTTATCATCGTCGCTGCTTGCTGAGACAGAACTAACAGAGAGACCTCTAACAGGTCCCTGGGCAACAAGAAATTCATTATTTTGCAAGAAGTTTAAGAATTTATAGTCAGATTGAGGTCCGATTTAGAATTTAGCCCTTGTCCCTCTCTCGTAAAACACGTCGTCCATGCTGGCGAAAAACTGAGAGAGTCTTGTTTGACAAGCCAGTTGGATAAGGACCTCCCAACCAAGCTGCCGAGGCTTCAGGCGAGTCGCTATCGATATGTGTTTCCTATGTGGCCAGAGCGTGCTGCGATTTGTTCATTCAGACGGTCCACTTGTAGATAGTACAAGTCCGTATTAAGATGTCGTGCCGTAGGAGATCACACGACCCGCTGCAAAGATCTGTCGATCTTGTTGTGAATTCAGTCCTAGAGATTGTTGTAAATTTAATCCAAAAGGTTCTTTGTCATTTACTCGTGTAGTATCCGTACATCAACCTTTTTTTTGTACCCAGCCTGATTCAAAATAGTTGCTTTTGCAATAAATGCATACGAAATAGTGCTCACATGATGGCCAGACTTGACGATTTCAATGATTTTATCGACAACACTATACCCGACTATGAAGCGATAATATCTCAAGCTTTCTTGATTGATGTCCATCCAGTCAGAGACTTCAGCTATCTCAATGAGGAAGTATACTCCTAAAATATGTAATTTTTCTTGAGGGTAACAACTACATGGGGAAACTGAGGCGCACTTTCGAGGAAATATGTGAGCTTTAGGTACTCTTATGATGAAGCCGCCGACAAAATACCTTGTTTCTGATTCTGTGTGATCCGACAAGAGTGCAACGTGCTCGAGCACCTCGGCGTTACTGGTCGAACCCAGCCCGTGCCGTCAAAACCAGCAGATTTTGGGGGCGGCCAAAATTTGTTTAGCGGTGGCCGAGGGCAAGACGGAGTCGAATTCAATTCAATTTAATTCAATTCAATTTAATTCAATTCAATTCAATTTATTAGCATGAATAATAAGGGGTACAATTAAGATACATGTCTCTCATAGTACTAAGTTTTAACAAATTCAGCGTGATTTACAATCATCATAGACCCAGAACTAATAGCCTGTGACTAGCATGTCTCCCAGGAAGGACACGCCCCGTCGATGGTTCACCCACGTCACAATAAGCAAGGTAGTTAAGAACTATGTCTACAAGCTGATTTCTTAGTTGTTTGTTCGAATCGAGGACTAGCCATCTTCTTAGCTGATTTCCCCGTGTAATGGAAAGTATGTTCGCTGATGGATTGAAAGCAATGCTGTCAAAAAACATCAATTGGAGAAATCAAGCACTTCTGGTTCCAATACTTGGCATCGCACTTGGCCTCAATCAGCCCACCAAAGACCAGACGTTCCCCCAGTTTCCATGCAAAAAAGAGTGTTCCCCTGACTCTCTAGCATCAATCCACTCGCAAGCCCTTAAAGTGCACCTCACTCATGCAAGCCCACTCAAAAAGGCCGCCGCTTCCGTCGCCGCACACTCAATCATTCGCACGCAGTCCGCCCCTTCTTCGATGCAATGCGTGCCATCCGCATCATCGTCAAGGCCTACCCCTTCAAATCAATTACACGACATTACCATAAATTACAAACTTGCGGGTAATTACTCTTGCACCTGGAGGCTCTTAATTATCTGCACCTGTGTGTACCATAGTGCACATCAGAGCCGCTTAACGCTGTGCTGTTCCACTCATCCTCCACTCCCCCACAATTCGCAGACACATCTAATTGCAACAGCACGCCCAATCTCAATGGCTGGCGGCGACAACGAGGTACGTGCATTAGAAAAAGGACACGCGTCAATCTTATCGCTGACACATCAACTAACTGCTCGCAAATGTGTGAGTGTGGTTGTATCTGCTCTCCATTGTATCCTTTGAATGCAAATCACAATCAGATTGTAAACATCCTTTAAGCCTTGTGGCTGGAGATGTACACCAGCCCCAACATGTGACAGATAACTGACAGATGGTTTGTTCTCCGACTATGATCCGATACGCGACTGTGGGGTGGGTGGGTGGGTGGTCGAACGGATTGCCACACAGTGGGGAGCAAAAGAATTCTTCGACAATTCCGAGTGAATTCCCATCACCCTGTGTGGCCAATCCTGCAGCAGGCACTGTATCCGTTTTACATCTGTGCTCCGGTATGTGGTTTGAAACAAAGTATCCTATCAAGTGCAGAAATCTTCCCTCTCGATGCTGCACAGCACAAAGGGATAATTTAATGAAGTGAAGAACGACGAAACCTACCCCACAACAGGCACCACCAATCCGTGCCTTAATTAGCATAAATTTGCTGGAAAAGTACGGCGCACGGCTGGTAGAGCGGCAGTGGCGCTAGTGGCTGGTTGAAAGGCTTTCGAAGGATATTCTGCGAAATTCGATTGTGAATACGGCGCTGTGTGCGGTGGTGAGTCGGTAGCGACGACGACGTTGAGCCGTGTATGTTGCCATTGCCACTGGCTGTGGCTGTATCTGTGCATCTTTTGTGGTTTTATCTAATTTACCCCGAGCACTTTTAAGGATTTCGAACATGTTCACTGTGTGTTCCTGTGAATGGCAGTGGCTGTGATATACCCCACCGTCGAGGAGGACTTTAAGCCATTGTAGTCTTGGCTTAAAGATGTTTTCCAGATTTTGCTCATTGTGTTAGATGTTGTTTATTGGTTTGACGAGCCATCCTGGGTGTCACCCAACCCTTTTGATGACCAATCAAAGAGTCAGTTCCCTGCTGGACACACTGTCGTTTCCTCAGCCACTTCAGTGACCATTTAGACCAATTTGTCATCAACCCCTTTCATCGCTTCCCACGCCACCGACCCCAGAGAGGTATTCCTCCGGCGGAGGTGCATTTCATTAAGGGACTCAATTAAAACTCAAACCAGTTTAGGGATCGTTCCATTTTGCGGAAGAGTCCAAAACGAGCCCAGAAACAAAGTCGCACAGCCAAATCCAATCACCACGATGCGATGCGATGGCGGAGTGGTGCGGGTGAAGCCATCGTGTGTCTGCTTGTCTCTCAGCCGCCCTCCTTCTCATCTCACTCCACCGACACGGTATTTCAATTATCATTTTAATAACCTCTTGCTTATTTGGAACTCTGAAAGGTAAATATACACACCAACACACAATCAGGATCCTCGTCGCCGTCGTCGTTGTCGTTGTGCCTGTTAAAACAAAAACCCACACCCGAACGCATGGGGCGGCCGGCCGACCCTCGGAAAGTGGTCGAAAGATGAGCAGGGATGTGCGCGGCGATTGTTTACACTCCCTTGGCGAAAGGAGAACTAGTGGTGCCATCCAAACGGATGCAGCAGGGGAACGGTTTCGCATCTAGACAAATTTAGTTTTTCTCTTCTTTTTTTTTTCTCTGTTTGGTCCTCAAGTTCTAAACAAATAAACAAGGGCGATGCGAGAGTGACTAGTCATGGGATAGGTTTGCTGCGTCCACTCATCAGCAATTGTCATTTGGAATCTAGAATCGGCTCTCTTCCATCAGCGGATGTGGCTGTGCTCGGCGTGGCTGTGGGAGAAGTAAATAAACATCTAGCGAAAGCGGCGTGCGGTGTGAAGAGTTGGACTCGTTGGGAGTTTGATGGCTGATGACTGATCGTTCCGAGGAAACTGCGTCTGTTTTGTGAAAGTTGGCTGCGTTGGCATACTTCTGATTGCAGTGCCTGCTGAGTGCAGTTCCTGACAGGCTCTCTAAATCGGAGCTCCGTCGGGTTTAGGGGGCTTTCAAATTCCAGAAGATTTCTCTCAATCAAAAATCAGATTCGTGGGGCGTTCTTAGGACTCTGTGGGGGGGAATGTGAATATTCCCATTTCTTCATGGGGTTCTCCATGCGTCCTAATGCCATGTAGACCCAGTTAATCCCACGTTAAGTTCCACACGAACCACACCTCCTCTTCAAATCAATCTTCAACAACTCCATGGTTGGATCACTGTCTTGAGATTGAATGCTTTTTTTCCACACATTGACAGAGCGGCAAACTTGACGTTCCACCTTGTCAAAGAGTTGGATCCCTCGTCCATACACCCCTCCACATCGCCTCTGTGGTTCCGCTTAAGTTTCGCAAAAAACGAAAAACGCCTGTACCGCGCTTTTTTGGAAGTGAAGCTGTTTCTCCGGCCTACCAACCGCTTCTAACTAAAGGTTCCTGAAAGGCAGCCGAGATGATGCTTAAAATGGATCGTTCATCGTCATCAGAACGCCAGAATCAAGGAGAACAAAATTAGGATTAGTGCTACTCACTTAGAGTGCCACTTCAATGCACCACCTGCCCTGCGATACGAAACGCTACATGCGTTGCTTCGTCAAGAAATTCACCACCAGTTACGTATGTCTCGAAAACTCCAAATGCCTCTCAGCAGCCAACGAACGCCTGCTGGCAAAACGTAGTCCAACTTCATTGACAGCGCTCGGTAAACATTCTTATTAACATCCCAGTTGGAGCACATCCCATCCGCGGAGCCCAACACATCATCCACACTTCGCATTCAACCTCATTGAAATGTAATCGTTTTCTAAATTTGACTCAAAATCACTTGCTTAAGTGCAGGAGCAGGTACTAGTACCGCCTCCATTGACATGACCCACAATTGCTACAAATCTTCTCATCTAAATTAAGCTCCCCGATGTTTTGTGTACAGCATCACAACAGGAATATGTGCAAGTTCCATTTGGATGCTCGGTTTCGAAAGACGCGTCTATTTTTACGAGCGGCCACATGTGCTGCTTCAGCTCAGTTGAATCGGCCAAGTCGGGCATATCAGGTAAGGGCCCACGAATCGAGGGAGTGTGTGCGTGTTTTAATGGCAAAAGGCCGACCTCCATTAAAAGCGCTTAACGAGTGCTAACTTAGATAATTTTTGGAAACGCTTAGATGCTGCATATTTTCACGATGGGATTCCGTAAATTTTTGATGACAGATACCACTAGATGGAGTCGTAAAGCTTTCCAAATGGATTTATGATTATGTCGGTCGGAAACATGACAAAATTTTGTGACTAGAGTGGGTGGGTGGGTGGGTGAGTGGATGGGTGGGTGGTTGCATTTTAGGGGGTTTTTCAGAACGGAAACAATAAACGAAAATAAAACAGTGGACATTGCGGCAGAATGAAGTGGTTTTTGGTCAGGCCGGGGATCTGGGACAGTGATCCGACGATGTAATTGGAGTCGTCGAAGAAGGGTGTTAAGAGGCGGTGTGGCGCCTGTGGCACTTAATGTGGGATTAACTGGTTCTGATGATGATGAGAGATGCATTTTAAGTGGACCAAGGCAGATGAGCTGACCGACAAGCAGACGAGACACCCATGTTAAGGTAAAGGACCATAGGTTGAAGTAGAATGAAGAATGAAGAGGTTGTGGAAAGCCTCTGTGAAGTGACGACGCTCAGCATTGTCAATTTAGCATCAAATCGAGTTCAGTATTGAACGCCTTTTGTTTCTCACATTCGGCAGGCCAAAAACTGGACTTGTATTTCGGCGGAGAATTTTGGCGAGGAAAATTGAATTGCATGAAATCGTGTCCCACCTTGGTCCCCATTTGCCGCAAACGCTCGACAGAGCCACTATGGACACTAGGCTTATAACAAATCGTTGAACATGTTGAGGTCCATTTTTAGCGTGGCTGAGACATCTTTGAATGCAACAAATCAGCAAATGCACGTTGGGCGCCATTTTTTGTAAGCGCTATCCAGAGCCACAGGAGCAACTAGGAAAAATCGAGCCCAACTTATTTGAATTACACCTAGATTTGCTTGTTTTTGGGTGTAATTTTTGCAAGTGCTGGAAAGACCACTGAGGCAGCTTCGATTGCAGCTAAATGCGACTCTTGTTGGGCGCCATTTATTGCAGACCTTTGGCAGGGGTACTATTGCGGCTTCGATTGCAACACCGTGGAGTGATGTTGGAGGACATTCTCTTGCATTTCAAGCTGTTCGTGATCTCGAACCTTGATGTGGCGTTTGCTCCTATTCTCGGACTTGTGACCTTCTTCAACCTGGTGTGGTGCTTGAGGGTCTATAAAGTGTTCCCTTTCGTGACGTTAACCACTCACTGCAAAGCGAAAGCCTGGCTCGTCGAAAATGTTGTTGCTTCTACTCTCGAACTTGCTCTTCGTCGTGTTACTCACCCTGCAATTTATGGCCCTTTAGCTGCTTAAATCTCTTAGTCCTTGCCTCCATATTTATGTCTGGTGTCATGTCTTGTCATGACATACACTGGATGCCTTGCGTTCAATTCTTTGTTAGCTCATGCGTTTTATACGCTTGCTGGCTTCCAATGCCAGGGTCCAGGGAAACTGGGTAGCATTTAGAAAGGTCTTCCATTCCTAATTCATCTTCGAGCTCTTCCCTTTCTTCTAAGTAGTTCTCCTGCTTCTTCGTCGTTACTTCTTCTGCTTCTCCTACTTCTTCCACGTCTTGCGGCGCTACAGAGTCTAAAGTAGGCCTGGTCCTCAACACGATTTCTGCCGTCTCTGGTCGCCTGTATCACTCACCGTCTTAAACCCTTCCGTCCAGAGATCTCATGGCTCTCCCCCGATTCCACCCGAACGCCCCAAGTTCATTGACAGAACGCAAAACAACGTTTAAGCCAATGACCCAACCACTCAGCGCCCATGTTGCTGACTGGCGACAGCCAGTCCAACCCTTCTCATATCTTATCACCCACAAGCTGACAGCGAACAGCGAAAAGAACAAAAACCAAGAAGAACACATTAACCCACGATGACACTCAAATGAATCGCACTCGCGCAAGAATCAACAAATAAACTCGTGCACACACGAGAAACACATGTTGAACCATGGAAACCACCACTTCCTTCGTCTGCAATCGATTTGGTTCCACCGAACATCTGTTTTCGCCGCGACGACACAACAACACCTTGGAGCAAACAAAAACAATCGATTTCCACGTTCCACAAGAGTTCATCCGGCAAAAGAAACCGTCTCAAGTGGTCTCTGTCTGGCCCGGCCTGGCCTGTCATCTATTCCAACTGGAAGAGGATCGATTCTCCGTCACCGTTCGGTTGGCGTATCCCTCCCTCGCTCGCTCGCTCGCCGCCTTCAGAACATTCGAAGATACTTTGTACGATCAGCAGAGAACCCCGAACCGGCAACAAAACAGACACATCTGATCAGTTACCGACCAACTGTTGAGCGGTTAAGAAGTGTGCGGTTGCGCGTACTTGCATATTTTCAGTTCGCTTCGTCGTTGCGAATCGCGAGTATCTGTGAGTGTGTTTTGCTTTGTTTTTTTTTTTTTTTTTTGATTTCCGCGAGTCTTGCCGTCTTGATCATTGGACAGACGTTCATTTGCTAGATACATTCGGTGTCTTAGCGGCGGCAGTGAATGAGTGACTCGCGAGTGTACTTGAAGTCGTCTTACTCATCCCAGGGATAATTAAAACGAACTCAATTCGTCCCCATAGATACGGTTTGGTTGTTTGCCTTTTCTCCTCCGCCTCTCTGTGTGTGATCATCGTCAATTAAAAAAAGGTCATGACATCTAATTCCTTTGTGACAAATCCGCATCTAGATACACTTCTCTAGTGTGTGCCACTCGTTTCGTATTACTGCGGATAACAACAGAACCCAGAAGACACCACAACAACCCCCGGCAGCAGCGGGACAGAAAAAGGTAAGAATTGGCCATGCCCTTGCCCATGCGGTGTCCTCCTGATAAACGTCTCATTACCAGGCTCCGGTAGGGAGCGACCACCGTTCACGATATGACCAAGCAAAAGGTTTGAGGTACTTATGGCATCCGAATAGAGAGATAACATTGTCTCTCCGCGTCTCCCTGTTGGACAGTGTCAACTTTTCAAAAAGGTTTTCCTCCTCCATCCCCCCCACCAAACGACGTCTGTTTATCCAACAATTCGTTCCGTATCTCTAAGCACGGCACAGCACCGAGAACCGACCGTCCGCGTGTTGTGTGCCTTCACTTGGTTATTTATTATTGATCCCTTGTTATGGTTGTTATTGTTTCCTTTTGTTGTGCGCGCGGGTGGAGGTGGTGCATGGAGGGGGTAGGGGGGATAAATGATGAACTTATGGCCCTTTCATTAGGCATTTTGGATTTTAATTGAAATTGATTCGTTCACGACGACGCGGGCGGGTTTCGGGAAACCAACCAACTAACCAACCAAACACGGTTCATTCATTGAGATACATATTTTATGTCTGGCATTATGCGCACGCGATTATGACATCTTTTGATTCCGGTGTGTGTTTGAATTTATTTATTTATTCTGCGCTAGCACGGTCGGGATTGGTGTGATAGATACAGATTCAGTTAGCGATACAGAACGTTTCGATTAGCTTTTGGTAAATGTTTGGTTAGAGTGGTGGTGGAGATGATGGGAGGAGGAAGGAGAGAAGGACAGGATTGTGAAGAGAGATACTTTTGCGAAGGAATTTGAATAATTTTATGCCAGAACTTGCTTGTTTATTCAAGAAACGTCGAAGCGAATGATATGCTGAAGCAGGTGTTTTTGTTTTTGTTGGTCTTTCCTTGATCTGTGTTTGTTGATTTCGGTGAATTACTGATTGTAGATGGAGTCCCATAGGGCAGGGGTGTAGGACCTGAACTAGTTATTTTTTTCGGTGGAATTCTGTGTATTTATCAATCTGTCAGTGGGGGCTTGGAGCAGTGAAATGAAACGGTTTTTTGGCAAATGCCATCTGCTTCTCCTAACTTTGCGTTCCTTTTTCATTTTCCGACAGCTAGTGGTACTCTAAAGAAAAATATATCGAATATTCGTTTCGGCTTACTCGTCATGGTCGCCAGTACCCATTTATGCCTCTCTTGGACTGCATCCCATTCTGCATCCTTAGAATGGAGTTCCACAAGGTTGTGCTGTAACCCCTAAGCTTTTATTCCGAAGAAAATTTATTCAGGTTGACAACATCGCTGGTACCCACTATCCACCACTAAATTACATTCCATATCATTCTAAATCCTCCTTAAAATGGTGTACCACAAGGTTGTGTAATGACCCCATAGCTTTTATCATAAACTTTAAATATGTATTCTCCACTGCTTCCACTCTTTTTCATTGCGAATGCTGAAAATGAAGTCCCACAAGGTTGTGTTGTAGCTCCTGAGCTGTTTAATGCAATTCTCTACCTTGTGCTTGGCCGCTCTCAAGGAGAAATGTCACCAATGGACACAGTCTGACACCTTATCTCGCTCTCTCCACGATTCCGTCCATTCCTCCGCTCCATCTCTCCTTCATCCTTTAACTTTCTCCATGATTCCCCGCCTGCCGTCAAATGAACGCATCCCTCACAGTTGCCCCCACTCCTGACAGACGCTCCACTGTCCCTCTCCACTTAGCTACACGTGTGTTAACAACTTGATCAGATCTATCAGAAACATTTCAAAGTCCGCAAAAAAAAACAGCCAGCAGACCGTCCTCCCCTCCCCCTCCCATCGCACACTCAATCGACAATCACACGGTCATTAGTGGAACGTGACCGTATAATGCGATTGCCAAGAGCGGGCTCTATGATTGATGGACATCAAAACAAACGCCGATCTCTCTCTCATCGTAATTACCTGTTTCCGAGAGAGAGAGAGAGGCGAAGCATCGCATGGCAGACGCGTCAAGAGGGGATCAGTGCGATTGAGAATGATGTCTGAATTATCGAAACCCAGTTCAGATCGTACAAGGAACTCACTTTAAACCCACTTAAAGAGTCCGTTCGCACTCGGCGTCCACGAGAGCACTTTATGACAACTTAACCCCGATTGACATCACCCAGAAACCTGCTTGCATCTGGCATCTCTCGGCTTGTTTGCCTAAATGCTCCTAACCGCCCTAATTCAATTTACACATGCAAAGCAATACAATAACACTTACTCGTCATGGTCGCCAGTACCCATTTATGCCTCTCTTGGACTGCATCCCATTCTGCATCCTTAGAATGGAGTTCCACAAGGTTGTGCTGTAACCCCTAAGCTTTTATTCCGAAGAAAATTTATTCAGGTTGACAACATCGCTGGTACCCACTATCCACCACTAAATTACATTCCATATCATTCTAAATCCTCCTTAAAATGGTGTACCACAAGGTTGTGTAATGACCCCATAGCTTTTATCATAAACTTTAAATATGTATTCTCCACTGCTTCCACTCTTTTTCATTGCGAATGCTGAAAATGAAGTCCCACAAGGTTGTGTTGTAGCTCCTGAGCTGTTTAATGCAATTCTCTACCTTGTGCTTGGCCGCTCTCAAGGAGAAATGTCACCAATGGACACAGTCTGACACCTTATCTCGCTCTCTCCACGATTCCGTCCATTCCTCCGCTCCATCTCTCCTTCATCCTTTAACTTTCTCCATGATTCCCCGCCTGCCGTCAAATGAACGCATCCCTCACAGTTGCCCCCACTCCTGACAGACGCTCCACTGTCCCTCTCCACTTAGCTACACGTGTGTTAACAACTTGATCAGATCTATCAGAAACATTTCAAAGTCCGCAAAAAAAAACAGCCAGCAGACCGTCCTCCCCTCCCCCTCCCATCGCACACTCAATCGACAATCACACGGTCATTAGTGGAACGTGACCGTATAATGCGATTGCCAAGAGCGGGCTCTATGATTGATGGACATCAAAACAAACGCCGATCTCTCTCTCATCGTAATTACCTGTTTCCGAGAGAGAGAGAGAGGCGAAGCATCGCATGGCAGACGCGTCAAGAGGGGATCAGTGCGATTGAGAATGATGTCTGAATTATCGAAACCCAGTTCAGATCGTACAAGGAACTCACTTTAAACCCACTTAAAGAGTCCGTTCGCACTCGGCGTCCACGAGAGCACTTTATGACAACTTAACCCCGATTGACATCACCCAGAAACCTGCTTGCATCTGGCATCTCTCGGCTTGTTTGCCTAAATGCTCCTAACCGCCCTAATTCAATTTACACATGCAAAGCAATCAATAACACGAACCAACGAGTCTTGTGTTTGGTGGTCAATCCCCGTCTCCTACGCCGCCGCCACCGATGCGACGCCACCACCCGAACCGGGCACGACAAGCAGTTCAACATCTTCCTCTGAATAGAAGAGAATTTCTCGATGGGTTGGCGCTATTAAGTGGTGGCATGCGGCACCAAACCAAACCAAACCACACCACAGCACAGAACGGCCTGCTTCTCTGCACTGTTCAACTGCTCAACTGCTCCACCTCCCACATCCTCCCGCGGCGTGCGTCGTCGTTGTCGTCGTCGTCGCCAGCACCACCACCACATCGCATCACATCGCAGATACTTTGCGCATAAAAGTGTGTCAATTGGCGTCAATGATGAAAACATTAGTCCGAGGAATGCGAATCATAATGAACGGCGCGGCGTGGTGCGGCGGCGGCGGACTGCAGATGCTCGCCGTGTTCCGGGGCTTAAAAGGAGCCCCACGACCCACGACCAGTCGCAGTCGCTGTACGTTGGTGGCGCACGTTTTTTGCATAAGATATGCCATCGACTGTGGATATGCCTGGACGGTGGTTGTTGTTGGGGTCTCTTCTGTGCGCCGCGTGTCCACGAACCTTGAGAGAGCGATGGGTCGTTTTGTCCAGACGAGACTGGGTGCTACCATCTCGAGCGTGTATGCTAATTGGAATTGACAAGTCACAGTCGCACGCATGGGCATCTATGCTCGTTGGTCGTTGGCCGTGTCGCCGTGCCGTGTGCGGACTCCTTATGGAAGTGGGTTAGAGGCCTATGGTCCTTCGTCGTGGATTTGTGAGGATTACGTCATATTTGGCGATCAGATGGTCACTGGCAGAGATTTGTCATCTCCCCTAGTCGAGATGGTGGCTTGCGCTAAGATTGATTATGGAACACTTGGCGTGTGTGCGCTCGTGTGTACAGCAGCAGCAGCATTTTTGTTCGTCTGCGAGAGAGCGAGCGTTCAACTGCAGGCCCGGTTGCTTGTTGGTTATTTTGTGCTCGTGGCCTTAACCTTTTGCGGGCACACAAGACCGGGCATAAGTACGTGACTTGGAATGATGGACACACTTACTTATAGTTCGTTCGTGTGGCAGCGACGCCGCGCGGCGGTGTAGCGTTTTTTTTTGTTTTTGGGGTGTGACCATGTGGGCTTGTGTGCTTGTTGTGGTCTGAGTTCGCTTTTGGAGGCTTGTTTTACGGTTGACTTGGTATCTGGTTTCACGTTTCTCCGTTAATTGTAGCAAAGCCAAAGCCAGAGTAAAACAATTTCGAGTCTTGAATTGAGGAAGTTAATTGAAATGAAAAGATAAAAATAATGCTGATCGTGAGACGGCGGTTTTTATGAGACGAAGGTTGTTCTGTTTGTTCAACCACACGAATCCGAATGCATTGTTTACTCTTGGCTAATTCTCATAAGTCCACACGACGTGAATAAAATAGTGGTGTGCCACAAGGTTGTGTGGTTACCCCTTAGCCTTTTTAATCCAATTATCAACTGTGGTGTATCAAAGTGAACAGGGGGAGAAGGCTAGAGATTGTCTTTCGTTAACTAAATTCGCCCTCCAATGAAAGTGTACTTGTTTTTCATCTTTTCTCGATTTCTCAAAGTTTGTCCAAGGGTTCCCCAAAATTCGTCTTAGCTCCTCATGCTCTGAACTCCTTGGCAATCTTCTCCACATCACCGAACCGTAGCCCCGACCAGCACCCAATTCATGTGACCACATCTCCCCTTCTCCGCCACAGATGGAGCCACAATCGACAAAAAGAACGCACAAATCTTTTCAAACTCTGACTCACTAGAGAATTTTCCCTCTGTTCCCTCACACCAGTCATCCCTTCCCTTCCCTCCCTTCACAGATGGAGCCACAATCGATATAGAGACCAACAAACTCTCCCCATACCCCGACTGCTGGTGTGTGATTGCTTTTGCTTCCTCATCCCACGAAAAATTCAAATGCAAATTTATTCAACATCTCTCAATTAATACCGCTTTGCATAACTTAACCGCATTCAAGACCGCTCACGGGCCCTAAGTCAATGACTTGCTGAATGAATTAATCGGACCGGCTTGAGGTCGCTGGATAGACCATGTCACCATCATCATCATCATCAGTGCCCTGCGATAAACCGATATTTTATGTTTTAACGACTCGTCTCCAAACACTCCATTCAGTCGCGCAGCCAAGACCGGTGTCGCGCAGTGGCTTTAATCGCCCTAAAGCCTCGTAAAAAACAAAAAGACTGTCGCGCCCACACACGCCGAGCTCGCGACCCCACTGTTAGCGCGACGATTGAATTAGTCACCGTCGACGCCAGTGTGACACACACACGAGCGAGCACAGTAAATGACCGTTTAAGCGCGGTCACCGGCAGACGGCACCCTTTGATGTGAGGAATGCGTCCGCGTTTTACGACAGGACACCTTTCATTGACGTAACACCCGACCGTCCATCTGGTGTTTGCTTGTGGCTTCTGAGAGATTTGAGTTCGCGAGTCCGCGCCGCACAAGGTCATCACCGCGGAGAGGAATCCGACATTCGTGCGGTTTGTAGGTGCGTCACGTACCCATCTAGCAATCGGTTTGACGACGGTGCTTTCAACGGTTCACCCATTTTCCAAAAACGGGCAGCCTCACGTACGCGAGCTATCAGCGGCTTCAAATGGTTTCAACCCCCAAAGCGGGCGCGGAAGGCAATTAAGCGTGCATTTGCTGGTCTCCCAGGTGTCTATGAACCGCGCCGGTTTAGTGGCTAGTGGCTACGATTCGGTTGGGATAATTGAATTTGCAAAGCACCGCGCCGGAAACCGCTGACAGCTGCCCGGCCGAGTGTTGACAACTGGTAACCCAATTAGCTGTGGACATTCGGTTTGATTTTGCGGGCAGAGCAGCACCCCCTTGATAGATACGCAATCTTCATCTCCCGCTGGGACTCAATCAAGCTCAATCATGGCCACCGCTCATTACAAGTCCGCAAGCGATCCGTCATAACTTTCCGCCACACCACGACGACTGCGACGACGACCACCGATCATCCGCCGACCGGCTGACAGATGTGTGGCGGGGACTCGGCAACGGACTGAGCACGAAAGAGCACTTGGTCGGGTTCGTGTACTTGTGGTCGGTGGGCTGCCCCCCCTGGCACCGCCGTGTATTTGTGTATCCGTGCCTGTGGCAATCGCGCGGACTGTTGAACCGAATACGTGGGCGGCAGCCGGGGCTCATGTGCAGGCATGCACTTGATTGGGTCCGTCCTTGAGACTCTCGCGAATTATGAGGAATTGTCTTGCTGACAGAATGTTTGAGTGTGCATGCGCATGTGTGTGGTGGTGAGGGGGCGGATTTCCGCCTTTTAACTTTGGCGTGGATACTTTTCATTTGCGATGGATCTTGCTGCGGAAAGTGCTCTTCTCTTGCCTGTGCGTCGAGAGTGTGAGGAGAGATGAGTTGTTGAAGTCGATGATTGCCAGACGGTGGAGATGGATGAATCGTTTTTTCGCAAACTTAAGTCAATTGGAAGTGGAATTGGGTCGAGAAATGCTCAACAAGTGGTTTTAGACCTAGAGGCTTGGAGTTGGTCAGACCGCTCGAACAGTAGCACCACTTGTGACCCACTTCCCCGTGGGTAATCAAAGGAGCATCACTTGTGACCCACTTAGATTGAGAAACGTGACGAGCATGGGTCGTCTTTTTGTGGGATTCCCCTTGGAGGGTTGTCAAGCAACTGACTGAAGAAAGTCTTCCCATCCGCAGCGATCCAAAATTCATGTTCTCTGTCCGACGGGTCGCCACAAAACGATATCGCCCTGTGACCCCATTCCTCAGTTGCCTACATTCCAAAACTAGAAATCAAACTGTAAGCCTAATTGGAAGGTTGCCCCGAACAACCGCACAGCCTAGGCTTAAGTTGTTCGTTTACGACCGATTGTATCAACTGCCACTTTGCCGCATCATTGACTGACGACGCCTCCAGATGTTTCAACAATCGTGCACTACCTCCCTAAGCGAACGGAAAATGGAAAACAAAAAAAAAACGAATAAAACCTGCCGCAACCAGGCCACCGGACCACATCGTCCTCAAATGATTTAACGACTCAGGCGACAGACACCCATTTCACTGACAAAGTAACACGTTTCACAGTTTTATAGCCCGCAGACGACGACTGCGATATCTTCGATGACTGTGATGACAACGGAGACGACGACGACGACGACGGTGAGGGTTCAATAAATCCTACAAGAGGTCGCCTCTCTTTACCTCATAATCTTATCCAGGCTCATAAAAATCGCAATCAATCACAAGTGCGTCCGACTCCTCCTTCATCATCACCCATCACCCAGCACCCATCATCGTCACATTTTCTGCGGCATCATCTGCCATGCGACTCAGGGACTCGCGACTCAGTGAAGAATCAGTCGGCAATCCCTCGGGTAATCCGATTTCAATTTGAGATACTTTTTCTCACATTAGAATCGCACCGAAGGCTGCACGCCGCCGTGCCGTGCCGCCGGTTAATTTATGCACGCGAAGGCACCCATAAACTGTTGTCACGACACGCGAAGCCAAGGACCCCACGCCCCTCGGCTCTGAGAATTGGAGAATCGGAGAATCAATTAGAATTACGGCTCTCATCCCGTAATTGGGGCTTGTCCGAGCAGCCGATTGCTGCTTGGCTTGGTGGCAGCAGGTCGTAAAATCGCTTGAAATTCCATAAATTCCCGATGAGCCAGAGCGGCATGCTACAGTCTGTTGACGGTGGTGGCGACCGCGTCGTCGTCGGCGGCGGCAGCCTGATCCAGGCTTAAGTTTATGAGTCAATCGCTGACTGGGTCTGACACACGCTAGGTTCATTGGAACGATACGTGCCAATGGCATGAGCTCAGTGGAATGTCCTTCTGGGGGACGACCGTCTCGCTCTCACTCTCTGGCAGGATGCCAGTGGTTAAGATGAACGTGTCGGCATCCCAAGCGTGACGATGGGTGTGGAGGCAATTACTCGTCCACGGCCTCGTTATGAAAAATTTCGAAGATGCCCGCCGACATAATCAGTCACCAGAGGCAATTTGAGTCTCAAATGTTATTCGTGCGATGGGGTGGTGGGTCTGGTGCATTGATCGATGACGAGCGCAACCGTGACTCATCTAATGGCATTCGGCATTCCCTAGGCATTCCTGGGAATTGACTGAGTGACTGTGTCGATCTAATGGAGCCGAGGTGGATGCAATTTATTCGTCATTTCGTTGGACGCACCAGATGTAGGTCGAGTGTGTTACTCTGTGACAAAGTGGGCAAGATAAGGTGGGGATAACTTAATGGTGCGTCAGCTAAGACCGTGCAGATAGGAGCTCGGCGGAGTCAGCCGTCAGAACTCAAATGACGATGGGTGGTTTGTGGACAGTGTCAAACAGACTCCATCCCATCCACACACAGACGCCCTCCGACCAGTCAACTTCTGCTTCTGATTAGTCGTGCCTAATTGAAACCCATGATGCATCCCACAAGTGTCTCCATATTTTAACGAGCCTCAAGCCCACCCTCAAATTCGAAAAATTCCCCCCTTCGAAAAGTGCTTCCTGACGCGTCTAATCATCGTTAATCGCGCCTCGCTGCACCATCTCTGACACGAACAAGTGCCACTCTGCCTGCAGTGGCTCTTCAACGCGTCAAGTGAATCAGCCATCCACCGAGGGCTGGGGCTGGAAAAGAGCTTTAAATTCTCACACACTGCTCGTTTTATTACCTCGCCCGTTTCGATGATTGCATGGTACTCGGCGCCTTTTAACAGTTTTCAGCTAAATCATTCTGAATGCCATCTCGTCATGTTTTATACGTTCTCCACGCTGTGACAATCGCCCTCCTCTATCTCGCCTCTCTCTGACCCAACTCGTTCTCCCCAATCGATCAGGCAAAACAAAAATTCCCGACCCCCAAGCCCCGGCACGGCGGCGGGCCTGTCATAAATTCCATCTTGTGTTCGTGTGGATGGCTGTGTTTTACGATCCATTTTTGATTCACATTGCTATCGTGTAGTAAAACAATGTAAACGAAAGTAATTAAAAATAAACAATTTCATGGATTGCTACGTGATTTTTCCACGAGAAAACTCTCTCGCGCGCCCACCCCTCCCCCTTCCCCCCTCGACTCTCTGTCAGCAGTCGATGGATGTCGTCCTCTCACTTGAATCTCGACTCTGACCAGAATTCCAAAAGAACCAAAAGAAAATTATTAATGGCAACCTTTGCCTAGGAAATCTGTTCAGTATTCCGTGTGTGAACACATCCCACAACTGCCGCACCTCCAAAAATGACAAAAAAACGAGAAAGAAATCCCCACATACGCACACTCACGGTGCGGCGCGACGACGGAGAATCTGCTGTATCCCTCCGGTGAGAAGCACACACGCGCTAGTGGGAAAAAAATTGAAGAAAAAGTATCTCAAATTGATTTTAGCAATTTTTTTGTGTACCTACGTCGAGGCAATTTATATGACTTAATACCGTCATTTTCGGAACTGCAATCTGTGGCACCTAATTTTGTTCATAAACTATTGCCGCCTGTGCAGGCACGTCCTTGAGGCATTTGTAACTTTGAATGGTCCTCGGGGCAGGCGGGTGGGCGGGTGGGCGTGCGTGCGGCCATGACCATTTTCAGAGGAGTCCTCGGCAGCCACCTGAGAATCGCTGGTATCTAGGTGTATTTCGTATTCAGTCGACGTTTCGGAAATGTGAAGAAGTCGTTCTATCACGGAGGCACAGCAGAGCAGAACAGAGCTAAGGTCGCAGAAGAAGAAGAAGATATTCGCGATATTTAAATCAGTTTCTGGGCAATTGCGTTATGGCATGTGTGAGGTATGTGTCTGGAATGTTTGAGTCAACGTAACGAACGATCATCATCATCATCATGGTCGTCATCAGTTGAAGACGATGTAATGCCGTTACGTGCGTGAAATGATGAAGATTTGTTATGTTTTTTTTTCACAGTCTGACGAGTCTGTGGGAGTCTGGCTTCGAGCAATTGAATTCGAGCAAACTGTCATTGCTTTTCATTGAAACGAACGAAATGGTCTAGTTCTGAGAAAAATGTTAAAGACCTTGCCAAGAGTTTATGTTTGCGATTACTCATGGGTTTTATTTTAACGACTTTTTGGAGTGAAATCTGTTTAGGAAGCAGGCTTTTTAGGCATTCTTAAAACGAAGCCTTGACAGAGTCACTCCCACGAGCGACGTCACATCATTTCCATTCCTTTCATTCCCAACTTTGTCTCTTAAATGTCTTTGCCAAAACTTTACTAGGAACACCACGTCACATTTTGTCGTTGATCCCTTTCGCACTAGAACAAGTTCAGATCCTCAATCGCAACGTTGGGACACTCGAAATAAAGCAGAAAATCTCTTGAATTTGGTGCCTTAGTTTTACCAACAAAAGGTCTTGTCGCTGTTTAATTTCTGACTAGTACAAGCTCAGGTCCACAATCTGAACCTTGCGGCACTCCAGAAAAATAGGAAATCCCTCCAATTTGTTGCCAAGGCTTCACCAATACATCAAAACCCTCCTCGGACCGTCCTTCTAGACATCGATAAAGGATCCAATGATGCAGAGTTCCATGTCCTATAGGAGATGAAAAGGCGACCTGTGGGACATCAGTTTAAAAAATCGCTCGTGTCTCGAAATCGGTGCTTTTTTTCGGCGATGTCGCTTCTCATAACATATTTTCTTAATAGAGAATGAAAAGTCGCTTCGTTTGAGCCCTGTATCCAATAGACTCCAGGGAAAAGTGTCGTCAAAAGTGACCTCTAGCTTGTCCTTGTTATCTTTTTCACTTAAAACACGTTCTGGAACCCTGTTACCTACTCGGAAAGAAAGCATAAGATCTCATAAATTTCTTGCCTATGTCCTCCGTCTTGCCTCGCCAAATCGCTGTTTGTTCCATTTTTAACTGGAACAAGTTCCGGTACCCACTCTCAACCTCGTGGCACTCCGAAAAAAAAACCGAGAATCTCTTCAATTTTTTGTCCAAGCCCTCCCAACATTTTGCCACTCCACTCCCAAATGATGTATTGTGTCCAAGTCCCTCTCCAACCCACATGCTCTGAAAATAGATCACTTTAAGCCCTTCCAGCTCTCTCAGTGCATCCCTATTTGGAACTCCACTTCCTCACCAAACAAAAAAAAAACCCCTCATGTCTTCCATTTCCGTTGGCATCGCATTCACATCGTTCACATCGCTCATCTCGCCAACTTGTAAGCGTCACATTCGCTTCGGATGCGAGTGGTTGAGTTGTAACTCGCGTGCACAGAGCCATGTTGTCGCGACACCAGCGCGCCATGGCCACTGGAAAACTCATCAAGTAAAGCACCAGGTTGACAGGAAGACCTCGTCATTTTGCCTATAAATACCAATCAGTCTGACAGGTCGACTCCAGTGACACCTACTCGAGGCTCGCGCCCTCGACGTTCATAAATTTAAAACTCGCTCGCTCACCTTTCCGGATGAGCTGCAATTGTGGAATCTGCACAGTTCCCAGTTCCCCATCGCAACCGTGCCCCCGGCGCGGCCCTCTCCATCCGAACAGAAGTTCTGTGTCACATGGGCGCGCATGTTCAAATCGAAAACATCAAGAGGCGGCATCGTTGCTTGGATGAGAATGGGTGACTGCGTGTCGCCTTGTAATTCATTGTTGTTGCTTGGTGTGCGTGCCTCTGAGGAAGTTCAAAAGGACGTTGGTACATAATTCCCATCGATGATCATCCAAAACAAAAAGATTGCCACCTTTGAAGACTCGGTCCCTCTCTTTCTCTGCGTCATCGTCGACGTTCTGGCGTGTTCCGGCAATTCACCGGAAATACCGGGCGCTATGAGTTGCAGACGATGTTGCTTCGCCCGTTTGCCCCACATTGTGTGGGGTTCGGTTATTAAGCCCACCCACCACCGGCGATGTAATTTGTGGGTGTCCTCCTTCTAAGAATAGTCCCCGGATGGATCTAGGTGTGTCACAGTTTCGCCCGCTCAATTGCATGTCATTCGTTATGTAAATGTTTGTCCCAGCGAATTTGACTGACTACGGGAGGGGCGACTGAGTTTTTGTTTCGCGTTTTGTTTTAAGGTGTACGCCAACATTCCATTTGACTCATTAGAGTTCACCGCACACAGGCGTGCGGCACAGCTGACGCGCCACCGCTGCCGCCGCCGTCACAAACTTCGTCGTTTGTTGCGCGCAAAAAATGCGAACATTAAAAAGTATCTAATTCGATATTCTAAACAAGCGAAGAGCGGTCCTTTGTTAGAAGAAAGTCTCAACTCGAGTCGTTTAGCAGCAGTCGTTCCTTTTCGAATTACTGTCACGATCCGCTAATGAATGCCGTCGATAGGTTCGTTTTGCGCTTTTGTAACAAATTCGGGGTGTTTGAAGGATGAGAGCTGGCTGCTCGTCATCGGCAGAGTCGTCGGAGTTGGGGCGTCACGGTTACGTCAGGGCACATGTGATTTGTGGCAAGCGAACGCATGGTGAGTTGCTTTATACCATGGGTGGGTGCGGAGATGGGCTTACGCAATAGTTTGGCGTCACAAAATGTCGTTGCGTGGGAGCTGACTTAACTGAGGCACTTGTTGACGTGATGCGTGATGAGTCGTGAGTCAGTTTCGCAATGGGTGACGAATTCTCTGAAGTAGAACAAGTTGCGGCCAAGAACTAGTGTGGAATCTTGAGGAATTCCATTGTGATATTTTTGTCAGAGAATTGGTTTCTAACATCTCGAGTCTTGCATCATATGTTCTTCGACATGTCAAGCTAAGGCTGGAGCAGTATCGTTCCTTTCAGGAAAACGTTGGGGTAGTAGTGCGGAACCCTGAGGTATACACTCCTTCAGCATTCGTTGCTCGATATTCCTATTTGAGAAGAGAGGTCAATGTCGTTGCTTGTAGAGTGAGAAGGAGTCACTTTGGACTAGACTAATTGGTCAATTAGGGTAGAACAAGTTGCGGTCTTACTGTGGAATCCTGAGGTACTCGGTTGTACGTTTTCCATGTAGATGTAACCTAGAGAAGAGAGCTGATAAGGAGAACCGACAATCAGTCGTGAATCGTATTAGAACACGTTGCGGTCTTTAAGTGGAACCCTGAGGTATTCCATGGAAGATTTTGCATCCCGTCTCACGTTGCTTGACTCGGAAGCTAGACAGGCGATTAGTTCTGAGAAGGAGAGCCGACTTTGAGTCATCCGTCATAATGGAACAAGCTACGGTGTTACGGTCGAACCCTGAGGTACACAGTCGAAGGTGTCTGTCTCGTCGTACGTTGCTCAACACATCGAATAGGGATGAGATCAGAGGATTCCATGTCGTTTTTGATTAAAGTTAGCAACTGATAACCCTTGTCATTCACTGCATTAAAGACTCACATTGTCCTCCCCAACACCGCTAATCCGCCAAAATCAACCGCACCCGAACTATCCCACAGCCCATGCATCATTCAAAGGCGCACATTAATTTCCATAAACGTGTGTTTTTATAAAATTCATCAATAACCGGCTTTATGACTCGATTATGGTTCGGTATAGTTTCACAATCCAACCGCAGATGCCAACCAAAATGCCTAGCACCGCCACAAACGCCCACCATTCGGCCGAAATTAATTACAAACACCACCACAACCAAACGCCCCGAATTCCCCGACTGGCTTTGTGCATTGCGATCCGACTAAATTATTCTAATTCACTTGTTGCCATAATACAAAAATCTAATTCATAATTAAAAACCAACACTCCACACTCTTCGCTTCGGTCCCCAGCCTCCGTTGGATTCCTGCAGGCTCATCGAAAAATCATCGAAATTTATTCCGCGGAAAACAAAGGCTTGGTCGATGATGGTGGCGGAGGCGGAGGCTATGGTGGCGATGGTCTATAACCTCAGACTAGGCCACAGCACCATCGGCAGCAACGGAACTACCACTAATGCTTGGCATTTGCGTTGACAAAGTCGAAAGTATACATCGGCGGCAATTTACATTTTAATAGAATCCACAGGCCGAGCTTGTTGCCATAACTAAAAATAAAACACACACACACACACACGCGGGCACATCCAAGCAGAGTCATGCGCTAGCTACTAGTGGGTTTTGGAAGCGAGGCACCAGCATCAGCATCAGTACAGCACGCCGACGATTTAATTAACCGAGATTCAGACCGTAAATACGTTCATCATAAATTATAGACCAGCCTGTATCCATCCCACAGGAGGGAGGGGCGGGAAAGGAGACCGGCGCGGCGCGACGATGGAATTCGAAACTAGTCGAGCGGGGGTGAATTAGCTAAATTGTTTCAGGACAACAATGGGTACGCTCGGTCTACGGTCTAATGTGCTTTTAATTTATCTGTCAGCTCGAATAATTACGACTCGAGAGCCAACTCACGCGAAACGTTTTGTAATTCGATACCGCCACCAGAAAAAAGCAGAGGCAACCGGCACGATGACAGCGCGTGGTGGTGGCGTGGAATCGGGAACAATGGAGTTCCTCGTGGCAGTGGATCATGAATGTCTTTAGGGATGCTGTGCTCACTTCGAATTGGGTCTCCTGGTTGTGGTCTTCTTGTGTCCATCTTCAATTAAGTGTCGAGGCCACGTCGTGAATACCAACGCGATGCCCAAATCCATCGCACACACCTCGCGCGCTTACCCACATATCCAAAGAGGGGGCCCGCTGCCGCCGCGCCGGCCCATAACTAAGTGTGCCCATCGGCGAGGCGGCTCTAGTTCGCGACTTTGTTTACCAAAACAACACTCTAGCACCATTTGCCGCGCTCAAAGAGGCGGCATGTGTGACACCTTGTGTAACTCTTATGGCATCGGTGTGGATGCAAATTGAAATGACAAACAGAACCGACACTAATGGCTTTCCAATGATGGCAGTTGAACTCAATTGACTGCGGTGGTCTAGGGCGACACCGGAAAAAAGGGGCCATTCTGTCGATGGGAAGATTCATAGAGTTCTGCGGGGGAGGGGAACTGGGACAGTGGCTCCGAGATGATTGACAGATTTGTGTGAAGCTTTCACTGGCATTGAGTTCTCAGATGTACATAAATGGGGTATGGGCTTGAGAGGAGGAAAGTGGTGTGGCTTATTGAATGTTGCAATTGGCGCTTGGCGCATTCATGGCTTGGCGGATAAATGGGGGGCCTAGAATCTTACAGCCACGACTCACTTACTCTTTGCCTTTTCATTTTGGACCTGGGCCTCGACCAGAGCGCCACACAGTCCTCCAATAGCCCTGCTCTCTTTTAGAGAAAGCAGCCCCCTCCGATTTCGCGTATTTCTGCCATAAATCCAAAGCAGACATCCTCTCTCTCCCCGCATTCCACAAAAATTTAACAAGATCTCTTAGAACAACTTTAATGATGTCAACCTTGCGCATGAACTTCACCAACCGGAAGCCTGAGGCTCATAAAATCCCAGAAAATTTGGTGCAGGTGGCTGGCTCTTCAATTCCCCTTGCAGATCTGGTTGATCGCACAGATCGCAAATTAGATCACTTTCCGAAGCACCGACCACAGACCGAATTCAGTCTTTGAAGCTTAAAGCGAAAGTTTCTTTGTCCCCGGGGAGGTCTGGAATGCGAAACTATTTGCGCATGATTCACTCAGCCGCACTCAGCCGCACTCAGGCAGGTGTCGCCCTTGTTCGTCGTATGAAACGATCTTCACTTCGAATCAGAATGGCGCACTCAGCCAACTCAGCCAACCATACACGAAAGTCTGAGATACATCATAAAAACGTGGCGGTAATTCCTCCTAATGATTGCTTTCCTCCTCTCTGACAGCCAGTTCCACAGCTAATTACGCGGCACAGCGATTTATTCTAATAGTGGGTCATTCGCAGAACTCATATTTCTTGTCACGACCTTTGATGGCAATTATGTACTGTGTGTCTCCCCGCTCACCTTGAACCTCCTGAGAAGTCTGAGAGTTTGTTTGATTTGGACTTGGACGTTCGTTGGCCCTTCGGGGACTGACAAGATGTGCCATCTCTCATCTCCCACGCGGAAGTGCCAACGAGAAGGCAGACCCCCCACTGTCCAGATTCGGATCAGCACCTCCGGTAAAACAAAGCGATCTCCTATCGTGTCTAGGAGAAATTACAAATTATTGCGAAACCACGACGACACAAAAATACGCCACGAATCTGCTGTGTATCGCGTATCTAAATATGAATCGAGAGATCTGTTGTGTGCAAGTCCGCATGCGGAGCGGGACAAAACAGCACATTGACCGGCTCTCGTCGCAACCTAAATGTGTGTGGTGTACAAATAGAACCGACCGCTTAAGTGCTTCATTGATTCAGCATGAATCACGACAGCAGCGGCGACAACGTCTACGACGACGACAACCACAACGACAATATAGTCCCATTCGCAGGGAAAATTCGCTGCTCGCACAGTCGCGGCGAGCATCATTCAGCGATCGTTGGATGGAGATACGCTAAAGGCCGATCATAACCCAAAAAGATACCGTGTCGTGTCCCTCCCATTTCGCGGGACTCCATGCTGCCATGCTGCCATGCTGCCCTGCATCCCTGTGCTCTGCCATGGTTTTGTTACCTTTTCGAATCGACGAGAATTAAGATCTATAATTAGATCAAACATGGCCCAGCTAGACAGTGCGCGCACAGCAGCAGCGTCTAATGTTTGCGATGTGACTCTAGGAGAGAGGATCACCGCAGCAAATGCAGAGTGGGATGATGCCAAACTAATGTGCTCGAGGGGCGACTTCGCTTGGCGAACAATTTTCGATTCGTTTCCCTCGCGAGCGTGAACACCGACTCCGGCGATGATTTGATTGAGATTTGAGATTCAAACAAGAACGCAATTTTTGTTTTTGGGTTCGTTGACTACGAGGGGATAGGCAAGAAGCATGCTCAGCATGCGACCGGGTCTAGAATGTACAGCAACCTTGATCTGAATTTCGCGAATAGACGGTATAATTATGGATAATGGGTTTCCTGCGGGCTTGTGCCGCTGATCATTCGATCGTTGTGCTGAACCCAGCGTTAGTCCAGTGTCATGTCAATCATAATTGTTTGTAGGCGAAACGGGAAGACGGTCATTTCGCGATCGTTGCTTGTGTGTGAAACGACTGAGTTGAGGCGATAATTATGAGGATTGATGATGGCTACGGTTTCAGATATCGAAATGCATACCCTCTATTCCTTTTTAAACTACCTAGACCTACTTAAGTACTGCAGATTTAGATAAATCTGTTATGAACTCTTTATGGATGAAGGTCGTTCATTAAAGTTCCTTTCCTCCCTCCCTTGCTGGAAAATGACACCTTTCCACACTAGTCTTTCAAAATCTAGGGAGGAAAGGGAATATACCTTTTCGATTTGTTACCGTTATTTAGGCCAATTTTTCCTACGCCACTTTGCTGTAGGACGCACGGTTTTTGAGATATGAGCAAAGTAAGGAAGGCAACATTTATGATTTTTTCAATGTTCTGGTGGTTCCCATTGAAGTTTCCACAGCTTATATCTCGAGAACGGTGCGTCCTAGAACAAAATTTGCGTACATACTTTTTGTAGCTTATGACTTGATCTAGAGGATGGCATTGGAAAATTCCCCATTTAACCGTTATTTGGGGAAATTTTTGACAAAAACAGGGAAAATTGTTTCACTGGCGTAAATTATATGAAATTTTACATCGGCTTTGAAGGAAGGACGATCTGAATTGTTGCTCTGGACGTGAATTTACATTGTCCAAGTTTGCATTACCCTCCATCGTCGGCAAGTAGATAATTGAACTTATTTTACTGCGAAAAGTCCTTTTTTCATTGAAAATTATACCCAGATAACGGTAGATCTGTCCGTTCTTCAACTTCATCCTCTAGATCAGGACATGTGCTACAAAGTCGGCCTACATCACTTTGCTGTAGGACGCACGGTTTTTGAGATATGAGCAAAGTAAGGAAGGCAACATTTATGATTTTTTCAATGTTCTGGTGGTTCCCATTGAAGTTTCTACAGCTTATATCTCGCCAACGGTGCGTCCTAGGACAAAATTTGCGTACATAATTTTTGTAGCTTATGACTTGATCTAGAGGATGGAATTGGAAAATTCCCCATTTAACCGTTATTTGGGGAAATTTTTGACAAAAACAGGGAAAATTGTTTCACTGGCGTAAATTATATGAAATTTTACATCGGCTTTGAAGGAAGGACGATCTGAATTGTTGCTCTGGACGTGAATTTACATTGTCCAAGTTTTCATCACCCTCCATCGTCGGCAAGTGGATAATTAAACTTATTTTACTACAAAAATTCCCTTTTTCATAAAAATTATACCCTGATAACGGTAGATTTGTCCGCTCTCCAACTCCATCCTCTAGATCAGATCATATGCTACAAAGTCGGCCTACATCACTTTGTTGTAGGACGCACGGTTTTTGAGATATGAGCAAGGTAAGGAAGGCAACATTTGTGATTTTTTCAAAGTTCTGGTGGTTCCCATTGAAGTTTCCACAGCTTATATCTCGAGAACGGTGCGTCCTAGAACAAAATTTGCGTACATAATTTATGTAGCTTATGACTTGATCTAGAGGATGGAATTGGAAAATTCCCCATTTAACCGTTATTTGGGGAAATTTTTGACAAAAACGGGGAAATTTGTTTCACTGGCGCAAATTATATGAAATTTTACATCGGCTTTGAAGGAAGGACGATCTGAATTGTTACTCTGGACGTGAATTTACATTGCCCAAGTTTTCATTACCCTCCATCGTCGGCAAGTGGATAATTGAACTTATTTTACTGCGAAAAGTCCCTTTTTCATAAAAAATTATACCCAGATAACGGTAGATCTGTCCGTTCTTCAACTTCATCCTCTAGATCAGGACATGTGCTACAAAGTCGGCCTACATCACTTTGCTGTAGGACGCACGGTTTTTGAGATATGAGCAAAGTAAGGAAGGCAACATTTATGATTTTTTCAATGTTCTGGTGGTTCCCATTGAAGTTTCCACAGCTTATATCTCGAGAACGGTGCGTCCTAGAACAAAATTTGTGTACATACTTTTTGTAGCTTATGACTTGATCTAGAGGATGGCTTTGGAAAATTCCCCAAATTACCGTTATTTGGGGAAATTTTTGACAAAAACAGGGAAATTTGTTTCACTGGCGTAAATTATACGAAATTTTACATCGGCTCTGAAGGAAGGACGATCTGAATTGTTGCTCTGGACGTGAATTTACATTGTCCAAGTTTTCATTACCCTCCATCGTCGGCAAGTGGATAATTGAACTTATTTTACTGCGAAAATTCCCTTTTTCATTGAAAATTATACCCAGATAACGGTAGGTCTGTCCGTTCTTCAACTTCATCCTCTAGATCAGGACATGTGCTACAAAGTCGGCCTACATTACTTTGCGGTAGGACGCACGGTTTTTGAGATATGAGCAAAGTAAGGAAGGTGGTCAATGTTCTGGTGGTTCCCATTGAAGTTTCCACAGCTTATATCTCGAGAACGGTGCGTCCTAGGACAAAATTTGCGTACATAATTTTTGTAGCTTATGACTTGATCTAGAGGATGGCATTGGAAAATTCCCCATTTAACCGTTATTTGGGGAAATTTTTGACAAAAACAGGGAAAATTGTTTCACTGGCGTAAATCATATGAAATTTTACATCGGCTTTGAAGGAAGGTCGATCTGAATTGTTGCTCTTGACGTGAATTTACATTGTGCAAGTTTTCATCACCCTCCATCGTCGGCAAGTGGATAATTAAACTTATTTTACTACAAAAAGTCCCTTTTTCATAAAAAATTATACCCTGATAACGGTAGATTTGTCCGCTCTCCAACTCCATCCTCTAGATCAGATCATATGCTACAAAGTCGGCCTACATCACTTTGCTGTAGGACGCACGGTTTTTGAGATATGAGCAAGGTAAGGAAGGCAACATTTGTGATTTTTTCAAAGTTCTGGTGGTTCCCATTGAAGTTTCCACAGCTTATATCTCGAGAACGGTGCGTCCTAGAACAAAATTTGCGTACATACTTTTTGTAGCTTATGACTTGTTCTAGAGGATGGCTTTGGAAAATTCCCCATTTAACCGTTATTTGGGGAAATTTTTGACAAAAACAGGGAAAATTGTTTCACTGGCGTAAATTATATGAAATTTTACATCGGCTTTGAAGGAACGTCGATCTGAATTGTTGCTCTTGACGTGAATTTACTTTGTGCAAGTTTTCATCACCCTCCATCGTCGGCAAGTGGATAATCAAACTTATTTTACTACAAAAAGTCCCTTTTTCATTAAAAATTATACCCTGATAACGGTAGATTTGTCCGCTCTCCAACTCCATCCTCTAGATCAGATCATATGCTACAAAGTCGGCCTACGTCACTTTGCTGTAGGACGCACGGTTTTTGAGATATAAGCAAGGTAAGGAAAGCAAAATTTTTGATTTTTTCAATGTTCTGGTGGTTCCCATTGAAGTTTCCACAGCTTATATCTCGAGAACGGTGCGTCCTAGGACAAAATTTGTGTACATAATTTTTGTAGCTTATGACTTGATCTAGAAGATGGAATTGGAAAATTCCCCATTCAACCGTTATTTGGGGAAATTTTTGACAAAAACAGGGAAATTTGTTTCACTGGCGCAAATTATATGAAATTTTACATCGGCTTTGAAGGAAGGACGATCTGAATTGTTGCTCTGGACGTGAATTTACATTGTCCAAGTTTTCATTACCCTCCATCGTCGGCAAGTGGATAATTGAACTTATTTTACTGCGAAAAGTCCCTTTTTCATTGAAAATTATACCCAGATAACGGTAGATCTGTCCGTTCTTCAACTTCATCCTCTAGATCAGGACATGTGCTACAAAGTCGGCCTACATCACTTTGCTGTAGGACGCACGGTTTTTGAGATATGAGCAAAGTAAGGAAGGCAACATTTATGATTTTTTCAATGTTCTGGTGGTTCCCATTGAAGTTTCCACAGCTTATATCTCGAGAACGGTGCGTCCTAGAACAAAATTTGCGTACATACTTTTTGTAGCTTATGACTTGATCTAGAGGATGGCTTTGGAAAATTCCCCAAATTACCGTTATTTGGGGAAATTTTTGACAAAAACAGGGAAATTTGTTTCACTGGCGTAATTTATACGAAATTTTACATCGGCTTTGAAGGAAGGACGATCTGAATTGTTGCTCTGGACGTGAATTTACATTGTCCAAGTTTTCATTACCCTCCATCGTCGGCAAGTGGATAATTGAACTTATTTTACTGCGAAAATTCCCTTTTTCATTGAAAATTATACCCAGATAACGGTAAGTCTGTCCGTTCTTCAACTTCATCCTCTAGATCAGGACATGTGCTACAAAGTCGGCCTACGTCACTTTGCTGTAGGACGCACGGTTTTTGAGATATAAGCAAGGTAAGGAAAGCAAAATTTTTGATTTTTTCAATGTTCTGGTGGTTCCCATTGAAGTTTCCACAGCTTATATCTCGAGAACGGTGCGTCCTAGGACAAAATTTGTGTACATAATTTTTGTAGCTTATGACTTGATCTAGATGATGGAATTGGAAAATTCCCCATTCAACCGTTATTTGGGGAAATTTTTGACAAAAACGGGGAAATTTGTTTCACTGGCGCAAATTATATGAAATTTTACATCGGCTTTGAAGGAAGGTCGATCTGAATTGTTGCTCTTGACGTGAGTTAACTTTGTGCAAGTTTTCATCAGCCTCCATCGTCGGCAAGTGGATAATTAAACTTATTTTACTACAAAAAGTCCCTTTTTCATTAAAAATTATACCTTGATAACGGTAGATTTGTCCGCTCTCCAACTCCATCCTCTAGATCAGATCATATGCTACAAAGTCGGCCTGCGTCACTTTGCTGTAGGACGCACGGTTTTTGAGATATGAGCAAAGTAAGGAAGGCAACATTTATGATTTTTTCAATGTTCTGGTGGTTCCCATTGAAGTTTCCACAGCTTATATCTCGAGAACGGTGCGTCCTAGGACAAAATTTGTGTACATAATTTTTGTAGCTTATGACTTGATCTAGAGGATGGAATTGGAAAATTCCCCATTCAACCGTTATTTGGGGAAATTTTTGACAAAAACGGGGAAATTTGTTTCACTGGCGCAAATTATATGAAATTTTACATCGGCTTTGAAGGAAGGTCGATCTGAATTGTTGCTCTTGACGTGAGTTAACTTTGTGCAAGTTTTCATCAGCCTCCATCGTCGGCAAGTGGATAATTAAACTTATTTTACTACAAAAAGTCCCTTTTTCATTAAAAATTATACCTTGATAACGGTAGATTTGTCCGCTCTCCAACTCCATCCTCTAGATCAGATCATATGCTACAAAGTCGGCCTGCGTCACTTTGCTGTAGGACGCACGGTTTTTGAGATATGAGCAAGGTAAGGAAGGCAACATTTATGATTTTTTCAATGTTCTGGTGGTTCCCATTGAAGTTTCCACAGCTTATATCTCGAGAACGGTGCGTCCTAGGACAAAATTTGTGTACATAATTTTTGTAGCTTATGACTTGATCTAGAGGATGGAATTGGAAAATTCCCCAAATTACCGTTATTTGGGGAAATTTTTGACAAAAACAGGGAAATTTGTTTCACTGGCGCAAATTATATGAAATTTTACATCGGCTTTGGAGGAAGGACGATCTGAATTGTTGCTCTGGACGTGAATTTACATTGTCCAAGTTTTCATTACCCTCCATCGTCGGCAAGTGGATAATTGAACCTACTTACTGCGAAAAGTCCCTTTTTCATTGAAAATTATACCCAGATAACGGTAGATCTGTCCGTTCTTCAACTTCATCCTCTAGATCAGGACATGCGCTACAAAGTCGGCCTACATCACTTTGCCGTAGGACGCACGGTTTTTGAGATATGAGCAAGGTAAGGAAGGCAACATTTGTGATTTTTTCAAAGTTCTGGTGGTTACCATTGAAGTTTCCACAGCTTATATCTCGAGAACGGTGCGTCCTAGAACAAAATTTGCGTACAGACTTTTTGTAGCTTATGACTTGGTGTAGAGGATGGAATTGGAAAATTCCCCATTCAACCGTTATTTGGGGAAATTTTTGACAAAAACAGGGAAATTTGTTTCACTGGCGCAAATTATATGAAATTGTACATCGGCTTTGAAGGAAGGTCGATCTGAATTGTTGCTCTTGACGTGAATTTACTTTGTGCAAGTTTTCATCACCCTCCATCGTCGGCAAGTGGATAATTATACTTATTTTACTACAAAAAGTCCCTTTTTCATGAAAAATTATACCCTGATAACGGTAGATTTGTCCGCTCTCCAACTCCATCCTCTAGATCAGATCATATGCTACAAAGTCGGCCTGCGTCACTTTGCTGTAGAACGCACGGTTTTTGAGATATGACCAAGGTAAGGCAACATTCATATGAGCAAGGTAAGCCAATATTCACGAGTGGCATTGAAATGAAACCGAAAAAAAATCTCCTCTCTTACTCTTATCAGGACTCCACCTGAGCCATCATCAATTCAAAAGTTCGTCCACCCGCGCCAAACTCGGCCGCAGCGCATAAGCACATGAATAAAACACATCCATAAGTCATTTCGAACGATGTCAACATAATGAATATCGTTGCGTATCCACTGCCTGGCCACAGCGACAAGATACAGCGTGAAGATGCTCCTCGTAGAGCGGAGCACCCTCGCCGCTGCAACCTGGCATCGTGTTGGCTTTCGTTTGAGTTCGGCTCGCCATCAGACAGTCAAAATGTGTAAATTCTGTCTGACTGAGGATACAAATGAAGCAACCGAGTAGACCGAGTCACGGATGCCCCGGCTATTGCCATTAGCCATTATTTATATACCCCAGCCTGGTCACACCTGAATTTCTGTTTCCTTCGTTCGCATTAAAGGGTGGCCTGGGGGACAGGGTGGCCAGGCAGACTTCGGGGTGTCTCAGCCAGTCGAGGAGGAGAAGTACGTGAGGCAAGCGAAGGAAACAAAAAAATCGGTCTCCTCATTAATTAGGAAGGCAAACATTTTTATTTCTTGTTATTCATACTCTCCATCGTCGGGGGAGGGGTGGCGGCAGACTTTACGGTCAGAGAATTTTAACAGAAAAATTCTGTACACAATTTGCATGTGGGCTTGAAGTTGTTCAAGATGTGAGCAATTTTCTGTTGTTGTTTACTTTTCGACATTGACTCACTGACTGGTGTGTGCTGTTGTGGGGGAAAGAAGGACTCTCGCTCTGTTGATCGATGAGCCATTGAATTCCACAAGTTTATATCCATGCAGTACACATTATCCAACTCTCTTGGGGATTGTCTTCTGGTGCGTTGGAGAACAGTGGCACAGCGCATCTTTCGAAGTGAGTCCCAAAACATTGTTGGTGAACCGAGGGGCCTGGCATTGTGGCTTGGTGGCTCTAACCGCGCAGATTTCGTCACGTGACATATGAGAAAAGAGGCTTGGACCTCCAACCATGCCAGATTCCGTGACGTGAGGCTACGCACTGGCTAATAGCTTGGACCTCTGCCCTGGCACTGGCAAGTGGCTTTGGACCTCTAACTGAGCCAGATTCGTGACGTGACGTTAGCCTAGACACTATCATGCAGCCTCTTCCATGACACTTTACAACATCATCATTTCCGCCCCCTGTCATCAGCCTCCCAAAACCTCACTGACCCGCCTGGCCAACATTACCACACCCCCACCCCAACACCACCCATGCTCAGCTTGTGGTAACATAAAAACACACATCTCTCCATTTAGCAATCGACAGCCATGTTCATAAATACGTACAACATCCCTCCCGCCAGCCTCTTCCATTTTGAAATTAATTCGTTTGCCTACCACTCGCGTGTGGTCACGAGAAACTCAAAGTTAACCGCCATGTGTAACGCAGTCGAAAACCACTTTAATCTCGTTTTGCGCCGTATAACCCGCGCGTTTATGTCGCGCGCTCATTAAAAACTGAACACAAGACGACTCCCCTCGGGCACACATCCACCGCATCCACCCGATAATAGTCACTCTTCCGGGTGGCATGGGGGGGTTGGAGTATAATCGAGTAATGTATTTCAATTTCAACCGCAACAGCAGCACAATAAAATATAATTCACCGCACTTACAACCGTCGGTAATCGTCCGTCGTTGTCGCCGCCAATCACCCACCAGAGTATCGTTTTCCAAAAAACCACCCGTCCCCACCCACAGAGTCAAGCATAAAGAGAGAACAATTGCCGTGGTCCGCTCCGTGCACCATCTGTGGTTGGCTTGAGCCACAGCCACCAGCTCACCAAGGAACAAGGAGATAATCTGCACACAAAAACTATTTGATATCGGAGCGATACACGTCGTCCGGGAGGAGATTCCACACGTTCACATTCGGATGGGAAACTGATTTCGCGCTGACCACAGAAATATGACGCGCCTCGGCACACCACACACATTGTTCTCCGACGCTGCAGATCTTCACTCGGCCGGCAAGTGTCAAGTGACGAGGCGATGGTCGTCCTCCTGCTCGATTACAAGGAACGGATGACAAATATTTATGAAATGAGACATTCCTTGGAAGACGATGACGGCTGTGGGAAGCGGAATCCCACGCTAGATCCCCGGCCACCAGTGAAGACGATTAAATTTTATTGATTCCTCCAGTGGCCATCGTCATCGTCGTCGTCGTCGACTGGCCAACGACGACGAGGAGGAGTGAGACTGGATCGCCTCGTTCGCACTCCCAGCCCATTGATTGAAATGTGGAATGTTGTGTGTTGTGGCTCCTGTCGAGGGCTCTGGAAACTTTTCAATTACGAACGGACACTTCGTCGCTGAGGGACACTACCGGTAGCAGACTGGCGGTGGCTCCAGAAGACCGGCGAGCAGGATGCTTGTTTACTGTGGCGGAACGGGTGTTAGTTATTGGGTTTGGTTCGGGATTATTGGGAATCCTTGCCGCTTGCCTATGGAGGAATGCATGTGCGTCCGATGTGTTGTTTTGTGGACCGGAAGACGGGCGAAAGATCGGCTGATGTGCGATGGGACGAGTTGCGAAATTGTTGATGTTATCCTGTCATTATTGAATCCTGACGTGTTTGTCCTTCGTGTGCTGTCAGAGGGGCGACCAGTGAATGCGATTCAATTTAGATTTTGGAGAAGAAGCCGTCGCCAAACAGAGTGTGTGGTGGGAATGCAATGATGGGCTTAGGAGGACATCATCGTCACGAATTTAATGAATTTTTGATATTTAAGGAGATGCCAAGTGGTAGGCTCGTTAGTCGGTACCCTACATCGTGTCTCTTGGTGTATGGGTAGGGATTAGAGAGGACGAGGATGAAGTGCTTTTAAGAGGATTTCATAAAGGGCCTAGATGTATGCAATTCGGTGGTTGTGGTGTCAGAAATATGCGAAAGATGTAGTTAACTAACGCCTTCGGGCTGAGAATTGATGGAATAAGCAGGACTTTGAAGGAATTTGGACAGAAAATCGTCATCTATTCTTGAAGATAGCACCAGACAGAGCTCCCGTGGCGTTGACCAACCAATTTTGATCGAGAAGTGATGGAAATTTGGACCGAAATCGTCGTCTCTTCTTGAACAGAGCATCGGCTGGAGTTCTTGGTTGTCAAGAGATCAAGATCGTCTCCAATAGATCACAGGAAACAGCCCTCCAAGACTCAGGTTCACAGACGAGTCCTTCCCTTTTGAGATGCTAAAGTGTCTTGAATCCCAGCGTTCCCCCTGCCCCCTCTTTTAAGGGAACACCACCACAAATCACGCCCCAAAATAAAATAAATCAAGCCGGATGCACTCACGTAGTCCTTCCCTCGCTGACAACTCCGGAAAATCTCTCTGACCTCGCAACATTCCCTTAAACGGCTTAAAAGAACACCGCCTCACAGTCGAACGTGTGATCTTCTTTGATCCCACACGCACCACCACCAATGATCTGGCTCATCAATCATTGTGCGACACATTCACACTTAAAGTGGCACTTGCCCTCACTCACTCTCTCCCTTGTTTCCCTCATTAGGAGGCTTATCACGCTTTCTAATTATAGACGCCGCGGATCTAACACAATCCCTCCCCCCACCCCGGATGCAGCAGTTCATCGCAGAAAGGTCACCACAAGATCGATTTCTCGTTCGGTTGCCACCGCTTCGCCGCCAGCCGACGACAATGACACTTTACGGTCCCGCGACTTGATGACTTTTCAATGCCCAATAAAAACGAGCCCGAGGGCGGGGGAGAGGAGGCCATAAATCCAAATCAGAATACCATGCAGCCATGACACACAGCGAGTGGATACTTGTAGGAGTTGCTCCTCGCCTCAGTCAGCCGTCTGCCATCTGTTTACGACTCGAGCGCGAAGGAAACAAGTGGACTGCAGACAGGCGGACAAGCGATGCAAATTGAATAACTTTCGTCGATGCGCATCGCGCTAGATCGACATCGAGAGCCATCCCCAAACGAGGACACATCGCCCTGAAGTTCAAGTTCATTCATCAAATTTATCGCCTCCGCTGTGTGTGGCTGATGGTTCGCCGTCCGTTGCTAGTCTTAATTGAGACGTTTGCGAGCGCGTTTGAATGATGACTTTGGGGTGTTTTATTAGCTTGTATCTTGTATCTGGTGTGTCGCTTGTCGTTATGACCTCATTCCACGGAGACAATCGTGTTTCAATTGAAATAACCCACACGCAGTGTAATTGGATTCGAGGCGGCACGGCGGCGGCGAACGGCATGCAATGGCGGTGTGCAAGATAAACACGAAAGAAATCTATTCTATTCAATAACCGATCAGATGTTGCTGCAGTGTGTCGTGCAATCAATCGGCTGCGGCTTTGTCGCGGTTGGCGATACCCAATTATGTCTATCGGATTGAATGTGTCATGTTCGTTGTTTCACGGGGGAAAATTGGAGCGTTTTGTGGATGATTGGAGACATGTTTGTTCGGTTATCGACGGATGATAGCCGGCTAATTGGGGTTTCGACTGAGAGATATGCTGCCGTGGCGAGATGATATATCGATGTTCGATCAATCAAATGCGTCGTTAATTACTGTAGGGGGATTGAGGTCGCACTTTCACTGTTGTAAGCAATGCGTGTACTTTTCTCGGTAGTTTTGTTTTCGAAGGCGTTGCAAGACAAAGATGCGTCTTTAGAATGGGGTGCGTCCGTCCTCCTTCTTCTTCTACTATCGCTACAGTCCGGGGAACCTAGTCCTCAGCCAATAAGCCTCTCTAGCTTTCACGATCTGTAGCCAGCTGTCAGCACGCCAAGCTGGTTGAGGTCCCTCTCCACTTGTGCACGCCGTCGGTGTCCTGTGGTGGAACAGTGTTTTGCATGCACACAACATGCCCTAGCCATCTTAAGCGTTGAATTCGTAGACTTGTGACTCTGAGCATCCGTCTATTTGTCTTTATATGCCACATCTATTTGTTTCTCAAATCCCACCTCAAATCTCTAATTTTAACCCAACTAATATACTCCCCTCCTCCTCTCTTCTCATTTCAGTACGACAACGTAAATTCCTGTTTGAACGTCCTTCGCAACCAAGCGGTAAGCGGTTTGGAATCAATCACCACAAACGACATCTGTGCTGGTCGCTTGAAAGCAGTCCTAGCGCTATTCTTCGCCCTCAGTCGATTCAAACAACAGTCGAAGCAATCCAAAAGCTTAACCGGTTCAATAAAAGCTGAAATCCATCATCAACCGCAACAGCAGCAGCAGCAACCCCATCAGCAACAACAACAGCAGCTGTCCCAGCAGCAGTTACCACCGAACAATCACAATCAGTCGGCGACCAATGCTAACGTGATAGCCGTACAAAACGGAAATGACGCCATGATAAATCGGTGAGTCGATATTTGAATCAAGAACTTTTTCAGGTGTTCCCTTCAAAGCTGTAAGTTTTCTTCCAAATTGGTTCTGAGGGAAATTTTTCGTCATGAATTTGTCTTGCCGTGGTTGGTGCATTTGATAGGAGGGATATGACAGTTGGGTGCTTGCATTTACCCCGTCGTGGTTGAGGAAGATTTTTTGTTCAGTTCGGTTGATATTACAGTTGGGTGCTTGAAATTAAAAAATTTTAGTGGTTGATGCATTTGATAGGAGGGAGATATTTACTTTGACTGGTATGCCAGTTGGGTGGTGCGTCTTCGATTTTACCTCGCAGTGGTTGTTGCTTTTACTAGGAGGAAATTTTTAAGTCTGCTCGATATAACAGTTGAGATGGTTTTTTTATTAAGCTCTCGTTTTGACAGGATTTGTGTAGTCTTCCCAATATGACAGTTGTGTACCTTTGCTAAACTTTAGATTAGGCACAAACTGAAGAAGACTGGTATACGGGTGCCAAGCAAGTGTTCCCATTTTTACGGAAAAAGAGTTGGAAGCGTGATTTCTCGTCGATTTTGGGAAGCATCCGTTACTAATGGACTCGATTAACAAGAGACACCACAGTACTTCCTAAAAAAAATAAAGGACTCCTTAAAGCTGACCTGTCAAATCAGGGCCAGTGGCAGAGTTGTTAGTGGTGTCCCTGGTGTCCCCTCTCTTTCCTTATTCCCAACCCTCCCCCCTTTCAACATCCTAGTCCCCTTTAAAGACCACAAAAACCCCCACTCTTGAACTTTATAGCCGTGTTTGTTTGGTCCTTCGCCGTGCACTTGATTTCATCTTGAAAACCCACAAACCACAAGCACAGATCCCCATCATCAGTGCCAGGAAATTGGCAGTACCCAAAAGTGCCCTCTCCCCGCCCCAAAGGTCCTTCGCTATTTGCCCGCCACTTAAGGACACTCATGAGGGGCTCTTAACCAATCCGCCTCCAAAATGTCACATGTGGCCGAAATCCACCCCCATGTACAACGGCCATTCTGCCCGACCACATCGTGTACAGCAGACCAGACCAGCAACCGGGTGGGGCCCATGTTTCGCCCCCTCTCAGGTTATAAGTGAAAGTCCGTATAAAAATGTCAATGGCAGCGTTTAAAGCACACATGCCGCTCGTTATTTACGGCCGCACATATTGGCATCCGCTCTTGGGCTGGGCGGGGCGGGTGGTTGGGTCGCCGTGTCACAATGTGTTGTCATGTCCTGTCGAGGATGTCATGAGGATGCATCTCTGTCAAGTGAATTCGTCGTCGATGCACAGGAGTATTTTGTCAGTTGTCTCTCGTGTTGCGTACGTTCTATGATTGCCACCGGGCGGGGTTGTGTTCCAAAGGGAAAGGGTTTTTCGCCCTTAAATCGTTTCCTTTGTTTCCTTGCAAAAGACAGTCTCCGCGTGTGTGTCTGTGCAGATTTATTGCGAAAATTTCGCTTTAGTCACATCCGCCATCTCGCCGACCTCAGGATACCGGAGAAGCAAAAGGCTGCCGCTGCTGCTGCTGCTGCTGCCTTGGCAGTTAATGGTCTGAAATAGTACTCGCAATCGTTTCGGTTCTGGTTGCCAGCAACAGTCTGGGCCACGTCGTCGATGGGGGTGGCATGACAATTGGAAAGTTTTCTTGAATTTGATTTTTTCCTCCTTCGGCTTCTCCACGGCAACCGACGAGAAGGGCGGCAGTCGCTCCCCCTCGGGGTCCCTTCGCCTTTTTCGACAACTTTAAGGCAAAACGGATAATTGAGTGTTTGCCAGATGAAGGCGGATGCATAAAGCGTTCTCTTCCTTGATTCTAACGATTTGTTATTCATATTTCCTGCGTACCGCCTTCAAAGGTGGCTGAATGCTCAAGGGGGTGGCAGATCAAAAAAAAAAAAAAACGGGGGAAAAAATAAAGAAACCCGAACCCAACCGTCTTGGTATCCAACTGTGACGACGCGGAATGTATCATATCAAGCGGACGCATTTGTTAAGCGGGAAAGAAGTCATGTCAAGCTGGGGGGATGTCGGTTATGGTGATTTGAGTTTAAAGAGCCGATCTGGGGGGCTGTTTGTGTGCGCAGCCGGGGGAGGGTGGATGGCAAAAAAAAAATAAATGCCCTTGTCTACAACGACTTTGGCTGTGTCGTCTCTCTCTGTTTTGGCATTCCGGACCCGAGTCGACGTCGTCGCTGGGGGAGAATTTGATTAATTTTTATGTACCTTGTCGTTGCTTGAGTGGGCACGGGGGAGGCGGATGGGGGTCAGGCGTACGGATGCAAAGCTATGGCAACCATTTCTTGAAAGATTTCATCGTCTTGACTGTCCTTTTTTTCGGGCACCGAGGCACCGAGGTGGGGACATGTCCTCAAGAGTCACGGAAGATGAAGATGTTGCGTCAGTCACTTAGACTTTGATTAACAGACGCAGGGAAGTGCATGTTGCTCCGTTGGCCTGTCGGTGCACTTGGGTGGGTCTCGTCTGCTCGTCAGATTAAGGCGTTTTTTTTGTTGAAGAAAAATGGTTATGTTTTATGCTGTCTTTGATTAAGAACCTTTTAGCATCCAATTCCTGGGTGGTAGGGTAACCTTCTCCTCGACTCCTCCGAGACGCCCGCATCGACCTTCCCTCATACTTAGCCGAATCCAATCATTTCAGAAATTCACTCATTGCTCCCCAAGCTGCCGCGATGCGACAACCTCCTCCTAATTGCCATCCGTGGAGTAATTCCCCTTAATTGCTTCTCGAAAATCACGGTCCCCGCCCCAGCCTCATCCTCGCCCTCGCCTCGTCGCAAACGAGGTTAAAAGCGTCTCCTCATGGCCCACCCACTCTCCACCCCGGTGCGTGGTTATTTTCGAAAACCTTCCCGTTTTTGGCAACCGCGGCTTATCCCCAATCGAACGCATGCGTTGTGCCTCCCATCGACACACGAAAAATGGCAAAAAAATGGAAAAATAAAGGGAAGATGAAAGGGAAACTTGTCACAAACAAAACACCGTCGTGTTTGTTAAAGTGGTTACACTCTGTTTTCGTTTCGGGTGGATACTCGCCAAGGGGGGGAGGGGGGGGTAGCTTCATGCACCATAGCTCAGAAGGAGTCCTTTTCGACGAGCAGATGTTGTTATTATGACAATGAGACAACAGGAGTGCCATCATCCTTCAGGACACGAGTATTCATTTTACTCACTATCGTCCGCGACGACGTGCACTAGCACCCTGCACACAGAGGCACGCGGTGTGGGAGGGGCTTTGCGTTGGATGCTTTTAATTTGGCTAAGGACTCTGGGAATAGATGCAGCGTGTTCGACTGAAGGAAATCATTTGCATTTCGCAGTGCAATTTGAATATTCAATGGGGGATGCTAGCAGTCGGGCGGAGACTGCTTACCGCGCGCGATGCGTCTTCGAGTGGGGATTCGCGCTGCTGCATGCATACCTGGGTGTTGTTCTTCTTTTCCGCTCTGGCTGGCTAGCGCGAGTGTGAGTGTTTGTCTTGTGAAGGCTGAAGTGCAGAGGAAGGAAGGATATTCAAAACGTGCGTATCTCTTTTGACGGGTGGGAGGGCTGTGGAAAAAAAAACAGAAAGCTTTCGACGGGACGTTGCTCGTTCGTGATGGGAATAGGTAGGTGACCTGCAGATAAGGTGCAGCTGCAGTCGACCTGCAGGGACCGAGAAGGTTAGGAGAGTTGAAGGAACGTGTTTATATTCAGATTCAGTCTGTCTATCGAAAGTCTTAAAGCGTGTCGCATCGTCTTAAAGCTCAAACTGGCTGCATAGTGATGATTCTGCAGGCTCTCCGCACCATTTTGAAGGTAACGTCAAGAATGAATATTCGCATCTGGCTTAATCTTGAGCTTAGCTTGGGCAAAAACCAACTCTTCCTTCGGTAGAAACTAGATGGCGCCTGTTTTTCTGTGGACTCTATCGGAGGACTCATGGTTCCCCCGCCACGACTTAGAATACTCGTCTTTTGCTCTGAACTTAAACTGTGGATCATGATCCTCCCATCATGTGTTAGACGGCAGAACAGAGGCTCATCGTCGTCCCGCCATGAGCTATGTGGGACGACTTTTGTTCGAAGCCTGAATCAGGATTCGTGGTCCTACCGGCACCAGTTAGGTGGTCATTAGGTCTAAGCTTGAACTGGGCTTCACAGTCCTCCCTCCTGGCCTAAGCTCTAAACTTGAGCTGGGCTTAACGGTTCTCCCGCCTGGCATAAGGTCTAAACTTGAACTGGACTTGATGGTCCTCCCGCCAAGAGCTAGGTGGGACAACCGGCCCCAGTTAGGTGGGACGTCTTTGGGTCTAAACTTGAACTGGGCTTCACAGTCCTCCCTCCTGGCCTAAGCTTCAAACTTGAACTAGAGCTTATGGTCCTCCTGCCACGAGCTCGGTGGGATGTCTTCTGCTCTAAATTTGAACAGGGGCTCCATGACCCTCCTAACTGATGGAGTCCCCTGGTCAGTCCCTTTCACTCATCGTCTTGCCGCAAGACTCTCTAAACTCCTTTCAAATGCAAGCCTCATTCCCTCGTGCTTCCTCATCGTCATGCATTTTTGATCCAAATCCCTTCACATCTCCACCAGAACTCTGACAGATTCCTAGTTCCAAAACTAAATCCCACCACAAACCACACCTTTCTTTGAAAAACTCCGAAAAAAAAATGAAAGTCCCACAAAAACCTCAAGTGCTTACTACTCGCAAGCAACAAAACTCCACTCAACTTGTGTAGTACCGAAAACTTAACATATTTGCTGTGTCTCACCACATGTCACTCTAACCAACTTCATGTGTCCTTTAGAGTCGCCTAAGAAGCTGTCAGTTGCACACAAGAGTACTTAATGAACTTCACCACTCCATCGTGTGCCCATCAGAAGCAGGCTCTCCCGCAATTCACTCACTCACACACGCACACACCTTCTTGCCGAACGTCATCATAGATGAATAGGAAGTTGTACAATATCCAGCCTCTTCCACATCCACACCCCCCGGGGGTTAGTAATTTTGAAGTTTTTCACAGTCGCAAAACAACTCCACTTCAAATTATGACACACAGCTCAAACCCCCTCCCTCGACAGGCATTCAGTGTCCGCCACACCCACCCAAAGACGCAATTTTTATTTGTTCTGTAAGGACGTGCGCATTCAGGTCGGCCTGGTGGAAGTTTCCGTTTAAAATAATCATAACGACGACGAACTAACTACTCTCGTAATTAAATCCCTCGAGAGGAAAATACACAGAGCCGCAGAGAGTGACGCGGGGGGCAGGGCACAGAGAGAGAGATCAGCAAACTTTCAAGTGGACACTGAAGAGCACTCCTCGAGATGTACATTCTTCCACTTTCACCCTCGTCCTCACGCCAGCACATGCCAGGCAAGGCATTGTGCGCGTTTGGGTATGCATCCGATTCGTTTCGTAATATTTCTCGATGATATTTACGATCCGATAATAAACCGAAGGATAATCGACGTACGAAGGACGAATGTGCGTGGGGGGTTGGGTTGGGTGGGCTGGGCTTGGTTCTATGTTTCCCCCACCTTGTGCGGTGGCATTTGCAACATCAAACAGAGGCACAGCTTGTTCACCGAAAACCTAATAAAGCACAGAACTCTCCCACAAACACGCACACACACACGGGCAAACATGTGAAAAAGGGAGGAAATGCGAAATCAGACCATCGCCAGACAAACGCTTGCGGGCGGGGTGAACTCCCTCGAACTCCCTGAAACTCCCCGTGACTCCAGAGGAGCGAACAAGTCCTCAGCTCCGGTGTGTGAGTGTTTGCATGGTTTCAGCGCAAAAAAGAGTCCTGTTCTCCCTCATTTCAAGGACTCGACATTGCGTTTATTGCAACCCGTTGAGATCCGGCTGTTGCCGATGCTGTGGCCGCTGCTGTTGCCCCCGTTCACCGACATCGTTTAGTGGGAGAGTGGCGCACAGGATGAGGACGTTTTAAATGTTCTCGGGTCGTGAATTTTCCGCCATGTGGGATCGGGCCTATTACCACGAAAGGGTTGCGCGCGTCTGCGAGATGTGTGTACGTATGGTCTCGCCCTCCTTGGGGGCAGGGATGCGGATTAATTCTCGAAACAGTTTTGGTCTAGATTTTTGAAACAACAATGCCAGTGTGGCTGGTTTGAGAAGCAGCACCGAATGAATAGGAAGCTAATTTCGTCAGGCGAGGGTTGTGAGCTGTGTACACGCACGATGCCGCGTCTGGATTCCTTCGGACGAACGTTGGAATGAGGGATGGACTTATCATCTATGAATTGCTGCCTTGTTTGTTGCGAGCCAGATGTAAGCAGATTGGTAATCCACTGGCATGGCTATTATCCCGAAAAACGGTACGCTTCGGTTGAGAGTAACTTACTTTGTGTGCTGAGCTCTGGGTAACTGGTTGCTATGGGTTTTCGGGAACGGAGCAGGACGAGGCCATCATCATCTGGTGTCTGATGAAGTTTACTACAAGCCTTTGGTGGAGATTTTTGGTTTCTTTTTGTTGACGACGAGGAGGATTTTATGGACAGTCATAACGAACGTAGTTCTTTCCGGTACTTTGCCATGGATTCGGGAGATTACACATCCTGCGGGGCGTTTTGTTGATTTGATTGAAGCAGGGATCGTTCGTCTGTGGGGATTTCGTGGCGAGTGACCTGTGTAGGCAGCCTTTCTGTAGAAAATTCGTTTCAGTTTGTAGTCAAGCTTTGAGGGTGAAAGTAGGACCTACCGAGGTTGCTTATCCTATTCCACCATTCACAGTGACTTAAGCCATTTAAAATGTTCCAATGGCGGTCAGTTCCTCTTTACCTGGCTAATTCACTCAAATCCAGTAGTTTACCCTAGATTCGAACCAAAAATCTCCGCTTCAGAAACTAGATGACGCCACAATTGCTTTAAAATCCTTGAATGTTTCAGACCCTGATTGTGTTCTGATAGAAATTATTGGAAAATTCAATAAACACCAAAACTTACTTTCTAAAATCGTTGAGCCCGTTCCTAGTTGTAATCCCCACAATCTGCTCCAGTTTCCCAGCTTCACATCCAAGTCAGTCTGATCTTCCCAATAGATTCGGCACAAATTGGTCGAAAGTGTTGACCATCTACTCCTCATCTAAGCCGCAGGGCCTCAAGTTTCTCTCCGGTTCAACGGCCCATAAATTCTCTCTCCTATCTGCCAAATTGCCACGATCTAATGGATCTGTGCCACTTTGCACACATCACTCTCTGACCCCTCAAGTGACTGATCAATCAAATCGCCTCGACAGAATCTTGAACTCCTCAGCTCGAAACACAAAAAAAAAGGTTAAACTGTTTTTGCTTCGCACCGCTCTAGTGTGTCTCACGGCGCAACCTTTCATGCGCCACAAGTATCCAATAATGATCGTGTTTAGACATACCCACTTGACTGTTGTCGTGTCCCCCTCCCCTGTTGTCTCATCACCCTCCATTAGCGCTTCTCAAGTGTCAGCCGCGGCAGCAGCAGCAACAACATCTTAAGTCCTACTTATCACGCTTCAATCAGAGACCCCAGCTCCACTTTTACTCTCACAAAAACGTGCTCGTGTCTCCCCGCACAGTGCTCCGCGTTCCCTCTGATCGACGAGAGAGAGAGCGTGTCTTTGTACTCCCCGACCACTCGGTCTGAAGTCGAGTCGGGTACCGGAGTACCGGAGTATCTGTGTATCTAGCCACTGAGTAATTCCGCGGATCTGCGCGAATCTATTTGTTTATATCCAACGCCATGGTGTTGTGTGTGCTCGACGCCGCCGCTGTCGCTTCAAAAAACCAGTTCCTCCGCCGTCTTTGAGCTTTACTATGATCTCCTCCTCGTTGCCCTCAACTTCTCTCGCGTTCACTCGTCGTCACCGCGTTCACTCCTCGTGCGGGATTTATTTCGTTGCCGCAGAGAGAAGGCTTTGAACTTGTTGAACGAGTCTTAAAGTGGAATCGCAAAAAAAAAAACCGAAGAAATGTATCCATCCATCGAGATGGATAGTGTAACAGACCCCAAATAGGGACGACGACAGCGAGTACCTCCAGGCGATGACGTAGAAAAGAACATTCCACTGAATGAGGATGCGGCGGGGTGATGGCGGAGGAGATAGCAACAGGCTTCTTGTGAAGGGGCTATTTTCTTTCTTTTCAATGTTCATGTGATGTTTATGTGATGTCCCTAAACGGAGAGCAGTCATCCTTTTTTGGGGATGAAGCCAAGTTTGTTGACGACAAATAAGGCATCGGGTTCGGCGATGTTTGATGTTGTGACGACACAAGTGGGAGAGATGTACTGCTGCTCCCCATAGGGACTTGCGTGCAATAACATGGAACAGTGTTCAGAGCTGGGTCAGATTTGCCGGTCTGCGTTGGTGGCTGACGGGAGGGAATCTGGATTTATAACATTTCTTATATTTTTGAAGAATTCTTAGATTTTCGGACAATTTCCACTAGAGCTTAAGCTTTTCCTTGCCGTCCTGATGACTTGACGAAGTTTCTTGTAACTCTTCGTTAATTTTTTGACTCAGTTCAACTGATTGATGCCTTCGCAGTCAAGTCAGGCAATCGACCGAATACACACAAATGATAGACCCTGACCATAATCAACTTAGCTTTGCTTTCGTCAGTGGGAGTCTAATGAATCCCTGCCAACATTTTTCAGCTTCCAGAAGCAATTATGGGCATTTTTAAATTTGACTCTGACCAGAAAAACTACTTCGTTCAGTTTCGTTAAGTATCGTTAACTTATTTTTACCTAGGTCAAGTCAAATCAAGCAATACAACGCAATAGAGATACATGATAAAGACTTAACTCCAAGTCGTTAAGTTTCGTTAAGTTTCGTCAAGTTTTGTTAACTTTTGCTATCTTAAACTGGAGTGGAATGAATCTCTATATACGTGTTCCAGAAGCAATTATGAGCACTTACAAATTTGATTTTGGCTGTTTTTCGTTCAGTTCCGACAAGGGCTTAAAGACCAGTTCCTAAAATTCCTTTATTCATCCTTGAAATCCTACCGACTACTCTTTCCGTTTATTTCCCTTCTTTTTTCCAAACTCACATCTGCTAACACTAGTCACCATAGCGCCGCTTGCGACTTCCAAACATCGCAACCATTCCCACCACTAACCGACCGACCGACCAACCGACCAACGCTGTCGTTCAATCCACAAGTGAAAACAGAAAGAAAACAAAAACAAATCAAACCCAGCCAGCATCCATGGTCGCCGGTGTTTGAAGTCGATTTCCCTTCGCCCGGCTACCGGAGTTTTAACGCACGCTCCTGCTGCCGCTGCTGCTGCTTGAATTGAATCCACCCTCCTTCCGTCGCTTCAACACAACACGCACACATACACACAAACCATGCCGGCTCCACACAAATCCAATGGCAATCCGACGTGCGGTTGCATTGCACACTCCAGGCAACGGTCGAGTGTTGTAAGTTCTTCTTCGCCTGCTCGCTTCAGTCATCGTGCGACCATCGAACGTGATGGTGTACTCGCTGGTTACTCGTCGGATTTCGGTTTTCAGTGCGAATCGCAGCGTCAACATAAGATACTCTACGTCAACGGATATCTGCATCTACCGTGTGTGTTTGTGCTTGCTTACCAGTGTCGTCGGGTTTTTTGCTGCCACCCTCCCCGGTCGCCGATTGTCAGAGATTGGGTGGTAGGTCATTAGCTCGTCGTTTGGCACGCGTTCAAATGATGTTTATCATCACCGTGAGTGTGAGTGTGAGTGAATAAAAGGATTAGGCATCTTCCAGCACCTTCGCCCGAACTTGAATTAGAAATTACAGATAACAGCTAATTTATGTGCGCAAAGAGCCACAAGCAGCAAGTCGATGCTAATTTTATCTGTCTGACCGTCGTTTGCTTGCTTGCAGTGCGGAGGAACACATCGAGTGGATTAACCAGACACTGGTTTGGGTTATCATGAGAGAGAGACCTTCACTCGGTCTCCCCGACACCGCCGAGTGCTCGAGTGTGTGTGCGGCACAATGGCCTGTTATCGATGAAAGGATGCGATTAATTAATCGCTTCTGGGAGGCGATAGGGGTTAAGTGCCTGATTTGAGTGGCTTCCAATTACTTTTCGAAACCAGAATATTTCAAGATGACTTTCCACATCGGTTTTGTCACTTGAATAGAGTCAATCACAGCAGACACACTTGGAAGGAAGGGGTTCTCGGAATGGTATTGCAGTCCTTGTCCTGACTCTTGAGATCTTTTGTTGCATCCGTGGCGAGGGTCTGTCACTGTCTCTGACAATCATTTCCTGGCGTGGACCTAACCGTATGATTGGATGTGAATGTGTTCTCTCGAGTGTTACGAGAGGGGAACGAAGGTGATGAGATGAGATGAGATGAGACGGATTATCGTGCGTCTTAACTTCCAAGAACCCATGCTGGATGAATTTCTGAAGACAGTGTCCTCTGCTTTATTTGACTCTGTGGTCTCCTTTTGAGTCATCAAGTCTTTGGTCTCTATCACTTGTCAAGGGAGATGTGAGTTAAGCTTGAGGGAACTGGAGGCGGATTTTGTGAAACCAGCGACGGTAGACGGACAGATCCTCCTGGCTTTGAACGTGCAGAGGATGATCTGGGGCTCAAAACCGACTTTCAAACAGAGAAACTCAAAGACTTGACAGAATCAACAAAGGATTTGGGAAAGTCCAGCCATTTTCTGTCTCCATTCAGTCTGCACTCCTGCGTCCCGGGTGCCAGAAGCGTGGGTTCTTCACCTTGTCCATACTTTTCTCGCAGATAACAGGGTGACCACTGTGAACACGTAAGGCTGGTGGTAGTGTCGTTTGAGGAGGATTTTCTCATGTCTTTGATTAGATTAGGCGCAAGTGGCTTGCGGCAAGGAGCAGGAGTATGCTGGAGTGGGCCAGCATAGGCTCTTTGTGGCAGTGCTCGCAATCAGGTAATTCTAGTAAGATGGCTGACCAGATATGTCATTGCTTAGCACGCCTAATCCGTCGGACATCTGAGCTTCTACTTGGCCAGATGGACGTAGTGTCCCCAGAACTAGAAGATGCGCTTAGAGTCCCCAGAACGTCTGAAGCACAGATCCATCAGAACACGTCACTACGTCCCCCGCACATCCTTTTCTTAATTCCATCAAATCTTGTAGTTTCTTTGACAGACTCAGACATATGCGTACAATTTGAAGAAGACCTTCCCCCAGCCCTTTCAAACCTCCCTTCCGCTCGGGCACTCCTTCCATCTCCCTCAATAGTATCATATTGCATTAAAGGATCAACTGCTAAGGGAATAGTTCACGAACGCCCCCGCCTTCGGATTGTCCCTTGCTCCTCGCCCTGCTCCGTCTGTTTGACGATGAACACCGAACACTGAATCATATCCACAGAACGTGACTAATCGCTCATTCTAGGAATTATTACAAGAAAAACCGTGTCGTTTGCTAACTGCCGTTTCATTAAGTCCTTAATTTTGCTTTCAAGACCATGGCTACACTCGCGGGTGCGTCGCTGGTGAGAGAGAGAGAGAGAGTGTGAGTCCATGGAAGTGGCAGAGTCCCCTCTGGGATGGGGATGTTTTAAAACAACGTCCCTCTTTATATTCAATTAGAAGAAAATTCAAATTAGATAGGATCAAGTATAGTCGCTCTTCAGTTCCGTTTCCAGCATCTGTGCAAAAGGGTTGGAGTTCTAAAAATACTACGTGCGGCAATAGAGTGGACGGACGGATGGGGGCTGGGTCTCGAGGATCGTGAAGGGCCCCTTAATCGAATGTTTATCTCCATCCGTGTGGTAAACACTGACGAGGCGAGCAACATAATTAGGTTGCTCGTCAAGTGCACGACTGACTGGATTGCGTGTATCTAATTGCATCTGAAGTGTGACGGGTGTATGCGGGTGCGTGTTTTTCTGCGGCGGGCAGACAAACGATCCACTTGACTTTTAAAAGAAAGATGTTTCTGTTCTTATTTTTGTGATTTGAAGGTGATTTGATGGAAGGCCTGTGTCGAAATGGATTTCTACTTCATTGCGTAGACCAGTGGCGGATGGGCGATGCCCTATTTTTCCCGATCGATTCGAGTTTAGATTCGTCTTTGAAGTCAGTGGAGGGGGGCTGGAGAAAGTGGCATATTGGCGATACGAACGGAATTCAACTTGAGAGGGACACAAGCTTGCCCTTGCATGATGTCCTCGCCTGTCAGGCAGCTCTTGATGATAATTAGAAAGATTTTGGAACTCTTCGACTACTCGATTGGGTCGCACCGTTGGCCTCTTGTATCCTTGGATGTGAGACAGTTCTGGACGGCAGAAGTATCTCCAACTCGTCTACGGGTCTTAAGTCGCACCGTTGGGCCCTTGTGTCCTTGGCTGTGAGACAGTTTTTGACGGCAGAAGTATCATGTCCAACTCGTCTACACCTCGATTGGGTCTTAAGTCGCAGTACTGGCCCCTTGTGTCCTTGTCAGGGAGAAGCAGAATCATGTCCAACTCGTCTACACCTCGATTGGGTCTTAAGTCGCAGTACTGGCACCTTATGTCCTTGTCTATACCTCGATTGGGTTTTCAGTCGCATCGCTGGCCCCTTGTGTCCTTGCCTGTGAGACAGTTCTGGATGGCAGAAGCATCTCCAACTCGTCTACGCCACAACTAGGTCTCAACAGGCCCCTTGTGTCCTAGGCAAGGAAACAGTTCTTGACGGGGGAACTAGAAAGAGCTCGAACTCGTCTACGCCTCGATTGAACCACAAGCTGCAACATTGTCTCCTTCAGGTAGCACAGTGTCCTCGAAAATTAAGGGGATCTCCACCTCTCCAGTGGTGGATCCCAGTCCCTTCCGAGCTCAGCTGCTGTTCTCCTTCTTGGTGGCCCACACCCCCCGTCGTTTCCCCTCACAGTCCCAGACTGTACTCCTTTTTTGTCTCGACGCACATCCATCCACTGGCTGTGATCAATCACAACACCCTCCGACATCCATTCGCCGAATCAGTTTCTGAAGCCGATGGTAATTAGTCAACTCTTCGTTGACAGCTTTACAAGTCAGCAAGCCGCCGACTATCAAGACCAACTTTCGTTGCTGTCGACAGTTTACCTGAAATCGTCTCCTCCTTCTCCTCCTTCGACGCGAGGAGGAAATTGAAGCACCATTTTTTTTTTTGTGCTTCAATTTGATTCCTTCGCGAAATGATTAACGGCACCTCATTATCATCAATAAAACGCTTCACAAGAAATTATCGGCAATTTGTCACGCAGCAGTGACATTCGCGCGGTGTCAGACCTCTCCAGCCGCACCGCCGTGCCGTGCCCAATTCATAAATCTCTCTCTCTCCCTCGCGCGCGCGCTCGCTAGTCTCTGTGTGATCCTCCCACCTCTCGCGAAGACCTCAATGTTGACCAAAAACAGACTCACAAAGTTAACGATCTGTGGGCACATCCATGCCGGCATTCCTCCGGCTGACGGTCGGTGGTGGGCTTTATTTATGGATGCACCTCGGTTTCATGGCTTATTCCCGCGATGACAAGGTGAAGTTTCCTGGAATCGATGACTCGCCTGCGCGATACGAGTCGTTGTTGCTCCAGATTTCCCAAGGTGCTGCGTGAATTGCTTACCAAATTGGGATACAGAACTGAATTCTGTGGCGATGCCCTGATTGTGTGTGCCTGGCTGGAGATGAATTGTCTTCAGTGTGTCTTTCGATGAAGTGTATTCCACGTCGATTGACAACTCTCGTCGGGGTCTGGTTTTATCTTTCCCTGCTTTGCTTGGTGAATGCACTCTCGAGGGGTAGACAAAAGGGATGTGAACGACAGCTGCGCTGCCACCATCAGCAACGCCACCGCCACGCCGCCACACGTTGGTTCTTCACACACGAGTGACTGACTTTTGTAGGGCGTGCTTAGAGGTTGAACCTATTATTTGAAATATTGTTTTGTTTTTTTTTTTTTTTTCAACATTTTGTCGTTCGGTCTAGTTTGCCGGGAGAGATACATTATAGATCATCAACATCGCCATCACCATCGTGATGTAATTTAACGTGTCACGGTATGATGCATTGTTTTGTACACACTACACAGTGCGGGGACCTATTTTGTGTGGCGGATATTGCCGTCATTTGCGTGCGCTCTTATTTCGAATGGTGGTTGGAAAATTGTTTGGATTGGAATCTGGCAGCTATTGTTGCGCATCAGTGAGTGATGTCACGGGCGGGGATAAAAAAAAATGGCCTTTGATGGAGGGGAGACAGTAATCTCTCTTTGTCGAGATTTTCTATCGCGTTTCGTTTGTTGACCTTTGCCTCTTGTCCTTCACAGGGGACTACAGTCCGAGGTGCATCTGGGCCAAACCCAACAGACGGCACAAACTCTCGCCAGCTGTCTCCAAACCGGCCGAGGTCCCCAATTGGACTTCCGCCATCTAGTACGTTGGCGTCTTCTGCTGCGTTGTCCCACAGTCCCAGAGTTGAGCTACTACCTCTGCCTCTTAAAATTCCCGAAGAACACATCAGCAGTGAACAAACTCGGTTTGGTGAAATTTTAAGGAGTTGGTTGAATCCCAGGTCCACGACGGACTGCAGTGGCAGGCAAGGAAGAAGGAGATCTCTGGATACTTCCTCCTCTTCCATTATACCTACCATTTCCACTCCTGGTTTTCAATTTCTTGCCCAAAATCATCGTTCGTTTCGATTCTCTCGTACAGACATGCACTTTAAGTCCGTTGTTCATTTGAACTCATGATCAGCGCATCACTGAGCATCTCGAAGGCTATCCAAGAGTTGCACATATGCTGCCCCATCCCCCTCGACCTCAGTTACAACACAGCACACCTTTCGCTTGGTTCATGGTCCACCCGTCCCCCCATCATCGCATCATCCAGCTTCAAAATTCCTTTCCATTTTCTCGATGGAGGAGACGGAGCCAGAGACGGCCGACCGACCCTCTTCACATTCTTGTTGATCCATGATGACATCCCTCCGCGCAGCTGGCAGCTCTTCAACCTTCGCTCGCACCATCATCGACGATAGTTGATTCCCATGAGAAGAACCATATCTAGTCACCAGGCAACCGAAGGAATTTCTGAATAATTCACCTCGAAGCATGCCCGTCGAGTTGCACAAAAGATATGCGCGAGAGAGTGAATTTTCATAAAATCGTGACAACCCTACCCGCATACACTCAATATCTACTCACTGCTAGCTCGCTCAGTCAGCCGCTGAACTGTTCTGAGCCGGGCTGCTGATTTGTGCCATTTCGAAGTGGTTGCCACCAGTTGAGCGCCTACACGTCGAAATGATGCGATTATGCATTGCATCTGCATCCACCATATAAGTCAGTCGGTGCGGTGTGACTGTCGGTGGCGGTGTCGGTGTCGGTGTCGGTGCGCGAATACAATCATCATTTATACATCAGATATACCCACCCGACAGTTCCACATCTGACACGTTGATTTAGTGCGTTCAGCGTCCAGCGTCCAGCGGCCGACGATGATTATCAATTCACGGGGTGCACCTTCAATCGAGGGGATAATCTGTATGAAACGTATGCGAGCGTCATTTTGACAGCACACGCATGGACGCATTTCAATTGAGGATAAATGAAAAATGCGGTTCTTTTGTCAGCGTTTCTTTTTTTCTTTCTGTTCCCCCCTTCAGTCCAGCAGCCATTGCAACAGGCGGTGCGGCGGTAAAGGGGGTCGCCTTTCAAGTACAAGAAGACACGTGACTGGGCATGTCTCTCTGGTAACATTAATCGCAATATATTTCCAATTATCCTGCTTAACAGTAAATTGATTACGTCTGTGTGTGGCGGGGCTGTCACTGATGGTGCTCTTGCTGGTGGTGCTGCTGCTGGGTGGGTGGTTGGGTTGAGTGGGTGACGGTGGTAGTCACTCATGTTGTTGGCATTCAACAGCACCGCAACTGCGCCTCGAGGGAACGCATCGAACATCCATCATGGCGGAAAATATCCTTTTACAAGGACTTTTGATTTGTTTCCTTCATTTTAATGGGAACGCGGGACATGGTTGGGGATGGGGATGAGGATGGGGTGTGGGCCATAAGAACACCAGTAAACACATCGTAAAACCAACACTCGCACACGCACACACCAGCACACATCGTCGTGGACGTCGTTCGACAAGTCCATTGTGAGTCGGAATATTGAATTACCGGCGCCATGTTTGTGTTCGGGTGAAACCAACGCCAGTGCCCGGAAGCGAAGCAATTATGTGTAGAGATCTCTCGGCTGCAGCACTGGGTACAGGGTGGTTGGTGTTTTGACAACGACCCGTGGGAAAAGCATTCTGTGGCGTTCGCCATGTACTTGTGATTTGATGGTTTTTTAGGTGTTTTGATGAATTTTTGGGAGGACGACCACTATTTTTGTTTCGAATGGAATTTTGTGTTTACTTTTTGATGTTTGGAGGATGGATCCACACATGTGGCTGGTCCTGATTTTTAATCACAGACGGCTTTGAGTCTACCTCTCGGCCACGCAGCGAGAGGGGCACAAAGGCTATTCGTCGCTCAGTCAACCTCACCCGAGGACCAACTGAAAAGATCTTAGTCCCTTTCACGCCAGATTCCCTCCCGAGAAAACTGAATTAAAAACGAGGAAGATTAGAATGAAGTTTTAAATTTTTAAAACCACCCTGTTACAATTTAAAATTGAATCCTTTGTCAACACCCTCGAGCGTGCATGTTCCGGCGAAGCACAGCGAGAAAGGAGACGACTCTCAGATTGACATACTGTCAAGGACATAGCCCATGGCACTGACTACACCGTCCATCGTTCATTTTTTATTAACATCCCCTCGGTCGCTCGCCCTGCGTGTGTACTGACACTGGTCTTCGCAAACAAATTGGGTACCGTGGTGTACTTACATTCCACGGTCCACTTGAGATCAAAAATCAATTTGTTTCCTCAAATTTTCACCGTCATCGTTGTCGCTTTCAATTAGATTAATGGATCTGGAGCAGGCCACTTTTCGACTTCACAGAATTCCTGCAGGATTCCGGCGATTGAGTTCCGGTTCTGTTAGCCATTTTTAGCCGGCTCTGGCCATGGTCTTAATACTAATTAACTGTCAAGCACAGGGGGACACACATCTGCCCTTCAATTTGGATCACAACACTGGGCGGGAGGATGTGTCGTTCGAGGAGTTTACTCGCGGAAGTACATTTAATTAAGACCAAGCGTGTGAGGGAGAGACAGAGCGTGAGATAGAGAGATGAGGTATATAATGATATTTGCTGTAAGGCTCCGAGTAATTGTATTCTATTTCGATTGGTGTGGGAGATCCTTTTGTGTGTTTGCTTGCTGGTGCTGGATGTTGCGTCGAAGAAGGAGAAACTTAATTTGGTTTCGATGTTATGGAAGATTTAATGAGAATAAGAGGATTTATTCGTTTCCCTTTTTACCCGCACAACAGATGCCATCTCCGATGTATCCTCGTCGCTTCGAAGTGACACTGTGTAGATATTTGTTTAAATGAGTGGTAATTGTGGAAGTGAAATTCAAAGGGAGAATGAAATTGAAAGAAAAATTAACGAGTGATGTGAGTGATTAGGGAGAAAGAGAGAGAGAGAGAGAGAAGAAAAAAAAAAATAGTGCGCGGTAGACACTTGGATTACGGTCACCATGGGCAACTCATCGTCGTCGCATGGCAGCAAGAGCAGCCGTAAATGTCGCAGTCTACCAAATTCACCGGATGTTCGAAGGTAAATTTTTGTTTTAAATTTATGAGGTAAAAAAAAAAATATTGTGTGGGTAGTTGAGTGTTTCCGATGAGCTGAATGATGTAAGCATGTTTTGCTTCATCATTTAAAACCTGACAGGGAGGGGTTGGTGTAAATTTAGTTCTTTATGCGTTGCTGAATTTTGTAAGCACTTAACTTTTTGATGAATTTATGATAGTTTGTGATAGTTTATCCCTTTGTGATGCAATGTGTGCATTAGAAAGTTTGCTGAATTCTATTTTCAAAAAAAGTCACTTCCGATCGTCGTTGTGTCAGACACATTTTTGTAAGCCTGAATAGAGATGCAATGGAAAATTGTCAAATCTTACAAAAGTCTTACCAGGGCGGTGAAAGATTGCAAAGAATCCGCTGAATGTTGAAATTAAGGAAGTAGATACGATCCATGTTAATGTTAATGTGTCTATAGTCTTGACTTCAAATTCCCTTACATTCTCAAACATGACTTATGTATCAACAAATTTGTATGCCAGCATTTTTATATCCAATGTAAGCGTTCACATGTCTTTCAAAGGCGACTCTCCAATCCAATAAATTCCCGTCCCGGCCAACGGGACCCTTCTTTGGATCCGCTGAATGGCAGTGAACCAGGCGCTAGCAACAAATCAGCCGCCCTAATCGCCCCTCCATGCTGTGCCTTAAACCATCTCTAAATGCCTTAAGACTTATCCCCAGTCCTCACATGGCTTTAGCATCCCTTCCCACAACCATCCATATGTGAAGGGTGATCAATCTTTCCCCCGTCCCTATTCACCACAAAACTAACAGGTTGCGCTTCAAACCGCGTTCAGAAACTCTTTACGAGCTTCCCAGCTCACGCATAGCTCACATCTGTGGACACTCTATTGCCACTCGAAAAGGGTCCATAACTCAGCCACTTATTTGTTTGAGCACAAGCGATGCCGTTACACAATAACCTGTCATGTCTGACAGGCCAATTAAAAAGTTATTTTTTGTGTTTTTTTCCAAACACCACTAGCGGTGGTGACGCGTCTTTCAAATTCTTTGATCTTGTAAGTGCTCTGCGGCGGCAGTGTAACAGTGACGACGATTTTGTGGCACACTGATAGCCAAGCTTTGCTGGTGTTCCCCCGCTAATTACTAGATGGAAGCACTATATTGCCAAACAAACTACCAGCTCGCATAACAAACGTCGACATTAACGACCCAATCTTGACGAGGAAACGCGCTGGAAACATGCTCATGGCCGTGCACGTCCCCAGGCAATGTTTACGTTTGACACAAGAGTCTCTAATGGGTCCAGGGCAGTCCGGACTGCGGAGCATGACATAAAATATTTTCTTTACAACTCGCTCGCTCATAACCGTGCGAGTGTGCGACACGGGCTTAGGGATGCCGGGAATCAATGACCAAGCATTCCGCGGCGCGAGGCGTTCGGCGGGGACGATGGGAGTTGGGTGCATTAATGACATGCCTGCTGCATCTCACAGCTTCCATTTGGTCTTCAAATCTATTTTGGGGTAATTACTTGAATGTTTTATGCTACAAATCCTCTTACATCGCCTCTGCTCTGTGTGTGTGTGTGTGTGTGCCGTTGCCTCTAAATTTGGTCCTATTTCGGGAGACGCACTCGTACACGCACATACATCATCGCCGCCGACCCATTCCCTGCTGCGCGGCATGGCCTAGCGGCGTATATGCTTGCTCCTGCAGATGGGCGAATTAGTTGCTGGAGCTGTTGTACCTTCGGATATCAAAGGGATCTCCAAATGGAGTTCCATTCACGAACTAATGTGTTGGCAATGGCACGCCGCGCCGTGTAAACACTGACGCACACGCGACGAGCGTGCAGTTCGCCAAATGACGTGTACAACTGTGGTGCGGTGATGCGGTGACTAAATCCTGGAAAACCGCATAATAAGAGACGAGTAAATTTAGAAACGCCTGGAATTGAACAGTGGCAGCGGTCTTGGCAGCTTGCCTCGGGGTTTGTTTTGAAGTGAATAATTGGAGGCAGGAATGCTGCCTCGGGAGGAATGACGCGATGCGTCTAAAAACAGGAATTGCCCTTGTGGTACAAATGGTGATTAGGGTCGGTGACTAATTGGAATCCTTTTGGCGATGCTCTTGATTGGTGTTGCCTCTTGGTTCGTCGATGTCTTGTTCGTTGTTTGGCCTTCGGTTTCATTGTTGACAAATTTCTTTTCACTTCGTCTTTGTCAGATCGCCTCGAGCTCATTAAGAACTAGTTGATGTATGATTCTTCATCACTTCATCCATCATGAGGTCGTCCGTCAGCTGCTTGTGCTGCAGCTCGTAGGTCTTGTCATACAACACCCTGAATTTTGTAAGCACACGCGATTCTTGATTTGTTTGTCATAACATCACTAAATTGTCGCATCGATGTCATTGAAATTCGAGCTGAATTCTGTAAGCGCATAGTTTCTTAGGAAAACTGTCATCGCAACGTTTAGTTTTCGCACTGATTTAATTTAAACGTGAGGTTAATTTTGTAAGCACGTCGTTGCTTGTTTAATTTGTCATATCACCATTGAATTGAAGTGTGGATTTCATTGAAATTTGAGCTGAATCTTGTAAGCACAGGATTTCTTGAACAATTTTTCAACTCAGCATCAAATTTGCGCACAAATTTCATAGAAACCCGAGCTGAATCTTGTAAGCACATGTTTTCTTGAACAATTTTTTAACTAAGCATCAAATTTGGGCACAAATTTCATAGAAACCCGAGTTGAATCTTGTAAGCACCGAACTCCTTGAACAATATGTCAACTGAGCATAAAATTTCCGCAGAGATTTCATTAAAACTGGAGCTGAATTTTGTAAGCCCATAACTTTCCAACTGGTCTGTTACATTTTTATGAGATTGACCCACCCCTACCTCCTTTCAAACACTTAAAATTAATACCATTCCTCGACTCACCCATAAAGCGTAAATCTTGGCTCAGGCATGTCCGTCTTCGCCTTCATTCCAACACTGTCTCAAATCTTTTATATCAGCGTCCTCATCGTCGTGGGTGTCTACAGACTCCCTACCTAACCCTGCCTCGAACCATGCGTAGGTCGAGGAATTCTCGCAAAGTACCCGTCCAAAGTCATAAATCCACTCCACACTTAAGATGCATTTTGTTGACCATCTCCACATCCATTCGCGCTGTAATTTGCCTCTCCCACGACATCGATTCCGATAACGATGCCATCGCGACCCATGTGCACCAGCCCATGCACACGCACACATCGGCCGCCAAATGTGCGGCGTTCCTATCTGTTGATTCATCGTCAACAAATGTCCATCATCAGCAGATCTTATTTGAGATCTACAGCTTGGCTTGGCAGCATCCGTTGGCTGTGCACACTTCAAACATGCATACCGGTCACCCTTTTGCGCCCATGGTGTTGCTGTATCGCTGACAAGAACAACAAACGGATTCCTTTTCCTTTTACTACTCCGCCGAGGAAGAATCCGATCCGAGCAGCACAACACCGTCACGGTTGATAGGGAACACAAACTGCAGCCATATGCTCGATCGGTCTGGCAAGCTGATCCCGGCTCTCGGCACACAAAGGGCATGTGTGGCAACTGCACACACACTCCACCATCATCTGCCATCGTGGGCACGATCGGTCTTGAAGAGTGAAAGTTGATACCCACCAGAGGTCCATAATGAGACTTAACGAAGCCTCCCTGTGATCCATGATGATCCCTCTGATCCACTTTGCGTGACTTCTTTTCCGCACTCGCAGGCGCGACACTCCTCCTCCGCAATTCGCAAAAAAGAGGCAAAAAATGCACAGCAGCATATGAAGTGAAGCTGATTAATGATTTGTTATGCCATCGGTGCTCCCACGAGATGAGTGATGCTGCGAGACGATCGCTTGAATGGAGATCTCGCGTCTTGTCTCTGTTGACACACTTAAGGGGATTTTTTTTCTGCGAACTGATTTTGCACGGATTTGTGTACATGTTCATGTCACTGCGATTGAGTGAGATGAATTCGGTGTCTTCCGGCAGCGCGTGAAATGAATTCGACTTCTGGATAAAGGGATGGCTAAAGGACTGATCCCTCCAAGTGTGCCACGATCAGTCAATCCTTCTTGTGAGGAAGTGTAGGAAGAGATCTTGATTTAGGGGTCTGGAGTTCAGGAATGCCGAGCAATCATCGTCGCCTGACAGTATGCGCCTTTCGCTCTCTTTGGCATGTGCTCGACGGCGACGACGACCAGATGAGGTCGCGAACAGGCAGTGAGTGTCAAAAACTATCCCACCAAGTCTCGACAGGAATGGAGTACATTCTTCATCGCTGGCAATGAAGGCCTGTCGCAGATGAACCTCTTTATTGGCACGTACTCGACTGCCAGTCAAGCCCAACGCCCAGCGAGGTCGCGACCAAACAGTCAGCGCTGGCACACCGTGTCTCGATTTCGGAGTTCAAGAATGACTTACGACCATGATCATGCCTCTTCTTCGAGATCGACGCCAGTTCAGTTCTTATCCCTGCTCAGTCAAAACCCAGAGCACATCAACTAGGCCAGCAACACTCAATCCCATCAACAACCGCCATTGTGTGCCATTCAACAGTCCCACTTCAAGGTTGTCATCTTTCACCAGCTAAGTCTCTCATCTCTGAGAACTTTCACACGATGCCAAGACCACGACCAAGCGCAGGCACTTCCATGTCCAATTAAATTGTCCATTTCGTCTCAATTACCCACTCGTCGATGCCATACAAATCGATAGCTCGTCTGATGATCAGCGATGTCGATAACCTTTGGCAACTCACTCCACCTCCTCCTCCCTCTCCCCCGCCATTCCATCACTGCCCAGGCGCTCTTAATGAATCGTGATTAGACCACGATGACGAGGGAACATAGAATTCAACGTCAATGACTTCTGCTTTACACACTCGTCTATCACGCGTCCCTCATGTTCCCTGTGATCCATGAAAGTTCAAAAAAAAAAAGGGAACAAAGCAACAAGAAGTAAGTAGTCTTCTTGTAGCAACAACCTTCAGTGTTTTGTTGCGAATCCAAGCCCCTGCACGCTCACGTATGCGTAAGCACAGCATCCTCTATTCACACGTCTCATCATAAAAGTGGAAGGCCGACCAACGACGACGACGACGATGACGACTACCCCAACGACAGCGACAACCGACAACCGACAAGAGCATGTACAGGCGGGTACTTTGGAAAGTCTAGATTTGTATTTTATTTTCTTCTCTCTTGTTTCTTCTATTTTCTGCTACTTCTTTGGTTTTTTTTTTCTTTTCTGAGATCAAAACCACGAGAGGAGGATACGGTGACTTTCTAGTGCTTGTGGAGCCTACTCTGTGCCTCTCTATCGGTCTCCACCTCAGTCCCTATTGACATCCTTCCAGTTCTCAAATGTAAACTTCTTAAACAACGGAATTAGAGGGATGACAGGGTGGTTGGCGGGCGTTGGGTGGGTTGGGAGAACAAAAAGAAGCAACGGCAAATAAGTCACTGACTGAGCTCACTCCGAGGTGAATGGTTCTCTCTTTGGAATGCATTCGGATATGTAGCTGTCATTAAATTACAGTCACTGCAGGAAACATGCATTCAGTTGAATCGTAAAAGCTGGAAATGGGTCGGAAAAGGTGGCCAGAGGGGTCGCAATTCAAGGGAGGTCGGGAGCTCTTCTTTAACGCACCGAAAATGGTGTGAATACATTCTGTGGACTTGCCGATGGCGCGCTGTGGCATGAGCTTGTATACACTCAACTCACAGCCGACAAGAGAGTGAATACATTCCATCAAATGTGTGTACAGTCATGTGGAATCGGAATAAGGTCCGCACTGAATACAAGAGCTTTCCCCTCTTAACTAAGCGCCTCCATTCCCGCGCCCAACTCCTCTCCCCTCACTCAAGTGCAATCATCTGAAATTCACTTTCATTCCAGATATCCTCCGTCGATCGGCGAACGACTCCCACAGGAGCACCATTCAAGGCCAGTCGATTGCTATCAGTGTCATGTCATCGGGCAAAATCGTGCCGACCCTTATTCTCTGTCGCCCACTGTCCATGTTGTCAGGACATGTGTCTGGCCCCGCAACTGCCACCCACACACCAGCGCCGTGACGGATATAAAGTGTGCACTCACTCCTGGCGATGTTGGGGACCACTTTGAGGCTGTCCCTCCGAGTTACTTGTGCACACCAGCCGAGGGTCTCCCCGCAACCTAATTGCTGGTGAACTCTTTCAACTCAGCGAGCACCCCGAGTAGGCGTTGAGGCTGAAAATTCGAAAAGGAGAACAAAAAATGGAAACAAATCTGAACCAAGGAGCGGCTTCTTCCAGCCAACAGCGCCCTGGTTTAGCTCCTAAGGCCATCAACTTGTTCTCTTTTTTATTTTTTGCTTCACTAGCCCATGTGTGTGTGTGTGTGTTGTTTGCTCACAGAGATCTGTGTCCTCTCCCCCTACCCATCCTTTGTTGTTGACTGTTGATGGAATTGCAATTGAGGTGAGAGATGCAGGAGAGCGACCAGACTACTGTTCCGTGGATAGTCCTTCTGTTTGGATGTGCTTCAGTGGTCGCATCCGTTCCACCAGCACGCCACGTCTATGACATAAAAAAATATGTGTCTACCCGGAGACGACAATTTATGGGTGGCATACCAGCAGAATGGAGGAAAAAATGGCGAAAAGTCATGTTTACACAGTTTTTCACATTCCGTTTCTGTTTTTAGCTCTCCCTACACTAGACCCTCCCTCGGGGAGGATGCCCCCGTGTGTCGTTGAGTTCGCGCTCGCATCCTTGTGCGAGCCTTTTGTGGAGACTGTCGACGCTGCGGAGGCTATGGAGGCTGTGAAGTGTGTAGAGTGGAGTGTTAATCCACACAGATGGGTGCTGGAGGTGGAATGGTTATGGTTTTTTGAGAGGTAACTCCTCTCACTCCCTCTCTCTCTCAGTCACTCTTTGTATTGACATTTTATGTTCTGTGCCTGCGGTGCTTTGTCCGTGTCGCCGGGGCGAGGATTTGTCAAACAAAGATTGATATCAATGGTCCTGTCCTCGTTAAAAGGATTTCACTTTTCATTAAATACGCGATAGTATCCTTTTAAGGACGAGCAGTGAGATTTAATGCCAGTTACACACTTTTTTGCGTTTTGCTGGAAAGTTGGGGAAGGCTTTAATGATAAGCTTGGCGTTTTGAAGCTGGTTTTGGGGGGGGTTTTCGAACAGGGACGGGGATTGAAACGGATTTTGGGGGGAGCTCAAGGAGAGTTGAGGGATTCTTGAATGGAAGCGTGGGTGATTTTCGACTTGAATCTACGTCTCGTCGGTAGCAAACCTCTAACCTTTTCCTTTGGGCAGCTTTCATCGTTTCGTCGATAGCCTTCTAGCTAAGGCTATGAATTCGCCAAGGCAGTTTGATGTCCTTGGGGGCATATAATCGTCTGAGACCCCTTTACTGTCTAACTTTTCACTTGACGATAGCCATCTGTGAATTGGCCACACAGTCCTCAGCCGTCATCGCCTGAGGCTCAATCATTTGAGCAGTCCGTCGGAACAGTCGAAATGTCAGTACTTCTCGAAGCTGGCACAACTTACTCTTCTGTTGAAAAGGACATTCATGAAAAAGGACTTTGTGGACTCGTCGCTTGCAACCATCGATCTCATTTCTGTTACCTCCTTGAGAACGTGATGCCAAGACCTTCTCAAGCCCACCGGCCGGACTTGTGCCTGGCCATGACGAGATGATGCCTTGAACGCCAAGACCTTCCCAAGCCCACCTGTCAGACGTGCACCTACACTTGACTTGTGACACCAAACCCGTCTCGTCCGACGTGCACCTGGACCCTCAATCTCATTTCTGTTGAGCTTGAAGTGACCAAGGCCTTCTCGATCCCCACAGAAGCCAGTCATGTGTCATCGCGAATCTCAAGAGAAAGTTAACATTTCCCAGAACCCCCGCCCCAGATCGCAGTAAATCATCAGAATATCTATACGTTCCACATCGCCGTCCCCATCTCATATTCTCGTTTTGGCCAAACTCGCGATCGTCATGCATTCGTCATCACCTTCTCTGTCGAGTCATCTCCCATATCTCGCCGAACGGTCTCTGGCACACTTGATTAGCATACGCCTGCCTGCCTTGGCCAGTACTTCGAACATTTGTGGCACATCAATTCAACCACACACGTCCCCATCCTCTCCCTTACCAAACAAAAAAATAAAGAGTGACTCGTCAAAAGTGCCAAGTGTGTTGGTGTTCCGAATCAGTGACACTTGTGCTCGGTGGAAGTCGTAAACTCTTTCACTTCTCATCGCGGCCAGGCTCAGCGCGGTAATTGGATTTTAATTCCATTGCCCCCTAAGGGCCTGGCCGCCGTCGGTTAGTGTGTGCAACACTCCTCGCGATTGTAACGGTTCTGCGCTCGTAATAGCCTTTAATCAATTAACTTCGCAACTTTATATCCAAAAGCGATCACACTCCTCTCTCTCTCTCTCTCTCTGGCGTGGATAAACAAAAGGTATTCCAAAAATACATCTCGTCGCGCGGACTCACTGAGACTTTCATCTCCTGGAAGCCGCTCGGCGTCGACGGCGGGAGTGGGAGGCCCGGTGCCTGGTGGGTGATGGTTAGGCGTACGTCGCGCCGGTGGTTGCGACGGAGTCCCTTCGTGCTTTGTTTTTGCGCACTTAAGTCTTATTGAAGGCGATAAACGACGAGATAAGAATAAATTTTTGCAATTTGCAATTGAATTCGATAAATCCGATGCGAGGATACGGCGGAGCGGTACGGCAGCGGCGTGCGCAACTATCCGTGTCGGCTTTCTGTGTGCAGAGGGACATCGCCAGTGGGCGGCAGGAGTCTGATATGAGCTCTGCCGATGGGCTTACATGATGTACGAACGGTTTATTATTATTCGTTTTCTCTTGATCGTTTAAATTGATGGTCGTTCTTTTTTTTTCGTCTCTCTCTCGAACACAGTGTGTGCAGGGTGACGATGCAACTTGTAATTAAAACGAGAAACCTTGAAGATTTATGTGCGCGGCGTGGGCTGCGGTGACAGCTGTCGTTGAGTGTCAGGAGGAGGCAAAGGTTTCACTGCGCGACGCGGCGCGGCTTCTCAACTCAATTAATACTGAACTGGGTGAACTGGTGGTGTGCTGCGTTGCCCTTGCCACTGATTTTTTGAGATCATTTCCCACGATCTTTGGTGAAATTGAATTGAGACATCCGTCTTCCGTTGGATGTGGGCGATTTGGGAACTCGAGCTTGTCGGCGTGTGAGAGATTGTTTCCTGTCCCGAATGTCCTCGTGATCAAGTCTGTATCACGGATGACTTGGATGATTGGCAGTTCGACTTCAAGCTGGTGATCGAAGCTCTGGTGATCTTGTCTGTCCAACGAGCATGGCACAGGGCAGATCTTACAGATCTCCCGATCATCCAAATAGTGTGAAGCGATCCTCTGCCTCTCTCGATCATGCCCTGCATTGAGCCTAGTTCCCAATCTCAAGTCAATCTTTTTTAAACAGGCTCCTAAAAAAGCAAATTATTCACCAACCATCGCGTCACCCTGTCACAACTAGGAAGGTAACCGTCATCAACACACCACACGAGATGCAAAAAAAAAACGACAGAAAAACCAAACCATAACCTCTTATGACTGCACTCGTGGTCGCGCTAATGCACAGTTTGGCTGAGAAACTCGAAACGCTTAGCGCGCTGCCGCCTGCCGCTTGCCGCTTGCCGCCTGCCAGTACCGCAGCCCGAGAGTGGGATGTGTAGCGGAATTGAATAATTATGCTAATTGCGTAGCGCTGGCAAGGATTTTTCTTCATATTGTGTGTGCGTGTGTCTGTCGTGCTTGCTGGTCGGGTGCCTGCTGTTAGCTGCCATCCGATGGATACTCTGTTGCTTTTGTCTTGTTTCCAATCAATTGAGTTCCGATAGTTTATGAACGAAGGTGGCGTTGTCATGTTTATGGGTTTTATTGATTGAGCCTGCTGGACTTCGCTTTTTGTTCATTTTTTCCAATAAATTGTCTACAGCCGACAACCTGGGGTTCCGAGATGTAACTGACGTAGAAATTCCTCGTCCTCCTGTGATTTATGAGCAAAAGCAAAGGCAATGGTGGAAGTTGTGTGACACACCAGGCACACCGCTTGGCTGCAGAAACAAGGAGTCCGCGCGCAACCAATTCAGATTGGCAGATATGATCGGATAATGCCTACTTACGGGCTCAAGTGTGTTTGGTCACGCGATTCATGGCTTTAATGCCCCAGTTTCACGCTGTGGACCAGATCGCCTTGGGAGTGAAACGATTTGCTGGGCGTGTCACGGGAATTAATGCGAACGACTTTGAGTCATTGAGGAACACTGATTGCTAGTTGGATTCCGGTTTAGGTCAGTTTTTCGCTGTTGTTTCGATGTAATTTGACTCGAGCTTTGATGGAAGTTGGTGTCTGGTGGCACTTGGAGGTGTCTCTGGATGGAGCTTGGGGTGATTTTGAAACAGATTTCCTTTCGCTTAGGCTTAACAGACGCACCAATTTGGATATTGTGGCTTTAAATCAATTTTATCGGTCGCTAACCTTGTAAGTTGCACACTTAAGTTAAAAGGAACAGGTTCTTGATGACTATTCATTTGGAGGTGGCATTTTTAACATCACCAAAAATCGTTTGTTTTTTCTCAAATCTTGAATGTGAGACCTCAAGCGAATGGTGGAATATTGCCATTATAAGCACTTATCCCATTAGAATATCCTTCGTTCAAACTTATGTGTCAAGCTGATGTCAAAGTAGAGACGCACCCACTGGCGATTCCATTAGAGGTTGCATTTTTGATATCAGCAAAAATAGTTTAATTTTCCTCAAAATCCTGAAAGTAGGACTTATTTCGAATGTTCAAATGTTTCCATTGAATGCTCTTATTCCATAAATTTATCCGTCATTCAAAATTTGTGAGTTCAGATGAAGTCAATGTAAAGGCTCTCCCAGTGGTGATTTCATAAGAGGTTTTATTTTTAACATAAGCTGAAATGGCTTCACTTTTCCCAAATTTCGAAAAGTAGGGCCTCAATCGAATGATCGAATCTTGCCATCACACACCCTTATCCCATCCTTTTATCCTCCCTTTCAAATTTGGGTGTCCAGATGAAGTCAAAATAGAAACACAATTTATGGGTGATTCCACTATTGTTGATTCCATTAGAGCTTGCATTTTCAATGTCATCAGAAGTAGATTGATTTTTCTCAAATTCTTGAATGTATGATCTCTATCGAATGGCTGAATAATGCCATTATGTGCAGACAGCAAATCCATTTATCCCTCTTTTAAAATCGTGTACCCAGCTGAAGTCAAAGTAATGACACTCCTAGTGGTGATTCAATTGGAGGTTTCATTTTCATCAAATTTTTGAATTCGGATCTCAATTGAATGGCAGAATGTTGCGATTATACGCCCTTATCCCATCATTTTATCCTCCGTTCAAATATGTGTGTCATTTCGATGGCAAAATGAAGACACTTGGTTGGGGGTTCGTCTTGCTATGAATCACATAGATTATCATCAAATCCCGGATAAGCAGGATAGAATCTCTTTTAAAATCCGCCGGCTCCATATTTGGAAATCTCAAAGATTCACCTTTAAAACGCGTTCAAAATCGCAAGCCTACGTGGAGTAACAGACGAGATATGTGAATCTGGAAGTGTAACCTTCAACTGAATCACTTGGCCGAACTGAGATCTCACACTTCTTCAAAATGACTTCGCAGAAGGAGCTTAGCAGTTTCTTGAAAACAATCTTAGACGATCTTACGATTCCCATGTGTCCACGAGACCATCTGTTAACCCCAAAGCATCGCGTCGCACGTCCTCCCTCGGTTCAGGAATGCGTCCATAAATTACAAGCATGTCCTTATCGCATAGACCCTACGACTTGCCAAGTGCATGAACTTTACAAAACAATTCAGTAACTTAAAAGTCAAACACTCTGCCGCCCTCCCTCTTCGGTCTCCATGACTAAAACAATGCAAGCCATCGGCTGGGCGATGCGAAACTTACACCTCCGCACTCATCTCGTCCTTGAAGAGTTTCCTAAACTTTCCATCGTCAGTTTCTTGGGTAATGTGGATGGCTATGACGACGACGACGACAAGGACGACCACTCCAGCTAGAGAGAGTGCCGAGAAAGAGTATCCTTTCAGCTGAGTGCTTGAAATTCAATACTTTCTCAACTTGAAAATATGCATTTATGCTTGTGGAAGATGATGATTCTTAAGGACGATGGTAGTCGTGTGTGTGTTTGCGCGCGGCTGTGTCCTTAACGATACAAATCCCTCAGTTGAATAGTGCTCTAAAGCACCGTCTGCCGGTTGGCAGACTCCCCACACACCCTCGCAACACAAGAGACTGCTGATACATAAATCAATTTCGACTAAATGCCAGGATGTCGTCTTCTGGTTGCCCTGACGTTCGGAGCATTGTTTGGCGAATTCAATTATACCATTGTGCAGGTGTAAATTGTTTGCAATTATATCAAAGATGCAGTCACAGATGTTTCCATGACAGCCGCATCCAGACAGACATCAGGGGGGTGGGGATGCGGGTCCTGGGGATGCGATGAACCGATTTGGCGAAAACTTAATATCGAAACAGCTTCTGTCTCGGTCTTGTGATGTTTACAGTACTGGCACTGGTTTTAATGCTTTCTTCTTTTTCTTTGCAGACAAATACCAACAGCATACACGAAGGGGAATGGGGGGACGGCGATTCCATTGCCAGCCACTGTGCTGGTGCAGAGACGATGCCCACCGGATAAGGTTCGGCCCCTGCCACCGACACCGAATCATACACCAAGTAAGTATGAAATAAATCATGTTCTGGGGAGTGGGTGCGAGTGTGTGTGGATGGCTGAGTTGAATGGTTTACAGGACATGGTGTGGGGGCAGGTATTGAACACTGTGAACTTGTTGGTCTCCTGAGGGTGATCGTAAATGAAGCGCCATTGTTTCGCTTCGGAGCGTGGTTTGGGGAAGGAGACAAATTCAACTTCGATTGAAGGTGAATCCCTTTAAGACTGGAATGTAATTTGGGGTACACTGGTACCCCCGAAGTTTTTTTCAAATTGCCTCCTACCGTCCAAATTTTACTTCTGTGATAAAAAAAAAACCTTTTTTTTGCGATTTTGCCAGATAATGTTTTGGGGTACAGTGGTACCCCAATGTAAATTGTAAAAAAAGTGTACCGTTCCTTAGTTCAATTTCTCAATCTTCTGCTTCTTCTTCTGGTGGCGATACAACCCGGGTGGGCCTCAACCAGCAAGCCTCTCCAGCCGGCACGATTTTTAGCTATCGGTCTCCAACTGCGCACACCAAGTTGATAGAGGTCCTTCCCCACCTGGGTGCGCCATCGGTTCCTCTATTTCGTTGTCCCCCTGGTTCGGAGTCGAAGACTCTTCGGGCTGGAGCAGTGTTGTCACACGGCGTGAAAATAATCAATTTTCCATCAAATCACAGTCCTCTTCTCAGCTTCCCGCCTCTGTCACACTCTCCTTCAAAGTCCTCTCTCTGGTTCAGCATTAATCGCGTTCGCAACAAATTCGCTCATTCCACCGTCATGACCTAATTCTCACATCGCTGCGAATGCAGACAACTGATTTCGGGCCACACGCCACAAGGATGTTCGAAAAATAAACAAGAACAATCTCTCCATCGTCCCCCTTGGCCACGTCCCCGTCGGTCACCAGACACGCCGGCTGACTCACCGCCGTGGCATGCAAGTGTCTACCGAACCAGGAACTGTCTGAAAGGCTCCATCCTTCTTGGATGGCAGTTTTAATATATTAATTTATTCAGCCAGCAATCCTGACGGACCAGGAACCAGTGCTCGGCTGGAATCACCATCACCATCGTCATCACCATCATCATCATCATCGTTGTCGTGCGTCGTAGCCGTTGTCGTCGTCGCCAGCGAAGGCGGCTGCTTGATACTCCTTCTGGCCAGAATGTGTATCTCGTTTGTCATTGTTGACTGTGTATGCATGGCTGGGACAATGCTCCCGCAGTGCTGCTGCCCGGTCGGGCCGGACTGGAATTTCATGTTTACCCATGCCGGCGCGACACACTCGGCGGTAAATCTGTGTTTAATTTCTGCCTCTTATCTGCCGAAAGAAGGTTAAAGCCACAAGGCTTTGCTTGCGGTTTCGTTGTGGCCTGCATTCGGGAATGAATGGATGGATGATGGATGTGAAAGGTACGCCTTTCTGGTGTTTCTTCAGCCCACATGTGGTATCGCGAGGGTTTTATTGATAACGGTTTTCGTGGTTCGATAAATCCTTGAAGTCAAATTCCCACCGCGATGAGTCATGGCAAGCCAGGCACTTGTGGCTGTTTTTTTGGGAGAACGAGAGAGAGTGTGTTTTTGCCTGTCCCTTGTGATTTGAGCGGAAATATGTGGGAAGGAGCATTTAGGGCTACCATTGCAGTCTTCCTCTCGACAATGACTCACAAATGAGTCACTAATCACCCTCTCACCCCCTCTCGCTCTCATCCCTTTCATAAATCCATTAGACATTAGCCACAACCAAACGTGTTCATTTCGACACCCTTCGCCGTGCTTCGTCGGCTTGCCAAGCCACCTGAGACTCGATGTAATTTGCATAACCTCACATCGAACATGTTCTTCATCTTCTGCCGGTATTCCCTTGTCAATCGAAGCCAGAGCCTGACACGTCTTTATAAACTTCCAACGTTCAACGAGCCCCCATTTAAATCTCAGACCCTCATCCGCCATCCAGCCTGCCAGTCGGCCACCTGGGAATATTTTCGACATCAGCTGAACAAGCAAAGCATCTTCGGCCGTGCCTATTACATCGTGTTCCTTGCTTCAAATTGAAATATTAATAATAGATGCGGTGGTGCATGTTAGGGGCCGAAGATGAATAATCATCTACCTCGCTTCACAGGGGGTGAATCCAGGGCGTGTGTGTGTGAGTGTGTCCTTTGAAATCTAAAAAGAATGCAAACAATGACAACGAATCAGCACCCTTTTTTCGAGCGAAATCGTTCTCATTTCCGACTTCTCGTTGCAGGCATACCGGGATTAGCAAAGACCGGGGGTGACATGAATGGCGGCAGCCGTCCAGGAAGTCCTCCGACATCGAATCACACCATCCAGACGATCAAGAGCGCTGCCAACAACAATGCGTGAGTACAACGCGTCACATTTGTGACCATGTGTTCAACTGACTGTTTGCGCTTTTCTCTTGCAGATTGCGTCAACCGCAGTGCAAGATACCCACCAGCCCGCATGGGCCACCGCCGAGCCTGCCGAACGGATCGATTCTGCACAACACTGCCAATGGGCCGATGGCGGCCGCCGCAACGAAGCACTCGATGCTGGACAAGCTGAAGCTGTTCAACAAGGACAAGACGCCGACGAGCCAGAGTTCGTCGAACAAGTCGCAGGTCTCGAAGCGGACCAGCTCGAGCAGCGGATTCTCGTCGGCCCGCAGCGAGCGCAGCGACTCCAGCCTCAGCCTGAACGATGGGCACTTGTCGCAGATCAAGCCGCCAGCCGTGTCGGTCACGGCCAACCGGAACAAGGACCCAGCGGGCAAGCAGTCGAAGCAATCGAAGCTGCTGGCCGGGTCGCAGAAGACCTCCTCATCGAGCGCCACGAGCAAGCTGAAGCTGGACAAGAAGGAGAAGAGCCCGGCGCGGAGCAACTCCGACGCCGACTCAAAGCTGGGCCACTCGTCCATCGGACGCGGGCAGAAGTCCCTGCCGAGGAGCGGCGATCAGAAGACCTCCTCGAAGTCGTCTTCGAAGACATCGCTCAACTCGAAGCTGAACGACTCCCGGTCCGAGTCGAAGACCAGTCTGATCATGCCGCCCAACAAGGCGCTGATGAGCGTCCCCGGTGGCGGGACCAGCATTCCGAAGCCGGTGGCCGCCATCAAGGGGACCAGCAAGACCATCCCGCCACCGGTGCAGCCGGACAACAAGAAGCCCGCCCCACCGCCGGCCAACGCGGCCAACGACTGCAACAGGGCCCTGAAACGTGAGAAGAGCGACATATCATCGAACCGAGGAACCATATCAGAGAACTCCAACTCCAACTCCAACTCCCCCCAGAAGACACATATCGTGAAGCCCGTCGCCCTGCTGCCGGACCAGCTGATGGCCAGCAGCCCGATGGGCAGGAACGCCCCCTTCCTCCATCAGCAGCAGCAGCAACAGCAACAGCAGCAACATCAGTTCCACCAGCAGAACAATAACAACAACATATCAGTGAACGGCGTCCAGCAGCAGTCGCCGCACGACTCGCCGGGCATGTACCGAGCCGGTTCCGACTCGTACATGATGACATCGCCGAACAGCAGCCGGATTATGTCGCCGAAGAGCGCGCTCGTCACGCGCAAGATGGACTTCCACAGCCCGGAACAGGGCCACCTGAACAATGGCAGCAAATTCAACACGGTGCCGTCGAAAATCGTCGGCACCATCTACGAGGAGGAGAAGCCAGTCAGCGTGATGCCAATGCGTCCCCTGCTGCGCGGCTACAACACCCATCATGTCACCCTGCCGACACGCGGTGCGCGAGGACATCACTTTGTCGCGGATTTTTGCGAATCGGACATCGGTCAGGGCTACTGCAGCGACGGTGACGCTTTGAGGTCACGTGTCGGACCGCCAACACGCTTCGCCGACATCGACAATGGCTATCTGTCCGAGGGTGGCGGCGGAATCCACGGTGGGAAGCACTTCCTCAGCCTGATGCGGGCGAGGACACAGCTGCCGACGACCATTGAAGAGCGGTAAGTGTTCACTTTGTTTCTGTTTCTGTTTCTGTGTGTGTGTATCCACAGGGAGTCTCGCTACATCGTTTGATGGCGGCACTCCATCAGCGGATGATGCGCTCTCTAATGACATTTTAAAATCGCTTCAATGGAACTCTTTCCCCGTGGATGACGCTCAGTCGGCTTGTGAGTGGCATCCTGGGAGCTCTTCATCCACAAATCGGTTCTCATCAAAACTTTTTTTCTTCTGGTATTCCAAAGGGGTGGGGTCGTGTGTATGTTCGATGTTGTTGTTCGAAAGAGGAGGAGGAGGAGGGGGTGGAGGCCCCGCATTTTGAATATGTAACGTCACTTCGGACAAGATGCTGCTGTGCTGGCGTTGTCGTGCATCAGTCACAGCGGCGAGGCAGCAGGATCCAGTGAAAGCGGGGGAAATTTACATTTCACCACCTCTTGTCGGGGAAGAGAGTTTACATTTTGATTGATGTTAACCCATTTGTGGGGCGCTCGGAGCCGATACAGGCTCACGGGCCTCCGGGCTTGACAAGCAATTTGACGCGGATGATGGAGGAGATGCTGGGGTTGCTGTGATGGGGGAGGAGCGCACCAATTACGACGGTGGGCCTAGTTTTGTGGAAGTTGGAGAGGTTTGCCGATGCGTTTGGTTCTTGACTTGATTAGAGGTGGAGTAGCAGAAGCCGCCGGGAAATGAGGTCAACAATTTCGGGCTTTGTCAGGTCTCGTAGGATGTTTGATTTGGGTTCAGTGAGAGTCGAGCGACTGGCTGAAATGAAACAGGGTCGCGGGAGCTGGTGGAAGCATTGTTTACTCTGCCATCTGTGCAATCTTTGACGGGGGGACGTGGGATTGACTTGCTTTGGGGCGCGATGGACTTTGAAAAGCTTCAAATTTGACAACCGGCTTATTTTGTTGTTCGCAGCCCGTCCGTCACTTACTCATCGTCCTGCTGTGAATGACACAGCTGTGGAGTCCGCTTGGCTGTCCTCAGGCCCAAGACTGCGATGGCAAGGCGCAAGTGACCGCCTGGATGAGAAGCTGGCTTGACTACAATATGTCCTCAGTCTTACACGAGCGAGGACAAGACTAAGGAGTCCGCTTGGCTACACGGGCGAGGATAAGGCTGAGAAGCCGGCTTGGCAACATGTCCTCAGGTTCACGTAGGTCTTCGCCCTGGTAAGGCCAAGCAGACGGTTTGGCTGAGGAGGCCACTGTGGCAGACGTCCTCAGGCTCATTTGGCTGAGGAGCTCCCTTGGCCTTCTCAATTTCATGCATGGGAGGACAAGGTTAAGAACCCCGTTTGGCAGCATGTCCTCAGGCTCAACCAGGCCAAGAAGACGGTTTGACTGAGGGGCCACTTGGGCAGATGTCCTCAAGCTCACACTAGTGTAGTCTTGGCTGAGGAGCCCCCCTGACTTCCTCAGTCTGATGCGAGTAAGGAGGACAAGATGGAATAGACCACTTGCCAACATCATCTGGTTCCCTGATGGCCTACTGGCCTTGGTTCACTTAGACCAAAGTTTTGTGTCCATTGTGCCCATGTTAGGCTATGTCCTATCGTGAGACCTCCTAAAACCAGAATCATGCGTGAATCCTAAGAGGGTTTTTAATTCCACAGTGCTTAGGTCCTCAAGCTATGAGAAGACGTGCCTCCAAGTTTCACCCGTTAACGCTCTGTCTTCATATCAGAAGAAGCTTCGAAGTCAGAATGTCTGATGCTATGGCCTTTACAGGCGCTAAGCTATCAGAGAACACGATGATAGATTCGCTGGTAAGGTTTTGGTCTCAGTACGAGTGCCGCCTCATGAATAGCAGTAACTTCGGCTTTAAAAAACGCTGCAATAGTCCCTCAGTGCCAGGGAGTTTTCGAAGAGGACACCGAAGGCTCCTGACCCTGTAACAGCGCCCGTCGGTGATCTCCCTCTCTGCTACTGCCACAGACTGCTTGAGGAGCTCTTAAAAGATAAAGATCCCCTCTCCGGTCTGCACGGACGGACCACTCTGCTGTGAGACACCGAACCCCACGAGTCCTTCCGATTTAAAGAAGCCACCTTTGCCGTGGTCTGCCGTGTGTTGGGGCTCCTTCGTGAACTCTCTAAATGCCAAAGTGATTTACATGCACAACGACCGACCTAATCCGATGATTGCTCCTGATTTCCATTTAACCCCCTTCCCCGCACAACCACTGTGGTCGTCGCATCCTTCTCACGGATAGTAGTGTTGACATGGTGGCGAACTTTCGTCAAGGAGATCCTGTTGCCTGTCGAGAGACACACGGTAAGTTGCGCTCGGGCGGGGGTTTCCCATCGCCCGTCTCTCAGATGATAGAGGGAAAAGTGAAAAGATAAACCTTCTTTCCACTTCCATCGGTTCCTTTTATTGAATTCGAATTGACATCACACCGCACAAAAGGGGCTGCACCGCTCGGAGTGGTGAGGGTGGCTGAGATATGTCAGGAGAATGACATCAAACTGACAAGGCAGCTGTTGATTTTTCATTCGCTGATCCGTTCCATGTGTCTTGGGTTTCTCCTTCTTCTTCTATGTGTCAAGGCAGAATCCCCAATTCAGACGGAGTCAGACGAAGGATCTGTCAGGAGTGGAGGGGTGTGGGTGGTGTGGGTTGTAGTACCTAATTTAAAGTTATGCTTTTATCTGTTTTTCTTTCTTTCTGCACTCCTCCGTCGTCGTCTACGTCGTCCTTTGTTGATTTTGTATTTCCTCGACTGCCTCCGGCTGTCGAAGGACGAGCAGAAGGGTGCTCTCGATGGGAGACCACAAGGATGCCTGATTGCCCATGCCCTTGTGTTATTCTTTCTCGTTTTCTGTCTGCTTTCGTGTTCTCCCGCAGCCATTACGGGATGTTCCATTGAATTAATTTCACAGATCAACGTGACGATTAAGGATTTACTTCACTCCGTTGTTCCCTGTCGCAGGAATTGAATCGAAATGAAATGACCACCAAATTGAAGGATTATGAGCGTCTTTCTTCTCCCTCCCCCCCACTCCGTTCCAGGGTCATGCACTCGGTGGATTTCCACACGCGACGGATATGAATCAATTATGCATTCTCTTGGCGTAATGAAATTTCCTTGCTTTACTCAGTCGAGTACACTGTCATGAATCAGTTATCCTGTAGTGCAAAGAGTGCACGTGTGTGGGTAGTTCCTCCTTCCGAGAGTTAGCTTGTAATAATTTAATACGAGAAAGAGACCGAGCCGAGGTACTTGACAGCGCGACACGTTCCAGTCACTTGTCAACAACAGTAGCCCGTGCTACAGTCTCCAGCTCCGTCTCTGTGTCTGTGTTAATCCTGTGAAAAGGGAATCCTTTGCTAGCTTGTCGTCACCTTCTGTTAGTGTCATAATTTTTATCCGCCGCTGCTGCAAAGGACCTCCAGACGACGACGACGACAGCGCCGACAGAATCATTTCAAGAGCCACCGGGAAGAGTGCACACACTATGAACGTTTTTTTCCCCCACTCAGTCAGCTTCTAAGGAGCTCACACACATATCCTGGAGTCCTGGAGGGTGGAGGGGGCGGAGTCAAAGACGCGACATTGGCGTTTTTAATCGCATCGAAATGAAAGGACAAAAAAAGAAATGATTTATTCAATAAAAGCGAAGGACTGCTCACAAAGACCTCAAAGGTCCTTCGTGTCGGATGTGGTCTGGGTCGAGAGAGACTCCTTGGCACATCGATAAGAGGCAATAAACTGAAAAATCGAAAAAAAAGGGAAGCAGTCTGCACGCACAAAGTCACCGAGTCACCGCGTAGTTTCCCTGATCCTCGACGAGGATACAGGATGTGCACGTAATTTATAGTCGATGCCCGCCCGAGTCAGAGCTCGAGGTTGATGTGTTAAATTATGCGGAATCTGCCGGCAAATGTGGGAAACGTGTATGGTCTGCGATAGAAGTGATTATAAATATTTCAATGCTGCCCCACCCGCCTCGGGCTAAGCTGGAGCTGTAGAATCTTGTCGAATTCAAGTTCTCAGTTTGATGCAGAAGACAAGAGAGGAGGAAGAACGAGAACGATGAAAAGGGATCAATTGACCGGCGGATGGAGGTTGAATTTATGGGATAACCTTTGTGCCAGAAATAGATTAGCATTTGTGCACGTGTCATTTGGGAGCGTGTACGCTACGCGAGCATCTCAACTATTTTCGCCTGTGGGCGGGGGGAAGGAGAATGCGGCGATGAGTGATACGGGTTGGGTTGTCATAACGCTTTGGAGAAGGGTGTGGGCATGTTGTGGGATTTTTTTTCTGTTGTCCTTGTTTCGACGGTACCGATGTCGGGTGCAGACAGGGATTTTTGGGATCGATTATCAAGTAATGTTCGGTGCGAGTGAGATTTTTGCGCACTTATTGATGCAGCCAATCGAATGAAGGGGGATTTTGAGGGCGAAGTAGACATGAGATTGGATTCAGATTTGATGATTTGAAGAGTGGTGGGCTTAGCAAACGACTGTGCCTGGACCTCCTGTGAACCGGAAGAAGCCAAGTCTAAACCAAAAGTCTGGCACGGTTCACAGACAGATCAAAAATGGTTTCAGGAATTGGATCTGATAATATCAATGTCTCGGTCCGGAGAGTCTTCAAATCCATCCCCGAAGCTCGGCGCAGTAGAGGAGCACCGCGACTCAGGTGGCGCAAGCAAGCAGAAAAGGGACCTCAACCATCAATTTAAGTGGGGGACCCAACAACCAATTAATTGTAATGTCAATTGGACAGTAGCTACAACGCTGATAAACGAATGTGATTGGGATGGTCTTAGGCAATCCAAGCGATTATTCAGGGCGTATTCTTCTAAGGAAGTCCTCAGCCTTTGTAAGGAATGTATAGCTAACGAGCTTTCTTACTGGCCCTTGCGGCCTTAAATATCTTCAATCTCGTACAGTCGGACGTCATGGCAGCATGAGTTGTATAAGAGTGAAACAAAAAGCAAGACAACTGCGAAATAATTATGGGCTTGCGCTCAATTGGAGACGATTCCAAAGCCTGATCAGATTGACCCACTCAAGTCGAGGTCCAACCATCGAAAGAAGCTCTAATCAAGAACGCTGCTTATCCCAGCGGATGTGTGGCTCCTCTGATCCTTGCCTAGCAAGTCCATCGGCGATATCATTTCCTCGATCCCGTGGTAGTCCGGGACCAAGACAAGTCTTAGCGAATTCAGCCTGCCGATCAACTTCGAAAAAGGCTTCCATTCCTGAGCCATACTGGAAGTGGTTAAAATAGGCGCCAGTTGAACTCAGCCTTTAGATAAGGACTTCTCTACAGCGGCTTCTGTTAAAGCTGCACGTAACGAGGAAGAGGAGGAAACTATTACCCACCTTCTCTTCAATCGCAGCGTCGACTCCTCAAAAAGGGAAAGTCACCTGGAACTATACGTCTACAGCAACCCGGCTGAACTAAGTGCCATTAATCGTAACCATCTGCATCCCGTTTTCGAAGGCATCAGCCAATTGTCGGAGTGGTTACACATTGATCCTATGCTGGCTAGATTGGGACTCCTGCATGCCCGCAGTGTGGCCTATAACCGAGATTCCAGCAACGAGTTGGATCCATTTGAGAACTGAGCCCATGCCATGACAGGCCAACCAACGATTGGGACAGTAGCCAAATCTGGCAAAAGAAAGTTTGGTCATTCTGAGTGTTTGGGAACGTGTTTGTGTGCACAGACCTCCACTAGGGTGGGTCAAGAGACCGTTCTTTAGGCAACAACATGGCACTCGGTATGGTGCTGTTTTTTAATGTATTTCGAGTCACTTGAACAATGCCTCTCAGAGGAGATTTTGTTGTAATGCCTGCCTTTTAGCTAGACCCTGGCAAAAAGTCTTAAGTGACTCTTTTCTGGCACGACGAAATCACATCAATTTACTTCTCACGTTAAACCTCCAAAGAAAGCCAGATTCACAGATCGTTTCTAGAGTGCAGAGTAGGGACAGAGATTATTCATGAAGACACTGAACTTCACTTCTCACAATGAGTCACATTTGTTGCCGTGTCCTTCATGGAAGAACTTGCCAACCATCAGTACCCTTCGCAGTTTGTCACACGTCATCGTAGGCTTACAAGTCGAGCCTAGCCGCCATTTCAGTCGCCTCAGACTCATTAGAAAAGAGTTCAAAAATAAACCAGGGCTATGGATCTCCGGATGCCTGCATCACTTTCAATTTCTTCAAGATGTCAGTCATTTCGACCAAAATCTTAAATTCATCCCATTCCGTCAGAAAATGTCCTCATTTCCCATGAATTTCCCACAAAAGCTCTCATGAAAGCCCCTGTAGCCATCTATCGGCATTTCCTTTCAACTCCTGAAGCCTCTGAGCTTTTGTGGAACGCGGCAATAAAAGCTATCAATCTCAAGAACTTCCCACCGCAGAGTCTGTGGCAGCTTTCACCACTTGAAGAGAACGCGTCCCACTTGAACTTGCATCTCTCTGCTGCTCTCTTTCTCTCTTTATCCCCCACGAGACCATGGTAAAGTCAGTTTCTTTTAATTTTTTTTCTGATTTTATCCACCATCAAAGAGTGGACAATGGGTTGCTGTTCTCTTGGAAAAGTGCAAGTTGTTTTTCATTTTCATCACCATCACCACTCACACTCGTGGATACTTGGACAGGGGGCGGCCATAGCGTAGAAGTGATTGTAGGTTTCCAAAGCCGGTTCAAGGCGCTCCACCAACCGTGCAATGTGTGACCACCACATTCATTCAAGAAATCTGTCCCCATTCCCCCGTCTGCATTCGGCGCACCTGAAGTCACCAACTGTGGGCGAACTCGAAGTGTCAATAAATTGCGCATACGATTGCACAAACTGCATCTGCACACTGCACACGGCAAGGGGTGTAATTTGGAGTCGGCTCGAACTCAAACTCAAGCCAAAGCCGAGGGGCTAGCGAGCTCACAATTTATGGAAAACAATTCTCCCTCTGTGCTGGTGGTGGGGTGGTGGGTATCATAAAACCGTAATGAAACGAGGAAGCATTGGCATGCCACCAGCCACCCACCTCGGCGGCATAATGAGGAAAATTAATTTTCCTTGTTTTTTTCATTAGAGCTCGGCTGAGCAGCAGAGTGAGTTCATCGCATACTCATTCGGTCCTCTCTGCGAACTCATCCCCGGCGGGGCAATAATCTGAAGGGTGGCACGACGAGGGGATCCTACTCGGCAGCTGTTTGCCTCGCAAGTGGCGGAGAGCAATTGTGCACGACTTGTACGAGGGTGTAATGGGATTGTGACAGGTCGTAGCTGTGTTTTGAGGCAATTAAGATGCGAATTTTGATAAACGATTTTGATTAGGGCGCGGGTTGCCGCTGGCCACGGCAGCGGTCGGGGCCAGGGAGGTGTTGCAGTGTGAACAACACGCAACTTGACACGGGTTTGATGGTAATTCTTTTTGTTCTTGTTGAGGGGCAGTCGTAAAGTTTGTTCCTTTTTTGTTTTTTTGTGGGGATTGTGCCATTAAGTGGAATTAAGTTGTGAAATGTTATGAAGGACCGTGTTGAAAGTGGGGTGGCAGAGGAGGGGGATTTCAATTTCAGCGAATCCTTGAAAATTTACAAGTGCTTCAAGGAGGTTGACCCTTGTTTTTGTGTAGCGCGGTGTGGGACGAGTGGACTTTGGTTTTATGGAGTTGGTGGTTCGCGGGTTTACAGGCGGAAGGGATGTGGGATAAAAATCCACTTGGGGGATGATTTAAAGCGAATGACCGTCAGGAGAAGATTTAAGGTTTATACCATGAATTCGCTAAAGATTTATTCGACACTGAAAAGAAGTAAGCGATATGCGCTTAAGTCAATGGTAAGGGCTTGCAAGGAACAGACGTCTATTGGAGGGTTTGAGGGCATCATAAATGTCATGATTGAAGAGCCTAGTGCCAGCTCTATGAACGATTTAGATCACCGAGGATCCAGGAACTTCAAGGCAGTCTTAAGCTGTCCGTACACACGACCGTAACCAACAGGAGATAAAGTAAAACCAAACGATGGGTGTACACCTCCCTTAAGGAAGCTTTCGTCAGTCTTGAAGTGTCTAGAAGACTGTCGGTGAGGTGGTCTTCCGAAATCTGATCGACAGGCTCTATAGAAAACTTTAACCAGCCTTTAGCTGCTCTTCCTGATGTCTGAACGATGTATGCTCTCGTGACTCCTTAAGAACACAAAGTCAGTATTTAGCAGTCCATCCAATCGACCATATCCAACGAAAGCTGATGTAAGACCAAACGATGTATACTTCCCTGTAGGAAGCTTAAGCCGGTCTTGGACGTGACTCTTAAGGAAACTTGAGGCATTCTAAAGCCTCTTACCCGAAAGACGTCTGAACGATGTACACCATCGCAGCTCTTTAGAAACCCAAAGCCAATCTTGACCTATCCCTCCGAACGATGGCTTAACCGAAGTATACTTTCGTGGCTCTTCTTAGGAAGCTGAAGCCAGTCAGAACGAAGACAGAGGTCTGAACAATGTCAGCCTTGAACTGCACTTCCGGCCAAAATCGATGACGGTGCCCCTGATCGTCTTATAAAATATCACTTTCGTTGGCTGGACTTTCTCCTCAATTTTTTCATGGCCATCGCTTCGATCCACAACCATCTCCACCATCTGGTTGCAGTCTCCGCTAACCTCGAACGAATTGGTTGTATTTTCCCCGCTCATTCATACTTCACAGAAAGTCTGTGTGTGTGTGTTTCTCCGTGCGCCACCACACCATTCCTGACATTCTCGTTTACCCACCCGTGTCGTCGTGGTCGTCCGCCTTGAGCTATCCAATTGGATTTCCTAATCACTCACCCAACGTCGCTCCTACGATAAGATCACGGTCCAAATGAGGCTCGATGTATCACTTCAGTGAGCTTGCTTGCCTAAGCGCTTGCCATAACTTTGCGCCAAAGCGCGCCATCTGCGAGTGCAGAGACAATGAGAATCAGCAAGCAGCCCCACGCAACTGGGGGCCAGTTCTCTTTGAAATATGTAATTATTGCTGCCATTCCATGCGCCTCCATTCATGGATATTACCAACCATTTATCCGTAACTTCCCGCACACAAAAAAGAACGCCACGCAAGCACACAGCCGCACACTCCCGATGAACACACTTGTCATTTCGGTGTGCCGTCGAGTTGACTTGTTGCAGCAGTTTTATCGGAAAATCGTTTGTCATGTCTCCTGTCACATCCTACGCGGTAGCCCGTTGGCGAATACAACCAACCACCAGCCAACAACCGGCTGAGTGTTGTTCGCCAGAGCGCGGCGCCCGAGGCAGTTGTTCCACCTCGCGCAACGCCTCGTCTTGGAGGCAACCTTCAGCAGTGCACCAGGCAGCACTTAGACGAAGCCCCATACTCGTAACTTTGACGGTTTCACTGCTTCACTGCCAAAGATAAGCGAGAAATGTGAGTGTCTTGAGTGCGCTCTTAAATGAGTGCTGATGGTGGGGACACTTTATGTGGTGGAAGCTCTGCGTCTGACGGTGGCAGGCGGCAGCGATGGTAGAATCATTTGTTGCTTCGACGCCGCCACAAATCGACTTGGAATGAGGAGAGTAACTTACTCCACTGGAAGTTGGAGTGCGCATGACACGGCCACCCGTCTCCAGGAGAAACTGTGTGTGTGTGGTGAATGTGCGCTCGACCGTGGGGTGGGAGAGACGTGGCCGCCAGGGGATTTGTCATGTCGTTTCATAAATTATTTGAAAACGATTGTCAGAGGTCAGGGAGCGACCCAAAGATTACGCGCAAAACTGATTACGGTGACATAAGGTGACTTTAAGGATTTGTATTTGATACGAGTACTTACGAGTTGGTCGTCGTGTGTTGGGGTGGATTGAGGTAGCAGATCGGTTTCAATTGGACCGGAAGAGGCCATATGTCTGACTGACTGGGTGGGGGAAGGATGACATCAGAGTGGTTGTTTCATTCGGAATTAGGTGAGCTAATTGATTGGGGGGCTTTGTGGTGGAAGGACATCGGGCAGGCGGATAGACATCATGTCTAGGGTGGCGGACTCTCTGAATTTGGGCTTCAGAAGTCGCCTCTGTTTTCGAGAAGTCCTTAGCTGGTGGTGTGGTTTTCGTCAGACAGGCCTATCACTTCTAGACCCTTTTTGATGTCTGTGCCTTTCACTTGGTCTGCTCTTTCCAGTTCTAGCCCTGTATAGTGTCTGTAATCTTTTGGCTAGCGTCATCATCGTCATCACTATTTGGGAATCCTACCTAATTCAAGGCCTTCAACCTTATGAATCGAAATTTAAATAGGACCCCTCTTTTTTCTTACACTTTTCCACTTCGCCATGAACTCCGTCATATTTTCAATTCCTTTCATCACGATTCAACAACTTCCCGAGTAAGTCACATTTTCGTCATCGTCTGTACTTGAGCCCTGTTGCCTACTTAGCATGGGTCCCGTTTTAGACTCGTTTTTTGATTCAATTCCATTTTGGGCATCGACTCGGTTTTCGGTCCAAGCTTTTCATGTCCGACCTTGTTTAGCTGTTGGCAGGACCCAACTTTATTTGAAGCGCTCCAAGCTGTCTCAGGTTCCATCACTTTGCGGGTCAATGTGGTGCGTGACATCTTGTCACATTTTGGGCTCCTATTACGTTAGGAACCTCTTATAATTAAGCCTCCTCTTGATCGCTGCTTGAAACCTTCTTTGCTGCTGCACATTTGTCAGTCTCTTCTTAGGTTAGCCTCCGTCATGTTCTTGGACGTGTGGAATTCGTAATTTTGAAGCTTCTCCTCTGTTGGATTTCTTCCATTTCAAATCAAAATCGGGACCCTTGGCCTGTTGTATTCTGTGACTCCCCAACAATCGCGCTTCCATTACCTTCCAACAGATGTCGCACATGGCAAAGCTCCCCGAAGAGCTTGCATACCACATGCACTTTTCTCCTCACCACTCGCAGTCTCTCTTAACACTCTCACGCTCCCCTCTCTATCGCTCACTCTCTCATTCTCTTCGTACGAAAAGCCATGCAACTCTCTCTTTCCCAACTCACCACACTGTCTACCATGGATATACAAAACTTTTTTGTCATGATTTTTTCCAGAAAGGAAACCACCCCAAAATGTAGTCTGACGATCGGGCGGTACGGTCGCAACGAAATTTTCATCTCTCCGCTTTTCGAACGGTGAACTGCTGACAAAAGAAAAGTGTTTTCATTTCTTAAAGTCTTTAAAAGAAAATAAAACGAAATTAACCAAGTCCTTAAATCGACAGCGACACCGCAAGCGAGCGAGCGAGAGATAGAGAGAGAGATTGAAAATTGTGTGTGCGTGCGTGTGACAGGGAGGGAGAGAGGACCACAAGTGTATTCTCGAAATAAAAATCCATCAAAGGACCAAATCAAAAGTGCCCCAAACAAAATTTACATATACCTAGTATCTAATATCTACTCACGAGTAAATCTAAGTTTTCTTTTCGCTTAATCGTAGCTACTAGCTTTTTAAACGCTTACCCTAGGATACTTGTACGTCTTGAGTGTTGTGTGCTGTGCTTTAGAGATATACTACACTGTAGTGGCTTCGCTTCTTGGCAAGGATTTATGTAGTAAATATTCAACGTCGTCGTCAACGTCGTGTAGTCTTTAAGAATTTTTGTCATTTTAAACTACTCTAGTTGTGTCGCGAGAGGAGAATCCTACGTGTGCTTATATATCTGTGTCCAAGTGCTTTAATGAATAAATTCGCGTCTGTTTAGTCCAGTAGTCCTTTCGTTTCGTTTTAAAACTCTTCCTTGCATTGTAACTGTGATACATACGAGTATATCCATATATCTAGTGTAGTTAGAAACTAGGATTAAGATAGAGAGAACTCGCTTTTATTTTTTTTCTTTGTTCGGATCTAGAACCAGTGAATGCACTCTGTGACGCGGTTCGTCCTGAGAGTCCTGAGACTAATCTAATCGAATTCAGTCGGAGTGTCGTTGAAAAAAAAAATCTCACACAGGACACGATGAAGGATGCATCCGGTGTTGTTGGCTGTTGTTCAGTTTAAAGTTGTTCCCTGCGCGCTGTCATTCGCTTCTGGGGCTCCCCAAGGAGGTGGAAGGATTATAATTGAATGGTACATACTGACAAACATACATAGACATGAGTAGAGAAGAGCAGAAAAAAAAGGAGGGGACCCACTGGTGGTCTCCTTTTTTTTTGGTTGGGGGATGTACAAATTTTACGAGTTTTGTTCGTCCTGCGAGAGGACGCTGAATGCATTAAAATTGGATTCTATTTGTTGAACAGACACAGTCACAGTCACGGGAATCTGTTGGAAAGCAGCAGGCATCAGCTTTGAGTGGGCGAGCGTGCAGACGACGAGGAGGTGCGGTGAATTTTGATTCAGGGCAAACGAAGCGGAACAATCCCATCGGCATTCCTTGGCTGATACGTGATTGCACAGACACTGAGGGTGCACTGTGCCAATGGCTTGTGAGGGGATTATGTCGGTCTCTCGATTGCGCGAGGAGTCATTTAAAGGAGTCCTTAAATTCGATTATATGTCTGGTTTAAGCCAAGATGTGGGGTCATTTGGTGTGACTTTGGATGCTGGGCATGGTGAGCATTAGCAGAGCATGGCAAGTCCAGCCACTTTATGGCTTCCAAGACCGACTAGTTCGACGATCGGAGAAACGATCGACAATTTTAAGGACATTCCTTGCCGTCCACCGTCTTCTCCCTCTTCGGCCAAGATCTCTGGGGTACATGATGGGTGATCAGAGGGATGACAGGGGATGTCCTTAAAATTGTCGATAATTTATTTTAAGGACACCCCCTGCCATCCATCGTCTTCTCCCTCTTCGGCCAAGATCTCTGGTCGATCTCTCAACGATCAGAGAAATGATTCCATTTTACGGGAAAACCCATCGCATCCGCCTTCTCCCACAAAGATCGATGCTTAATCCAAATCCACTGCCAGAAGCAAATTCAGTTCCCACAACTCAGCGTCTCCCTTCAGCATTCGCTGCAGTTGACCCAACATCTAATTGGTTCATCAATTAAAATTTAAATCAACTCCCTCGATCAGACATTCCAATTCGCCTCGGCTCGTTGCTGCTGTTGGATGTTGTCTTTCATCTCATCTCGGCCATGTGTCGCATCTGCTCAATGGAACGCCTGGAGTTTGCATATTTGTTCCTCTGTTGTCTCTTGTCTTGATCCATGTGTTCTTTGCTTCCGAGGAGAAGCATCTGCGGTGGTGTTGACCCACATTAGTTTGCTTTGAAGGAATATCTTGGGAGCATCTGCATCTGAATTTTCTACATTCCCTTCCGGTTCGTTTTTTTTTCTTTCTTTCTTTCAAATGAATTCTAATTAATTTCGAAGTAGGCTACGGCCTGTTTGTGGCCCGTTTGTGGTCTGTTTGTGGATCAGGTTCATCAAGTGTGACGTTGAGGGAACTCCCCAAGAGGGACATGTGGTCTTTAGTTCAATATTTGACTTCGGGGGTGAATCGAAGGATGGAAACCGCTCGTTCCTTCGTCCCCTCTCGCAATCCACTTTCGCATTCCGTTCGAATTGATGAGGACTAGTGAAGTGGCTCAAGAACTGAAGTCTTCCTAAGATAAGGTGATATAGTCTTCCAGTGGCACGCATCCTTTCCCCACAGGCTCTCGCCACAATCCTCCTCTGTTGCATCCTCGATCCAGAAAGGTCTCGCTTTGTCCACGCTCCAACCTCAATTCATCTTATCATCCGTACTGACCATGAATTTGCTTAAATTCCGACTGGCAGTCCGCCCATTCAAAACCAGCCAACCATTCACAGCCAAAACTTAATTCAAGGATCCCCCATCATCGTCGTTCCGGAAAAGGGAAACCGATGGTCTCCTGTCTGCAATCCCCACACCCCACCTGAGACCTGTCCCCCACTCGCATCCGTTGTCCGCTGCAACTCCCAACTGTCCACTCATTCACTGTGCATCCCTTCGCATTGTCCAGTCCAGTGTCCTCGCCGGATGCTGCCGCCAACTCACAGTTACTTACTTTCACATTCATCGTGGATCGCATTTTATTATTAATAAAACCATTCACTTCTCAACTTTACCACACGCTCACAGCGTGTCTTCGGCGTGTCCCCCGCGCGCGTCCCGGATGTAGCCCATTCATTAGTGGCGAAAACTAACAACGTCTCGCATCCTGTCCCAGCACAGGACACCCGCATCCACACACTCTCCATCCGGCATGACTGGAATTCCGATGTGAATTATATTTCAGCCCAAACACATTTACACCCACCCCCTTCCCCGCGCCACGCTGACATTGTTCACATTTCACCGCAGTCCCTCGGAGGTGTGTGCACACGACGGAACAACAACCTTTCAGGCTCCCAGCTCCCAGCTCCCAGCTCCAGCTCCCAACTCTCATCATCCTCGCATCCTCCTCTACGCCAGTCTTTTACGAGTCCTTCGCCCTCCCTCCCGCTCCGCATCCCGGGCTTCGGAGCACTCCACTCCGCCTGGCGAGAGGTGTGCTCGATTGTTGTTCTTGGTTTTTTATGAATTCTATTTTATTTTTATTTTATTCACTGTGTGCTCACAAAGCAAATATTATTTCGAAATGAGTGTGTTCAGCTAGCGAAGGTGGGATAGGGGCATACATGCGGTAAGCATGTACTTTGGACGTGTACGAGCGAGCGGCCAAGGCACACGAGCAAAGGCCAAGTGGCTCGTGATGGCTGCGGGAATGAAAAATTCGAACAAAGTAAAGTTCTTTCTTTATTCTCTCGCTCCGCGTGTGTGTGAGTGTGGGTGGGAGTGTTGTTAAAAACTTCCATCGAAGTGAGGTCGACTTGAGGATGAAGGCTCAAGTAAATTGGAATTCCTGGCTCGACGGTTGCGCCACAACATTCTTCATTAATCAAAAACTTCTTGTGCCCCGACCGAGATGTCAGTTGAATTAATAAATTTTGTCATGCGATGGAGGACGATGGAGTGTTTTTTCTTTTTTGTTAGCTCAAGCCGCAATTAAAGACACCCTTCAGGCTGATGTTGTTCTTCTTGTTGTTCGGGAGGAAATTCGTCAAATTGAAACATTTTCCAAATCTCTGTCCTTGCCTGTTGAACAATGTGCGGGAGGAAGGTATGAGAGCTGTTTCTTATTTTTGGGCGAAAGATCATCCGTCTTTTGTTGTAGCCCCAAACTTGAAGGGGTGTGGTGGAGCGGGTTCAGTTTTTTTTTGGGGTGGTCTTGAGTTTCATGGAATTTTGAGGTCTTCTGTGGGGTTTTACAAAATGTCTTTATGCCTAAGTTGGGGGTGTGTGTCAGACTTGAAGCGGGATGTAGAGTATGACGGTCTTGAACAAGGAAGACCTTCGTTTTACAGCCACAACCGTAGGACTTCACTAGATCGTAGGATCCGACCTTCCAAGGTTGGATTAGGAGATGGCGTGGATTTCGAACTTTGTTTACAACTTCCCTGAGATTTTTTTTTTTGTCTGAGATTTTTAACACTGAACTGGAGAACTCAGACTCAAGTACTGCTCCATTCGACTGGCACCTACCTACGTTTTCTTCAATTCGTCGGTTTTCCGGAAGACCAGTAGGAGCGTCTGTGACATCATCAGCTCTCACCACATCAGCAACGAATACCTGCCATCTGAACCGAGTAAAGGCGGAACAGTGACAGTGGCTGCTCTGCTGTCTCATCGTCTCTTCCACAAACCTCGCAGAGAGTTTCGGCGAAGGTCTGTACAGTCTTTCCTGTTAAGAGTCAACGTTATACCGGCAGTCTTAGTGAATTTTGACTGCCGGCCGATCAAATTCAGAGAATTCCCAAACTATCCTGGATGTCCTTAAGGGGTTGAGCAAGGACTAAAGCCCATGTTGGCTGTCCCTAGAAATACATCGTCCCTTCCACATGTTCCTCACAATATAGTTCGTGGCCATCAGGATCGCTTCAGTTTCTGCTTGGAAAACCGAAACCTTATGAAGTGGTCGCCCTTCACGAGAGTGCCACCTTCAGAGTCTTCATTGGTCTTGGAGTTATCCGTAAATATTCGGTTACATTCCTTTCTTGTCTCAGACTCTGGCCAGAGGCAGTCCTGAGTGCAGGGAAAGTCGACTTAATATGTACGCCGCAGCTGAAGTGCTGGTTTCCGTGCATCCGACAGCATATCCATAAGACTAGGGTCAACGGAATTAAGGTGGGAAAGGTCTTCGAATCTCTAGGACGAGTAGTACCAAGATCACTTCTTTTAGACGGAATTTGGCCTTAAAGATGTACCCTATGATGCGGTTATAAGACGGGGCTGTGCAGCAGAGCAGGCGTACTAGCGAAGGCATCTATGCAGCCTAGACATACCTAGCATGGAAAAAGCAGCAGTAACGCATTCGCGTGAAAGTTTATTCCCCCAAAAGACCGATGCAAAGGAGAGAAAGAAGGTGTCTTATAGCCGCGAAGGTCTTGAAATAGAAATATTCGTTAATGGTCGCAGCTTTACGAAGTGCAGAAGCGACACAGTTCGTGGACAGAAAAAAGCGGTCAGAGTTCTTCACCAAGTATGGGCTGAGGTGGCTGAAGGGTCTGTTGGATTTGATATGAGTTCTCTCAGTGTTAAGTCGAGACCATACCCGAAGTTACGTCCCACATCCGGGTCTGTGTCAAGCTCTCTGCTGCTCAAGATCGACAGGCACTCAGTCAGGACGTCTGAAAGAGTTAAAGTTAAGGCTGACATGATGCTGATCCTACTCAATGTAGTTTCAGCTTTCGAATTATTTTCTCCTTGTTCCGCCCCTCAAACCAGAAGTCCTTGTCTAAGTTGAACTATACTCCTTCTGTGTACATCCATCGTGTCAGATGTGGTCGAGGACCCCCCCGTTCTCCGAATGTTTTGCTGATGGCTTAGACAACAAGGCTTCTGGCTACTTCTTGATCTTCGTCTGGACCTGTTTGGTTCTCATTTACTGTTCGGTTTGCCGAGCCTGTGGGAAAATCCGTAGCTCACGTCTTAGGCGTCACAAGTGAAGTAAACCTCAATGTGATGTTTGAACCTGGATTCAGTTCGCTAAAGATCGTTTCCAAGCTTCATTGAGCCTCAAGTCCCCCTCAGACAGCAGCAACATGCCAAAAAGACGATGAAGAGGCCAACTAAACTTGACGATCTTTTCAAAAACACTTGATCGGACCCCTTTGCCTCGATTGGCTGCCTCAATAAAGCTCCCAAATCGGTCCGCTACAATCTAACGATGATGACATGTATAAACACACCCAGTCCACAGCGCCCATCGTCTGAAGCATCACCCGTGGAGCATACTCGGTCATAAATGCGACCCCTTTCAAATCACAATTTTTCGCAAAACACGCCATTTCCGAATTCCATAAAACCCCCAGACGACGCCCCTCCAATCTTCCACACACATTCCGTCACTCCACCAAGGCTGGCTCCTCCGCCGCGCTGGTGGCTGGCTGCAGGCAGCATATAAAAATCCGTAATTGAAAACGTGTATTCTAATAATCCACATAAAGCGTCTCCAGCTCCTAGCAGCCACCAGCTGAGGGCGATGCAAATGAGGAGGACGAGGACGAGGGCACTCCTTCCCTCCAAAATGAGAACACAAACAGCATCCCGATCAATTTCTATATCGATTTGCATTTGAATACACACTCAATTACGTAACGAAATGTGTGACTCATAATGCATTCAAGTACATTGAACGGGTGGGAGCGTGGGTGGGGGTGGGAGAGAAAATTTATATGGAACGCCATAAAAAAGGATAATGTCGCCGCGGCGCTGTACACAATGTGAGCGTGGTGTGGGTTTGTTTTTGCATGGTTCGCCTTCAAATATTCATAAGAGCGAAGCGTCGTCGGTGATAAATTGAATTTCCTCTTGTGTGTGGCAGAGAGACACTCTTTCGTCGTCGTCGTCGTCTTCGGTTTGTTCGTCTAATCGGCACAAGGATGCAATTCGTCGTCGAACGAGTGACATAATTGTATCTGCACAAGGGAGATTCTTTCTTTCCTTGTTTCAGCAGACATTGTGTCGCGATGTCAACCCAATTTGGAGAAAAAATGGAGAACAGAAAGAAAACATAACAAAAGGCCAGAAAAAGGATATCGGGGGCATTAGGTTCCTCACAAGGATGTGCTAGAGAGAGCGGGACGTCTCTGTTAATTTGACTGACAGTAATGAGGGCGTGAAGTTTCTGCGCCCTCTTGGTGGTCCAAATTAGCTTCCAACACATCCGCAGAGCACAGCTGGATGCTGGCATTTGGGGAGTTCCTCTTCTTACGACACACTCGGTGGAGAAGATCTCGCACGTAGAAAAAAGGGGGTCATAGATTTTGTTTTTTTGTTTTTCTTCCTTGGAAGGGATTTGTTTGTATTCTCTTGGCCTAGATGAGGCGACAAATGGAAGAAGCCATGCAAGGATGACCTTAATTTCGATGGTTTTTTCGCAGTCTCCTTGAGAGGTTCGCACACAACGGGCGCCACTATGTCTCCTGCAGAGCGAAGGGTCCCTGCTTGGTTCGGATTCTGTTTGCTGAGTTCAACTGTGGCCTACTTGTGACTATTGACTTTCTCGTGGAGTCACCTTTAACATGGTTTCGTGACCGTTACTTGTCAATGAAGGTTGAAGCTAATTTATGCCTTTCTCGGGCAATCTTTGCTCACTGGAGAGCGCGCTTGCTGGAGAGGACTTGAGGTGCAGACCTTAGGTCGCTCTGGATTGTAGCAGGACACAGAGAAGGATGCCATGGAGGGGTGGCGGGTGGGGGGGGGGGGGAGTCAAATCTCTTGGACAGAGTTCAGTTTTCTTGAAGCGCTTTTTGGTCGAATCCTACGCCATAGAGTACCACTCCCACCAAAGCGCCGAAAGATCCACCCAATAGCCGCCATGCAGCCTTTGAAGATTTTTATTACGTCCTCTGTTCTTTGAAACTCCGTCAGGTCCTGCTGACTTGAAGACTTTCAAAGCTAAGACAGTTCCAAAGGGTTCAATTCAGCTTACAAACTTTCCCTAGACCCAGAGCTTCTATCGTTTGTGTATGCTTCTCATGGTCATATCCTTCGATGTTGCAGGAAGGTGCTTCAAGACAAGATTTTATCTAGAGTCCTCGTCGTCCTCTACATCTGCTAACGCGTGCCTTACTCAGCTCCTTCATCCGACAGACCTTGGTGGACCTGGACTTGGCTTCAACATACCTACGTGTTGTGAGTGCCTTAGCTCGATCGATATTAGAAGGGACCTCCAGTTTGTTCCAAGATCGGGGAGCTTCTGGACAAGAATACTCCTGACCACACTGCCTCCAGTCATCAAGACCATATTCTCTTGAATCCTTGCTTTGCCAGGGATTCGGTCTTCCTCTACTTTGCGAGCCATGAGTCTGGAACCCTGGAAGGTGAAGCATTGGTGTTGATACGCCGGCCCATGTACCCGAGACAGCCAGTTTGAAGAAACAGTAGAGGGGCAGGACATCATTTCTTGTTCTAAATCAATGCGGGGTATTCTTAAGAGCCTGTTTTCTGTTTTTGCCTTCCTCCGTCGCTGTCTTGTTTTGCTAATCGACCCAAGGTCTGTCTTCACCCCCATTCATCTTGCTCACTGACAGGACGAAATAAACGATGTCGAATTTTTCTCCCATGGAAACCAAGCTCCGGATATGGGCTCCTTCGGACTGACTCCAGCAGGATTGCCATAATAAGGGTTTTTTTTTCAATTAATTTTGGTCCTTCGAGCCGGAGTTACAGTCGAAGCACCGATTGCTAAGGGCGATTCCTCCTTGGATCTACTGTAATTCACAACACCCTCACTTCGTCTTTAGACTCTTCCTGTGTTTTATTTGTGGACCACCCCTTCTGAACCAGGTCCTCCTCTCACATTGTTTATCGACCTTTCCCACTCCGCCCATCAGGACCCCCCCCCCCCCCCCCCCCCCCCTTCACCGCTCCACATCCATTCAAACTCAACCACAGTCATTTGCAGTCGAAAAGGGCAAACGCATCCTCGCCCAAATTGAGTTTCGAATTCCCAACTCGTCGCCACAGCATTTTCCAAATTGCCCGAATGCACGACATATTCGCCGTCTGAATGCAGCCGAAGGTCTGAAAATTGCATTTTTCCATTTCCGGACTCTGCCGGTTATCGTGCGCCAGTGCGCACCACCCAGCAGGTGGGCCATTTGTCTCCGCCTCCTCCACCAGCAGTGGCAGCTGTGTATTCGCGAATTCGTTTCCATTTCACGTCGTCCTTTCGGCTTTTTTTCGAATCCACTCGGCGGCGGTTAACAATTTATTTGGCAAAGTCATGCAAAGTGTACCCCGTCTGCATGCAGGATGGCTTGAGCGCCCTAGACGGCTAACATATGGTAGTCCTGTTTTTTTGGAGGGCGACGACGACGACGATGACGACAACAATGTCGACGGCATTCAAGTTAAATTTAGACCAACGAACCCTTTGTTGTCGTCTCCCTTTGGTTCAGAACCGACACACCGGAACAGGCCAAGCGGGAGGTGGGACAGACGGAGACTTGCTCATGCTGTACCCTATATTTTGGAACAGGTGAATGGGTCTGTCTCTGCGTGCGTGTGTGTGTGTGTAATGGTAATCGAAATAAATCCTTATCCACGAGAGTGGAACGAAATACGTGATAGCGCAACAGGCAACTGGGGCTGTGACGGGAGGTCTTCGTAAATTGCCAAATTTGTTATCCTTCCATTGTTTCCGTCGCTCTGTTTTGTTGGGGGGTTGCCGGTGTGAGGAGGGAGGGACGATTGATGTGCCAAGCAAAGGATTTTCGTTGAAATCCATTTTGGATTCGAATCGTGTCGTGTACGAGTACACCTTCAGTGGGGCAGGGGCCGACAGCCGAAAGATAAAGGTGTGAGATTAGACTGATGGCTTAAAGGACTTGCAGGAGGAGCGAGTTGAGAGGAGGCACTGAAGACGATGGGCTTACGGAAGTCGCAAAAGGTGCCGTCGAAGAATGGGGAGGCGGCGGTATTCTAAACAGCAACTCCTGATCTTAAGGGATTCGTAAGTGGATTTAATGTAATCGTCTTTGGCAGTCTCCTGACAGCGCTCCGCAGCAAGTGAGGCGATTTTAATTAACTACGCATTTTTTGAGGGGTTTAGTTCACGAAGGGTTGCAGTACTGAGACGGGTTTTAAGACGAGCCGCGATCTCTTTTGGTGGTGTTCCTTTGAGATCTGGGCGACTTTTTCAACCCATAACCTCACATTTGCTGGTCTTGGAGGGACGGGAGGGGTAGGCAGATTTTGCCATGGAAACACAACTCATTGGATCCTTCGTCGATGTCCAGAAAGGAGGTCCGACGGCGGACGCACCGTTTTCGATATATGGGCAATTTTTCAAGGTCAGATCTTACAGGCCACTTTTTTCTACCTTCTCTTGGGCGCAGAAGCACGGTTTTGGGCTCAAAAGAAGCGTATTTTCCTTCTGCATAAAGAGGAACATGATGACTTGACTAAAGGCAGCGAGTCTGTAATTACTAAAGGCTGGCTTGAGTCGGGATAGGCGAGAAGCGTGACTTAAAATTGAATTGACATTTTGTCGCGACACGAAGAACAAGGCTCAAGGTAAAGAGGATCAAGGTAAAGACGGAACAAATCTGAGGTGGAGAAAGGCTGACACGGAGAAAGGCTGTCAGTCAAGTCAGACGAAAGAAGGGAGTGAAGGAGAAAGACTGAGACGGAGGAAGGCAGAGACTGAGGAAGACTGAGACGGAGGAAGGCTGAGACGGAGGAAGACTGAGTCGGAGGAAGGCTGAGACGGAGGAAGGCAGAGACTGAGGAAGACTGAGACGGAGGAAGGCTGAGACGGAGGAAGACTGAGACGGAGGAAGGCAGAGACTAAGGAAGACTGAGACTGAGGAAGACTGAGACGGAGGAAGACTGAGACGGAAGAAGACTGAGACGGAGGAAGGCTGAGACAGAGGAAGACTGAGACTGAGGAAGACTGAGACTGAGGAAGACTGAGACTGTGGAAGGCTGATGAAAGAAGGGAGTGACGGAGGAACTAGGAACTTTTTGCGCCTCGAAAAAGAACAAGAATCGATCTGTCTCTCCTGCCCTAAGCCCTCCCTCGGACCGTCTCCGAATCCACTGCACTCCCTCTCAATGTGCCCCTAATCATGTCATGAACTTCCAAGCCCCCGCCTCTTACCGCAAACAACACCAAAATCATGTCACGAGCCTAATTAGATCCAACGTCTGTGCGACACAGCAACAGACACGGCCTGCCACCTAATCGTGCTGCCGTCAATCTAAGTTCATGGCACTTGCAAGGGTTAAGTTCTCCGTCGTGCGCTGACTCAACTGACACTTGCCACCCCCCGGCCACCTGCCCGGTCGGCATTAAATGAATCCAGAACCAATCGATCGCTTTAGCAAATTAGTCACGTACTTATCGATAACCAATAGCCTAATGAACTCAACCAAATTGCCCACCTCCCCCCGCTCCACCCTCACCACACCTCCACCGCGCACTGACAGTGTAATCCTTTATTCGGTTAATTTCCCTAATCGATTTTTCCCTTTCGTGGGAACCTCACCGATGTGATGGGAATGAAATTACCCGTCCGCCGTACCGCACCGATATCCTTTATAGTTGCTCTCCTCCCTCGTCCTCACCCCCTCTGCCCTTTCGTGAGCAGTTTTTTTCCCATTTTTTTTGCACACATTGCGATATTTATCGGGGTTGCAGTGCTGGGACTGACTAGAAGTTACTTTCCCTTTTTCGCCAGATCCAGGGTGACACACCCCAGCTCCCGGCCGCCCGTCCAGCTGACGTTGAACTGTGGAGAGGTTAGGAAACTCTCGGGTTAGTTCATTGCTCCTGAACGCCATCGTGCACGGTCGGTTGCTCCTCAGTCCCCAGGCCGGAGTCCTCTCCTCGTTCGCTTAGCCAATCAATTGTTTTTGTGTTCGGCTTGTTGTGCGCCCCGAGCACTGTGCGGCAGGACGTACGTCCGTCCTGGACGTTTTTAATTACACAGTAAACAGACATTAATGCAGCGGCAGCGGACACACACACACACACACACACGCAACTAAGCTCTAGTCGGAGTCTCGCTCGAAGGACACGGCTGGGATTGGGGTTGGGACTTTAATGGCATTCATGGGGACCAGTGGAAGAGGAAAGGCTTTAAGAAATCGATCAGCAAAGACACACACAGACGCAAGGGACCACCAGCTCTAGGCGGAATATTTGATTCGAAAGGGCGGACGGCTGCTCGCGTGTTGGTGTGTGTGTGGGCCGCTAAGGCCACCAGGGAAGGGAATGTAAGTCACAGGATATAATCTAAATTATTGAAGAGAGAAAGCGAAGGGAATTCTTTTACTTCATCAAGTAGATAGCCCGACAGACATACATCTCGCAACGGCACGAGTACACAACGGCAAAGGGATAGAATCGAGCGAGGTGGCGGGTGAAGGCAGAGGAGGATGTTGTGTGCGAGTGTATGTACATGTTGGCATATTTTATTGCTTCCGGACTGGGACAGAGGGAGATAGCGGTGGCGCCGAATGTGCGCTCCTCTCCGTTCGGATGGTGGGGTTATGCAGAAAATGAAAATCAGGCTAATGGATGTGGAGTAGAGCAGAGGAAGACAAAGAAGACGACGAAAAAGAAGAAGAACCTGCCAGAGAGGAGAGGAAGCAGAATGATTCATCGAATCAACGACGAGTTTATTTATGGATTCCCTTCGGAGAGGGGTCCTTCCTCAAATGATTTGTGGAATGTGTTGTGCGCTTAATGGAATCTTTCTCACAGTTCCTCAAGTCCTATCTATTTTCATTAGCCTTAGATTTAGTCCGTCGGCGGAGGGAGATGCGCTCCCCGATTGAGCAATTAAAACCGAGAACTCGGTGCGAAATGGTCACAGTCGACTCTCCTTGAACATCTGCTCCTGTCCTGGACTCTTCATCAAGAGACTACCATGCGATCGACAGTCACAGATGGTTTCACTTCGCAATTAAACGCTCGCAATGCCTTCATTTTCCAGCACGCAAGTGTATCCAATTAGGAGTTAACCCTTAAACAGCCTTGTTATCACTCTGTCGTCATCGTCGTCACGTCACGCCCGAAGGGAAATGTAGGCCAAGGACCATTCGGTTCGGCGGTGTCACAAGAAGTCCTCACCATTACTGCGGTGACGCCCTTCATTCGTCCTTTGAGCATCGCTTGTGGTGTAGTTTATCTGGAAAACTACCGCCCATTAACGTCGCCTTCGGGCACATTCCGCGCTCCGCCTCAACAACTATCCCGAATGTGTCCTTATCGATACCCGGACGACATGGTGCGACATTTATCACATCTGCCTCACGATCTCTTATCCAAGTGGCGTGGTGGCGAGCCCTTTTGCTCGCTCCGCCCGCCACTCGGTTGAATTTAATTTCAGTCGTCCCTCCCTCGCCCCACCCCCGGTGTTTCATCGACCGGAAGGAAATGCACCCTCATCGACACTGGAGCGTATTCACACAATTTAACTCGAACAACTCTGCAGCCCGCACTCAAAAAATCGACGCAAAGAGTCTATCTGGTGGTGGTGGTGACTCACTCGTCGCGGCGGGCGTTCAACGGGATTCAAAATCCAATTGAAGGCAAAATGTGACAAATAGTCACTTTTGAAGGGTTTCTCTCTGGCATCACAGACAGAAATCAATCTAATCATCGACGGGGGATGGTGACTGATGGCATGGCTGTGGGTCCGAAAGAGCAAAAGAGCGAAAGAGCGCGAGTTCAACAAACGATGATTGCATTGTCATAAATGGATTCATAACCGTATCGATTGGCAGAGAGCGAGTGCGAGCTCCTCCACTGAGCCAGGAAATCGATACTTAAAAAGTAGGCCCTTGTGAGCTATTTATCGTGTGCGGAGAAAATGGGGGAGCGTGTGTAATGTCCCAGAGTGATACTTCTGATTCGCATTAGCTTTTGGGAAACTTCTGGCTGCCAGCTTTCCGCCGTCCGCCACGGCGTATGTGGGTTTAAAATTTAACGATAATCGGGGTTTCGGTGAAGTCTAATCATTTTTTTTTCATCCGCAAAACATGGGGAATCCTCAATGGAATGCGTGCGAATTGAGTGAGCGAACAATGGAAGGGTCTTGTAATCTGGTACACATCCTTTGGCGTCAATTGACACGAATTCAAAAAGGGGCCCACGTTCGTTCAGTTTATGCCCTTGAATGAGCATACGATCCGAATTACCATTTTCTGTTAACTGGGTTCTTATTTGGGAGACGATTGAGGATATTGTCGCTTGAGTGGTTTCGTTGTATGGGCATCTCCTATTGACAAATTCGATGGTTGACTTTATGGGATGAGTGTGAAGTTGATGACATTAAAATTGTGGCTCACATTATTTTTTATGACTTTCATAATTGGTAACACTTCAATGATTCTTGTGTCATGATATAAATTTCGTGACACTTTTTTCTCTCATGCGAGATCAGAAATTTCTGGATGCGTGTTTGAACTGGCTGTCAAGTAGCGGATAATTGAACACATCCTTATTTTTGTATCATGGTATTCTAATCTCATGCTATTTTTTCACTCATGCGAGACGTTGCATATAATTCGTGACACCTTTCCTTTTCTCTTTATCAGGATCAGGAATTTCTGGAAGCCTCTCTAAACTGGCGCATGGAACATCACCATGGTATTGTCTCATAATATTTCAATCTCATGCTACTTTTTCTCTCATGCAAAACTTTGCATATGATTCCTTACACTTATCCCTCTCGAGCGAGATCAGGAATTTCTGGAAGCGTCAATCAACTAGCGCTTCCGCCATGGTCTTGCCTCATAATATTTCAATCTCATGCTATTTATTCACACATGAGAGATCTCGGGACATCCCTGAGGTTGTATCTACTTCATGGCATGATTTTCTACTCAGTCAGGTTCATCTCTGAATCGACTTTAATTTTTTGAAAAACAGAACACCGCCCTGTCTTTGTTGCATGATATTTCTTTCATGACTTATTTTTCACTCACGTCACCGAAGGGAGATTTGGGGTCTTATAGTTTGACAAATCATTAGAAAATTTAACAGCGCCATGATCCTGGCTCATAGGATTTGCTTCTGATGCGATGTATCGTGACACATCCCTGAATTTGCATCGTGGTTTCTGGTACATGATACTTTGTAATTTTTGTGATTTCTGGGAACATCCTTGAATTGCAAATTTCTTGACTTTCTCTTCCATGAAAAGGAAATTTAATGCCACCCTGACTTTGTCACATGACACTTTGTTCACTCATGCGACTCAAGGGAGATTTCTTTAACTGACTGTCAAACTCTTGGAATTCAACAGCGGCTTACTTTCCTTGCCTTTTCTTGATATTCCTGGACATCATTTGTGTCTGTGAAGCAGGACATAATTCGACCATCGGCAAAGTGAAAGCCATCGTCTCTTCCCAGCGACCGAAAGGATCGCCAAAAAGTTTCAAGTCCCCCTGGATTTTCTGCGCCACAAAACCCAAACTTTCAACCTTCGCAACTCGAATCTGACGAATGTAAAAAGAGACCACAATCCTTTCGTCCTCGGGAAGAGGAGAATCCCCTCCGCCCTCCGCCCCTTTCAAAAGCGAGTTAATTGCACAGAATACTTACGACCAAGATGAAACAAACACAAAAGGACACCACGAAACGTTCCCCATCTCAGCCCGCCGCCAAGGACTCATTCCGGATTTCTTTTCACATTCCCTCTGTCTCACTCTCGTCCCCTACTCCATCACGAATTCTACCAAAATGTCACGTACAAGATAAAAAACAAAGTTCTAGAGAAAGGACAAAAATAAACTAATGACACGTTGCTTCACCTAAGGACACATTACGATGAATAAAAAAACAGAGAGAGAGAGAGAGAGAGAAAGACAAACGTGAGCAACCTCGGCAACTATTTCTGCTGAAGTAAAGCGCACGATGAGGTTAGTCTGTAAAAGTCGTCAACTCCTTGAGGCGAGATGGAATCTTCCTTCAGAGGTCGCCACTCAACCGCTCCTTAAGGAAGGCAAGACAAAGAATGAAGTGAAACTTCACCTTGGACTGGACACCGTTCTCCCCCCTTTCACAAAAAAAAAAATAAGAACAAACGACTTGAATCTAGTTTCACAAGTTCTCCCTTTAATTCCAGAATCCGTAACAGTCGTGGCAGTTTGGACAGCATCGGAACAACCGCCCCATCGTCGGCCAGCTCGAACGGTTCCAAAATGGACACAAACGGCAGCCCCAATCGTGCATCATCGCGCAATGGTCGTGATAATTGGTCAAAAATGCCCGATCCACCAATTAATGGTCACAATAATGTCGTCGGCATGCCTCAGCAGCATCACCACCATCAGCAGCAGCTGTCGCAGCCGCCGAGCCCGACGTCCGGGCGAAAGGACAAATCGTCACCTAGTCACTCGAGGCGAAGCGCTTCGGCATCAAAGCAGCAACAGCAGCAGTCATCGTCCTCATCGTCGTCTGGCGGTGGTGGAGGTGGCAGCAGCGGGCGCACCAAAGGTGTGCCTCCCAGCTTTGGCTATGTGAAAAGGTCAAACGGGTCAGCCACATCAACGGCCGAACAGCAAAACATTATGATGATGGGAGCCGGTGGTGGCAATCCTTGTGGTCAACAGCAGCAGCAGCAACAACAGCTCCAGCAACAACAACTCCAGCAACAACAGCTTCAGCAGCAGCAGCACCAGCAGTCGGGGAGGACCGCACACGTCTCGGCCGTACCGAGGTCGGGTAAAATCAAAGTTTCCGGTGGCACCCAAACCTGCACCAATGACATGCAGACGAGTGAGTATTGTGTCGGCACTGAGACGGCGACGAGGTGATTATAATGTTTGTCATTGTGTTTTGCAGAGATCCCACCGAACACCCAGCACCGGAGTTTCTCATTAACCGGGCCCGGAGCGACGCAGCTAAGTCAGTCAATTCGAGAGCGACTGGCAACGGGATCGCACAGTCTGCCGAAGCCGGGCACCGACATGCATGTCTTCCAACACCGGTAAGAGTGACGTGGATGAGAGGACAAGGGGGGAAGGCCGCTCGATTGCTATGTAGCTGGGCTTTATGAGTTTTGTGTCTCTGCGGTGTTATGCAATTAAAAGTTATGACTGGGATGAGGCGCAGGAGCTGCGCGGGGGCAGGAAATTGATATGTGAATGGAGATGTGTGGCATTAAGGGGACTGGGTTACTTAATTGTGGTCGTTACGGCGCGGAATCACAGGCACCGCCGAGCCGAGAGGCAGTCGTTTGGCGGCGACGTTTTGTGGGTGGAGACAATGACTTCATTCAAAGTGGGTTTGGGGTCGTGGTTCCATATACATTCCATCCACAGACGTGGTCGTGACAGAAGAGAGACTCTCCGATGTTTCCTTGATTTTATCTAGGGTGTCCTATGTAGTCATTCTCGGCGTCGAACAGAAGCGAAGGTTAAGCTATGGGCTTTGGCCTAGGAACCACCTCTACAGTTAAATCTATAGATCCCTCCCCAGACTCACATCTTCTCTCTACATCTTCATCACCAACTACTTGGCATACAAGACTCTAAAGCCTTTGTTATTTGACTTACCTTGTTTTCCAAAATCCTCCCATCCCTCGCAGACCGACCATCTCGAGCAACAAACCTCACGATCACTGGCTTCCTCTTAAGGTTCCCTTGTCGAGTACTCCAGAGCGTCGATTATCATTCAGGCAAAATGTCGCACAGGTTCATTCTGTCGTTCAAAGAAAGATCGTCCTTAATTTAGCCATCTTCAGCACGCACCCCCACCTAACCACTCAACCGCAGTCGTCCAATACACGAGAAACCCTAACCTGGTCTAGACCTTAACCCACCTTCAGGAAGTGCCTTGCAAAAATCTATCAAAAATTTCTCAAAATCCATCCAAAGTACTAGTCGCCCAGAAATCAGCAAAAAGCAGTAGGTACCCGGGATTTCTTCCGCAGAATATGGACTTTGACAGAAGGGATGACTGTTGAATATTCCACTTTGGGTTCATTTGGAGCTCTATCTTCGAAAGGGTAGGTCGTAGGCAGATGATTCCAAGGACAAAAGTGAAGAGGATCAGATGAGCTTTTCGGTGAGTTCAAAGTCTTGGATCTGGTGCACTTCTTTCTGTGAAATTGAAGGATCTGTATAATGGCTGAAAGGCTCATTGGTGATTGTTGGTCCAATATGTTGAGGAAGGCATTCCTCTTTGAGATTCCTGGAAGGGTGGTGATGAGGATATTTCAACGCTCTTTCGATTGAACTGAGGTAGGTGTGATAGAGCTCAGAGACTGCATTTTAGAATCCACAAGCTTACGAATAAACCCTGACGAAGAGGGTTGGTTTCAGAAGATTCTGCTTAAACTTTCCATAACCTCGATAAGGCTCAACTTGGTCTTGGCTAGGAACGTTGCTGACTCAAATTGACGTAATTTGTATATACATGCGAGGAAGGCAGTGAGTAGTGAGGATTAGTGATGAAGAACTGAATAATTAAAAAATATGGTCCTATCTGCATTTGGAAGTCTGTGGATTCCCTGCCTGCTTTGGCTCAGCTTAATGCTCCTCTCCATTGCAGCGCCACAGTTCGTTGCCACTTCATATGTGATTCCTGATATCGGTCATGATGCCACAGTCGTACGTATTTTAAAGAGAAAGTACACCCCCCAGGTCGCCATGGCGTAGTGGGGAAGAGCGTCGACTCCTACGCAGAAGGTGCAGGTTCGCTTTAGATCCCTTCCACTCGTGAGAGAACAATAGCACCCACAACATTAGTGGTTGCTGAGAAGCCCAGGTTCGCCTCGGACTGTTGCTCCACCCAGGGGAGTTGGTGCCCCCGGGGAGTTGGTGCGTCCACTCGTGAGAGAACAGTAAAACTCTGACAAGAGTATTTGTTAAATAAGCCGGGCTCTGGTCTTGAAGGCTGTAGCAACACCCAAAATTACACAGAAATCCCTTATGTTTGCTCTGAGTCTACACAATGCCATGCTCAAAGGTCGTTTAAGACTCTAGGGTAGGGACTTATCGCGGAGTAAAGACTTATAGTACTGAATACAAATAGTAATCATTTATCAGTCCTTCTAGGATCCTGGACCCCAAAGCTTCCCCAAAAACCCTTCAAATTGCTTCATTGTCTTCCATGCCGCGACCTATCACCCTACGCCAAATGATTACAAAGAATCCAAAAATATAAGTGAAAATCCCGAAAGTGAAAATACTAAATTTGTGGGGAATGGTCGAGTCTAGATAATGGGCACCAACACTATGTGAAGGGCTCAGTCTCTTTTCACCTTCCATCGGGGAAAAAATAGTTTTCTCAGATTTTTTTCTATAATTGGATTTCTTGGTGCAGGTAAAGTTGATTTGAACTTTTTTGTGAATACCCCTTATCCCACCCATTTCCACTCCATTATGGCACCTCCCACCCACCACTGGGTAAATTTGTACAAGTGTGCTTCAGACACAATTTTTTATTTTATTTTTGTTTTGCTGGCTGAATATTATATTACCACTCTTGGACCATTTTTTAACCAATGTTTAGGAGAATTTTTTTTGTTCCAATTAGTGGCGTTGTGGGTATGTGGACGCAACCTCTCTGCCTGGATTCGCCTCAGTCTAGAATCGGCTGAAACTTGGCCGTTGGGTGTCGGCACAAAAATATAAGTCCTTTCCACCCGTGAGAGAATAATAGGACGTACAGAATGGCTGCTGTAGAAGCTAGGCCCTGGCCCTCTACGCGTTGTGGTACCAACTTCTTGTTGTTTATGGTGCTGAATGCTAGTTGGATGTTCTAGACGAGTATAGATATGATGACTTGGAGTTATATGATAGGTTTATTTATATTATTTTTTTGTCGTTGTCCTCCCCTTTATGTTCATATTCTGTGAATTACCCGCTCATTGAATTATTTTCGACATTCTTTTGATGCTGCATGCTGCTAGGATGAATTAGACGCCCGGTTTGGGCAATTGCCTTCTCTGTAGCAGTTGTGGCCCACTTAGTGGATCCTTTTTGCTAAGACACCAGGTGAGGGCTGTTTCCATTTCGGGAATAAATATTTTATAATTTGCTGTTTATACGTCTAAGATGACATCCCTTCTGTGACACTCCGACATGTGATCCCTCCTCTTACAGGCGTAGCTTTAAAAAAATTAAATCAGAGTCTCTTTGTCCGAATGACTGTGACCACAAACCTTCTGTGACACTTCCGCTCTCCACAGGGTCTCTTCAAAACGAAGGACTTTGTTGCTACACGTGATCCGAAGGAAGTTGTACAGTCGAAGTCCTTTGTTGCGACATGTGATCCGAAGGGAGTCTTTTACAGTCGAAGCCCTTTGTTGCTGCAAGTGATTTGGAGCTCTTCACTGAATGTCTTTGGGTGACTGACTGACTTCGAATGAACACTCATAACAGGACGCTTCTCAAAGTCGACGTCGCCTCTTAGTTAGAACGTCTGGTTGCCTTTGTCTGAATAACTGGGAGGCGTGGAAGTAACGCAAGAAGCTCAGACTCATAAAAACCGTCTTGATTGCAAAAGCCTATTGAAACTGATGGGCATCGATGAGAACAAAGATTACTTACGAGGCGCATTTTTACTCTCCTGCCACTTGCCACGCTTCATATTGGGTTTGCCACTCGGTCGAAAGGACGATTCCCTCGCGAAGCTCCTCCTCATGTCGGCACTCGTTGTACAGGATTAACGATGGTTTTCGAAGAATGAAATACTCAACTACCCCCCCAACAGCTGTCTCCACACCGTCATTACGACGGGCACAAAAAATCGTTTAAATTCCATCACACTTCAATCGAATGACCGCCTCCCTTAAACTCGAGACTCCTTCAGAGTCGTGCATCAAAGCAACAGTTTCAATAAAATTCCATCTCTCGCTCTCTCTCTCGTGCAGCATATCAAATCGTACATCAGGCAAAATGATCGACGGCAGCCTCTCGGATACGCAAACTTATGCCGAAGTTAAGCCCGAATACAGTACCTACGCGATGTGGCTGAAGCACAGCAACACAGCTGGCAGCCGCCTCTCCGAGGGTGACTCCCTGGAGAGTCTTCAAATCGGATCACCCGGCATGACACGACATAATCATAAAATCATTCATCGCGGCGGCGGCGAATCCCCATACATTCAGAGTCCAAGGCTAAACCGAAGCAACAGCATCAGGTGAGTCCTTAGAAACACAAACACGAAAACGAAAACGAAATCCTCCCCGAAAACAACAGGAATTTAAAACTTTTCTCCTCTTCTTCTTCTTCCATCCCCCACCCCCACCCCCACCGGAATGATTGTTTTCCACCCGCCTTGTACATTTAATAACCATCATCCCCCCATCACTCTGTATCTCTCACTCCAACTAGCTATCTGAAAGAAAGGACATATCCAAGGTACTGTGTAAGACCAGACAGACAACAAAAACACCAAGGAAAACCTGTGTCCTTTTTTTGAGTTTGTGTTTTTGTTCTGCTTGTTCTCTTTTCTGTTCCTTTCCTTTCGTTACTTTGGCGCTTAAGTAGATGTGGGCTTGTACAGGAGATAGCGAGTTTCTGTTTTCATTTTTCTGTTCACGCTTTGCATTATCCCTTGTGTTTAATGAGCTTTTTTTTCTCGTGCTTTTTCAACCATTAGATGCGTCTTCTTTTACATCTTTCACTAGACACTGCTTCAGTGCCACCCACCATTCACTCAACGGACGGAGGTGGTTGCTGTCTGTGTGAAGGACATCGAAGCATCACTTATTCAATGAGGACGAGGGTTTTTTTTTGTATGTTTTCGTTTCGGACCTTTTATTCGGTCCTTTTTAAATCCACACTCAAATATGCACCCGATGTGTTGAGATGATGGTGATGCGAGGAGGACAAGGATATTCCTCTGTTCGGACGGAAAAAAAGAAGAAGGACACGACTACTCTACGAGAGTAGTGAATTCTCTTTCATTCCATAATAAACACACGCTAAGGGTCTGAAACTGACTGTGGGGCATTCTGCCATTCTCGCATAAACACACACACACAACGCCACTCTCATTCATTCGCATCGTTCCAATTTAGAAGTGCTCCCCAGGACATAATGAATAAGGCACACGTACACTCGCACACACTCACCAGCTCATGCTTACCTTCTCGACGTTCGTTTGTGTTACTGCAGCAGGGCGCAAATAGTTTTTCCAGTTTTCTCTAAATCATCTGTTCCGCTGCATGCACAAAAACGATATGCTCTCTCGTCCACATCCCCCCGTTGGCCTGATGCCCTTACTCATCGACACTCCTTCAGAGTTAAAGGGTTAAGAGAGGCCACGAGAGAATGTGTTGCGCAAGGATAATTGCTCTTGTAGCATATGTCGAGAGTCCTGTTATATTTTTTTGGTCGCTTCTTGTTTTTTGCCAGTCATCCAGTGGAAGCAAGGATGCATTATTTTGTGTTTTATTGCAAAAATTAATTGCAGGTACAAGGTTCAATGTGTTTTGTGTATGCGTCGTGGCGGGCAGTTGACTCGTGGGAACCATGAAGAGGGGGGCGGGCAACAGATAGACCAGGGACCACCAGGCGTCTGGAGGTAGATGGCCTCGATATGAGGGTTTTGAACCGAACGCACGGCAGGGGTTAAAAGTGATGGTTGGCTGTGTTGATTTGAATTGGTTTCCATGAGGGGAATTTTCGGGCAATTTTGTTTCCCACCGAGGACGAAGATGGATGAGAATTCCATCGCCAGATAATCCCTAAATTGCTTCCCGATCCTCGAATTCAGTAAAAAGTCCCTTATTCATTAAATATTATACCCTGGTAACGGTAGATGTGTCCGTTCTCCAACTTCATCCTCTAGATCAGGTCATATGCTACAAAGTCGGCCTACATCACTTTGCTGTAGGACGCACGGTTTTTGAGATATGAGCAAGGTAAGGAAGGCAACATTTGGGATTTTTTCAAAGTTCTGGTGGTTCCCATTGAAGTTTCCACAGCTTATATCTCGAGAACGGTGCGTCCTAGAACAAAATTTGCGTACATACTTTTTGTAGCTTATGACTTGATCTAGAGGATGGCATTGGAAAATTCCCCATTTGACCGTTATTTGGGGAAATTTTTGACAAAAACAGGGAAATTTGTTTCACGGGCGTAAATTATATGAAATTTTACATCGGCTTTGAAGGAAGGACGATCTGAATTGTTGCTCTGGACGTGAATTTACATTGTCCAAGTTTTCATTACCCTCCATCGTCGGCAAGTGGATAATTGAACTTATTTTACTGCGAAAAGTCCCTTTTTCATTGAAAATTATACCCAGATAACGGTAGATCTGTCCGTTCTTCAACTTCATCCTCTAGATCAGGACATGTGCTACAAAGTCGGCCTACATCACTTTGCTGTAGGACGCACGGTTTTTGAGATATGAGCAAGGTAAGGAAGGCAACATTTGGGATTTTTTCAAAGTTCTGGTGGTTCCCATTGAAGTTTCCACAGCTTATATCTCGAGAACGGTGCGTCCTAGAACAAAATTTGCGTACATACTTTTTGTAGCTTATGACTTGATCTAGAGGATGGCATTGGAAAATTCCCCATTTGACCGTTATTTGGGGAAATTTTTGACAAAAACAGGGAAATTTGTTTCACGGGCGTAAATTATATGAAATTTTACATCGGCTTTGAAGGAAGGACGATCTGAATTGTTGCTCTGGACGTGAATTTACATTGTCCAAGTTTTCATTACCCTCCATCGTCGGCAAGTGGATAATTGAACTTATTTTACTGCGAAAAGTCCCTTTTTCATTGAAAATTATACCCAGATAACGGTAGATCTGTCCGTTCTTCAACTTCATCCTCTAGATCAGGACATGTGCTACAAAGTCGGCCTACATCACTTTGCTGTAGGACGCACGGTTTTTGAGATATGAGCAAGGTAAGGAAGGCAACATTTGGGATTTTTTCAAAGTTCTGGTGGTTCCCATTGAAGTTTCCACAGCTTATATCTCGAGAACGGTGCGTCCTAGAACAAAATTTGCGTACATACTTTTTGTAGCTTATGACTTGATCTAGAGGATGACATTGGAAAATTCCCCATTTAACCGTTATTTGGGGAAATTTTTGACAAAAACAGGGAAATTTGTTTCACTGGCGTAAATTATATGAAATTTTACATCGGCTTTGAAGGAAGGCGATCTGAATTGTTGCTCTGGACGTGAATTTACATTGTCCAAGTTTTCATTACCCTCCATCGTCGGCAAGTGGATAATTGAACTTATTTTACTGCGAAAAGTCCCTTTTTCATTGAAAATTATACCCAGATAACGGTAGATCTGTCGGTTCTTCAACTTCATCCTCTAGATCAGGACATGTGCTACAAAGTCGGCCTACATCACTTTGCTGTAGGACGCACGGTTTTTGAGATATGAGCAAGGTAAGGAAGGCAACATTTGGGATTTTTTCAAAGTTCTGGTGGTTCCCATTGAAGTTTCCACAGCTTATATCTCGAGAACGGTGCGTCCTAGAACAAAATTTGCGTACATACTTTTTGTAGCTTATGACTTGATCTAGAGGATGGCATTGGAAAATTCCCCATTTAACCGTTATTTGGGGAAATTTTTGACAAAAACCGGGAAATTTGTTTCACGGGCGTAAATTATATGAAATTTTACATCGGCTTTGAAGGAAGGACGATCTGAATTGTTGCTCTGGACGTGAATTTACATTGTCCAAGTTTTCATTACCCTCCATCGTCGGCAAGTGGATAATTGAACTTATTTTACTGCGAAAAGTCCCTTTTTCATTGAAAATTATACCCAGATAACGGTAGATCTGTCGGTTCTTCAACTTCATCCTCTAGATCAGGACATGTGCTACAAAGTCGGCCTACATCACTTTGCTGTAGGACGCACGGTTTTTGAGATATGAGCAAGGTAAGGAAGGCAACATTTGGGATTTTTTCAAAGTTCTGGTGGTTCCCATTGAAGTTTCCACAGCTTATATCTCGAGAACGGTGCGTCCTAGAACAAAATTTGCGTACATACTTTTTGTAGCTTATGACTTGATCTAGAGGATGACATTGGAAAATTCCCCATTTAACCGTTATTTGGGGAAATTTTTGACAAAAACAGGGAAATTTGTTTCACTGGCGTAAATTATATGAAATTTTACATCGGCTTTGAAGGAAGGCGATCTGAATTGTTGCTCTGGACGTGAATTTACATTGTCCAAGTTTTCATTACCCTCCATCGTCGGCAAGTGGATAATTGAACTTATTTTACTGCGAAAAGTCCCTTTTTCATTGAAAATTATACCCAGATAACGGTAGATCTGTCGGTTCTTCAACTTCATCCTCTAGATCAGGACATGTGCTACAAAGTCGGCCTACATCACTTTGCTGTAGGACGCACGGTTTTTGAGATATGAGCAAGGTAAGGGAGGCAACATTTGGGATTTTTTCAAAGTTCTGGTGGTTCCCATTGAAGTTTCCACAGCTTATATCTCGAGAACGGTGCGTCCTAGAACAAAATTTGCGTACATACTTTTTGTAGCTTATGACTTGATCTAGAGGATGGCATTGGAAAATTCCCCATTTAACCGTTATTTGGGGAAATTTTTGACAAAAACCGGGAAATTTGTTTCACGGGCGTAAATTATATGAAATTTTACATCGGCGTTGAAGCAAGGTCCATCTGAATTGTTGCTCTGGACGTGAATTTACATTGTCCAAGTTTTCATTACCCTCCATCGTCGGCAAGTGGATAATTGAACTTATTTTACTGCGAAAAGTCCCTTTTTCATTGAAAATTATACCCAGATAACGGTAGATCTGTCGGTTCTTCAACTTCATCCTCTAGATCAGGACATGTGCTACAAAGTCGGCCTACATCACTTTGCTGTAGGACGCACGGTTTTTGAGATATGAGCAAGGTAAGGAAGGCAACATTTGGGATTTTTTCAAAGTTCTGGTGGTTCCCATTGAAGTTTCCACAGCTTATATCTCGAGAACGGTGCGTCCTAGAACAAAATTTGCGTACATACTTTTTGTAGCTTATGACTTGATCTAGAGGATGGCATTGGAAAATTCCCCATTTGACCGTTATTTGGGGAAATTTTTGACAAAAACAGGGAAATTTGTTTCACGGGCGTAAATTATATGAAATTTTACATCGGCTTTGAAGGAAGGACGATCTGAATTGTTGCTCTGGGCGTGAATTTACATTGTCCAAGTTTTCATTACCCTCCATCGTCGGCAAGTGGATAATTGAACTTATTTTACTGCGAAAAGTCCCTTTTTCATTGAAAATTATACCCAGATAACGGTAGATCTGTCGGTTCTTCAACTTCATCCTCTAGATCAGGACATGTGCTACAAAGTCGGCCTACATCACTTTGCTGTAGGACGCACGGTTTTTGAGATATGAGCAAGGTAAGGAAGGCAACATTTGGGATTTTTTCAAAGTTCTGGTGGTTCCCATTGAAGTTTCCACAGCTTATATCTCGAGAACGGTGCGTCCTAGAACAAAATTTGCGTACATACTTTTTGTAGCTTATGACTTGATCTAGAGGATGGCATTGGAAAATTCCCCATTTGACCGTTATTTGGGGAAATTTTTGACAAAAACAGGGAAATTTGTTTCACGGGCGTAAATTATATGAAATTTTACATCGGCTTTGAAGGAAGGACGATCTGAATTGTTGCTCTGGGCGTGAATTTACATTGTCCAAGTTTTCATTACCCTCCATCGTCGGCAAGTGGATAATTGAACTTATTTTACTGCGAAAAGTCCCTTTTTCATTGAAAATTATACCCAGATAACGGTAGATCTGTCGGTTCTTCAACTTCATCCTCTAGATCAGGACATGTGCTACAAAGTCGGCCTACATCACTTTGCTGTAGGACGCACGGTTTTTGAGATATGAGCAAGGTAAGGGAGGCAACATTTGGGATTTTTTCAAAGTTCTGGTGGTTCCCATTGAAGTTTCCACAGCTTATATCTCGAGAACGGTGCGTCCTAGAACAAAATTTGCGTACATACTTTTTGTAGCTTATGACTTGATCTAGAGGATGGCATTGGAAAATTCCCCATTTAACCGTTATTTGGGGAAATTTTTGACAAAAACCGGGAAATTTGTTTCACGGGCGTAAATTATATGAAATTTTACATCGGCGTTGAAGCAAGGTCCATCTGAATTGTTGCTCTGGACGTGAATTTACATTGTCCAAGTTTTCATTACCCTCCATCGTCGGCAAGTGGATAATTGAACTTATTTTACTGCGAAAAGTCCCTTTTTCATTGAAAATTATACCCAGATAACGGTAGATCTGTCGGTTCTTCAACTTCATCCTCTAGATCAGGACATGTGCTACAAAGTCGGCCTACATCACTTTGCTGTAGGACGCACGGTTTTTGAGATATGAGCAAGGTAAGGGAGGCAACATTTGGGATTTTTTCAAAGTTCTGGTGGTTCCCATTGAAGTTTCCACAGCTTATATCTCGAGAACGGTGCGTCCTAGAACAAAATTTGCGTACATACTTTTTGTAGCTTATGACTTGATCTAGAGGATGGCATTGGAAAATTCCCCATTTAACCGTTATTTGGGGAAATTTTTGACAAAAACCGGGAAATTTGTTTCACGGGCGTAAATTATATGAAATTTTACATCGGCTTTGAAGGAAGGACGATCTGAATTGTTGCTCTGGGCGTGAATTTACATTGTCCAAGTTTTCATTACCCTCCATCGTCGGCAAGTGGATAATTGAACTTATTTTACTGCGAAAAGTCCCTTTTTCATTGAAAATTATACCCAGATAACGGTAGATCTGTCGGTTCTTCAACTTCATCCTCTAGATCAGGACATGTGCTACAAAGTCGGCCTACATCACTTTGCTGTAGGACGCACGGTTTTTGAGATATGAGCAAGGTAAGGGAGGCAACATTTGGGATTTTTTCAAAGTTCTGGTGGTTCCCATTGAAGTTTCCACAGCTTATATCTCGAGAACGGTGCGTCCTAGAACAAAATTTGCGTACATACTTTTTGTAGCTTATGACTTGATCTAGAGGATGGCATTGGAAAATTCCCCATTTAACCGTTATTTGGGGAAATTTTTGACAAAAACCGGGAAATTTGTTTCACGGGCGTAAATTATATGAAATTTTACATCGGCTTTGAAGGAAGGACGATCTGAATTGTTGCTCTGGGCGTGAATTTACATTGTCCAAGTTTTCATTACCCTCCATCGTCGGCAAGTGGATAATTGAACTTATTTTACTGCGAAAAGTCCCTTTTTCATTGAAAATTATACCCAGATAACGGTAGATCTGTCGGTTCTTCAACTTCATCCTCTAGATCAGGACATGTGCTACAAAGTCGGCCTACATCACTTTGCTGTAGGACGCACGGTTTTTGAGATATGAGCAAGGTAAGGAAGGCAACATTTGGGATTTTTTCAAAGTTCTGGTGGTTCCCATTGAAGTTTCCACAGCTTATATCTCGAGAACGGTGCGTCCTAGAACAAAATTTGCGTACATACTTTTTGTAGCTTATGACTTGATCTAGAGGATGGCATTGGAAAATTCCCCATTTGACCGTTATTTGGGGAAATTTTTGACAAAAACAGGGAAATTTGTTTCACGGGCGTAAATTATATGAAATTTTACATCGGCTTTGAAGGAAGGACGATCTGAATTGTTGCTCTGGGCGTGAATTTACATTGTCCAAGTTTTCATTACCCTCCATCGTCGGCAAGTGGATAATTGAACTTATTTTACTGCGAAAAGTCCCTTTTTCATTGAAAATTATACCCAGATAACGGTAGATCTGTCCGTTCTTCAACTTCATCCTCTAGATCAGGACATGTGCTACAAAGTCGGCCTACATCACTTTGCTGTAGGACGCACGGTTTTTGAGATATGAGCAAGGTAAGGAAGGCAACATTTGGGATTTTTTCAAAGTTCTGGTGGTTCCCATTGAAGTTTCCACAGCTTATATCTCGAGAACGGTGCGTCCTAGAACAAAATTTGCGTACATACTTTTTGTAGCTTATGGCTTGATCTAGAGGATGGCATTGGAAAATTCCCCATTTAACCGTTATTTGGGGAAATTTTTGACAAAAACCGGGAAATTTGTTTCACTGGCGTAAATTATATGAAATTTTACATCGGCTTTGAAGGAAGGACGATCTGAATTGTTGCTCTGGACGTGAATTTACATTGTCCAAGTTTTCATTACCCTCCATCGTCGGCAAGTGGATAATTGAACTTATTTTACTGCGAAAAGTCCCTTTTTCATTGAAAATTATACTCAGATAACGGTAGATCTGTCGGTTCTTCAACTTCATCCTCTAGATCAGGACATGTGCTACAAAGTCGGCCTACATCACTTTGCTGTAGGACGCACGGTTTTTGAGATATGAGCAAGGTAAGGGAGGCAACATTTGGGATTTTTTCAAAGTTCTGGTGGTTCCCATTGAAGTTTCCACAGCTTATATCTCGAGAACGGTGCGTCCTAGAACAAAATTTGCGTACATACTTTTTGTAGCTTATGACTTGATCTAGAGGATGGCATTGGAAAATTCCCCATTTGACCGTTATTTGGGGAAATTTTTGACAAAAACAGGGAAATTTGTTTCACGGGCGTAAATTATATGAAATTTTACATCGGCGTTGAAGCAAGGTCCATCTGAATTGTTGCTCTGGACGTGAATTTACATTGTCCAAGTTTTCATCACCCTCCATCGCCGGCAAGTGGATAATTGAACTTATTTTACTGCGAAAAGTCCCTTTTTCATTAAAAATTATACCCTGATAACGGTAAATTTATCCGTTCTCCAACTTCATCCTCTAGATCAGGTCATAGGCTACAAAGTTGGCCTACATCACTTTGCTGTAGGACGCACGGTTTTTGAGATATGAGCAAGGTAAGGAAGGCAACATTTATGATTTTTTCAAAGTTGTGGTGGTTCCCATTGAAGTTTTCACAGCTTATATCTCGAGAACGGTGCGTCCTAGAACAAAATTTGCGTACATAGTTTTTGTAGCTTATGACTTGATCTAGAGGATGGCATTGGAAAATTCCCCAAATTACCGTTATTTGAGGAAATTTTTGACAAAAACAGGGAAATTTGTTTCACTGGCGTAAATTATATGAAATTTTACATCGGCGTTGAAGCAAGGTCCATCTGAATTGTTGCTCTGGACGTGAATTTACATTGCCGAAGTTTTCATCACCCTCCATCGCCGGCAAGTGGATAATTGAACTTATTTTACTGCGAAAAGTCCCTTTTTCATTAAAAATTATACCCTGATAGCGGTAAATTTATCCGTTCTCCAACTTCATCCTCTAGATCAGGTCATAGGCTACAAAGTTGGCCTACATCACTTTGCTTTAGGACGCACGGTTTTTGAGATATGAGCAAGGTAAGGAAGGCAACATTTATGATTTTTTCAAAGTTGTGGTGGTTCCCATTGAAGTTTTCACAGCTTATATCTCGAGAACGGTGCGTCCTAGAACAAAATTTGCGTACATAGTTTTTGTAGCTTATGACTTGATCTAGAGGATGGCATTGGAAAATTCCCCAAATTACCGTTATTTGAGGAAATTTTTGACAAAAACAGGGAAATTTGTTTCACTGGCGTAAATTATATGAAATTTTACATCGGCGTTGAAGCAAGGTCCATCTGAATTGTTGCTCTGGACGTGAATTTACATTGTCCAAGTTTTCATCACCCTCCATCGCCGGCAAGTGGATAATTGAACTTATTTTACTGCGAAAAGTCCCTTTTTCATTAAAAATTATACCCTGATAGCGGTAAATTTATCCGTTCTCCAACTTCATCCTCTAGATCAGGTCATAGGCTACAAAGTTGGCCTACATCACTTTGCTGTAGGACGCACGGTTTTTGAGATATGAGCAAGGTAAGGAAGGCACCATTTATGATTTTTTCAAAGTTCTGTTGGTTCCCATTGAAGTTTTCACAGCTTATATCTCGAGAACGGTGCGTCCTAGAACAAAATTTGCGTACATAGTTTTTGTAGCTTATGACTTGATCTAGAGGATGGCATTGGAAAATTCCCCAAATTACCGTTATTTGGGGAAATTTTTGACAAAACAGGCAAATTTGTTTCACTGGCGTAAATTATATGAAATTTTACATCGGCGTTGAAGCAAGGTCCATCTGAATTGTTGCTCTGGACGTGAATTTACATTGTCCAAGTTTTCATCACCCTCCATCGCCGGCAAGTGGATAATTGAACTTATTTTACTGCGAAAAGTCCCTTTTTCATTGAAAATTATACCCAGATAACGGTAGATCTGTCGGTTCTTCAACTTCATCCTCTAGATCAGGACATTTGCTACAAAGTCGGCCTACATCACTTTGCTGTAGGACACAAGGTTTTTGAGATATGTGCAAGGTAAGGAAGGCAACATTTGTGATTTTTTCAAAGTTCTGGTGGTTCCCATTGAAGTTTCCACAGCTTATATCTCGAGAACGGTGCGTCCTAGAACAAAATTTGCGTACATACTTTTTGTAGCTTATGACTTGATCTAGAGGATAGCATTGGAAAATTCCCCATTTAACCATTATTTGGGGAAATTTTTGACAAAAACAGGGAAATTTGTTTCACGGGCGTAAATTATATGAAATTTTACATCGGCTTTGAAGGAAGGACGATCTGAATTGTTGCTCTGGACGTGAATTTACATTGTCCAAGTTTTCATTACCCTCCATCGTCGGCAAGTGGATAATTGAACTTATTTTACTGCGAAAAGTCCCTTTTTTATTGAAAATTATACCCAGATAACGGTAGATCTGTCGGTTCTTCAACTTCATCCTCTAGATCAGGACATGTGCTACAAAGTCGGCCTACATCACTTTGCTGTAGGACGCACGGTTTTTGAGATATGAGCAAGGTAAGGAAGGCAACATTTGTGATTTTTTCAAAGTTCTGGTGGTTCCCATTGAAGTTTCCACAGCTTATATCTCGAGAACGGTGCGTCCTAGAACAAAATTTGCGTACATACTTTTTGTAGCTTATGACTTGATCTAGAGGATGACATTGGAAAATTCCCCATTTAACCGTTATTTGGGGAAATTTTTGACAAAAACAGGGAAATTTGTTTCACGGGCGTAAATTATCTGAAATTTTACATCGGCTTTGAAGCAAGGTCCATCTGAATTGTTGCTCTGGACGTGAATTTACATTGTCCAAGTTTTCATCACCCTCCATCGTCGGCAAGTGGATAATTGAACTTATTTTACTGCGAAAAGTCCCTTTTTCATTGAAAATTATACCCAGATAACGGTAGATCTGTCCGTTCTTGAACTTCATCCTCTAGATCAGGACATGTGCTACAAAGTCGGCCTACATCACTTTGCTGTAGGACGCACGGTTTTTGAGATATGAGCAAGGTAAGGAAACATAGTAGCTTATAACTTTATCTAGAGGATGGTATGAACAAATTCACCAATTTACCGTTATTTTAGCACGGAGGGCACTGTCTCTACAAGTCAGTCCAGCTCTTGGGTTTACGATATCCAAATCGTGCCTTAGTGGAATCGATTGAAGAACAGGTGGTAACTAGATTTACGTGCTTTTGGGCTTATATCACGAGATATTTCCACCTATTTTCCAGTTCGCTGAACCAAAGCAACGCCTTGAGAGCTTCACGACACTGTTGTGTTTACTTAGATTAGATTAGGTTGGAGTCGCTGACTGGTGGTTGACAGGAGTCCCACTTATCGATCAGCCTACGTGATTGTTTCGGATCGAGAGAGGTTCATATTTGCTTTGTAATGAGGCACCCAGTGGTCTTCCGGCACTCTCAGTGGTCCACGTATCAGTTAGCCTTTCAGACAAGGCGTGGATGGCAGGACACCATCCAGAAAGAGGGCGGACCCAGTGCTTTTTCTAGCGAGTCTCTGGGATGTCACAGTATCGCGACACTCACATAAGTTGAATGCTCTGAATGAATGCTAAAATACTTGGCCATCTCACTGATCGATAGACGGCAATTCATTGAAGTCTTCGATTTGAAAGTGCACTCAGACATTTGATCTGTTGCCTGGCTTGTGTTTGCGTAACAATAGCTAATAGCTATGAAGTTAATTCAACGCATTCTATCGCCAAACAGTCCCTAATCCTCCCCTTTTCCTAAATTCACTGGCCCATAGCAGGTGGTCTCGAATACTCCTCCTAAACTACCACATCCACCACTCCAGACACAAAGCCTCGTCTTATTACGCTTCTCCCATTCATCCTCTTTCCATTCTGCCACCCCTCCACTCTGGGATCGTCCTAGTTATCGAGAAAATCGTTTCACAAAACCCTGCATTCATCAAATCAACATCGTCGAAAATTCGCTTATTTTCAGCGAAAAAATGCGACTCAATTGTGATGCCAATTTACTGCATTTTTTCGTGTAAAATGCGTCAATTTCTTAAAAATCGATTTTCTTTGCGATTGAACCGAAGTTTCGCATCAAATGGATTGGGTTGAGTGTGGAAGTGATAAAGAAAGAGTATTCCATCAAAAATTTCATTCGGGGTATGTCCAATTATGAGAAAGGGGCCTTTTAAATTTGTCGTGACGTCACAGGGGAACTCATTCAAATCGCTGCCAATCGGGGGCGGTTTGCTTTGAGTGCGAGTTGAGGGGGTTCTTATTGAATTAATTAAATGATTTTCATCATTAGACGAAGGGGGAGTGGTGGAGGAGTGGGGGAAGTATTTTGACAAGGACTTGACAACTTTTGTTTTTAAATAAAACGCAAACGACTTGAGATCACTCGACAGATTTATCATGGCTTGCAGTCCACACAAAACAATTTATGTACGATATTGGACGCCGATCATAGGTGCACCGTTTGGACGTTTTCAGCGCTCGGTCGAATGGGACGCACATTTCGATGGCTCTGAGAACTCACCGAAACCTTTAATGCTTAACAAAGTACTTGGTTTGGTAGCCGGATTGTCATAGAGCATTTTAGTGAACTGGCGTATATGCCTGAACCTGTGCCTTCATCCGACCCCGACAAGGCGACACGTTGTCGTGCGTTTTCTTCAACATCATCCTGAAGGAGATCGCGCAAGACTCACATGTCAACGGTCAACTCACATGTCAAAACGCCTGGTCAAGGACTTCGTCTACCTCGGCTGTACAGAAAACAGTACGAACAACATCAGTGCCAGGATCAAAGGCAGAACAACTCCGCTATTTCTGGAACTCAAGGGGCCACTGAGCCAAGACTTTGATCATCCCAGTCCTGCTGTCCGGCGTAGATGTATGGACAACCTCAAAAGCGGAGGCAGAAATCCTTGGTCTCCCTGAGGAAAAAATTCTGCGTGTGATCCTTGGCCCTGCATCCGTTGATTACACCTGAAGGAGAAGGCTCAATCGCGAACAGCGACATAAGCCCAGCCAGGTGTCTACGGACCCCAAGTTGGAGGTGGCAGGGCTTATCTCGAAGACTCGTCGATCCACCTGTCTAAGGTAGCGAACCCAAGTGGAGATGCACCTCATCCACGTAAAAGCCGGACCTATGAAGCCAAAGATCGATGCAGACACTCGTTGGTTAAGGCACATGTCCAGCCCGCCACCCAAACAAGAAGAAACAACTGTGGCATCAAATTAGAGCGTCCATTACCCATCGACTTCCTTCATGCCAGCGATCGTTCCCTCTAATCTGGCACACGCCATTAAAGGAATCATAAACGAAGAGAAACACCGAAATGACCACACCTCAGGTCGAAAGGTAATCAAACGCCAGTTCCTACCTCGTTTCGGCTTTATCGCCCTCATTACCATTCGTAAAATGTGAATCAACCCGAAATCCCTGCGGGAACTGAAATGAATCATAATCTTCAGGTAGAACGGAGGCACCCATAAAGGACCCCGAACAACACAGTGTTACGTGTCCAGATACACATTCCAGCGTGTTCCGATGCGAGTGTACAACACGGCATGCTAATCAGGGCACGTTTCAAATAACAATAAAACACTAATTGCATTTCGTCCTTGGAATGCAAAGACCGACTGACGGACAGAGAAGGAAGTGACGAGGGTGCAAGGGGTCACCTCTGAAAACCACTCAGTTCTAATTGTCTGGTAGCAGATCGGACTCGATTTTAATCGATTTTTGAAATCGCCAGCAAATGCAAATAGCGCTACAAGCAATTTCCGGATGTTTCTCATTCACGTGCCAGACATACACACTCCCACCGTCATGCCCACTGAAATGGAACATTCAATATTTTCTTTAAATTTGAACTCAATTCACTGCGTCGACAAATCCAGTGACATTCACCTTCTATCAAGGACTGCGAGTGAGCGAAAGCAGAAACAAAGGAGCCAAGGACTCACGTTACAATGAAACTTTATAATCCCCCTCCTCCGCCCACGCCACCCGGCTCACAGGCTCAGCCTCAGTCGAATAATGTTAGACCCCATCAATCATTTCCCATTGTGCGTGAATGCCGATGAAGGACTCGTGCAGCTGCGGAGGCGAGCGACTGCGGGGCCGTTCGAGGATAAGTGCACTTCACGTCTCAGCTCCTGCTGTGGAATGTGCTCGGCGCATTACTGCAGGGAATTTCATTTATTTCGCTTCCTCGCTCTCTGCCTCGACTGCGGCACAATGATGTGTTCGCACAGGAGGCGGAAGTCGACAGGCACTCATGGTCGATGGTGATAATGTTTGCTGCTGCTGCTGCTGTTCCTCCGGGTGGGGAGGGGGCTTGTCGCACGACAGACTGGCATCAAATCGTTGGACCGAGATGGGCTCCATGCAAATGCAAAGGAGATACATGGTTACGGCTCCTGTAGTTGACAACTGAATCCGATAAGGAATGTGTCGAAAGGATATTGAATGGACGGCGGGCGGCAAATCCGTGGGATGTGGGATTTTGTCTCTCGATGACTTATTGGTGTTTGAGAAGGCAGAAGGGCGACGTGATGATGAATCGAATGTGTGGACGGAAGGGACCATCTGCAGAGGAAGATGATTGGTGATCCTGGAGGGCGATGAGAACAAGGATTTGTCGGAAACGTAGCTAGACACATCATGCATCGGATTCAGATGAAGGATGTGAGCGGAGAAATTGGATCCATTTGATCTTCTGGAGGGATTCAAGTTGCATGTCTTTAGATTCGCTCCGAAGCCTCGTGACGCGCGGCATCCTTCGTGTGCTTTCATTACATCTGGCCTTCCTGAACCCAAAGGGGACTTGTTTCTTCCTGTCCTTCAAAGAGAGGCGTTCTAACTTCGGATCTCGACGTGGGCTCTGGTCTTCCCGAACCCGAAGTGCTTCTTCCTGTCCTTCACAGAAAGCCGTCTTTTCTTCAGATCTCGACGTGGGCTTTGCTATTCCTGGACCCGAAGACGCGGAGGATTCTTTGCCTTCCTGTCCTTCCAAGAGACGTGTTCGTATTCATTGGGTCTCGGCGTAGCCTCTGGCCTTCCTGAAATCGAAGACGCGGGTGCTTCTTCCTGTTCTTCAAAGAGAGCCGTTGTTACTTCGGATGTCGACGTGGACTCTGCTGTTGCTGAAGCTAGAGGCGCCCCGTTTCTTCCTGCTCTTTAAAGAGTGGCGTCCTTTCTTCAGATCTCGACGTGTTCTCTGCTGTTTCGGAACCCAGAGGCGCCCTGTATGTTCCTGTCCTTCAAAGAGAGGCGTTGTTTCTTCAGATCTTGACGTAGTCTCTGGTCTTCCGAAGACGTGCAGGAATGTTCCTGTCCTTCAAAGAAAAGCGTTCTTCTTTTGGATGTCGTCTGTCGTTACTTCACGCAAACACTCTCAGTTGCCCCCAAAGTATAAAAAAGGTCGAAGTTGGCCTGACGTCTCCCTCAAAAGGCGACAGACGTCAGCTGGCGTGACGTAAATAAGCAATTTCCTCGCAGACTTCTTTGAAAATGTTCTCCCTTTATTCACAAATTCATGACGCAAAGCACCCATTTCATTATTTGACCCAGAAGCATCTTCCCCCCATACACACACACAGTCACTTCCCCTCCCTCCCGCTCACAGTGGCTCCTCCAAGGATAACTCAATTCATGACGACGCTCTCTCCACCAGCCTCCGCGCCTCGAATAAATTCAATTCAGACGCGTTTGACTTTTGCTAGCTCGTTTTCATTCATTTTGCACTTTGACTCGAATTTTCTTTGCCTCGCAAATCAAATTGTTTTCCGCTTTTGCCAACCTCCCCCCAACCCCTCATGCCACCTTGCACTTGAATTAATTTAAATTTTCCGCCAGCAGATCGACCAAGTCGGAGAAAATGTACCCATCCATGCTGAGCCGAGGACCGGATGTCGAAATCGAGCCGTACTACTGCCTGCCCGTGGGTACAGTCCCGCCCGGCGCCAATGGGCACATCGTAGCCGGCGGAGCAGCTGGTCCCGGCGGAATCGCGGGCAACGTCAATCAACCCGGAGTGCCCGCCGGGGTGGGACCAGTCGCCTGGAGTCAGCCAACCTCACCGACGCCCATCAACCGTGGCTTCGGTGGCCCCCTATCGCCGACACACGGCGGCACAACAACCCTTCCCGGCTGTCACAGGCTCACCTATCCCAAGAAGAATGACGATGGTATGGATGAACTTTCTTTAATCCAAAAAAATCGAATTGGAATTTTATGTTTCCTTTGCTCTCGTTTCCAGTTCACGGCAGTGCGGCGTCTCTGCTCTCCGGTGGAAGTTCCTTGTACGGGTCGGCCGAGGAGCGACAGGCGAACGAGATCCGACGCCTCAAACGCGAGCTGGTCGATGCTCGGGACCAAGTGATGAGTCTTTCCAGTCAGCTGTCAACTAATGTAAGTCCATTCAATACTCTCTAGACGTAAGAAGTGAAACAAAAAGAAAAAAAAAGAAATCCACGACTTGGGCTCGTCCGGGATTTGAACCCGGGACCTCCCGCACCCTAAGCGGAAATCATACCCCTAGACCAACGAGCCAGTTGAAAATTCGACTGGTGAGTGTGGTGTTAACTCAATGCTCATCGATGTCATTTGTTCGTAATTTTTGAAGTCGGTTAGGCGTTGAGATTAATTTTTTGATAGATAAGGCGAGTGTTGAGGTTATTTTGGGGGAAAAAAAAATTTGTTTTTTTTTTATGTCATCGCCTCTTGATAAATTGTTGCTCGTTGGATGGGGGCTGAAATTGAAATGTTGTTGGTTCGGCAACTTTAGCTTTAAGCATTTTTGTTTTTTCACGACGACGACGCCTTGACTCTTCGGTCAAGTCTTCAAGACCCTGGACTCCTTGGTGCTGTCTTGACTCCGCGTTGAGTTCTTCTTGACTGCTTCTGGAAGCAGTGTTGTCTTGAAGCCTTCTTCACTCCTTCTTGAAGCCGGTTTGACTCATTCTTGAAGCCTGACTTCTTGGCTCCGTCTTGAGCCGTCTTGACGCTGCCTTGAAACCATCCTGAGACTGTCTTCGTGAAATGTTTGACTCTGTTTTGATGCTTCTTGACGCCGCCTTGACTCCTTCGTGACTCCTTGACCCCGTTTTGACTCTTTCTGGAAGCCGTCTTAACTCCTTCTTGATGGCGTCTTGACTTCGTGTTGAAGCCTTCTTGATGCCGTCTTGGCTCCTTGATGACAAGGTGTACAGCGCCATCCTCAACATTAGCCCCTTTCCCTGATCATACAATGTCTCCTTTCTGACGCATTTCTATCGAGCATCCCCCACGTGTGAAAATCCTATCGCGCTCCGCATGCATCATGTCATGATACAAAGGACATCCCCGACTGGTGTTGTGCAACACAATGCAGTGCAGTGGCGTTGGCGTTGGCGGCGGCATGTCGTCGCCATTCATCCCTGCACCCATGACACATTTTGTCCGTATTTTTCCGTTCAAATAAAAGCGCATCAACTTCAGCTGAAAAGAGGGTAGAAACCCATTTGTACACAAACACTTATCCACTCAGACATCTTCCATTGGCCACTTTCCGCATCCTCTTTCTCCTCCTCCGACACTCTCGATGTTTCCATTGTTAATCCTTAACTTTGTGATATCCTTGCGGTGGTGACTCATACTTTCTGGACGCCAAACACATCCTTCGATCATAACGCAAAGAACTTTGTTGCCTTAACCCTCGGTCCGGTGGTTCCTTTTGTTCTCGTCGCGGCGAGAGAGTTTAATCAGAAAACTTTTTCACTGCAGAATCAAAAGTGGTGTGGCGGGCAACTCAATGATTGCAGAGATTCGTTTCATTTCGTTTCATTATTGGTCTCTTGCATTGACCATGAATTGTGGAATTCACTGGCCGCACGGGGGCTGAAGAGCTCCTGACATCTGCAATGGAGGGGGCGACACACAACCGCAGGAATTGTGGCACGGAATTCCATGGTAGACCGAGTGTCATAGTTCATACGTGGTTCTAATGAACTGGCATTTGGCCAGGGTCGACGGCGACGGCTATGATCATGCTTACGTGGGTGATTCTTGAAAATGTGCTGTTTGGCCATCCGGCGGACGGGGGACGGGGTGGACATAACCATGAGATTTTATGTGGGGAGCGCTCCCATTTGGAGTGGCGCCATAAAGGGTTCAGTTTAGTTTGTACAGTGGTACATGAAATTTTACGAACGTCGTGGGGTATTCTGTGCCAATGACGTGTAAGGGATTCAGGGTGGGACTGAGCGAGACGGTCGATTTTGGGAAAGCGTGGTACGACGTGGGATCATTGTGCGTTCAATGGGGGGATAGCAGTTGTGAGGCAGACCAATGGGCCATTGAATGTCTTCATGGAATCAAGGATTTTTCTTTGAATGAATCGTTCCTCTCGCTAGTTGTGAAGTGAAGCTCATGCGGGCATGTCTGCTTTGTTTGGGGGTTAAGTTAAAATTTGACCCCTTACTGGGGTTGTCTCGTTTCTCTGGACGTTAACACAAAGATGCTCTTTTACTTGACCTGTGTATTCAAGGACTTGAGCATTTTGAAGGCAGTTGTGACGGCACCCTTTCCTCTGTTTGGCCTGGACCTGGTCTGACGTTGAGGTCCATAATCATTCCTACTAGATTATCTACACATTCAGCGTCTTAATGTGTAGATTTCTATATCAACAATGCAACAGATTGTTTTGTCAAAGCGCCTTCATTCCTCCTCTCTGCTTCGTCTGGACCTTAAGGTACGGCTAGTGCCTTACTGAGTCAGTGGATGACGGCGAATGCTTTGACAGGCACTCCAACCTACCTAGTGAATGATAAGGCGCTCTCTTGGACTTGATGTTAAAGTAAAATGATGCTCTCTAGTTGGGCTTGAGGTTAAAGTAAGGTACGTTCCACAGAGTCAGCGTCGTCATTCTTTAAACGGCGAAAAGGTCATGATGACGAGATAAGAACGATTGGAAATAATACTCAAATATATCAACAACCGGATGAGCTGTAAAAATTGATTATGACTTCGTTTAGAAGCTGCATTCATGCCATTCTATATGGAATAGAACATCATTCGAATGGACGTCTTGGGTAGAAGAACAGTCCTTCAAGAGATCGGTTAAACTTTTGATGATTCGATCGCAACTTTCGAATGTTGGCCACGACCTCGGCTTGTTAACGTAGGTTAGAGAGTGGACGTAGCTCCAGAGAAAATACTCAAGCATGTGTACGGTGTTATTCTGCCCAAAGTGGTTGACTTGTTAGCTTAGACAAAGGCATCGACGAAGACCCAGAGAAACTCGTCGATTGGTGCCCAGCGGCAGAATCACCGCTCGCCATGAGAGTCGCACAAGTTCTACTTCATAAATACGAGCATTGCGTGCCTTGCATGGCAAGTAGCGCCTTCTTATTCGAACCTTAGTTCGAATATATCGGCGTTGTCATCACAGAAAAGAGGAAGAAGACCATTGACGGTAACGATGCCAATTCGAAAGAAATGAGCTCGCATCATGCCATCTTGGTGCAAGCCGCATGACACACCTGTGGTTTGTGTCCCTGAGCGAAAACTGGGCCTCATCCGAAACGATTTTCCAACATTTCTACCACTCAACGGCGTTGTACCGACCTCACGACGGTGTCTATGGTCGTCCGGATTCAGCCCGGCTTGCGTCAGCACCATCTTTATACGGAATCAGGCGCAAATCCATAAGCAAAGTAGACTTTCTGGCGACGCTTACTTCAGCCGAATCGACATTTCTAGGCCTTCTTCTATACCATCCACTGCGGCGGCTGTCTTCCTCCGTTCGCATCAATCTTTGTCTGGTTGTTGCTCTATGATCGCAAAGAGTGCGACGAGGCGCGGTGTCAGTGCCGTCGGCGATGAGATCCGAACTTAACGACGATATTCATGGCGCCTATTTACAACTGAGACACAATTTCACACAGTTTAAATTTGTTTTCATAATTTCCTCATGTTCGGCAAACGTGGAAGGATCCATGATGAAATGTCAAGCCCCATATTTTGGCAGCTAAATGTAACTTTGACAGCTGCTGCAATAGAACATTTGCAAAAAACGCTCATTGATATCTTCTCACCCTTCATTTCTACGTCATTGTAATCCCCAAACGGCACTAGATCTCTCCCTCCAAACCACCGACCCCCACATCTCACCAAACTCGCCCAGTAATCCACCATCTCGCTGTCACAACAACCTTCATTGCTCGTGCCAATTTCCCTTGACCTCTGCTCTGAGTACGAGTAAGTCTCTGCGCAAACCCTTGTCAGATAAATCACATCACTCCCACGCCACAAAAGCACACGTACCGATGTGTGTCTTCTCGACCAAGGACAAACTTGTGCCAATTCGTTAGATCCCCCTATGAGCAGCAGCAGCAGCCGCTTACCCAGATGGCCCCCACCCCTAGGACACGTAAACATTCAAGGACAATCGACCGACAGAGAGAAGAGTCAAAAATTAATTCTGCATCCAAAAACAGTCTTGATGACGGCTTTTATGAATATTTACCGTCGCCGCCGTCGCTCGTCGCCTCTCAGTCTGCATTCATTCTCGCAATTGATTGCGTTCGTGTTGGCTCGTTTATTGTTATCGATAAGTTTTCTTTTGTTTACTCTTCAGTTTGGGAGGTGGTAGGGAGGAGGCGGATGGAGCTGGGTTATGACTGACATGAGTATCTAATCCTGGCGCGTGTGTTCGGCTGGAGTTATTGGAATTGTGTGAGAATCGTTAAAGTAAATAGGAATTCATTAGTTTTGTTGTTCGAAATGGTCGCTGTTTATGTGCGAGGATTTTGTGTCACAAATCAGTGCTAATTGAGGTTATGACTTTGACGGCAAATGTCCTGTCACGAGAGACGCGTGAGGGAGTGATGGTGTGGGATGGCAAAGAGTGTGGATTCAGAGATTTTCAAAGTGGTTCAAGAAGGACTTGGGTTGCTTCACACATCCTCCAGCTACCACTTGACGCGTCGTGGTGACAGTTACTGCCCCAATTCAGAGGTTTTTCGAGTTTCGTTTGAATGTCGGCTTTATTTAAAACGTCACGTCATGACGCGTCTTGATGACAGTAAGTGTGTGGAACCAGAAATTGAGCATTGATGAAAATCTGGGTTAAATTTTGGCTTTCCCAAGCATCGTCAAAGCTTCAAAGTCTCGAAGGACTTGACGCTCTCTGACAGTCAGAGGACTACGAGGTCCTTTGGAATGCCACGATTCATAAAGGGGTATGGTTTTGTAAGGGCTTTGAGCTAGTTCACGTGGTAGTCTGTGTATGGATGCAGGAATTTTCAAACGGCTTGGACTACTGCTCTTGTCCTCCAGCTTCTTGAGCTTCACGACGCCTCTGGATGACAGTCAGTGCATACTTTGGAATCTTTGAATTCCGTTTCTTTATACAAAACTTGTCACCAACGAGCAGCGACTCCTAATGACGTGACGCAATGGTTGCGTCCACACGTTGGTCTAAGTGAGTTTCTGCTGTAATGCCGCCAAGGAGACTAAGTAATCATTGTCGCCTCGATCGCGGTAACGACACGCATTGGCTGCATCCACACGCTGCAGTAAGTGAGCCGCTGCTGTAAGGCCGCCAAGGAAACTACCTAATCATTGTCGCCTCGATCGCGGTAATGACATGAGATTGTCGTCGTTGATAGCCTAAACATGGTGGCGAACGCTGAGTTATCTCATAAATCATCAACAATGGATCCCACTCAAAAATTACTGCCCTGAACCTGTCATTGATTGGAATCTTGTCGAAGTTTAATCTCTTTCTGTTTCCTTGTCACGTTTCTCGATCTTGTTCAAATTTGCACCAGACTCCCACGGAGCTTGTAAGCATTTCGCTCCCATTTCCGTTCTCTCACCAACTCCGGGATGTGTCTTGACTACGTTGCTACCCACGCCACTTGTAGATGGCGTTACAAATCACCCACACTTGCAAATCTCCCTCAACATAAGATGCTTACACAATTATTCATTCCCTATCGCAGTGAAAGTGTAATAAACTGCCAAGTCCCGTCCTCGGAGATTGCACCACACAATAGCTTTTGATTTATGTCACTCCACCGAAGATAAGGGCCCCCAATCGAAACAAACAATCCCACACCGGCGGACGTCGACAGCCGCATGCTCATCCATAAAACACAAGCCAAATCCACGATTTATTAGAACCAATTAAGGCCACCTTCGGATCGCCGCCGCGGCCGACAGCGGATAGACAAAACCCGATCACACATCGGCCACAATCCGTGTGTGTGTGCCGCATCTTATCTCTGCCGAAGGGTCAGCGCACAGAGCGATAAGCCCAACCACATTCGCATTGAAGTAGGTTATTCTTAAGTCTTCCGCTGACGACCTGCTGCTGTCCATTGCGATTAATCTGTTGAGTTCGTAGCCAAAATGACGTCATGTTGAGCAGAGCATTGGGTGAGGGCCGACTGCCTGGTAGCCTAAGTCGATGTGAAGAAGGGAACGTCGCGGTCGACAAGAACTTTCAATTGAGGTCAAGTAAGTTGTTGCATACCGCCCGCCACATCGCCGAGAAAACAATTTAGCGACCGACCCAAGATGGGTCCGGTTCGGTCTGGCTGGACCAATGGCCAGTGCTGCACTCTGTTCAATTAGGAGTCCGAGATGTTTATTGCCGCCGCGCCGACATGATTCTCGTTCAAAGATTGATTGAGGTATTTACCGAGAGAGGGAGAGAGAAGGGACGAGGGTGAGGGCAGCCAAATGTCAACCCGAACAATCCCAGAACGGCACACCCATAACTGGCGACGATCATCATCATGCTGATCTTGGCTAATTAAGGAACTGTTTTTGTTTTATTTTAAAAATTGTCATTCCCAAAGCCATTGGCGGCACCTTAAGCTGTCAACAACGACTACTTCTAGATATGTCATCCAGGCAAACATCGGTAAATCCATTTCGTCGCCCGGTGGACGTTGACGCACCGCGACGGACGGACGGACGGATGGATGGATGGATGGATGGATACAAACAACCGCCGATGATGGTCCACAATTATGATTATGTACTTAAGGACATGTCAACTGGCAACTGGCATTGGTGACAATTTGTGGAATGTCATGTTGACAGTGATTGCTGGTTTACGAGTTGTAATGTGCGTTTGCTTGTGCGAGTGTGTGTGTGCGTGCGTCTATCATCCTACGCAGGATTTTGCCCGCACGGTCGACGACGAAGAGAGTGGCCCGTCGATGAGTGATCACACAGAGTCGTCACTGCGGCAATGAACGGCGGCGGTTACCCTTTTTTGGGACGCAAATTCTCTCAATTATTTTCATTAAAATTCCTTGTGCGCTTATTTGGCTGGACAATTGGAAAGCATTGATTCACGATGTAATTGATGATTGTGCATGTATCTTCTGATGGGGACCAAAGTTGCTTTGCAGAGTCCGCATTTTGTTGGAAGACCTTGCCACCAGGCGTTGGGAGGAGGACATGGTGAGGTTGAAGTGGGTCAGGCAGGATGCTTTGCGTGCTTTCTCTGCCGCAGCTCGGAAGCTCTTAAAATGCCTTAAAAATTTCACGAGTTTGAGGAGAGATCGTGACTCTTGTCTGACACTTATGATTGAGTCCACAAGATTCCACGGATAAGTGGAAAACTCATTCAAGCCTGCTGCGCATTCTTGAGACATCCACAAATTTCCATCGCGTTAAAAAGTAGCTCACCAAGCCCAGCATCAAGCAGCTTCAGCTCCTTGCCAAATCGGTTCAGTTGAATCTCCTAACCGTTCTTGACAGACGGCATATTTTCTTTCCGAAAACCGCTAAGGTGGTCAGTTTTCTCCATCGCAACGCCCTCAAGCACCACAATTTCCCGTGCCGGTGCCCCCGCTTCGCATTCCAGCAAACCACTATCTCATAACTCAGTCAAACACCGACAGATACACATCAAAGGCATTGCTACTAGACGCTGGCTGAAGTGGCATTCGTTGGATAGGCAATGCAATGCATTCATGCGTCGCAACAGTTGCAATGGCTTCCAACTTCTGCCATGTCGGCTGGCCTACGGCTGCTTTGAGTCGACTACGACTACGACTACGACCATGCCATCGTGGGTAGACGAATAATAACGGTTCATTGCAATATTATCTCTTTCATCAATCCATCGAATCAATAAGAAAAGAATCCGCCACCGCCTCTCCTTACCACCCAGCCGCGCACATCTCGGATCAAAACTGCACAACATCACCGCCGACATCGTCGCTCTGTTGTCTTAGCCGCGCGCGGAGACCGTCAATCGACCGTCGTCGTCGTCGGAGTTAGGATTCCTTCATCCGCCACACCGTCGTCTCACCGTCCAAATCGAATGCACGCACTATTTACGGCGATGCCATTGCCACTGTGTCTTGGTCAAAGGTATCAATCAACTCCCCAGTTCAGGCGTGGTGTGAGAGCGGGAGCTGTTGGCAATGCATTCCACACGAACGCGAGAACGTAGCTGGCGGATATGTTCACAAATGGAATTCATTTCCATCTCTCATTTCTGCAGAAGTACTGACTGACTGATTAGGTCGATACTTTGCGGTTCTATTAGGCGGCCTTGGGAATTGCAAAAAAACGAGCACGACACACCTAAGCGTACCCCAGAGACAGATCAGAAATGCAATAGAAACGCAATTACTGTTAAGGATGATGAACGGACAAACGAACGGATGCTCTTCGGCCGGCGATTGTACAGGGTTCACACAAAAGTTCTTGCAAGTCAATTGAAATTCAAAACTTCTCACTGGGGCATCAATCAACTGACAGCTGTCACTCAAAAGCTCTCATCAACGTCGTCTGCGTCGTAAACTGACTGAAAACCCAGACAAGCCAACGAGGACCGAAGAAAACGTTCGAATTTATGAAGAATTTTCGTCGCATTGTTGCATTGTTTTTATTGCAAAGACGTGACTGACACTGCACTTGGGTGGGAGAGAGAGACAGAGACACAGAGAGAGAGAGAGAGAGCAGCACCACTTAATGGCCCACAATTGGATTCCAATTTGATAGTCCTTCGCCCAATTTAATTAGTTTTTTCGACTAAAAACTAACGGCGCGCCACCATGTCTGCGAGAAATAATAAAAAAAAAAGAACTAAGCTCTTTGGGTCGTCGCCGACAAGTTCTTTAACCCTTGCTCGGGATCGATATTCAAATTCAAAAGTGGTCCTCGACAATGTTTTGACAAAACGTTTCCATTTTTTTTTGTTTGTTTCTATATTTTGTGTGAGCACATAGAACGCACATTGAGTTTCGAATGAATTCACGAGATGATGTGGTTGAGGTGGTCGAAGAGCAGAAGGAGAGGACAAGGGAACCAAGACGGTGGGTTACACTTGTCGAGTCGAGGGTATTGTTTGTGCGGCACACTTGCCAAGTCGAAGATTTATCAGATTTGTCGGAGATAAAAAAAATACGAAATGACACAAGTGAATGAATATGAAGAGTCAACAGAGATGATAAACGATAGACAAAAAGAAAGGGTTTGGGGTTAGTTTGAGAGTTGCCATGGTGTTGTGAATTCTTGAAAGATTTCTAAATTTCACTGAGTTCTCATTTTTTTGGGAGAAAAAAGTCCTGAATTTGGGACGAGGAATGTGGATGTCAGTGTTCTAAAGTACATCTTTAGACGGACAGTTTGAAGTCTGTCCTGAATTTCTCTTCATCGAAATTATAGGAATCATCTCCGCATTTCTAGAGAATGGCTTGTCCCAATTTTCCCGCTTTAATAATAATAATATAGGTGGCGCTACAGTCCGAGGAGGACCTGGGCCTAGCTTCTCAGCAACCAATCGTGTTGTGCGTGCTATTGTTCTTTCACGAGTGGAAGTGACCTACAGTTTAATGCCGACCCCGAACGGCGAAGTTGAGAAGCTTTTTCTAGACAGGAATACTCTTTAATCATTGTCAGTAACTCGAAAGAGGTGGAGCCGTGAATTATCACAGGTGGTAAATTCGGGTATCGAACCTGGCACTCTCTGCGTAGGAGTCGACGCACTTACCCATACGCCACGACTTTTCCCGCTTTATCTGATCGAAATTTGGAGCAGATTGATGTCTCATAAATGCATTCTCCTACATTTTCTGACGGTTGCAAATTAAGAACGAAATCGTTAGTTTCAAACTCCTTGAAAATGATGACCAGAGACGATGCTTAAGCTCAAGGGTCAAGGCAATACAACTGGCGACAAGCCACTTCCAGATAGTCCTTAATTGTTACCCCATCTCTTGCAAAATTCTCCAGAATCCTTATCCCACACCCCTCCCAATCGCACACACGTTCAAATGAATTCCCTTGAGTTCACCACCATTCATTACTTATGCAGTCGACGCTCGTCGAGCACTTCTCACTTGCCATCACAGCATGGCAACCCTCTCAGCAGTGTTTCGCATTTGAATTTGAAGAAATTTTCTTATTTATCTCCATGTCGCCATGCTAAGTAGTTGCCGCTGCCGCAGCAGACAGCTCCAGACATACGGCGGACCACCATTACCAACCGTACGTAGTATGTACATATCTGGGGAAATGTAAACAGAACCCATTCACAGGCGCATTTCGGATAAAGAACCCCCATCAACGAGAGATAATAATCGTCAAGTTGTAGAACAAGTTGAACTACACGACAGCTACACGAGCACAAACACATGTTGCCCTCCAAAGAAATGGAAAAACGTACCGAAGCCAAGGTATCTGCCTACCTGGGTCCGGCCTGTGAATGTGGTGCCATTAGAAAGTTTTGTGGTGTTCCTTGTTTTCCCCGAAAATCTGCAGAGCCCACTGAGTGCGAGGGTGGGTTGCAATGAAAATAACCCACAAAATCGGGGCCAGCAGTTCGTTCGTGTACTTGGGTGCGGTCAACTTACGGCTAAATAGACTCTTAAACCGAAAAGTTTTCATCCAATCTTGTGGGGCGGCGGAGGCATGCCACCAACCACCGAACCAGCGTCGTAAATAACCAACTTACCAACCACCCCACGCGCCACCGAGCTGAAAATATGCAATTCCAAGGCAGACGCCAGACAGACGGAGCCGAAGATTCACACCCCGATGCCTCCATTGCCCCCTCCATCCCCCGTCCGTTCGTCCCTTCCCGTGCAGAACGAACTGCGTCCAGGGAGGAAGCGCCTTTTCAGAGGGGATTCCTGCATCGGGGTGTGTGCGAGCTTCCGATTTGCCTCCCCCTCCCTTTGCCCGTTGGTCGTCGGTAGTGAAAAGGGCAATCAGCCAGCATGGAGCGTCATAGATCGCGGCGCACCATCATTCATTCCATTTTTTTTTCTTGCTCCTTCAATGGCAACCTTTGGGGGGTTGATGGTGGGGGCTTGATAGTTTCAGATTCTTGTCCCTTTTTTCCATGCAGAGCCGTCTGACTACAAATTGTTATTGCGCCACCATGCTCATGTGTGACTGTGTGTGCGAAGGGGAGAGAGGGTGGAGTGAGCGAATACACACCCTAGTGTGTAATAAGGGGTGTAGTTTACGCGCGACATTCGTTCGAAGGGATTGCTCACGATTCCTGGGATGGGGACAATTTCCAGTTAAATACTACCCAGCCCAGATCATATTTTCCTCCTCCGCGCTGCCCTTTAGCTGGCGCTGGCGACCCCTTGTTGTGTCATCTCTCTCTCCCCCCTCGACCCCTTCGTCTGTCATCCAGCCAGACGACATATCCTTGTGGAGCCACAAAAATAAAACAAAAACAGCAGAAAAATGGAAAAGCACAACGTTCTTCATTCCTGGCAAACCGAGTGGTGGTATGATGGTGGCGCGCGTTTGGTGTCCTTTTTGTTGTTTGTGTGTTGGTTTTTTTTTTGTGTTCATCGTTCACGGGATAGTTTTTAAAAAGGAACGTGAATGGTTAGTTTGACTGAACTTTCAGTCAGTGGAAATTTATTTTATGAAATGGAATAGGAATCAGTTGGTCGGTATACCTCGTCGGTGGTTCCATCGAAACAGAGTTGTGTTTGCTTTGTCGGTGGATGGATTTAGTTGTTTTGTGGCCTTTGAAGGAAGAATGTGATAATATGTGATATGATTCAGAGACTGAAGCGTTGGTATGAGATTTATCTGACGAGTGAGGCTGGTTGGTTTTTGTGAACTCGATTCTGACGTAGTTTTGATAACAAAGTACGTACTCGTCTAGTGTATCTGCAGTGTGATTTTGTGAAAATTGTGACATAATATGATCTAGGTGACCGTTAAACGATGTTCGCTGAGGATATACAACATTTCTGTGTTTTTCGTTAAGTGTATCTTGTGGTGAAATTGTGTATTTTGTGCCTACAAACATCCGAGGGACATGTGTAGTCACATTCTTTTTTTCAAAACGAACTTGATAAATTTTCGTCAAATGTATTTCAAGCGATTTTCTGTGTGAGGAGTGTGAAACATTTGTTGATTCGATTCCTGCTGCCACAATGTCTATCGGATTTCAAGCACATTTGATTCTTTTTGCACTATAAGTGTTTTTCGTTCAGTGTACCTAAGATCGCTGTTGCAGAATTCTTCACGGAAATTTTGCAACAGATTCAACAGTCGAGTACTTTATATGCTTTTTCTTCTTCAAGTGTTTCGTTCAATGTTTCTATGATGTCTCGCAGTGTATTCGTGATGTGAATTTGCAAAAGATTAATTTTGATTAGTTTTCTTCGACTCAATTTTTCACATGAAATCTTCGTCGGATCTATCTCGTTACCATTTCTTAAATCCAGTTCGTTCGAGTGAACAACAGTATGTCTAAATACGAACTAAGAAAAATTTAATTTTCGTTCAGTGTATCTTTAATTGAAAATCAGTATCTACGCTCAATTTCCTAGACTGTGTGTCAACAGAACCTCCTGTCCACTAGTTGCTTCTGATCAACGACAAATGTTTCGCCAGCAAACCTCACATAAAAATTTGTATCCACACGATCATAAACATATCCAGCAACATAACTCGCTCTCACTCTCTTAAGCCCCTGCTTCGTTCAGTTTGCACTCACCGCGAAGAGAGTCCAAACAGCCAACATCAAATCTTCGTCAAGTGTATCCACATGCTGGAAATGTTTCAAAACAAGCGATCAGTGTTAGAAAAACCATCAAAGCGCATGGTACGCGTATGAACTCGTCATTAGTCGGTTTTCCTCTACTATTTCGTCGTCTGCACACGTCGATCGAGTGTGTGCATGTAGACTTGTGTTGTTTACGTTCGCGATCGCGTTCGCTCGGTGTTTGCAGACACTTCTCTCTCATCAAGTGGTGTGTTATTTATTTTTGGGTAATTCATTTCGCACAAAGAATTCAAAGGATAAACAAATCTGATTGCCTGAATCAATAGAAGTATTTAATCGGATTTTTTTTTTGTTTTTGTAAACCATTTCGCGTACGAAATTAACTCTGTCCTACACACTGGATACAAATGAGTGCTCGCTGATTGTGGGAATTTGTTTTGCTTTCCGCGAGATACTGTGTATCTATTTGAATAAATTCTGTATTCAACAATTAGCATAAACGCGTGGCAAATGGTACAAACAACGGCAACCGTGCGCTGCTGTCCGCGGATATGCGATGTTATTCGCGTTACAAGCTTGTAATTGGTTTAAACGACTTGTTGTCTGCCTTCCTCTCGGTTGACCCATTGTTGTTTTCATCGATAATTTGTTGCCACAAAATCTCGTCCGTGTGAGTGTGTGTGCGCGCGTTTTTGTGTTCTGTTAAATGCTTAATTCTTTCCTTTTGATTACTAAATGCTAACGATTAGTTCCCCATTTGTTCGGTCGCGTCGGTTGCTCGCGTCGGTGGGTCGGGTTCAAGCAAACGGGTATTTGTGTTCGTGTACTCAACGAGACGCGACAATTGTGTTGTAGATTTGGATCCATTGTCCATTTTGCTATGCAATTAACATTCGTTTATGAAGTTAATCGGCTGTGGCAACACTGCGATGAATTGCCAGCTTGATCATCAGTGAATTGCGAGAAATTGGATACGGGGAGTGTTGTGTGTTTGGCTCGTCGTCGTTGTTGTCGTAATGAAGTGAGCTCTAGCGACGAGTTACGAAAAAAATCAACAAATGGTGCGTGGATATGGACCGAAGTTTGTTCAGATCGCCAAATCAAGCAACAACTGGCCAACAACCCCTTCACTCTGTCGGTGGCTGTGTTTGTGTGTTCATTTCGTTTTTTTTTTCGTATTCTTTCTTTGATTTTGTATTTCGATTGCTTCTGCGTTCGGATACAGAGTTGTTTATAATCAGATAATTGCTGGACTCATCAAGACAAATTTATTGAGTTGTTGTACGCAAAAAAAAAAAAATCAGAAAACACACTTCCTCTCGTCTGAGATAATGGAGACCAACAACACGTCTTCATATTTAATGGCCCGCCAAATGGAGACCATTTTTGGGCTGGCAAAACAATAAATTCACTTCTGTTCAGTCATCGTCGTCGTCGTTCAAGCCCACTTCGGTTGTGGGGGTACCCTCTGGAAACGCCTCTCCACTCCAGTCCACTCCATTCGACACAACCGAAAATATCTTGTAAATCATTGCTTCGAATCTATCATTAAAATTTGCAAATTCCATGTCATTAAGTATTTAAATGTGTAGCTTTTGTGTTTTATGCAAATTCAATGGCATTCCCACGAGATGGGATTTCCGCTCCGTCGAGTGTGATTTCATTTTGGTATCGATTTGTGAGCATCTGAGGATGAGTTTGTGAGTGTGCGTGTGTGTTTGACCTTGTTCCAAGAAGTGTCTTGCTGAAGATCACGAGCCGACTGAATTGGGTTTTTGATTGACTAGCACATGTCTATTGGCTTTGGTTGTTCATTGACTGCTTTGCATGTAGAAATGCATGGGTTTCCTTGTTGATTTAATAAATCGTTTGCCTTAACAGATGGATAAACAGACACACAGAGAGATACAGAAAGAAATGGCCACCCCCGTACCATTGGACGTGCCTTGAAGTCTTAATTGAACGGCCCACAATGAGGCATTTGTTCGGACTCTGCGTTATGACAGCACATAAGAGGTTTTATGTGTTCCCAATGATTGTTGTGTGTTAGAATCGCTCGTGGGCTTGTTTTGAATATTCTCGTTTTGATTACTGATTTGTGTTTGAATGGCTATCGGGTGCTTACGGCGAACTGATTGTAAGTGATGTCTTGTGATTGCCTTAAGCGGATTGTTCCCTTTTTGTTGTTCTTTGAGCGACTTGACACGGACTTCCGTAGAAGGCTAAACTTCCGTTGGGTTGATGTTTATTACACAAGAGACCTCTTGGTGTCAGTGTCAATCAAATGAGAAGGCGTTGATGGGGATGTTTGAAAAAGGTGCACCGTGGGAATGTGTGCCATGGGTGACACTTTTCGTCACGATTCTAGCGGCCTTACATCCTGCTAACCGACTTAGCTTTATCGCTTTTATTTACATGTAGTGGCGACGTGGGAAATGTCTTAGCAATCATGCCTAGCATTTCTTATCGCCATGCCAACGCACCTTTCTTGTCGTTGCGACATTTTCGCATCGTGTAAAGATTGGCCTCGGAAAGAAAGAAATAGGGTGAGGTGGTTCGGAGGATGGAAGGCAACAATGTGGCAACGTCAGGGGAAAGTGAGAAGGTGCCTAATAGTCTCGCCTTGTCGCTGCGACATTGTTGCATCGTGTAGAAGTCACGGACGTCCGTGATTTGGTTGAAGGGGCTTGCGATCTAAGGCACTTTCACGGCCTTAAGAGAGGATGTATGGCAACAAAGAGAGTTGAGACGCTCCAAGCTTCACCTTGTCGCTGCGACATTGTTGCATCGTGTGGAAAGCACATTAGAAGAAAAGAAAATTTGTTCAGGTGATTCCAAACTCGCCGCGACAAGGGCAATGCCAAGGCAAGAGAACTGAGACGTCCTTATCCTCAGTCTCATAATGTCGCTGCGACATTGTTGCATCGTGTGGAAAGCACCTCAAAAGGGGAGAACAATTGTTGAGGCGATTCGGAGGATGTAAGGCACCTCTCTCGCCGAGACAAGGACAATGCTACGTCAAGACAACATAGACGTCTTTATCCTCAGTCTCATCTTGTCGCTGCGAAATTGTTGCATCGTGTGAAAATCAATGTCTAAAGGGAACACGTGCAAGCAGTCACAACCGCAACCACAGTCTCTCTGGATTCCCCTCTCTGTTCAAAGGTCTCTTCTTCAGATCATCGCCATCTTCCGATCGAACGACTCTCCAGCTGTTGCTGAGAATATATCTCAGAAGTGAAACCACTATTTCTCCCACCGACACAGCATCCGCTTTGAACTCAATCTTCGATCCATTTCAGGCGCTTATCAACTTCACAAAATGAGTCGTGATTACGTTCGGGAATCCCTTTATATCCGAGCCTAAGATACTCAATTTCCTCGCCGCACAAGGAGAACAAAGCCACCGACAATGGCGAGGCAACTGTGCTCTCCTTAATGGACTCTCTGCCAGATGTTTCAATGAAATTGAAAAAAATGTTACCTCTCTCTTTGTACCTCTCTGTGCACACATCCACTTCCCACTTTTCCTTTCAAAATGGAAATTCCTTGAGACGGAATGTGACCATACGCCCTTCATAGTTTTTGGGAAGCAGAATTTTCGGAATTCCTTGCCGCCAGAGCGTTGAGGCACCACACGCCTCGCCGTAGAAGTTGTAGTTGCAGTTGCTCGCCTTATATGGAAGTGGTGTGAAAGAGAAATTACAGCCTAGAGGCCAGCCGGCCAGCAAATTTGCATCTACAAGCATGTCCATGGCTGCCGTGTCCACGTCATTAGACGCAGCTTAAGGAGCCGTTCGATGCTTCCGCATGCGAAAAGATGTCTTGCCTCTGCCGCCCATCCTTTGAAGCCGAACATTGTGTATTGTTTTGCATAAATTCATGCATTTCCCTTGAAGTCGAGCAACACTGTTGGCTTTGTTGTCACCAAGAACAGACACGCAGTGTGTGAGGGGCTTAATTAACGCCCGGACAGAGAAATGGCTTGGTGATGCAAATTTGATTTCCCGAATCAAATGTAGCTCTTCACGCCACCAGCTGTTCCCGAGGAGCTCTCCTAATGACTGCAGCGACTTGGTGGCATGTCGTCGGCGCATTTCTCACCTGGCCCCGGTCAGTGGTGCAACATCTGGTCGGGGCCAACCCCTAGGTTGCACCTTTCGATTGAGCAAATAGGAGTCAATCATGCGATGTGTGTGCCTTAATGTTCCCCCTCCTCTGACTCATGTGAGGTGACAACTAGGGTGCACTAGGGGGTAGATGAAAAGGAAAAAAAAAAGAGGAAAAAAAACTAGGCCACAGGCAGATGCTCCGGGTGGGTAGGGGCAACATTGAGGAACTACCTCTTCTCATTATCCTGCGACATCGTGTGTGCTTGTCTAGGGGAGGGCGGCTGGCAAACATTCTGCCACCCTGGCTGACAGGCTGGATGAGGAATAATGGGAACCGAGAGCGAATTGAATTTAATTACAGCCGCTCGAGCTACAGGATGAATTGTGTCCGAAGTTATGCTGGCTGCGAAATAGCATTTCAAATCTATGCTGGCCCAGATACATGTGTGTATCGGCTTCGTGCCACAGAATCGAACGTCGCTCTGCCACTGTAATGATGTCAGTCGGAGATAAGCGTGTCAAATGCAAGGCAGAGAGAGAAAAAAATGAATTAATGATGATGAGAGGTGGTGGATGTGAGGGTGGCTGTGTGGTGCTGTAGGGATCGATAGAATGCGGAATGGAACTTTGAAGGTTGATGAATTCGTCGGATATAGGGGTGGTCTGGCATTAGGAACGCGTGTTGTGTGCTATTGCGGTTGTGTGTAATTGAGGACGTAGTTCGAGGGAGGGGCATTCCATTTAAGAGGGCTTAGAGGTCAGCGCCATCTATTGATGGTCGTGGGGTTTTTGTCGGATTCATGTCAGGGACTTGCTTGACGTGGGGCTCCTTTGGACTGTTTTCCTTAATTCACGACATGGGGCTTTTATTCAGTCGTAGGCTAAAGCAGGACATTAAAGGGCTAATGACTGTCTCAAGTTGACCTTAATCGGACTAAGTGTCTTAACTGACTCTCTTGCTCTACAAACGTCTCTGACAAAGACCAGGTGGCGAGGCCTTCCTTAGAAATGCCAAATATGGTGAAGAATGAAGAATGCTAGATGGAGAGGCCATGATTTTAAACGGACAACCTACAGTTCAAGGTTGGTCTTGGTAGTCATTCCTGTGGTACCCCACAAAAAATGATTGAAAGCTCGAAGGCTGGCGAGGCTTGTGTTCTCAGTGATGCCTAAAAGAAGACGCACTTTTTTAAGACCAATGACAGTCCTAGTACTCTGTCCTGTGGTATCCCATAAAAACAGAAAGTGCTAGCTGGGAAGGCCTGCATTTTGAGCTGACTACAAAATAGGGAGCGCACATTTTTGGACTCACTGATGGCCTTAATTTTCATCCCTCTGGCATCCCACAGAAAATAAAAAAAACTGATAGCTCACGAGGCTTGTATTCTCATTGATGCCCAAAAAAGGGAACGAACATTTTTGGAAACAGGAACGGACTGAGTAGCCATCCCTGTGGTACTTCTTCAAACATAAGCCTCCTCCAAGACACACCCAATAGCTCAGGCCAATCATGGACCACCTAAGCTCCTCATTAGCTATCAAAATTGCACCCATCTGCCGCTTCATGCCAATTTGCCAATCCCTCTTTATAATAGCAAACCAGTCGACACTTCATTCACAATTGCCTCGCGTTCGAGTGGATCTTGCGAATCATTCAATTAACCAGTCATCAAGTCGTCGATCGCCGTTGTTGTTGTCGTCGTCGTCGACAGCTTCCGCCAATCGCAACAACCTCATCAAGTGCGTCCAATTGATTCTCCTTATCTGATCAATTAGAGACCGAAAATGCATGCCCAGGCACGAGGCATATCAATTGACATGCACCGTCGATAATTACAGCGCACATCTCTTATGCAGCTGACTATGCGACGCACCTGCAGTCGACGCGCCGAGCACTGTCACCAGCAGTTGTGAATGCGGTCCACTTTCTTCACTCGATTCACTTCAATTAAATACAATTAAGCGGTGTGAGGACGAACCTCCAGACGTTTGGCAGATGCTCCTCCGATGGCCACCTTGAACAGTGGAATTTTCGAAAAAAAAAAACAAAACCAAGCGCACACACATGCCGGACACACCATTGTATCGGTTTATCTACAGATGCTCTAGACGAGATACGCGACGCAACGAGAGAGATTGTACCCTTGTATCGCGTCTTATCTGATCTCCATCGGAGACCTCTGGAGAACAATTGCGGGCAATTAATAGCCGCAGCCGTTCGTTGGTTTCATTGTCCACAGGGACACCCGTCCGTTTCAGTGTTCCATGGAAAGCGTTTCTCATACACGGAAATCGTAATTCCCCGTCAACAAGAAAGGTCACATCGCAGTTGACATTCTCATGAATACAAAGCGAAGGTGTTAACGACATCGATGGTCAACTCTCTCAATAGCTGCACAGGCACGACCACAAACAGAAATCAAATACCTACGATACAAAACGATTGTGGTTCCTTCCAGCGAAACGAACGAGCATTTATCTATTCCGACATGCGATTGAATAAAAGTCGAATTTGTATGGTGATTGTCTTAGTGGGAATCCGATTCGGAAGGGGGCGGCTTTTAATTAAACGCGAACATTCCAATGAATCAACAAGTATCTCTTTGAATGAGGTCTTTAATGATTAGATGCGATTATGGGTTCTTGGTAGAGAGGCGGGGCAGAACAGTTGAAAATAACTGCTGCGTATATGCGCATATTTATCTCGTCTCGGTAAAGTGTGGCATAATTTGCATTTTATTGTGTCTTAGATTGGGATGGAGGGACGAGGAGGGAATTTGTTGTTAAGTGCTTTGTATCACTGCAGACTCGTTTGGGGATAGTTTATGATCTACTCTCGGGGTTTTACTGAATTTTTTTTTTTTGATTTCGTTTTTCTCAAGCGAAACCGTGTGACACATTTGAAATCTGGTGCGACTCTTTTAAGGGGCTGGTCTAGATAATCGGTGGCAGATATTGATGCTTAACCTGTATTTTTATAACGATCTGGAACCATGATGGCCCATTTGAGAGAAAAGGCCTGACTTAAATTGTACACTCGTGACATCGATGTGGATTTCGAAGAAGACAGTGTCCGCATTCAAGATTTTGAGACCTATGTTGAAAGGGTTAGACTAGAAGTGCCCATCAAGCCGGTTCGCCAAATCGATAGATCAGGCGACATGGTACGGAACAACTTGCACATGAACCTCGAAGACTGCTCAAAATGATCCCCTTCTCTTAGCGATATCCTTCCAGAGGATGTCCCCATTCACATCCTTGTTATCCTGCTGATGTTCGAAGTTTCCCAAATAATGCTCAGATAGTCCAATCAGTACAGCCAATTCTTCCACATTCCTTCCTAGTAGTTTCCATTCCACTTGCAGAAACAAGAATGGGTGTTAACTGGGAACCTTGTGGTACTCCACTTTTTTCAGCAGCTGAGCAGACTTCACACCTGAATCTGTTACAAATTCAACATCTCCCACAGTCTCAGCCGTGCCTTTCACTTATCTTCGCTCCATCGTCGTTGTTAAGCCATCCATTAGTACCCCATTCGATACAAAATTTACGCCGATCCCAAAACCATATCCTTGTCGAATTATCTCTGTCAAGGCATTACCATCTGCCACAGCTCTCTCAATTATTTTCCACTTTAATCTTTAAAAAATAAGAACGGGTGTTAACTGACAACCTTGTGGTACTCCACTTTTCTCCGCAACTCACCAGACTTCCCCCAATTCACTCCCCAATTCGACATCTCCCACAAAACCCCCAAACGTCTCTTTCACTTATCACCCCTCCCCACGGCGGCGGTCTTAAGTGCTCTCTCCAACAGACAAAATTTCAATAAAATTTCATTCACTTCCGTTTGACATTTTGCCCTGAAAACCAATTTCCCAACACGATCACCATTCACTCCACCACACTCCACTGCACCGCAAAAGGTCATTAGTGTCCCCATCAATCTGTGCGTATGCCTGCCTTCCGGTTCCATAAAATTGCCTCGAACTTCCAGATAGTGTAACTCGCGTCTCTCCGCGCATACAATTGTCAGCACTCTCGCGAGGAGGTTGATAAGTGAAATCTTTATTGGTACCCTCTGCTTGGGGGGAGGGTATCTGCTTAACTAAATTATTACCACGGTTATCTGTTTCTTCGTGTCTTCTTGGAACCTCTCGCAGCTCGTATCTGTGTATCTTTGAATACGATGTTTTGTTCCATCTGCCATCGATATCCCATTACATCAGCATCAACGTCGTCTCGGCTTACATTACACAGAAATGTGTCGAAATGATCACAGTGACCAACCGCAAGTGTCGATGACGACGCTTTCCGAGTGCTGTTGGCTGCAAGACCCCTCAAGAGTCTTCAATTTTGTCGGCTCTGTGCGAGCGAGCCTCTAAGGTACCCCCAGACGCATAAGGTTTCTGATTTATCCCACCCGAACGCAGCACTTGCCTTCGTCTCCGAAATGTATCTCAATTAATTCTAGAGAGCAGAGGAGAGGATACATTCAGAAAGATGTGTATCTAACGCATATGACTGATACATTATTTGTGAGTTCTAAATTTGGAGATTCTTTAATTAATGACAAGTGGTAGTCAGACGATCTTCAAGTGGTGGAGCCCTTCATGGATCGGTGCTGGTTACACGTACTCTCGCTGCCTGAGAATCAGACGATGCGCTGGCGGATGATGATGATGATGATGAGGCGGAGGTCAGGAACTAGTGAGATCATATTTCGATAGATGTGAACCACTTGAGGTCGAGTCGAGATGGGCTTTTTTCCCATTCAAATAACACTCGTGGCATTTGGCTTAATTAAATTATTTTCGGCTTTTTATGCGTTCAATAGACACTCGAAGGAATGTAGTCGTTCTCGAGTGGGCATCGAGTTGATAAGCATAACACACGAACTGGTTCACTTGAATTTTCACTTGAATCAGTGGAAGATGGCCTGGTTCAATGATGTGGATGGGGGCTGGTGGACGTGCTCGTCCAAGCGGCAGAGACTAACATTCCGTGGGAGTGGGCGAGCAGATATGAGAGGCTTTTGAGGTCGGCAGCGAGCGACTGTCCCTTGTTTGAGGGGAGGTTATTCGGAGAAATTTGCGCGGAATTTAAAATGTTGTCTTATGTCGAAAACGTGGCGCCCGAATTATTTTGCGCTGAATTCAAAAAGTTGTCTTATGTCGAAGACGTGTCGCCCGACTTCGACTTCGTTTAGGCTTCTAGACAGTTATTGCAGAGGAAGTCCAAATGCCTGAACTCATCTGCGCTGAATTTGAGTCACGAAAGCAGAGAAAATTTGTACAAAAACCAGAAAAAATATTCATATCTCGCAAATGTGGCGCCCGACGTCGACTCAGACACCTTGGAATGTTTACAGGCGGCAAATTTGTGCTGCTACATCTGTATACCTGTCTCTCAGATGGCGCATAGTCGATGTCGACGTCGCCTTCCCTTTAGTTGGAATTGTGTGCTGCAGGAACTCTTTAAGCCCAAATTCGTTTGCGCGTATTGGCCACAAACTTGGACCAAAAATTCACTAAAGTTGTCCCAAGCATAAAATACCGTAAGCACGGCTCTGGCATTGAAACAGAGGAACGTTTTGAGCTCAAATTTGTCTTGAATGCATATGCCTCGAATTGACGTAAAAAATTCCGAGAAATTTGTCCAAAATATAAAACAAGGTCATACCTAATAAAACGTGGCGTCCAGCGTCGACTTCACTCTCTTTAGACGTTTAGGTGGGCATCGAGAGCTATAGTTTTGCGCCCTAAATTGGCATGAGCTTTTGATGTCTCAACCATTAAGTTGCATCAGAGATTTTGAGAAATTTGTCCAAAAACTGAAAAATTGGCGCCCGGCATCCACTCTGCATTTGTTAAGTCTAAATTCTGTCCAAAACCTTGCATGCATCAGCCGTAAATTTGATGCAACAGTTCAGAGTAAATATTCCCAAAGCCACTTGCTTTTGAAAGGTTGCCCATCTCTCGAAAGCGGTTAAAATATAGTCGATTTCTCTTATACCGATCGTTTTGACACCAAGTCTGACCAAGAACTACATTAGCCTCTACCACCACTGCCCCACAAATGTGACCTAAACGCGTCCGCCATCAATCGTGCATCTCTCTTCAAATCCCTCATAAAACTAGACTCTCCCTTACAACCACTTTGAATGGCCATTTGAGCCTCATCAAACTCCGGCCACAAGATAAACCTCAGCTCATGCAGTCGCTCTCCCCAAGCCCATCTTCACTAATTGGTCACACTTCTTTAACGATCGCGTGTCAGATCGGTGAGATCGCTTAATTTCCTGTCCACGGTCCACACAAAACCTCCTCCGTTCGACAAGGTCTCCTCTCGCAGCCCATTTCCTCTGATTTTGATCTCAAACTACCACTTTTGAATAAATTACGCGACCGAAAGTCCAAATCACCGACTTTTGTCGATTAGGAGAGCCCATAAAGCGTGCTTCTGGGTGTCCCTTGACGTGACTCTCCACAGAAGCCAATCCCAAATCCCGATCGGAGTTAATCAAATTTTTTATATCACCAACCGCGGCTGCGTATAACGTTCACTGCCTTCGGCAGCTTCGAGGCCCTCTCGACAAAGCCCCGTTCTGGCAATTAAAGTCGCATTTGGAGTTGAAACCAAGCCGGAGATGGACTGTGAAGTTGCACTCGAAACAAAAAGCCCTCGTCGCTGCGTCGTGACAAGATCCACTTCATCGCTGACAGCGAGTGACGTCGGTAGTCCCGCGACGGAGATGTTGGCTAATTCAACATGAAAGTCAATTAGTGAGCAGTGCAACTGCAGCGCGCCTACAAGTGGGCTTACGTTGTGCTGCAACACGCCGCCAGTCGTCTTTGGCAATGCCGTGGTAGTGAAACAAATCTCGGTGCAAGGTCGCTGCTGGTTAAGTGAGAATTTAATCGCTTCGATATTGACACAGATCGCGTGGACGATTGTGTGAGAGACGTGACCGAGTTCGGGACTGCGCTGCGAACGGAGCTCGGGTGCTTGGCAAGTCTTTGAGTCATGCGTTGTCGACCTTGCTTGTGGTGGAGTTGGAGATAATTCTTGGATCTGCAGTTGCGTCATGATCTCTGAGTGAATCGAGGAGAAAGGGGATCTGATTCGGGTCAGGCATCGACTAAGTTCTTGTGGTCTCGTGACAGTCGATGTCTCTTGGGGGAGATGTTCAGATGTTCAGTTTCTCTGCGACAGCAGCTATCCCAGTCGCGACTGGGCCCAGTTCGCCGTCAACGTGGCCCAATCAACAGGCAAGATTCCTTTCACACAATTCCTCGAGTCCCACCGAATTGACTAGCACTCTCGCCTGCAACCAGCCAAAGGTCCACACGTCCCCCATTCCAATTGGAATTCCTCTCCCACCTGGCAATTGCATATCTCTCATTTGAATCTCCTGCGCCACGCAATAACAATCAAAGCCAAACCCTCGGCATACGCCTCCGATCGCAAATCGCACTGTCATTGCCTTCGGTGTGCTATGCCGGGCTGTGCTGGTGATTCGGGTTGTGTGTGATGGCGGTGGCGGTGGTCCTAGAGGTGCACTGTAATCACCACTTGCACTTGTCTTGTGGCCATAATTGCCAGGCCAGCAGTCGCCATCCCGCCGCCACCTCAGAAACCGGTCGAGTTTATTTTTGGCCAACCACACATGTGTCCATGGGTATTAATTAGATATTCCAATATCAGCACCGCCGCCGGACAGTGTCTTGGCGCCAGGGCACAATCGCAAAGACGGCCAAACAGCTAAATGTGTCAACACATCAGGCACTGGCCAAACTCCTACGTGCGACTCTGCACGGCTCCCTCTCGCGCTCGGTGGGGTGTCACCACGGTCTCTTCACTTAGCACACACACGATACCGTCGATAGCACGTCTCGTCTCCGGTTGTGTGACGTGTCGCGTCTGCAGCGCCGGCAGATGGCGGTTTTCCTCTCGGAAGTAGTTATCACACGAGTGAAATCTTTTCGCTTTCCTCCCCCCGTGGATGATGGACGACGAGGATGAGAAGATTTACGAGATGTGGAAACGCCAATTCAACAGCCATCCCTTGTCCGTCACTCCAGTCGTTCGTCATAACACACCAATCAACTGTCATTGCACGAGTGTGCAGGCATGGCCCGAATTGCTTGTCATGTCACTAATTAAGACCATCCCAACGCTGTAATGGTGCACTTCCGCATTCGGAACAAGGCTCGACTTTGTTCTCTCTGTCTCTCTCGACAACGCACCGAGTACATGTGTAATTATTCCATTTGCGAGCTGGAATCTTATCGCTTCTTGTCGCCGCCACCGCCGCCACACTGGCGTTGCTCGATGATGATGGTCCCAAAGGTCAAGTGCTGTTGCAACACAGCACGCAGTTGGAAATGGATTTTTTCTTCGCCGGGCCAAGAGGTTCTTGTGCCGGCGAATGACTCAGACACCGGATTGGGGACGGGCAGATAGTGATTTATGAAGAAGAGTTTATGGGCGTCTGGTGACTTTTGCTTTGCTTGTGCTGATATGTCATTCGTTGTGGCAGTTTGATAAGGGACGCGATAGCAAGTGGAACTGGGGCGGCAGGGCGTCTTGAGAGGGTGGTGAATGTTAAGTGTTTCTGTGAGTGTTGGGGGGTAGTCCATTGGAGTTGATTGCAATCGATTCTGTGATGTCGATTTTCGTGATTGTCACCACTTCAAGGTTTGGTTTGAAGGGCGATGGGCTGTGGCAATGATCTTCCTGCGAGAGCTCGAGTTAAGTCCATGATCGGGCATGAAGTCGTCCTGATTCTCGGCAATGGTCAAGTGATCCTCAAATGAAAACAGGTGATCGTTGATCAACTGGGTTTACTCTGCTTAGTGGTAGTAATGCACCACGACGCTTACCTGAAAAGTTCGCCTTGAAGATCAGAACAGGGAGAGATCCCAAGTGATCTCCGAGCAAGATTAGATCCTCAACTGCCACCAAACCCAAACCAACACAAGAATTCCCCAGAAAACTGACACCTAGGCGCCACAGTCGGCTGACTCCCTTCGACACACGACTTCGTGATCAATTCAGTCTAGTAGTGACTGATCGAGAGCAGTTCATCAAGATCCCTATCGAGTCGCCACCTAGTTTGCTGGCTGTCTCCATCGACCAAGTGTCAACTGAAATCCATGTCTCTGCAGTCCCCAGAGCATGCGCCAAACCAGACAGACTTCATTACGTGCTCTCAAATTGACACCATAAATCTCGACTTGGCTGCGGACAAAGCCACTCGCGCGAAACAACACAATTAAGAGCGCAAGAGAGGCAAACAACAGCAAACAAAAAGTGGTTCTTCAGCTCTCGCAGATCGAGTTCCAAATCGATTCAAGAGATTAGCCAACTATTGGCCAACGATTCCGATTCCGATTCGGATTCGGATTCGCGTCTTTGATTTCAATTCCAACAAAAGGCGCGCAGGGTGGCTGAGACGAAAATCCGGTCGCCTACATAATTCATCTGGTCTCGCGCCAGCCACGACCACGACAGCGACGATAATCGAAAAGCTGTTTCCTCTTTTTGTTTTTCAAGCTTCCAGCGCGACACTATTAATCACAAGCAGCCGCCGCCGCCGTCGCCGTCGCCGTTGGAGCACAAGCCGCCCCACTCTAAGCTCCAGGAGAAGAGGTTTTTACTTGGATTTCGCGCGAGCGCGCCGAATAAGGAGCACATTCCTAACTGTACGTGTATGCGCGTCCAAAATGCAAGACTCCTACTGTCACTTCCATCGATCATGTCAAAGTCAAATGTCAAATGCCATCAATCTTCGGATCGGTGACAGTATTGCACCCGGTACACAGGCGGCCTCGGCCGACTGATGGGTCGACCGGGCGTCTTGGTGGAGCGATGATTTTCCCCTAAATTCGATTTGAATACCTCTTGGTGGTTCATTAGGACGGCGGCAGCCGATAGAAATCTTCCTCGTCCGCGGAGTAGAACAAAACTTTCACAACCACCGCCTGCGACGCGCCATGCGAGCGTCGTCCGTCGTCCTATCCGTGGCCATCGGTGGCACGGCGCGACGGCGGCGGCGTGGAAAATTCTACACCAAATTGGAAAATAATAATAAAATTCGCGCTGCATTGTGGTCAGATTTAGTTTTTGTCTCGCAGCGGTCCTCACCGTCGTTGTCGTTGTTCATGCAAGGCTTGGTGAGAGTTTTGAATTACCTTCACCTGATGCTGGTGAGAGAGATGGTGTGGCTATGGTTGTGCACCAGACTGCTGCATGGGCGCGGGGGGAGAGAGATTCGAGATGGTGTCGACGTCGTCGTCGTCGTTGTCACACCGAGGGAATGCAGGTTGGCTGACGGCACAAATTGCGATTAAATTACCCTCATCCAATGTTGCGTAGACGACAGAATGAGAGAGTTTTTCGTTTGTTTCGACGTATCTGGGCACAAGTGGGAATTGGTGGGTCATTATGCGGATGTGAGGCTCGTGTTACATTCCGGGAATTGGGTATCTCTCGGATGGAATACATGATGTACGTACGCGAGTACGAGTACGTGCGTGAAAGTCTTGACTGTGCGGTTTCGCTCTCACTCGGTGCGCGGGGACACTGACTTTTCGCTTTGAATTTTGAACTACTCTCTGGAATTTGACTATTGAGATAAACTTGGAAGTTGCTCCAATTTTTTTGTGAAATTTTCGTGCGAATTTATTGTTGATGTAGGACGAGTAGGAGATGGCGGTTAAATTAAAGGCTCGCTGCTGAGAGACATGATGGATGGGGTCTAGATTGTCGACTGTCAGGTGATGGAAGCGAGTTCAGTCCTCGTTCCATGCTTTAATTGGGCGTTTTGGGAAGCAGTTCACTGGTCTGAAGCTTGAGAGACTGTGTATATTTTGATCCACTCTTGATGATGACCCTTGCTTGGAATGAATGAAGTTGACATGGAAATTAGTCCTGGAATGCGATGGAAATTAAAATGTCCTCGGATTCCCTGCCAACCCCTCCTCATGATCAGCACGAGGATCTTCTTTAAAGATCTGAATGATTCAATTAAAGGTTACAATTTGAGATCAAGAGTTCATCGGATTTTTCGAAGCTATATACTTATTCTTAAAACATGTATAAACGGCATCTCTTGCCATTTGAAGTGGTTCAGAAACATGCCAAAGGTTGTTCGAAACAAATGCGCTTTACTTCCAACGGAAAATGACACCTCTAGTTGACCGACTCACTGTCGAGTGGGAACCATTTGAAAGACGTGGAAATTTGTTTTTTTTTCAAACTTCGTTCTTTATTCAAGTTCATCTCTAACTACATTATCAGTCCTCAGTGGGAATTTTAAAAATAGGTTCCACATGTGCCTTTCAACTTAACCTCACAAAGCTTGTACGTCGCTAAGGACACTTACTGTAGAGGAAGACCCAGGACCTTGGCAGTTTTGGTCTCATCTAAGCTCTGCTCGTCTCCTCCTCCATCCCCTACCCTGCTCACACCTCCACCTCTCCTCTGAAAGCCTTGTCTCGTTTTAATTAGATTCCCAGTTAAATCCACTCCTCCTCCCCATCTGAGTTGAATGACTCGATTTAAAAGCAAAACACAAAGGAATCCCCATCGTCTTCAAAAACAATGATTGTCTCCCCACGCGTCGATAAGCGTTGTTACCATTCCCCCTTGTATCAAACTGGCCCCGCGATGCCACAACAAAGACTGAACGCGCGTCGTCCGGCTAATTGAACAAACGCACAGCCAACCAACCAACCAACCAACAAACCAACCAACCCATCATCTCACACGAATGCGCGATGTAAATTTGATTATGATTGATGAGAATTTAATTTCCCCACATTCACTGACGATCAACACCGCTGCCGCCGTCGCCGTCGCCGTCGTCGTTGTCGTCGCAGTCGTCTCAAATCTGTAACTTCGTTCAATTCTAGATCGCGTGTGCACCGTGCAGTGTCAAAAATGAGAACTAACTCGTGACGCAGCAAAAATTCTTCAAAAAAACAATCAAAATTTAGTTAAACAAACGTAATGTCTGTGGTCCGTCCGCAACCACAGCCGGGGACTCACCAGATTCACGATGGTTACGCAACAATTCGAACGCGCGGCCTGTGTCGGACGCGGAGTCGGGCCGCCGAGCAGGTCGAACGGACGAGGACCCTCTCGCTGAAGAGTGACTTCAGCAACAGCAGCAGTTGTAGCAGCAATGGCACGGCAAACAACAATAACAACAACAACGACGCGGATTATGTCCCGAAGCATCATCCGCTCGGGGTCAAGGTGGAGACGCCAAGCATCGACGGTGAGCCGCTGTACTCCAGCCCGGGCTCGCTGATGGTGTGTTCGACATTCCGGCCCTCGTCGGAGTCCTCGTCGTCGTCTGCGCTGGGCGGCAACGGAGCGACGTCCGAGTACCAGAACGTGAAGAAGAACTCCCGATTCTCGCTGGACTCCCTGCACAGCAGTGCGACACCAAAGACCCCCGACTACGTGGCGGAGGACAATATCTTCCTCTACTCCGAGCCAGAGTCCCCCCAGCACATTCCGTCGAGGAGCGGAGCTGCCGGTGGCGGAATAACGCATTCCTTCGACGAACTGGAGGCGTACTCGCCGGGGAACATCTTCGAAATGCAGGATATGTCCGCCTCGGCGGTGGAGCAACGCCACCGGCCGGCCGTCCGTTCGACCGCGATGCAGTACAAAAGGGCCCAGTCCCTGGTGGACAGCAAGAGGTTCCTACAGCCCACCGCCACCACGCAGTTCACCGGCGGCAGCAGCCCAGCAGAGGATCCATGTACAAATACCGAACCAAAGACAAGCTACAACTTCTACAACTCGCAGACGAACTACTACCAGCCGCTGGACATGATCACGGGGCCGAATCGAAGTTCGAGCGCTGAGATTCTCGAGGACCGTCGGCACAGGCTGCACCGACAGCATCGGCTCTCGCACGAGACCGACGCGTCCAGCGAGGGTGGCGCTGGGTGTGATCCCGATGAAATACTGGTCGTGCCCACAGCGATGCCCGTGCTGATGAGCAGCGATCGACGATATCACACCTTGGGCCACACACGAAGTCACACGGTTGGCGGTCGCATGACGGGTTCCATGGTGTCGATGAATGGAAATAACAATCAGTCAGCGGGAAATCTTTACGATCCGGTGGCATTGGACACGATCACAACAATGGATGCGGGCGGTGATGTGATCGCTCTGGCTCCGGAGTATGTCGATCCGTTGGACTTCAAGATCGGCTGTCAGACGACGCTGCGGAGTAAGCCGATTATACCGTGGTACGAGCTGGCCATTCGGAAGGACTTCAAGCGGCAGAGCTGTCCCCCGATTGGGAACGGAACCGGAAATAAGGTTGGTCTTTAATTACTTTTTGTTTTTCTTCTTTCCATTTTTTTCACAATTTAAGACGGGCTTAGTTTGATGGATTTTGAGCCAAGATCGAGCAGATCAGTGCCTCCGTTGGGGGGCTTTAGAAAAAGCGGTGCGTTTCTGAAAAGGAGTGAGAACTGGTTTTTTTTCCCATTTCATGAGCTGATGAGCACCGATCGACGATATCACACCTTGGGCCACACACGCACCTTTTCGATTTAAAGCCGCTTACAAGAGACCGTTGGTGAGCTCCAGACTCTTCCTCTGCCCCTTTCGGATATGAGGGGAAACCAGTCTAAGCCAGGCTTTTGAAGCTTGACTTGAAGTTGTTCATCCTTTGGCAGGCAGGTTTCTGGTGCCACAGGGCCCCACGACAGAACTGGTTGTTGGCTTAGTTAGTTAGTTAGTCTAACAAGTGTGAGCCTCCAGTGCTGGGAGATCGCTGTTCCTAAGCCATTTCCGGAAACGCGAGCCATTTCGCTTGATCGATTTTCCGAGATCCATCTTTTTAAAGCCCTGTTGGAGCTTCAAACATGTGCCAGGATGGTAAAGCCTTTCAAAGCCCGATTTGAAGCTGATTCATCCCTGAGACCACATTTGGCGTGCCATCAACTGCAGCCTTCTGGTATCGCAGGGGCTGATGTAAGGACCAAGTGCTAGTGGATTTAGGGTCTCTAATCGTTCAAGATCGATGTTCCTAAGCATGTATTGCAGCCCACTATTTAATCCATAGATGTGAAATCTCTTGCACAGACAGTCGTAGAGCGCTTTGCAGCTCTCTATCATCCTAAGCAACATTTTAAAGCCCGACTTGAACCTGATTCATCCAAGACAAGACGTCGGTTGTCTTGATTGAATCCTTCTGCTGTCGAAATGGACGGAATACGAGTGCCTTCTCAACTAGCTGTGCCCACTGCGACAAGATCTCAGTTCCACTTCTGCTCCGCCGTCTCTCTCTCTCTGCTTTCACACGAATCTCAGATCTCCAAAAGCGACTTAATCCATTTCCCGCTACGGCCATCTGGCTGCCATCAATCTGCTTCCGGAATTATGTGCTGTACCTCGTAAAACCCATCGCTTGTCAAACGAGTTCTGTCGCAGTGTCTCTCGCTCTTCCTATCTCTCTCTCTCTCTCTCTGTGTGTTGCAACGTCACTGTAATCCGACTTCTCCTCAAACAGAGTGTCATAAATCTATTTTTCAAATTGTTAAACGTCCAGAGAAATCGTCTCGCGTTTTATCGCATATAATTGCTTCGCTGCCACTTGAGCAAACACACTTCAACCAAAAAAACATGCCCTTCTCGTCGTTTTCGGTAACTCCGCCCTTTCTTTGCCCAGATGGCTCGACGGAGACACTCGATGGAGAAGGAAATTGTGAAGAAATCCACCAGACACACAACACCACAGCTCAGTCTAATTAATGATTTTGTAATGAACCACCCGACGAATGGGTAAACACAAAGCCCGACCAGACCGAGTATCTTTGCACTAGTACCCGGCAGGTATCGCCGCGCCGCCGCCGCACCCATAATCCCAAACAACTACTCTCCGCTCGGTGTTTACCCAAATGTGCCAGCCCAAAGACACGCCAATCTGCGCTGTGGATCTTCGGGCGTTGCGTTGGGGAGAATGGAGCCAGAATTGAAACGTAACTCGGTTCGCTGATGAACTGAAATTTCTCACTCACCTATGATCGATTGCAGATTGCAGATACATTTCCCATTACCGATTCACATCTCGTAGATTTGCATAAATCCATCCGTCGTCGCCCGGTTGCCTACTCAAACGTGCGGAGTGTGTAACGAGGCCAAATGCGTTTCAATTTCGTTTCCCATCGACGAAGGTGACTTACAATCTCACGCGATATTTCGATTTCCATTGATGGGGTGTGGATACAAATATCAATTCTATCCAATTTCATCTCATCCACGGCTGTCTCTCCATGATCGCAGTGCATTCCCAATTTACGCACGGTGTATCAACTGGGTCAGATGAGTGACGAGACAGGATCGATGTTAAGGTTGCTGCATGCACGTACGTACCGCTCAATGGTTGTCTTGCCATATTCGAAGTGGCGATATACAATGTACACGACGCGCAGTGCACTCAGTTCGTCAAATGCAATTACTTGCAGCACACAAATGTCGTGGGCTGATGGACTGGTGGAAGACGTGTTAAGCACTGGAAAGGCGAACTCGTGAGAAACTTTTGTTTGTTCGGCTCCTGTAAGTGGGGACACTAATTGAGTGACATTCTGTGTGACTATGAGTTTTGGACTGTGCTGCATCTTGCTGCTGGCTAGTGTCACAATGACCATGTGGTCTGGTCTGGTCGATTTGGTGTACTTGTCGCCAATCAATCTACACCTCAGCTGCGCCAATTTCGTGTTTGCCATGGATGTTGATTGATGCTGGTCTTAAGGTGACACTTAAGATCGGCTGAGGGTATTAGCTGAAGGAGAATGGGTGGGTGCTTGACCTGGTGCATTCTGGTGCAAGGTAAATAGTCAGGAACAATGGGTGGAGACTTGATCGCGATTCTAAGTCAGTGGAAGGCGGGGATTTAAATGTTTTTTACGGAATGCAAGCTGGTCCTGGCGTTGATCACTTTCAATGTACAGAAGCTGGTCTGAAATTTGAACGAAAATTTGGTCGGAGACTTGATCGGAAATTCTGTCTAAAACTTGATCGAAATTTGGTCAGAAACTTGATCAAAAATTTGGTCCGAGACTTGGTCGAAAATTTGGTCGCAGACTTGATCGGAAATTCCGTCTAAAACTTGATCGAAATTTGGTCAGAAACTTGATCAAAAATTTGGTCCGAGACTTGGTCGAAAATTTGGTCGGAGACTTGATCCAAAATTCTGTCTACAACCTGATCGGAGACTTGATCGAAATTTGGTCTAAAACCTCATCGAAAATTTGGTCGAAGCAAGGTAGCAACGTCAGAAAATATCAAAAGTTGGCAGGAAAGCATTCATTTTCGGAAATGCATGGGAAGCCTGAAAGTGGCCCGCAATGGAGGACAGCACCACCACTGTTCTTTCCAAATTCTCCAATTGGATCTTCCCAGGGTTTTCGTTAAATTTCAAAGGGCACTTGTACGATTCAGGAATTTCAAAATACAACAATTTCATCAAATACCACAATCCCTTGCGCCACTAGCTCAATAGAACATCGTTTCGGAGCAAGTCCCCCTCACTTAATTAACAAACATTCCTCAGCACATTTCGTAACCCCAGCTTCGTCCCTTCAACGCTCCCTCGTCCAACATCCATTGACACCCCTCGTCTGTCGCGTTGATTGAATTCGAAAATCACTCTGACTTGGGGGTTTCTGTTACATCGCCAGAGTAGTGCCTCGTAATTGATTCCATACCGTTGTTAAGTGCCAGTGACTTTCTAAAAAATTCCTAAACATTCATTCCATGAAAATTCATCATATCGGCCTGTGCCAGCAAACTTCTGACAGCAGACGACCACATCACCTCCGCCAGAGCTCAGGGGGGCCACAGATCACGCCACAGAGCACGGCACTCGCGGATAATGAATGCGAACGTCATCGGCATCGCCATCATCATTAGTTGCGACATTCAGTGTGCGTTTAATTAGTTTCATTAGCAACACTGGCTGGTGAATAAAATTAAAAGCAGTCAAACGGCGCGACGGGAGCTTAACGACAAAAGTACGACATTATTTCTTAGCCTAACCTACTTACATCCGGCGGACGCGAGAGTCTTGTCGAGCGGGGGATGGCTGTGCACAGTTTTCAGTGTCACCTGAAACGTGACGTGTCATGTTAGGTGTCACCTCGGATGCGTGTGTGATGAGAGATGCCGGATAATTGGTTGTTCGAACGAGTTCCGATCGGTGGGAAGGATCCGATCGTGTCTAGTTGAAATCTTTTTCATGTTTATTCCCGCGATTAGATCTTGATCTCACTTTTGCCATCGCAACTGGTTTTGTGAATTAAAAGATGCGATCGCGAACACCTTCCGTTCATCAGTCAGTGATCGTTGGAGGAATACAGACGGTTCTAGTGTCACTTGTTTTGAATTTCCGGTTTGTTCAGCTGATGATGTCATTCATGTCCTCGTCGAAAATTTATTCAAATCGAGATCCAAATCGATGCTTAACAAGAGTCACATGATTTGCTAGCAATAAAAATGATTTTCAAATGGAATGTCAAACCGACATGGTTGGCGGTGGTTCTGTTGGAGATTATTTCGTGTCTACACTAATGAGTCGTTTGTCATTCTATTTTGTGGTCGTTTGGCCGTGCTTGTGGTATGACGCATCTCCTTGACTCGCGAGGCTTTAATCCGTCCGACTGGATCTCGGCCTTTAAGATTTCGGCATCAAAACGCAGCGTTCTTAGTTTCCACGTTCGTTCATGCTTTTTCGAACAAGTCTCTCTCTTTTTCTTAAAAGAAAAAACGTTTACAGAAAACTTAATTCTAACAAAGTGGCATCCCTGCCAGTCACAAACATCACCTTCTCCCATCAATCATGACCCCGTTTGACCTTCTGGTTACATGAACTGCATCCAAATCCCCTCATCAATGATGATGAATCACCATGCATCGAAGGAACAGGTCAAAAACTCCTCGCCGATGGAATTGCGGAGGGCTGGAACAGTGTTCCCAACGTCTCAACCGGAAACATAATTACTCAAAACTTTGTCGTGGGGTCCCTCTCTCTCTCAACCACCGCAGGGCGTGTGTTTTCCTTCGATTCGATGACCTCTCCTCGGGTGAATTCATTTCTACCTGTTTTATCAGAACGCTGCAGGTGCATCTACTGTTTCGCCGGCACCCCGTCGTAATGGGAATTTCTAATAACACCGAAACGGACTCGTCTCCCTCGGGACACATAAATCCACGTCATTGTTGAAGTGGATTTCATAATTGAAGTCGATGCCGCGCGACTCCTTTGTGTGGGCACACGAGCGACGGTAACTTTCTATTCGACGTCATAATCACCCGAAGCCTCGGCGGGCGTTGAGAATTGGGGATGCCTTCTAGCGCGGCAGCGATTCGTTTCTGACCTACACCCACAGTCGAGCGACGATGGTGGAAAATCAATTAATTCCTGGAACTGTGCAGTGGAACAACGCAATTCTGCATGCTCCCGTAAACAAATTGAATTCCTTCGAGTGAAAATGTCGTCGCCCCGTGGATTATCGAAGCACGAGTTATGATTGCATTATGCTCCTTCAGTTTATTTTTGGGGCAGATTTTTCATCGGTAATTGACGCCTTCAGGCTGCTGCCGGTGTGCTGTATCCTCCCGAACGACGGCGGTGGAAAATTAATTGAGTTTCCCAACAGTGCGGGGGCGGAGGAGAAAGTGACGCAAACTTTTTTTTAATGCGATTTGCTCTTGCCGTAATCCGTCGACGCGACTAGACCGCGAGCCGATAGCTTGGTTTGGCATGGATTTCGAAGCGAGAACAAAAGCTGCAATCTGCTGCGACACCTTCTGGCGTCGGTGGGTCTTTCGGTGGGAACTGGGGCTTAATCGAATTGATTGACGTGCCTGTGCTGGAGAGCGGTTCAACGCTAATCAGTGGATCTCGTATTTGTTGTGTGTAGGCCCGGCTGAGGTGACTCTGAATGCCGAAGTGCACAAGTGGTGTGTGCATACAAATAAATCTGATTGCTGTATGCGAGGGACGATGGCGACGGCGGCGGCGAATTGATTAACAATCTGCGGGTAAGGGACTGACGGATCCATTGACAGATAGATTTGTTGTTAAGCAAGATTTTCGATTTGCCTGCAGTGAGAGTGGATGTGGTGAGTAGATTGAAGGTGGTCTCGGGGATTTGGATTCGAATGAGGATTCCTAATTTGAATTCCATTAGTGCTTCAATTAATTGTGTGTTCATTAATATTCAATTGGTTTTTGAGAGTGGACACGATGAGAGACGTTGCGGGTGGATAGAAATGAGACATTGCCAGGAGGCCAAGCAAATGGAAGATAGATTGAACTTGAATCACTTATGTGACTGACCATCCTCTCAAGTGTCTCAGGAGATTTGGAACAGGAAGACAGGCCTCAACTGATGCTCAGGTTTACCAATCTCATCCCGACTCACTCCCTGAACATGAACTTCGGCTAGAGAAAGTCTTTGAAGATTGAGGTCGCATTGCATGCCGGATCTTCTTTTCAAAACCTCTTCAAGTTGGTTCATGTCCGGGATGGAACGAAAGCTAGATGGCGCCAGATCTGGTCCACATTTTCCACTCGTTTTTTTGGTAAGCAAAATCCATTCAAGTTGGTTCTTATCCAGGGTGGAACGGAGATTAGATGGCGCCAGCTCTGGTCCACATTTTCCACTCGTTTGTCTGTCAAACAAAATTCATTCAAGTTGGTTCATGTCCAGGGTCGAAGGGAGACTAGATGGCGTCTTCTATAATCCTCATTTTCCACTCGTTTGTCGGTAATTTCGTCTCACAACCATAATCTCAACCATTTGCAAAGCCAGTTCATGGGAGGGTGAGAACTAGATGGCCCCAAATTTCAAAACTTACTCCTCTTTGTGGAATGACCTTCCTCAAGAGTCTTTCTCGAAGCAGGGTCCTTCCCCAAAAGGGGCACAGAAACGAAATTTCTTGAATTCTTACGGGAATCATCACCTTGTGGAGCAAAGAGAGTCCGTCCAAGCCATGACACTGCCTTCGTAACAAATCACTTCCGTCCCATCGATCAGCCATCCAGACACCTTTGTCTAGTCCCCCAGTCTAGCCAAAGCTGCAACCATTAACCATGTCAATACCATCCCAAGACCTTCATCCATTAACTTCCCATTCACTTTTGTTTTCTGCCTTCTTTTTGTCCATTCCCCACACGAAATGAAGACCTCACATTCGACTAGGCCCATTCAAACTCAAAGTGAAAGCCCTCATAGTTTATAGACTTGTTCTGAATAGATGAAGACCTCTTAAGACGTCGGATTATTAAATAAAATCCATAAACAACTCCAGATTCCAGCTCGAAATCGAATCGAATGGTGATGAAGCCGCTGTCGGTACATCCACACTGTGATCGTGGGCGGCGGCGGCGGCAGCAGCTACGGCGGCATCCTCCGCTCACCGTCATTATCATATCCCGTATAAATTTCAAAGTTAATCTTCTGCCTGATGATATCTCTAATTATGTATCGCATTTCAAAACCGTTGCGCGGTTCGAGATGAATGAGACAACCGCAGAGTCGCCACCACACCCCGTGTGCCTTGCCTTGACGCTTGAAATATGTATCCTCTTTGTTTGCGTGTTTTTTTTTTTTTTTGTTAGCAAAGTGTTTTGTGTATTCGAACATTCATTCGTGCAATTTACACTCGAGGTCTTTCGGTAAATCAAAACACGTTCTTCCCGCCTCTCGTCCTCGGAAGTCTCTAGATAAGAGCCGCCGTTCGCTATCATCGTCAATGTCTTCTCGAGTCTGTCTGTGTTTTTGTGCGCTTTTGATATTCTCTGAACGTATCTGGTTTGTTTTCGGCGTGTATCCGCGTCTGTTTTGCCCCAAAAAAACCTACATACCTGTGTCTCTGCTCACTTGTGGCGGTTTAACAAGTTTTATTTATCCGTCCCGCGCGCTGTTTCAAGGTCTTCACATGTGGATCCAATCAATCGACTCGAGCACAGGTTGATTGGTTCGAGTCTCCGACTATTAGAAAGTAATCGCATGTCAATTATCTTAGAACAACATTCTACATAGCTGCTTGCTGCTGCTGCCTCTGACATGCGTCATGCGATGGCTTTTCCTGTATCTCATTCTAGCCGTTGTCATTAATCAATTAGAAATCTGTAATTAGTGGCCAGTGTAGGGTGGGGGAGGGGAGGCCAGGCCAGTGTTTGCTCTGAGGCATTTAATTGCATTTAATTCTGTAATCGAGTCGCCGTGGGCATTTTTTCGCAAGGCAGCCTCCCGGTTGGTCAATTGTTGTAATTGGGCACAGATTGAACAGCTGGATTGTTACGAAAATATTTGTCTCTCTCATTCGTGCGACGACAGTCCGAAGAGATCGCTCTAATGCCTCGGGTCTTAATTGAGCCAAGAAGTGTAATTTGAGTCGACCTTCCTTCAAGTGAAAATATTTGCCATTCGTCTTTTAATCATAGGCAGTATTCGAGGGCCAGTTCGTTTAACGACTCTCTGACAGCTAATGGAGGGTCCAAGTCCGAGGTCTGTGATGGGATGGCACTCATTCTTGGGCGGTTAATTGGAGGCCCGAGACAGAGCTCTGTAATGGGACTCATTTTAGAAACTAAAAGCTACTTGACGCTAATTGAGACTGTCTTAATTAACTCGATGCTGCTTTGATGGCTGCTGCTTGATGGGTTCTATACGTAGTTCTGCGATTTTGACAGACGATGAGTTTCAAGGTCTTTCGCCATTTGAAGGTCTGAGGCTTGGTGGGGCTACATGGAGTGGGACGCGACGGAAGCTTGACTTATGACTTGAGAAGATCGTTTTCTATTCAAAGATAAAAGAGGCACAAAATCAAACGAAAGAGAAAATTGAAATCGAAAGGACAGGATCAGAATCTCCTTTGCAAGACATGATCTCAAGAAGATAGACGATACGATTGGAAGTAGAGAAGGACACACTCCGAAGAAGATACAGGACACGATCGGATGTGGTTACACGACACGATCGCAAGTAGAGAAACGACAAGGTTTGAAGACTAAGAAGGACACGATCGAAAGCAGAGAGACGACAAGGTTTGAGACGAAGGAGGACACAATCGGAAGCAGAGAGATGTCAAGGCTTGAAAATGAATGTGGATACGATCGAAAGTCGTTAGAGGACACGATCGGACGCAGAGAGACGACAAGGTTTGAAGACTAAGAAGGACACGATCGGAAGCAGAGAGACGACAAGGTTTGAGACGAAGGAGGACACGATCGGAAGCAGAGAAAGGCGTCAACGGACACGATCGATGGGAGAGAGGGGTCAAGGTTTGGAGACGAAGATAAAGGACACGATCGGATTTCGTTAGAGGACACGATCGGAAGCAGAGCTCTGTAAAAAATATAAGGGGCATAATCCAAAGAAAAGCGAAGACGCAATCAAAAGTAGGAGTAGATTCGACGTGCAAATTTTGCATAAAAACTAGCGTTCCGGCATATATCCTCCACACCTTTATCTTCGAATCAATTTTAAAATGCAAATTCCAGTCCAAAAAATCGCCACTTCATCGTTTATTTATTTAAAACAGAAAATCTGACTAATCTCCTCATCCACCCATTAAGACCTTAATCATTTTCACATCATTCCCCGGCATGCCACAAGAGACCACCTTTGATCCCGTGCTCTTCGTTGAGACTCGCATTCCCCCTTGTTATCGCATTTGCTTAACGACTCTGTTTGCTGCTCACCTCCTCACCTAGTCAATGTCAATGATTGCTTATTCACGATTTTTAACTTAGAACCACAGCCTAAGACCAGCCACAGCCTTGTGGTCGTGTGGGTCGTCTTGACGTCGAAAATGCAGCCATTTAGATTCAAGTTTATGCTTGTTTTTGTTGTCTCACCTATTTTATTTGTTTTTTTGCAAGACATTCAAGTGATGTAAGCCAGCTATTCACGGACATTAGCGTTCGATTTTGAATTCATTGAATTGAATGACCTAACGGACGGCATACATCATACACCTGTGTGGCGTCGTGTACATCATTGAATTCGAAACTGATTTCCATGTTTTTATTTATGCGTTAACGACTCGACCGGACTGGGTGGAGATACATAAAACCATCACAATACAGTTTTATGGGTCATTAATAAATCTGTCCATTGTCGCATCATCGGCTGCGGGCCACTCTGTGTGATAAGCGGGACAAATCAAAGCAAACCGATTGGAAACAACGTATATATGAGCAAACAGCGAGTATGGTTGTATCTTATTATCGTCGTGTATTTCTCGTTTTGTAAATTCATTTGACAAACGTCAGGGGGTTTATTGATTTTTCGTGACAATTTTTTTTTTTTTGTATCCTCTCTCGAGACGGTGTTGGGAAATATTTGCTTTATCGTGGATTTCACGGTTGAATTCGCTGTTAATTGAGGAATTATTTAGATGCACCTGAAGACCATGTTGTCGTCTGCCAGCACACACCACCCTCTCCACCCAGACTCGTCGCCAGTGTGCAGTTGTGATTAGCTTTCGGTGAGTTTCACTCACTAAACGATGCTCGGTATCGCGTCGTTTATTTAAATGGCAAATCGTTGGCGTCGGGGAATTGCATGCGAATTGCTCGAACACAAATGGAAAGGTCTAGGCGAAAGGTGGTGGACGTGATCAAGACGTCCGCGTCGCGTTGTTGTTTCTATGAAAGTTATGGGCCGAGTGGTGGCAACGCATGCCAATGAGTTTTGTTGGACATTTGGGCGTCGTTAAATTGATTCGCGGAAAGACTGTTGTTCTCGTTACCTTGGAAATGGGGCGGGAATCGGGGATTATGGCGGATGCACTGTTTTCTTCACGAGCGAGAGTTTAGTATCCTGAAGGACTTCAACCAACTTGGGAGGCAAAAGTGAAGGCAGCTAGCCAGAGATCGCGCTGAAGTCAGGTTGGTTGCTCCTTGATGCAACCTGGACTGTAGACGAAGAACGAGATTGTACTGGGACACGTGCCCACAGGGTATCTCCTTCCAAACTCAGAGTCTGAGAGAGCCGCACAGCCTCACAAGCCCATAAGTCTCCACGTGAATTTATGGAAGACTGTTGCACAATGCCGCCCGCCGACTGAAGCCTCTTGACATTTTCGTCTTCACTTTCCCCAAATTTGATCATCGATTCCCCATTCACACACACTCTCTTCTATCAGCTCAAATGGATGACATCTATCACCTCCAACCTGGCGAGCGACCATACTTGACCACAATCACAGCATGACAAAACTCCTTCAGTTTCGTGCACACGTTCGACAGACAAACCGAATCGAGCCCACTCCGCCTCGGAGACGGGCGCATGTGTACGGCGTACAGTGTAGTGTACACACCACCTTCAATTACCCAAATAGACATCTCACCGTTCGCGCAGCACCCCGTTGAAAGGCAAAGATTTATACAAGCCGCGCATCGACAGCTCGAGGGGGCTAATGTCTTAAGTCAACCACCACCGCCGATCTTGTGTGTATGCTCAGTTGGGTAATAATTTATGCTCGCAGATAGGAGTACATGTTAATTGATTACGCTTAATGACGCGTTTTAACGTTTGACGCTATGATTTATGATTCCCGCCGACGTCTCGGCTGGTTGCTGTGTTTATTTTCAAAAACATCGATTAAGTGCGCCTTGTAATTTAGCAGTCATTTAGCCGTTCAGTCAGTCATTTCAGCAATTTGCAGGAAATTTCAGACGCCGACTGGCTGGCCTAGCCTGCCTGGTGTCCGTGAACTCCCTCCCGGGACTGGTGACGGAAAACAAACAGTTTTCGAAAATTGCTTGACAGAATGCGGCAGAGTCTATTAATTACTGCAATGGAAGGCGCTATTAATTGGCGTCTAATTGATTCTGATTCGGGCCTGACTCCTGACCTGACCCACATCCAGTTGGATTCGTTTCACATGGCCTAACCTCTGTGCGATACCCGCTGCGAGACGTGCTGCTCGCAACTCGCAGCTCGCAGCTCGAAGTGATTCATTTTGCCAGTCGACGTCGCCGCTATCTCCCGAAGTGTCTGTTGGCGGCAGCGAATGCAATTTGCAGTTGCAAATGGTCCGTAATAAATTAATGTAACACGTTTTTCTTTCTTTTTTTTTCGCTCTCTTCCCATTCCTGTTCTCTCTCTCAAGAGAATGAAGACTTCCTTGTGCGACGACAGGCAACGATGATGGCGGACCCTCTCCCTCCTGTTTTGACCACGTTCCCGAAAGTGGAAAAGAAAAAACGAATTGTGAAGGGAACAAATTGCCGATAACCGCTATATCTACACTCATATATTCCTCTTGACGTTTGATTCATGTTTCTTGGACCGCAGCTCATTTCCGTTTTGGATTGCTGCCTGCCACTGCTGGTGCCTTACTTCTTTGTTGGCTAACAGAGAAAGAGAACGAGATTAAGGGAAAGTTTCTGCTGCTTCTTTAGGAAACAGCACCAGGAGGGGGAAAGGCGAAAATCTGGGAATAAATGAGATTCTTTTTCGGAAGCTGTGAGTGAGGGCATAAAGTGGTGGGACTTTATTTACTCACTTCCGCAGAGCAGTGGCTGACAAGTTTTGGGGGAGGTTTGAGATGTCTTTTGTAAAGTGAAGTGGCACTCCAAGCCATGGCAGGGCAGGTCGGTTGTAAGAAAAGGCTAATTGGCTCCAGAAAAGTGGATTTAGTTGTTGTAGCAACATTCGCTGTAGTTTGAGGAATAGGGCTGATGGATGCTTGCAATTGCCTTACGTTTCGCTTCAGTTGGACGGTTGCTGGTTGGTGAGGTTAACTCATGTGCCATGGCAAAATGTGCCATTTTTATGTGTAATCATGAGGGTCGTTCCACTTGAAGTATGGAACCGTCCTCAACCATAAAGAGTCTCCGTAAAATCAGGCTTTTGACGGAACTGAACAAAAAGTAGCCAGAAGCATCATCAATTTTTAGAGTGTCCATTAATGCTTCTGAAAACAATTTTCAACTCCTAGTGCCACTGCCATGCGTAGAATACGATGGATTACACTCCGACTTCAGTAAATAGAAATTAACGAAACATAACGAAACACAACCTCGCACCTCCGAGTTCCTCGGTTTCATCAATTTTCGTTCACTTCATGGTCTCAGCGAATCATTTCTCCGCTTTTGCCAAAAATCATCTAACGTCGATTATGAGCGGACCTTAAGAGAAAGCACCCAACGCAGAAGCTCTTCGAATTCTTTCAAATTTTTGTCTCCACAAATCTTTGGAGGCCCATCTTAGAATGATGTGAACTACTCCTCTGATCTCTGAAAGACATTCGTGCATGACATGTAGACTCCCACCTAGTCGACCCCACTACAAATGAAAAAGAACAGGTCAAACAACGTAACCTTACGGCCAACCATTTATTCCCACGCATCCTCATGCAACCCAGCAACCACCTGCTATTCATCCTCTCCTTCATAAATTTGTCACAATGTCCACCTATTCGAATTGATGAAGAGACCATCACATGATACCTGTCTAGGATGTACCCCCGTAAATGTGATTCCCATGACCATCCCCCTTTTCGAATGCCAACACTCAAGTGCCTGATGTTGTTCAGTCAATCGAAACAAACTGCTGCTGCATTAATTCTGATTCATAGCCATCGAGTGTGGTTGTATCCTTCGTGTTCGAACGTTTGTAATTCGATTCTATTCGTCCTCCAGCTCCTGCAGTCTGTGTCTGTATCGATGGATAAACACACTGACATCCAGTGGACACATGTGCCGATTGCCAAAGACTATAAGAAGCTGAAACAACGAGACACCATGCCTCTTGTCGACTGTAAAAATAGAAAACATCTGCTTCCAATCAGGAAAAGTAAATACAAATTCCAGGCATGTGCATGCATGTGCTGCTACCGCTCGTAGGGGGATGAAATTGAGATTCTCTGCTGAATTAACACCAAAAAGGAGATAAATAACTGTGTATGATCCTGTTTTGTGGCCATCTCTCTACATTCTTCGTCTTTGATTTATTTGTCTTTGAATGCTGAGTTGTTGTTTACTCTTTATGGAAGCGCACTTAACAGTCTCTGATCAACTGATCCTTGGGGATGAGCGAGGGGTAGGGATGTTTTTTTTTGTCTTGAAATTTGATATTTACTGATGAGATAAATTTTGAGGACGGCACTTAGTGTCTTCAAGTGGATGTTAGTGTTCGTGCGATAAAAGTGGTTAATGCGTAGTTTACTTTTTGAACACATCCCGTTGAGATGAGTGAATAACTGGGTATTTACCAATAACTCCTCACTGATTTTTGGTTATTTGAACAGATGAATAATTCTAAAGATGAGAATGTAGAGCCCCAGCCCATCTCATCCACCACCGCATAACGAACATACTCCCTTCAATTATTCACTCAACATTGTGAAAATTGTTTATTTAAAACTATTGTTTTATCACTCGACTTGATGAAATTTGTCCATTTGAACAGATGAATAGAAAAGGAATAACCACATCAAATCTCATCCAACACCACAGCCGAACAACGAACGCACCCCCGTCACTAATTCCATCAGAATTGTGAGCATTATTCTGGTTAAAATGTTTATTTATCACTCGGCTTGTGATGATTCCCCAACGAGAGTGTAAATTCCACAAAGCAACCGCTGAACAGCTCACCCAAAGCGCATTAAAATGGGACAGATAAAAAAATCATTGAAACCAATCGATGCCAATCGAATTTCAGGGTGAAACCATTTAGCATCAATTGAGATCGGGCAATGTGATTCCATTAAATTGAATCGCCAATAAACAGCAGCAGTTTTGGTATTTCGCAACAAATGCCGAACGTTCAAATGAAAACTCCACTCCACGAGGGGACCGCGTTCAGTTTTTCACTGGCTTTGAAGAGTCAGATACGAAGTTCAAGGCTCTGCGGTTGATCTCTCTCTCTCTCTCTCTCTCTCTCTCTCAAGTCTTATGTTTGCTTGATTAGCGAGTTTAATTTCCGCAAGTCAGATGAAAAAAAAGTTTTATTTTAAACGAAAAGTGGTGGTTCCTAATTAAATCAACAACAACAGTCTTCGCCGCAACTTGTTCGTTATCATACAGAGTCAAGTGTATGTGATAAGAGAAGCGAAACTGAGTAAACAAACAGAGGTCTCACAAACAGGCGCACACGGTGGCTACGTGCGGAAAATGGGCAAAAGAAGGAGAAGCAAACCACTTTTGGAGCACTTATCTTATCGCGTGATGAATGTTGAACCTTATCGATCGTGAGTTGATCAATTTTCGCAAGAAACTTAACTCGAAGTCGATAGGCGCTGTTCGATTGATGGTTATGGTGGCGTTTGTTGAGTAATACGTGAGCTTTTTAAACTTGTGTATTCGAAGCATGATTTATTGCCTTTGATAGTACAGAGCGTCACTTTGTCTGGAGTAGGTTATTTTTTGTGTGATTTGAAGGGTCGATCTGAGGGGGTGGAGGGCAGTTGAGGGGGGTTCACTTAGGGAAGGGACGTGATCAAGCGAGCAAGTGGAAGTCGCATACCAATGAGTTGTGGCGGACAGTTGGGCGTCGTCGCTTTTTCTGAATCATTTCTTTATTCCCATCCGAGTACAGAGAGTCACTTTGTGGGGCAATTTGAAGGGACGGTAGCCATTTGAACCATCCTCAACAAACTGATAATTAAACTTATTATACTGCAAAAAGTCCCTGATTCATTAAAAATTATACCCTGGCAACGGTAGATCTGTCCGTTCTCCAACTGCATCCTCTAGATCAGGTCATATGCTACAAAGTTGGCCTACATCACTTTGCTGTAGGACGCACGGTTTTTGAGATATGAGCAATGTAAGGAAGGCAACATTTATGATTTTTTTAAAGTTGTGGTGGTTCCCATTGAAGTTTTCACAGCTTATATCTCGAGAACGGTGCGTCCTAGAACAAAATTTGCGTACATACTTTTTGTAGCTTATGACTTGATCTAGAGGATGGCATTGGAAAATTCCCCAAATTACCGTTATTTGAGGAAATTTTTGACAAAAACAGGGAAATTTGTTTCACTGGCGTAAATTATATGAAATTTTACATCGGCTTTGAAGCAAGGTCCATCTGAATTGTTGCTCTGGACGTGAATTTACATTGTCCAAGTTTTCATCACCCTCCATCGCCGGCAAGTGGATAATTGAACTTATTTTACTGCGAAAAGTCCCTTTTTCATTAAAAATTATACCCTGATAACGGTAAATTTATCCGTTCTCCAACTTCATCCTCTAGATCAGGTCATAGGCTACAAAGTTTGCCTACATCACTTTGCTGTAGGACGCACGGTTTTTGAGATATGAGCAAGGTAAGGAAGGCAACATTTATGATTTTTCCAAAGTTCTGTTGGTTCCCATTGAAGTTTTCACAGCTTATATCTCGAGAACGGTGCGTTCTAGAACAAAATTTGCGTACATATTTTTTGTAGCTTATGACTTGATCTAGAGGATGGCATTGGAAAATTCCCCAAATTACCGTTATTTGGGGAAATTTTTGACAAAAACAGGGAAATTTGTTTCACTGGCGTAAATTATATGAAATTTTACATCGGCGTTGAAGCAAGGTCCATCCGAATTGTTGCTCTGGACGTGAATTTACATTGTCCAAGTTTTCATCACGTCGGCAAGTGGATAATTGAACTTATTTTACTGCGAAAAGTCCCTTTTTCATTAAAAATTATACCCTGATAACGGTAAATTTATCCGTTCTCCAACTTCATCCTCTAGATCAGGTCATAGGCTACAAAGTTGGCCTACATCACTTTGCTGTAGGACGCACGGTTTTTGAGATATGAGCAAGGTAAGGAAGGCAACATTTATGATTTTTTCAAAGTTGTGGTGGTTCCCATTGAAGTTTTCACAGCTTATATCTCGAGAACGGTGCGTCCTAGAACAAAATTTGCGTACATAGTTTTTGTAGCTTATGACTTGATCTAGAGGATGGCATTGGAAAATTCCCCAAATTACCGTTATTTGAGGAAATTTTTGACAAAAACAGGGAAATTTGTTTCACTGGCGTAAATTATATGAAATTTTACATCGGCGTTGAAGCAAGGTCCATCTGAATTGTTGCTCTAGACGTGAATTTACATTGTCCAAGTTTTCATCACCCTCCATCGTCGGCAAGTGGATAATTGAACTTATTTTACTGCGAAAAGTCCCTTTTTCATTAAAAATTATACCCTGATAACGGTAAATTTATCCGTTCTCCAACTTCATCCTCTAGATCAGGTCATAGGCTACAAAGTTGGCCTACATCACTTTGCTGTAGGACGCACGGTTTTTGAGATATGAGCAAGGTAAGGAAGGCAACATTTATGATTTTTTCAAAGTTGTGGTGGTTCCCATTGAAGTTTTCACAGCTTATATCTCGAGAACGGGGCGTCCTAGAACAAAATTTGCGTACATAGTTTTTGTAGCTTATGACTTGATCTAGAGGATGGCATTGGAAAATTCCCCAAATTACCGTTATTTGAGGAAATTTTTGACAAAAACAGGGAAATTTGTTTCACTGGCGTAAATTATATGAAATTTTACATCGGCGTTGAAGCAAGGTCCATCTGAATTGTTGCTCTGGACGTGAATTTACATTGTCCAAGTTTTCATCACCCTCCATCGCCGGCAAGTGGATAATTGAACTTATTTTACTGCGAAAAGTCCCTTTTTCATTAAAAATTATACCCTGATAGCGGTAAATTTATCCGTTCTCCAACTTCATCCTCTAGATCAGGTCATAGGCTACAAAGTTGGCCTACATCACTTTGCTGTAGGACGCACGGTTTTTGAGATATGAGCAAGGTAAGGAAGGCACCATTTATGATTTTTTCAAAGTTCTGTTGGTTCCCATTGAAGTTTTCACAGCTTATATCTCGAGAACGGTGCGTCCTAGAACAAAATTTGCGTACATAGTTTTTGTAGCTTATGACTTGATCTAGAGGATGGCATTGGAAAATTCCCCAAATTACCGTTATTTGAGGAAATTTTTGACAAAAACAGGGAAATTTGTTTCACTGGCGTAAATTATATGAAATTTTACATCGGCGTTGAAGCAAGGTCCATCTGAATTGTTGCTCTGGACGTGAATTTACATTGTCCAAGTTTTCATCACCCTCCATCGCCGGCAAGTGGATAATTGAACTTATTTTACTGCGAAAAGTCCCTTTTTCATTAAAAATTATACCCTGATAGCGGTAAATTTATCCGTTCTCCAACTTCATCCTCTAGATCAGGTCATAGGCTACAAAGTTGGCCTACATCACTTTGCTGTAGGACGCACGGTTTTTGAGATATGAGCAAGGTAAGGAAGGCACCATTTATGATTTTTTCAAAGTTCTGTTGGTTCCCATTGAAGTTTTCACAGCTTATATCTCGAGAACGGTGCGTCCTAGAACAAAATTTGCGTACATAGTTTTTGTAGCTTATGACTTGATCTAGAGGATGGCATTGGAAAATTCCCCAAATTACCGTTATTTGAGGAAATTTTTGACAAAAACAGGGAAATTTGTTTCACTGGCGTAAATTATATGAAATTTTACATCGGCTTTGAAGCAAGGTCCATCTGAATTGTTGCTCTGGACGTGAATTTACATTGTCCAAGTTTTCATCACCCTCCATCGCCGGCAAGTGGATAATTGAACTTATTTTACTGCGAAAAGTCCCTTTTTCATTAAAAATTATACCCTGATAGCGGTAAATTTATCCGTTCTCCAACTTCATCCTCTAGATCAGGTCATAGGCTACAAAGTTGGCCTACATCACTTTGCTGTAGGACGCACGGTTTTTGAGATATGAGCAAGGTAAGGAAGGCACCATTTATGATTTTTTCAAAGTTCTGTTGGTTCCCATTGAAGTTTTAACAGCTTATATCTCGAGAACGGTGCGTCCTAGAACAAAATTTGCGTACATAGTTTTTGTAGCTTATGACTTGATCTAGAGGATGGCATTGGAAAATTCCCCAAATTACCGTTATTTGGGGAAATTTTTGACAAAAACAGGGAAATTTGTTTCACTGGCGTAAATTATATGAAATTTTACATCGGCTTTGAAGCAAGGTCCATCTGAATTGTTGCTCTGGACGTGAATTTACATTGTCCAAGTTTTCATCACCCTCCATCGTCGGCAAGTGGATAATTGAACTTATTTTACTGCGAAAAGTCCCTTTTTCATTAAAAATTATACCCTGATAACGGTAAATTTATCCGTTCTCCAACTTCATCCTCTAGATCAGGTCATAGGCTACAAAGTTGGCCTACATCACTTTGCTGTAGGACGCACGGTTTTTGAGATATGAGCAAGGTAAGGAAGGCAACATTTATGATTTTTTCAAAGTTGTGGTGGTTCCCATTGAAGTTTTAACAGCTTATATCTCGAGAACGGTGCGTCCTAGAACAAAATTTGGGTACATAGTTTTTGTAGCTTATGACTTGATCTAGAGGATGGCATTGGAAAATTCCCCAAATTACCGTTATTTGAGGAAATTTTTGACAAAAACAGGGAAATTTGTTTCACTGGCGTAAATTATATGAAATTTTACATCGGCGTTGAAGCAAGGTCCATCTGAATTGTTGCTCTGGACGTGAATTTACATTGTCCAAGTTTTCATCACCCTCCATCGCCGGCAAGTGGATAATTGAACTTATTTTACTGCGAAAAGTCCCTTTTTCATTAAAAATTATACCCTGATAACGGTAAATTTATCCGTTCTCCAACTTCATCCTCTAGATCAGGTCATAGGCTACAAAGTTGGCCTACATCACTTTGCTGTAGGACGCACGGTTTTTGAGATATGAGCAAGGTAAGGAAGGCAACATTTATGATTTTTTCAAAGTTGTGGTGGTTCCCATTGAAGTTTTCACAGCTTATATCTCGAGAACGGTGCGTCCTAGAACATAATTTGCGTACATAGTTTTTGTAGCTTATGACTTGATCTAGAGGATGGCATTGGAAAATTCCCCAAATTACCGTTATTTGAGGAAATTTTTGACAAAAACAGGGAAATTTGTTTCACTGGCGTAAATTATATGAAATTTTACATCGGCGTTGAAGCAAGGTCCATCTGAATTGTTGCTCTAGACGTGAATTTACATTGTCCAAGTTTTCATCACCCTCCATCGTCGGCAAGTGGATAATTGAACTTATTTTACTGCGAAAAGTCCCTTTTTCATTAAAAATTATACCCTGATAACGGTAAATTTATCCGTTCTCCAACTTCATCCTCTAGATCAGGTCATAGGCTACAAAGTTGGCCTACATCACTTTGCTGTAGGACGCACGGTTTTTGAGATATGAGCAAGGTAAGGAAGGCAACATTTATGATTTTTTCAAAGTTGTGGTGGTTCCCATTGAAGTTTTCACAGCTTATATCTCGAGAACGGGGCGTCCTAGAACAAAATTTGCGTACATAGTTTTTGTAGCTTATGACTTGATCTAGAGGATGGCATTGGAAAATTCCCCAAATTACCGTTATTTGAGGAAATTTTTGACAAAAACAGGGAAATTTGTTTCACTGGCGTAAATTATATGAAATTTTACATCGGCGTTGAAGCAAGGTCCATCTGAATTGTTGCTCTGGACGTGAATTTACATTGTCCAAGTTTTCATCACCCTCCATCGCCGGCAAGTGGATAATTGAACTTATTTTACTGCGAAAAGTCCCTTTTTCATTAAAAATTATACCCTGATAGCGGTAAATTTATCCGTTCTCCAACTTCATCCTCTAGATCAGGTCATAGGCTACAAAGTTGGCCTACATCACTTTGCTGTAGGACGCACGGTTTTTGAGATATGAGCAAGGTAAGGAAGGCACCATTTATGATTTTTTCAAAGTTCTGTTGGTTCCCATTGAAGTTTTCACAGCTTATATCTCGAGAACGGTGCGTCCTAGAACAAAATTTGCGTACATAGTTTTTGTAGCTTATGACTTGATCTAGAGGATGGCATTGGAAAATTCCCCAAATTACCGTTATTTGAGGAAATTTTTGACAAAAACAGGGAAATTTGTTTCACTGGCGTAAATTATATGAAATTTTACATCGGCGTTGAAGCAAGGTCCATCTGAATTGTTGCTCTGGACGTGAATTTACATTGTCCAAGTTTTCATCACCCTCCATCGCCGGCAAGTGGATAATTGAACTTATTTTACTGCGAAAAGTCCCTTTTTCATTAAAAATTATACCCTGATAACGGTAAATTTATCCGTTCTCCAACTTCATCCTCTAGATCAGGTCATAGGCTACAAAGTTGGCCTACATCACTTTGCTGTAGGACGCACGGTTTTTGAGATATGAGCAAGGTAAGGAAGGCAACATTTATGATTTTTTCAAAGTTGTGGTGGTTCCCATTGAAGTTTTCACAGCTTATATCTCGAGAACGGTGCGTCCTAGAACATAATTTGCGTACATAGTTTTTGTAGCTTATGACTTGATCTAGAGGATGGCATTGGAAAATTCCCCAAATTACCGTTATTTGAGGAAATTTTTGACAAAAACAGGGAAATTTGTTTCACTGGCGTAAATTATATGAAATTTTACATCGGCGTTGAAGCAAGGTCCATCTGAATTGTTGCTCTGGACGTGAATTTACATTGTCCAAGTTTTCATCACCCTCCATCGCCGGCAAGTGGATAATTGAACTTATTTTACTGCGAAAAGTCCCTTTTTCATTAAAAATTATACCCTGATAGCGGTAAATTTATCCGTTCTCCAACTTCATCCTCTAGATCAGGTCATAGGCTACAAAGTTGGCCTACATCACTTTGCTGTAGGACGCACGGTTTTTGAGATATGAGCAAGGTAAGGAAGGCACCATTTATGATTTTTTCAAAGTTCTGTTGGTTCCCATTGAAGTTTTCACAGCTTATATCTCGAGAACGGTGCGTCCTAGAACAAAATTTGCGTACATAGTTTTTGTAGCTTATGACTTGATCTAGAGGATGGCATTGGAAAATTCCCCAAATTACCGTTATTTGAGGAAATTTTTGACAAAAACAGGGAAATTTGTTTCACTGGCGTAAATTATATGAAATTTTACATCGGCGTTGAAGCAAGGTCCATCTGAATTGTTGCTCTGGACGTGAATTTACATTGTCCAAGTTTTCATCACCCTCCATCGCCGGCAAGTGGATAATTGAACTTATTTTACTGCGAAAAGTCCCTTTTTCATTAAAAATTATACCCTGATAGCGGTAAATTTATCCGTTCTCCAACTTCATCCTCTAGATCAGGTCATAGGCTACAAAGTTGGCCTACATCACTTTGCTGTAGGACGCACGGTTTTTGAGATATGAGCAAGGTAAGGAAGGCACCATTTATGATTTTTTCAAAGTTCTGTTGGTTCCCATTGAAGTTTTCACAGCTTATATCTCGAGAACGGTGCGTCCTAGAACAAAATTTGCGTACATAGTTTTTGTAGCTTATGACTTGATCTAGAGGATGGCATTGGAAAATTCCCCAAATTACCGTTATTTGAGGAAATTTTTGACAAAAACAGGGAAATTTGTTTCACTGGCGTAAATTATATGAAATTTTACATCGGCTTTGAAGCAAGGTCCATCTGAATTGTTGCTCTGGACGTGAATTTACATTGTCCAAGTTTTCATCACCCTCCATCGCCGGCAAGTGGATAATTGAACTTATTTTACTGCGAAAAGTCCCTTTTTCATTAAAAATTATACCCTGATAGCGGTAAATTTATCCGTTCTCCAACTTCATCCTCTAGATCAGGTCATAGGCTACAAAGTTGGCCTACATCACTTTGCTGTAGGACGCACGGTTTTTGAGATATGAGCAAGGTAAGGAAGGCACCATTTATGATTTTTTCAAAGTTCTGTTGGTTCCCATTGAAGTTTTAACAGCTTATATCTCGAGAACGGTGCGTCCTAGAACAAAATTTGCGTACATAGTTTTTGTAGCTTATGACTTGATCTAGAGGATGGCATTGGAAAATTCCCCAAATTACCGTTATTTGGGGAAATTTTTGACAAAAACAGGGAAATTTGTTTCACTGGCGTAAATTATATGAAATTTTACATCGGCTTTGAAGCAAGGTCCATCTGAATTGTTGCTCTGGACGTGAATTTACATTGTCCAAGTTTTCATCACCCTCCATCGTCGGCAAGTGGATAATTGAACTTATTTTACTGCGAAAAGTCCCTTTTTCATTAAAAATTATACCCTGATAACGGTAAATTTATCCGTTCTCCAACTTCATCCTCTAGATCAGGTCATAGGCTACAAAGTTGGCCTACATCACTTTGCTGTAGGACGCACGGTTTTTGAGATATGAGCAAGGTAAGGAAGGCAACATTTATGATTTTTTCAAAGTTGTGGTGGTTCCCATTGAAGTTTTAACAGCTTATATCTCGAGAACGGTGCGTCCTAGAACAAAATTTGGGTACATAGTTTTTGTAGCTTATGACTTGATCTAGAGGATGGCATTGGAAAATTCCCCAAATTACCGTTATTTGAGGAAATTTTTGACAAAAACAGGGAAATTTGTTTCACTGGCGTAAATTATATGAAATTTTACATCGGCGTTGAAGCAAGGTCCATCTGAATTGTTGCTCTGGACGTGAATTTACATTGTCCAAGTTTTCATCACCCTCCATCGCCGGCAAGTGGATAATTGAACTTATTTTACTGCGAAAAGTCCCTTTTTCATTAAAAATTATACCCTGATAACGGTAAATTTATCCGTTCTCCAACTTCATCCTCTAGATCAGGTCATAGGCTACAAAGTTGGCCTACATCACTTTGCTGTAGGACGCACGGTTTTTGAGATATGAGCAAGGTAAGGAAGGCAACATTTATGATTTTTTCAAAGTTGTGGTGGTTCCCATTGAAGTTTTAACAGCTTATATCTCGAGAACGGTGCGTCCTAGAACAAAATTTGGGTACATAGTTTTTGTAGCTTATGACTTGATCTAGAGGATGGCATTGGAAAATTCCTCAAATTACCGTTATTTGAGGAAATTTTTGACAAAAACAGGGAAATTTGTTTCACTGGCGTAAATTATATGAAATTTTACATCGGCGTTGAAGCAAGGTCCATCTGAATTGTTGCTCTGGACGTGAATTTACATTGTCCAAGTTTTCATCACCCTCCATCGCCGGCAAGTGGATAATTGAACTTATTTTACTGCGAAAAGTCCCTTTTTCATTAAAAATTATACCCTGATAACGGTAAATTTATCCGTTCTCCAACTTCATCCTCTAGATCAGGTCATAGGCTACAAAGTTGGCCTACATCACTTTGCTGTAGGACGCACGGTTTTTGAGATATGAGCAAGGTAAGGAAGGCAACATTTATGATTTTTTCAAAGTTGTGGTGGTTCCCATTGAAGTTTTCACAGCTTATATCTCGAGAACGGTGCGTCCTAGAACAAAATTTGCGTACATAATTTTTGTAGCTTATGACTTGATCTAGAGGATGGCATTGGAAAATTCCCCAAATTACAGTTATTTGGGGAAATTTTTGACAAAAACAGGGAAATTTGTTTCACTGGCGTAAATTATATGAACTTTTACATCGGCGTTGAAGCAAGGTCCATCTGAATTGTTGCTCTGGACGTGAATTTACATTGTCCAAGTTTTCATCACCCTCCATCGTCGGCAAGTGGATAAATGAACTTATTTTACTGCGAAAAGTCCCTTTTTCATTAAAAATTATACCCTGACAACGGTAAATTTATCCGTTCTCCAACTTCATCCTCTAGATGAGGTCATAGGCTACAAAGTTGGCCTATATTACTTTGCTGCAGGACGCACGGTTTTTGAGATATGAGCAAGGTAAGGAAGGCAACATTTATGATTTTTTCAAAGTTGTGGTGGTTCCCATTGAAGTTTTCACAGCTTATATCTCGATAACGGTGCGTCCTAGAACAAAATTTGCGTACATAATTTTTGTAGCTTATGACTTGATCTAGAGGATGGCATTGGAAAATTCCCCAAATTACCGTTATTTGGGGAAATTTTTGACAAAAACAGGGAAATTTGTTTCACTGGCGTAAATTATATGAAATTTTACATCGGCGTTGAAGCAAGGTCCATCTGAATTGTTGCTCTGGACGTGAATTTACATTGTCCAAGTTTTCATCACCCTCCATCGCCGGCAAGTGGATAATTGAACTTATTTTACTGCGAAAAGTCCCTTTTTCATTAAAAATTATACCCTGATAACGGTAAATTTATCCGTTCTCCAACTTCATCCTCTAGATCAGGTCATAGGCTACAAAGTTGGCCTACATCACTTTGCTGTAGGACGCACGGTTTTTGAGATATGAGCAAGGTAAGGAAGGCAACATTTATGATTTTTTCAAAGTTGTGGTGGTTCCCATTGAAGTTTTCACAGCTTATATCTCGAGAACGGTGCGTCCTAGAACAAAATTTGCGTACATAATTTTTGTAGCTTATGACTTGATCTAGAGGATGGCATTGGAAAATTCCCCAAATTACCGTTATTTGGGGAAATTTTTGACAAAAACAGGGAAATTTGTTTCACTGGCGTAAATTATATGAACTTTTACATCGGCGTTGAAGCAAGGTCCATCTGAATTGTTGCTCTGGACGTGAATTTACATTGTCCAAGTTTTCATCACCCTCCATCGTCGGCAAGTGGATAAATGAACTTATTTTACTGCGAAAAGTCCCTTTTTCATTAAAAATTATACCCTGACAAGGGTAAATTTATCCGTTCTCCAACTTCATCCTCTAGATGAGGTCATAGGCTACAAAGTTGGCCTACATTACTTTGCTGCAGGACGCACGGTTTTTGAGATATGAGCAAGGTAAGGAAGGCAACATTTATGATTTTTTCAAAGTTGTGGTGGTTCCCATTGAAGTTTTCACAGCTTATATCTCGATAACGGTGCGTCCTAGAACAAAATTTGCGTACATAATTTTTGTAGCTTATGACTTGATCTAGAGGATGGCATTGGAAAATTCCCCAAATTACAGTTATTTGGGGAAATTTTTGACAAAAACAGGGAAATTTGTTTCACTGGCGTAAATTATATGAAATTTTACATCGGCGTTGAAGCAAGGTCCATCTGAATTGTTGCTCTGGACGTGAATTTACATTGTCCAAGTTTTCATCACCCTCCATCGCCGGCAAGTGGATAATTGAACTTATTTTACTGCGAAAAGTCCCTTTTTCTTTAAAAATTATACCCTGATAACGGTAAATTTATCCGTTCTCCAACTTCATCCTCTAGATCAGGTCATAGGCTACAAAGTTGGCCTACATCACTTTGCTGTAGGACGCACGGTTTTTGAGATATGAGCAATGTAATATATAAATAAAAGAACGTCAAGACAGACATTTCTCTAGTAGTCGCTTTCTGGTAAAAACTCAGTCGAATCTGACCTCTTCCCTTGAAGAAGACCAGGGGGGGACTTAATTGAGACATCACTTAGTTTGATGACTTTCCCCGTCACCCCCAGTCATCACTCGACTGACGGTGGTATTTTCAATTAACCTCCGATAGGTGGACAGATTACTGCATCGCAATCCCTTCACAATCCGCCGCTCACAGAGGAGCAGAGAACTCTTGGCATTTCTTTGAAATTTGTTGACAATGTTCTGTGCTTAATCATGTGCTGTCCTGGTTTCTTCCTTCAAGATAATGACAGGCAAATGTCTATCTCTCTCTCTCTTGCTCTCTCACTCCCCACACCGCCTCAGTCAGTTTCTCATTATACATCGCCACAGCTGGCTGCTGCTGGTTGTTGCACTCAACTTCGAATCGATATCAGCTTCGGTCTAAGCAATTCCCCCCACACAGCACAGCACACCGGTGCAGTGGTTGGAAAGCAACCATTCATTGTGTGGCTGGGTTTTGGTTTTTTGTAAGCTCAAGGAGCGACTCCTGAACCGAGTTCATTGTTCCTCAGTTTGAAGTCCTTCATTTGCGATCAAGGCACTTTCACACTACCGCACAGACTCGAGTGCGTTTGCCTCTTCAGATAATCAGTTGCCGAGTGGTGGAACCATACCGCATTCTCATCGTTAAACCGTATCTAATTCATGTTTCGCATCAAATGGCACCCTTTTTTCCTGCAGAGTTTATTTACATTCTTTGCTGTTGGTCTCGCGCTGAGACGCGCCGCACACCGTTGCATGAAGCGTGAAATGCTCCCCATTTTTCGATAGAAATTGCAACACACAGACAGTCCTTGCAACGACTGCACGTAGAACAATGAGTGGTAAATGGTAACGAACACGAGAAGAACATTCTCTGGGAACGAATGCAAAAACATTCTCACGATTTTCGAGTCACTGCTTCTTAGCAGTTGTTTTGTTTCTCCCCGTTGTTGCCAGTCCACATCTGTTTTAAACTGTGTAAGTGGCTCTCGTTCGCAGCAGAGGCACAAAATAATTCAAGTTCAATGGTGTCCCACACTTCGTTTTGAGTGCAGTTTCATCTCATTTCTTCGCTTTTTTTTTGGGCTGTCTGGCGAACACAAGCGTGAATGAAATGATTGGCTTCACTTGCAATGTGACTCCCCATCAGTGATCGCTTCGTGTGTGGATAAAGGGCACAGACTTCCCCACTGACTCAACTAATGAGCACTGGATGAGTCATAAAGCGATTCGTTTGCCTTAAACGATACGCAATGTGTTCATGTTGACAAAAGCTCAGTTTGAGTATACCCCCCAGACAGCACCCCCCACCGCCAGCAACGACGTGTAACAAAAGTTAATTAAACCCCAACTGAAAAACGCATAAATTCAATACGTCCCCCCGGATGATTTATTCACCAATTCTCTCATAATTCATCCCGTCCCTCTCTCCCGGCAAGTGCCGCGCAGCCTAACGACGATAACGTCTGATGGTACCTCACATAAACAAGAAAAACTGATTCCATCATCCGCATGCAAAGTGGCAAAGCCTTACACTGTGTCCCTGCTCCTCGTTCCATTAGAGGACCTCGCTCATGATTCAACAATAATTCACTCGTTCTAATGGAATTTTCCACTTGTAGCGTGTAATTGAAATGATTGCTCCTATCACAGGACATCAGGCGAAAATACACGGGAAAATCCTTTGGAAAAGTGTCACTTTTGCTTGCGCGTAATAAATTTCACAGCTCCTTGCGCGCTTGGCTATAAATTATTTTTAATTAAAGATGCGCAACGGTGATTAGGCTGGAATCCTATCAACACTTAGACGCGGTAAATGAAAACATGGAATCGTGGCGCACTCTCGAATTGGTTGTGGTTCCATAAATTTCTCCTTTGTGTCACATGTGTCCATTAATTCGCGCATCTGAGTGTCCTTCAAGGCGTGGTGTGGCTTTCGTTGGCGCATGTAATACGGTGGTTGACTCGGGAGATTTCCGGATTTGAGTCGTGTTCATGAGCAGCAGGTGTTCCGTGTTCAACGGGCGTTGACTTGAATTCTTACGCACATCAGTTGGTTGGTGAATTTGAGACTTGGTTGGTTTATTTGTCTCATTTAAGCAATTTCCAAGTTTCAAAAGTCAGTCTTGCAAAAGGCACTGCAAATCTGACATGGAAGGGTGGGGAAGAACTCCACGTGGCTATTAGAGTCTTCCACTCCGAACCTTTAACAGAGGACACCCGCGTTTGAGGTGGCGCACCCAGGTGGAGGAGGACCTCAACCAACTTGGGGTGCTAAACTGCGGAGGCAGCTATCCAGACATCGCGCTTTTTGGAGGAGGGGCATGTTGGTTAAGGCCCAGCCCTATCTCGGACTGGGTTGGTTGCGGCCCTGCTCTATCACGGACTGTAACGGCAAGTAAATCGAAATGAATAGGTGGCGGAACAAGCATTATTCACTTCAGCACTTCTCAGGAGCTGGCCTGGAGTCCTTAGGGGCCTTGATCTCATTTATTTTTGAGGCAGTTTGAATGGTGAAGAGCTTGAGGGACCGACTGGGTAGCGATGCGCTAAACACGGCTTGATTACTTGCTTATGAGACCTACAATTCACGGGGTGTCTGAATCTGAGCTTTAACTGCCATCTACGGTCGACCGTCCTGAGCAAGCTACTTCGAGACATCAAGGCGAAGCGGATTTCCATTCGCAATTACTTGGTCTTCATACCAGATACACGGTCTACATCTGCCTTCTATCGAACAAGAAGATCCGGTTTGTTGGGCAATACCCAGCTACAGCTGGACAGTCTGGGATTTCTCAAGTTCTTCCGGACACTCGGTTCGGGATTAGCTGGCTATTTCGATTGAGCCCCCAGCAAGGCTGATCCTCGACACAGGTCATTCAACACTTGGATCAGAACAAGGATCAGCACAAAGGATCCAACCAGGATCTAAGTGGTGCCAATCACCCTAACCTTACATTGATCAGAACAACAGCAGATAGGAGGGCTTTCGTGGGATAGTTTGGAGTGGATGGAGGCTATTTCTTTCGGGTCTCCTCATGGAGAAGGCATTCTCGACTGTCATTGAGTGTTTAGACCAACCACTTATTCTTCACCGACAGGAAAATTAAAAGGAAGGACGCAACCATTTTCTGACCTAATCGCTGCACTTCCTCGACCAAATGTGCGTTCTTCAAAAACGTTCCTCTGTTCGCCCTTGTTAAACTCTTCGATTATCTCCATCAATCGGCTCTGCACTCCTTTGCGCAATCTAAACTCTTAACAATCGCCCTTCTGATCTCCTCGACAACGTCTATCAATCGACTCTCTGATCTCTGGCATCTTCTCTCTTTTTAGACGATTGTCTTCGAATTAATCTCCAACTAGTTCGTTCTCATCATCATTTCCCAAGTTGTGTTCTTATTAATTATTGAATTCTCCTCACTTCACCTTCAACCATCCCATCGTCACCGTCCCTCATCGTCGGGGTCGTCAAAACGAAGCGAGCGCTCCTTGACCATAAAATCGAAGAGATAACTTCAAGCTCCCATTGATAAACATTCGATTCCGTGTTGTAATTATTTAGAGAGTCTCCTAACAAGCGTAGCCAAACGCTATTACCAACTTTTATGGTCAACCATTTATGTGTTCGGTTTTTGTTTTATTTTTATTGGACATCAGCATCGAGAACCTTTTATCCCCCGCCCCTCCCCAATCCGTCGTCTACTTTATGAGTCACAAAAAAAAAAAAGAACAAGAAACCGTCACGCAACGGAGAGAACAGCCCGTGGCCACTGATCTGAATGAACACAAGAAAGCAGCGTGAAAGGAAAAGACTACAAGTCCCTCTTCAACTGTTCTTTGTCTGGTGCCATAAAAAAACCGAAGCGAACCAATTTCACATGCACACGTGAATGGGTCTATCGAAAGGACGCGCATGCCGCCGTAACAGCAACGAGAACAGGAACAGCAACAGCAGCAGGCACATTCATTGCAAGGAGGACGCCTCCAACAAAACAAACAAAAGACTAAACACTTTTAACCGCATTAACATAAGCACTTCGGTCACCTTTCGACATATACGCTCAACTTGATGCCATTTGCGTTAATCGCCTTAACTCGCAACACAAAAAGCGCGTCCAAGCCAGGCATCGTCGAGGAGATGGCGAAGCAGGGTGTGGGTTTAAAACAAAAAGCAGCTAAGACCCATTGGCAATGTCACGCACCGTCGAAGAGTGTCGACTGTCAAAGGATTTCAGTCTCTGACCAAGCGACGGAGACGGGGGAGGGTGAGAAACCTTTTAGCAGTCGAATTGGGCTACAAAACCAAACCAAAACAAAGACGGAAGCGGGGAGGATAGGCACCCAGCCATACCCCCTGCTACGCACGGTACAACGCTGTTATTTATGATAATTTCGCAACCGTCGACAGGGTGCGCCTTATTAATACACACATCCTCATCGCATCGCATGAGGTGACAATTTATAACATGTGCCGAGAAACGACACAGTTACCGTGACGACGACGACGGTGAGTGAGATGATATCATAATTAGAACGGTTGGCGTGCACACACGTGAAATTTACGGCAGACATTGTGTTTTTTTTTTTTCGTTTCGTTTGTCTGGCTTCTAAGCGGTTTTCGAGCTACGAGGCGAATTGAAATCACCAAAACGGCAGCATGTCGCTCTCGCTCTGTGTGTATGCATAATTTCAAATTAATGAAACGTTTTACGAGATGAGGCGCCAGGACCATTTTGCATCACACCACAGTCCCACAACCGAATGGTGTTGCTGTCGTCTTTAATTTATCGTGCGTTTAAATTTTAATGACGCCACCGTCTGCCGCTTATTGGAGTCGATCAATGCGACAAAACCGAGTGTGTGGAGCAGCGAGTGGACATACTGTGTTCCTTTCGAATTCAATTCGGTAGCCGTCCTGAAAAAGGTCACAATCAGTCCTCAATTTCGAAACCAATCTCATATTTATGAGGTTCCTTCTTGTGCGTCTGTGGGTCCATGCGATCGATTTTAATTATTCATCGGGGAAGCAACCCGTTCCCGATTTTGCAGAACTATTCAAACATCAACGATGACATTCACCCTAACCTTCCGCTAAACGGTAGCCGCCCGTCATCAGCCTCGGCACAAACAACGGCGACAACGACGACGATGATGATGATGACAGTGGTGTCCTCCTCCTTGTTGGTGGAGATGGTTAGAATAGTTGTTTGTTGGGATAAGCGTACGCCGTTTAGCAACACGCTGCCAGCGACGGAGGGTACTTACCCGTTAAAACTTCATCAGGGAACGCCAGACATAAATCATATTTAACCCCCAGCCGAAGTCGCTACCGCCGCGCCACTACTCTTGCAGCTGCAGCAGCAGCAGCTCATCAGAGCCACCAGCCAAAGAAGGACCAGCGAGAACAGCAAACACACATTCGCCATCTACACAGACGACACATGTATGCACGTTTTTGCGTTTTTCTTCTTGTCGATTCAACGATCAGCCGAATGATGACGAAATCGAAGCAAGAACGTCGACCGGACCGAGCGGAGCTCTGGCTGGCGGTTGCCGTCGCAGACACACAGAGAGCCAAAGAATACCCCATATGCACCATTGAGTGCATACAAATTTTGTCAGTTCCTCGGCGGCGTGGCGCGGTGCGGTTCGGTTCAGTTCAGTTCAGTTCAGTGGTGGTGCTGTGTCGTCGTTGTCGTCATCGTCGTCGTTGTCATCAGATGAATGCATCCGTAGGATGGTGGCTAATTACATATTCAGCACCTGTTTCTGCTCGTCATCGCAGCTTAAATTCACCGTCCCCGCCGCCGTCAAGGTGAAATCGGATATGAGAAACATTAGCAAACGTTAGAGAGACGCTGAATGGTGGTGGGTACCTTTAAAACCGGTCTTTAGGGCTTGAATGATTAAACTGTTGTCGTTGTCGTTGCCGACGTCGACTTCGTCGTCGTTGCTTCCATCGGAACGGGAACGGTGGGACCTTTGTCTTTGCCTCTGGTGAGTCAGGAGCGCCTTTTGCGCAAGCCATCCATCGACACACCGCTGGGGGGATATCTGCTGAAATTGAAGAGTTATTTCCTCATGTCTAGGCTTGGAAGGGGACAGTATGTGTGTGTGTGCGGAATTGCTTCTTTCCTTCATTTCCACTGCGAGGGAAATTAAAATGCAATCCGCGAAACGGGAAAAGTTGACTTGCGGGTATGACTAATTTAGGAAATACGCCAAGGAGTGCTGTAGCTTGGCGTAGATCAGGTTGTCTGCTTCACAATTGCACAGCCAGCTGGCTAAGCCGTCGGTTTAAACTCAAACTAAGGTCCATAGCGGGCCAGCGGGAGCACATATGGGGCAACAAAGTGAGACATTATTCTAGCAGTGCACAGCATTCCATTCCATTTGCGAAACACATTCATGAGTCTAATTAAATGTTCTTCTTTCTTTTCGTTTCAGGCGCATGTGGTAGCAGCTTTCGAGCAGAGCTTATCAAACATGACCCAGCGATTGCATCAGCTAACCGCCACGGCCGAACGCAAGGACGGCGAACTCACTGACATGCGGCAGACGATTGAGCTGCTGCGCAAGCAGTCGATCCAGGCGGGCTTGACGACCGCACACATGCAGAGCATGGGCGTCCAAACGACCACCAATCAGATGTGTCTCAACGGGGCGAGTGGGGATCCGCTCTTCCCCGCGAACAAGGTCCCAGCTCAGCTGCCAAATCTACATCCCCGACCGCAGTCGTCGACCAATGGCGGTGGCAGCGGAATTCCCGGCTCAATGCAACGCCACCACAGCTCAGACTCAATGTGTTCACTGAACTCGATCAGTTCGGGGTGCTCGGCTCAGGACAAGAAGAAGAAGAAGGGATGGTTGCGCAGCTCGTTCACGAAGGCGTTCTCACGCAACGCGAAAATCTCCAAGACGAACCGCCACATCGGCGGCTCACACGGAAGCGCCGACCAGCAGTCGATGGGAAGCAATCAATCGCATCACCATCATCACCACCACCACGGCCATCACCAGCAACAACAGGCCAATGGGCCAGTGACGAACGAGTCGGCGGCCAATGCGGCCACACAACCGCCGTCGTCGCCGACCAAAAATAGCCCGCAGAAGACAGTGACGCTAATTGAGAATGCCAAACCAATAGACGCTATTGACCACGACGAACACCAGGTGGTCGAGGATCTGAAGAAGCAGCTGCGAGAGAAGGATCTTGTGCTGACCGACATCCGGTTGGAGGCGCTCAGTTCGGCCTCGCAGCTTGAGAGTCTGAAGGACACCGTGATGAAGATGCGCGCCGAGATGATCAGTCTCAAGCAGAATAACGAGCGACTGCAGAAGCTTGTGACCAGTCGATCGTTGGCGGGTAGTGAAGCGTCGCTGGGTAACGCGATAAGTCCAAGTGGATCGATTGGAGAGTCAAGACGCTATAGTCTAGCCGACGGTAACTCTCGGCCACCGATGGAATTGCCAAAGAGACTAGAAGAAGAAGTCGAAGAAGAGAACATTCCACCAGCTCCGGCACCAGAGCCTCCACCTCCACCACTAAGTCCCACGACCCACATCGATCTGACACCTCCACCACCTGCCATCGAACCGATCCCAAGCCCTGCACACCTGCCCACTGGAGTCGAAGACGTTCCCGACATCACTGACGGCAAAAAAATCGCCATCGCCTGCTACCTCGGCCAGCCGGAGTCGTTCCCCAAGTACTACGAGGAGATCCTGGAGACCGATGACTTCTATCGCAAGGGGGAGAACGGCGAGTGCAGTGAGAACGGCTTCGAGGACCGAAAGTCATTTCCCACGGCCACGTTAAATGAATTCGTGATCGCCTACACGTACATCTCGGGAAAGACCACGTGGCAGAATCTGGACTACATCGTGAGGAAGACGTTCAAGGACTACGTCTCAAGGATCGACCCGGGCACCAATCTGGGCTTGAACACAGACTCGATAACCTCGTACCACTTGGGCGAAGCGAAACGAGGTCCTGAGATGGGATTCCCGGAGCTGCTGCCTTGCGGTTACATCGTGGGGAACGTGCGGTCGTTGTACATCTGCCTGCAGGGAGTGGGTAGTCTGGCGTTTGACAGCCTGATTCCCAGGAGCATCGTGCATCGTTACATCAGTCTCCTGACTGAGCATCGACGTTTGATCCTGTGTGGGCCAAGCGGCACGGGCAAGTCCTATCTCGCCCGGCGATTGGCCGAGTTCTTGGTGGCGCGTTTGGTTCGCGGAAATCCCTCGGAGGCTATCGCCACTTTCAAGTAAGTTAAAAGCTCCGTTTTGAGATGGAGCAATCGCTAAGCTTTCTTTCTTCCCAGTGTTGACCACAAATCATCCAAGGAGCTTCGACAATACCTCGGCCACATAGCCGAGCAAGCGTCCATTCCTAATGGGGCCGCCGACCTCCCATCTGTGATTATTCTAGACAATTTGCACCACGCCTCCGCTCTGGGTGACGTCTTCTCGTGTCTCCTGAGCGCCGGTCCAGCGGCCAAACTGCCCTGCATCATTGGCACCATGTCACAAGCAACCTGCAACACCACCAACCTACAGCTGCATCACAACTTCCGATGGGTAAGTCCGCCGATCGCATTCTGTTACCATTCGGCTCCTAATCCTCCCTCCTTCCTCTTCTCTTCGCTCCCCAGGTCCTCACAGCAAATCACATGGAGCCAGTGAAGGGATTCCTCGGTCGGTTCCTTCGTCGCCGGCTCTTCCAATTGGAACTGCAGACATTGAACCATCAGCCAGAGCTGGCAGCAGTACTGGCATGGTTGCCAACAGTCTGGCAGCACATAAATCGCTTCTTGGAGATCCACAGTTCATCTGATGTTACCATCGGCCCGAGGCTATTCCTCTCGTGTCCACTGGACCTCAAGGACTCCCAAGTGTGGTTCACCGACATTTGGAACTATCATCTGTCGCCGTATCTAGTCGAAGCAGTTCGTGAGGGCGTTCAATTGTATGGTCGTCGTGGTGGCGCATGGAATGATCCGTCCGCATTCATTCGCAACTCATATCCATGGCCATATGGACCGGACTCAGTGCCGCCACTGCGGCAAATCAACGCCGAAGACGTCGGCTTGGAGGGCATGCCAGTCAGCAATGGAGATGCCCAAGATCCACTGGTAAGTGATAGAGATTGTATGAATGTTTGATTGACTTTAAGTGAAATGGTTTCTGCGTAGGAACGAGGGGTGTAACAGGTTTTCTGTGTGCGGAGGCTGAATGTATTCAAGAGTGATGCATGCATGACGTGAGACTTTTTAATGTCTACCCTGTAATCTTAGCTCATTAGGTGAATATTGTCATGTCCCTGTTGGTGGTCCCCATTCCCTTCCAGTAGCCCCGAACCAAGGTTCATCGAATCGCACGACGATTTGTTTTTCCCATTTGACCTGCAGCTCACTTCTATTGCACAGCTCCTTCCCTAGAAGAGGCTGCTCTCTGTGAAGATATCCTCTGATTATTCGTCTCGCAGAATCCCTGCTAATCTGCGCTTGAACTCGTGTGTCTCTGTCTACTTCTTGTTGTTGATGCCTTAATCTCGCTGAGATCACCGGGTCAGATAGGCGATCTAATTGAGCCATGAATAGAAAATGAATCAATGTTTTGTGTTTGGTTGAGATAACGTCCGTATGACTTCCAAGACACGTCTGCGAATTGTGTACATTCGAGTAATAGAGCGAAAACTGTCAAGCACTTGCAAGATGTCACACCGTTCATTCATGCCTACCAAAGGCATCAAGTGATGTCCACAGGGCGTACAGAAATTATTTGAAGAGCACTCCGATTATTTAGGTGACAACCATAAACAGTTTTACAAGTTTGCCTACTTTAAGTGCGAACATCTGAAATGGTAGGGGGATTACTGAAGCATGCCATGAAACAATTCATTCCAACTGTCAATTGTGTATCAGTGATTCGCTTTGTTCACGCCTATTCATCGGATAAATGAGTCGGTTGTTCACCCATTGACATTCTACGCTACGCATTGGTTGCGAGGGTGCGGCATATTGAGGCTATTTCCCGGAACAACATAGTAACACTTCTGGCGATTCGTTAAGCATGTCTGATTAAAAGTATTCTCTCGAGGTTGTATTTTTTTGTTCGTTGTGCAAAGGTGGATGACATTGTATGTGGCGCCGAGAGTTCGATGTCCACTTGACAGTTCCGGACTTTTGCAAATCGAAACTATTGGCATTCCCCCCTTGGAAGTCGATTGTTGTTCTTTTTTGTCGTTGTTCTCTAGCGCCACTGGGGACTACTTGGTAATTTTTCCGCGCTGAAATGCTGATGAAAGCCAATCAAGTTAATTTGTATGCGCAGTGGCTGGTGTGACTGTTGTGACACCTGGTTTCTGTCATTCTGTAGCCGGTCGTCCATAAGCTAGAACACAGGACGCCATTCCTTCAAGATCCTCCACTTACGCAAGCATTTGAAGTTTCCTCCCAAGTCCATGCGGTCTGAGCCAAATGACCACACTTAGGTTTGCCCATTGAAACAGCTCAAAGCGTAACATTCCTAGTTAAATTCCTCCCAAGCACTCACAGCAAATGCACATCAACAGCTAGCGCAACTGGTCAAGGCATTCACTTATGCATTCATTCGCCGGAATTCTTGACGCATCCCATTAATGGCTCACACCTAAGCGTGACGCTTTGTTTCTTCTTCTCACACTTGCCCAACTTCTAATAGAGTTCCTCCAAGGAATACTGTTAGTTTAAGGAGATTGACATAACCTGTTAATGGTGTCCAAGCATCGGTGGATCGTTTTGTGTTTTTTTTTATTACCTTATGACTTGTGCATGAGAAGCAGCAGCAACACGAATTCCTTGCCATCACTTCTCTCAGTATCTGGTGGAAGATGGTCATTCCTAATATTCCATGTAACGCCGTGTAATGCACAGCAAACGGATTCACTTGACATGATGTGATGTTTGAGGAATTTCTTCGAAAGAAGAAAAATTCCAATGCTTGAGTACAATCAAGAGACATCGCTTAACATGGCACCTCTGAGAGTGGCAGCCGTACCGCCGACATTCAGAGGACGTGACCGGGTATCGGGATCGAGAAGAAGAATGTTCTGCGATATGGAAAGGGAAGAGTGTGTGTTGTCCAAGCCCAGTTGGAGTGTTGCCCAGCGAGTTCCTCGTTAGATCACATAATGTCCAATCAATTGAACACAACCCGCTGTGAGAATTTGTTCCTCGCTAGAAACCTTCAATTAATCTCCTCCATCTCCTCCAAATCATGAACTAATCATACGTTTTATTTTCTTTCTTTTGTTTGTTTCTCCAATTACAGCTCAACATGTTGATGCGACTACAGGAGGCTGCGAATTATTCAGAGAATCAAGAGCAAGAATCCGACTGCGCCAGCTTGGATTCAAACATCACCCCCGACAGTTCAGCAGGTGCGGAATAATCGAAATGAACCGAAACATTGCATCCAGCAGCCAACTTCCCCCCTGCCACCATTCAGACATCACTTCGTTTTTTTCTTTCTTCTGTTTACTCAAGGAACACGAACCAAAATTGTGCAATTGATGGAACATTTAAAATTTGATGAAGTCGAACTTTTGTGTCGAGAATATCAAAATTGTTATGAACCGCAAATTTTAGGGAACTTTCTATAAGTGAGTGGATTTTCGTACGCCCAACAGTAGTCGACCGAGAGACAGAGCTGTAGACCAAGTTACGATTTAATTAATTAATTTTTGGAGTAGACCAATTAAAATCTTTGGCCCTTGCATTGATGCGCAAATACTGCAAAGCAGAGTTCACTCTTTGTGCATGCACACAATTTGAAAGAGGAATTCCGATGGAAGAGAACGACGTAACTTTATTTCTAGCAACGTCCGGAAAAGTTTATGCATTCGGAATGGCATTTAAAGGAGGATGAACACAGACAGTGGCAGAGGCCGAGGACGTTGTTTCATTCTGAAACTTTTGTGCATTAAAACTTGTGTGTCATTGTTTTAGTTTTGTGTATTAATCTCTTTGAACGCAAACAGATATATATTTATGTTTCCCCCCTTATTTTTAGAAAACTAGGATACGAGAGCACGAGGGTATTCCTTTTTTCTATTTTTCGAACGAATGAAAAGCAAAAGTTTTCTTTAACTACTTTCGATGTGAGTCCTTTTTCCAAACGTAATGCGAAAGAAGTTTTAAGAATGATTTTTATTAATGTTGTCTGTGAGGTGTGTGTGTGTATATCCTTCTCTGGAGACCGAGAACAGAAAACCAAGAAGATTGATGAGAATTCGATTTGAAATTTGTTCATTTATCATGTTCAACGCCAACGAAAAGTCACTAAGTCACTCGAGAAAAGAAACTGGTTCGCTTGAGCTGAATGAATTTCGTTGCCGATCTGAAAGCCATTTGTACCTACTCACGAATCAGGTGCAAAGGTGAAGCAACTCAGATCGATTGCTGGTGAGTTTCAATGCGACGATAATCACCTTCGCCTGTGAAACTGGATTCATTGTGAGTTTCTAATGAATATTCAATAATTCAGAAAAAAAAAAAAATAAGCGGGTTCTGTTTTTTGTTTTCGGCGTAGGTAAATGACCAAAACAATGGTTTTCAGATTCAGAAAGGCAACCTCGTCTGTTGAATAAATCATGTGACACTGTGAGAGGGCGAGATAAGAGAGAGAAAGAAAGAGAGTGCGTGTGGAGTTGGCGTAACGATGGGAGTGAGTGATTCTTTTTTTTTGCACTTCCTTAAGTCGGATTTACATGTTTTTGAATTTAAATGAGGCTGTGTGGAAATCGTCGCTTCTTTTGTGATAAGAATGATAGAGTTGCTTAGGCGGAGACTTTAAGTAAGACAAATGTGAACCCTTCACTTGGATGAGAAGTATTTTGCATTCTACTTCGTTGCGTTGGCGGTGAGGTTAGGATAATCTGTGAATTTAAGAGGGTTCTCTTCTCCTCTCAACTCATTTACATGAATTCTGTTTACGATCTGAGAAAGCAAAGTGAAAGGTACACAATTCACGTTTGTCTCCCATTTTTCAAGGAATCAATAAGTCTTGTCTTGTCATCAGAGATAACCTATAATATTAATAATTATCCCTCATCTCTGCTTGTCTTGACGCACTGTTTAGGGAGTCAATGAGTCCAGTCTTGTCTTGCGGCACTGTTCAGGGAGTCAATAAGTTTCATTTTGTCCATTTCAGACTGCTTACTCGAAAGCGGCTAATTTGTTTGATATTCAATGCAGACGATAAGACTGTGGACTCATGGGCGAGTTAATAGCGGCAATTGCTTTGCATTTCGCCGACGAATGTCCAGCCAAATTCACGCGATTTAGAAAAGACTACTTCTCATAGATTGTAAGCCATTCTAATTTGATTTCTAACCATCACAGCGCCGACTAAACTCTCTCATACTGACCCACAATCGAAATCGCCTAAAGCTTTGAGTAAATTAAGCAACAAGAACGTGGCAGCTTATATCAACAGAGATACGTAAACATTTAGATAACCTCTTTTCATTCTTTTCCAAAATCTTGTCTACGATTCTTGTAAGCTCCAGCAAAGTGAGCAGATAACAGATTTATCAACGGAAGCAAGAGATACGCTCTACAGATTAAACGAATCAAGACTGAGTTTTATCTTTGTTATCTATTGCGACACCGAGGGATTACCAGCTTTGGAAGTTGGATTTGTGATGTGTGCGCGAGACTGTTTGGAGAGGATAAACACACGCATCTTTGAATAGGATTTTAGATTGTTATCCACCACTAGCACTTGTTGAATAAATGCAAAATGTGTGTAGGTCTTTATTTCACTTAAACTAACAAAAAAAAGATAACCCCTTGGTCGGTCGCTCAGTCTCTCAGTCGCTTGCTGTTCGAGTTAAAAATCCACTTCAGTCTGATATTTCAAAATGTAAAAAGCCAAATAAGCGTTAAGTTTAAAAGAAACAAAACACAAATCAAATGATGTAAAGAAAAAAAAAAAACAAACAAAAGATTTAAACAAATATACACAAAATAATGAATTAACTATTATTCATCGCTTATACATTTATTGTATGTATGTTGCAAAAATGAGAATAAACAATTTTTTGATACGACCCTAAACTATACTATAAGATCGAGTAAATGAAAAAAAAAATAAATAAATAAATGAAAACACACATATATACTAAAAATCAAAAAATGAAAACTTTCAACTAAACCCTAATCGATGTAAATAATATGAATTAAACGATAAGTCTACTAACAATTATATGTTTTTATACAATATATGTAAACGAGGAAAATATTTATACGTATGTATGTCAGAAATTCAACTAAAATCAGCTCTTCTCTCCTAAAGAACCTCCTCCTCCTACTCCCGAAACTTACATGTGGAATTTAGTGCTCTTGATGCAGAAACAACTGAACATTCAACTTATTTATAACACAAGAACGAAGAGAAGAGATCCGATCAGCATCAATGAATAACCAAAACAATAGCTAATTTGACGATAATCGAACTCCCCGCACTTGCTACAGAGACAGAGGGGACATGTTCTCCATGTTTGTGAGTGTGTTGAAGTGCAGACAAGACGGAGAGGTTAGATATTATATTTATGAGAATTCCTTTAAATACTACACTACACATACATATACGAGTACTAAATATATATATAGATATATATATGAATATAGAATATATTTTTTAATTTTCGCTGAAATCAACTAATCAAATGCAAAAGAAAGAAGCAGCAGCAGCAGCAGCAAAACATTACAATAATAAATTTAAATAATTTAACAAGAAACAAAAGATATTTTACTCGTAGGACGTACACATTTATATAGTTATTATTGATTGATATTGATTATATTTAATAAAACGGTAAAATCAAATAAACAAATAAAGTATAAATAAAATGAACATTTGTTTGATTTCTGATTGGAAAGATATGCTGTCTGCCCACTTCACTTAACTTGCTTGGACTTCGACTTCACTCCTCTCCAGACTAGCAAGCTGGGCACTCAACTAGTCTGTGGTCAACTCGACTGAACCAAGGACAACAGGAATCCCTTGCTGGAACAGGTAAGCTCTTGCTGAGATGTGTCTGGCATGCCCAGTCAGGATACCGTGCCGCTTGGGATATTATCCGCTTTCGCAAGCTACTTTTGCAGGAGCTACATAGATGCCTACGAGGTAAAAACACGTCACCACATCGCAAGGTACTTCTGTAGAAGCTGCATGATTCCTGCCCCAGCTCCGATGCCTCGCAGAGGTACTCCTGGATGCCCTTTTTCTGTGGGTTACCCATCGTCTGCACCCTATTCCTCTGGATTGTCAGCTCCGAATAATTCTCTATCAGTATGTGATCCTAGTGGCAGGACAATGCTAAATCTAAGTGCATTCCCTCAGCCATAACATTCTGCCTATATACCAGGACATTTGTACAGGCATCGAAGAAGAACACTTATAGCCCTCATTTGTGCCTCTAGAATAAGACGTTTGCACCTAATTGCCTTCAACTTGAATCACGGACCTTCTCTTAACAAAAAAATGAGAGTGTCTGAATACGAACAAAAACACATTAAATACGTAGGTTGATCAGTTTGAGTTTGCAGTAAAAATCTGCCTGTCTCAGCTGGTCCTTTTAACCTCCAACATACAAAATCAACACCCATTTGAACAATACACAAAAAGTACTTCTCAGGGCTAACATGTAAGAATTCCAATCTAAGTATGCATCATGCCGCCCCCCGACCGAAATCCAATACCAAATACACACGCAAAGAATTTTTGTTAGGTTTCAGTGCAAATTTGCCCTGAAATACCAGGCCACCAGAAATCCAGCAAAAGCAGTAGGTACACCCTTGAAAACAACTTGAAGTATGCAATGAATTTTGCCCTGGATGCTATGATCACTGGCCGTGCAAAATTCGTTGCATACTTCAAGTTGTTATCGTGGGTGTACCTACTGCTTTTTCTGCGTTTCTGGTGGCCTGGTATTTCGAGACAGTTTTTGACTGCAATTTTGGATTCTGTACCGCTCTGGTAGGGCGGAGCGGGACGGGCGGCGGTATTCTGGACGGTACACGGTTCGGCGCTTCCAACGGTATGCGACGCGGTATGGTGAGCGGTACGGGAAGCGGTACAGAAGGCGGTATATGAAGCGGTATGGAAAGCGGTACGGGAGCGGCATGGTGAGCGGTACGGGAGCGGTATGTGGTCCAGTCGGTCCAGCGGTCTCAGGAGCGCGATGGGATGTCATCAGTCAGGCGGTATGTCGAGCGGGACGGGAGCGGTACGATGTCCAAAAATTCGAAATTTTCCTAAAAAATCCAAGCAAAACACCAGGCCACCAGAATCCCAGCAAAAGCAGTAGGTATGCCCACGATAACAACTTGAAGTATGCAACGAATTTTGCCACGGGGCATGATCATTGGCCGTGCAAAAATCGTTGCATACTTCAAGTTGTTATCGTGGGTGTACCTACTGATTTTTCTGCATTTCTGGTGGCCTGGTGTTTCAGATCGGTTTTGTACTGAAATTCGAAGATTTTGGTGAGTGCGGTTTTTGTTGGATTTTCGTCGATTTTTTTTTTGTCTAATTGGTTCGTCGTCGGGTCTTTTACGATACTTACCTTTGTAGTCCTGACAAGGACTTTTTGTGTGTTTGGTTGAAATTTGGGGTTGACTTTGAATGTTGGATGGTACTACGACCTGCTGAGTCAAGCAGATGAAACTGCTGGCTCAAGCAGGTCAACATCCTTTTAATGTATTTTTTTCAAAATCCTTTTAAAATGTTGGTTCTAAGAGGACTGTGTAGTAGATGCATTCTTAAATTTATAATTTATGCAAAGCTGTTGGTTCAGACGATGAGAAACGTCTGCAAACCGTGTCCAAATGCTTGCAATCAGTGCATTTTGTTGGCTCTTTAAAATACGATGGTTGGTTATCCCATCTGTACCTCAGAGCTACAAGCCCCATCAACAATTAAATGACTCAGTTGACCCACCATGAGTTCCCCTGGCAGACGTCTCGACCTGTTCATAAGTTCACTGAAGTCAAAGTGAACAGACAATCTATCAAATTGTCTACAACTCCTCATTGCCTGTTTAAGTATCAAATTAACTTTTTTCGCGTTCTCCTAAATCATTCGTAGCCATGCTAGTGCACTGGCGCTGAAGAGCCAGTAGGTAACGAACGGCCGGTCCAAAGACGGGTACACATTTAAATGCAAATATGTCAAGCGAAAGCAATCAATAACTCTAATGCGTCGGTCGTGACAGAAATCTAACGAGGTGATGCGACGTGGGAAACTGAAACTGAAACAGAAACAGACTCACCACCGTCGCGAAGCGAATATGATATTCTGCACGATGACGGGACGACGGGCATAATCAAATTCGCTGAAGAAGGTCAGCGCACAAATGCGTTTGGAATACATCACACGGCTTCCTAAGTGAATTTCGTAAGCAGTTTGCTTATTATTGCTGCATTGTTGTTTGAGACAGTTTGAATGAAACTAAGGCGATTTGCAGTCACAACTGACCTCTGATTTGATTGATAAATGTGAACGATTTGGATTATGGAGCGAATGATGCGAACGAATCGATTCATTTAAACTTTCGTCACCCGGTGGGGCTTTTGTCAAACGGGTCGATGGAAAGCGACACAAACAAAATGCCGTAGAAATTCGATGGCTTTTGAGTGCAGACTCGATGTGGATTAAGAAATCGTGTGGAATGAGAAATCACTGATGTTTCCCATGAAGAAGAAGATTTCATTTCGGGTGAGTTTCTGCTTCGACGCCTTGGGAGGGGCTGGGAAAAAATGCTGAAAGACTAAAACGTTATCGAATCCATCACCAACTCTTTTTATTGCCAAGCGACAATAATAGCATCAGACATTCTGCCATGGAAGCTGTTTGGACTTTGCAGACAAAGCGTCATCCTTGCAGAATTCGGTGAACCTATGACGGGACATACTGGAATCCGAGGTAATGAAATGGCGGACAGTCTCGCGAAGAAGGGCTCGGAGCTGGGAGAATCCCTGGCTACCCCGTGTGCGCGCACGCCGCTCAGTTTCATAAAGAAGAGGCTAGAAGACGAAACCCGGGATAGAGCTTGTACTCACTGGCTCATCTTGAACACTGGAGCTACAGTAAGGAGCCTATGGACGAAGCTGAACAAGAAGAGATCAACATCACTGATAGGTTTTAGTCGCAGGTACGTACGCAAGCTCATAGGAGTCCTTCCCGGAGACTATTTTCCAGGAAAACACTTCTTCGTAGAGCTAGAGGACTTAAGCAGTGTTGGATTGAAAAACCTCCAAGGATTGACATCTGAATCTGGCTGGTTTTGGCCCAATTAAAGCACCAAGAGTCCACTGCCGACTTGCGCCTTTTTTTGCATAAAATGATGGCGATCCACGAAAACTCAGGGATGAAGATCACGGCACCCATCTATGTGCGCGAGAAAGAAGCCTAATTTGGCGCCAGTCACTGACCTGTCTCATGTCCCAAGTTTGAAATCTGCCACTGCATGGATGCCATGAATAGGTGCTTTGTCTTTAATCTCCCACTCCAGACCATCGCTTGTCACCTCCTCCTTGATTGCTTTCCTTGCACCAGCTGAACCAATTCCCTGAGTAAACACCATAACATCACTCCGATCTTGATTTCGTCTCACTATAGCCCATCTCATTTGTTGCAGCTCCCCACGCCACATACTCCTTTCTTTGTTCGTGCTCCCTGCAATCAATCTTGATTGACGGACGGGAAGTTGCCAAGTAAAACCACCATTATTCTTCGACTTGGCCTAATCCAATCAACCTTGTCCCGTACGGCCTTCGTACCGCTTATCCAGTCCTCGTTTTCGTGGTACACGAACATCGTCACTTTATTAACATCTTGATTGTGTCTTCAACACGCCGCACATCATCTCCGTGCACCTGAGTGCACTTTGTCCGTCACTGCTGCTGCCATACTCGTACTCAACCATACTCGTTTATTGCAATTAAAACGTCCATTTCGTCAGCCCCAATCGTTTCCACAAAATCTAGCCAAGGAGGCCCGGTGTGTGCGTTTCACTTGGGAATCATTTGGGACTAACAGCCGCCACACTAATGGGAAGATTAATGGACAAATCGCTTGAGTACACAGCAAATGAAGCTGTAACGCCGCCTCGAGCGGTTATTTTGATGGACTCTCGTGAAGGTTATCAAAGTGCAACGCCAATTTAATGGAACAATGCACGACTTACGAGCGATGAGCGGACCCAGGCGATCGAGCGGCGCTCAAGGAGACTAGCATAATTAATTTCATTCGATATCCACTTGCACCAGAAAATCATTCTCCTTTCTCTCTCTCTCTCAGTTTCTGGGCAGATTCCGCAGCCACTGAAGCGCGAGCATTGTTTTCTCCTCATGAGCTGCGTGCCGGGTAACAATGCTTGGAGCATCAGCCTCCTCGTCGCGTCGGTGCCGTATGCCGTGTGATGTGATCGTAAATTGCTTTCCACGGAACGCCACCGATGCACAGCAGATAACCCAGGCGACAGAGGCGATCGTTGCTGGGAGGAGTTTCTCCTGAAATTGCTTTGTGCCATGTCCAGCGCGATGCGGTCAAAGAGATGCCAAATCCGAGTGCCAACCGGCCAGTAGCCTTGGATGGTTCGTTTGTTTGTTTATGGCCCCCGTTTCCTGTGGCTTATGGCAGTTGTTGTCTTGCGAACTTTACGACTCAATGCCCTTAGAGAAGAGATCGTTTGATTTATGCACGGCCAGTTTGTATCGGTGGCAAATGCCCAAGTCCGAGTCCGAGTGCGAGCAGACCCACAAACTCACTTGGTATTCCCCTGTTCCACTTATCCGAACACGACTCTCCCGATCGTTCGTACAAGCATGTAGTCACCCACTAGAGTGTCATGTTGACATGCTTTCCAGGAAAACCGGACTAACGACCACGTCGTTAAGGTGTCCTCTGCCGCAATAAACAAATATTCATTAATGAATAGTGCTGCGGTTCGTTGCGCTTCCCCGGTGTAACTAGCCGAACGGTGGACCTACTCCCGGAGAAACGATTTAATTTGCATTCGATCGATGGTGTCTGGGTGCTGGTAGGCCCGACACAATGTGACAACCAGAACGAGTACGGACGAGTACATTCACAGTTTGCACTCGTCTTGGCAACTCATTAGCATGCCTCGGCCGTGGCGTCAAACAGCGGAGAGATTTACTACTCGTGTTCCGAGCTGTTGCCAGCGGACCAATAAAATGGGCCACCATCGAAATTGATGTTCACACTGATGCGAATACAATGTTGTCCCGCACTTCCTAGTGGCCTGGGAACTGTCTGCCGCAGACGGGTGATCGAACCGAATTCGTATTCAGATCCAGTGGAGGCACAATTTGCGACCGTGATCACGATTATCGGTGTGGTTTCCTAAACGACCGTTGATCTGTGCTGTCGCGATAAGATCTCTCGAGCGTCTGTCTCCTGGTCGACATCAAGTTCAAGTTTACCAACGAACCAACGGACGAACGCACCCAGGGGCGCAATCAGGCGATCGCGATCGTTCGATTGATTTACGATCAGCGCCACTTCGACACTTCGATTATGCCGCCGCACGAGGTGTGAATTAAAGCGTTTGTCCAACACCCATGTCTGCGATTGGTTGTCGGTGATTCCACGTCGAGAGGTGACTGCTGCGCGTGCGCTCGTTTCGAACCGAATCACGAGAGAGAACAACAACACGGGCCTTCCTGGTTGTCTTCAGAAGAGATGCAGATCGCTCGCCTGGATTCCTCGAGATTCCCCCGAGACGACAACGTCGATGGCGATGAGCAACGGCTATCCCGACTGGTTTTCTTTTTCCGTCGGTGGTCGTCGTCTCCGTCGTTGTTCTTCGATCGAATGGAAACGTGATGCATCTGTAAGCAGAGGGTGCAATACGGGGAATAATCGCCGTCATCATCATTATCGGCGTCGTCAACTGCAGAACGGCGGCGCGGCATGGCGCAGCGGTGTGATGTGGTCGTGGTTTCTTCGTTTCTGTCCGAGGTGAGAGCTAGACTTTAATATTCGCTTCGTGATCGGTATCTTCTGGTGTAGGGTAATTTTGAAAGCGTCTCCTTCCTTGGGAATTGTTGCGACAAATTGCTCTTTTGACCGTGTTCTTATGTGTGTGCAACATGGTTGTGGTTCATCCTTTTTGATGTTGGCTTGTTGCGGTGGACTTGGGGTAGCGATGATGAACTGGTGGCAGTTCCGGCAATCAACTGAAATCAGTAGCTGCGGGGGATTCAAAGAAACGAGTTTCGATTGTGGCACGAGACATCCTGTAATTCATTCAGTGGGCCCACATTCAGTGCATTCATTAAAGGCTCCCCCCATCGAATGGCGCCCCAACAGTCGCAGACCAGGAAATCATGCTCACCACCGCACACTGACCACATCAACTCAAATTCCACGGAAAACACACAACCACAAGACAAGCGTAGCTTCCAGTCGATCGCCAGTGCAGCAAATAATTCCCAAGAAGCGTTCACCTCCGCTGCCACGGAGCAGCTAGTTTTTTGCAGACCCAGATCAAGGCAGATCATCCCGAATAGATGGAAAGATCAAGTCTTCTCCTGTCAAGATACCACCTGGCTTTGGCACGACCACACGGCCAACCCACCCTCTTCTATCGAAAACCAATCCGCCAGCGAGAATACAAAACCCAGAAAGCGAACGAACGAACGAAGCTGAAGCTGAAGCGAACAGTTAGCGTAGAACAAATGTACAAATCAAGCGTGTACTTGATCGGAATAAATTATCATCGTTGCTCCGGCCATGTCGCCTTCGAGACTTCGGCCATGGCTTTGCTCGTGTGTCCATGTGCGCATCGTGCGTTTTGTTTCACCATCGCACTCTCCGCTGCCCGGCCCGGATACAAATCATACGATTAATAACCTGTCACGGATATGAAACCAATCAGTGCGCGAGAGTCTTCATTTAGACACAAGGAAGTCGACGACGACGACAATGGGGCTGGTCTCTGTCCATCATCGTTTCAGCTATTCCATATTTCTCCTCCAGTTAGCGCTAACTGGGAGTTCTACTTTATGAAAAATTAATCGAACATGACAGCGCATGACTTTTGTGGCACAACGCACAGAAAGAGCAGTGACGAGACGACGGAGGCAGCGCCTCAGGGAACTGGCACGATGCGTGCACGGGTTGACAGTGTGAGGAATTAATTTTGCTGCATTCAATCAATTAACGTTAAACCTGAAAGACGATATCACCTCAACGAGTTGAATTTTAGAGGCGCTTTTGTTTGCGTTCCTTTCACTTTCGAGCTCTCGTGGCTCCTGTGCAAAGATCACCAAGCTCAGAATGTCAACATCCACTGTCTGCAGGGACAAAGGAAAACAAAGGATTGCCAACTGACATCTGTGTATGACAAGCTCGTTAAAAACCGTCCGCTGTCGCTTGAACAAATCAACAGATAGCCATCAATCTCCTCCAAGGAGCAGCAGCATCTCGTCAAATGGATCGCGATCTCTATCGTCTTCAAGGTGGTTTCGTATCCCCCAAAGCGTGCACTCACTGCAGCCGGACTACGTCCCGAACATCTATATGGTATGCCAATGTGACTGCGACTGCGAGTGTTCCTGTGTGTTCTCGTCTTGATCTCGCATCTATTGTCGCGCAGCACAGCGCAGGGTTGACCAGTTCAAACGATTTATTTCGAATGGCATTCCTCTGTGCAGCATCTGGGATGCGTGCACGGAGGCACTTAATCACCGCATATGGCAGTTAGTCACCGCTTCTGGTCGGCAGTATGGCACCGGTCAGGTTAAGTGGTACCATACTAGCATATTAATATTTGGCATAGCTGGAGCGGGTTTCCAAGACGATGCCGGTGCAAGTTGGAGTTCCACTTGCAGTGGACGCATAAGAAATCTCTGACGGATAAGATACATTTGTGATCGCGGCAATGAATGATTGCCTTGACTGGAGGCGACTGACTATGAGTGTGTCTATGCGTGTGTGCCTGTGTGGAGGATCAAATTGTCTTCTCCTGGTGGCGTGGAGAAAGCGTCTTGATGTGTTAAAAAGCAGTCGTCAAGCTGTAGCGACTGGATGGAGATGTGTGTGCCTTTTCAGAACTTGCCTGCTTTTCGAGACATATCAAGGCGGAAATGAGTGCGAATAATTAACGTGAGAATATTCCATTTTCTAGCCACACTCTGGGTATAGAGACATCAGGCGTGGAACTCAAAGGTGTCTGAAAGCAACGGCAGTTGGCTGGATGATCAAAGAAAAGAAACGTTAACGTTGTGATGGGTGAGATGAGATGGATACAAATATGGGAAGCAGATGAAGTTGTGGTTGGCAAGTCGTCTTGCAGTCGAGGCATGTTGAAATTCAATGGAAATCAAAGCGAAGCCTTCAACGGGACAGGATATTGACAATAATCTCACGTCTTACTCCAGGACTTCAACGGATGCAGCAGAATGTGAAATCGTTGTCCCTACTTTTGTTCACCAATGAGTGAAAGAGGTCGATGTGCTCCGGGCGATCCTTGTGAGATGGTGCACAGAATTGTGGGTAGCACACTTGTTTATACTTTGGAGTTAGTCTAAGGGTGTTGTGAGAGCCTGGAAACCTATTAGAAGAAACACCTTAAGGGGAAAAAGGGAGGTTTATTGCTTTGCTGAAATTGAAGTGTTATTTGGGTATTACCTGCTATTGCCAAGAATTAAACGACATCTCGAAGACTGACTGGTTACGAAACAAGCAGGTTTCCAAACTGGATATTTCTGTGTCGATCATGTCAACACATTGCGAGCGATCATTGAGTAATGTGTTGAATATATTCCTGCTGTTCTTTGAATTTGGCAAAAGGGCACTTAATAGTGTAAACAGAGAGTTCTTTGGAGTGCCATACGCATGAGACGAATTCTGGATAAACTAATTCCTCTTATAAAGGCTACTTACGGTGGAACCAATTGCCACTGTCCAAGGAATTCGAGATCCAAAGGCTTTATCTTATCACCGATCTTATTCCCTTTTTCGATAAGTGATGTGCTTCGAGCAGTCCTGTCGACGGGCATCGGAGGAGCCCAATATACTCATACAACAAAACTGAAACACCTGCAACATGCGGACGATGTATGATATGCAATGGAAACTCTTGACACAGGACGACAGAAGTCCAGATCGGACTGCCTGGAAAGCTTGGCGCAGAAAGCTGGAGAGTGAATGGCGGCAGTTGGGGAGATGCGTAGTTAAATGCCTGTGACCTACAAGGGAATACAGGAACTAAAGAAGGCTGATGTGGTGTGGGCTGATCTTGTAAACGTTCCGTCACTGAAGCCCGACGTTCCTACAGTGGACGCTGTTGTTCACACGAAAGTTCAACAGTGGAGTAGTTGCTCTTTAAGTCATGGTTGGCAGCCACATTCTTAAAAGTCACAAAAAGGTTCCTACTGGTCCTTGGGTCAGCAAGTGGATTCAATTTGCTGTCTGGTCAATTTGAACTGCAATTAGAAAAGTTAAAATTACCTAAAATTCTTCATAAGTGTTTCCTCTCAGCCCAGAGAAGTTCAAAATTAATTCATGAACTGTTGGTAAAATGATACCTGCTTCGTTCTCTGAGTGACTAGTACTTCGCTGTGATTTTTCAACAAGCCACCGACAAAATTATAACGTCACACAACCACATTCTGTCTGATTACAATGGCACACCCACCGAAATGATAATGATGACGGCAGTGGACCAAGCTGAAAAGCAACAAGCTCATATAGAAAAAGTGTAAATCAAGTTCCCCTTAATTTCACTTACCTTTTACAATTGCTTCTTCTAATTCACCAGACGCATTTCATATTCTTATATAACTCCAAAATCGATGATCCTCCTTTGTTCTCAAACCTAGACAGTAAATGTTTTTAAAACACCAAATTTTCAATCACCAAAGACCATACCTTTCAAACACCAACGGTCTCTCCATCTGCCTCCAACGCCATCTATCATTGAACAACATCCACTTCAAGCATTGCCATACTCCACATCACGCGCTTCCATTCTAGCAGTTTATGTCATCGCAACTGTCAAACGCGACCACTTTCCAGCACTTCTCTGAACTATTCATCGTTCGTTTTCGTCTCACAGCTGGTGGAAGCAACGAAGGTGGGTTTCGCTCGTGCTTTTCTCATAAAATACTCCTTAAGTTACATAAACAAAATATTTTCAAAAATCACCTAAAACCAGAAATAAACATTAAAAACTTAAAATACACTCCAAGTGCGTTCATAAATCGGTGTTTTTCGGTAGCAAATCCAGGGCTAGCTTCCAAGGAACTCATGTGGCAATTAGCACAATCAACAAATCAATAAAACAGAATAAATTACTCTGCGTTCACAATGGAGTGTCTGGTGAAATTATTCGATTATGCAATCACATCCAGGAACTCCCTGGATTTACGCCGGAAAAAAAACCCGACGCAAACAAAAGACGAGAGAACATTTTTTTTCTTTTCACTATTCTTTGGTTATGTAATGTGTGAAGTGCAAAGTGACGTCGTCTCCCTCACTTGTCATTCTTGCCCAGCCTTTTGTCTAACCTTACAATTTGTTATTTTTTCAGGTATTCCTCATTAAACAATCAGACTAAAATGGCCCTCAGACTCGTCAGTCTTGCCATCCGCAATGGAGCACTCAAGGTGCCCAAGAACGCACAGTTGGGAAGCATTGCTTCCATCCATACTTTGGATAAAATTGGCAAACGTGAAATCGTCGGCTACGGATGGAACGGTACCGCATGCTATGGTGACCGCGTAGACTACCCAATGCCAGCAGTCCGCTTCAGGGAGCCAACCAACGAAATCATCGCCCTGCGCACCAAGGAGCAAGGTGACTGGAAGAAATTGTCGATGGAGGAAAAGAAAGCCCTCTACCGTGCGTCATTCTGTCAGACTTTCGCTGAACTGAAAGCCGGCACTGGTGAATGGAAGATGCACCTTGGCTTTGCCCTTATGGCTGTATCTCTTGCCATCTGGGCGTGCGTTGGCATGAACCTCTTCGGTGAGTACACACCCTGCACATTTATGAAGATTCTTAACTGACTTGTGATTGGTTTCTTTGCAGTCTATGATCCACTTCCAGAGTCATTCAGCGAGGAGAGCCAGAAGGCACAGTTGAAGCGTATGCTTGACCTGGGAGTCAACCCAGTCACTGGCATCTCATCCAAATGGGACTACGAAGCCAAGAAATGGAAGAACTAAGTCGATAATATTTGTGTATGTAATCTAATTAAGAATAAAGAGAGAAACTATTGTCGAAATGAAGGTCTTTCTGTTTTGGCATCGATTTCTATTTGATTGCCAGAAATGTAATCGCTGACTATCGTCAACAGCCGCCGATCACAACAAAGGCATTCCAAATTTCGATTTGGTATCAAGCCATTCGAACTTGTATCTTATCGATTTTGACATAAAACACGCCCAGATAGTGGAATGTGCCATGCGAGCTGTGCAGACTGAACACGAAGAGGGTAAACTGTCCTTTTTTTGTAACCTCCTCATAAAAGGCTACGGAAACAACGACTATCACATGAACATTCCAATTCTTACCGCCAAAGCCGTCCACATGGGAGAATCTTCGATTAATTCATTTTCGTTGGTTCAATAGCCGCGTAGCACTTGTTTTAATTTGCAGCTTATAAGATATGCGGAGCAGGAAAGTGGTTAAGATTAATTGGCCACGGGACGAACCCAAAATTGAATGAATCGATCGTCTGCCAGGACAATTAAGATGTTAATCATTCGCCTTGGCGGCAGTCTGGTTCGCCCGACGCCCGGTGATCTATGGACGCACTAGACAAGACATCCCTCCCCGCCAAGCTGCGGCTGCAGATTGCACTGATTGCACGTAACCCCGGCCCACAAGATGCCCCGAGGGAGCCTCCACCCGTATTGAGTCGTAGAAATATGCAGAGACTGTGCTCAGAGGGAATCCACAGTCGCGGCTGGAGCGTGAAGGTGCGGAACTTCATCTAGATTTGAATTTACAATGAAATCCTATATCTCTCGGCCGGTTGTTTGTTTATGCTGCTCCTAAGCATCCTATTCCTGGGAGTGCTGCGGGTCCCGCCGGCTGCCTTTTTATAGCGAATCTCTGTCCATAACTCACCGACTGATTACCGCCGATAGGAGCAGCCGGTTGGACAGCGTGCACCGACCAGCCGGGCTCCTCCTAATCGCAATTTATTCCACTTGATGATGGCGATGCTGTGTGCAACTGTCGTCGTCGTTCGTCGTTCGATTGCGGAAATCTTCAGCGGGAAAAGTGCGTTTCACAAGTGCATTCAGATTGCGTTCGCTCATCATCTGTCATCATCATCAGCATCAACTGGCGCGATGACTGGGTGGGAAAACAAACATAAGAACTCCGGGTTCGATGGCACTTCGGTGATGACTTCCCACCGTCCCTGCGCGGCAACTCTGATCACTCTTGAGTGGTTCCTTGTTTTGACCGCGCTGCTTCCGCTCTTGGCAGACATCTCGCTGCCTCCGCCTGCCGCAGTGATCATCGTGCGGCGTCTAATGAGTTTGAATCGCGAATGATATCGGTTCGATGATCAGCAATGAAGCGGTGATCGTGGAGGAAGAGATTGATCTTTCACATGACGATGGTCGGTTCATGTGGACCGACGACGATCGTGTAGAATGGGTTCTAATGGGAGGAAGCTGCCACCACGACAAACATGCGATCGGCAACAACGTGGCGTCCCAGACCCAGAAGGCGAGTGGGATCATCTTACATGACGGAACACACCTAATCGTGTCTATCTCACCGATCGCAGTGAGCAGCGGAAAGAACGTGGTTCATTGATCACCACAATGGGGGCGCACACGTAATAATTGCCCGGGAACGTCATCAGTGTCCGAGCGAAGACGGCGGCGCGGCGACCGTGTGTGCGGATCATTTAGGGTTCACCCGTTAAGCGATTGATCTTTTCGACAGCTTCACAGCACGAAGTCATGGGCGAGATTGATTTAACGATCGCGCCGTGGATCCAAGAGGAATGGGTGGCGAGTGTTTTCCACGGATTTTCATGGGAAAACTTCACTTCTGCCTGTGTATCCGGTTGGAGCTCGTTTTGAATGGGACGCGGTGGATGATCAGTGACTTGATTGCGTTTGAATGCTGGGGTGGGGGAGAGGTGGTCTCAAGCGCGTCTAATGAGTGGGTGAAGCTCGTCTAATTGATGGTAGAGATGATGTGGCTGCGGATCAGGGTCGATGGGGATTCAATGTCAAGTTGTTGATGGCTGTCAAGGGCTTCTTAATCCAGGCCGCTGACGATGAAGACGTGATCTTGTCTGTCAAACCTCCTGAAACGCACTCGAGGCACAGGTCCATCAACAGGACAAACAAGAGAACAAAGGAGGACCATCAACGTGTGATAAAACAAACAGCAGTTATCGAAGAACACAATCCATTAGCAAAGGCGTTCCGATAAGGAGCATACACTCGTCAGGTCGTTCACCACGTCATCAACATCAGGCGCACGCTGGCTCACACGCATTTCTCTGAAGGGAATTTTTTGAATTCCTTGAATCCCCAGTCCCCAGTCAAGACCAAACGCAAACAATCACACTCTCCCCCATGCCCACACACACCATAAACTACTTAAGCAGGCAACCTATCCATTAACGACCCTTCCCAAATCAAACACCACTCCAATTGTGTGTTTGGATAACCTTTTAACACCTGCCCTTTCCACGGGAGCCTCAACGTCGGCAATGGATGGCGAGACGATGACGAGCCTCCAGGGAGGCTCCCTTGAATGCACACACAATAAAAATGTAAATCATCGAGCAGTCATTCAATTTGATATCACTCTGCTTCCGCGTTCAACAAGTTTTATCGTGGCGCGGCGATAAAAATTGATGTGAACTGCCACTTAATGGATCACAAGTGTCACGAGCGGCGTGACAAACTGACGAGAGAAGTAGTGACGGCGACCGAAACTGAAGAGGGAGGTGTCCATCCTGCTAGGGACAGGGCAAATCACTCAGCCTCTTTGGGGAGACGACATAAAACACCAAACTTGCCAGGTTTACGGGCGATGCATGCATCTTTAATCGCCACCATCCTTCGCGGCGCTCTAAACTTAATTATGCATGAACCAGGAATGGATGAATGAGCGAGTGCCATCCCCGGACTCGGAGGCGGCACAGCATCTGCAGCAGCACCTGGTGTAGTTGCTCTTGAAACTTGATATGGTACACATCGCCTCCAAGTTGTCGTCGTCTACATGTTTGCTCTGTCGGAGTCACAGAAGTTGGTCGAGGGGCGCAGAGTGGAATCGGTGAGTCGTTAAGGAGTTGCCAAACTGCGGTAGGCTACCCTCAACGAAGTTATTCATCCGCCTCTCCATCGTCGTCGGAGGGTTCACAAACATTTTTGGTGGGCTAACTTTTATTAACACTCATCTCTCGGGGAATTGCTGCCATAATTCAGTAGATAAACACGAGGACGCCCGGTAATGGGATCCCCCCATCTGTGGGGAGAGAGAAAATAACGCATCGCCGGTGCCGTAATTTTCAACGCCACACAGGACGCAGGATGAGCAAGATGATGTGACTTATTGGCCACTGTTGTCGGCTGGATTTCGGCCACCTGATGAGGTGTAGCGAGAGAGGGCGGCGAAATCTGAGAAGCATCTCCGATGGTGGCGTGGACGAAAATATGATTAGTACCAGGAACTGGCGCCAAGGGAGCACTTTTAATGTGATCCCCGTTTCCGCCTGGCGCCCGACATCGCTCTGCCAGTCTTCTTTATGGACACTGTTGGATTTTACGGCCGGCAATTACAAGAAGAGGGTGATGACTATCGAAATGTTGCTCTAAATCAAGTTTATCACTTGATAGGCCGCTCTTGGGTTGAGGTTATGGAGGGCACATTGAATGAGGATTGAAATTGCGGTCTAATAGGTGCAATTCGGAGCGATAAAGCGGTTAAATGCGGGTCGAGGAATGGGGCCAGAGATTGGTGGTCTGTGTTGGAAGCACTCACTGCCGGAATGTTCGCTAGTCGAAGACGGACGGAGTGTTTTGTCTTGTGTGAGGTTTGTTGCCTGACAAGGATCAATGTCCTGAGCTCACTCCTGCCTGGATACCTTATTCAGAACGTGGCTTCTTTACGTCGCACAGTTGAATTGCTGTCCAAAAATAAATGCATACGGAGGTGGAACGAAAAAATGACAACGATCCCAATCACACACGATTTGCAGGACATTCACCTAATCAACTCAGCATCCGTACCCGCCCAACAACCGGTCATTCTATGTCTCCTTCCCCACCCCATCCAGAATCCTCATCAACTGGGAGACGACACATCCTCCATCCATTAACCGAGGCATTTGCTCCATCACCAATGTCAAACGTCGTCAACCCCAAAAGAGGTCAAATGTAGCTGTCATTCGGTGTCCCATCTGGGCGGCGATAACATCAGTTCCCGTCTTCCTCTCCGGCAAAAGGCACAAGCAAGAAGAACCTGTCCAAGAGAAAACCAAGAGAAGTAAGCAAATGAAAAGAAGAATCGTCCGTCCCTTAAAAGATTACAGATTACAATCTCACACAGCACAGAGCGTGTCTGGAGCACACATCTACACGCTCTTTATTAATAGAATTTCTCAGGATGCCAAGATTGCAGATAACTCAGACCAAGCCCATTTATTCTATCACATGAAAGGGCGAAGAACGTGGATAAAATATCCTTGTAGCTACAAGGCCAAACGACTGCCGAACGAACCGAACGCGTACGAATTCGCATCAGGAGTCACGTTTTTTGCATCGAAACACCGATTCCTACAAAGCAGGACTACAAATGATTGTTTGTCCTTTTTTTTACGGTTCGAGCAGAGCAGGCGGCACATAAAAACGAGACACACTCAAATGGTTTCGTTTTCGTCTGAAGATGCCTTGTGCAGGCGATGTGTCTGGTGGTGGACTTCAATCAACATTTAGGAGATTAGGACGTGGGAATGTGGCCTGTAAGTGTTGCAGATTGTAGTTGAGTTTGCGGAAGCAGCAATTTGGTGGTGGCCCCCAGTAATTGTGTTGTACGACGACCATGATTCATTTCCACTGATTTTTCGTCTCCGTGATTTCCAGAAAAAATTCCGCTTTTGCAAAGTGTCTTAAGTCCATATGACCCTGTGACGCTTACGCAAAGTGTCTCAAGTCCATATGGCCCTGTGACGCTTACGCAAAGTGTCTCAAGTCCATAGGGCCCTGTGACTCTATTCCAAAGTGACAAAAATAAAAATATAATAAAATTAAATCCGCATAAATGTAAAATTTGCGAAATTTGTACCGTTTTTCGTAAAAAATCCACGCAAATAACGGTACTTTCGAGAGCGCTTACACTTCATCATGAAGGCGAAGTTATGACCAAAAATCCCTCATCATTAATTTTTCCCTGCTCTGTTTGGTTCCCGAGATATTCAATGTCAAAGAATAAAAGTGGGCGAAAATATACCTACTAAAATTTCTGGGCGACTAGTACTTCAGAAATCCCAGCCAAGCAACTTTTTAGACCGACATTTCCACAAAATCGCCAACATCTCCCAGAATAGTGTACGGACCAAGACAAATGAGCACTCATCTGAAAGGTTGCACTAGGACATATGGTGCCGACGCATGTCCTGGAAAATTCGACTAACGGTAAAGGATTCACAAGGACATTAAATAGTAAGTACATTTTTTAACTTTATGGACTCAACCAAACCTCAATAAAATGAAGGCACATCCATCTGGGTCCGCAGTAAAAAAGTGCTTGACTAGACAGATGCTAGAAGCTTCAAAACGTCCTTCTCAGGATCATACCAACACTCATTCCACATCACCAATTAGGACATTGTGGTGTGGTCCAAGTCCGGCGTCCAGGTCCGGCGTCCAAGTCCGGCGTCCAAGTCCGGCGTCCAGTTCCGGCGTTCAAGTCCGGCGTCCAAGTCCGGCGTCCAAGTCCGGCGTCCAAGTCCGGCGTCCAAGTCCGGCGTCCAAGTCCGTCGTCCAAGTCCGTCGTCCAAGTTCGGCGTCCAAGTCCGGCGTCCAAGTCCGGCGTCCAAGTCCAAGTCAAGGACTCCACCAGTCAAACCACGTAACAGTCGCAGTCCACTGCCTGCCCAGCAATCCAACGGACGAATGCACAAAAAGGACTAAAGACACCTCTTCACTGTTGTCTCCATTCTAATCAGGAAAACAAAGCCACTCCAATCGCTTTGAATTCCGTCACCAGACTCCGCAAACAAAACCCATTGAACTCGCCCGCCTGCCGGCAGACCACAAACGGACCCGACACCCACCATCGCCACAGCTCATCCCCTCAATCCATTCTCGTCCCACTTCTGAATAGAATGAAATATTTCCCCAATTAGAAGGACAACAACGAATCTCCCGATTGGAAGGAGGGAGGGATAGAGACTCTCCGAAGCACCCGTGGTGAGGTACAAGTACAACAGAGCCAATTGGAAACTCAAACGTCAAGATGGCATTTTTCGACTTAATTAAATTCTTCTTCGCTTTGAAAAGCAATTTCATTGAAAATTTCATTCCTTTTGTCTTCTTCCGCCTCCTCGCCTTCCGTCATCCGTGTCCCTTTCGACTGCCGGGCTATGTGTCCCGAGCAGGACAAACTTCTGGCCTGGGGGGCATAATTGAGTGGAACAAGAGTTTTCTTTTCTCGTTTTCCATTATTTTTTTTTTCGTCTCGTTTTCCGTCAGACGGCGCGGCGAATTGCCTTTGGATCCTATTCTTCGTTGGTGGGTGGGTTTTTGTTTCTCTTTCTCTCTCTCCCTTCTGATTGATTGCCAACGAAAATACGGCGATTGACGGATGAAGGACATCGGCTTTGCGTTGGACTTCATATTTCTGTGACAGCAGATGTTTTCCATTTCGAGGCCCATCAGCTCGGAGAGCTTGAGGTTTTGACACTTCCAAATTGACTATGATTTTTTTTTTAATTCACTCATTTGGTGACTATCAGAGAGAGGACGCGTGGGAGTGGTGGACCGTGAGTGAATTGAGGTTGGAGAGTTTGGGCATTATTGATTGAACACAGACCCTCTATGGGCCGCTGACTCGATTAGTAAGTAAATACGGACTGAAGTGGAACCTGTTGACGGTGTCCTTGCGTTAGGAGACCGCTGTTGAATTTAAGACTGATCGTCTGCTCGGAGTATCCATGGCTTTAGTGTCACCTTACCCAATGTTCCATTGGTTGATGGAAATTTCACATGGAATGAAACTGGTCGAGTAGAGTTAAGTTTGGACAGAAAAAAAAGCTGGGACAGAACAACTTGTGGTGGTTTCCCCAAAGAGAGGAGGCAGAACGACATGCCCTGGGCTTCTGGCCAATATGTCCATTAGCAAGTTGCTTGGGAAATGGTAACATAGAATCATACCTGAAACTGATCCTGCAACCGAATTGTCCTGCCTGCAGTCAAGTGGAACGTTATCACATCCGTCACAGCACACGTCGTGGTCGTCAAAAAGGCGTCACAACTGATGCCACGGTTGTCTAATGAAACGCAACCCCGTTCCAAATCAAATCACATCACACATCCAACACAGGCAACAGCCACTAGATGTTGTTAAAGCAAAAGACGCTCCTAAACCCCACCCATCCAGCCATCTGCAAGTGATTCAGCCGCCGTTCTTCCATAAACACCAGGATCGTAAATTCAGCCTCGAGTTCAATCAAGACCATTTCCACCCACTGGCAGGAGGCACCTCCCATCATCCATCTACACCCTCAAGTCCGACCATCACTTGACTTTCTACGGATCCTCCAGCCTCCTCCAGAGCGCCACGAAAGCCATAAATTATCGCATGAAAGCAATCCGACTTCGTTGGGCAGCAACTTGAGGCGCATCTAATAGCCCGCTCCCGGTCTACACCTACTTTTGTGAAATGATTCATTTGTCTGACGCTGGCTCTGCTGCTACCACAGCATCCATCGTCGTCATCGTGGCGTTGTCCTTGTCCTGCCGTCCGCGCAGCTCCAAGATTCTCATCTTAATTAGTGAGCTAGCAGGCTCTTAATGTAGGCACGGCAGTGGGCTGCTTATTTGAGTATTAAGTCATAAATCTGACCCAAGTCGAAGCGAGGTTGTACTCTCATTTGAATGGCCGCCGACCAAAAATAGATCCAGTGGCAGTTTGACTTAATTGGCCCTTTTGTCGAGTAATTAACGTGAGTAATGGCTGGGAAGGAGTGCTTGTAATCCATTAAGCAGCCGTCGCGGCCTGTTCGATTTGTGAAATTCAAATGAGAGAGCTGCGCTTCTGATGTGGTTGCGATCCGAGCTAACAGGTGTTTGGAGGAAATTAATTGTGGGATTAGTTGTGAGGAGCTTGTGACTCTTCAAATGGGGCGGTTGGAATGTTTGAAGATTTCTGGTGGCGAGGTAAGAGGGTCAATGACATGATCACAATGGGTTTATGTCCAGGAGTGAGGTGGGTCGAGGACTGCATAAGATTTAGGTTGAGTTCTGAGCCTCTTTGAAGTGGTGTAGCACTTGGAACTCAACAAGAAGTGTGACGAACTATCTCGACAGCTTGACACTGACTCTGGAACACTGATTCAATAGCAAGTCACGTCTTGAATGAGACAGTGTCACTCAGGCACAATGTCTTCGATCTACTATATCCGAGGCAAGGACACGGCCAATCGTGGTCCTGTTTGCGTGGATAGACTGTACAAGATGTTTAGCGACTAGTTAGGCGTCGACGTATTCAACACTCAAGCTGGCTAGGCCATGTATAGCACAGTCTTCGAATCCGCACCGCGATAGACGACGCCCACGAAACTGGTGGCGCCCACAAGTGAAGAAGGACCTCTACTAAAAGCTTGTGCCTGCTAAAGAGACTTCTCCTTGGCAGAGTCCCAGGACCATTCCGATCCGAGCGCCAGCAGAAGAAGAAGAAGAAGACGGACAAGTGGAGAGTCTTGGGCTCTCACTGACGCTCTGTCTGTGTTCCCTAACCAGCTATGATGTCAGAGATGATTGACAGTAGGCCTTTATCTTCCTGGGGCCCCCGGTATCATAAGTGTAGGTCAGAATAGACATCGATAGAGTGTCGTTGTTGTGGTCTCTCAACGAGAGTGCCGGCTCGTGGAACGCAGCCACTTCGACTTGAAAGACGCCTCAGTCGTGCAAGAGAAAGAACAAGATGTTAGTCCTCCCTAGCTCTGCTATTCGGCCAGTCTTTGTCTGTTGACGACAGAATACTTGGGGGAAAACTTCCATGGTCTTCAAGACATTATGTTCCACCTTCAATCACCGAGATGACTGGACAACGCTCAAGAATAAGTTATTCAACGGACTAAGACAGAACGAGGTCTAGGCACAAGATGTTGCAAATTTCCGCCTACCCAAGGCTCATGGGGATTGCCTAACCCCCCAAGCTAACCACCATCCATTGCCTCCTTGACATTTTAGTCGACTCCATTCATCCCCCAAAGGTGAGCCCGTCATTAGTCCTCAATGCGACATTTCCCATTAAAATCTTATGCATTGAAGCAAAATCTCATCTCATTCCTCGCGTTCCACATCAGGTGCAAGATCTTCGCTGCCACCCCCATCAATCTCGAAGAATTCTTCAAATTCCATCTACATTTCTTGGATTCCCCGGCAGCAGGCGACGTATAGACCCATCTGTGTAATAGACTTAACAGCATTCCATGTTCCAAGTTGCTAATCCAATATCAGTCTTCCCAGCAGCCAGGCATCCGTCCTCTCCGCACACGGTGTGCCTCTCTCTGTGCCCACAGATGCAACAGCTACAGTTTTACTTAAGTGAACGCTTCCTGGGGAAAAGCGTTTTCCATTTCAACGCCAAAAAAAAACACACACACACAAGCACAGGGATTGGGGTTTCAGATTCCCATGTCGTTGGGATTTTCATCTTGAATAAAGCTCACAACCACCACCGCCACCACCCACCGACAGGGCTGCACGTTAATTAATCTGGCATCTTCCGAGCATACCTGTGCTCTGTTTTTTGCCAAAACGACGACGTTCGTCTCTTTTGCATCGCATTATACTCCGTTCAGTGGCAGGGCATGGCTTGCCTGGGACGTCGTCATGCCCCGAGGGACTGGGATTGGAGTTTCGTCCTTCGCATGGTGGTACGTGTGAGTGTGGATAATGTTTACGTGAACCAGAGAGCAGAGATAGTTCATTTTTATGCTTGGCTCACTCTGGTTTATGAGAGAGATTCTGGGAGGGTGCTTGCGAATGCATGACTCTCTGGCAACTGATTGAGCGACGGGCCACAGGAGATGGATGGTGCGGGGAACTTCGATAGAGGAGCATCCTTCTCCGTGTGAGAGACGATGGTTGAGCTGAGCACTCGTGCGAGGAGGGAAACGTGATGGAGCTAAGCCGAGGACGACATGCGGAAAAAACTTTGAATTCTATCTGGATTTTGATGTCCTCTTGAAGGTGGGTGCATATTTGATATGCAAGAGGGAAGAGAGATGAATTGCATTCTAATGGTTGTTAGGTTTTGTGATAAACTGTAATCTTCTGGCTCATGTGCGGTTCAAATGTCTGCGGGGACCTCTATACCATGTCCCACCACCCTTCGGCAGACGGGAGAACATCACTCGATGTCCATGTCAAATCATCTCCAAAACAAGCAGACCACAGTCCTTGACCACAGTACACAACGATGTTCGATCCTTGATTGGCTTCCCAACTGTCCCCGCCGAGAGTAACAATTCAATTCCGACGAAGAATGAAATTCAATTTTCCACGAATTTCAAGAATTCCAAGAACTTCGTCCTTCCTACGCTACACAACACGACCGTGTTCCCCAATCAGCCACCCACTTGGGCGGTGGGGTGGACACCACAACAGTTCCAAAAATAACTTCGCTCATTATCCGCAGAATTCATTTTATGATTAGTTTTTCCAATAATTTTCACCGTCACTCTCCCGCACTCCCCGCCCGCAGACCTTGAGCGTCCGTCCCAATCGAAGACCCTCGTCCGAGGTGGAGGAAGGCTTCAGCACGACACAGTGACAGCAGCGAATGGAGCGAATCGTGTGAACACACTTTTTTCTGTTTTCACTCGTTTCACGGCAAGGTTCAATTAACTTTCAGTTCACGGCGTAGTCCCTCCCGCCCGCGACTTGACCAGAACCAGAACCCGAAGTGGTGGTGGTGAACTCGGTGGGTTTTGAAACATTATCCGCACGCCGGACGGCCACGATGCGATTAATTAGAAGAGAGAGGCAAAATCTTAATTAATTTGGCGCTCTTACGATGATGATGACGATGATGACGGGCGATGGAATAGCCGCCTTTCCTTACCGGGCGGTGAGCGTCTTCCCATGGATTTGGAGCTGTTAATTAATCCAAATCAGCAATCAGTATCCACGGGCACTTTGTTAGCTGTCAGATAGGCTGCTGGCTGCCACCGCCTTAAATTCCCCACACTCGTGGGAGGGGCGGCGACGCTTTATGCTTTTATTTTTGCTCTTGATTTATGGGAGCCTTGAGTGCGTGAGGAGTGCGGCTGCTTTCGTGTGAATTTCGGGTATTTTCTCAGGCGCGGTTAACAATGCGAAACGGTTGTTCTTTAATTTGGCAAATTGAGATCAACGAAATCATCGTTTTGGCCTCATCCACGGATAACTGATGTATTTACGGGTGCTTAAGGCTAAGGAATGGCCGCAACGAACTCTGGCGTCACTTAATCAAATCGCCGGGAGCGCTGTGTCGGTCTGAAGGCTGTGAAGACTTCTCGTGGAGGGTACACCGCCTCGTGAAGACTGCTCGTGCTCGGTGAATGATGGAGGAGGAATGAGATCAGTTCAGAATAATCGATAATGCCCCTGGAAACAATCTCTTCTCTGTCCATCCGCGACAGCAGCAGAAACTTGTTTCAAAACAAAATCCCGTCAGCGCCAGTTGGCGCGACTGACTGACCTCTCTCTGACATAGAAACCTCAAAATAAGCTTCCATCAAGTGGTCTGCCCGCACCGCGCACGCCACCGAAGAACAGCTTAAGAGAACACAGAACCATTTCCCACGCCCTGTCCAAGCGTCAATCATCATCACATGAAGAGATCCACACGCAAACGTCTCCATCGCCGCCACCCCCCGGGGGAACGGAGATGAAATTAAATCTCAAAAAGAAAGAAATGAAATTTCCCAGCAGCACAGATTGCGACGCGTCCATCCGAGTGTGAACGAATTCGCGCGACATCACTTAAAAACACATTAGGGCAATTTAATCAGGACGCGCTACAGTACCCGCTCCCCAGTCCCAGCCCCAGCCACAGCCCCAGCCGCGTTACGTAAGCCAGCACGCGAATAAAAAGCGAAAGCCGAGAAACTGGGGGGGGGGGGGGGGCGCCGATTCTTGTTGTTGCTGCTGGCCGTCCGTCGTCATCAGTGCAGCAATTACCATCGACTTCTGGGAAGAAGCTGTGCGAGAGGGTGCCTCCTCGCCGTCGCCGTCGTGCCCGCGTCCTTGTTGCTCACATTACCATCGCCATCGTCATAACCATCAACGCCACCGTCGCGTTGATTCGGACGCACCTCTTTGCACGACAAGCCGAGTTATTTTTATCTCTGCCGCAGCAGGGATGTTGTAACTGCCACTGCGGCCCCGCCCTGCTGATGGGGTACACGCTCTCTTTGTTGCCACTGCCTTGTGCTGATGTTCGTCGCCGCACCGCTCCGGCTCGTTTGCTTATGTTAATGACATTTAACCACCTGTGTCCTTCGGAATTCGGAATGTCCCAACTGGCCACCAGCACCAGCATGTGCTTTTAAACGGTGTCGTGAAGTCCCTCTGATTGTGCTTCATTAGCACGTGGGTTATAATTATTCATTAGGCCTTGCCTAGGGGCTGTTTAGGGCGGTAGCCCAAGCCACACACACAGATTCCCGAGATTCGCCCAGAGGGGACAACATTTCACGGGCGAGGACGCACGGCAGACATTTCGCAGTCCATTTGGTCACTTAACCTGTTAAGATGAGAACGGTCGTGAAGTGCGGACCGTTCGTGCTGGGGAAAAGGGTTCGGACTTGAATTTGTCTCGAGGGTTACTCCGAAATTCCGCCTGATCTGAGATTCATTGCGTGGCAGGGACGAGCGGGAGCGAGGTCCTGTCTGGTTTCTTGTGCGATGTCAAGCACACCCTCGAGAGTGAAATGGACATGAAAGTAAACACTCTTGTTAATTAACAGAAACCTTGGGGACTTGTGTCGAGAGAAGCCAGCTTCTCTTGGATGTTTCGGCGACTTCTGAAACTCTGATTGGATCAAGTCCGAATGAGGCAGTCCCTTGGGGTCGTGGGCATGTCAAGTGAACTCAAATGTCAACTGTCTGCGGGAACTGCACCTCTTCTCGAATGTTCTCAGCGGCTGGGGATTCATTTCGTTGGTTCGTGAGGAAATCCTCCCTAAATATGGTTGCAACTGCACCCACGGCAGCAGTACACAACTCCCACCCACGGACAGCCACTGCAGTGCCTCTGATCTGATCAGTCGGAGCCTCGAAAGTCGTGCAGTCGAAGTCAAGCGGCGCAATTCAATACACTCCAGGTCGCCCGGTGGCCCGTCGAGTGAACGCCGTCGTCGCCATCGTGGACGCAGTGGAGGTGCCAACATAACCCGTGACTGGTGGTATCCACTTATATAATCAACAGCTGAACGACGGACACAAAGGTGTGGTACCGCTCTCCAGTGTGTCACGATAAATGGCTCCCTCTCTCTCTCGAGTGCGATGGAAATTGAAAGCAGTTCGACAGCCTTCTGCGCGCTGGCTGCGAAAATGTATCCACAGGCCGGCCAAAGTGTCACAATCGCCACACAAAGTCCCCGTGCCTGGGTCCGCTCTCAGGGGGCGGTTATCTCCCATAGAGCGTGGGCGGGGGCGGGGGCGGCGGGTGGAAAACTTTTTCGGGTTGAATGTTTGGCAGAAAGTTTATCGCTGCGGTAATTAAGATCTATTCGCCCCGGGGAACTGGTCAGGACGGAAGTTTATGAGAGGCGATAGCTTCTTCGGGAATTCGTGCAGATAACTAATTGGTTCATCTTGCCCCGAATCCACTTGAGTTGCTCCAATGGTTGTTGTGGATCCAATAGCTTCAGTATCTCCATTGACTCCAGTGTCTCCATTAACTCCGATGGCTCCAGTGTGTCCTCGATTTGAGTTCGCTCGTCAAGCAAATGAAGGGCAATGAAATGCAGATATGAATGTCAGGTTATGGGTTGGTCGTAAACATTATCATTCCGGCGACACAAGTCAGGCCATCGATTTGCTTCCTACTCATACGCATGACATCACTCACCCCTCGTAGAAAGTCCATAAAAGCCGACGATGCGAGAACATAGGAGAAATACGCTTGCAACCCCATTTCGGCTCGTGCCAGGCGGTGGTCGCATGTGCGACTGAGACTGACTCCCAACCTACTTGGCCGCGAAGAGGCTAGTAAAAGTTGATTTGGTTGCGAGAACGATTTATTATTTCACGCGGCCAATAAAATCCACTCGATCGCGCTGACACGCCGCCGTCGCGTCGTCAACTCGACTCCAGCACGGCACGATGCGCGACTACCTCGAGAGGAATTCCGAATGCAAAGCGCGCGCGCCACGCCGACTGTGGAGGGGCCTCAGTGTGCGTTGGCCAGAGGAGATAGTGTCATCGGATGGGATTACCTCATTAGCCGAGGGGGGCGGCGGAGTGGTAGGTCGGTCATAAAAGTGTAAAGTGGTGCCCTATCTAGATGGGGAAAGCGATTTGCAAGTGAATTTCGATTGCAGTTCGACGGCGCGGCAAGGGACCTGCCAAAAACTAGTCGAAACTTCAAATGGAATGTGGAATGTGGATCTTGTGAAATGGATAAGGCCTGTGGTCGGTTTGATTAGCAAGCGATTTGTAGTCAACTGGGGCAAGGCGCTGATGAATCGGGGGTGTGTGTGCGTGGTGTAATTGCTGCGAGATGGACTTGACTGACTACCGTTAGATAGAGTGAGTGGATAAGGTGTAACCTTCACTTCTCTTTGACACGAATTTCTGCTCATTTTATGGACGCAATGGCCTTGAGATTTCTTGAAATGGCTCTAAATGGGAGATTAACGTGGTTAATTGCAGGTGATTGACTGTGGTTAACCGACACGATGTTTGATTTGAGGGGATCTTGGTGAGAAGTGGGGTCTTTGGGTGATGGCTGTGGAATGTTGAGGTTGGAGACTGCATTCCTGGGTGACTTTACATATTTCAATATTTATTCGGTTTTGGCAGCAAATGGCATCAAGTCCTTCGTGATTACTGACACCTTGGAACTTTTTGAATTAACCTCAAAAAAGGTGGGGGCTATATACAAAACCTTGTGGGACCCCAAAGTCTCTTAATACCTTCCACATGACTAACTACCCAAAACCTAAGTCCTTACAGAAAGAATTCTGTCGGAATCTCAAAAAAGGACCGGACTCTCCACAAAACCCTGAGTGGCCTCAAGGATATTTAGCACTTCCCTGACACAGATTCTGTTAGAGTCTCAAAAATTAACTGGACTATCTACGGAACCCTGAGGGGGCTTCAAGGACTTTCACTACTTACTTGGCATAAATTCTGTCAGTCTCAAAAAAGACCGGACTTTCTATAGAATACTGTGGGGTCTCGGAGACATTTAGCGCTCCCTTGACATAGATACTCTCAGAGTCTCTTAATTGAACTGGACTCTCTACAGAATCTTGTGGGGCCTCATAGTCCTTTATCTCTTCTCTGACATAGCTTCCTTCTCGGAGTCTTCAACGCCAACATCTTCCAACAACTTCCACACAAAAACCTTCATCCACACAGCAAAATTCTCTCCCACCGATTGACTTGACAAGTCCACCCACCACATCAAGTTTCACAGCAAGTTTCCCCTTGAAGCAGATCGCTATCAGATTGGAGATCTCCCTTCAAATCCTTCCACACTTCGAACGCGAGTGTCATCAATTAACGTGTCCAACCTTCACACAGCCAAGAGAAGGGCACCAGTCACCTCATTAATTTCATTCCCACTTCGAGTCGTATTATCGTCGAACCTTAAGTCCACACAAGCAATGAGAGTGCCAGTCTCGCCTCCCTCTGTCCCCCGCACGTTTGAGACGGGTCAGAGAGTGGCCGCGGATCGCCCAATTAAATTGAAATTATCTTAACCGCCGTCAACCGCATCCAAAAGAAGATGAAAACCAGCATCTTACCCTTCGCCTTTCATCTTGTTTTTGTGTAATGTTGTTTTTTGTTTTTGACAAACTTCCGGTTGAGAGCATGTCCTTCTGGTTCCCTTGGAGTGTGGACACATGACAGATGCCCCACGGTCCTGACAAATTATTTAATTGCGGCCATTTATCTGTCAAAAGGGAGCCGCAATATTTTTGCACAAAGTAGTCCTCACCAGGAAGTGAACAGACACACACGCCGTCGCGGTTCTTATCACGTGAGTGGATGCATGGATACCCAAGGAACGTGCTACACACGCTGAGAGGGACATACATGGGCTGTGCCAGTGCTGGGCAAAGGAAGCACGTCTCTACGCGCACACCAGTGTGTGTCGTCTGTCGTCTGTCGTCCTCTTAGCAGCGCTCTGGTGTGAAATTAAAACGTGCATAGAAGATGTCCTCTTTGAGGTTAGAGAAGTTATCTCCTTTGTGGGAGACGACAATAACCACGACGACGGGGACGAGGTTGAGGACGCGGCGACAACGAGAAGAAGAACGACGACGATGGGGACATGTACGAGCATCGCATCGTCCCGCATGCCTTACAGCGTGAGCTATGGGAATTGCAAATGGACAGGCAGGCGGACGGAAGGAGGAAGCTGTCACAGGGTTTATGAAACATTTTGCATGCCCCGACAGCGGGCCCGACGGAGTAGGAGCGGGCCGCATTTGTGTGAAGGATATGTGCAGCGAGTGAGACGATGCCGGCGACGATGGACGTGGCCAACGTTGGCGGCAGCACTGGTTTGTGCGATTATAATCGCGTGGTAAAAGGATTTTGATTGCGTCCCGTTTATCACTTGCTAGTTGCGCCTGGTGAATAATTAAAAGCCAACACTCACGTGTCACCGCGAGAAATGTATCTCCTCAGCGTGTGAAGACGGCTTGCACCAAGGCGAGAGGTCGTTTGCGACGGGATATCTGATGTAATTTTGTGTGGAACATGGCAAAGGGCAGCTAAACGAGGACGTGCTCTGAATGGAGAAAGGAACTCGTGGATGTCAGGGGGACTTTTTGTGTGCACGAGGGGTTCCTTTTGAGAACGGTGTCATTGCAACATTGTGACCACAGAGTCGCATCTTCATCCCGTGTCATCACTTGCGACATTGTCACAACCTCATTTCGCGAAGACCCGCAACGTTTCGGGCACATCATCAAACAAAGTTCCAGCCCTCCGGGGGAGTGTGTCTTGCCAAAAAAACCATCAAAAACCATTAATCACTCAGCCAGTTTACAAGTTCGCCAGTGCCAGACGAGTTCCACTGTCAAACACAAGACACTCCGGGTCATCCCTCGCAGGACGTGCCCTGACCTGGCACTCTGCACGAAAACAATTCCCCATGCCACTCGCTGGAGCGCCGAATACCCCACCCCGTCCAGTGATGACTAGCGCGAACCGTAGGAAAATCAAGTTACGGCGATCTCTCACGGAAGTAATTTATGTGGACGCCGCCAGCTCCACCGGCTCCGCCAGCTCCATCCCAAGGTTTTATGGCCCCCCGAGAGTCGTACACCCACAGAGCCGCGTGACAGACGAGTTGCACGCGAAACCCTTTCCTCGGCCCGCTAGCTCCTCGGAGGGAGGTCAGCTATTTACCGGAATTACGCAATTGTCCTGCTGCGTGTACCGAGCACTCACAATGGCGTCGCGACATGTCCGCGTCGTCGTTGGAGTCGTTGAAAACCCCTCAAATTTATTGCGAAACGGGAGATAACCAGAGAGAGAGCCAACCGCCCACCCGAAGTCCTCCTCTGGCCCGGTCGCCTATGAACGGCAGCAATAAATGCAAATAGACGGGCGGGCCTCGAGTGCTGCTCGGCGTTGGATTTCTCCACCATCCACCTCGTCGGCCCACGTGAACGTAAATAGATCAAAACTGCGCTCCTTCCACGGATGGAGATGTAATAAGACACAAGCGGAGCAGTGCAAGGAGGAGGACGGCACGACTGGCAAGAAGGCAGACAAGGGCAAGCCTGGAGCTGGATTAACATGATCGTTATGACAGGCGATAATTGAAATTGCCCTCGGAGGAGATGGTGGCCCGTGTATGGTGATGAGATCGTAAAGAGCACTTTACGGCGCAGAGACACGGAGTCTGGCCAGAGAATGACATCGCATGCGGAAGTTGGCGACGACGAACGAGGACGCACTAATCGCCAATCCAGCGATAAATGGGAGTCACATGCAATGAAACCATGAAATGGACATGGAGTCCTAAGGAAGAACGGCGCCATCAGTTGGGATCTGATCTGCTGTGAGGAGGAGTTGCTGTAAGCCGGTGTGTTTAATGGATCTGGACATGAGGCGCTTTTGGAGAAGAATGATTCGATGCGGCGGGATTGTAGCCTCGAGCTGAGGAGGCTGGCCGGATGGTGGGTGATTCCAACACCCCGATATGACGGAAGATGGAGTTAAGTAATCGATGGACAGGCTGCCGGAAGATCATGTGTCGTAATTGCAGGCTTAATGGTTTATTTTTAAGAGCTTGCGTGCAACTCGATGGGCACTCAAGGCTACTGGGGATTAAGTCGAACGATTGAGGACTTCATTTGAGGGAATTCATTCGGAGAGTTTGTCTTGTCCGACATGTCTCGGAAAATTGAGTGACTCGGTGGCTCAGGAGGAGAGTGTATCTGGCTTGTACTGAATTGAAGGCTTGAAGTAGGGTGGGCAGGTGGAAGAAAGCGAGTAGATTGAGACGAGGCAGGGTTAGAAAGCCAATCCGATTCTCTTTTCAGTACATTTTGGCTTACCACCATCCGGCCAGCCTCCTCAAGCTCAGCTATGGAGATAACTATCGGCTTTGGCAGACATGGGGAAGTGGGTTCGAGTTCATGAAGTAGCTAAGACTCTTTAAACTTGACTTCATAAAGTGTAAATGAAAGTTATGGAAAAATGGGGCGAGGATCTATCGGGTGTAGCGATAGTCGATGAAGTGGCTCAAAGAAGTCAAGTTTGGCTTTGCAAACTTCCACCGCCTCTGGCGATGCTAAGGAGGATGACGAACCATCAAATGAATGAAGATCATAACTTAAACAAATTTGAGTCCCAGCTCCGGATCAAGCCAGGCTTGATTAAGGTTCAAAATGAGTGCGGCTGGGCGAGTGGTTGAAGATTGAGATGAAGCTGTTGGTTTTATCTTTGCTGCCCCTTGAGGCTAGGAGAGAGTGCCTAACTAAGCATGGCTTAAAGGTCAGGCTTGAGCTCTAAATGAGGTGGGATTGATGACGAAGCATTGGAGTACCCAGACTCAAAAACTGGTCTACTGCACCAAAAAGCAACAACCTGCATTTGTTGGAATTTCTTAGCCTTCCGGAGAAGACCAGCAGCCGCTTCTGTGATAAGGAGCCTATATCTCAGCTCTTATCGAATAACTGCCATCTGATCCGAGCAAAGGCGGAACTATGGAAGAGCAAATGGTCTGTAGTGTCCTCGTCGTCTCCACAAGCGTTCATCGCTTAGCCAAAGCACATTAAGGTGCTCTGCGGGGGTTTAGTGACCGGTAAGTCGACTGTAGTTTTTTCTGACAACAAATACCAATGGAGCATGCGCTTGGTCGGTCTACATCCTGGAAAGTCATGCCACCTGTGCTCTCGAGAGGTCCAACCATCCATGGAGGCCCAACCAAGTAGTCGCAGCGCAGCTCCAGGTCCTGAGAATGCTCATGAACCTTGTTCAGCCAATTAATCGGCGATCTCATCATCATTCCCCTGCTTCCGTGGTGGCTCGGGACCTAGAGGAGTCTTAGACTGCGGATCAAATTGAATTCGCTTTCCTGATCTGTCCTGGAAGTGGTTAAAGCGTAGAGGAAGGCGTAGACGGTGAAATGTCAACCTAACATGGGCAAGATCTTTAGCGCTAAGTAGCCTCACTTAAAGAGCGGGCTCAAGGTATGCCGCTCGGCGAATTCTACTAAATCTAATCCTGGCTTCAGAATCTACCTGTTCATAGTTTGCTGTCACACTGAAGGTACCTCAGGCTGAGTTCAATAGGAGTGACTAACGCCTGAGATGGCTGAGGATGAATAGTTCTAATGAAGGTAAGTCTGGCTTCAGAACCAAACTGGCTTGAAGCCGAGGTGACGGTATATGGTGGGCTCGGTAGGGTGGAACTGATTTAAGATGAGAGATGAGTACTAAGAAGTTTGGTCAAAGAGATCAATTGTTCCACTCAATGAGACGGGTTCGACAGCTAACGAGAGGCTTCTTCTTCTGTGGGGTGGCCTTAAGCCTTAGCCAACAAGCCTCTCTAGGTGGAAACGTCTGCCTCCAAGTCAGCTTCTTCACTTGTGCCCGCAATCGGTTTCGTGGGAGTCTTCTTTTGCGTTGATCGACTGGTGTGGACAGTGTTGGCCACGTGCTATCCATGGTCTAGCCGTCTTAGCGTTGTACCGATAGACGCCTGGATAGACGCATGTCGCTGTAAAGCGCGTACACTTCGAGATTGAATCTTCTTCTACAAAAACCCCCAACGCAAACAATGACCAGACTTTGAAGGCAGAATTTTTCTCTCGAAAGGTCTTCTTCATTTGCTCTTGTGATTGTCCTTCTGATCGAAATAAAGACGGTTTGTGACTGATTAGATTATGACTAGACTAGACTCCGTAAGAACGACTTGTAGTGCTCCTCGAATGGCCCTGACATAAGGGGTCTCACAAAAGAAAAATAACTACAACCCAGTTAATGTCAACCAAGCAGTACATCAGAATAGCAGTAACCTCATCGCCACTTTTATCCGATTCCACTGTTCGAACATCCAACCACCTAATCAAACCCATCACAACTGCATCGCAATCAACAGGCACGACATGCGCTCCGCGCAGCATGTTCCCCCTCAAGTGCCAGCAACATTGTATACAACAAAATGTATCCAGAGTATCCAGAACAAAGTTTCCTACATTTCCAATTCCCCATGTCGCCAGCGAACCCCTCACTGGATGCTGCTAAAAGTTGCCGAGTCCTGTAACAGGCTGGCTCTCTCTCTCTGTGTGCTTAGCAGCATCCGAGAGAGTAACCAGTTCTTGGCCGGGAATGATGTAACAAGTGTGTTCAGATGGAAAGCCCTCCAACGGAGAGCTTTTATGCAACAGACAGCCACCGGCTCACCCCAGCCCCGCCAACGAATCCAATTGGAAGTCTGCAAAGTCCCACTGGAAGCGCACATCTCCGCAGATGGCATCGCAGCCAAAACAAAAACAATCAAACGCCACCAGCAACAAACGGCAAAAACAACAACTCAACAACACACCACCGCCGCGGCAAACCCGTCTCGTTGCTCGCTCACCATCCAACCAGGCAACCAACCAACCAACCGCCCGACCGCTTCGCCGCACCGCGCTGGATTGATTGCAGAGTGGCCTGCTTGGGTCTTTGGTCTTGGCTCTTGGATCTTGTGTGCCGTGTTGTTATGGATATCCACCCAGCTAGCCAGGTGAGGTACTGGTACTCGCGCACTGGTGTTGGTGTTGGTGGCAACAGCCACAATGTATAGATACACAACTCATCCGACGGCAGCAGTCACAGCGACTTCAGCGGGGTGCCGCACCAATTGTGCCCAGGCATGGACAGCAGTTGATATTTACGGCTCGTCATGTTCAGTTGTTCTGCGTGTGTCGCTAGTCGTGTCGTGTGCGAGAGAAGAGTAAAGTAGCGACAAGCCACAAAAGAAGCGAAAAAAAAAACAAAACGATATTTAGCGCCGCCGTCGTCGTCGTGGGTTCCCTGTGCATCTAGAACGTGTGTCGCCTGCTGACTAAGTGTATGTGTGTGTGTATCTGTGGTAAACACTTCTTTTTCGCTGCGATTCCACGGAGGAGATTAGAAGGAGCAGCCAGCAACGGTCCTTGTGCTGTTGCGCTGATGTTTACATGGATTAACGTGCGTGAGACGGGCCTGCAGTCTGACTGGGAATTGAATAGCAAATGAAAGAAGCTCTCAAGCCTGAGCCTGAGCCTGACTGAGTCTGTGCGCCTAAGCCAATGAGCCACATTTGTGTGCCATATTTGGGCATCTCGCAGCATCGCGGACCAGCAACAAGCCGAAGCTGGCGAACGGTGGACATCGCGTCGACATCGACATGGACATGGACACTGATGAGCTGAGCTGCAACTGACTGGCACTGAGTGATGCAACCGTCACTCGATGCCCAGCGCTCTGGTCAATTGGCGGTGGCTTGTGTGCTCCTGGATTTTGCTACTCCATCCTGTTGCTGCGGCTGCTCCTTCCTCTGGCCTCCGTTCGGATTCCCCGGTGTCTGTCAAAAGTCGGTCTCTGTATGCGAGTGCTTTGCCGTGTTCGACAGGAAATCTGATTCCGACACACGAGTGGCTTAATTAAAAAATTTATTCATATCGACTCTGAGAAACGTGTTTTCCAGTTAGTTTTGTGCTCTCCGCTTTGCCCCCTTCCCTCGTAACTCATGTTCATTTTTTTTTCTGTTCTGCTTCTCGTTTTTGTAGCCTATCATGTGAACGATGGGAGCAGCTAGATAACTCTTTGTTTTTGTGAAAGAAAAATTAAATCAGTTCAGCGGATTTGTTGAATTTGAATTCAATGAGTGGTGACGACAGCGGTAGTCACGGAAGGAAACTCTTATTAGCTCCCCCCGACCGTCATCCCTGATCACCACCACACCAGCACCAGCCTCACCCTCACCCTCATCACCACCTGTGTATCCACCATCGCCAGCAACCGTCGTCATCAGCGCAGCATCATCACCCTCATCGATCCCATCAGCAGAAGCAGGGGTATCCAATAAAAGTTGACGATCCAATTGTGAGTCGCGTTTCGTTGCGCTGTGTGTGAAAAATCAAAAGATACAAGTTACCTTCCTGAAGTTTTTGTTTTGTGGTGGCATTTAAGCCCACGGAGAGTGAAAGAGTGAAACACAACAATTGACATTTAGTGCAGACCTACCCGATCTACCCAACCGCCCCCTCGTCATCATCGTCGTCGTCGTCGTCGCGCTGAAGAAAGATCACATCGGGGAGAGAACGGCCAACAGATACATGGATTAATAAAGTTGAATGTCTTTTGGCGAGAGGGTATCGTTTTTTTGAATTTGTTTTCCTCTTATTTTTGTCAAATTTGTTTGTTTGCCTTTGTGTTTGATTCGATTGCGATTGCGATTCGGTGTTGTTTCCATTCGGCGGGTTTTGACCAAAAGTGAGAGTGTACAGATTCGAGTGTCCTTTGTGCTGAGAGATTCGAAAGAAAGCAGTCGCTTGGTGGTTGAGCCGAGAGCAGATGAATCCAGCTTCGGATACACAGGGAGATGTGGAGAATAATGTGAGTTTGTTTATGTTTTCTTGTTTTTCATCATTTCCCATTGATGTCCATGACTCTGTGGGTAGTTTATTTCATGGAGTGCCACAAGCGAGACAGTGGGGACCTACTCTGTCCCATAAAGCAGAATGGCTGGCAGTTGGGAAGAATTTCACAGTCCTTAATTTTTTGTTGGTGAATATTTATGGTCTTCTGTTTGCAATTTGTTGAGAATCCTCCATTTGTTGTTGAAGTGGGGAGACTTTTCGTCTCTTAACCAACTTTTGAGAGCCCTCCATTTATTGTCCGTTTTTTAAAGGCTTTCCAATGAAAATGGAGGTAAGTCTAGCTGGTTTCTGAGATATTTTGTCTCTCAAGAAAATCAAGAAAAAAAAAACCGAATTGGATTGAATTGTACGTAAAAATAAGAATTACCTCAGATCTTAGGCAAAGTTCTCCTTAACTAGGCACGTTTGTCTGACACTTTGCATGCTTGATTGAAAAGCCAAGGATGAGGGTTCTGTGCCCTGTCTTCTAAAGCCTGTCCAAAATTTTGACTGTTCTTGGAGACAGATTGATTTTCCTGAAAATAGTAAATGAGACAATAATTAAAAGTTTCAGAAAGTTTCAGTTTCCACGAATTTGTAGACTCTGTGGTCACTTTTTCCACTTCCATTCCGTTTACTGTAGGCCACTTCCTTTGCTGTCTTTTTACAGCTATGTCAGAAAATGAAAGGCAGGTTTCTATATGCCTTCGACACAGACAAGGATGATGGCTTAGAAGTGAAGTGCGGAGTCGAATGCTAAGAAAGCTTGATTATCTCTGCTTGAGCCAGATTTTACAAGGCACAAGCCGAAATCCTCGCTACAAGGAAAACTTGTCTCCCAAGTTAGATCATACCAAAACTTAAAACTAAGACAGAGCAAAACTATTTGCGTCGGTAGTGTTTAATATTGGGACTGTTGATGTAATCTTGTATAGTCAGTCCCAAGATTAGGCAAGGAATGACACAGAAAGCCAGTTGCATTGCCAGAGAAGGCCAGTTTCATCGCCACAGAAATCCAGTTCCATTAGCGAAAACTTTCAAGTTCAAGCGCCCTTTAGTGTCCCAGGTTCATGAGCACGCCGCCACATTGGCCAGACAAGGATCCGTTCTTCATAATTCGGTTGCGGTGGAAGTGCTTACTCTGGGAATGACAATTCATGTATGTCCGCTTGTTCAGCTGAGTAGGAAGTGAAAAAAAGTAGAATTGGTGATCCATTCTTGGTCTAGGCCCTTCACTTTCGTGAATTTGTGAAGAGCTACCTTGACAAGTTTTATAGTCCCATCAGAGACTCTGTTCCTATTTTCATTTCCATGGTTTCCTTTGACTGTCCACAGTGTCTACCAGTTTTCTGAGCCGCTCTGCCCCGGATGTGCACAGGAAGTGCGCCGCTTAGTATCCTCAGATCATGTTTGTTCAGATTCAAAGCCACCTTGGTTTTCCTGATATAGGTACATGGGTAGGGTGACTGCATGATTATTGCATATAACATATGATTATTACTTCATTGCTCTTGTCATCGATTCTCATAACTTTTTTGGAGTCCTTCTGAGTGTTCCAGAAGTAGATGCGATTATACATTAATTATAGTCTGCATTTCGAACACGCAAAGCCTCGAAGCTGTGAAGGAGAACAAAATGGCAGTCGTGAGATGACAAGCATTCTCGACATCACTCGATTATTTTGTCTGATCTGGTCCTCACCAAAAAGCCAAACACACTGGACGAGATGAAGAGCCAACATTCGAGACCCTATTGCCAAAGAATAACGCCTCACATATTGCATTGAATCATCGAAAAATGGGTCGATTGCTTAATGCTCTGCTAGAAGAGTCGAGGTGGTCTTTTAACGAGGTGGTCATTTAACGAAGTGGTAATTTAAATGAGGTGCAATTCCACACAAAATAGCATGAATGTAGCTTCAAAATTAAGCCAGAATCATTTCATTTTCTTACACCGCTGATGTTTTATTTAAACTTCTTTTCCTATCGTTCTTATCTGGTCAGCGTGGATTATTATGTTCTGTATGCAATGCTGAGCTTTCATGTGGGATTGGCCAAGATGTGTTGAAACAGCTTGCTTCAGAGAGCCGAGTTCGGCGTCAAAGCCAAGTTAGCGATTTTCTACTCAGTGTCTATTCAAATTCCCACCCATGGTCATGCAGTTTGGGTAGTGATCAAAAGAATTAGGTCGGGAATACAAGCTGCCGAGATGAGTTTGTTTTGTGGTGTTGTGAGAGTTATTCGCCGTGATAGGGTGAGAAACACGGGAGAACGCGAGGAGCTCAGTCTTGAGCAGCGGCTTCTAAGAAGGGAAAGGGCTATGCCTTGATGATTTGGCCATGTGGCATGAATGTCCATTAACACGACATCCAAGCCATGCCTTGAATGCGATTCCATCAGCTAGGGTATCCAGGACGAAGTGGTTGGACTAAAGCCAAGAACTTCCCTGGTTATGCCTGGGCATGAATCCTTATGAGTTGGAGTCAATGAAGCGAGATCGAGTGGCCTGCAGATCTCTCGTGCGTTCTTTACTGCTGCGACTTCTTTTGTGGGTTAGGCGTGTGAATGGAGATGAGGAGATTAGATGGTCTACATTTCCCACTCCTCAACGATAGCCCTTATTCATTCCTTGTGATTGTTGTAGAGAAGCTTTCTTCTTATTCTGTTTAACCGCCCGTCAGCTCTTCTTTTTTTCCCAGAGTACTGGCACAGTGGCGCCATTTAGCAATTGCTTGACTATCCTGAAGGCCATCGTCTGGACTCATATTCAACCGCATTTTCAACCGGCTCATCTTGTGTTTTGCGTTAGAGAGCATGTCGTACTGAACCAGATGTCTAACTCCCAGAAGGACTCATTGGATTGGCCAGAGAGCTGCATTGGGTATCTCTCTTAAACATCAGTTAGGAAACTAGTGAAGGCATACCCAACTCTGACTAAGCATTATCAATGAGTGCCTCTGGGAGCTAGGCATCGGATCAAACCACCGATTCAAACATTTATTTAAACATCGTCAGTTTTTCGCTTGCTTTATTTGCATTTCGGGCTAAGTTGAATAAGAATGGACGATGACCCCCCCTCTAAACTCACACCACTGCTGAGTCCTGTCTGTGTTGAGATGACCGAAAGTAATAACCCCCAACTTCAAAGAACTCCCATCTCCACACCCTGGGTCACCCCCCAAGCCCCCTCCCATGAATTGTTACAAAAATCAAAAATTCCTCAAATTTTGTTCGTCGTAAACTTTTCAGCCTGACAATACATGAAATTCCTGAAGGCATTCCATTGTCAAAACGCTTCAAACACAACCGCGAACAACTCGAGAACAGGGCAACTGACAAGAAAACCGAACGTCTGCATGAAATAATTGAAATTCTATCTCAAGGCTGTGTCTTGTGAGTGAATGACTTTATTTCAAATGAGGAAGCAACAAATAAACTCGAGTGCATGCCGTGTGATCGAAGCGAAATCAACTTCGAAGTCATCACGTGCTTATCGTTTTGTTTTTGGGGGAACAAAACGATACGTGACCCTGTCCAGATTGAAAAGATTACACACACAATTTTTTCTTCTCTTTCAGTTCGTTCGCTCTCTGTTTGAGGCGCCCAAATGAGTTTCCAATTCAATTCGGTGATGGAAAACCGTGTGATTGTGATCAAACGTGCAGAAAGACATCACTGATTGTGATGGAATTGAGAATTCATTGGAATTCGATGTAAAACACTGAAGGTCAGATTATGTACAAGAATTCGATTGTTTTACGTGTGGTTTTACACGAAAGTGAAGGGCGTGTGTGTGAAGTGTTGATTTGGCGGTGGAGATGTGAATGGCGTCGCTATGAGCGTGGCCGGTGAAGACTTGAGTCGATTGACAGTTAAAAAGCCCGACAGACTCCTTGAGATTCGAAAGGAGCGAGCTAGAGTTCAGCAAAGTCTTGCACGAATAGAAAATCGGAAGAGTTTCCGATCAAGAGCCTCCTCCAAACGTCGCACAGGAATTAGTGTCCAGCGACTGTTACAAGAATCCCCTGCCACTCGAAGCACCTTCCCGCCACAGACCCTGACCTCCTCGCCCTCATCGAACCATCCACCACGAAGACACTGAAACCATACGCACTCAGTTGTCACACAATCGTCAATCCTCAATCAGTTCGAAAGGGAAGCACACTGACTAGGAAATGTTTCACGTTCGAGCCACACAAAGGGTCTGACTTGTCGGGCGACACGCCAACCCCTCAACAATGACTCACAGTCCCAGTGATAGAACGCAGCTGAAACAGGTGACGTGTGACAACAGGAAGGGAACACATGGCAACATGAAACCATTGTCGCGCCGCCTCTCCTCACACAGTGTAGATTCATATTTGGATAAGTTTCAGAACCCGAACCGTGCTTGTCGAGGCGAACTCCAATATCAAACCGCAATGCCACGATTATCGGATGACATTACATTGCCCGCCGACAAAGCGGGAGCGTTGGGGGCGCAGACGCATCGGTGAATTACGCTCAAAGTCGGCGGCAAGAGGGAAAATCAATAAAATTGCAATTAACGGCAGGTGCAGGGCCTGCAATCAAATCCAATGCCATTACAATGGACATGTCCAGATTGCTGTGTGTGGTTTTCACATGGAAGCCTTGACGTCCGTGCTGCGACCGCTTAGGAAACAGGAACTCCGCGCTGAATTGCAATCGAAATCGAATTAATGAAAAGGAATCAACATTTCGTTTTGCTGATGATGTCTGGCTGTGGAAACCGGTGGTGCCGGCTGAAATGGTGGAGGGAAGGAGGAAAGAGGCGGAAGAAGATCGAAAACAAAAGACGCTTGTAATTAAAATTACATTGACCTCTGAACTTGGGTGATACACACACGCTTCGCCAGCGGAGCCAGCCAAACGAGAGATCGTCGCTGTGCTGTGCTTAATTAGCTGAAACTGTTGCTGTTTCGCTACACCTGTCATTTGTTGTTCATTTGCTGGCCTGGCATCAGCATCAACTTTGGTTGTTCAGGTTTTGCTCTCTCTCAAGGAAATCATCGACTTTTTTTGTTGAGTTAATTAAAATTCTTGTTTCAGTGGAATCTAAGCGAGACTAATTCGATTTGTTCGTAGTTGGCCGGGGGGATGGGTGGTTTGAAGGGGGGGAGCTTTGGGGGAGGTGATGGAGTTTGATCCCCAATCGTCTTTATTCACACTGTCACTGCTGGTGATTGGGACTGATTGAGTCTGACAGGCAGACAACTCCTCCGTTGAACGGAAAAGGTTGAAGGGAAAAGGATATTTTGTTGTTTCATCTGAAATTTGCTCATTGAACGTGGTAATAGAGGGCAATTGAATTGAGAATTGAGGCATGTTTTCTAACGCGACTTGGTTTGTGTCCCTGTAGGAATAAAACATAAGGCACTGGGATTAAGAAGGGACTTGGAACTTATCTCATCGTGTGAAGGTTGCCTTGTTGCAACAGACCTCTTCATGTGAAGCTATATTCTCGGGCCTCCACCAACATGCTCACGATTTGGTCACCAGTTCCTTTTGCGTGTCATTTTTGATACAGACCGTGAACTTAATGGCTCGTCGCCTCTTTACAGAACTTTCCGAGGTCCTTAATGCAACTTGATGTCTTGCCTTGACTGTTCCGTGGGCGTCCTCTATTGCTATGTCCCACTGGTTCGGAGGCGAAGACTCTTCTGGCTGGAGCAGTGTTGTCCATGCGCTCTACATCGCCCAGCCTTCATGAGCCTTGACTAGGCTCATGCCACATATACAGCCCGTACAGATCGTGGTTAAATCTTCTTCTCCAATAACCATCAACGCAGGCAGAAGCAAAGACTGAACCAAGAACTTTTCTCTCGAAAAGACCATGTGCTTCTTCATCCGCTTTTGAGATCATCCAAGCCTCCGCACCATAGAGCAGGACAGGGATGATCAAGGTGTTATATAATGTTAGCTTGGTCATTCGAGAGAGGACTCTACTACTCAATTGCCTCCTGAGCCCAAAGAAACAGCGATTGGCAAGAGTAATTCTGCGTTTAATCTCGGTACTGGTGTTGTTCGTACTGTTTACTTGCGAGCCGAGGTAGAGGAAATCCTTTACTACCTCGAAGTTATAGCTGCCTATGGTGACGTTTTGGCCAAGTCGTCGATGTTGTGGTCCTTTCTTGAAAGAAAAAAGAAACAGCGGTTGGCATGAGTTATCCTTCGTTTGATTTCGGTACTATTCGTACTATTAGACTAAGTCTCTTGCTTCCTCGAAGTCTTGTGATGTGTTGTCTTTCGTTGATCAACGCCTTATTGATTCCCAGCGTTCGCCTATTATGGTCTGTAAGACCACGACCTTCGTCAGTATCACTTGACACTGCCCTTGTGTCAAGTAAAATAGCTCACAAGCGAGTTTAGCAAAAGGGGTTTCGAATGCACTTCCGGCTGCGGTTACAGTACCAGCAAAAGTAAGCGAATTAGCGAACTTCGCGAAACTCATTCAAAAGGACGAAATGTACTCGAGAACGAGTAAAATGTTAAACGTTTTTTTTTTATTTTACTCGCGTGAGTAAACCGAATTCAAAATATGCTTTTTGTAGGAATTTGTGCATACTGCCTAGTTGTGTACTTAAATTCGTGCAAAATGGATACATGGGTTCTTAATCTCTGAAGTTAAGAATAAGGCGAAATGGAGAGGCGTCACTCCTGCACAATGGCCTTAATTGCCCGTGGATTGTAGTCACTGGAAAAATATTAGGCATTTTCCTGGAATGAGGGTCTCTGAACGTAACAATTCGTTCGAAAGCAGACTTGAGGCTAAACTGACGATCATTCCTTGGGAAATGAACGAGGAAGAATGCAACTGCCAACCTCACTTTAGCATCGCTTGTTAAAATTGTGATAAAACAGGGACAACTTTGAATCTCCCCTTTGATTTTCTGACACAAAACAAGACCAACCTTGACTCTAATTCCCAAGAGTTCGAGTCCCTCTCTCTGCCGCATTAAATCGTTAAAGCATTCCAATACCATATAAAATGCAGCCATCAGCAGACAGCAGCAAAAAGCAGCACACTGTAACCTTGTGACAAAGAAGAGACACACATCGACGAAGGTACAAATCAATGCTCCCTATTCGAACTGAAAGCGTATGCACGCGTTAACTGACTCATTCATTAGTCAAGTCGTATACAAGGCTCACCTTCAATTGCCCCCCTCTCGCAACGGAGGAGAAAAATAAGTAACTGGAGAGGGATAGACTTTCAAAGGCATCAAAGCACTGATTTTCTTTTAACTCGTTTTCCACGCACAAATGGTGGAACAGTCTGGAGGGTGGATTATGGCTGATTTTGAAGGGCTTTCTGGGGGAGAGAGAGAGGGGAGAAGATGTGATAAAGCGATGCCGGAAGGGATTACAAGCGGATGTGCTAAAGTTAAATCGATTCAATCTTTTGAAGGTTTTTTGATCTCTTGCTTGTTGGTTGGGACTTTGACTTTGTTCAGCAAGTGGTTGCAGATAAATTTTGATGTCTCGTGGAGACACCTCTGTGACAGCCTTCTCTCTGAAATTCTGCGTCTTTCCACAGACAATCCGTCGTTTCTTAGACCTGCCAGCACTCACAAAGCAAAAGAATTTATGATGTGCCTACTTCTAGGCGCTTCCTTTCTTGGAAGTCTCAGAAAATCCTTCACAAATCCCTTTGTGTTTCAGACTCCTGCCGTCTCCGCAAAAAATGTGAGGATGTGCGTAGGGGAGAATCTCTTTTGTCTGACGTCGTCCTCTAAAGGCCCGAAATTCACTTGAAATGGTCATGCTTCATTCCGCAAAAAATGTCAAGACCGTCATCTCTTCCTGTCCACAATGGGATCAGCTGCATGCTTCACTGTAAACTGCACCTCAGATAATGCATTTTTTCAACACAAAAAAAAATACCGTGATCCACCGCTTGAGCAAGAGAAGTATGAAATGGCTGCTGAACTTGTTCCTATTTTTACAAGCGTTGCCTTGGTTATCCCTTGAAATTAAATTCCCCTGAAAACAATTTCATAATGAATGCTTCTCATTCAGGTGAAGGCGAATACGAGGAATCCGAATGAAATGCGATGTGAATTGTATGGCATCTCTGCTCAGATTTCTAGGGAAATTCGGAATTCTCATGCGCCACACTTCCAGGAGAGTGAGAGGGAGAAAAGGTAGAGCTCAACAGGAAACGATTTTTGTAAGGCCGCTTGTTGTGTTTGCTTTTTCCGCGTACAAAGCTCCTGCGTTTGTCTGATGAAAAACAAAAGGGCACTTACGTGGAATTACCTTTTGAAGATGGCTGCTGAGTTGATGGCACATTTTGCTGAAGAACCGCTGAATTGTATGGAATCGCGCCGCTGATGGTCACGTGGAGGAACTTAATGAGTTGAAGATAGGGAGCCTGTTGAGTCTCGCTTCTGTGGATGGCTTAGAAGGATGTCTTTTGTCTTGGAACTCGTTTGAAAGTTGCAAAAATCGTGCTCAGGGTTAGATCATAGGGTGATTAATGGGGGTTGTGTCTAGCTGTCCTTGATCTTTTGTGGCAAGATAAAAGCGTCCTTTCCAGTCGCTTTATTCACAAGATACTTCGCATTTACACCCTAATAGAAGAGTAGTAGGACATAAAGAACACTGCACGCCAAGCAGAAAGGATCGATGGGCCGATTTCCCGAGCATGTCAAAGATGCGGCCATTGACAAGAGGTTACCACGTCAGTCCATCATTGATGGCACCTGTTTCTCCCCGTTTGGAGTTTTGTTCATTCAATCCCTTACATCTTCTCGTTCGCATTCGACTCCCAGTCTTCTCTGAAGAAAAAAATGGTCCTTCGAGCCGGATTCCACGAGTAGACAAAAACGCCCCCTCGCAGATTACTCCCATGTGTCCCACAAAGTAGCGTGAATGACTAACAGACCAGCACATCCTCCTGCAACCCAGGACATCTTCCACACTGATCACTTGAATCCAATCAAGTCAATCGTCAGTTCATCAGGTTCACTTGTTGATTAGACTGCTACACCTTAACTGAATTTCTGCAAATGCCGAGATGTCATGGCCTTTCAATCAATCGCCGCCCCAACTCCACCCATGGACGCAACGAAACGCTTGACTTCCTCCAGCCAAATGTCATCTGTTCTCAGAACCCATCCCATCTGTCCGCAAATGACAACAACAAAGCCAGCCGAACACAACGGCGAACCTCTGTGAGCACTGTGTGACTACGGTCACCCCTTTCGGTGGTCAGCAGTGGTGGCCGGTGATTCTGGGTAAATCATGCCCAGTCCGGCGGACAGCTTCGGCATGGTCCGGTCTGCCATCATGATGATCACTCTACCGGAACATAATTATGCTACTTCAGGAGTTCGGTGGTTTTTTTTATTCGTTGCTTTTGTGATTCTGTGCGGTGCGCTTCGAGCAGCGAGCGGTCGAAACGAAAATGTATCTCAACCCGAAACATAAATTCCACTTCCTTTCTTCTCTGTCTCTCTCTCTCACACATTCTGCGTCCGCCTTTCCGGGCAATCTGGCGTGAGTGTGTGTTTCAGTTTTGTTATTGTTTTCTTGTCCCATTCATCGTATCGATATGGTGGGTGCCATGCCATCCCGTCCCAAGTCCGGTCCGATCTTTCTCCGTGTCCAGTGGCCACTGGGCAGTGTGCGCCGTTGATGGACGTGTGTAGCTTTTGTCTCGAGAAACAGAAGTCGACTGTGGTGGCTGGTCCTCTCCTCTGGCCGTGTATGACTTTATTAGGAGTGCTTTGCATATCGACATGGATTTCCATTCAACAACAGCCAAGAGTGCACTTCGATTGCGGACTAGACCGCAGTCCCTGCCTCTTCCTGCATCGGTGACGGTGTGCCACTGCACTTCTCGTGTTGTTCTCGGTGCCCACTCGTTGAGGTTGAGAGGTCTCTTTGGTTTATGTGACTTGAGACTTGCTTCCCTATTACCTTTTTATTGTCGTGCCCCTGTCGACTGGCTATGATGGAGCACAGCAGCGGGACATGGGAACAGAGAGAGAGAGAGAGGGAGATAGAGAGAGAGAGAGAGAGCGCGCGTTTGTAAGGATGTTGTTGAAGGGCTTCTGCGGTTTCTGCATTAATTTATCGCAACCAACCGCGAAGACGACGACAACAACGACGACCACGACTACGACGAGGAGGATTTGGTATCGGAAACCGTAGGCCAAAGCGATTCGCGTGTGTGTCCGTCTGTGTGGAATAGTTTGTTAACCTCCTTCGTCTGCGGTGTACCCCCATTGGAACATTATCTCCACTCTCGACTTCACCAATAGCCTCCCAGCTCGCTGCCGGGGCTTGAGTTTTGATTATCTCTTCCTGCGGAGCAGCCACAGTTGGCTCTGAACCTCATGGCCGATTGAATTCATCCCGACTGTTGTGGTTGTGATGGTTTCAAATTAATTTAACGAGACGAATTCATGCAATCCACCAACAACAACAACGAAAGCAGCAGTATTCACAGTTGGATGAGTGGCTGGGGAGGGGCTCGGGCTGTGGTGGGTGCAGGAAGACATGGGGTCGATTCGAATTGAAGAGGAGTTGTAGGTATCCATTTAATGAGACTCCACTGGAAGGTAACCTGATTTGCATGATGTGCACGGCAGCGACGGTATCATGATTTCTACTAGCAAACAGAGAAGAAATTTCAAATGCACAAGGGGATGTGGTATACAGCGTGGTGGGTGGTGGAGGGGGGGCTTCGCCTTTAAAATCGCAATTAACTGTCGAAAGGAGGCAGCAGCGTCGGTACAAGATGGTGTTATCGAAGTCGGGATTTATGACCTTTATAGCCACCAACTGACGGGCAGAGGCGGTTTAATTATGTTTTATGCCAGGCCGAACATTGATTCGGAATTTAGCTATCGGATATCGATTGAGCTATGTTATCGAAATTGAATTTGCAATTGAAATTTGTGGGTGACCGAGTACATAAATTTTAATGGGTATTTTGAATAGAGAATGGTTTTCAGTTGATTGAATTCTAAGGGAAGAGTGTTCTGGATTGTATTTGTTATCGATTGAATTATGGAATCGAAATTTAATTCACAGAGATTTTTTGCTAAGAACCATTAGAAGTCTGTTCGCATCACTTTCAATTGATTTGAAAGTTCAGAGAATTCGATAGAAAATGTGTTATCGACGGATAGTGTTATCGATTGAATTGTGTTATCGAAATTTAATTCACACAGATTTGTTAAGAAAGAGAAGTCTGTGGGTCTATTTCAATTGTTACCTTTTCTTCGTTGAATTCGATGGGAAATCCCTTATAGATTCGATTTGTCATCGATTTAATTATGCTATCGAAATTTAATTCTTTTTCAAGAACTTTTAGATAAATGTGGGCAGCAGTACCAATTGATTTTCTGGTTCACAGAATTCTATTCGGAGTTTTTTATCGAATTATTTGTTTTATCGAAATCTAACACACTCTCATTTCTTCAATAAAGGCTTGTAGAAGTCTGTTCGTTTCAATTTCAGTTCGATATGTCATTTGTTATCGAAATCGATTTCTTAGTAATAAATGGGTCAGTTGAAAGTATTGCAAAATGCGTACCTGGTTATATTAGTTAAAGAATTGGAATTTCTGTTAAAACCTAAACAAAATTAAACACAATATGTGATGTTATCGAAATCGATTTACTTGGCTTTACTCAAATGGAACTTCAGACTTGATTTGCAAGAGAAAGTCTTGTAATCGGACAATGAAATCCACTCATTGTGGGTAATTCAATCGTGGCCCAACTGATTTGTATCGATTATCGGTAACATTTCACTCATTTTAGAGTTAATTTCTGTGTTCAAAGTTAGATTCAATAAGAGTCTTAAGCTTGTCTGTTGCAAGTAAGAATTCAACCAATCTTCAAATCGATTAACTTGTTATCGAAAACCTAAGAGGAAATCCCATCGATCAAAAAGGTGAAGAAACTCATTTCTCATCTCCATCCAGTCACGATCAGTCAGATCTGCTTCCATTCAATCAACCTTTCATTGATGAATCCGTCGAAATGTATCGATTAATCAAATCGATGAAAAAAAAATCAAACTCGCTTCAATAATTGAACTTAGACTGTGGAAATCGATAGAGATTACAAAACTAATTTGCCACCTCTCATGACTGCGCAGTTTTTCGATAAATCGATTCTGGTCGAGAGGGATATCCAATCCAATGATCGACTGCAAGAAGTACATGGTCAGTGGGTTGGAACTGATCTCAAAACGAGTCTCAATACATGGTTCATAATCGATTAAGTGTGATTTCAACGATTAATTATGTATTTCGATTACAGTACGATCGTAAAGTGTGATCGTTAATTAAATGAATAGAGCGCAAGTGATTAACCCATTTTGCCTGAGAGATTTCGTGCAGCCCGAGGCGAACTGGGTGATGTTGTTGATCTTGAGATTTAGTGTTTATCAATTAATTGACCCAAACTGTGGAAAGCGAACATAATACTCGGGTATTTACAGCAGTAAAGTGGTGATGAAACGAGAGATGATGCGAAAGTAAAGACAACGCTCTTGACCTTGTGGCGAAGTTGCCGCAGTCGAAATGGTGTGCGTCCTCGCTAAGTTGACTCTAATCACACACTACGTCGCAGATGACATTCACTCGGCGCGATGAAGACATTTGCAGATGAGCCTGTTGTCAAATGAGCCGACCTGCATGTAATGCGCACATTTATCGCTCCACGTATCGCATATCCCATCAGAATCGTAAAGTTTTTTATTCGAATTTCCCTCATGATCAACCAAGAAACCCACTTCTGCCAAAGGCTGTGACTATTTTAAAACGAGTCTCGTGTTTCCGGTACAAACGTATTTCTCGTATTTCAAGTGCCTGAGACTTGTCTTCTAACCGGCGGCGGCGTCTACTCCTCGCTCCTCACTGACAGCTAACTTGCAACTGATTGCATAGCCATTACATGAGCCACAGCATGACTGAGGTGCTTGTGCTGGCGGTGCTGGTGGTGGTGGTGCGTTGTGGCCAAGTCTATAATTTACATTAGTGGCAAACGATTCGACATTAACGGACCGCACAAGCAACGCAAACCATTACTACACAAAAGCCGAATGCACAGCGAAACCATTAAAAGAGAGATTCCCCCTTAGCCGAACTCCATGGGGGCCACCACCAGCACCACCACCACCGGCCGGACGAACGGTGTAGTGACTGCGTACAAACGCACGTAATAGCCATGACTCCTCAATCGTTCGACTCTATTCAACTTGCGTAATTTCCACTGTGACCCAATTAACCATTTCTGGTAGAGAGCTGCTCCTCTGGCTGTTGAAGCGGATGCGAGGGGCAGAGGGGGGTTGCCAAGAAGAACACATTCAAGTGAAAATCGACACCCGTTCATCTGACAGACACACACGACATTGTCATCTAATTACGAGCGGCAGCCAAAGAAGATGCAATTACGCTCTCGTGTAGCTTAATCGGATTAGGCCCATGCGGAAGCGGTAGCAAGCGTTGACAGATGTTAAGCCTCACTTTGAGTGCAAAGCACTTGCCCGAGAGATTGACTGGCCACGGCCCACGGAGGAGCAAGGCCTTACGCAACCATCGATTTCGGTTCGGTTGACGTGGGCTGGTCCTTTGATGAATAGAGATGACGAGGCTGCCGAGACTGACGCCTGCTTTCGTTTCAAAATGAACCGGAATTCGCGAATCTTCGCGACGCACATAACTCAACCGGGCGGTGGTGGCGGCTTCGTCGTCGTCGTCGCTGGGTGGGGGCTCATTAATGAAGCCAGCAGTCGTTTAATTGAAGACGATGGCGTGCGATAAAAAGCGAAAAGAGCGACCACTTGGGGCATAATAATGAACATCGAACTGGTGTGGGGAGGGAGGCAGGGAGGGGAGAGGGCCTACTTTCGGGTCCGTATACGGTCTGGTAGTGTCGATGATTAATTGTCGGAGCTTCGTTTGGCCACGTGCTTGATTGCGGGAAATTTCGATTTTCCAGATTTGGTCTCTGGACGGAATTTGGTCAGCCCATTTGGGGAGAATCGCGGACATTGACCTTTTCCGGCGGTGATGCCTTAAGCGGCTAGCGGATGGTGGTGGCGATAATGGTGCCAGTCATGAGAATGTGTCAGTTCAGTTGAATTGAGCCAAGGTCTCATCTGCCTCTTGTGGAACTTGCCATTCCCTCTCTCGACTGCGAGTGTAAATTCCTCAGGCACCCTTTGAGTTATTGCCATCGTAGCCACACGAAGGACAAAGTAACAGCTGGAATGTCATCCCCACACAACCACCAGGACCCTGATCCGATTCACAACACGCAAGGCATTCAATACCCCCTCTGTCCAGCTAACCTCGCTATGCAGGAGACCCTCCAGCAAATATGTCCCTCGTCCTACGTTCCACGTCACGAGTGTGTCCTGCACACAAATGATGGAAAATTATCTGTCATGTCCTGTCGTTCGCATGAAACCCCCCGCAACCGCAACCGCACGGAAATTAAAATAAATTCACAAAACGTGTCCAGCATTAAAAAAATGAAGAAATGTCCCACCCCTTCGGTTTTTTTTTTCAAACGAACGGGCATCCAGCAACCTGCTGTGGGTCGTCAAGCCCGCCCGATGACCGCGCTAAGTCGTGAATGCCTTCAATTAAATCTTCCCGCAGCACAATGGAGCACAGCTAGAGATGCACTCATATCTTTCCCATGTGACGGCAGATGCAACGGAAAAGAGAGAAACAAACGTTAATTCCTCGGCTAAGCCGGCAATGAATTCAAAGAAGGTTCCCCCAGCGACGGCATGTTTGTTACCTGTGCTCCCCTGGTAACCCATATTCATGGGTGCCCGGGCTGTGCCTGGGCCCTGGGATCAGAATGCAGAACACAGATCACATTAGCATAGCATCCATCCGACGGATGCATGCAAACAATGGCACAGCAGCACAACGACACATCTTATGTAAAGTGGAGCCTGGGAAAAAAATGCACAGTGAATGTGATTTGATTTCTTCACCCTAGTGATGCAGCAGGTACCTGGGGATACAGTGAATGTGAGCAGTCTTTGGTGACATCAGGAGACGAAGTTTTTCAATTAAGTTTATCCACACGGTGGAGGGGTGTATGCCAGTGGATTGAATTGTCAGATTAGCGAAGTGGAAGTTAGAGATGAATATTCAGCTTGATACGTAAGTCGGGCTTAAGGAACTCTTAGACGAGGGACGCCTTACATGGCCGAGAGATTCCCAAGCCATGTCTGTACGTTTTGTAATTTGTTCAGTCTCTAAGCCAGGCTTCAACTTATACAGACTGAATCGATAAACTGGAAAATGTAAGTTTCAAGCCAAGTTGATTTCTTACCACCTTTCCGAGTTGGCCTTGAGTCGCTGTCTAAGCTTGAATTAGACAATTTTGACTGATTTTAGACAGAACCTCTGTCCGTCCACTCGAATTTCGAGTCCAATGTAAAGCGGCTGCTGAGTTAAAACTTACCGTCTGCTTATATTTCTAGGCCAATCTTCATTCAGACCGTAGGCTTGGCCTAAAGACTTGATACGAGCTTGGATTGGTTCTCCCTGTGTAAACCACAAATCTAAGTAACGAGACAAATTCTCCTTTGTCTGTTGGCGTTTCTAAGCTGGTCTTTAGTAACGCTCTAAACCTGACTGCGACGATGCTTAGACTGGTGCTGCTCGAACGGGGTCCCCGGTTCGAATCCCAGTGAAAGCAAAGTTAATACGCTTTTTTCTGGTTTTCAAATCTGGTCTAGTCACCATTTGCCGTTGGGAACAAATTACCAGCACTATCACTGGATTAGTCGATCAGTGGTAGTAGTCTGACTATGTGTACCACAATGGACCAATATGGTCGAAGTGTGCTGGTGAACGCACTAGCCCGAACACCGGGCTTGGCTTAGACCCGCCAAAGCCCGCCAAAGAGCTCTCTATGGAACTTGAATCTTACTGGCTCCCGGCTGATTTCAGAATAGATTTATTCTGACGCTCGGTCCAGCTTGGACAGCTGACAGCTCTGACCAGAGCTCTCTACGAAATTTAACATTTCCTCGATCCTGGTAACAAATCAAGTTCAGCCATCTTCTGTTATTTCCGAACTGGCCTTGATCCAAACTCCAACTCTGGCTTAGACAGTTGAGATAAGCCAAGAGATGAAAATTAACACATCCTGGCTTGAAATAAGGATACATATTATTTTCCGGGAAGTAACCGTCTTCTGTCAAATCTAAGACGGACTTGATCCGAATTCTAGGCCTGGCTTGGACCCTGGTAGAGATAGACGGGGGACCTCTCTACGAAACTCATAAATTCCCACTTCCTTGTAACCAAACAATTTGTTCTTTTCGGAAGAAGCCCTCTTCTATCATTTCTACTAATCTGGTCTTAAGTCGGGCTTACACATGATTGCCTTCAAATTGCTTAAAGTTCCCTGTCACTCCACGCAGTTTCTCAACAAAGATTAGAAAGATTACCAACATCCAAAATACTAACCTGAATTATGTATATTTCCGAAGCCAGGCTGAGATCTATCAATGTTCCATGTTCTCCTCTAGCGAAGGCTTGCGTCATCAGCGCCAACAAGTCTTACCAATAACGCTCGAAGAGAAGGTCAGCCGCCATCAACATCGTCAAACTAGCACAAAGGTCTTGGGTTGCGTGGGCGGACGTGTGTCTGATGTCACATCCATCAAAGATGACACTCTGCCAAATCTCAGCCATATCGGTAGACGTAGCTCATTTAACTCCTCGATCGTCGCCAGATGTCATGTGTGACCCTCGCGAGGTTGAAAAACTTTTAGCCCACACTGTAGTTGAAGAAGTTGCGTTTTGCCATCGTCATCGCCATGGACCGAAAAGCGATTGCCCTGAGCTTCACTGGGAATACATGTATCTCCCGTCGCCCGCTTGCATAACGCCCATAGAGTCATATCTCTGACAAAGCATCACATTTGTTACACCTGCCATGGAGCGGTGGCTGTGGTGGCAGTGGTGGCAGTGGCAGCAGAAGACCTGCTACTGGGACTGGGACGGCTAAGACAATGGCGCCTGGGAACCAGGTGAGCGTGCTGGTATTATTTATGGGAATCTTCCAAATGATGGCATCAGCCAACAGTTACATTCTGTGCTCCCCCTCCCCTTGCCGCCAGCCTGTGACATATGTGTGCTTCGTCAGTGATCTACGACGTAGATTACCGCAGTCGCCGGATGGTGGTGTATGCGATGAGTCCCCGCGAGAGGGGCATTACTCATGCGAGACGCAGATAGACAAAAATGCGGCGCAGATGGCGGAATGTAAATTAAAAACTGGTGCAACATCACTTCAGGTGTAGCCCGAAGGTAATTCACCTGACATACCGCACGGCGGCGTGGCGCGGCGACGTCAATGAGGGCGCACATGCGCAGCCAAGCAAGACGCTGCGCATTCGGAAGCGTAGTGCCACCGCCGAAAGAAAGGTGTGTGCTTTGCTGGCTATGCTGGTCGGGTGTGTGTAATTCGGCTTCGCTCTGCTGAGTTGTCGTGTTCACCTGCCGCCGTGCTGACGAGTCTAGGCAAATTTCCGAGTGATGACGCTTGAAAATCGTCTACCCTGACGACAGTGGCGACGCGGCGCCGCAAGATGCGAAGAAACGCGCGAGAATGGCGCAGCTGAGTAAGCGACTAGACAGCGGAAAGGAATGTGCCCGCCGAGAATGAACAGTAACCGCTGTCAGATGGATGGTTCTGCTGGGACGACGGTTGGTCTGGTGGAAACGACGGATGGTTCTGGCTTGGAACTAAGTGCCCCGAAGGCAAGCAGGCACGTTGAGTTCGATGGCACTGACTGAGAGTGCGTCCCAGACACGGTGACGCCACAAGGACCCTCATGCGGCGGCGGTGGAGATGTGATTCAAGTTCAGACTTTGGTTTGAATTACAGCGCACGACTCTCGTCCAAGTCGAATCTTTACGAGGCCCATGGCCGTTCGCAGAATGCCTGCCGTACAAGCCTAATTATCCGTAATGAGGCGAAAACCTTCAAGCGAGAGAGGCAAAGTAAAGCGAGCAGAATAAAACGGCATGTTCAGAAATGATTGAGTCAAACCTTGTCAGCATCCAATTAGCAAGTGATTCCCTGCACAGAGACTCTCGACCATGAAGCAGCCAAGGCCACGTCAGCTCCGCATAAAACATAAACTCAGCCATCACTCCCGGGAGCGCGGAGGGGAGGGGAGGCGAATAAGGTGAATTTCCACTCCACCTTGGGACTTGAAAAATTCTGGGCAAAATTTTCTCCGCTTATCCCGCATAATTGCTTTCCTCAGAAGTCGCAATCCGTCGCATCCTCCGCCACCCTCCTACCGCACCCACAGAGCTTCGTGCTTTTTCGCTCTTTCTTTATGGTCATCAAAGCCATTAAAACGTAAACAAAGTATATTCATTCACGAATTCAACAAGGACAAGGGAGGCTTCCTGTGCGCCCCTCCGGCACCACCGCACTGGGCTGTGTCTACAATTAGCATTCAGTTTACTTTTCATTTATTGTAATTTCTCCCAGGCACTCCCAGCACGCTGTTGCCTCGCGCTCTGTGTGTGTTTGTGTGTCTCTGGCTTTCTTTAACCTCGCCTAGCCATTAAGCTCAAGAGCCAGAAAAGATCCCTCTCAACCACGGCGCCCAACAAAGAGGGGCGGGGAGGTGGGGGCCGATGCGGATGACGATGAAAGACGAACACGGTGGCGCGGTGGAGTGGAATTGTATGCACAGTTCCGTGGACCTAGAATCGCAATCGCCAATCCAAAGGCTGCCGCCGCCGTGGCCACCACACCATCAACCGCCATCGGAAGCAAGGGGTTTTCTGCTAAAAGGGTGCTAGATTATGAGTTTAACTGATGGCAGGTGGTAGCGTGCGGCACCTGTTCACACAGCCTTTGCGCCACTCGCTTGGCTAATTTACTTTTGACTTCACGGTGCACACATAAAAATGGAATTTTTAAGTTTTCTCTCTGTTTGCACACTGCCCTCTTACAGAGCGGCATGGCAGTGTGTGTGCCTGCGTGTGTATGTGTGTGTTTGTTTGTTTGCGCGAAATAAGTCCAAGGGCAACGGCTGTCGCCGGCTGCACTCCAGCCAGTCCATCCACGCAGGGTTCTCGGACAGCATCGGTGGCATCAGTGATCTCATTCTTTGGAGCCCACTGTGTCGCATGCGACGATGCCGCCACATAATAAATCTTCACGTGTTTTTATTGACACGACAGATCGACACAGGGACACACGGGTAAGGCCTGTGTAGTCGGGGCATGGTAACAAGGTGTTTTGACAGCCACCAGAGATACCTGCGGCTTCTATCTGATGGCTGTCAGCGGTGCCGACATAACTTGTCGTTTGACTGCTGTCTACTGGCGTGTCTGGCGGTCAATACAGTGGGAAGCTGCGACTGAGTTATGAAGCTGATCGGTCGGATATGTGGGCGAGGGTATGCATTTTTCACGCTGCGTTGGAGCTGCCATGTTGACCTTCGTGCGAGGGTCTACAGCCATGGATCGAATGGCTCGAATCCTTGTTCAATTCTTCCTGATTTTTACTGACGGAGAAAACGAAATTTTGCCGCTACCTCGCGTAGGAGGGAAAAAGGTGATCCTAAGCACTTAAGTTTACAAAATCGCTTATATTTGCGGCGCGTTTTTTTGGCGTTGTCGCTTCTTACGAGAGCTTTGCTTTATACAGAATGAAAAGACGCTTCTTTTGCGCCCTAAGCCATGCCCCTGCGAGCAGTGGAAGGTGGGGAAATGTGTCGCCAACAGTGACTTCTTGAACTTGATCATCGAAAACGGTTTGCCTGCAGTCGGCCCTTCCTTGGGATGTACACAGAATGAAAAGACGCTTCTTTTGAGCCCTAAGCCATGTCGATGCGCCCAAAAGAAGGTACAACAAAGAGTCGGAGAAGGTGACCTGCCTTCAGAGCCTTCATTTTGAAAAATTATTTCATATCGCAGTCACCGATGACCTTTGTTCTGCTCTCCCGCAGTTCGTTCTGGTTCCCCATCTTCGTGTACAACAAGCGGTGGCCCGTAATCAAATCCCAATCACACTTGCAACTCATTTGAATGAGTCCGCTGCACGACATGGATTCCTGTGAACTCCCACGAACTCGCGATGCCAGCAAAGTGTTAAGTGGGTGTCTGATCCTCTCAATTCCGAACCTGAAGACAAAGTGAAGATCGTTTGCATTGTGATCCCAGCGATCGCGCGCCCTCTCCCACCCCACAACCGTTGAGCGTCTGTGTGTCTATTGCTTTGTGTTTGAAAAATCACGATCTTGTACTTTCTAATTGTATTCCACACGGGCGAAGTGGAGCCGCCACCGACACCGCCACCGCCACCACACAGCGGCCATTGCTGCTTGCCGCAGTTAACAACAGCCGTGCAACGATCTGACCCAGTTTCATGATCCAGCTAGACCTCCTCTCCGAGCGGCGAACGGATGGATGGAGGTACTCGTAACTTTTTCCTAGGAGACTTCATAAACCAGCAGAGGGAACAGGAAAACCAAAATGAATTGAAGCCCGAACAAGGCAGCATCGTCGAACGGCCTATTGTGGCATTGTGACGGCGCGGCAGCCATTGTGTGCGGCTGTACCCTGACATTTGGAGTGGAGTGGATACTTAATTGTGGATGAATGGCCAAAGGAATACGAAGCGATGGTATCGTGTAATCATAAAACAGTTCCATTGAGTTGAAATCTAGCCTCGGGGTTGTGTTGGCGGTGGTTGTGGCACGGAGAGTGGTTGATAACGCTTAGAGGTTGGCTCATAAATCATTTGAATGGTGAACGGACGAAGTTTTTGCATTTTGCACTCGCCAATGCGGACGATAACAGAGCACACCACCGCCGCGCTATGAAGGTGTGCAAGATACGATGGGCTTGAGATACGGTCTCTAAGTGGGTTCACTGCAAATTGATTGAACTGATTGCTGAGTGCGAGGCGATGGAATTGATTACGTCGCGTGGTGGCTTTGAGAGAAAGGATACACGGGACAGCTGGTCCGTGTGATAGAGGAGTCCGCGATTGAGTCGGAAAAACGGCCTTTCTGGTCGGAATATGGGTCACAGTGGGTCGAGGTGGAAAGTGGTCTTGATGATTGATCTGTTGGCGTGGAAAAGAACGGCTGGCAGGATAATTGTATGAAATTTAGGCTTCGATCGGAGGTCATCGACTGGAAACAGATCGGCTTTGCTGAAGAACGGAAATCAGACGGGCTACAAAACGATCAAATGTTCCTATGGCGCACTACAATCCCTTGCCATACAAAACAGCTGGTGATGTGAAACTCGGCTGAGTCGCTGGGCACAAGGCTATTGCAGGCAACGAAACTACGTCGGACTAGTGAGCTACAGCGCTTATTAACGAATGCGAAAGAGGAGGACTAATGGGAATGGTCTCAGGCTATCAGCAAAGCATTAAAGACAACACCATCAGCAGGGAACTATTGTGCACCTTCTCAGTAATTGAAGCGTTCTGCCTCTCGACTAAGGGGCTTACTGAAACAACCTCTCTGCATTCTCTATTCCATTTCCTTGGTTCAAAGAGGGTGGACTGGCTTTCTCAGAGGCTGCAACGCCATCATCGCTGCTCTGGACCTAATATAATCCATCAGACATGATTCCTTTGTCAAAGGGTTCCCCCAAAGAAACGCCCAAACTTTGATCAAACAACCACCCATCAACTCAAAGAAAACAATCAAAAAAAAAGGAGCAACTTCATCCAAACTGCACTCACGAAAAAGCAAAAGTGAACAGCGACCATCTCATTAACGAAAAGGTCACCCAGTCACCCATCGACATCCTCTAATGCCACCCACCTTTGGCATTTAATTTCGTTGAGACAAAGTCTCTCGTTAGCAACTCCACGCAAAAACCAAAAGCTCGTAGCAAACGAGTTAATTACATTATCGTCGTCAGTCCCACCTACGAACTACGTTGAAATACAATATTCGAACATTGTGACAAAGCCAGCCACCACGTAGTGCTTGTATCTCCACAAAATATCAAACTGGTTCACCCGCACTGCAGTTTTCGAGTAGCTCGTGGTGGCTTGGTAGTGCTCGCCCGCCGGCGAAGGTCACAGGCTTAGCACAGCTGGTCCCATGCTCTTTGAAATTAGAGAACTCGAACCTAGCACTCGAATACAGCGACAATGGGTGCATGTATGATACATACGAACACAACGTTGAGTCACTTCACACACTTCAACAAAAACCGAACGCCAAACGGCGAACACGGCGAAAAGAGCAGCAGCCAAACAGCCAGAGCGCTGGCAACTGTGCGCGCTAATGCGATGGCCATGTAGGTCTTTTTATGGGCTTCGCGAACAACGGTCAGAGGCTGAGAAATACGGGTGCAACATCGTGCACCTCTGCTCTGCAACTCTGCTGCCTGCTGCAGCCGAGCCCCGTTCCCAGTCCAGTTGGCTGTTTCTTTGTTCCGCGAAATTAGCGCACTCGTGTGAGTGTGCCTCTGTGTGGCTGTATGTGTACGGTTGGGAGCTGACACGGCCAACTCTGTGCCTGCATCCAACGCCGCCGCGCCGCTGATGATGATGCCGCTTTAGAGTGTCTATTTACTGACTCTGGTCGAACGGTAATGTTTGCTTTATGACGCTAGCTGCCAACCTACATGCACGCGTATATAGGTCTCCGACTAGGTTCAAAACAAACTCAGCACACAGACTGGACGCGACGAGGTGCACTGCGGGGACACCCAGCTCGGCGTTGCTGCCATCTATGGCATCAGGTTTTTTTTTTCTCAAAACATGGATGCAAGACAAGAGTTGCTGTTCCCATTTAGCGCTGTCTCTCCCGCTGGCTGGCTATCAGGCTGACTGGCCTGGCCTGGCCTGGCCTGGCTTGCTGCACAGTTACCGGCCACTACATCGGGCCTCGCCTGGCCGTGGTCATTAGCGGATCAGTTGCGGTGCGGCAGTGTCATTCGTTTGTTGATGTTTTGTTTTGTTTTGCTGGCGTTGTTGCGGCCGTTTTTCTGTCTCGCGCGGCCTAATCTCCCCGCCATTTGTGGTGCCACCTATGCGATCGCGCAGAAAGCTGCCATTAATATTCTCATTTCACACCGCAACATCGATCGCATAACGGGAGCTGCTGTACTCTGGGTCTCGAGAGTGTTTACATTCTGTTGCCATTTTTTTTTGTTTTTGTTTACGTCTGTTTGTGTTGTTGTTGTTGTTGTGGTTGGTGGCGAGTGGTGGTGCAGTGCGAGGTTGGGTTGCTCCATAAGTCGGCTCGGCTTGGGCTGCAGATGAAAGAGATATTGCGCGCGACATTATGCAACGCGGGGATTAAGTTTGTCTGGGCGGATTGGTGGAAAACTCTTGAGAGAGACGGATAGATGCAATGGATGGAGTGACGAGGGGGGATGGTGATCAGATTTTGAGACTCACTTACGTAAGGTCTTGGTGCGCCATAGCTGCAGTTGGTTCATATTCTCAAGAAGCTTTGCGACTGGTGATTTGTGAGAGAGACCCTTTCACTTGAGGTGTGGATCGTGGACCCAAATTTAGTGGTGCTTAGGAAACTGATCGACGGAATCTTGACGAATAATCCCTCAGAGGGAAATGAGTACTTGGGCATCCAAAGGTTTGTGTGTTAGCTAAGAGATTTTTCCCCCTTGCCATTGCGAATGCTGAACAAAAATTCTTCTTCGTTTTGGTGAAAGGTTCGCAGATGAAGACATAAAGCAGAGCCGTTGAAAAAGGCGATGGAATGCGGTCAATTCAACAAAAATAGACTTAAAATCCAGCAAGCAGCAGTTTTCAGCCATCATTCTGAGCGACAAGAATGCGAGTCCGTCACAGCGACTCTGTAGCTGAAGTTAATTAAAAATGCTTCGATGAATAAAATTGACATTCCAACGTTGGTACTTAAGTATGTATCGTAAAAATTCGACGGCTGATGAGTGAAAGGTTGAAATCAAATGGCATGAGTCATTTAAAATGTAAATGTCAATGGAGCAGTCTTCTTGAAGTTCAGGCGATGAATGGGACATGTTCACGATGAATGGGGAATTTCATCAAAATGTGGGTAGCTCCCTTTTTGGAATGAAGACATCGATTGGAATGCACTGCTTAGCCCGTGTTGGGGAACAATCAGTTATTTGAGTCATCTCTTTTAGACAACGTCTGGAGGTTGCGTCTAATAGAGGGAACGCGTTTGCTGGAGGGACTGTCTGCGGGAGGTACTGGCTGCTGGAAGATCAGTCTAAAGAATAAGCTGGCTGCTGGTGGGCACTGGCTACAAGTGGCACTGGAGGGCACACAAGAGGGACTGTCTGCAGGAGGCACTCTCTTCTGGTGCCATTGTCGGCTGGAGGCACTGTCTGCTTAAGGCTCTGTCTAGTGAAGGGACTGTCCAACGGAGTCACTGTTTCTTGGAGGCATATAATGCTGAAGCTTATAATTTCATCCAAGACATTGGAAAGCAAGTACCGGGTTCAAAACACCGGCTTAATCAGATCATGGACAAAATTGCGCGCCTCGAAGCTATCGAATATAAATGATCTGCCTTTTGAACCGAAGAAAGTGACCACTCTCGTGGTAGCTCAAGAACCTTTCTATGTTCTTGCACGAATCCGCCAAGAGAACAGTCCCTACTTAAAATGCTCCTCATGCATTTGTGAAAAGTGACAATTGAAGATCGCACCAGATCGGAATTTGCAATGAGAAGAAGTGAGAGTTCCAGTGATGGTCGGCATACGTGACTGATTGGCAACACAATTCACAGCTCGCAAAAGTGGGTCAACTCAATTGAAAGGAAAGGCAATTGCCTTAGAAAAGGCATTGAAAGGCGGCGAATTTCCGACCCACATCGCAGAAGGCTTTCACTTAATCACCATCCCATCGATTCGATTCGAATCCTTTCCTTCCCAAACTGACCTCCCCCAAGTCATGGCAACCGCCGTCTCCGCACGCCATCCGTTCAAAATCAAACGCAAGTACTCTTGCGAAGCAAACACTGAAAAACAGGTCTCCGCCATTTATCTCGCGCAAACTAGAGTTCCCCACATTAATCTCACTGTCAGTCAGCCAAATGGGCAAATGGGAAAATGGGTTGTGGAATTTTAATGGTCTCACATAACCACATCACTCATCTTGGCCACAAATAGATGGGAAGGCACAATTAGTTGCATAAATGTGTAACGTCTGCGCTGGAGATTATTAAATTTGCATTTCTTCACCAATTAAACAATTAAACCGTCCATTGACCTAGTTTTGCCGCATCTCCATCTCTCTCATTTATGGTAACAGCACAGTGTCGAGGGCGCGCACGAACGGTCTCAACAAAGGCCGCCTCGAACACACGTCACTCTTTGACTGGCAATAATAACAATAATTACCCGATAATGAGACTCAGAGCTAACCTCGTGCGATGGACATTTGACAGGCCAGACTGACAGCGAGACGGGGGACCACTTGTTCCTCCTCCGTTCTCTTGTTCTTCTGCCACAAAAGACGCAAATGAAAGAAATGGAAAATATTTGGAGCGTTTAGTGGGAAAAAAAAAACTTTCATTTCGCTTGACAATTGAGCCGATGCGAAACGAAATGAGTTTCAATTCGCGTGTGCGATGCGGTGTTGACGGCCTCAAGTGTCACTGTTCGCAACGCAACGGCGGCGCGGCGTGAGAGTTTGTTTGCTGAGGAGTTTCACATTCGGCGACGACAATTAGTAATTGAATTCGATTAACAATGTAATTTGTGGGCATTTGTTCACACACATGGTGAACAGGGTGGGCCCGATGTTTGTGCTGCAATTAGAGCTGTCAGGTGTACCAGAAGTTCTTCTTCGACGGCGACACTTTGACACTTTGGTTTCGGTGGAGGGATGTGGTTTTTTGAAAGGTCAGACGATAAGGGGATGGCTGAGGGATTCAATTTGTGAGCTATGTGAACGTTTGTGTGTATGCGAACTTTTCAGTCTCTTTTGACAGTTTGTGGGCGTGGCGGGGGACTTGGGGGGGGGGGGGGGGGGGGGGAATTGACTTTTCGGTGGAATCAATTCCGAAGGAAATGAGGCGAACTTTTGATTCTTCTGCTATAACTAGTGACAGTGGAGGCATGGGAAAGTTTGCGAATGTTGGCTTGACAGACTTGAAGTTGTTGATGACAGTCGCTGTCAAGCGTGTAGCAAACGACATAGTTCTCCAAGAGTGTGTATGTTTTGTTTAATGAGACAATGTTAAGTGAAATCTTGTCAGAAAGTAGTTCTGGGGAGGCTTCTCTACAGTTTGTGTAGCTGTCACGTGGGGTATCACACACAAACCCACTGCACGTCAACATGTATGCTCTCACAATGGTTTCCCATTCCTCCAAAATCTCTTTAATTTTCTGGCGCCCAACCTCTGTGGAATACAGCGTAGGTTTGAGTGCGTATGTATGAACCACTGTAGCAGTTGTGGCCCACTTAGATCCTGGCTGGATCCTTTGGGCTAAGTAATATAGCGTAAGTTCGTCAACCCTCATGTTGACTCACTTCCAGACCCGAACAACTTTCATATTTCACCGCTTCAGCTGTCTGGAATCTCAGAACGAGTGCTCGTAGAGTATACCCTTCTACAAAAGTCCTCAAACTTCATCGTTTGGAATCAATCTTTAGGTCCCATCCAGTAGTGAGCGAACAGAAGGCACGCAACACGAGTGGTTGCTCTTGGAACTAGGCCCTGATCCTCCTCGGAGTGCCGAGCCAACCATGTTATATTGTCTGAGTTTCTCTTTGAATAATGAACGACAATGTCAGGAAGAAACGAAGACCTAGTCGTGGTAGAGAGTCCCTTCTTTATTGGTTCAGCGTTGAATGCTTCCGAATTACAGGCCACAAGGATGCACATGAGTCCTCACTCTCACATTTTTGAAGCATGGGCAGACTCGAATTGTCTTCTTTGACTGTTGCATTTGTTGGTGTCTCAACTTTCGGTCCTTCCACCTTGATGATGAGGCTTGCTTTTACGGACTTTTGTGTCGTTTAGTTTAGCTCTAGACAGCACTACTGCGACCGAATGTGGATCTGGTGTAGAAGGACCTCAGACAACTCGCCGTGCCTAATTGGAGGCATCTGGCGACGTCCTTGTCAAGCGAAAAAGGTTTTGGACATGAAGCGTCTGCGCAACCGTGCCCTGACATCTTTGAACGTGGCATTGGTTCGAAAAAAAAAGAAACATAAAATAGAAGTTCACCACTGGATCCTCCTCAAATCTTTACTTCTCTGTCTTCCCTTACCAATGTCCTCATTCCCATCTCATCTCATTAACGTCGTGTGAAAACCGCATTTGGCATCACTCAATCGTATCCACCAGCAACACTGTCGTAATCTCTCACGTAACACCGTTCCTTTCAGTGGCTCGGTCTCATCATCTGCATGAGAGAAGAAATGCAATCACCTCCACCACCAGATCCCCATCTAACCAGCTTTCACAATTCCTCCACTCAAATTTTCACACAAAATCCAATTCAATCCCCACAGTGCAATTTACTGAATTTCCGACACGTAAAATTCAATTCCGGCTTCTCACTGCCTGATGTCACAAGTCACAACCCATCTTTTGACGCGCCAAACGTGCTAACCTCACGTAATTTTAACACACAAAAAAAAATATCTCCCACTGACATAACCACTGACAATCATGTTGACACAAAGTGATGCCAAATTGCTGCGCAAAAAAAAAAAAAAAACAAACGTAAACAAAAGCTGACAACCAGCCAGACCAATTTTAATTACACCATCACTGCCCCATTAGCAGTGCCCTCTTCGTCATCACCCTGTGTGCCAAACAGCCATATGGTTATCGCTCGCATGCAGGTGTCACTTCAATTACAAGAGTGAAAATGACAAGAGTGTTTTTTTTTCTGTCTTTTTGGTTGGCCTTTGCCAAGGCAACGAACGCACCCCTTTGCCTTTGCGTGCGTGCGTGTGCCGCTGCCTGTCAGTCGGTCTGCGTGGAAATATTGTTTTAAGTGAACGCGCGCTTTGTGGCGCTGTAATTAGGTTTATTTGTGCGTTACGTCGTATCACCCGGATGCGGTGTCGTTTTCGGTTTCCATTAAGACGAAGGCGGCAAGGATATTCAACTGTGAAATTAGCGCTAATACACCTTCAAGAGCCCGATGAAAGGAGGAGGAGGTGAAGGGATGAGTGTGGTGGTTTGAAGTGGAAGACAGAGAAGAAGTCCCATTTTGCGAGCATGAAAGCCGCGCGTAGAAAGGACAATTAGACGTGATAATGGCTTTCATTTGAATGCATACCACTGCAAAGACAAATAAGTGGCTGTCATTAACGCAAAACCAACCAACCAAGCCAACTGAAGCCAGCGAAACAAGCTAACCAGTCGAACCATTAAAGGGGAGCTCGCGCGCTTACGCTTTACGTCATAACACGATTGGATAACTTCAAACCAGTTAAGCTGAACGTGCTCGAATGGTCTCTCTATTGCCTAGATGAACCCGATCAGGTAGTCACGATTTATTTCAAACTCTCTGCCTTCGAATGGTGGCTGCGGATAAAATGTGGATTCGTGGTTGCCTGTGTGTGTGTGTGTGGAGGGGTTGCTGTGCTCGAATTGATAGAGTTTTCGCAAATCAATTTGCCTTTTGAAGGAAAGACGAGACGAACGAAAAACGATTTATTTCACAAATTGCCAATACTTGAGGCGGTTTTTTTTGTTTTTGGTTTGTCTCTTCGGAAAGGTTTTGATTATGATTTGCCAAGGATCGGATCGGATGTTCTTTGGTGGTGAAAGTGTCTGCGGCTGAAGTGGGGGGCATAAATAATTCAATCAAAGAGGCGATTTTTTTCTTCATCGAAGACAGCTGCTAAACTGTGCGATGGATGTGATGGGAGTAAATCATGACTGAAGACATGAATTAATTGATGGTTGGGGATGTGAATACTGTGCAATGGACGAGCATAAGCTGCTAATTATGGAGGAGTGAGAGTTTGACGACGAGATCTGTGCCTTGTCTAGTTCAGAGCGTGACAAATTGCCTGCGATTTGCATCATTTTGAAGCGGTGGGAGTTCCCCAAGGAATTCAGATCAGGTCTTCGATTTTATGTGGATTCCTCGTGCTTTCCAACTTAGACCTCATTCCAATCGATTTTTTAGCTTATTTCGGGCATTCATTGCAGGAAACTTGATTTACGTCGCCTTGCATCAGCTCAGAGTTGTCTTCTTGATATCGAAGACGTATCTCGAGAACTGAGAAATTTCTAGTCTAGTCCCGAGAAATTCCCACACGGGCTCCTGGATCGCACGGTCAAGGAACAACGACACCGATTCCTGCAAACAAATTGTAAAAATCTCTACTTGTTGATTCTCATATGCTCTAATGAGTGCAAGTTCAACTCAATGTATCAAATAATTCGGAGATTGTAAGGACATCACTCCCAAATGGACTTATGTTTCACGCTAAAAGCGTCATAAGAACATATCATATGTGTCATAGGTCTACAGGGTGTAGCATAATTTGCCTAATTCATACAATTAATCTCCCACCCAGAGGCTCTAAGTTCAATGAGCACTAATAATATTCCGTCCCATTTCCCTTCGTTTACACAATATTAACGATCAAAACCCTTCACCCCCACCCATTAACCCAAAAAACCACTTTGGCAACGTCCGCAGACCATTCCAATTTGATTTATAAATTATTTAAAGCAAATCTCGTCGAAAAATTAATTGGTTTCGCCTTAATGGCAAATTAAAGTTCAAAATGATTGTCCCCCACCCCCCCCCATGGGTTGACGATTTTAATTAGCATATTGCTTGCCTACTACTGGAACTGAGAACCCCATGAATTCCGATCGAACTGCGAGCCTCATGAATTATTCATAAACCGATTAGGAAGTCATTAATGACCCGGCAATGATGTTGTCGGGTTCTACGAGTCTAAACAGATTCTGAGTCTGAGTTAAAATGCACCCACCGCCGCCGAAGGCATCGTCAACCATTGAATTTAAACAGTGATTTCCTGGAGATACAACGAAACACTTCCTTTCGCAAACAAAATCCTTTTTACGCTTCCCCGGTGTATGCTCACCATTCTCAATGAACCCCATCGTCATCATCGTCGTCGTCGTCGTCATCTTCCACATCACTATCCCTGGCGGCCCTCTAGGGTATTCTCCCTCTCCCTCGAATCGGTAATCTGCATAAGGCAATCCCGGACTGGGGATGCCTACTTCTCTCACTCCTGTCGTGATTTATCAAGGACTCCACGGCCTGCCCAAATGGATGCCGAGCACAGCGCAAAAGACCAACCAGCCGCCCGGCTGGTGGCGGGTGCCACCACCTATCGTCGGTCGAGGGTTTGCTGCTCCTAGTGCAGATGTACACTTCCGACAGGCCGTTATCGTCGCCGCCGTCGCCCTGGCAACTGGGAATGGGGAACTCTTTTTCCGTCGCAGATAAGGTGACAGATTTGAAATATTATTTTCCGCTAAAATATGACGGGGCCGTAAAAATGAAACCAACAAAAACGAAAGGGACGAGTGGATCGTTGACACCCTCGCTGAGTGTCGGCGCGGCAGGGGGCCCGAATGAGAAATGAACCGAAATCAATTCAATTTCGATGATGGAGCCTCTTCTGCACACAAACGCACGCGAACAAAGCTCACGCCGCCATTTCATCGGAATCAGAATCAGATAAGCGAACAAATCGCAGTCATTATCGAGGGGGGCGAAGATTTGTCATGTGAGCTTGTGAATTTGGACACGGCAACACGGTCGGTGTGGGTACGGGGGTATATTTGTTTTATGTCACAGATGTGCGACACCCGGACGACATGACAGGTGAAGCTTCCATTCAATGAGTCAGTGAGCAGGAAACACGTCGTCGTCAACGAAATGGACGACATGTGTGTGGGTGGGGGTGGTATGTGTTTCGTTGTCGTGAGTGACGTGATTTACACCACTTGAGGATGAAATCCGAGCAGATGAGGGCTTAAGATGCGGATTTGATACGAAAATGAGTCCTTGATGTGATGAGCACTGCGTGGCAAAGGATTTAAGAAATGGATCTGTCTGCTTTCTCCCTCGGAGTCTATCCTTCTTATGGAACGTGGATTAGAGTGTTAAGGAATTGTTTCTGCACAAGAGAAAGGCAATCTCATCAATCCATCGAACCAAGGAATGAGTCGTCCGTCCATTCGCTTTCCTCTAAAATAAGTGATTCCGTATGGATACACCACCGTCAAGTGTCACTTGACGTTGTTTATGCGAATGCCCCTCAATGCGGAACTCGTCGTCGTAACCCATTTGGTCTCACCGCCCTACCCTCCCCGCTGCCAAGTATATGACATATAAATCAGAGTCACGTTTAAAAAGTTTGTTACATGCACTTCATGGGAAAAACACCACTCCGTTCGCCATCGTAAGCACCAATCTTCCAGTTTTACGATAGTCATCACCATCAGCGCTGTCCCCCATCCATCTCACATCATCATTGCGCGTACGCTGCCGGCATAGTTATCGACCTTTTAACTCACTCTGCGCTGAGGCGCTTCTTCAATAAATCCCCCAAACCCCCATTTTGACTCCACTTCAAGTTGGTTCACACTTTTATGACCAGCATAACTCAGAGCATCGTTTCCTCTGCCAGCTCCACTGGCCGTCTGCCTATTCCCGTCGTCGACGTCGCCAGTCGGCTGTTTCTCAATTAATTCCATCAAAAAAAACGGATCAGCCGAGGTGAACTTCAGCCGAACGACCTTATTATTTGCCCTAGATCCATGGAAACGCTCGAACGTCGTATCGACTCACTGGCGGCGGTGGCGGTGGTCACAGTCGCAGTAGCGGCTACAAATAAGCAAAAATATGCAAACGAGGCTGAATAATCGGTTTCAATTTGAATTTTACATCGCGAGACATATCGGACGAAGAGCAGCTGTTTCTGCAAGACTTCGCCATACATGTGGCCCCGGCTGAGGACGGGGGCCAGCCAGCAGTGTCCCAATCGGAGGACGTGGGTGTATGCTAATTTTTCTTTTGCCTGCGGCAGAAGAGCACGCGATGCTTATTTGCAATTGAGATGCCTGTGAAGCTTTGCGCAGACCGTTTACAAGCTTTGTTCCCTTTGTCTTCGGGCGTAGGTACGATGGTCGTCTTCGAGTTCGTGGTGGGGGCAAAAATGCAAATGTCAAATGAATTGCTTAAGTGCGTAGATACAGGCGTCATGATACAGATACAATTGTGTTTACAGTGAACTCGAGGCGGTGGCGTGTTTGGTTGGAGAAAGTCAAACAAATCAGGTGACGAACATCAATCAGTGGCAGTGAAGAACTTTACGACGGCACGTTAAAGTGCCTCCAAGCAGGGAGGGTGCTTAGGTGTCAATTTGGGTGGAGACTATTTGTCTTTCTGTATGAGGCGTGTGTTTCGAAGTGTCGATGAGATATTTGAGGGTTCTCTGAAGAGGGGAGGCTTTGGTTGCCAGCCCAGGTGGATCCTAATGTGTGATTAGGCGTCTTGGTGGGGTTCAAAAATCGCGTGGGGAACAGCTTACTCACGGGGCCAAGTGAATTGGTGTCTCGACGGACACAGGTGCTCTAAGGGTCAGCCCTTAAACGCCTCAACACAACGGACTCAATTCTGTGACCACAGCCGTCTCATCGCACAGAGAGAACATCCCAAAATAGGGCAATCAAAATATCCTCCAATAATTTCCCACCCACACCCAAGACACCCACCAGTTTATCCAAACTCAGCCGACCTAGCGAGTCAACGTTGCTCACAAAAATTCGATTCGATGGCCTTTTTTCATTTCATCTGCCACCCTCCCATTAAATTGAATGACTCTCCATCGCAGAAGGATACTGAAACCGATTTGCGTCATTCAATGAAGCATTTAGACGTCATAACCCTCAAGAGAGCAACAAATACTCAAGTACTCGTCAGAATTTCAGAACATTCATTGACTTGACAGTTTGACAGCCTAACAACAACGACCCTCCAAGTGCATTACATGGTTGCACAATCATCCTCACCCGCCCATCGAGTAGCTGAAGCTGAAGAGCTACTTATCCAATTGAAGCACTCTTAATGGCATCCTTTGGAACGATGCTTTAGACACTGAATTATCTAAATCACACACACGACGTGACTTTGCCCTCTCCACAGGCTCACATCACGCGCCCCGCCGTCCTCGTTGCCTTAATGAGGGAAAACTCATAATCAATTGGCCATGAACTGACTGGCAGAGGAAGACAGAGAATGCTCATGAGTCTCTAATTCGGGTGTTAATGTGAAAACTAATGCGAGAGGAGGCGCCACAGGATCCAATGGACCCCATGCTGGCAAGCCTGGGAATGGGAACTTCATTACGAACGAGCGATGCTCGAGCGGAGCTTACTGCTCATAAATATTTGAATTACTTTCAAAGATAAGGGGGTGTGCCGGGCTTTTTCACATCGCCCCTGTCGGTGGCCTGACGTGTGCTTAATTTATGGATAAGCTTGGAATGAATCTGAGGCAGTCGACGGGTGGGAGGGGGAGGGTGGGGGGGTCAATGGTTTGGGGAGTGCTTCATTAAGGCACTCTTAATGAGACCAAGGGTCTGAGGTGTGCATAACTAAACACTGGCATGACAGTCGCATCATCGCATCAACACCTCACCGATGTAGATCTCTCGTCCATCAAGGACTGCTGTTGAGTGTCTTCGAATGACCGGTCGTTTCCCTTCGCGCAAGGTCACGCAGGTGGAGAGGAGAGTGTAAGAGGATTAGAGGACCATTTAATGACCGTAATGCGGTCACTTTTGAGTGGTTGTCCCTTGCTTAATCCGATTAATGTTCGCTTCAAAAATGAACAGGACAGGACAGGGTTATTCAATTGTTGTTTGTCCTCTAAAAGGGGTTAAACATGAAATGGCATGCAGCACAAAACACTTCAACCCACTGCCGGATAGGGGTTATGCGGGTTTACGAGGCCGATGCGATGGAAGGGTCTGGGAGTGTTAACGAGGCAATCTATATGTAAATGGACCTCGTTTTGAATGGCTTCACTTTTTCTTTTTATGTTGACTACAATACGCAACCGAGTCGTCCTTGACTGGAAGTCGAATTGGAAAAAGAACAAAAAAAGAAAAGAAAGGAAATTGCGGAAGTATCAGAAACACACACTCGGGCGTATGGGGAATCTTTTTTTTTCGTTCTCTTAATCGAATGTGTGTGCATGTGTGGGATGACAAAGGGAACACTATTTCAATAGGTTTCGACTACATTATCGATTTGGTCGTTTTGTTAAGAATGACTTAAGTGTGGATGACAGCCAACAACTTAAGGCAGACGTTGAATGGTGGAACGAGCATTAGCAAACAGAAAGTCCTCATAAGGACTTGAGAGGATAAAGTATGGATTCTCTGGAACGAACACTGAACATGAACGACATTGATTAAGGCTTAGAGGATGTCGTGGGATTTAGTTAAGGATTAGAGACTTTGAAATCAAGTCAAAGGCAGGGAAGTCACAGAGCTACGGATTGGTGAGGTACGGGCTGCGAATGTGGGAATCTTCCTAATTCGCTTCATTCATTTCTAAGGCCGATAGGCGGTAATTCATTGGATTGCCACAAGTTGCCGAATGGTGTCCTCCAGTAGATCTATAATTTGGGCGATTTCACCAACAACCAGACACAGGTGGGTTCAATTGGTCATTATCAGACGGATTTTTCTCTCAACAAACAAAAACACAACCAGATCCAAATAGAAAGGGAAAAAAATCAAAATCATGAATCTCGTCCCCCGAAAGGGACCATCCAGCGCCTTCAGGCAGAACAGATGTCCATGCCATGTAGCCCCGTGCTCCCCTGACCAACAAAACATCATCCCCCTTGTTGATTCTCATTCGTTGAAAGTCCCATGATACACTTGGCCGCCCTTCTCTGGTTTCGTTAAATTTTATACTGTTTTTTTTTGTTTCTTCACCCCTCACAAGCTCATGATGATTAACATTTCCTTTTTCTCTCTCTACTTGCAGATCCAAAATGGATTAAAATTTTCCATCTTTTTGAAGAAGGTAAGCGAAATGGGCAAGGGAAAGATGTTTGTGTTTTTTTTTTGTTTTTTGTTCCATCGGGGGCTTATGTATCTCCCCCCCAAAGCATGACAACAGCCAAGACCATGCAACAGCAAGGACTCGTTAACCTACTTTCACCATACCACATTGTCCTCGTTCGTCCAGCAGTGGCAGCAGCAGTGGCAGCAAAAACAACAACACCGGCCGCTGCTGAAGAATGGGACTTGAATTCAAGGAGGGAGGTCTATTTAATCATCTCTGAATAATCTATTAGTTAATTAGGTACTTTTTCAGTGAAGAAGAAGGGCGATGTAAGCATCTTTTGTGCTCTGATTTGAAGTGGACTGTAAGCTGATTACAAATTAGTGCTCGGAGGGGAATGAATGTTATCCACTTAAGGTAACGAGATTAGCATTGCCCTCTTGTGTGTGTGTGTGTGTAGATTGGGTGGGATTCGCACTTGGAGAGAGAGAGAGCGATTTAAAATACCTGGTCTGAGTCTTTTTGTGGTTCTCCCAAGTCAAGAGGCAGTAAATACACAAGCAAGCCAGACACATCCTCGAAGACTCCTTAAAGTCAGCACCACCAGCAGGGCCTCTTGACAGTCCTCCACTCATGAGCACTCACGTGCCGGCAGGCGTCTTTTTTTCGATGACATAATTGATAAACGGCACACCAGTGACGGCGGGGCATTACAGGACACTTCCTCAATTACTTAGGGGCCACTTAAATTTTGCATAATCACCCATATCTTACGATGACGAAAACTTTGTTCTTTCTTTCTTGTGTATCTCCCCATTCAATGTTCTTCGCCTTGAGTGTGTGTGTGAGAGAGATACTATTTTTAACTTGACGTGACACACTTGTACACATCAGATGAGGCACAAGTCCATCCCCTCCCATCCACCTTGACTTTTGACGTGCAGTCCTTGGCTTGTGCCTGCGACTGAATGAGGATAGGCTTGTCACTGAAGGACGCTGGCAAATACAAGACACTTCTTGATGGCGAGGTACTCTTTCATTCAGAGAAGCATCAGCTCATACCACTGGGCACCGTCGATGCGCTGTTGCTCCAGGATACCCTTGTAGACTGGGGGCAGGCTCTTGGACGAGATGTGCTTGTTGTTACCGCGGAACTTCAAGGGGGATCGTAGCTTCTCCCGGAAGAACGGCTTGAAAATGTCAAAGACCAGATTGCAGATCTTCGGTTGGTTCACGATTACATTGAGTGTGGGAGTGAAACTCCATCCTCTAGATCAAATTATATGCTACAAAATCGGCCTGCGTTATTTTGCTGTAGGACGCACGGTTTTTGAGATATGAGCAAGCTAAGGAAGGCAACATTTATGATTTTTTCAAAGTTCTGGTTGTTCCCATTGAAGTTTTCACAGCTTATATCTCGAGAACTGTGCGTCCTAGAACAAAATTTGCGTACATACTTTTTGTAGCTTATGACTTGATCTAGAGGATGGCATTGGAAAATTCCCCAAATTACCGTTATTTGGGGAAATTTTTGAAAAAAACAGGGAAATTTGTTTCACTGGAGTAAATTATATGAAATCTTACATCGGCTTTGAAGGAAGGTCAATCTGAATTATTGCTCTGGACGTGAATTTACATTGTCCAAGTTTTCATCACCCTCCATCGTCGGCAAGTGGATAATTGCACTTATTTTACTGCAAAAAGTCCCTTATTCATTAAAAATTATACCCTGATAACGGTAGATCTGTCCGTTCTCCAACTGCATCCTCTAGATCAGGTCATATGCTATAAAGTCGGCCTGAGTCACTTTGCTGTAGGACGCACGGTTTTTGAGATATGAGCAAGCTAAGGAAGGCAACATTTATGATTTTTTCAAAGTTCTGGTGGTTCCCATTGAAGTTTTCACAGCTTATATCTCGAGAACTGTGCGTCCTAGAACAAAATTTGCGTACATACTTTTTGTAGCTTATGACTTGATCTAGAGGATGGCATTGGAAAATTCCCCAAATTACCGTTATTTGGGGAAATTTTTGAAAAAAACAGGGAAATTAGTTTCACTGGAGTAAATTATATGAAATCTTACATCGGCTTTGAAGGAAGGTCAATCTGAATTATTGCTCTGGACGTGAATTTACATTGTCAAAGTTTTCATCACCCTCCATCGTCGGCAAGTGGATAATTGCACTTATTTTACTGCAAAAAGTCCCTTATTCATTAAAAATTATACCCTGATAACGGTAGATCTGTCCGTTCTCCAACTGCATCCTCTAGATCAGGTCATATTCTACAAAGTCGGCCTGAGTCACTTTGCTGTAGGACGCACGGTTTTTGAGATATGAGCAAGCTAAGGAAGGCAACATTTATGATTTTTTCAAAGTTCTGGTGGTTCCCATTGAAGTTTTCACAGCTTATATCTCGAGAACGGTGCGTCCTAGAACAAAATTTGCGTACATACTTTTTGTAGCTTATGACTTGATCTAGAGGATGGCATTGGAAAATTCCCCAAATTACCGTTATTTGGGGAAATTTTTGAAAAAAACAGGGAAATTAGTTTCACTGGAGTAAATTATATGAAATCTTACATCGGCTTTGAAGGAAGGTCAATCTGAATTATTGCTCTGGACGTGAATTTACATTGTCCAAGTTTTCATCACCCTCCATCGTCGGCAAGTGGATAATTGCACTTATTTTACTGCAAAAAGTCCCTTATTCATTAAAAATTATACCCTGATAACGGTAGATCTGTCCGTTCTCCAACTGCATCCTCTAGATCAGGTCATATGCTACAAAGTCGGCCTGAGTCACTTTGCTGTAGGACGCACGGTTTTTGAGATATGAGCAAGCTAAGGAAGGCAACATTTATGATTTTTTCAAAGTTCTGGTGGTTCCCATTGAAGTTTTCACAGCTTATATCTCGAGAACGGTGCGTCCTAGAACAAAATTTGCGTACATACTTTTTGTAGCTTATGACTTTATCTAGAGGATGGCATTGGAAAATTCCCCAAATTACCGTTATTTGGGGAAATTTTTGACAAAAACAGGGAAATTTGTTTCACTGGCGTAAATTGCATGAAATTTTACATCGGCTTTGAAGGAAGGTCAATCTGAATTATTGCTCTGGACGTGAATTTACATTGTCCAAGTTTTCATCACCCTCCATCGTCGGCAAGTGGATAATTGCACTTATTTTACTGCCAAAAGTCCCTTATTCATTAAAAATTATACCCTGATAACGGTAGATCTGTCCGTTATCCAACTGCATCCTCTAGATCAGGTCATATGCTACAAAGTCGCCCTCAGTCACTTTGCTGTAGGACGCACGGTTTTTGAGATATGAGCAAGCTAAGGAAGGCAACATTTATGATTTTTTCAAAGTGCTGGTGGTTCCCATTGAAGTTTTCACAGCTTATATCTCGAGAACTGTGCGTCCTAGAACAAAATTTGCGTACATACTTTTTGTAGCTTATGACTTGATCTAGAGGATGGCATTGGAAAATTCCCCAAATTACCGTTATTTGGGGAAATTTTTGAAAAAAACAGGGAAATTAGTTTCACTGGAGTAAATTATATGAAATCTTACATCGGCTTTGAAGGAAGGTCAATCTGAATCATTGCTCTGGACGTGAATTTACATTGTCCAAGTTTTCATCACCCTCCATCGTCGGCAAGTGGATAATTGCACTTATTTTACTGCAAAAAGTCCCTTATTCATTAAAAATTATACCCTGATAACGGTAGATCTGTCCGTTCTCCAACTGCATCCTCTAGATCAGGTCATATGCTACAAAGTCGGCCTGAGTCACTTTGCTGTAGGACGCACGGTTTTTGAGATATGAGCAAGCTAAGGAAGGCAACATTTATGATTTTTTCAAAGTTCTGGTGGTTCCCATTGAAGTTTTCACAGCTTATATCTCGAGAACGGTGCGTCCTAGAACAAAATTTGCGTACATACTTTTTGTAGCTTATGACTTGATCTAGAGGATGGCATTGGAAAATTCCCCAAATTACCGTTATTTAGGGAAATTTTTGACAAAAACAGGGAAATTTGTTTCACTGGCGTAAATTACATGAAATTTTACATCGGCTTTGAAGGAAGGTCAATCTGAATTATTGCTCTGGACGTGAATTTACATTGTCCAAGTTTTCATCACCCTCCATCGTCGGCAAGTGGATAATTGCACTTATTTTACTGCCAAAAGTCCCTTATTCATTAAAAATTATACCCTGATAACGGTAGATCTGTCCGTTATCCAACTGCATCCTCTAGATCAGGTCATATGCTACAAAGTCGCCCTCAGTCACTTTGCTGTAGGACGCACGGTTTTTGAGATATGAGCAAGCTAAGGAAGGCAACATTTATGATTTTTTCAAAGTGCTGGTGGTTCCCATTGAAGTTTTCACAGCTTATATCTCGAGAACTGTGCGTCCTAGAACAAAATTTGCGTACATACTTTTTGTAGCTTATGACTTGATCTAGAGGATGGCATTGGAAAATTCCCCAAATTACCGTTATTTGGGGAAATTTTTGAAAAAAACAGGGAAATTAGTTTCACTGGAGTAAATTATATGAAATCTTACATCGGCTTTGAAGGAAGGTCAATCTGAATCATTGCTCTGGACGTGAATTTACATTGTCCAAGTTTTCATCACCCTCCATCGTCGGCAAGTGGATAATTGCACTTATTTTACTGCAAAAAGTCCCTTATTCATTAAAAATTATACCCTGATAACGGTAGATCTGTCCGTTCTCCAACTGCATCCTCTAGATCAGGTCATATGCTACAAAGTCGGCCTGAGTCACTTTGCTGTAGGACGCACGGTTTTTGAGATATGAGCAAGCTAAGGAAGGCAACATTTATGATTTTTTCAAAGTTCTGGTGGTTCCCATTGAAGTTTTCACAGCTTATATCTCGAGAACGGTGCGTCCTAGAACAAAATTTGCGTACATACTTTTTGTAGCTTATGACTTGATCTAGAGGATGGCATTGGAAAATTCCCCAAATTACCGTTATTTAGGGAAATTTTTGACAAAAACAGGGAAATTTGTTTCACTGGCGTAAATTACATGAAATTTTACATCGGCTTTGAAGGAAGGTCAATCTGAATTATTGCTCTGGACGTGAATTTACATTGTCCAAGTTTTCATCACCCTCCATCGTCGGCAAGTGGATAATTGCACTTATTTTACTGCAAAAAGTCCCTTATTCATTAAAAATTATACCCTGATAACGGTAGATCTGTCCGTTCTCCAACTGCATCCTCTAGATCAGGTCATATGCTATAAAGTCGGCCTGAGTCACTTTGCTGTAGGACGCACGGTTTTTGAGATATGAGCAAGCTAAGGAAGGCAACATTTATGATTTTTTCAAAGTTCTGGTGGTTCCCATTGAAGTTTTCACAGCTTATATCTCGAGAACGGTGCGTCCTAGAACAAAATTTGCGTACATACTTTTTGTAGCTTATGACTTGATCTAGAGGATGGCATTGGAAAATTCCCCAAATTACCGTTATTTGGGGAAATTTTTGAAAAAACAGGGAAATTAGTTTCACTGGAGTAAATTATATGAAATCTTACATCGGCTTTGAAGGAAGGTCAATCTGAATTATTGCTCTGGACGTGAATTTACATTGTCCAAGTTTTCATCACCCTCCATCGTCGGCAAGTGGATAATTGCACTTATTTTACTGCAAAAAGTCCCTTATTCATTAAAAATTATACCCTGATAACGGTAGATCTGTCCGTTCTCCAACTGCATCCTCTAGATCAGGTCATATGCTACAAAGTCGGCCTGAGTCACTTTGCTGTAGGACGCACGGTTTTTGAGATATGAGCAAGCTAAGGAAGGCAACATTTATGATTTTTTCAAAGTTCTGGTGGTTCCCATTGAAGTTTTCACAGCTTATATCTCGAGAACGGTGCGTCCTAGAACAAAATTTGCGTACATACTTTTTGTAGCTTATGACTTGATCTAGAGGATGGCATTGGAAAATTCCCCAAATTACCGTTATTTGGGGAAATTTTTGAAAAAAACAGGGAAATTTGTTTCACTGGCGTAAATTATATGAAATTTTACATCGGCTTTGAAGGAAGGTCAATCTGAATTATTGCTCTGGACGTGAATTGTTCAAGTTTTCATCACCCTCCATCGTCGGCAAGTGGATAATTGCACTTATTTTACTGCAGAAAGTCCCTTATTCATTAAAAATTATACCCTGATAAAGGTAGATCTGTCCGTTCTCCAACTGCATCCTCTAGATCAGGTCATATGCTACAAAGTCGGCCTGAGTCACTTTGCTGTAGGACGCACGGTTTTTGAGATATAAGCCAGCTAAGGAAGGCAACATTTATGATTTTTTCAAAGTTCTGGTGGTTCCCATTGAAGTTTTCACAGCTTATATCTCGAGAACGGTGCGTCCTAGAACAAAATTTGCGTACATACTTTTTGTAGCTTATGACTTGATCTAGAGGATGGCATTGGAAAATTCCCCAAATTACCGTTATTTGGGGAAATTTTTGACAAAAACAGGGAATATTTTTTCACTGGAGTAAATTATATGAAATTTTACATCGGCTTTGAAGGAAGGTCAATCTGAATCATTGCTCTGGACGTGAATTTACATTGTCCAAGTTTTCATCACCCTCCATCGTCGGCAAGTGGATAATTGCACTTATTTTACTGCAAAAAGTCCCTTATTCATTAAAAATTATACCCTGATAACGGTAGATCTGTCCGTTCTCCAACTGCATCCTCTAGATCAGGTTATATGCTACAAAGTCGGCCTGAGTCACTTTGCTGTAGGACGCACGGTTTTTAAGATATGAGCAAGGTAAGGAAGGCAACATTTATGATTTTTTCAAGGTTCTGTTGGTTCCCATTGAAGTTTTCACAGCTTATATCTTGAGAACGGTGCGTCCTAGAACAAAATTTGCGTACCTACTTTTTGTAGCTTATGACTTGATCTAGAGGATGGCATTGGAAAATTCCCCAAATTACCGTTATTTGGGGAAATTTTTGACAAAAAGAGGGAAATTTGTTTCACTGGCGTAAATTACATGAAATTTTACATCGGCTTTGAAGGAAGGTCAATCTGAATTATTGCTCTGGACGTGAATTTACATTGTCCAAGTTTTCATCACCCTCCATCGTCGGCAAGTGGATAATTGCACTTATTTTACTGCAAAAAGTCCCTTATTCATTAAAAATTATACCCTGATAACGGTAGATCTGTCCGTTCTCCAACTGCATCCTCTAGATCAGGTCATATGCTACAAAGTCGCCCTGAGTCACTTTGCTGTAGGACGCACGGTTTTTGAGATATGAGCAAGCTAAGGAAGGCAACATTTATGATTTTTTCAAAGTTCTGGTGGTTCCCATTGAAGTTTTCACAGCTTATATCTCGAGAACGGTGCGTCCTAGAACAAAATTTGCGTACATACTTTTTGTAGCTTATGACTTGATCTAGAGGATGGCATTGGAAAATTCCCCAAATTACCGTTATTTAGGGAAATTTTTGACAAAAACAGGGAAATTTGTTTCACTGGCGTAAGTTACATGAAATTTTACATCGGCTTTGAAGGAAGGTCAATCTGAATTATTGCTCTGGACGTGAATTTACATTGTCCAAGTTTTCATCACCCTCCATCGTCGGCAAGTGGATAATTGCACTTATTTTACTGCCAAAAGTCCCTTATTCATTAAAAATTATACCCTGATAACGGTAGATCTGTCCGTTATCCAACGTTTTGAGATATGAGCAAGCTAAGGAAGGCAACATTTATGATTTTTTCAAAGTTCTGGTGGTTCCCATTGAAGTTTTCACAGCTTATATCTCGAGAACGGTGCGTCCTAGAACAAAATTTGCATACATACTTTTTGTAGCTTATGACTTGATCTAGAGGATGGCATTGGAAAATTCCCCAAATTACCGTTATTTGGGGAAATTTTTGAAAAAAACAGGGAAATTTGTTTCACTGGCGTAAATTATATGAAATTTTACATCGGCTTTGAAGGAAGGTCAATCTGAATTATTGCTTTGGGCGTGAATTTACATTGTCCAAGTTTTCATCACCCTCCATCGTCGGCAAGTGGATAATTGCACTTATTTTACTGCAAAAAGTCCCTTATTCATTAAAAATTATACCCTGATAACGGTAGATCTGTCCGTTCTCCAACTGCATCCTCTAGATCAGGTCATATGCTACAAAGTCGGCCTGAGTCACTTTGCTGTAGGACGCACGGTTTTTGAGATATGAGCAAGCTAAGGAAGGCAACATTTATGATTTTTTCAAAGTTCTGGTGGTTCCCATTGAAGTTTTCACAGCTTATATCTCGAGAACGGTGCGTCCTAGAACAAAATTTGCGTACATACTTTTTGTAGCTTATGACTTGATCTAGAGGATGGCATTGGAAAATTCCCCAAATTACCGTTATTTGGGGAAATTTTTTACAAAAACAGGGAATATTTTTTCACTGGAGTAAATTATATGAAACTTTACATCGGCTTTGAAGGAAGGTCAATCTGAATCATTGCTCTGGACGTGAATGTACATTGTCCAAGTTTTCATCACCCTCCATCGTCGGCAAGTGGATAATTGCACTTATTTTACTGCAAAAAGTCCCTTATTCATTAAAAATTATACCCTGATAACGGTAGATTTGTCCGTTCTCCAACTGCATCCTCTAGATCAGGTCATATGCTACAAAGTCGGCCTGAGTCACTTTGCTGTAGGACGCACGGTTTTTGAGATATAAGCAAGCTAAGGAAGGCAACATTTATGATTTTTTCAAAGTTCTGGTGGTTCCCATTGAAGTTTTCACAGCTTATATCTCGAGAACGGTGCGTCCTAGAACAAAATTTGCGTACATAGTTTTTGTAGCTTATGACTTGATCTAGAGGATGGCATTGGAAAATTCCCCAAATTACCGTTATTTGGGGAAATTTTTGAAAAAACAGGGAAATTTGTTTCACTGGCGTAAATTATATGAAATTTTGCATCGGCTTTGAAGGAAGGTCAATCTGAATTATTGCTCTGGACGTGAATTTACATTGTCCAAGTTTTCATCACCCTCCATCGTCGGCAAGTGGATAATTGCACTTATTTTACTGCAAAAAGTCCCTTATTCATTAAAAATTATACCCTGATAACGGTAGATCTGTCCGTTCTCCAACTGCATCCTCTAGATCAGGTCATATGCTACAAAGTCGGCCTGAGTCACTTTGCTGTAGGACGCACGGTTTTTGAGATATGAGCAAACTAAGGAAGGCAACATTTATGATTTTTTCAAAGTTCTGGTGGTTCCCATTGAAGTTTCACACCTTATATCTCGAGAACGGTGCGTCCTAGAACAAAATTTGCGTACATACTTTTTGTAGCTTATCACTTGATCTAGAGGATGGCATTGGAAAATTCCCCAAATTACCGTTATTTGGGGAAATTTTTGGCAAAAACAGGGAAATTTGTTTCACTGGCGTAAATTACATGAAATTTTACATCGGCTTTGAAGGAAGGTCAATCTGAATTATTGCTCTGGACGTGAATTTACATTGTCCAAGTTTTCATCACCCTCCATCGTCGGCAAGTGGATAATTGCACTTATTTTTCTGCAAAAAGTCCCTTATTCATTAAAAATTATACCCTGATAACGGTAGATCTGTCCGTTCTCCAACTGCATCCTCTAGATCAGGTCATATGCTACAAAGTCGGCCTGAGTCACTTTGCTGTAGGACGCACGGTTTTTGAGATATGAGCAAGCTAAGGAAGACAACATTTATGATTTTTTCAAAGTTCTGGTGGTTCCCATTGAAGTTTTCACAGCTTATATCTCGAGAACGGTGCGTCCTAGAACAAAATTTGCGTACATACTTTTTGTAGCTTATGACTTGATCTAGAGGATGGCATTGGAAAATTCCCCAAATTACCGTTATTTGGGGAAATTTTTGAAAAAAACAGGGAAATTTGTTTCACTGGCGTAAATTATATGAAATTTTGCATCGGCTTTGAAGGAAGGTCAATCTGAATTATTGCTCTGGACGTGAATTTACATTGTCCAAGTTTTCATCACCCTCCATCGTCGGCAAGTGGATAATTGCACTTATTTTACTGCAAAAAGTCCCTTATTCATTAAAAATTATACCCTGATAACGGTAGATCTGTCCGTTCTCCAACTGCATCCTCTAGATCAGGTCATATTCTACAAAGTCGGCCTGAGTCACTTTGCTGTAGGACGCACGGTTTTTGAGATATGAGCAAGCTAAGGAAGGCAAAATTTATGATTTTTTCAAAGTTCTGGTGGTTCCCATTGAAGTTTTCACAGCTTATATCTCGAGAACGGTGCGTCCTAGAACAAAATTTGCGTACATACTTTTTGTAGCTTATGACTTGATCTAGAGGATGGCATTGGAAAATTCCCCAAATTACCGTTATTTGGGGAAATTTTTGAAAAAAACAGGGAAATTTGTTTCACTGGCGTAAATTATATGAAATTTTACATCGGCTTTGAAGGAAGGTCAATCTGAATTATTGCTTTGGGCGTGAATTTACATTGTCCAAGTTTTCATCACCCTCCATCGTCGGCAAGTGGATAATTGCACTTATTTTTCTGCAAAAAGTCCCTTATTCATTAAAAATTATACCCTGATAACGGTAGATCTGTCCGTTCTCCAACTGCATCCTCTAGATCAGGTCATATGCTACAAAGTCGGCCTGAGTCACTTTGCTGTAGGACGCACGGTTTTTGAGATATGAGCAAGCTAAGGAAGGCAACATTTATGATTTTTTCAAAGTTCTGGTGGTTCCCATTGAAGTTTTCACAGCTTATATCTCGAGAACGGTGCGTCCTAGAACAAAATTTGCGTACATACTTTTTGTAGCTTATGACTTGATCTAGAGGATGGCATTGGAAAATTCCCCAAATTACCGTTATTTGGGGAAATTTTTTACAAAAACAGGGAATATTTTTTCACTGGAGTAAATTATATGAAACTTTACATCGGCTTTGAAGGAAGGTCAATCTGAATCATTGCTCTGGACGTGAATGTACATTGTCCAAGTTTTCATCACCCTCCATCGTCGGCAAGTGGATAATTGCACTTATTTTACTGCAAAAAGTCCCTTATTCATTAAAAATTATACCCTGATAACGGTAGATCTGTCCGTTCTCCAACTGCATCCTCTAGATCAGGTCATATGCTACAAAGTCGGCCTGAGTCACTTTGCTGTAGGACGCACGGTTCTTGAGATATGAGCAAGCTAAGGAAGGCAACATTTATGATTTTTTCAAAGTTCTGGTGGTTCCCATTGAAGTTTTCACAGCTTATATCTCGAGAACGGTGCGTCCTAGAACAAAATTTGCGTACATACTTTTTGTAGCTTATGACTTGATCTAGAGGATGGCATTGGAAAATTCCCCAAATTACCGTTATTTGGGGAAATTTTTGACAAAAACAGGGAAATTTGTTTCACTGGCGTAAATTATATGAAATTTTACATCGGCTTTGAAGGAAGGTCAATCTGAATTATTGCTCTGGACGTGAATTTACATTGTCCAAGTTTTCATCACCCTCCATCGTCGGCAAGTGGATAATTGCACTTATTTTACTGCAAAAAGTCCCTTATTCATTAAAAATTATACCCTGATAACGGTAGATCTGTCCGTTCTCCAACTGCATCCTCTAGATCAGGTCATATGCTACAAAGTCGGCCTGAGTCACTTTGCTGTAGGACGCACGGTTTTTGAGATATGAGCAAGGTAAGGCAAAATCCTTGACTTTTTCAATGTCAGGAAAAATCGACTTTTATATCAAACATTTTTTTGAGACACCAGGCCACCAGGAATTTCAGCAGGGGTTCTGGTGGTTCCCATTGAAGTTTTCACAGCTTATATGTCGACAACGGTGCGTCGTACAACAAAATGTCAGTGTACAATTTTTTATGAATATGCATGACGGCCGTGTGCCACATATGACTAGCGGCAACTGTAGAAAGACAGCCAAGAGCCGAGTAAATATGCTGAAGGAAGTGGAATTCAGTATTCATACACACACTTGCACACAAACCATTGTCTTGTGTGACTAGAGGGGCGACCGACGACGTTTTATTGTTTTTGGCGCGTGCACATGAGGGGTGGCAATGGAAGCATATACTTGCGGCCCCTTGTGGTGAATGGGGATAAAATACTGTGGAGAATATTTCAGGAAAAGGCTGCAGATGGTACAAGAATTGTGTCGGGTTGCGACTGCAGGTATACCTAAAATCGGCGAAGGTCTTCAGGGGCTGGTTAAGGCACTGCGAGGAGTTTAAGACCGTAAGTCTACCGGAATGTTGTCAACAGCAACGGGGAATACATTTCAGATGTGCAGCGAAAAGGGGATATCGCCACTCACGGTTGTACTAAAAAAATAGTGACAAGAGAGTTCAGTATGAGCTCTTAAGTCTGTCTGAGTGAAAACTTTTTTTAAGACAAGGCTTAGACAACGTCTGCTGCGAAATAGAGGACATAGTCTCGAAAAGAATCCTAGTAAGCCTGTGTAAACAGTTGCTGTAGACGCTATGGCCACTCATGATAAGACCTCTCAATGGCCGGATAGAACTGGGCGTCCATTTAAACATGAGTTTTGAACCAATGGTGTTCCAGCACTAGACCCCAGAAGTCAGGTATGACTGGCACTACTTTGACTAAGGCAACATATTTTCCATAGGGAGATACTCACTGCACTGGAACAGGAACCAAAGAAAACACATACAATCATTCAGAAGGAAAGCAGTATGTCTTTCGGATTAGCTCCAATACTTCGAAGTCTTCAGGTTGCGGTGTAGTAACCATAGTAGTGTGGGTTGTAGAAGAGGAAAACAAGCGTGAGTTGCAATACTGTCGTCCTTATGTTCAGCCACAATCTACACAAATTTGCTGACGTGCGCTGTCCGGTCGTGCATGTCATCAAGCTATTTGTCAAAAAAGAAGACTATTTTCTGAATGGAGACAGCTTTCATCGCTCTGTCAATCTCTTCACACATCTCCCTCAAATTTCACACCAAATCACATGTGAAATGAACAAATTACTCGCGCCACTCCATCTAATCACTTTCATTTCAACCCAATTAACCCCACTTCAGCACCAACCCCGTGGCCATTTTCAATGAGCTCCACTGCAATATGCTCGTGCTCACAAGTCCATTAAGTCAAGAATGCCGGCTGACTCCCCCGCCAAAGGGCATACATCTCTGCCACCGACAACTTGGCCACTTCAACCATGACCTCTTTTTCGGTTTCGCTCCGTCCGCATAAATTCCCTGTTTATAGCGGGGTTCCCATTATTTATTAACCCTACACAACCACCACCCACTTCTAATCAATAAAAGCCATCAAACAACCGCCAAATGAAGCCGCGCAGGTACAACACTAGCCAAGCACAAGCACGACGAGGTGCTGTTGAAAGTTTCATATCAAAAATTAATTAATTATATTTATCGTTCGCCTTGGTTATGGTTAATTGGTGAATTGTAACAAGGACCTGCTTTTCCACCAGCAACGTCGACATCCATCCATTCATCCACTGCTGCTGTTGCCATCGCCACCGCCTCCGTCACGGCAATCTCGTTAAGAGGCGAACAATGGCCGGGTACATGGCAGCCACTATAGCTAGCCATTGAGCCATGTCAAGGAGCTTATTGCCACAAGGGATACTTGTTTGTGAACACTTATCCTGCTGCTTATCCCTGACTTTTGGATTTCTCTGGCGGCTTACCCCGGACGAGTGGGTTGAGACCGAGGCAAGTGTTCCTAAGTCTATTTGTCATCAAATTGTTTATAATTGGATTGTGTTTCGGTCTTTCTCTTGCATCTCTTCATTTCCCCTCCTCAGCGCCGCTTGGGGCTATTTGTTGACGCAGGACATCAGGCGGTGGGCGAGTGGGGATTTTACGAATTCAGGGGAACGGATTAAATTACTGCTTGTGGCAGCAGAAAGATGATACAAGTTAAGGGTCCAACCGGATGTCCATTTCACAAATATTGATAGTAATCTGTGAGGACTGCAAATGGGTGAGCACGGGCGGTGGACTTTTGAATTCATCTAGTTTCGTTCGGAGGATGACAGTTCTGTGGATGGATGTTGGTTGTGTACTCCTCTAATGATTGCTGGCAACTGCAATTGTCGGTGGGACATTGTTGCTCCTACGATTTATGACACTCCAGACAGGAGAAATTCAAGTAAACTTTGCAGGAAACCAACACAAGAAGGGGTTTCTAAATTTAAATGAGTTGCCAACCAAGAGAGTTCACAAGAAACAAATGAGACATTCTTCGAAGATGTTGGCAAGTTTTGCATAAGTTTTCAACGGTTTTGAAATTCTCTGGGAACAGACTTTTATGAATTGTTGGCCATGCTTTAGAAGAGAATCCTTAATTGACAACATTTTCGGAGAAAGTTTACACAAAGACACGAAGAGACGAAAACTCGCCACCTAACCTCAGACGACACAAAAGCCAGACCATCCCTGACTTCATCTCAAGAGGCACCCTTCAAAAAAGAAACATATAAATGTCCCTAAAACTCAACAACAAATTTAGACAAGTCAGGCCGAACAACCAAGGGCTGCACATCCATTTTTGCCGTTTTTGCATCCCCACTCCAGTGCATTTTTTACACGGTCGCCTCTCGAATGATCCATGGAAATAATCTCCCACAGATTGCGGATAGCAAAGAGGGTTGGCCCCCGATCCACATCCGCCCTAGAAAATCACGCCAACACGGCTCAGTTTGTACTAATTACCGTGCTCGCTGTCCCGCACCCCATGCGACGCAAATATAACAAAGCATCCAATGGCCCTGAAAAAAAGCACACACACTCGTCACTCGTGAGCACAAAAAACCAACACACACACACAAACATCCCCACTTAGCCAAGAGGGTGGCGTCAGAACGCACGAGTGGGCCTGGGCCTGGGCTTGGGCCACCCCCGCGGCGCACATTCAAACTATCGAGTTTATGGCGCGCTCCACAAGTAATCCTATTAAGCACGGAGCGCCATCGAAAGTATCCGAGTCTTAAAATTCGCATTCGATTTCGAATTTATCGCCGCCGTTGAATACCTCGGACGACAATACCCCGCACAATTCCCAAGAGCGGCTGAGGAGACCAGTGGGTGTGTGTGTGTGGGGTGAGAGAAGTAGAGAGGGAGGGGAGAGGAGGAGAGGTAAAGCGAAGGCGATGGAAAATCAATAGCCCGAGCTAAATACAATTCGAATTCGCTCTGAGTTATTGGCACAAGGGTAGCCGACGGAACGAGCGACAATCGGCGTCGCAGGGGGCTCTGTTTACACTGCAAGCCCCCTTTCCCCCCCCCCCCCCCCCCACACACAGTGGAAGGCGCACTTCATTTGACAATTTATTTCGCTCGACGAGGCTTAAGTTTGTTTTTCTTTACTATTTTCCGTTCGCACTCGTTCGGCCACCAACACCACCGGACGCTGGGTGAGTTGTGTGTGACGTTTCAAGGGCGAACTGCCCAACCACAACCACTGCCACAAATATGACCGACCGACCATTCAACGCCTTCCTCCGAGTTCTTTTGTGACAAACATTGCGTGCCCAGCAGGCCGGGCGGTATCGCATTATGTCAAAGCCTAAAACAAGAGCCAGCCGGAGATGTATTGACAGGAAGTAAGCGATGAATAAATAAGCCTCGCTCTGCAGAATTAGTCGGGACGTGTTGCAGGTGCTGGATGGAGGGTGGAAATGCCAGACACGGGATACAAGGGCAAAGGTAAGTGATGTTCGGCTGGTGATAAGTTTGCAAACACAATGTGACAGGAGGAAATGGTTCAAGGCCTCGGCGGAGGCAGACGAATGGTCGGCTAAGTGGCGTGAAGCAGAACTGACAGACGGGTCTGAGTGGTGTCTTGCGATGTCTGAATGTTCAAGGGGAGTGAATTTGCTGGAGTCAAAAAAACAAATAATTACGAACAACATAAGAGCAGACAAGTCAATTTTGTTGCGGGGCACGCCAAGACGAGGGGGAAGAGCGTGCCAAGAAGCCGTTAAAGATGGTGATAAGGGGGGGGGGGGGGGGCCTACAAGTGCAGTCAATGGAATAATCCAGTTCGAGTTAAGAAAACAAACACTGTCCCCTGTTGGTGAAGTGAAAAAAAGGAAACACCCACAAATGACAAACAAATACAATTCACGAGATGGGATAATTACGATTCAATTACAGAACTCTCTACTTAATCCGCCGCCACGAAATCCCAACCATCGGCGGATTACTGAAAACGACGAAGGACAAATTGAATAAAAATGAAAGAGAAGAAAGATGGCAGACTGGAGCTGAAGACATTCAATGACGGCGGATTAGAGGCCGATCATGACAATTCTTGACTCGTAACTATAATATAATAATAAAATGGGTGGCGCGACAGTCCGAGGCGGACCTGGGCCTAGCTTCTCAGAAACCACTCGTGTTGTGCGTGTTATTGTCCTTTCACGAGTGGAAGGGACCCTACAGTTTACAGGAATACTCTTTGAGCATTGAAAGAGCTGGAGCTGTGAATTATCAGAGGTGGCAAATCCGGGAATCGAGCCTGGCACCCTCTGCGTAAGAGTCGACAAACTTACGACTACGCCACGGCGACCCACTGACTCGCAACTCACGGTGGATTATAGTAGTTATCGGATTATCGAGTGGCGGATTAGCAAGAGAGTACTGCACGAGCAATATGAATCAATCACAAGCCTTGATCTTACCTTGTCTCGGATGCACCAGCACCAGAAATGCCCAAAAATTACACACCTTCCGAGACGAACAATAGGCAACGTGAACTATCAAAGCAGATGACTGAACTTGTATGAATTTAGAGAGAGCTTTGATGGGGGGCTGCGAGGACGATCAGGAAATCTATGAGCGAACACAAGCTCGAGATAATCGTGTTCATTCTTGTCTGTCAAAATCAAAGTTCAAAGGTGGTGGGAAAAAATCAACAAAATCACTCACTGTTCAAGACGAACAATCTTCACCGTGAAGTGATGAATGAAGAAGATAGCCGCAGTTAGACTCGAGAATTTTAGCAGGCTTAAAAATGCCAAAACAAGCCAAGTGGAACTACGTAGGAGATAAGGTCCACGTCAACGACGCGGGCACAAGTGGAGAAGGACCTATACCAACTCATTGTATCCAACTAGAGGCAGTTAGTAAGGGAGCGGGATGACTGGAGAGCCTTGTTGGTTGAGGCCAATGCCCACTTCAGACTGTAGCGCCACACAGAGATTAAATAAGTCGCTTCGTAGCAATCGCCAACTGGCTTCAGGATTACTAGTTATCTAATCTGGTTGACACCACAATGTACCCTATATCGACTTAGTCTGGCTGCTCTCTGCAGTCAATTCTTGACCCCAACCTAACCTAGCAGCACAAGCAAATTCATGCATTCTTTAAAAGAAATCTGGTATTTCCCCTACAGTGGGCCATCAGAAATTCCCTAGCACATTCTTCAGATATTCCCCATTGTCTTCTGCCACAGGTAAAGTAACAACGGCCCTTCTGGCTTAAGTGTGATTGCTGCAGGCTAGCACTGAACCTTCCACAGGCCGTCGTCCTGTCAAACACAGACTATTCCTGCCTATTCGTCGCCAGCTCCTGTCCCGAAATTCACTAATTTAAACGAACATGCCCCCAGACGATAGAAACCCGCCCGTGAATCTGTTTCCGACCTCCCTTAGCTTTGACTACGGCCCCTCTCCCCCCCTTATCAGAGGCACAAAGTAACAATCGTCGTTTTCAAATTAATTTTACCTGAGCACCCGAGGGTGCAGATCAAAAAGGATTCACCTCACGAAATGGTTTATTTTTAAATCCTGTTTCCAATCAAAAGGATGCGCCACCAGCCTATTTCCTAACTTAAGCCGCATCTGCTAGGAACCGCATCCTTAGATGCTCATCTCCCAATTGTCAAATTTTCATGTGGAATCCCTCAAAATTCACACAACACATCGCCCAACCCTTTTTGCGGTAGAGCACATCCCATATCTCTTTGTAACGCCATTACCTAGCATGGGACATGGACCCATTGTCATTCGTAATCACTCACGTCCCGGCCCGCACATGCTCTGCGAAATAAATTTGAATGGAGAACGAAAAAAATTATCTACTTCACGGAATCGCTTTAAAAAGGGCCCACACCCACAAATCCGCCGCCCCGCGTCGGTCCCAGTTGCCGTCACCAGGCGCAACTAATACAATTTCTCTTCATTTCTACCCGAGAGTAGGATCTCGTCTTGGAGGAGAGAGCAAAAATCCGAACACAACGCCTTGGGGTCATAAACAAATTGCTCCACTGGCAGTAAAAAAAAAAAAAAACACAGTCACGAAAAAAAGGTCCTCCCCATCACAGCCGATGGAAGAAAAAAAAACGGAACATGGCTGGAAACACAGGCAGGGCTCTGTATCTCGATGTTATTTTTATAGGTCGGTAATTTGTTCAGAAGTAACAGGATGCTCTTGGTTGTCGCATACAAGCAACAACGACGCCACCCGAATAGCCTCAGCCGTAGGCATGGAATAAAAGTACGGAAACAACATCTCCCAGCTGGGGATGGGGAGACGACCGACGTCAGGAGCGTACAATTGCGAAGGGCGGTGGGAGCAAATTGAAACGGCTTGTATTTGATTTTTTTTTTTTGTAACAAACAAGGACCTCACATGAATCAGTGTGTTGTGAAGCGAAATGTGGGCAGTCAGGAAGGCTCTTTCGGCGGGGGTCCTTCTACATGGAGTCCCTTGACCAACTAGGTGTCCTCTACCCTCACAGACTGCCTTGTGATCTTCCAAGTCAAATGTCACTCACGAAGAGGGAGTCACGATTTAAAGGCCGTCCAAATACCTTGAACGCAAAACATGTCCTCTCCTTTGAATAGAAAAAAAACGCACACACAATGCGTCCATGAATCCGTCTTGACGACCTTTCCTTCCATGCCACTCACAGAATAAAAGGCTTTTGTTGGGCATAAGCCTGTCAAAGGACCGATTTTACCGAGAACTCTAGACCGCGCCGCTGCAACAGAGAGAACAAATCCTCTCTTCTCTCGCATTCAGAGTCGTTGAATCGGAATAGGGTACGGATTGATTCCTATTGAACAGATTACTCTCGTGTTCACTCGTGATTTCTCGAGTGCTTCCCACTGTCAGAGTATAAGCGGTTTTCTCATGCTCCCGTCCCCTCCGTTGGCATCCTCAGAGGACATCCAAATACGAGGACTACACCGACACGCAACAGCAGCAAGCTCATGGCCAGGGATACACAGCAAGAGAGAGAGAGTAGGCATCATCCAGCAGCCACCCATCTCCCGGGCGGCCTCGCTCCTCCCATCAAATATTTACAAATCACAAGGTTCGTAAAAACACTCTCGCTGCCTCGTTACAGCCACAATCCCCCCTCCAGCCAGCACTAACAACACTACAACCGCCCCAGCGCCAGCCAGGCATCGGGTTCCGTGCACGGAGCTGCTTCAAGAGGAAAAATCCTCGTCAGCCTTGATACCTTGGGTGGCGGGGTGGAGGCTTGCTGGTTGCTGGAAATTATTCAGAGAATGTATGCGCTCCCCTCATTTATGTTTGGCTGGCTGGGCGTGCATGTGTGTGCGCTGCCGAGTTGCTGCATGACTTTGGCCTTGTCTTGACCCAATAAGTTCACCTCAGATCAGGCGTAAATAAAAGGGTCTATTAAATATTTACACATGAGTTCTTGTGCGGCTGAGTTTGTTCGGAGCAGGAGTCCTTTTGTTTATGCGAACCTGCCAGGCTCCTTGGCTCCCAGGCTCGGGGGTTGCTTCTGTTAATCAGGCGGAAGTTGAATTTCTGGCCCGAGCACAGGGAGGAGGCACCGAACACGAGCCACAACAATGAGGGTACGTTCGGCATCAAGTTATACCGCCGAAGGATTTAATTCATTTGGCTGTGTGCGCGCGCTTCAATGATGGCGCTGTGCTGATGAGGAAAACTTTATCTTTTGGTCTCGGCTCGTACCTGCCGCAACCGCAGCCATTGTCGTCGCGTGAAACTTTAGGCAATATCCCCCAGCCGCATTCTGTGTGGCCGCGTGTGTGTGTGCTGTGGTTAACTATGATTTTCATGGCCCACTTGATGACATCCAATTTAAGAGCTGCGCTTAACTCCGACCGGAGGGTGGATGGTGAATGGTGGACGGGCTGTGGGCATGGATTATGAATGAGATACCGAAAAGTACGTGACAACCTTCGTCGTCGTCGTTGGGACGAACGATTTTAACGGGCTTGTCAAAAGTTTAAACGTGCTATCGTGAATGAGAAAGTGCTGTGGACATGTGTCCTGGGAACGAGGCGTGAACGGGAGTCTCCTCTCGTGGCAGCGGAGCATGAGAATGCTTTTAGGAGCTCATACGAGGTGAGATGTCGATGTGTTTTGTTATTTTTTTTTTATTTATTTTCTTATATTCACTGTTCCGTTTATGGAATCAAACGCTGCTGGCGTTTGTGACAGGACACTTAAAGATTTTATTTTGTTGTCGAACCGATGCTGGTTCTGGTGTTCGAGCGTGAACTACAGTGTTCACAAGCAGTCGATGATTTTTCAAAGCAAGAGGAGGTTTTGCGAGTTTGGTCACGTTACTGGAGAGAGTGTGGGAAGCGTCTGCGCATGGTTTTTGAATGAAGGAGTGGATGGTTTTCGAATGAAGCAGAAATCATCAAATAGACGTGCTAAAATAGAATAAAGTCTGTAAGTACGAGTTGAACGTGATTTCTCGGTGTTCTCGGAATTCCCCGCGGGAAGATATGCCTGACGTGCTTTCTAGGGAGACCTTCCAATATTTCAGAATTTCTGAGAATCGTATTCCATATGAAATCATTTTACAGACACTCCACTCTAAACTCCTTAAGTGTGTGCGAACACCCTTCATTTCGTCAGATTTCAATCACTCCGGCCCCCAAATCAGTGTCGCTCAAAACTGTGAGAATCAAAAAGTACGCGCATTTTTACATAATTCGTTCTCCCACAAGCCGAAACCGGTCTGCAAACGTCTGCTTACAGCGATTTTCTCAAACCAAGGCTGCGCTCAAGAGGAAGCACTGAAAATGTGTAAATGTGTCTGACGACCTCCGGCGCGAAAAGCAGTTTAATCGAAACGAGAAATGAACAATCTAGGCGAACGGGCAATTTGAAGTTAATTTGAAATAAAAAGCTTGTTGCTTGTTGATCGAAGCAAGTCACAGTTCATGTCAATGACCGATTACCATACGCTGGGGGGACATCAAGGTTTTCTTATTTTTTTTCAGTCAGTTAATCGGTAATTGGACGCGTGGTGGAAGGGAAGAGGTTGGATGGCTATGAATTTTTATGTCAGACAGACAGGTCGTGAAAGTAATGTGAAAAGTCACAGAAACGTCGCCAACGAAGCTTCACCAGATGTAATTAAGAAATGAGAACAATGAAAGAAATAAGGACTACCAGTGGAACCTTATGGGACCCATTGAAAACCAAGAACCATCGCTCCTTCTGTGTCAAATTTTCACATTTCAAGAGAAAGGGTGGCGATTGTTCTTCTGCATTGAATCAATCGATTGTTCACTGTAATGCTTTAATGTATTTAAATTCACACACAGGCGAATGCCCAAAAACCTCGTTATCACATTCACATCCTAAGCCATTTCACACAAGATTTATTAAAACGCAATATTGCGATTAATTCAAAACTCAACAATAGCAGATAATCCTTGCCCCCGCCACACGCTCGCAAACCTTCCACACAGTCGTGTCTATTAAATACAGTAGAACCGCTCGCCCCACCAACCATCATCCATGTATCGCCACCGTTCTGATGACACAAAATGTTTCCACTTAGATAGCTTCCCGAAAAGCCATCAGCTTACCTGTTTCCATACAGATTCGTCTGGATTACAACACCAATGAAAAATCCCCCATTTATCTTACTTTGGGTTGAACCATTCACTCGCACACACGCCACCCACATGTGGGGTGGTGTAATAATTTATATCAATTTCACCCAGTGAGTGGGTGTGTTTGAATGAATCCTTTTTGCACTCCTGCGATGTATCTTTCATCAATCAATCTGTTCAGTACATAAACAACAATTCACTCGGGTTGTCACATTCATTCGCAATTAATTATGAAACGCGGCAACAGATTCCAAGGGATTTGCACCTCTCGGCAAACAAACAAAAAAAGAAACAAACACACACACACGATCCTGACCTTAATCAGACGTACCATCAGTCCACAGACAGAGCCGCCATGCTCATCCTTTGACCCGGTCAATGATGACTCGATAGAATTCTCTTTCTGTTTGTTTCGAATTCTCATTTCAGGGACCCTTGCTGAAGGAAGAATGATGATGTGTCAGATTGTCCTTACAAAAGGGTCCCCCGCTCTTTTCCCCGTTTTGTGCTCATGCTCGATGAATGTATGCAGACATTCCACTCAATCGCTTTCTTTCTCTGGCAGCTTTTGTATTCAAATTCAATTCTCCTCCTCCTCCTGTGTCTTGGGGTGAGAGAGACACAGAGAGAGAGAGAGATGGAGAAAGGCCGAGTGTCCTTGCTGACTTCTCCATTATCAATCGTGTAAGAAAAAGTTCTTCAATAAAATTCTACAAACTAAGGCGCATAAAATTTCACATCCCAAATTACGACAATGAAAGTTGTTAATGAAAAAACGAAAATCTTTTAAACTAACGAAAGAAGTAGATGAAGGAAAAGTTTGTTGCGCTTTTTTTTTCCTGACAGAAGCGACTGGAGTAAACCATGTTCAGATCCGTTAAGTAACAAAACTTTGTCCTGTTAAATGTTGGTTGGTGTACACTCACATTGAAAGGCAAGGACACGACAAATCAAAATCGAGGAAGAACTTCGTGTTGCTTAGCCCTCTCCGCCTGATACACGGAGGCTGTGGTTTGTGGCGGTAGTTGTTGAAGAAACCGCAAGTAATCACAGTTTTCTAGGAAAACTTCGATGATCTCGAATTTACGTGAGGGAAATCAAGAGTTCATCCTACGGCTCAAAGGGATGTTTACCTTAAAAACAATGACCGAGTGCTGTGGTGGCTGGAGGTTCACGTTACAGGGGCTGTGGATGGTGTGGTTGCGAGAGTGAAGCTGGCGGCGGGTAATCACGTAATGGCAGTAGTTGGAATAACTTTTTCAGCTTTCGTTGAATTAAGCACGATTAAAACGAAAAAACATCAATAAGCGACATAAGCTGGATTACGACTTTTATATTTTACAACTCTTCTGACACTATTCGCTCGAATCTGAGAAGGGCTTGAGTTTACTGAAGTCAAGTATAGTTTAGCCTTTAAAGTTGAGAGCGTTCGTAAACAATGCAAAAGACATTTTCAACCTTACAAAAGGGTCTCTTCCCGCTCTTTTCCCCGTTTTGTGCTCATGCTCGATGAATGTATGCAGACATTCCACTCAATCGCTTTCTTTCTCTGGCAGGTTTTGTATTCAAATTCAATTCTTCTCCTCCTTCTGTGCCACAAGTAAGATGTGATAAGTTATGCCGGACTGTCCATTCCTTTGAAGTGCTGTAGAAGCTAGGCCCACGTCCACTGCGGGTTGGGATGATTGCCTGTTTTGTGACCACCCAAAAAATTCCCACAAAATCGGGACCGGAGAACTTCAAGCCATTACTCCCATCAGAGTGTCTCAATTCTTTCACCACCGACTGTTCCCTCCCACTACCGCGAGGGAATCAGAAAATCACTGAAAATTCCTCACATAACTCACACACACACGCGAACAACGTGTTGTATCCCTTAAGCTGTGTTTTTGCAACAATCTAATATTCCGTGCATACAAACATTTAAAATTGTATTTATTATCCTGTAACATCCTGCTCCCATGTTCCACCCACCACCGCCACGCAGCCCCCATCAGCATCGGCCAGACATGACGGCGCGTGACAACGACGACGTCCCGACGAGAATGTTCTCCCAGGGCGATGCGAATTATGTAAATTGTATGTATTTCCACTTGCGTTATACTTCCATCGCTGGGTCCGTATGCCACACGCTCGAGCTCGAGTCCTTGTGGAATATTCCTCGGTTCGTAAAAACCTTTTTGTGAGGGAAAAAAACACCCCCGTACACTCAGTTATCATTTTAATTCATTTGACAAATATTTACGTTCGTTCCTAATGTCGTTCAATGGAACCTCGATTGAGTTTCAAGGTTTCATTCGAAAACATTCATCCCCTCGGTCTCCTTGGGAATGAGTTCTCATTCAGGGATGCCTTCAATAGGCGGGTGGGTCGATGGCAATCGGACGAACTTGAAATTGAAAATAATGACAATAGGGGAACTCTTCGTCGTCAATGAGACACCGTACAGATTAAATTTCTGATTGAATTTTCGTTCACTGTCCCGGCGGCGCCCACTCACTTGGGATGTGTCCAACAAGAAGATCGATGAAGGAGTAACTTTACATTTAATTAGCGACATTCACATTCTCTTTGAGGGATTGAGCAGATGGGAGAGAATTTATGGCCACCCATTGTTGGGAAAAGAAAGATAAATTAATGTCAAGCCTAATTCCACTTATTCCTCAACAAAAGAATACTTCTACCGGCTGGGTTCTGCTGCTGTTGTTGCTGTTGGTGGCTCTCCCACAATGATGCTGCTCATCAGTGGAAACCATGGAATGCAATTGCAATTCTCCACCTCCGACCAAGCCGACACAAGCTGCTGAGGTAATCCTTGCCGATAGAGGATCCAAACGAAGCGCGCACTGTGGGCACACAAACACAAACACACACCGTTGGCGTGCCATGAACAATGATCTACGACCAAACACAGGGAGAGCCCAATGAATTATTAACCCACGACTTAATGGGAATAAATTTTATCCTGTCAACATAACTCAAAGCAATCAGGGGGCTCGCTTATGTCCTCGCCTTCCACCTTTACAACGGCGGCAGTTGGAGACATATTCGCGAAGCCCTTGAAAATTGTTTTCTAATGGCTTACGGCTGAACCACCACCAGCACGGCCACGAGACAATCATCCTTTAGCACAAACATCGCAAAGATTCATCTTCAGTCGACTGAATGATGACACTACCTACGGGCTGTCGGAATGGGGTCGGGAGAGGGGTTCGTCGGAGGGAATGGATGAAATCGCACAAGTGTGTTCGTACACATCCTGTCTGTTTCCAGGCAATATCCTGTTCACATTATTATGATCCTTATCATTGGAATTCATCGGATATACCGTGTGGAAGTAATGGGGGTATATTTGGTTTTTTATTATTATTTCATTTAAATTTTTATTGGGGCACGTTCGGCAAACACAATCGAATGGAAGTGTATTCTATTTCTTTTTTTTTGCTTTTTTTTCTCGAATTTTATTCCCGTCTTTTATTTCAATTTATGTGCATTTTATTTTTGATTCCGCAATGACGAATCAATAAAACAAATCATCTTCCTGTGGGAATTCGATTAAGCGAATGACGCACTGCGGATGTGTTCGATATTAATTCCGATGACACATGCCACTCGATGGCTGAGTAAAAAAACCGAGTGTTTATTACGTTCGAAGAGGAGGGAAAGCAAACACGTAATCATGGGGTCACTGAGTGTCGAACTTGATCAGATGTGTACCTATTTCATTTGACAGCTGTCAGGTGGACACGTATGCTGGGGCCTAAGACACTGAGACTGTCAATCAAATTAACTGCGTTCACTTGCCGGAAAAACTCGTCGCCACTGACAGGGCATACAACACACGTCAGACTCTTTAACATGGAGTAAGGAGAAGGACGAACTGTCAAAATCATGATGTGGAAAATATTCTATTTTTGGAAGCTCCTATATCTGACGTGGGATGAGCTTGGGAGAGAGTTCATCGAAACGAAAGTTTCTTGGGGTGGAAATTTTTTCTGTGGATGTCATTCGTTGTCAGAAACGTCAAACTGTTTTGCGTGAGTTGCTCGCTTGAGTTTGACGTTTGATGACATTTATGAGGGGAACACACAAATACATAATTTCATATAGACGTTAAATATTGACGAGAATGTAAAGTGTGTAGGCTAATAGCAGAAATGAGGTATTGCAGAAGTGCCCGACTTCTACCTCTCTTGCTTCTTAAGATTTTTGAAAACTATTTTTTATAACGTGTTCATAAGCCAAATTGACCAATCAGAGGACGGCATTTACGTTATAACCGTCAAAAATGCATGAATATCCGTCAAAAAGAACCTCACTTCGTCGATGGACTACGGGGCAATCAGCTATGAAGTCGGCTATCTCTGTAATACTTCACTTCTGGCCAATAGACGACTTGCGTCAGATATGACAGTTGAGAGAGTTATGGTGACACTAAGCTCCTCTGTCCGTCTATCTAACGTCCCATCACTAGACTCTCTTTTCGAAAAAAAACTCATTTAAAAGACAAAAGCCAGAACGAAAGGTAAACCCTCCATTCATTCAAGTTCAAGACCACCCCCACGAGTGCAAAGTTTCGTCCAGCATGAATGCCAATCGATTACGATCACAAACCCACCGTCGAATCGATTGCAAATGCCATTACTTGTCCCAGCGATTGACGTCTCCTCAGACAAGAATCAATTAAACGCTCAAGTGGTGTAGCCGCCTCTGCATACACCCGGTCGAACTGGCAGCTAACCGAAGGCAACGTCAAAAAGAAACCGCCCGACATGAGACAAAGGAGGATTATTAAATCTTTAACACGATGGAAGTCCTCCTCTTCCGGTGCGGATGGCAAACCCATACACTCACCATCATCTCTCTCTTTGTCAGCTTCATCTGCCTCATCGTTGTCATCATCTCTGGGCCTGCTGCTGCTGCTGCAGTGGATGCTGGTGGTGCACGTGGAACAGAAGCAGCATTCCCCCGACGAACAATTGATTTTCTCTCTCCGTATCCATGAGAATGTGTCTCCCCGCCGCGCTGCACTCGCCCCATGCTCATCGTGTGCGTGTTTGGATTTTAATAATATTTTTTCCCGCCTAAAGGCTGAAATCTCTGCAGCATCGCTGGTGCAGTGCGAATGATGGCACTTCACGTTTGCCTGCATTCCGTATTCCGGCCCAAGGTTGTGTGCCATTAAAAGCCCAGCGCTGCGCATTACTGCTTGCCAACGAGTGCGGCGGGTACGTCATTTGTAGCGCTCGATCCAATATTGTTTACATTGAACCTGCTTGGGCTGAAGGCCCACACCGATGAGCGACGAGACTCTAATGTCAGGCGGCCCAAGTGCCCTCGAAATTACATCTGCCACCTTGCACTCCCACCGCCTCAGCCAGCAGCGGGCGGCCTCCTCCCTCGGCTCATGTGTTTTTTCGTAATTCAATCACGGGACGGTACACGGCAGCGGCGAGGAAATTGGATCCAGTCCGTGTGTGTGTATGGGAATTGAAAAGGAAAAGTCACAGTCGCCGTCACCATCTCAATCACCCATCGCTGTGGCCGTAGTTGTAACCTCTGTCTGTATCTAGTTTGGCTTCGGAATTTTTTCCAAGAACCGGACCGAGAACAGAGAGCGTGTGTGTGGGAAAATTCTGCAACCATCCGTGGAATAAGCCTCCCCCCCTTGCCCCGCGACCGGTGGAAGCAACAACCAAGCAACGGCAACGACGGCGTCGGCGGCCTCCTTCTAATAAGTGGCCATGTGCATTGGGAGGATTGGCTACATGCCGTTGGGGCGATCGTAAAGGTCAGCCGTGTACACAAAGCCGACCCCGAGAACGGAAAAAAAAACAGGAAACAAATCTAGGATTTCGATTGGAACTCCCCGGGTAATCATATCCCGGGATGTTACGTAAAGCCAATTATTGGGGTAATAGCCGTTCTCCGGCAGTGTTGTTGGCTTTAATTGCCCTTGGTTGTGCTTCGTTTTTTTCCCATTTTTGTGCTCGAATGCTCGTGTATAGCTCAAGGGTACTGTGGCAAGGATTGGTCTTCGGTGCGTCGATTGGTTACGGGTAATACAGTTTCGATTCGAATTAATTAAGTTCTGGACACGAGGGATTTACATAAATTATCGCTCGATATGCATGTGGAAGAGAATCCTGACCGAAGGGCTGAATGGTCGAATGGATGTATGGCATCTTGTGCGTTTTGTGGGGGAAGGATTTTCAGATGGATTCAAAGAAATGAAACAGGAGGATTGATGGGATTTCCAAGATCTTTAATCAACAACTTAGGAGAGCACTTACCATCCAACGGTCTGTACTCTCGATCTTTGCGGACGGAAACTTGTTTCAGAAACTCTTCTCCACACGACCGCAACAGTCCGGTGCAAGTGGAGGGAATAATTACAGACCAGGAGGTGGCACTGCGAAGAATTTCATTAATAAATCCTTGCCGAACAAAGACATCATGATCAAAGGAGGTTGCGATGTCCCCTCGCTCAGCAGGAACACCGACCCCGCCGGGTGGGTGCTTAGTGTAAATTCCATCGGATTCCTGGGAAACTCCCCACATGGCATTGCCGCGCTGCGCCATGCGGTGGCTCAAATCAAAGAGAGAAATGTGTTCACACTTCCATCCATTCACGGGCGCAGTGCCACACAATGTGCGGCTGTAAGAGGAATGATGCGGAAAGTGATGAGATAAATGAAACGCATGAATTTCGAAATAGAATCGCACACGACAAGCACACCCGGCGGGAGGGAGGGAGGGACGTTTCAATACATCACGGCTTTCAAATTAACATCCCCTAGCATTCGACGTCAGACTGAAATAGCAGCTCCCATCGAGGCGACGGGGTATGGTTGCAAAATGAATGAGGACGCCCGCCTAATGAATAGCGCAGCTTGAATGCCCCTTAGATGCGAGGTTGAATGGGGGGCTTTGGTTTGGTTTACTTTTAGTTTTTCCTTATTTTCTTTTTCACTCGCCACCGTGCAACTGCCCTCGAAACATAACAATTGGAGGAGAACCAGAAAAGATAAGTCTTTCATTAAACCACGACCAGAGGAAGAGGGATCGTGTGCATCTCATTTGTGGGATGATGCATTGGTGGACGATAGGGTGCAGTGTGGGTGCAATGAAGACCGCAATTTACAGCTGAAGAGCCCCACAACCAATGATCATTGTGGGAGTAATTAAAGGCTGAAGGATATATGAGTTCGAGTGGTATGTGGCGTGGATGTGGTGTCATTTGTTACCCCAGCCTGAGGGTGATGTGATGTCGATGGATTTTGTATCGAGGACACTTAATGAATCAAGGACCTTGGTCCAACAAGGTTGCGAGGACGTACTTTGTGCTTGATTGAGACATGATTTCAATTGGCTGGCAGTGGATTGACTCAGATTTAAATGCTCACGTTGGAGACTAACCCATTCGAGGAGCGGCAGTAGGAAGAGGACATAATGACTGCGTAAAGCGCTGCAATAGCCAGCACACACGTCACGGGAACAGCAGTCAACCCCCCACCTCCGCTTTTTTATTCTCTCCTTGAACGAAAGATCAAGTCAAGTTTCTGTTAGTTCTTGAAGAAACCCTTTCAAACAGCCGTCGCTTCTGAACACACGTCACTGGGACAGCTGTCAACCCGCCACCTCGGCAATTTTATCCCTTCCCTCACCTTGAACAGATGATTTAAGCAATGTTCTGTTAGTTTTTGAAGAAACCCTCTCAAAAACCAAACAGCCGTCGCCAACTCCCTCCGCCTTCGGATTGACTTACAGAAGCGAGTGTCCACACTGGACGCTAACGTCCACCCCCACAACGAGCATAAATCAGATAAACTTAATCAAAGACCGCCGCCTCCTCTTCGCAAGTGTGTCCCCGACCGACCCTCCGCATACCCTCAAAAAGAATTCGAAACCAGTTCTCGAAGGCACGTAATTTGAAATCCAATAAATTTAAGAAAAGTCAATAAAACGCGCTATTGTCCCTCGTCCTGTTGCGTTAATACACCCCCTCCACCGCCCGCTCTGTCACCCTGGCAGATTGTTATTCAATCTCTGACAATGAATACTCCCCTCCCCGGGCTGTTATTGTTAGCCCTGACTTGTACACAAATATTTGCTCAGTAATTCGATACAAGAATAAGTCAATCAGAGATATGAAGACAACCGAGCGGCCTCCATTGCCGCCACCCACTCTCCCTCTTCTCAGAAGGATCAACAAAACTTTCGTCAAGAGGAGGGGAATCTGTTTTTATCTAGCAATTTGTTTTGCGTACCTTTCGCGTGCATGAACACAAACTTGCCGACAAAACTTGATTGTTTCCGGTTCCATGAGTGGGTTGTTTCAGTGCAGTGCAACTAGTCGGCCCAAGGACCGAACCGGAGTCACCACAGAAGTGGAAAAAAAGGGATCATAGTCCTGATTCGCAAGAGACAATTCAATTAACTTATATCTTTGATTAGAGTATCTTCGTTATCTGTGCATCGTAACTGTGTCGTCTTCTGACAATTAAAACGCTCACACACACGCAGACACAGACTACCACGGCCATGGTCACAGAAACTGCCCCAAGTGCCGTCACATACAAAACTGTAAAGTGTAAAGTAAAGTGAGATGATACAGTTAGATAATTAGCCAGGCATTCGCACCCGAAGCGGTCCGACAACTAAATTAATTTAACGATGCACACGTCGGATGGCAGTCAGGTGGCACAAGCAAAAGCCAGCAACAACTTCCACTTTCCTGGTATAGGAGCCATCATATCCGAGCATCCGCACCGCCACGCCAAGCCCAAGATCAACCGGCACACACACACACACACGCATCAGACTGTGGCAATCTTTACGCCCAGTGGAAGTCCACTTTGAGTCAGATAATCAAGGTCACGGAGTGTGCAGAGAAATGGAAATTTATGTTAAGAGCTGAGCTCTTTCAACGAATACGAATGAGGAAATCGAGCCCCGGACCGAGACGCGACGACGAGACGTCGGAATACCCGCGAATCAGAGTGCAAGGTGGAGGGCATATTATGCCGGATTATCACCGGCAATTATGACGGGAGAAGGCATACGCGGCGCTCTCTGTAGCAGGTCATGAATGAGTGACAAATGAGAGATAAGTTGGATGGGAAAAGAACTCTCGTAGTGTGTGACCTCAATCATCGCGGAAGGTTGGGGTTAGGAATTTTCTTAAGGCGGCACCTGTTCCCTTAGACTGAAAAGAATCTTTGAAAGGTTTTGTGATGGATTCCACGACCTGTTGTGATGGATTCCACGACAATGTTGCGCGGTTGATGGAAGTGCCTGAGACAGCTGAGAAGAGCACATGGAATTTGAGCATTTTTTTTAGAGGGGATTGTATGGCTGTGAGGCTTTGAACTAAGAGAATAATTCTACCACTACGAGAAGTGGACACAAACGCTGTATTTATGGCAAGAATCGAAAAAGAAACCAATAACAGACCACAATTGATCAACAGAAAGCACAAACAAAGAAATCATAAAGAACTCTGCGAGTATTTAACTCCCAAGCAGACAATTTAAGGCAGTAGTTTATTACAAATTACCAAAGGTCCTTCACAAGACTCATCTTACCTCAGAATCCTCCACCGATCCTTTACCATACATACCTTTCCCCAGCTTACAACACCCAGTTCGATTTCAGCAAAATTCAAATCGCCCGCCCAGGCACACATTCAGCCGAAAGACGTCAGAACGTTAAGAAGAAAAATTCGCAAAATCTTCCAACGCCGAAAACTGCACGAATTTCATACGCACACGCGTAAAACATATCGCAAAATGTTCACCGCCCGCTCAACTTCAAAATGAGACTAAATTTACGAAACAAAACGCGTTATTTTGCGAGAAATCGAATTTTAAACTTTTCACATTTCCACTGACACTGCTGAAAAACACTACCGCTCACAACTGAATTGAGCTTACAGAAGAAAGAGACGGGGGATGAATATTTCTCCGATCGGCTGCGAGGGGAAATTTAAAAATTTCCTCTGTAAGGTGAAACTGCGTGAGAGGATGATGGAGGATATTTTTCAATTCAAGTCAAAGCATGCTGGGGGCGTGGGAATTTCGCTCGGATTTTCGAGGAAAACCTAGGAGATAGTCACTTCAATGCGAATTCAATTAATCTTCACGCGGGGGGTGCCATTTTTTGTACACAAACGATGTAGTGGTCTGCTGCCACTTCTGCTGAATGAGAATTTCAATTATTCTGGCCACGAGTCAAGGGAAATTCGTAATGTCTCTCAATGGGAACACTTGTCCTTCGCAAATCCGGTGAATGTGGTGTGTTAATTAAAAGCTAGAGCAATTTGTCCTCGCCCCAGAACCACGCACCAACCACTCTGAATGTCTCTCCTTTCACCATGAGTGTCTGTTTCTATTTGTAAAATTGCACCGAAGGACCTCAAATTTCAAATTAAATCCTGTCTCTACTCGACACTCATTAATTTCGTTCCTCTTTCCTCTTTTCAGTGATTTCAAACAGATGACATTAAACCGCAACCGAAACCGAACCGAATTCGAAATCAATTTCATGACATTCGCTGCTGATAGAGCATCTCCTAATCTAAATGAAATTTCCTACTAAAGACTGAATCCTTGGAGATAAATCCTTTAACTTTATATCCCATCAACAAAGCACTGCGTTTGGGAATCGCGTTCTCAATCGAAGAAATATCATGTCCTGCGGTGTACAGGCAATGTGCAACAACAACAATTCAATACACCTCGCAATGATGGATCAGGACCCGAAGGATCTACAATCTGCTCAGTTGATCATCGACGAGCTGAGAGCGAAATGCCGCTTCCAGGCGGAGCACATCATGAAGTGGAAGAAAGCCTACGCCATTCAGGTAAGCACACACGCACCTCTCCCGCTTGATCCACTGATGTCCTGACCACCACACCTCTCACTCCATTTCAGATTCAACAGCACTACAGATATCAGAAGGAGAAGACCGAGCAGATGAACAGCCTGACCAGCCAGCTGCTCCTGCTGGAGTCACGGCTGAAGCGAAAGCAAAAACAGATCGCCGGCATCATATGCCACCGAGAGCTGACAATCCTGCGCCAGCAGAAGATCATCGACACACTGTCCAGTCGCCTTGTGGACCATGGTCTGGACACGCTGGACCCCAGCTACACCGACTTTGATTCGCTGAACGACTCCGATTCGGCAGTGGTCCTGGAGGACATCGATTCCGACTGCAATTCCTCGTTCTCGATGCGCCGGAAGAGCGGCGGCGGCTGTGGCGATGTCACCATTGTTCGCTCCATATCCGATGCCATCGAAACGAACATGAACAAGTACGGAGGCGCCAGACGCACCAACTGCTTCCTGCGACGGCCCGACATCCTTGAGACCGTCTACAGCGTCGAGGAGGACCCAGAACCCCAGCAGACAGATGTCGCAGAGAAGCGTGACAAATTCAAGAATCGCTCCGAAAAGGCGGTCCTCGTCAGCTCCCTCGAAGGTCAACTAGACGAAGCCAAGGGCCACTACACCAAAGATTCCAGTTGTTCCACATCGACAGCATCCAGAGCCAACAACACGGATCCCTCGGACGTCACACCATCACCGACGGCCGGGGCGGCGTACAACGTGAACGGCGTCAAGCAATCACAAGTGACGAACTTCAATCGGGTGATGTCCAATCACCGCTCGGTCACCAAGCCGAAGGATGTCAAATACAAGCGCATCAACAAGGCCAAATCGAAGAGTCTGGAGGAGCTTCGCGGCCGCCTCAAGCACTGGGTCGAGCGCGGCAGTGTCATGGATCCCACCGGCATCGGTGGCCTCACGGACAACATGCCGCAGACAGCGCAGAGCTATGCGTGACATTTGGGAAGACTGCTCGAACGTATCCGGCCGTCGTCACCGTCAACATCAGCAGTCGCCCTCAATCCTGCCGACACCATGCACGGACGCGCCCGGAGTAGTTTTTAGTTTTGCGCTAGACTTCAAGAAGTCTTCTCGTCTTTCATTCGTTTTGTGATCTTGAAATTTCTATGATTAAGTTTTGATTAACCAACCAGCGGCTTAAGGACGTCTTGAAGAGTGTAAATAGACATTTAATAGACCCCTCACCCATTTGCATCCCCTCTCTTTTTGCATTTAGCGTCCTGTCCGTAGACCCCCCATGCGCTTACCCTTGTCGAGGTCAATTAGACACAACCTCAAAGCATGTAAATAGGCCTACGATATGAATTTGTAATATTTTAGAGACACACACACACACACACACATACACAATCAACTAGTGATGAGGCTTTGTACACTTTTATACGAATATACAAGAAGACAAACAATTTATCGTGTGTTATTCCGAAGTAGTGTGTTCGTGATGATCAGATGTAGAATCCCTTAAGGATAACCTAAAGGATAGGCTAGCCAAGTAAGGATAGATGTATGTTTAAGTATGTGTAAAGCATTCAAACAGTGTCAAAGTACCTTCGAAACATATGCGTAGGTGTAGACTGTAGACTCTTAAGGATTAAGCAACAAATTAGCATTTTTTTGGTCTAGAAACTAGAGCTTGGCTCAGATTAATTACACACAGCCTCATAGATTCCCAGTCTTGAAGAACTTTAAAGAATTTCTCCCTTTTTCGCATGCTTCCTGAACAGGAACGTCACAAAACTTTCCCCTGAGTAGCCAACCAAGGCATTCCTTCCATAAGTTCATTCCAATCTGCTGCTTTCTTTGAACAGATGAAGACTCTGTCATGTGGTTTGTGCCACTACAAGAGATCACGCCAGGAGACTAGACATCATCACAAGTGAAGCTCCTGGAGACGAAGGACACCTAGATCTTGTTCGGCATCAGCTCTGTGAGTGGCCTAGGGCTGGCAAGGAAGAGGATGTAACAATCTAGGAAAGAGCTTCTTTGTAGACCACGCAGATTTGACCAGGAAGAATTCTGAGATTCAACCATGGATCTAGTCGGCTTTAGGTAGGCAATTGGGTGGCCTAGTGGCCTTATGGCTGTGGATCTCAGGTTGGCTTTAGAACAGGAAGCTTTCAGAGTAGGAATTAGTCCTACGTTAAGGCTATAATGGATACGACTCGTTGGAAGAACTGAGACGTAACTCGGCTGTAACGCAGAAAGGGTGCTTGTTTAGTTAGCACGCGGCAAGAAGAAAATTTAAAGTGTCGTTAAGAATCTTCGCTTTCAGTGAACATCTTTGCAAATGCAGCTGGTTCCCTGCATTGAGAATGATATGAAAAGAAATTTAAGTAAAACATTTTTAACTATTTGGTCACCCTTTATAGACGGATGTCCAGGGAAACTTTTTCAGAAGAATTGTACCACTCTCCCAAATCCATAAACGATGACTTCAAAGTCCCACGAACTGGTAGCACTGCTTCATTAACCAACCAAATCTCATTCGGAGTTCGCACACAAAACCAAAGTCGACAGACTGTCCTATGCATTCCTCACAATCTGCTCATGCTCTGCACCGCTTAGTATTCCTTTGAAAGTACGCAGTTTATTTACCTCATTCAGCAAATTCCATTCCCACTTCCTTTGACGTTATTATCCCCCTCCTTCGGAAACTACAGGTTATCAATCTATCTACTCGTATCTATCTCAAGGTAAACACGTTAAGGTTTTATGCAATGGTACAACAAATCTACTCAACCAAACAACTATACAATCAACACAAGAATTTATTAAATAAAGGAAAAAAATATATTTTTTAACTCATACTCTCTCCCTGTCTGTATCCCAGTATCCACCCCAACACACAGTAGATCGAAATCAATCTAAATGCAAATCATAATTATCATAGAGTAGGTCTAGAGTAGGTATAAAATAATTTATAATTTTGTAAATATGTACACCAACCAAAGTGTGTGCAAACAGATCAATGATTTCCAATTAATTCAATTAAATTATTTCATCATCAATTAGTGAGCATTATGTATAGGATTTAAATAAAACATAAACAAAATTAAGTAAAAACAAATCATAGATGTATGGAGAAAAATAAGCGGAAAATTCTGAAACTACTTATAGTAAGCAGCAAATGCACACAAAATTGTGTAAATAATTGCATTTAAGCTAAAAAAATTTTAAAAAAATAAACAAACTCAAATAGATAGACATTCTTAATAAAAAACAAACAAAAAAAATGTATCTCCCCATCCCCCTAAAATAGTAGATATCCAATAAGTAGTGCATGTACAGGTGGACGCGTCGGGAGATCTTATGATGCGAGCCAGCGCAGATGTCGTACATGGAAGCACTGTAGTTATATCTGTATGCTTAAAGTAAATGTGATGTATTTTTGTGAATTAGTTATGAAATCATTGAGTGAAAATGTATTTTATTCATTTATCTTTAGCATTTATAAACGTGTACTTAGTAGATATGGCAAAACACTTAATTGTAAGGCAACTCTTATGCTCTGTATTCACATGGGAATGCATCTTGTTAGCTCAGACAATTGTGGAGGACAAGAGTATTTTATTCAAAAATAAAATTTATGTGAGACTAAAATGTAAAACAAAAAAAAATTACCTCTGTGTGTGGTTTGTTTCCTTTGCGAGTGAAGTCAGGTAAGTGACGGGACGGTATCCTTGCCCTGGACGCATTCTTTACATTTTTGGTGAAGTGCCAATCTAACAGAATGCAATTCTCATTGTTCAACATCCTAAAAGCCTTCAGTTGCAGGAAATGGAGTGGGGGATCCTCCAGTCAAAGCAAGCAAAGTCATCTCATTTCCCTTCGCTCTCAGGGTGTCCCTGTGAAGGATATGAAAAGTAAAAGTACACACTCATCGGGGACAAAAGTTTAACCAGCCTCAAGTGTGACCGTTGGCGATAACGAATTACTTCCTTTTGGACAGAAGCACTGCTTCTCCCCGCCCGCCACTTGGAGGCACTTTGTAATTAAATCAAATAGTCCTTTTTAAACAACTCCCCATCTAGGGATGAATTCGTTATGCACCTGATACCTCAAGCGGGCAGGTGAGAGGCAGAAACCTTGACGTTGAATAGAAGAAGATGATGTGGTGGAAGTTGGATGACTTTGAGGAGGTTTCTTTTTTTTGTGAGGCTATAGTGGATGGTTCACATCGAGTGCATGAGCGCCAAGAGTCTCAAGCAGCTAAGATGGTCGTGGAATTCGAGATGAAGAAGAGGGAACCTCCAGCGAATAGACCAATTAATAAACGTAGAACGTAATACGACTTGTTACTGATGACTGAAAACAACGTGCGTCACGGATACACGGCCCTGTCGAGCATTGGAGGCAGTTAAGCTCAGGCTCGTCGTACCCGGAACATGAGTCCCCGAAACCGTCAAGAATGGGAGGCAGCTTTAGGTCATGTCCACGCCAGGTTATAAAGCTGGAAAGTGATTGGAGAATGGACCAAAGTGGAGCATGTTAAGAAATCATGCTAGTCACTCTCACTACCCCACCTACCCAGCTCAGGCTTATTGTGATCGGAACTGTCAAGGATAGCAAGCAGCTTTAGTCTTGTCTCAGCGTACCCCGATCCATCAATGATAGACGGCAGCTATAGATGAGGCTCTCACCTCTCTTGGTCGTTGACGTAAGTAAGTATCCAACCAGACGTGTCTTCTGTCGGTCTAGAATTTGTTCAAACAGTAAAAAAGGCATAGACTACATTTAGTTTGACCATTGATCAGTCTTATCCCGTCGTCACTCTCAGTCTCCTGAACGAACAAAGGCCAAGACCCAGAATGAACACCGATTGCTTTAAACAGCTTGTTGGGCAGCACTCAGGCTCTCCCTAGGACCTTCCTGAACAGGGACGTCTCTGCGTAGGCAAACCAAGACATTCCTGACTCCATCATAAATCTGTTCGTCCTAATTAGCTCCTTGCTTTGAATATATGAAGACTCATGTAGGTTGTGTCACTACAAGAGTCAAGAGATCACGCCAGGTGACTAGACATCACAAGTGACTTCGGCATGGTAAGACAGTAAAAACGGTCCGATTAATCAACTTGAAGCATGTGAGCTGACACAACAAAGGACGCTAGCGTGTCTGGAGGTCACGTGCACAAATTGGACAAAGTCCTCAGTCAACTTGATGTGTTCAACTGGAGGCTGTTAAACAGAGATCGATCGAGGTAAAGGTGGAGAGTCTTACTGGTCAAAGCCTAGGTCCTTCCTTAGCGTCGCACAATGTGAAGTGGCTAGCTATCACAGACTTTAAAGTTCAAAGCAGCAAACCAAGTTTGCGACAGATAATCTCACTTTAATACACTCCGCTATGTAATTCCCTGTCCATTCCCATATCCATCAGACTTAACTTCGCCCTACCCACCGAAAATATAGTTTCAGAAAACATCACTCCTTATGAGATCAGAATTAGACCGCAGTAAATGATAGAAATAAATAATTTTAAACTTGAGGTAACACAATCTCCACTTCAGACTTGTGTTTGTCCAAACAATGACAGGCAATTCCGGTGTATTTTCAAGGCATTCCATCTGCAAATAGTCCCTGAATCCTGTCCAGTTCCTCAAGTTCAGTGAGACAAGAGGCATTGCCGAACTTTGCTTCCAAACAACCAACCGCAGCACCTCTACAACAGAGTCGCACCTTATTACGCTTCTCCAATTCATCCCCTTTCTATTCCGACATCCCTCAACTCCAGGATCCTCCTAATTACCGAGAAAATCCTTTCAGAAAACTCCGCGTCCATCAAATTCACTCAGTCGAAAAATCGCTTATTTTCAGCAAAAAAAGGCGAGTCGATTGTGATGCCATTTTACTGCATTTTTTCGTGCAAAATGTGTCAATTTCTGAAAAGTCGATTTTCTTTCTATTTCAACCGAAATTTCACCTCAAATGGTTGGGGTTGAGTGTGAAAGTGATAAACAAAGTGAACTCCACCAAAAATTTCATTCGGGGTCCTTGAAATGATGAGAAAACTGCAATTTTCCTTTTTTCGTGACGTCACAGATGAGCTCAATCAAATGGCTGAAAATATGAGTCGCTGCCTATCTGGCAATACTTGCTTTGCGAGGAAGTTGAGAGAGATGTTTGAGGAAGTGATTTTCATCATTAGACAAGGAAAATCGAAGCAAAGGGCTGGTGGAGGAGTGTGTGAACTGTTTTGACGCTTATTCGGTGCAGTTTTCTACTGAAAACGTGGGCAAAATTAAATGTGTTGAAATTCAGTGAACGATTCTTGTCTATGAAGTATGGAGTTACCATGCATGGTGTATATACTGACAGGAAACCAACTATCGAGGGACTATCGTCGATGCCATTTTGTGGCCTGAATCTGTTTACTCCCAATGGACCTAGGGCCAGGCAGATTCAGAGAAGTCGTTATCATGGTCATCGTCCACATCGTCGGCGCGAGAGGAGGGGTATTTTGCAGTGCCAACGCAATAGACGAAGAGGAAGAAAAAGACCACTGGAACTCTTGGGTACTTTCTTAGATCTGCACTGATCGCATGTGCAGATCCAAAAAAGGACAAGAATTGCAGATCGACTCTCACCAGCTCTGACCCAATTCCGAGTTTGCATATGAAAGCGTGCATGGAGACAAGCTATACCTTAGTTTCCAGAGGCCTAGGTAGGATGCCGATGCAGAGCATTTGCTGCTCCATACAGGTTGCTACAGAGGTTCACCGAAAGCTGTTTCTCGGGCTCAGAGGCTATTCAGTCGACTCTCAAAGGACCATCCTTTGAGAGTCGACTCTCAAAGGCGTGAAATTGTTCAAAAGCGAATGAGTGTTCATTCTTTATTTGGTGCTACAGTCCGAGGTGGATCTGGGTCTTGGGTTGGGGAGGCGGGCTGCTAGTGCATTCACCATAGTCAGACTACTACCACTGATTGACTACTCCAGTGATAGTGCCTTTAATTTGATTCCAACGGCAAAGGGTGACTGGACCAGATTTGAAAACCAGATAAAATCGTATTAACTTTGCTTTCACTGGGATTCGAACCGGGAACCCCGCCGGGGACCAGGGGCAGGCACTCTACTAACTGCGGCATCCAGTCGTGTTGACCTGGGCCTTAACCAATAAGCCTCGCCAACAAGCGCGGTCTTTAGCTAGCTGCCTCCAGTACCGCACACCGTCCCACCTCTTTCGAGTCGCTGTAGAAGCTAGGCCCTGGCCATCTACGGGCTGTAGCGCCACCCATATAAGCAAACTAGTAACTAGTCACTCGGGTTCCCCACAATCCCTCAAATTATAGCTCCGAATTACCCAAACTTGCTTGACCATCGCTGTGTCCACTTATAAGTAAAATATTCACCAGTCTTGCGACTGCATCAAATTTCGGATGGAAATGAAAATACGATTTTAATGAATCCAATTCAAGAGTGAGTATCTCCATCACAAGCACTCTCTCATTGCCAGTTCAAAGTCATCTCATGTCCCTTCACAGCCACGACCTAGTTGTGTCCAAGCCACAAGTGCGACCACATAAGCTCCCCCGGGCGGAGTCCCCTCCAGGTCCCAAAATATGCATCCACTTCATAACGAAATCAAATAGTTCTCAAACTATTCCCCATGCAAGGACGAATCCGCTGTAGATCCATGCCGGAGCGCATCCTGGAAACGTTAATGTAATTTCCCTGTACCATGTCCATCGCTCAAAAGTCACACAACCGTTTCCCGGCTTATCCCGCCGCAGCCCCCGGCAGCTAATTAACTTTGCATCCACAAACTAATTGCGCATGCTGAGCTTAAATGCATTTTTGTGCTTCCGCCGCGCCGCCTCTGCCCCCAACGACATCGCCTGTCGCACGTCGAAAATAGGACGGATACCTTCGTACTCAGCTCGTCTGATATTCACTCATCAGCCCCCCCAAACAATGCACAGCGGAGGGACGCGGCGAGGGATGGCATACGAATCGATTTTGTGTCCTGAATACAATTCGGTTCGGATGCAAATTCGATTCTAATCCTGACGTGCACATACGGTGGCAGGGTTAAATCCTCGTTGACTGCATCATCTCTGGCGCTTCACTGATATGTCAATGTGTGGGTAATTATCACGGATGAGTGCAAATGGCCCGCATGGAGAGCTGAGTTTGAGCGTCGTAATTATCCCGATGTGACTCTGCAGCCTGCTCCCGCCCTGCAGCCCGCTCCCGCCCTGCAACCACGTACTACTTCGACTGTCATTGTGGATTTAGATTCAGATGAAGCAGTGCCTTGGGAGTGCTGTGCCGAATTTAGACGGAAGCAGACTAACGTAATCGAGTGGTCATTAGATGGTGGGGAACGAAAGCCAGGCGTACGAACGTGTGAAATGACACTAACGTCTGAAGTGGTCACTGAGAGTGCATCGAGGGGGGAGTTAAGTCTTGGGAATCGATTTGCCACGACAGGGATGAGTTGAGACTAGACTGCAGAGGAGGATATTTCCTTAAAGGAGCACACCGTCCTTCCTTGGCGGATTTTGCTCTTCTTTTGCCTTGAACCATTCAATTCGCTGTCAGTTTATCCCCTCAATCCATGCTTCGACCACAAATTGATGCTGTCAGTGTTCCGTGTCACATCCGCTGGCATTCAGGACATCGTCAGCGTTTCAGCCACCTCCCCAGACATTCAGGACGTCGTCATTGCTTCTTGTCACTTCCACTGGAAAGCAAGGCGCGCACTCAAAAGCCACACTGAGTGCATGTCATCATCGACGCCTCAATCCAAAAAGAAGGATTTCTTGTAATCCCCTCCTCCGCAAGAAAAACCGCTAATAGCTTCATCGTCTCCCATGATTAAATGTCCATTCCATTTGCTTCACTCAGGCGATGATGATTGCTCGTCATTACTCAGTGCATCATGCCGGCTATCTGCCAGATCCATATTTAATGCCAGCAAAGAGAGATTCCCATTGTTGTGGCGGCACATCGCGTCGGAGCGAATGCCAAAAAGTGCATTCAATCAAGCCTTTGATTTGCGTCTGGGAATCTATTTATAGACAATGCACCGAGCTGCAGGGATGTCGGCTATAAGCAATTATGAAACCCGTCCGTCGGTGTCCTCCGTCTCTTGGCCTTGGCCATCGCCATAGCCACCACCACCGCCAGCATCACCTGCACCTGTAGGTGCGCCATTACAGTCCCGAACATTTAACAATCTATTGTTGGGGATAACAATTCGATTCAATCATCATCATCAGCATCATGGTCATCGCCATCGTCCACACCGTCGACGAGCGAGGAGTGGCTCTTGCAATGCCAATGGATGTCGGGTCCAGTATCTTTTTCGGATCAATGCATGCGGAGTGGGAATTTCGTGCTTCATCTCCACCGTGTCCCCTTGCACGTCGATCTCATGGAGGCCGACTCACTTCGGTCCCACTGTGAGGCAGGTGGTATTGTGCGTCTGGTGTGAAATCCACGAATTACTGCCTCTGCCTGCATTCGCTTGCATTAAGTCTAATCGTTTGAAGATTACGAACGAATGTGTGCATATTCCTGTGAAAATCGTTTGCCACACAGCGACTGCATTCTTCCACGCCTCCTCGTCATTACCGCTAATTATTTCGGCTTTAATCAAAGCCAAGGGGTGGGGGTGGATAATCGATAAACGGGAGAATGACAGCGTTTCAACGCTGCACTGCACCTCTCCAACGGGAGACTGAGCCTGTGAATTACTAAGGAAATTTCGATGGATGTGGAAATCTAATTGATGGATGCATGGCGATGATTAAATTATCCTCACACTTCGAGGACACGCTATGCTGCTAATTTAATAAGGAAGGCTTTGATGATGGATGAGGTGGTTTGGTTCGAGTGAGTTTATTCACCACAGCCTTCATTCAGTGGGGAAACGTTGAAGCGTCTGTGATGTGGATTGTGTCCATGATAGGGGATTTTGGAGAATATAACTTTGAGGTGAAGACGGCGCTGTTTGCTAATCCAAGACACTTGCAGCGTGTGGTTGTTGTCAAGGATGAGGTGGGCAGCCATCTTTCAGATTTGCTTGGATGTAACGTCATCGACTTCTCGAACCCAAATTGTGGGAGTCACCTCAGTGGTGAATATCCTCTTGTGGGTGCTTGTGAGCCCTTGGATGAGATGAAGTTTCTGTTACGCTGGAGCTACGTGGCCTTAATTGCAGGACAGGAAATAACTCACTCCACTGTACAGCTCATATCTGCAGTTTGTGGTTTAGCCTTGAGTTTGACTGAACAGTCTGATGATTACCTGGTCCTCAGCGCTCTTTGTCTAGCACGGACTTGTGCTAGATATTTACCGCGCTTATTGAGGTTCCTTTTCAGAGGTGTACGCTGCGTTTCAGCTAACTATGCCTAGCTCTCCCTCGTGCTTGGAGTCGAAGACTTTCCGAGCCGGAGCATTGGTGTCAATACGCTCTACTTGAGCTAGTCATGTAAGACGAGAGACCCGCACTCCTTTGACTAGATCAATGTCGCTGAACAGCGAACACAGTTCGTCAATCAGTCTCCTCCTCGAAACATCATCAGGACACGCACGGGAATATCCTCATCCCCTTTGGTAAGTGCCCACGTTTCTGCGCCAGGGGACTATAAATGTCTTGTAGAGGCATATCTTGGTTAACCTAGAGTGTCCTTTTTGCGATTGGCAAGGGTGATCCCTCCTTAATTTCGGTTCATAGGTGGACACAGTATTTCACTTGTTCAGAGTTACAACTCTCAATATTGGTGGTTTCCACCAAATTCTCAACATTTTCAGTAGAAAAATGCACCGAATACATGTCAAACAGTTCACACACTCCTCCATCACCTCTTTGCTTCGATTTTCTTCGTCAAATAATGAAAAACACATTTCCGCAAACATTTCTCTCAACTTCCACGCAAAGCAAGCATTGCCAGATATGCAACGACTCTCATGTTTTCAGCCATTTGATTGAGCTCATCTGTGACGTCACGAAAAATGAAAATTGGAGTTTTCTCATCATTTCAAGGACCCCGGATGAAATTTTTGATGGAGTTCACTTTGTTTATCACTTTAACACTCAACCCCATCCATTTGAGGTGAAATTTCGGTTGAAATAGAAAGAAAATCGACTTTTCAGAAATTGACACATTTTGCACGAAAAAATGCAGTAAAATGGCATCACAATTGACTCGCCTTTTTTTGCTGAAAATAAACTATTTTTCGACGGAGTGGATTTGATGGACTCGGAGTCTTGGGAAAGGATTTTCTCGGAAATTAGGAGGATCCTGGAGTTGAGGGATATCAGAATGGAAAGGGGATGAATTGGAGAAGCGTTATGAGGTGCGACTCTGTTGTACAGGTGCGGCGGTTGGTTGTTTGGAAGCAAAGTTCGGCAATGCCTCTTGTCTCACTGAACTTGAGGAACAGGACAGGATTCAGGGACTATTTGGAGATGGAATGCCTTAAAAATACACCAGAATTGTCTGCGTTTGTTTGACAAATACAAGTGTGAAGTGGAGATTGTGTTGCCTCAAGTTTTCAATTGTTTATTTGGATAATTTACTGCGGTCTATTCAAGGAAAGGAGTGTTGTTTTTTGAAACGATATTCTCGGTGGCTAGGACAAAGTTAAGGCTAAGGAATATGGGAATGGACAGCGGATTACATGGAATATTGCGTGTTCCAAGGTCTATCTATCCTATATCCAAGGTCAAGGACCACATCTGTCACGGACTTGTCTGCTGAGTTGATGGGATGTCTAATTCTTTTTCCGCTTTATGTAGTACTAATGACTAAGGCGGACCTGCACCCTGTACCCAAGCCTGTCTAGCCATCTTTGGCGAGCTGCCCCAGTTGGAAACACCAAGTTGATTGAGGACTTCCTCCACTTAGGAGGCAACCTTGAAGGGGGGTCTCCTCTGTTACTTTATCACAGCCTTGAAGTGAAGAGATTTGTCTCATGAATACTTATTTATTTATTTCTCTGGCTAGTTATCCATTCTTGATGGGGTTATGACACACTGAGCTCGAGCAAAACTGTCTTCCATTCTTGAACATTCCCGCCACACTTATTCCAGTCATCAAAACCAACTTGTCTTTCATCCGCGACTTTTTGTCCTGTCCTTCCTGTCTCCAGCTTGATTCAGGAGGCTCTTATTCGAAAACTCACTTAACTAGAACTTTGCTGTCCTTGTACGAAGCCAGAAAAGGCGCATGGATGCACTTAGACAGAATACAAAGACACTTTCATATGACAAAGGAATCTGTGGCACGGGACCACGCCAATACACCCAAGATTCAACAGGTAAGACAATAAGCTAACGCCTCTAAGCCACAAGACAAAATAAACTCAGTCAACCACGAACTATATAGGTACTGCAAAGCGACAAGTGTCTAGTCAGTCGAATCTGTACCTCCTTAGGCAGCTGGGCCTTTAATGAGAGCAATCAGATCATAGTTCTGGAGCAACAGATTGCCATCATTGAGCATATGACTATGCGGCAGAAGACGTCCACGATAAAGATTGGCTTAGGCAAGTGGAAAGGGGCACCTCTTTATAGCAGGTATGCTGCCTGAAGCCTCTATCCATCCAGACTGTGGATGGACAAAAAAGTTTAGCTCCTAGTCTTCACGTCTGTTCATGTTATGCTCATTTCTGCACAGACTCGCGTGCTTCTGCCTCCAGTGTCAAGCTGAGGGCTCCAATCCCTTGTACATCACTCGAGAGATCATAATTCACTCCGTTGCCTGCCGGACTGAAGCTACAAGCCTCGTCCCTTCCTCTTTGGCACATCAAGGCATTCAAAAAACAGGTACTATTTTTGTATATGTATATATATATATTTTTGTTCGAGTGCTGTTCCTTTTTTGTTTTCTTTTCACTTCTATACTTCTAATTTCTACAGTTTTAATTATGTTTTTCTTGTAATATGTATATATATATTTTTTTTATAGTAATTCACTTAATTTTAACTTAACCTCAAAATAACACTAGTACTATAGTATAATTTTTAAAAATTTGATTTTCATTCTCCTTAATGTTTGCTAACCGCCTCCTTCCTTCACTGGCTTCAAAATTTACAAAGAAATCCTTCCAGAAGTTCAAGCTACACATCTATAGATACAGTATCTAGATACCTTAAACAACTAACAATCTGTGCAAGTGTTGAAAACAATTAAATTATATTTGTTTTTTTTTTTGTTTTTGTTTTCTTGTATTTTTTTGTTTTTAGTAAATTTTGCAAAGATTTTTATTTTTTAAAATCTAGGAATTTGTTTTGCTTTTTTACTACGTAAAATTAACATCAACATTTTACACAATTTATGTAGTCTTCCTCGGTTGTTCTTCCGGTTTGTTGTTGTTTTGCTTTTGTTTTTTTTTCTTTTTGTCATTCGTGCGCGATTTAATATATTTCTGTTTTAAATGCATGGTGAATATGTGTATAAGTTTAAATATTTATAAAATCAAAAAAATTAAATGAGAACAAAATGCATTTTAACGGCATTGTTGGAAAGGAAATATATATGTATAAATATGCTGCAGTTGTTGTGGATAGTTTTGCAAATTGCGTTAGTTTTTCATAAGAATCCCATGTCAAGGGCGGTGTAGAGCGCTCTAATGTCACTGTGGCTGGATATCCGCCAGAATGGGAAATTCATTGCTTTAGCTGCTGCCTCCTCCTCGGCACCGTCACCAATCACAACGTAGGTACTTTTGCGACCGAATCTTGTCACAATTCTTTCATAGCAGGTTTCTTGACCTAGAAAATAGAGATTCCTCCGTTAGCCGATGTCCTGTGGAGGTCGTTGAGGATGCTGTCTTACCAATTTTGTGTGCGCTGTAGATGTTCTCAATTGAGAATATCTGTCCAAGTCCGAAGAGCAGGACTTTGGCGAGTGCTGGTGCCAGTTGAGTCGAGGTCACGAGGACGTTCACACAGTTCTCACGTTGAGCGATCATGTTCAAGCATTTGGTGGCCAAGCTCGCCCAGTTGTCTGTTGCCATCTCGATGTCTGAGCGAATTTGTAGCCACGTATCACGTTTTGGTTGTCCTAAGAGCCCACCGACACTGGAAGAAAAAATGAAAGAAGATACGGGCTTAGTTGGATGATAGATCACATTTTGTGGGTTTTGTATCAAATGTGACAGATGAGTCGGTTGCTGTCTGCTGAATGTGTTGGCTTCTTTGAACATTGGATGAGGAAGCAATGACACTTGATGACAAAATGCATTGGCTTCTATGTGAACATAAGGCGATTAAGTAAAAAGTCAATTGGGTGACAGTTTGCTTGACGTTTGATCTTGAAACACATTAATGTTAGGATTAGAAAGATCCAAGTGATATTTCATTGAGTTTACAGCGAGATTTACAGTGCTTAAGTTGTTCTAGAGCTCATCAAGCTTGACAGGTAAGTCTCACTGTCAAACCATTTGTCAAACACAAGATGGGCTTGCTTCTCTGGCAAGCTCTGAAGGTCTGGGCCTTAAAATGAACTCGTACAACTGGATTAACTTGCACAGCTCTATGGGAACTGAGTCTGTGGCAACTCGAACCTTATCAGAAGTCAGACCAATCCCTCAAGCGATCTGTCAAACACAAGTTGGGCTTGTGTCTCAAATGACAAGCTCTGAAGGTCTTCAGAATATGCTCGTCCAATAGGATTAACGTCCTGCGATCGGTTCCAGAGAACTGTATCTGCGCCTTTTAAAGAAGTCAGACCATTCTGTCAAGCGATCTGTCAAATCTGTCACTTTCAAGCTCAACATATAACCGCGATGCCAAAATAAACAGATTCAAAAATGAATACTTACTTTCCCCTGTAGGTGTTGTAGATCTCCTTGATCTTGCGATATCGGAACGCCAACTTTCGCATCCAGTCCACGCCGCCTCGCACTCCGGTGGGCAGGCATAGATTTGGCGGTGCACCGGCCGGTGCTCCCGTATGGAATCCATCGGTGGCAAAGTTGTAATTACTCAAGTCCTGACCGTTGTCGTCCGATGACACATCGTCGATGTGCACCTGATCGCACTCTTCGATCTCGTTGAAGAAGAAATGCGTGTCGGCCATGTTGAAGACCATCTCCTCCATGCGGAAGGCGATGGTCATCAGTGTGCTGTGATCTTTGGTATACCGATTCGCATAGGAGCCCGAGAGGAGCGTGTGAAAGATGATTATCGTCTCGTCGAGGTCCCAGATGAACACGCGTTCCGGTGGTTTCACGCTGTCAGCGTTCGGTGTCTCTGAAGTGGTGCTGCGCGTCGGACTCGGCTGGGCATGTCGTCGACCACGCGCCCGACCGCTGCCAGTCTTTCCCGTGGGAGGGGTTGTCTTGGGCATTGGGGCGTTCGGCGAGATCGGCAGTGGCGAGTGCGGTGAATGGGCGTGCGTCAGGATTGGCGTTGACGAGTGCCCGTCCGATGGACTCTCTGACAGGTTCGACGGGGCCACGTGGAAGCCGTGGCCGGCACTGGACCCTGGCGAACTGACCGCATACGGCGAGTAGTTGGCCGCCGCCGCGTGATTGTAGTAATTGCTGTACTGATCGTTGTAGTAGCCACTGTAGTCCTGCTGGGCGGCGGTCCCGAACTGTGGGAAGTTGTTGTAGCCGTATGTGGGGTAGAGCTGCGAGGTGGTGTTGTTGTTCGCAGCCGCGGCAGCATAGCTGGAGGTCAAGTAGGCGTTGGGCGAGGCGATCTTTGTGGGGGCTCGCGTGGTGTACGGCGACCCGTAGGTGGGGTAGAATGGTGGGGTGTATTGCTGCATGCTGTTGTAGTAGTTGTAGTACTCCTGCTTGGGCTCGTACGCACTCGCCGAGCTCGACGAGTTGGCCGATTGCACTCCAGACGCACTGCCGCTCGGATCGAGCCGGAAGTCTGCCGAGCTCGGATTCGAGCAAAACAACGAGGCGGTGCTCTCTGACAGGTGGCTGCTCCCAGTCGGTGGCAAGAGGCCACCAGAACCGACGGCCTCCAGGCCTGGACTGCGATTCTCCGATTTCACGGTCGCACTGATGTTAGATTCGGCGGCAGCGGCTGCCAACCAATGGGACATGCCCAGGTCCGAGTGCACGGAACGGCTTTGTCCCGACGACGATGGTGAGGCGGATGACAGATTCAAACTTGACGTGTGCAGTGGCAAGCTCGACGACGCCGAATCGCCGGGATTCGATGACAAATGCAGGCCACCTGTTGCACTGCTGCTGTTCGTGCCTAGTGGGGAACTCGAGCTATTCGACACATGAGAGGTGGATATGTGTGTGGTCGCTTGCCCCAGATTGTGCGATGATAGCAATTGTTGCTGCTGCTGTTGCTGCTGCTGATGATGATGATGGTGGGAGGGTGGGAGGATTGCCGATGGGATGGGACTTGATTGTGCAAAGGTGGAAACAGCGGCAGCAGCCGCCGACAGAGCCAATGTGGAAGTCGGATGAACTAGACTCGATGAGGCACCGCTGCAGCTGTTGTTGGTGTTGTTCAGCGTCGATGATTGCAGACTTGGCGGCAGTGCTAGAGGGCTACACTGACCCGGGTTGATGGCGGACGATGTGCTGCATTGTCTGAAAAGAGTTGACATGGATTAGTTTTGAATTTAAATGGGAGTTACTTAAGTCTAAGAGAAATGACATCTTAGCTGTTCCCACAGGGAGTCCAGTCTCGCAAGCAAAACTCGCGCCCCAATACAAGCCAGGTTCAGTCAATTGAAATCAATCCCAGCGATCTGTTACGGGAAATTTCTCAATTTGTCACCCAAAAGCCAGGACTAAAGAGGGCACCGATAGATTTCCCTAGAAACACGTCAGACCCCAATCTCAAGGGAACGAGTCTTCGCCTTCCCCAACTGCCCATCGTTCCCCCTTTCGGAATATTCGCGCACAGCCCCTTTGTCATTCAGTCTGACAGATATGAACATCGGCATGGATCTCTCCTCAAAGTTCGCAGCTTCAATCTCATCGGCGGATCAGAATTAGGGACGAAAAAAAAAATAAAAATAAATCCTAAATGGCACACTTAAGATGTGACTTGAGGGATACGTGTTGCTTGCAACATTTGCTGAACACATGGGTCCTGCCTGTTTGATCCTCTAATTCGTTTCTTTCTTTCGGTTGCTTTTCGAAATCACTTCTTTTTTGTGTGTGTTTCGCTTTTATGGTTTTTCTGTTTTTTTTTTCCTTTGTTTTGTTCTCTCTCTCTCGTCGTGAGTGTGCACTTGACATTTATTTGATTCTATTTATGCGTGTGAGTTATTGTGTCTCTCGCACGTTAATGTCCGTCAGCTCTTGAGAATTTCTGGAATTGTCACAAATCGAAAGCAACAAAAAAAAAAAAAAAAAACACATTCCGTTGGATGCTTGACCTCTCTTGACAATTTATGCCCCGTTGTTGGCCCTTTTTTTCTGTTCTCTCTTTCCTCGTTCATTTTTTTTTTTTTTTTGTTTCTCTGAATCTACATCTCTTTGTGGACTCGGTTCGCTTCGCCGTTGATCGTTGATCGTCGTCGGGCGATTGGAGACTGAAGGAGAAGAGATACAGATTATCGATGGTATCTGTGGTGCTTAGATGAGAAGTCGATTAATTTAAATTTCCCCCCTTTGGCACTGCGGACGTGGAGATCTTGAAGATTTTCAAATTCCACCACAGACCCGAATGACGGATGTACTTTTTTGTTGCCCGTTTTTGATTGTGAGCCAGAGATGTCATGATGTGTGACAAAATTTTATTGTCATTGTCGAGTGTTAATTGACCAGTTGAGGGTATTTTATTAGTAATTACTTGGTCGAGACTAGTTTATGGGTCTTCCTTCACTGATTTCTTAGTGAAACATGGGAACTGTGTCCGAAGCGTGGGAGTGGCTATCAATCAGAGGTTGGAAGTGTTTGATGGGTGTTGAAGGGTTGGCCCTTCTTTAGACCCTTCTTTATTTGACCGCTGCCTCGTTGCTATTCCATGGCCGTTAACTAGGTCCTTGAGTTCGTTGAATCAAATGGCAATGATCCTTTCTCCACGTTGTGGTTTCTATTTTACCTCATGAGCTCTTGACTCAATTTAATCGAATGGCAATCGATGAGTCTCCTTTGAAACTTGTTCCACTTCTTTGTGAGGTGTTACAGCCCGGGTAAGCCTTGCCATCGACCAACAAGTTTCGACCAGCAAGCCTCCACCAACAAGGTTCTCCAGCCAGAATCATCTCTGCCGATCTCCCCCAATTCCTTGCTTCAAGTCGGTTGAAGTCCCTCTCCACATGGTGTCGCTTGTCCTCTGTCCTCTGCTGCGGTGATCAAAAAATCACACCCTTTATCCTTAACTTTACAAGGATCTACTTTATCCCACGATCTGTCGTCGGTTTCATTGCAATTAGACCTCCATTAATGCATCAAAAGCCCTTTTTAGTCGCTTTTCGTTGAAAATAAGTATTTGTTTATTCATAACCTTCATTTTCTAGCCCCACACATCCTTTAAAATCCTTCAAAAGTCCTTGAAATCATCACATCCAAAAGTGGTTCCTTCAAACCAAAGAAAGTCCACTCAATTCATTTCACATTTTACTGCATTTTTTCGGCAGAGATTTGCCATTTTCTCGAAAGTCGATTTTCTGGATAGTTTCACAACAAAATCGCTCCATGTGGCTGGGGGTACATGTGGTGGAGTAATTGCAACAGAACTCCATCAGTTTTTCTTCATTTGCTTGTGTTTTTTGAGAGGGAAAGTCCTTTTTCCATTTTCATGACGTCACAAATCGATTACATTTTTCTTTAAATTTTCAGCATATCTGGCAATGACATGAGGGAATTGCACTGGATTCTTGACATTTGGTGTGCAGTATTGCCAGTAAGGGAAATTAATGAATTGAAAGTGTTTTAACGAAAAATGGGTTAAAACAATGTTTTTTATAATTAATTAATTTATTTCAAGGGACAACAGGTGGGATTGGATGAGTTAGTGTCGAGCTGTTGTATAGGATGTAGCAATTGGCTTAGGAGGCAGAAAACGAAGGGGCTTAGGAGAATTAGTACTCCCTTCTTAGATTCAGCATGGTTAAAGTGGATGATTGTTGGAACATCGTACATCCCTACACCAGACGTCTACTTCGTTCCGAATGGTTTCCCATAAGTGGATATAACTACTCACATCTGGGCCCTACACGTTTGGTCATTGCATTGCAATGATTGCATTTTGAAATCAGTGAACAATGTCCTTTGACTGGACGAGCCGCCTTAATTCTCTGTTAAATAGTAGGTTCAACACATGATGTCACACCTCGAACTCCTTCGCCCCAATCAAACTCCAATCACCTATCAAACACCAAAAACAACATGTCACATTTTTAACCTCACAATCAACGTCCAATCAATGTTCAATAAATGAGAGAAGAAAACACACAAACCTCCAGATGTCCCCGATACCCTTTCAATTAGAGGCACATGTCACCTAACCGTTTCGTGTCACATGCCCTCATCAATTTCTATCAACTCTCAACTTTTGTCAGTGTCACATGCACTCTCGAATGAAGCGATCATCTTCTCCCATTCCCCCGCCCCTTCTCGCTCACGCTGCTCCCACATAATGAGACGTCATAATTCTTCGATGAAATGCAATGAATGCACCTCTAGCCAACACCTCACTTCGATAAATCTTCATTGAGTCTCTGCACTCTCTCGCTCGGCCCTCCGTCGGGTCGTTCGCCACAAACTCTTTACACGCATTCCAAACAAATCGCTTAATTATCCCAAACAAACACAACAACAAAAAAAAACAGAACGCAGACTGGGGAGAGGAGAAAAAAAACGAATACATGAATACATGTCTACCATGGTGTAACCTAATCGTTTTATGACTTTTAATTGAGTGTCCCATTGCTGGAGCAGTCAGTCAGTCAGTGTCCCGTGTCACGGGAAACCCCCAACTGAAATGACGCATAGCGCGGGCGCCCTCTCACTCTCGCCCAAAAAACGACGATGGACGAGCGGGCATGAGAGGAAATAAATCAAAACAGCAGCCCTGCAGCACACTAAACCATCCAAGAATTCATAAACTCATATGAAATTCGAATTGAGCCGAGAGCTACAATATTTACTCTTGATTTGACACCGAGAACAATCCCACCGCTCGCGCTGCTCCCCGCCGAACACACACATGCACGCTGGCTACAGCAACACACACACTAACTCCGGGTACACGGCATGATCGAATGGATGTATCTACGCACGATATTGATGATAAATCAGCGGGCAATTTGAGATAATTTTCTGTTGCTGTTGTTGTTGTTGGCGTTGGCGTTCCCCCTTCATTCTTCTTTTGTCGTGGTTTATTGGATTTAATTTGTTCGCATGGTCACCTTCGAACCTTCTATTCAACCAACTCCATGTCCTTGTCGGAGGTCGTTCGGGTGAAATTTCCAAGAATTGGTGACAAAAAAGAAGAAACACCGATTCCCTGTGTCACTCCTTCCCGTTTCTATGATTTATCTGAAGAAACCATGAAAATAAAAGGATGTCATCCGTCCCTCGCCCGGTCACCCTCGGGGCGGGAAACAAGGGCAAATCATAAGCAGATTAACCTCTCGAAATGTGTTAAGTAGACGCACTGGATGAGTTAGGACCATATGCATATGAGAGTCTCTCTTTGAATCGCCTTCAATCTCTGCTGAAACTGTCTGGCAAAGGACATGTGTTCATCTCGTTCTGAGGAAAAGCATTCAAAAAATGTTCGCTTCGAAAAAATTAACAAGAATGGTTTTTTTGGCGGTAAAAAAAAAAAAAAAAAAGAATTCAATGACGTTCGGTACAATGTGGACGTGTGACTGACATTTGTTGAGGCACATGCTGAACCGACGACGCGTCTATTTTTGGGCTTAGCTACACACACGCATGCAAGAAATTTTTTTTTTTTTGCACATGATGTTGGTCGATTTTTGTCTTTTTTGGTTTTTAGGTGAACTCTGCTCTGCTCTCATGTGGTGTGGATTGACGGGAGTTTAGTGACTGTGCTTTGAGACGGCAACAAGTGGCCAAAGATATTTGCTGATAGTGGTACAACTTGTTGGAGGAAAAGGTGCTGAAATGGGGAGTCATCAGGAAGCTGTGACCAAAAATCAAGCATAATGAGATGCCCAACGTCTGGTGTTACAATTTTCTGGATTTTCTCCTGGTTTTTTTGGACCATCACTTGCACTTTTTTAGGTCCTGCAAGTCATTCAACGACAAGGTTTCAATGGCAGAGGTATGGCTTTCCTGTCTATTGGATTAGAAGTGATCTTGAAGTGCAACAAGCGAGAGAAATTAACTATTCTACGTAAGTGTCGATTCCTCGAAATATTTGACGCACTTTAAGGAGGAGCAACGAGCTCTAGTCCACCACAGGAGTCTTTCAGGTTCAACAGTGATAGCCGTTGTCTCTGACTAGATTATGCACTCTCCTTTCTGTCTGGCTCTATCCATCCTATGAGGACGACCACGTCGACGGTATCTTGGAGGCTTATTGTTTGATGACTTCGGTGACCTACGAGACACATCGAAGGCCAGTATCGAAGAAGACGATAAACTGAATTGGAAATCGCCGGAAATTCAACCCATCTTACTTTGCTGTAGGATTTGTGTCTGCTTCAATATAAGATTGCGCTGACACAAGAATTAAATTCAGGGGACCATGGAAAACGCCGTGACCTCGATAATTCTTGTTGTTTCCGTCCGGGGTGGACGTGGGAATCAACCAACAAGCTTCTCCAATTAGCACTGTCTCTGGCTAGCTGCCTCTAGTGTCGCACGCCAAGTTGGTTGAGGTCCTTCGCCGACAGGGTGTGGCACATTAGGCATTAAGCAGGCGACCTGTTGTGTTGTCCCACGGGTTCGGAGTAAAACACAGTTCGACATCATCGGTACATCTGAGCTCTAGTTCCAACAAGACGGTGTTATGCGGTGCAACGCTCCTAGATGTGAAGGGCAAAATTGAGGACTCAGCCACCTCTCGGTGACCGTGATCAAGCGATTTGACACCACTAGATTATCTTCTCTAGGACTACGTCAACTCTCGTCCTTAGTCAACACTAACAAGCCTTTGGACACTTGGACACTCAAGACCAACGTGCGAGACCTTATCTGCCAGAATAAAGCCACACATTTTAAATCGAGTCATCAAAAATTATACTGTCCGCTTGAAGCACTACCAACGAAGTCGAGACGGCTCTTCAAATGATATGCTATTACACAAAAAAATGGCATGAATGTAGCTTCAAAAGTATGTCCAAATCAATTTTCTATCTTATATCTTTGGTGATTTACGTGATTTTATTTCCCTATTGTCCTTATCTGGTCACCCTTTGAATATGCACAAACTTTCTTTTCTATCTGACTGTTGATCCTAAGAGGACAACAGCTTGAAGCATTGTTGTTAAATGTCTTCAGCGACTTAGGAGACATATCCATCTATATAGTCAGTTATGCTTTATGGAGATAGCAAATTGGTTTCTTTCCTGAAGGACAGTTGCATTGATTCTGAGCTCTTCATGTGACGGCACAATTATGCGATCGACTATTAACCCCCTTAGCCTCGTATGACTTCTCTTAAAAGGCACTTGACTTTCTGCCTGACTTCAAGACCATTATCTCCCTAATTTCCCCACATATCTGCAGCTGATGTTCATGGTTGATGAATCTCAACGATCTCTTGAGTGTTCAAGCACCAATTCATACCCCATCACCCAACAAACAAGCTTCAAGCGACTAAATCCCCTCGCAAATGACACCAAGTTAGTCCAAACGACAAGCTAAACACTTTCGCTAAACACTTCAAAATCATCAAACCCAAAAATAACGAACTCACTTAATATTCAGTTCTAACAAAGGCAGTGACAGCTCAAGGACAACCGGTTTCTCCTGAGACCAAACTCAAGTGATGCGTCATACATCTCTATGCAAATACCCCCACAGTTCTATGACTTCAAAAGGTCCTCTCACACTCCCTCGCCTGCGACTCCGCTCCCGCATCCCTAACTTGTCCACTTTAATGCGAATTTAATCCCGGAAACTTGGTGTAACACCTAGTCACAACCTGATTAGATGCGATAAACGCTTGTGACAAATCTGTAACCAGTTCCCAGCCGACTCCTACATCACTCCTTCGCTTGTTTATTGTGTTCGAACACCTTTTGACAAAAGAAATGAATTACAATCGTTTGTTTCTTCTGTCGAAACAAATAAAGCGCAAAGTGTGTCCATTTGGTCACGCACCCTACACGACGCAAACCACGACGACGACGTGGTGGTTGGGTGCGTGTGTGTGTGTGTTTGTGTATGATCTTTACGATCCGAATGAGTTAAGAATCCATAAAACGAAAAGATATTCCAATTGCGGATGCGATTTTTATCGCTCCATCCCATTCGTTTAAATCAATTAATTGCCTGTTAAGCAGTTATTTTCCGAAATCACCGATGGGAGGGGGGTTGGGGGCCGACTGTGCCTTGCATGAATGTTTATTTTCTCTGGATTTTATACAATTACCCTGGCAAGGGGTTATTTCAAATTACATTATGAGCGCAATCAGAACGTGGGCTGTAATGGGAAATTTTAAGGGTTCACTGCTAAAGATCGTCGTCTTTATGGAGGGATGTGCGGAATGAATTAAGGAAGTTGTTCGAATGCAATTGGGACGTCATTTGTCTGGACAGTCTGATGGGGCTGTCTGGCGTGGGATGCCTAAGTGAGTGGTGAGTCGATGGCAAGGTTGATGCTGGCACTGAGACTGATTTTGAGATACCTCAGGGTACCACCAGGAATTCTTTGCATTTATGGACACGAAATTATGTTAGAGACTGAGGCAGACTGAATCGGGTTTAATAGCTGGACGATAAGCAAAATAGACGGGTTGAATAACAAATAGATAGACTCTATGATCTGTACCAAGACGCTGCAAAGGCAAATATCCGTCGACAGCACTAGTTCGGTCACATCGAATGCAAGCACTTTCGATAAAAATGCTCCAGCTAAGAGGGTCTTCGAAACAAAGTGTCCTGGTTCATGAAGAAGGCGGGGAATACAGAAAGAGGCCAGTGCTCCACCTAAGTGGGTCTTGGAATCTGAGTCTCTTGATTCGAGAAGGAGAAGAATACCGAACCTCCAGTCTAAAGGCGATGGCGGATACAAGATAGTTTGGTCTTGGTGTCTGGATGAAACGTGTCCATGTCCGTCTACTATGGAGGAGGGCTATCAGACTTCTCTATGGGTCCCAGGCCCGACAAGTAAGTAAATTGGATAAATTCAATGGATTCCTCAAGGTAACATAGACATGCCTCCTCTTATTATCCACCCTTTCAACATCCCGTCTGATCACTCAAACTTTTTTTTTTACTACATACCTGCTTCTGTCATTAGAATCCGTGTGCTCTGTCTTGGGACGTTTAACCTGCAACGAAGAAACGATACAAAAAATTAAATTAAATTAAAAAGAACTACGTGTCTATCATCATTCTACTTTTATCAAGATCACGCCTCAAAGGCATGCCTCTCTCTCGGCCACAGACCAAGGAAAAGCCAACAAACACAAAAAAAGGCACACGATGGTGTTGCCTTCTCTAAAACGTTTTTCCTCAAAATCAGCACAAATTCATGTTTGTTTAGACAAAAAAAAAATATATCACAAAACAATGCAAAAAGAAAACCCGTCAAGAATCCAAGACAGACTAATGTAGCCTGACAACGATCACAAAGCGCTTGCTACTATCGCGCGATTCCACCGTCGACGACGGACTCATATTTCGATAAGCACCCAAACATAGCGCTGGACGGCGCACCACGGCAGTGTGAGCTGTGAGCGAACTTTTTTTTTTTTTTGTTTTTTGGCTTAGAATCGCGGAAGCGCGGGAGGGGGCGTATGCGAACCAAACTTGCCCACGAATAATTTTGTAGATACATCAAAATGCTCGCAATCGTTTTCAACAGAGACGCGTGTGAAAATCAAATTCGGCGAGACTTGCATTCGATGGTGTTTATTTTTTGTTTTAAGTACTTTTTGATGAGCCAATGACTGCAGATAAGAATCTCTCCCACTCTCTCCGTCTCTCGCTGTCATGTTAATTTGTTTGAAATAAAACTTTATAAACACGCATTAAATGTAAACACGATTCGGATTCAGAATCAAATTCCGAAACTATGTCCGAACTTAACCCCCGACCGCAGTGTCAGCACCGGGCTCGTGTGTGGTGTGGGGGATCAGTTTTATGACCTGTTCACGGGTAATATCGATCTTTGGAGATGCAAGAGATGGAGAATTTCCATAAAATATTCATCGTCTAGGTAGTAGATCACGTTATCGTGTTTTATTCGTTGTTAACAAACTGTCACGTAGTAGAATAGGGGGCCCATAAGGGTTTATTGAAACGACCGTTTATGTTGAAATGCCGTTTAACTGGCCCCTTGTCTATGGGTGAGACCTTTTTGATTGAATCTCTGTAGAAATTTACGATCGATGCTGTTGTGGGATCATTAGGTGATTCATTAAGATCGACGTGGGAGATACCATGAAATCTAAATGATATCGGGTTTTGCGATCCTGTCTTTCACCTGCCTCAACCAGTCTCTTCGTGGTGACGCCTACCTCCGGATTCTTTGCATTCTATTTGGGTCATGTTTCAAATCTGGCAGATCGTTGCTTCCGCATTGACTTGGGGGGAGAGTCTGCCCGAGACGCCAGTGGCTTCCTCGGGGACCCCAGCGAATGCAGGCGATTTCAGACTTCTCACGAATCAGACGGCTTTTCCGGCGAACCATGGCGACAGCGTGTGTTGCAATTGTGAGTCATTCCCGAGCGGAAACCTAACTCGCACCTCATGCCCCACTTGTGGCTAAGGTTAACCCAACAACCATTGAACTCGCATCAAGCAGTTATCCACAAATTTATGGATTTCCATGGAAACTCCGATGCAAATTAGTCACACGTCCTAATGCCCTGCCACAGTCGTGAGCACACGCTTACCGTACCGAGTAGTGCGACTGCAAAACGGAGGCACCGCTCTCTGTGGTCGGGGCGCAATGCGGTGCCCGAGTGCTCTAGTGCTCGAGGCACTGTGGATACCTCCTCCTTTGCGTCTTCACTTGCGGATCTCAATCTCCGCAAATGACCAACATTTAGGTTTCCATGTTCGGTGGTTACGCTCATTAAATTCAACTAAACGCGATCGTAAACGGCTCACAAGGGTCTCTGACGACAGACAAATGGGTGGTGCTCTGGTGGAGCTGCCGACTGAGTCAGCTGGGGTGTGCACTGATTGCAATTTGACACACGATCTGGCCGGACGGTGATTTATGAGATTCACCAACTGCGGAATGCGTGTCGAACCGCGAGACCGGTGGCGATGGCGAACGACGAACGGCGCCAAGTGAAGTACCCACCTATCAGCACTGTCTAGTGAGGATTTCCTGCTCACCGCCGCGCCACGCCGCCAATGATTCTCGGAACAGTCACGCGTATCCAATGATCGGCTGTCAATCAGTCGCGTTACACGATGCCTTTCATATTCGCCCAATTGAGGGCATTCCTCGGTGCTGGTAGTTAACGGTAAAGAAGGCTATAAAACAGCTCGTGGAATCGCGTTAATTTATTGCGATCGCGATCTCGAACTGACGGTGTCACACAAGTCTCTGCTGGGATCTGGATACCGAAATTCTGAATGCTCACGCGAGAGATAAGATCGAACGGAATGGGACCGAAGAAGGTGAGGACTGCGGCATGAGCAGTGAAAGATGTCGTTGCCAATCGGAATCAGTTGCTCAGGCACAAGTGTGAGCGCTCTGCTCAGAGATGATCTCTTAACGTGAATGATCCTCTTTGTGGAGAGAGTGAGCATCCTTAATCGTGGAGGGTGACACTTTAGCGTGCCAATGATACATTCCTTGAGGGGCCAGCACGAGAGTGTGAAATTTATTGAGTTCCTGGTTGCTTTGTTTTTGCGAATAAATGGGAATGCGCTGCATTCTGGAAATGATCGTGGCAGTTTGAACTGAAGACGCACTTGACTTTACTGGATGATGAAGGGGATGGCGGCAGATTTATGTATTTTACAATGCCAAGGCAAAAAGGACTGATCTTCAGTTTGACTGAACAAAAGCATGTCAAGTTCGATGGTCGGTGTTATTCCATAGACACTGCTTGACATTGCAGCCAATTAAAGAAGTGGAACCTGATGTTTTGGGGCTTTGTTTGCAGTTTTTCTGTAAAGGAAAAACACTGAAATTGAAAGAACACAAGTTCAGTGTTCAGGGGACTGGATGAGTGCCATGCAGTTCTACCCACAAATTGGTAAAATCGGCTATCAAAACAGTGAGTTTGCAGTCCAATGGTAGGCGTCATAGTTCGTTCATATCGAAAGCCTAATTGATCATTAAGTCGTTCAGTGATCAGGGAGACTTCGATTTTGATTGGCGAGGGCGTTCGTTGCTAGCGTTGCCAAAAAATGAAGAGTGAGTTTAACTACAAGTCATTTTTCTTCCTGTTGTGTACGAGACTGTGCAGCTGAGACATGGACAATATCAGTCTTTGATCATCGTGATCTGTTTGGGAGTGAATCAGAGTTTGAAACATGTTCTCGTTGAGGTCCGGCATTCAAATTCGAAGACTAATGAAGCCTGCCTCTGAACTTCAACATAAAGTCAGACATGGCGCTCAGAAGACGAGTTCAAACCTATAATTCATAGTCACATACATAGGCAGTTTTCGAAGTCCCTAGAATTCAAACAACATTTCTCTTGACTGCCTGCAATTCTTCAACGATGCTTCAACTGAAATCTTATTGGAAGTCAGTGTTTCCTTCAAATACTCTGGGTTATCATGATCAAGCTAAATTCTAACATTGAAGCATTGGCTTCTGAAAGTCGGAGACCAGTTATCACCAAGATCCATCGAAAGTCACAATTGTGTCTTTGTACCTAGATGCCTCACCTGAAACTCAACTTAAACCGAGTTCTTCTAGGTGGATTTACACAGGTCAACAATAAAAGGGCAACCGACTAGGGTAGGGTTCAGAGGACAAGCATCAGAGCCTAAGTGAGACATGGCTCTACCCACTAACCTGAGCTCCCTTTCTAGTCCTCGGGACTTTGAAAGCCTCCTTCCAGGAGTCAGTCTTTACTTAAGCTCCGCTTGTCTAGAGGCAAATACTCCTAGAATCAACTCCCAATCAAGATGTGCTTAGTTGATGGAATTTGCCATTGTCTTTGAGGAATGCAAGTGTAGGGCTGTGTCAGGTTGAGAAATGGTCCATTCGCTGGCGTCCTTGCATTTCAGGAGTCTAACAGAAACAAATGAAACCTTGTCAGGTCCAAAGGAAAATGTGGAAATCTAGGAGGAAGACAGACTGAATATCTGTTACATCGATCAACTCAAGCCATGGTCTCAGTCTCTATTCAGGGGTATCTTTAAAGCACTTCCAACTTCGAGGCGGAGTCTCAAAGGCATTATATGTCTGAGAGCGATGGAACCTTTCTTTGTTTTACGAAATTCCATGTCCAGCTAAGGACTCTTCTTATTTGGCAGGCTGAACATGGGCCTCATCCAACAAGCCTCTCCAGCCAGGACAATCTTTGGCTAACTGTCTCAAGGATCGCACGGCAAGTTGGTTAAGGTCCTTCTCCACATGGATGCGACACCTTAAACAGCGACGTACTCGATGCTCTAATAATGAATATCACGTCTATCAGAGACAGTCTTTTGAGGAAACTCCTGTATCCGGCTTGGAGCTTATTGGCAACATTCTGATTAAGACTATGTAAGGGTGGTGGCAAAGTTCGATAGTTCGAGGTGGACCTGGGCCTAGATTCTACAGTACCCACTCGTGTTGGTCGTTCTATCTCAAGTGGAGGGTTTTATGCCGAAAAAATGAAGCTGTGATTTATGAAAGACGTGTAAATTTACGGATTGAACACCTTCCCCTTCACCCTTCAGCGTAGGAGTAGACGCACCTACCCAGCAGGCCACTGTCGCCAGATGAATGAGAATTTAAGCCGAAATTGGAACTTTTTTGAGATCATTTAGCGCAAATTTCGGCACACATTTCAGTTAAATATGATTTCAAAAGGACGAGAGCAGAATGCATGTTTGAAAGTGTCTGTGTGCGTTAAGACTATGTGTGTTTCTATGGGCTTCTGTCCATTTATAGATAGGCCCTAAGTTCTTGTATGAGCTAAGCCCTGATCGTTTAGAGCCTGTAGCACCATCAATGCTATTATAATTCTCTACAATGAAGTGTGTCGAATGAAGGCATGTTAATCCGAGCTTCATTGTCTTTTTGTCTTAAGTTTCGCAACGGTTAATAATTGACGTCATGTCGTGATTCATAGATTTGATCATTTTTGAACAATTTAAGAAAGATATCCTGAAGTGTTTAACTGACGTCACTTGAAAAACACAACATTTCTACGAACGGCAAGACTTGACTTGAACTGCTGGAACAGCTTCGAACGTGTTTACTCCTTGTTCTTGCACTTCTCTCTGTTTCTGAACTGTTCTCCTTCAAACAGCCAATCTTCTAACATTAATGCTCTAAATCGAATTTGCTTTACTTATGAGAATTGTCCATTGTTTGACCTTCTTTACATAATCTCCCAATCGAACTTATCCATCACCGGAGTCCGCAACCTCCACCAAAACCACACACGTCCACCCCCACGCCACCATGACACATTCAACAAATCACAAGAAAATTTAGAGAAACAAAAACTAAAACATTTTTTGGAAATGTAAACAGAAAAACACAAACTATACCTTTGGCTCAATCATTTTATCTATTAATCCACATCTTGGTGCAGAATAACTGTATGGCATTAAAGTGACCATACTTTGGAGTATCTCAGAATTGTTTTCTTGTATCTTTACCTTTTTTGGAATATTATTTAATTTTTCTAATTTTATTTGCGATTAATTCAAAAACGAACGCATTAGAAACAAAACAACCACTTTAGATACTTTCACTCATCACTTATCGCGCACAACAAGCTGATCGGCAGATAGACGCAATCGAGTGTAAAAAGTCCGTCGGATTGTCTGAAAAACAAAAACCGAAAGCAAAGAACGACCCGCACTCACGAATTCCAAAAATTCACTTCTCTCGGATGTATCTGAACGCACGACGACACGAAATCACCGATGTGAGGTTCTAAGTCGAACTGTGGCTCGGTTGTGTACTGCTTCACATCGAAAAGATGCACACACAACCCATGTCATACCAACTCCACGACGACGGCAGTCGGCAGTTCGATTAGGGTAGGATCGAGCGAAGTGCGAGAAGGGTCCGCTGCTGGTTGAGTGTATCTCGTTCTGGTTTAGGCGACTGGATGGGGTTGCATGTGTGCGAACTAGGAAAACTCGTTTGCCTCGTCGCAAGGGGAGAGTGTGTGTGGCACCGCCCACTTTCGTGTGCCGGAGCATAATTTATTTCACATGCGCACCGTCACAATCCAGTTTCCGTGCTCTGCTGCCATTTAATTTTATCGTGTTTTTTTTTTCTCCTGTTTCTTTGTTGCTTTGTTCACTCTCTCTCTCTCTATCTCTCGGGCTCAGGTATAGATGCATAGATACATCGTGTGAGGTGGGTGGGGTGATTTAGGGTTTATTTTCAGCTGGCTGCCAGCTGGCTTGCGATGGTGGTGGTGGAAAATTGTGATATGGTTGGTCGATGGATTCGATTGGAATGGATGGGGTGTGTGTGCGCGTGTGTGAGTGCGGAACTCATGCCTAGAGACGATTGAGTGGTTTTCAGTCGGCGAAAATGCACTCAAAAATTGTGCAAAGTTCGGATGGATTTCACAAAAATGAACGAATTAAACGCGAAGGCGACATGAATTTGAAACTATTTGGTTCACATTTTGATAGTGAGGCCCTCGGTTGTTGTCAGCACAATCAACTTGGGAGCTTTTACAGAAGGGAGTGAGTTTTAAGTGCCACTGTGGACTTTTAGGACTCAACAAAGCATGAAGGAATAGGGAACTGACAGACGTTCGAATGAGTATATGACACTTTGTCTCAGCATTCAATTGATGACCCTTTGTCTGAAGTCAGGGAAGGTTCAACGACGGAATGGAGGCGATCGTACATTCACCGCGGTCGTTCCTCGAAATATTCTGGCTCAAGATCCAAGCAGGATTTGAATTCCAGGCTTGGATATGTTTTAACAGCGAGTTGCTTCCATTTGGAGCATCGCTTGGAAAGAAATTTGGCCTCTCGACGATAATCAGCAGCGATTGGAATACGGAGAGCTGAGTCCGCAGCTGATCACCCCAAATATTACTCTTTCTGTAGAGACTTGTTGGTTAAGATCCAGGTCCACACTTGCCATTAGTACGATTAGGCAAAGCGAGAGTGGGACTAAACCAGTCAACCAAGACGATACCGAAGAAGACTTAGTTAATTATCAAACCGGCAACCCATGGAGGGTCTGAGCCTGATTAAACGCTGCCTTCCATCTTTGGTGGTACTGGACACGCTGTCTCCAGTCCAACAATCCTGTGCCCGCGATAGTTTAATGCGGTCATCTTCTCCATCTCGAAGCAGGAAGCTTGGATTCGGAGACCATCTTAGCGGAAGCATTGGTGTCCATGCGGTCGATGTGGCCGAGCCAGTGTACCCGACAGATTTTTGCCTTGCGAACTACATCCACATTCTGGTACAGCTTAGAGAGTTCACGGTTGTCTTCTTCTCTATTAATCCCTTCCTCGCAGACGGTACGGGACCATCGGACGTATAAATTTTCTTCCGAAGGCATCAAGATCCAGCTCTGCCACTTTGCTTATCGTTCAGTTCTCGGTTTCATGTATAGTGAACTCCCTCTTAAGTGGACGACCACGAGACTGGAGTTTTTTGTCCACATAAGAGAGCGTCCGCTTAAGAGGAAAACAACACAACCAATATCATATCTACCAGCCAGTATCTACATCTTTTCTGTTTAAGGGAATCGTCCATTTAAGAGGGTGTCCATTAAGACGAAGTTGAAAGAGCATGATTTTGAGCCCTTCAAGTCAGTAGCGTTGAGTCCAATTGTTTCCACAAACAGGCCAAGGGTGTTTCTAAGTCGGATCTCCACTCTGATGTCGTTTGTGAAACTCCTTTACAGCCTCGAAATTGTAACTTACTCCACTTCTCCATGTCATTCCCTGTCCATTCCGATATCCCTCAGCCTTAACTTCATCTTAGGCACCGAGAAAATCGTTTCAGAAATCAGCACTCCTGCCGAGATCAGGAATGGAGCTCGCTAAATCATCCAAACAAACATTTTTAAACCTGTGTTGATACAATCTTGTAGTCACACTTGTGTTTACCAAACAATGACCTATATTTCCAGCGTATTTTCAAGGCATTCCATCACCAAATAGTCTCTTAATCCTGTCCAGTTCCTCAAGTTCAGTGACACAAGAGGCATTGCCGAATTTTGCTTCCAAACAACCAACCACAGCACCTCAACAACAGAGCCGCACCTTATTACGCTTCTCCAATTCATCCCCTTTCCATTCTGATATCCCTCAACTCCAGGATCCTCCTAATTACCGAGAAAATCCTTTAACAAAACTCCGCGTCCATCAAATCCACTCCGTCGAAAAATCGCTTATTTTCAGCAAAAAAAGGCGCGTCGATTGTGATGCCATTTTACTGCATTTTTTCGTGCAAAATGTGTCAATTTCTGAAAAGTCGATTTTCTTTCTGTTTCAACCGAAATTTCGCCTCAAATGGATGGGGTTGAATGTGAAAGTGATAAACAAAGTGAACTCCATTAAAAATTTCATCCGGGATCCTGGAAATTATGAGAAAACTGCAATTTTCATTTTTCGTGACGTCACAGATGAGCTCAGTCAAATGGCTGAAAACTTGAGAGTGGCTGCATATCTGGCAATGCTTGCTTTGCGTGGAAGTTAAGAGAGGTGTTTCAGGAAACGTTTTTCATCATAAGACGAGAAAAATCGATGTAAAAAGCTGTTGCTTGAGTGCTTGAACAGTTTTGACACGTTTTCGGAGCAATTTTCGATTCAATTTAATGGTTTTGCGTTGAAATTCACTGTGGGATGTTTGTCTATGAAACGATGGTGTTGCCATGCGTGGGGTTTTGATGAATACATGTTTCCAATCAAGTTTTAAAACGCAACTCATCAGGAGTTGGCAGTGATTGGATTGTCTTTAAATTTTTGAGAGCACACCATCGGTACGATTATTGGTGACGGTTCCAGCTCTGGCTTAGGCTCCAGCTCCAGCTCCAGCTCCAGCTCTGGCTCTGGCTCTGGCTCTGGCTCTGGCTCTGGCTCTGGCTCTGGCTCTGGCTCTGGCTCTGGCTCTGGCTCTGGCTCTGGCTCTGGCTCTGGCTCTGGCTCTGGCTCTGGCTATGGCTCTGGCTCTGACTCACTCACTCACTCACTCACGCTCTGGGTCTGGGTCTGGCTATGGCTCCGGCTCTGGCTCTGGCTCTGGCTCTGGCCCTGGCTCTGGCTCTTGCTCTGGAAACTAAACTAAAACTAAAGCTCTGGTTCTGCCTTTGAATGTCTTTCATTCCACCTCCAAATCCATCAGTCGAGCTCTTATTCCCCCCATCTCAACAAAATTCTTCCCTTCACTTTGAATTCCCTAGAATTGCCTCCCATCGTCACAGTCACAGTCAATTCAATCTCAACTGTCAAAACAGTTCGAGTGTCTGAACGCCACCCTGTGGGTTGTCCACTGCTCGTGGGCCCGTCGTTGTCACTCGTCCGCCAACAAAATTCGAAGCCCGTCTACGTCTCACTTAAACCAGTCGTCACCCGCTGGCGATGCGTGAAACAGCCCATCAGATACCGAGATACACAAAATCCAATATCGCGTCCATCTCTTAACGCGCACGCTAACCGGTAAAACTATCCAGCATTATTTTTCTTCTTTATTGCCGACTGTCAAGCCATCAATAGCGCTAACAAATTATGAATAAATTATGAAATTCTCCGCTCGCATCCCGGAATGTATCTCTAATTCGGTTGGTGCCCTAAGCGAGGGAATTTATCAAAATTTTGTCTTGTGTCTCGCATCTTCTCCTCGTGTGTCGCCGAGCGGACGTCAATCAAATCAATCTCGCATCCGTACACCGATGCGATGGGAACGGTTTGGCTAACAACGGCGTCAGATACAAATGTATCTGTAATTAGCATAACATTAGCGCTAACCCACTGCGAACCAGAACGACGGCGCGCCGGTTGACATTCTGGCCGTGCTTTGACTAACCGGGGTCCTCACCCCGCCGCAAATCTGTGGCGATTTGAATTTCGAAACGACAACTCAATCTCGTGACGGCCGGCAAGCGGTTGGAAAACCAACCGTCGGCAGCAGCAGCGCCAGCAGCCGCGGCTCAAAGAAAATTGAACTTAATTGCCGTTTTGATGTGTGTTGCGACTTGCGGGCTTAGCTGGCGAACAAATTGAACAAATGCCGTATCTACGGGCATTCTTAGGTCGGGAAATTTATCGTGGCAACGCGGAGAGTGTAGGGTTTCAGGCATCATAAAATCAATAAATGATCTATGGTCGGTAACTCAAATTTGTCTAGTGCGCGTACTTGGTCGACTGCGGACTCGCACGCCATGGCAACTGGATGTGGGTTCGCGCACGTTCGGATGTGTCACATCGGAATGGATACACTTGTTTTACAAGCGAACAGCGAATTAGCGAGATACTACGTGTTATTGTTTCGATTGAAACCGAAATTGATACGTCGCGCCGGCGATAGTTTGCGTTTCGCGATTAAATGATATTTCCGAATGGTTTTCCGAGCTTAGTCAGGGAGATAGAGAATGGATCGGTGTGGATGGTGATTATCATCGGTTAGACACGTTTCGTTCTGAGAAGTGGGGCGTGAGTGGCAGTGGGTTTCCATGGAGATAGAGGCGACCCAAGGTTAGCTTGGGACAGGAAACCGTGGTAAGGCACGCAATTGATAACATCTCGCAAGAACACGCCTTCCACCTGAAACACACTCTCCAATGGGGGCCCCCTTCCGTTCATTTCCACCCGCCAGCGCCAGCACCGTACTCGTGACTCACATGGCGTCAGTGGCGGCAGTGTCATGCGCTTGTCATCGTCGTCTTCCCACATCGATTGTGTGTCGATTTCCATTAGAATTCGCTTATCCAACCCATTTTCGCGGTGGCCCTCAATTTTCTGGGTCATCAGCATGACTCAGACATCAGACGCCTTTGAAAGGAGACTACAAACAATAACAACAGCGACCACCACCCAGAACAGAACATTATTGCGAATTAGTGCGCTGGTGGCATTTTCAACACCACCCGTGCTGTGCTGACTGCAAAGATAGACCGCCACCGCCACCGCCACCGCCGCCGCCGCCGCCGCCACTTCAGTTTGTTGCCCTTGTTCCGTGATTAATGGTCTCGCTATTCGACGGAAGCATAAAGGGACGAGCACACGGACACGAGGCAGCGTCGAGGCATAACTCCCCCGTTTGAGTGTTGAAGACATCAGCGGTTTCGATAGCGCGCGCGCTGCTGCCACCCAAAAGAACAAGCCCGCCAAACGAGAAGTCAATCTCTCGGAACAACCGCGAAGCCAATTACACGGAATCGTATTTTTATCGCGCTCGATCGGGACGGTCGAGTTGTCGATATGTGCATACATAGGGCGTAGGGTTTGGCCACCGGTCGAGCCGAGGCAAGCGGTCAGCTATCGTTTGAGCCGCAATCAAAGGAACGTGCTTCGCGGGCTACTTGTGATCGAAGATCGCGCTGCGCTGCGCTACGCATGCAATCACCAAACCAACAAGCAACATAAACAGACGTCATGTGCCGGGCGTCCCAATCGAAAAACGCGAACATGGTGGCATCATGCAAACTCGCCTCGGAAGCATCAACAAATTAGCAGCACCCCCGGGTGATGTCGGGGCCCTCACCGCTTACCAGAGCCACCGGCACCGCCACCGCCATCGTCGTCGTCGTCGTCGTCGTCGATGTGACTTGGGCGATCAGAACAGAGGATTGGAGGAGGCTGTGTGTGCACTCGTCGAATGAGCTGAAGTGTGCAGGCGCGGGTGGAATCCGCTGATGGGGCAGCCCAAGTGGAGTTGTTTTGACTCGCTGGCAATTCGGAAGCTTAAACAAATACACAAGAAGTGCCACTTGTAGCTTCTGCTCTTGGTCCTTAACTGGCTGAGAGCGAGTGTGTTTATTTGTTCAGAGCTCTTTAAATGTTGTCACGGCTGCGGGGCTGTTTGCCGGATGAGTTGTGAGTGTTGACTGTGGCTGCTGTTTATGCCTTCCTGACCGTCGCAGACTTTTGCAATCTTATCAGTTTTGTCAATAGACTGGTTGAAGCGTGATTATGTCAATAAGCAGGCTTTGGTTTTCGTGGCGACTACTGCTTGAAGAGTTCAATTATTTAGGGAAGTTGTTTGAGGAGCTCTCGGAGAGAGATTTCACCTCAAGAACAATGGCTTTGCATTTTTTTTTCTTCAGAAAGAGTCTCAAATTTTATGACAAACGAGGTTCAGATTGTTTTTCATCTAGTTCTCACAGAAATCAAAACCACACTTGAGACCCCAATTCACCCCTTTGATTGCACAAAACAAGATCAGAGGCTTGACTCTCAAGGAAAACCGTGAAAGGGTTAAAATCGAACCAATTTTTGGGACATCTCTTCGCATTTTACCCTCAAACTGATCAGACGACTTCACAGGAAGCCCAATCAGCTGAAGTCGCAGGTAGAGACTTGACAAATGTCAGAGGTTGCCTTATTGTCTCTTCATTAGCTTGACCCTCCTCGTTAGGGTTCGTTGGGCACTCTAGGATTTATCGCCTTTAGTGTGATTGTGGGTCTTCCTGTTTAAGAGCGAAAGGAACAGCTTTCTCCTTGATAATCTGCGAAGATTTGTCCAATTCGGTTAACCCTTTAGAATTCGCAAGGGGAACAACATTTTGACGGTAGAGGGCAGTGTCTTTGGAAAGGGACACTAGTTGAAACTCAAAAACGCCATCTGTGTCTATGAGCCTGGCGTCCAAAATTAGGCAAAATTCAGGAGATAATGTGACCAAACACCTGACTTGGTAACCTGGTTTCTAGAATGACACTCAAAAGAGGACACAGCTCAGAAATGTCATCAGCTTCGACCGGAAATTGGTTCAACTAAGCATGAACATGCAGGATAATGGGTTTTATCTTGTAAATTAAATAAGCACTGAAACTGTGAGAACCAGGAGTAGAATACATAGGAACATCTTGGGAGCCTTGTAGGCCCAGGCCCACAGCTAGAGTTGAACTTAAGGCAGGGCAGTCGCAATTTAAGGTAGGAGGCAAGTTACAATTTAGTGGATCTGATCTGGTGAATCGATTTTCGTCAAACATGTGTATGGCTGTGTTAAACAATGTAAAAATTGCAAAATGAATTTATACAAATAAAATTGAATTGAAAAAAATTGAAAAAACAGTTGGGAGGAGGATGATCGAAGCATATACATAAAGCTGTAAAAAAGATCCTTATGCCCGAAGTCTGGTCCTTTTTGCGACCTCCTTAAAGATATCAGCGGTTCCGTTAGCTCGCTTCTGCGACAATACAGGAGCAAGTTAGACAAACAACTCGGTTTTTCCACAAGCGGATCCTTGGACAGTTTGCGTAGTTTTCGGAATCGACGAAAAGGGATCGGAAACACATAATTCGACCACTAATTGCGATCCGTCATTAAGGATTCTCCTTATCAGCAAAGTAGAGCGACAAACATTTGCTTCAACACCGTTTATGGGCAGAATTAAAAATTGGTATAACATTATTCATTCCTTAATTCGAAGTCGTTTGGATGTGGATAATCTAAAAATATTTTTAAAAATTTTCCAGCTTTGTATATGAAATACAGTCACCTCCTTCTATCTAATTTCGATATCCTGTCAAAATTCAACGACTTAGAGGAAGCTTACAGTAACCACCCTCGTCATCACTCGCTCTCTCATGCCTCCACAAACAGTGAAGCCTTAAAGTCACCTTGAAAGCCCGAGAGAACTCCCGGCACGTGCTTCACATCCCCTCAGCACCGAAAAACAGGTGTCGCCATAGTTACTCCACTCCGTGCCGAATCATCCATCCGGAAGATACACCCGTTCTCCCACTCACCAGCCGTTGTTTGGTGTGAACGTATTTTGGAAAAAAAAAAACAAAATTCCTCTCACAGTCCACCTGAAGAGGGCACGTGTCTCTGTGATTATTTTAATTAACAGGCCTACGTACCGCCCGTCAAAGAGATAGAGGTGAAACAAACCGGATTAGTAATGGTACGCATGTTTAAATCCCCCTGTGACCGATGCGCTGACGTTGATGATGCGCGTTCCTTCCACACCCTCTGCCTCTCTCACTGCCACAGTGCGAGTGTGCGTTGTCTTGTAATAATCATGAATTTAATTTGCCGTTATTATCCTTCTATTCTCCCCTCTAATTGAATTACTTCCGCCGCAGCATCACAAATCATATGTTTCGCCATAATTCCCTAGAGTAAACAAAGCATCGCTGGACCGGGGGTGGCTTTCTAAAAAACAAAAAAAACACACACACACCCCTACCCTACCCTTACCACCGGCAAAGTGTGTGTGGGGGGAGGAGGCTGTATGTAACACTTTAATAAATTCAATCATATCGCAGATAAAGTTGTTGTTTATCCGGTTTCAGGATCGAAATGGGGGCGCGCCACTCATACACACGTAGTCGGTCGGCCGTCACCCCCCTGATGTCATACAATCGCGCGTTTGCTGATATTTCATGTTTCATCCCCCGAAATATGTCTCCAGGGATCGAATTAACGCCTGGAAAGTGGCTTTTTATCACTTTCGATGTAATCCAGTGATTTGAAGCACGTCACCAGCAATCGAGTTGACTTGGGCGGCAGCGGCAGTGGTTCCCCACGGGTGGACTATCCATTCCAATTAGGATGCGTGCCGGATGTGTTTTGGTGAAAAATTGAATTTTTCGTTTGAGAGGGGTGATGTGGACATATGGACAAATTTAAGATGACAAGGGGTGGGTTCATTTTGAGGAGAGTTGCAGTCGATGTTCTTGCCAATTAAGAGGGAAAACATCTCAGAATGCAACGAACCGTTGCGGGCAGGGTCAAGCTAATGAAGAGACAATACGGAGCACCTTTGACATTTGTCAGGTATACTCTGCTGATTAGGCTTCCTGTGAAGTTCTTCGATCGGTTTGAGGGTGAAATTGAAAGAAATTTGCCAGAAAGTGGTTCGATTTTAACCCTTTGTCTGTTGATTAGAGGTTGTTGATCGTTTTTGAGGGAAAACTGGGAAGAAATGTTCGAAGAAATTAATCCTTTCAAGATTGAGGTGGAAAATCTGAGGGACCCAACAAGAAAGGGTTGGATTTTAACTCTTTCGCTCGTTAATCGTGAGGTTTGACATGAATTGTGTTGCTTCTGATTAAACAAACGAACAGATGTTGGGAGTCTCCCTCTCTCTTGGGATCATCGTCATGGGTTGATGGACTTGGTTGTGAAGTTCATCTTCAGGACCTGGAGAGTCCTCAATTCCGAGCCTGACAATGCAACAGAGTATGCATGAGTTTGAGACGATTTACACAATTGGGCAAGGACCTCATTGCACTTTTTGTACGAAATTGAAGAGATGAGTGCCTGGCAAGGTTTCTCAATTGAGTCCAATCTCCTTCACGTATGGGAGAGGCTTCTCGGTTGAGGTCTAGTTGGAGAAGCAGATCCAACACGAACTGAGGCACCTCGGAAGATGCCGAAAGTCCTTTGACAAGCCAGGAAACTTCTTACCCCCTTTTCCTTTAAATTCCTTCCAAAACTTCACCACATTTCCTCAATTCAATTGTTCCTTACGACTGTCAAGAGGAGATAGTTCACGATCAGCCATTGTTCTTGCTCACATCTCCGCACTCGACGCGATCATCATCTCCTCGCTTCATTCAAAAGAAACCGCACTGCGTTTCACTAAATAACCCATCATTCTCACTTCACATCTGACAGCTGAACAGAAACGAATGAGTACTGTCAAAAACCATAAACGGAACACATCCCACTCTTCTATCTGTCACATGAAAGAGCACCACTAGCTCAGCAGCTCTTCCTCTCCGTCATCTGCTGTCAAGCACCGGCATGCATGCCACAGCATCCTTAACCGAAACCTCTTGATGTCAAGCAAAATCAACTCGCTTTCCTTCCGATGAAAAACAACAAAAGCAAATCGCTGACCTCCGACAACCCAGCACCGATCTGTAAGCACTCGAAACTGAACAAAAAAAAAACGGTCCTTAAAGTGTAACTAATGCGATGGTTACATCGATGAAATCAAAGAGAACGCACCGCACGCCTTTAAATGCAACGCACTGCCCCTTCCACCCTCTTCCTCGCTCTCACTTGACACAGTTCACGCAAACAAGTGCGACGCGAAGACGAGGATGAAGCCCCAACCACAATTCAAGACAGATGACACACCATACAAGAGCATCCGTCATTACGTCTGTCAAATTCCGAATGTCTTGCATCACAGCCATTTGTCGGTATTTTGAACGAGTTTTCTTCGAAAACTTTCAGTCGAAAACGACTAAATCGAAATGAAACGTGTTTTGAAATGATTCTGTGTGGCTTTCCTGGGAAAATGTGAAAATCAGGAGAGTGCGCGTTCTCTTCGTTTTTTGCTTGTTTTTTTTCACCTTCTTCGTTCGGTTGTCAAATGTCAGTGAAGAGAAGTTTTTTTTTTTTTGCTTGTGACAGCTTGAGCTGAGTGACATTTCAGAATTAGTGTAACGGACACACCAATTAACAGAGTCGACTGACACAACGCTTTGATGTCTAAATTTGTCACAAGCTTTCCGCGCCGCTCTCTGTAATGGCTTTGCTGGGCGGTGGTGGGCCCCATTTAGACCGATCTTCGGTGGCTGTTGTGGCGTGTCCTCAAGGTGGTCTGCGGACGGAATTTGTGGGGACAGACTGGTGGTCTATCTCTCTCTCAGTTCTGTCAATGTGTCGTCGACATCGTGACAAATGACAGCTTAAATCCCGTTTAAGGCCTCGTTAATTAAATTATGACCAGATGCTCACGCTTCATTATTGATTTCGTTTCCGATTGCACGAGACGGAGAAACACCCAGCCAAGGACCAAGGGTGCCTGGTGGTGTGTCGGTGCGCAGCGCATACTCGTAAGTCCAAGCCACTCGGGAGGTCCGCGAGGATCAAATCGATCGTAAATCTTGGTGCGCGCTTCATTTCGCGCCAGCCTCTGGCTATCCCGGAGTTATTCGAACACTCCCGCGTTTAAGGCACGCTATTTCATCCCATTCGCCATTCTCATTATCGTCATCGTCGTCGTCGTCGTCGTCGTGCGTCGTTGTCGTTGCCGCAGCAGCAGTCGTAGCCGTTGTCGTCGATTGGGAGGACGATCGTTCGCCACCATAAGCTCCAGTCTGTCTGTAATGACAACGATGACGGCGGCCAAGATCGTTGTGTTGCCGGTGTCTGTTCCAGGCCTGGGCATGTTGGACACACTCGCACACACAGCCACACTCGAGAGATGAGGAAGAGAGCGAAGTCACGTCGATTGGTGTCGTCGGACATGACAACGACAACGCACACCTAACAGCACCACCAGAGCACCAGGGCACCAGAGATCCCCCAAGAGAGATTTAAGTCTTCCAGGCGGTCACCGCCGCCGGCCTCTGCCACCGCTGTTCGATCGTTGAATGTTCATCTTTAAGGGGGTCGCAAGGGTGGCGAGGGGATGCCAACATTTGTACAAATCTTTCGACATTTTATGTGCTGCTGACCAGGGAACAAGATAAAACATGGACAGTGTACACGCTATGTTGGCGCACACATAATATCGACGTTGTTGCATTCCAGCCGAGTGTACTGGTTCGGTGTGGTGCACTTGGAGATGAGCAGATGTCAAGGGAGGGTGCACAGATCGTATGTGATTGCGATCAGACGCGTCGGACGACGCTAAGGTAAGGTTGGGGTGATCTTCTATGGGAATGGATGGGAACAATTTTGAAATAGAATGGTGGACACTTTTGTGCGAAATTTGCTTCAAATCAAGGTTTGAATTGTTGAACTGGCTTCCATGCACTTCTCTAGATTTTGGGACTCACCCAGAGGTTAAAATTTGAGGGCGAAATATTTTCAATTGTGTTCGGGCAGCACTGATGTTTTTGTTTCAGAATCACGCGAGTGTTGACAGGTTGCCACTGACAGCTGGGTAAGCCAACGACAACAAATTTAGAACATCATTGACAATTGTACTCAAGAGTGACCGTGTAGCAACGATAGTTCTTCTAATTGTTATGTCTCAGCAGCTGTCAAAGTTACGAATGGCATCTAACTGTGAAAGTATTCAGGAATGTTTGCCATTTTTTTCTACATCGGCGGAATGTGTGAAAGGCGAAGGAGTCAACTCCAAAGATGATGTGTCGCTTTCCAACGAGGTGGACATTTTGAGCAGATGGAGCAAGCAGTTTTCGGAGCTGCACAATCTCGAGAGCACAATGGATGGGAGACCCGCAGTCTTGATTTGGGCGGAGAAAAGTAAACGGTGGAGGACGTCATTCATCATAAGGTGTTCGCTGCTCGGTCTAGAGCTCTAGTCCTGTCCTGGTGAATACAACCGAGCAGCGTTTCACTCTTAGAATGGCATTCGAGAAGGCTTGGGAATATGCCAAACGAAGGTTAACTCTAGAGTGTTCTGCAGGAGTATAGGATTGAAGGTCCTGTTTTGAGGGCCATGCATCCTATGTATATAAATACACATCGCCAAGGGTAAGTCTTGTCACCTCTCCTTTTCATTATTTGAATGGATTGGATTTTGCAGAGCAGCCGAGGCGAGAAATGTTTCACATTGTGAGAGCTGAGGTTAAGTCCGTGTTCTGACAGTTCTGACTGTAATCCGAAAGGCCGGGCTTATTGTCAAAACTGAGGTAGCGATTTTTAACTCAGTATTTGTTTCAACTCTCACCTATGGTCATGAGATTTGGGCTCTGACTGAATGAATAAGATCGCGATACTCCTGCTTAGTCGTAAATACTCGACGTGAATTTCGTCGTGAGGTCAGTCGTCATCATGACGTCGATTTATAGAAAAGCTTTAGCTTGTCTATACTCTTCTGAACCTTCAGCCAGCATTCAGATAGAGGTTAGTTCACTGTAGCGCCCAGAATCAGCGGCCATAGAGCTTATTTTGTTCTATAAGCACGGAGTCAGTTAACAGATGCAAATAACAGACGTTCCAAATTTAAAAAAAAGTCTAAATAGTAGAATGAAGCTGCATAATGAGCGAGACAACTAACCAGTCAGGAAGACTAGAGACAGCTCTTTGTAAAATTTCAACTTTTTTGTCAAAAAAATGTGACGGGTTAATGAATTCCCACCCAGTTGCGTTTGTCAGGGACATTTATTCACTTTCACCAGAACTGTTTTGAAACTCTCAAACTCTCAACGAGGGGTGTGATCACTTACCCCTTCACTTGACACAAAAATTCAAAGTCAATTATTCAGAAAATGTCACGTAAACTTTTTGACACAAATAATTTTTGACAAAAATTTGAAAAAAAACTCAAAATCAAAAATCTCTCAATTTCACTCTCCCATGTTTGGTCGAGGAATGTACCTGGATCACCTCCTAATCCAACAGGTGGAGGAGTAACCATCCACCCGGTGTATGCCAAATGTTCTCAAAGCCTTCACAGATGTTCTTCAACTCGTTTTCAAAACAAAACCAGAAGAGCTGTCCCTTGTTCAATGTCTAACAAAAGGTCGTAATGGATACACCTACTATCCACTCACCGTAACGCCTAAATGCAACCCTGAAAGTTACAAAACGCACTCTCTCCCTCGCTCTGGTCCCATTCACTCCTACCTTCGAAAAAAAAACAGAACAGAAACTAGTTCAAAACATGTAATCGATCTCTCGAAATCGTATTAAGTTTCCCACCAATCGACAAATGTGAATGGGATTTCGAAGTTGCAATGGAAAACTTCTTGCACCAGCTTCAGTACACATTTTTTTTTTATTTTCTTGGGCACATTTTTGTGGAAAAACCAGGAGAATCGTATTCAGTTCCCAACTTACGACGATGAGGGAAAAAAAATCATTAATTTCACGAATTTTCCATGTTAAGCGATGAAAAATTGCGCTTCACTCTTGAAATGCGATACTTTTTCGCTGCACTAGGAGAAGCCATACGTTCACACACACACACACTCAGGGGGCTGGGTGATGTCCCTTTCGTGGAGTGCGAGTTGCAAGTCTGCCATGGTACAAGAGCGAATGGGAAAAAAGGGAGCACCTAGTTGTGCAGAGGACTGTCAAAAGGTCGAGGGTAAACGGATGAACTATTGGCAAATTGCAATGACCTTTCCAACGAACGAGGATTTTTTATGTTTTCTTTAAATTTTTCTTTCCTGAAGGTCTTCCTGGAGGGAGGGTTGCGATTGTGGGAAAGTCTTGATTTTAATTAAGGAAATGATTGACCAAGGCAGATGTCTGAGGAGACGGAAAGTTAACCCTTTTTGCGTCAAATTTAACCCTTTTGTTGGTGGCAATTTTGTTTTCAAAAGTTTTTGGGAGAAAGGAAATGTTTCACAGATGTTCTTGGAAATCCTTGCAATTCCGACAAGCATGCTAACAACGACAATGTATATTTTTGAAACATTTTTAAGGGAAATTCTTGACACATATGGCTGGCGCTACACACGGTGGACCTGAAGATAGCTTCTGCTTTTGTTCTTTCACGACTGGAGGGGAACTGCCATTTGTCGCGGCGACTCGGAATCGCGAGGTTCGAAAATATTATTATCAGTGATTTGAGCGAGATGGCGCCGTGAATTATGAACGTTATTCGTATAGGGAACCGTATCCTGATCGTTTCCTGTCATAAACACCAGAAAAAAACGTAAAACGAGATAACAATGTATTGCACATCCGATCGTCGCGTTCCTACACAAACACATGATCGCCAGGCCAGTTCACCCTTCCTCAATAAAGATATGAGTGATAAGCGATCGCCAGTGCAAATGGAACAAGATAAATGTACCGTAGGATGAGTATTGTTATCAAACAAGGATGTTAGATAAGTTACGAGGATAAGCATGGACTCTGAAGATAGATTTGAAAGGGGACAGAATAAAGACCTAATTAAGTTATGTCTAGACAACCAAGATGTTAATCGATACAGTATACAGTTTGGAGCTTCAGTCCGGTGTGAACCTGGGCCTCAACCAACAAGCCTCTCCAATTAGCCTGATCTAAGGTTAGCTGTCTTTAGTTTTTGGTTTGGTCCACCTGGGTGCGCCACCTTAAAAGCGGGCTTCCTCTGTTGCATTTCCCCTCGGGTTCGGAGTCGAAGATTCATCGGGTCGGAGCTGAGTCGTCCATAAGCTCTTTATGGCGTCAGATCCAAGAGGACAAATCACACAGGCAGAACTTTTCTCACGAGGATACCGACCCGCAGGACTGTGATGATCACTGTCTTGTAAAAAGTCAGCATGTTCCTTCGAGAGACAGCTCTACTCTACTCAATTACCTCTTGAACAAATAGAAAAACCGGTTGCGTTTGATCTTGGACTTCGGGAAGATCGTGCTTCAGTTGTCGGCGTGTGAATCTTGCATGATCTGTTCTAAGATGATGGTGAAGAAGTCAAATGACAGCGCGTCGACTTGTCCAAATCCTTTTTTGACATTCAAGGTCTCGATGAGTTCGTTACAGACCTCAAAGGAGTGATCTCCATCGTCCTCCTGCATAGCTACTGGACATGATTACAATCTGGAATTTCTCAATGCTGCCTTGTACCTTGTCACTAGCTCCTGATCAGTCTGTTGTGTAATTCTTAGGCCATTCTAGGCCCATTCAAGAGCAGTCAACTCAACTCAGTCGAGTGATGAAGGTTCCTGGGCTTCCAGAAGGAATTTAATCATTCTGCCTGTAGCGTACCGCTGAAGAAGAGCTTCAGTCCATCAGTAAGGCGAATTAGACCTCCCCATTCTAGGTCAAGGTTTCACTAAACTCGTGGATTTTCCCTCTAGTTCTTTTTCAAATCCATTCTCCATTGACACAACCCCACAAACCCTTCATCCGCATTCCCTTCACTCAAGACATCTCCAATTTTCTGACTCCTCAATTGTCCTTCACTATCGTCCTTTATGCACATGCAGCGCATAAGCCTAATCGATGTCAAAATATTCACAAAAGCCCGCCATCAACAGACCCCACACACCAAACGTAGCCTGCTCCTCCTTCTCTTCGCGCCATTAATTCAGCCCAAAACATATTCATCCTGACGTCATTCTGTCAATTATCCTTGCAATTATATGGAAGGAGAGTAAAAATAAAAATATACCAAAAAAAGCTGCAAGCCTGCTTGAGGCAACAAAAAGATAGAAATGGGCGGATCAGATATCATCCCATCCCATCCCATTCAGCGCTCGTTGTACGCCATTCAGGTTGCCCATCGCTGAGTGCGATGAGAGAAAAAAGTGGAAAATCCAGTTGGCCTGTGCGTGTGTGTGAAAGACTTGTTTCCACACACACACCCAATCCCAGAGTACTCCATCCAGTCAATGAGTGAAAATCGAGTGAAGTCCAAACGAAATGTCGAGTGAAATGGGCTTCGAGGAGTCCTCCCGTGTGGGTGTGTGCGTGTCAAGGTGCATCACCTGCCAAAACCTCGCGTTTGCCTTGATTTTGAGTGAAGCCCATCGTACGGCTTCCACGGACAAACTTGGTGTCAATCAAATCTCAGAGAGAGAGAGAACGGGAGATACCAGCTCGTCCGTCCGTAAGTATGATTTCCTGTCACATTATGCACACTTCAGCGGATCAGTAGATTCTTCGTTGAAATGCCCGAGAATGTGGCTAGTGGCCGGGTTAGCAGCAATGAGCACTGACCAGATGCCATCTAGGGGATATCTTCAAAAGAACGCCAATTGGAGAGACAAAGGAAGTCGAGAGAAGGTAGCACAGCAACTTGAAAGAAACGCCAAAGCGAAGCGCTCGGGTGGGAGACAACGAAGTGAACATGGTTCGACACTAGTAGGACTTCATTGGCTGGCTTTGGGATGGATGGGAAGTGCTGTGCAGTGGAATTTATTTTTGGTTCCGTTGTTGGCTCTTTGATAAGCTTTAGCGAGCTGTCGGCTGTGTGCGGAGGGAAGCCAAAGCGGTTGAGTTCATGATGATGGCAGCTACCTTTGTGGTGGAAATCTTCTGAGCAGTGCTGTGTGCAGTGACATTTTGGATTGCAGTCAATTGTTTGGAGCTTGGTAGAAGATTGAAAAAGGAGTTCCTCAAATGTCAAAAATTTCCAAGAATCCTTAGGTAATTTATCTTATGGAATCAAAACTCGAATTGAAAAAGTTAACCTCTAGCCTAGTCTTTCATTTTTCGAAAATACTGTGTCCTCATTCATCGATTCAGTCTCTTCCATCCTTTGTCATTCGTGTATCGTCCTCTTTGTCCCATTTAACTGTAATCTCCATCGAATGAGCAATCCCCGAATTCACACGTTCACATCCCAAATTCCAGTAGCTCACTTTGACAATTCGACAGCCCACCGAAACACAAAAAAAAAAAAGAAAAAAAAAAACAAAACACACCAACAGACAGATCCTTTCCGACCTAAGCCCATCCTAGTGTACAGTACATGCTAGTACACAAATCAAAAATCTTTTATTCATCGGTTTGCCATTGTTGTCCCGGCAACGATCACGAGTATTCCGAGCTCTCTCTCTCTCTCTCTTCGCTTAGATACGGCCCCTCGTAGTTATTCTCAGTGCACGCATACCACTTGGCTGCCTGCTTAATTCACATTGCCAAAGCTGTACACAGCATGAAAGGCCGCAAAAAAAGAGGATGATTTCATGTAATTTGAGACCACAAAATGTGTGTTCCCCGTCGTCGTCATCATCATCATCATCATCATCCTCGTCGTCGTCGTCGTCCTCCTCGTCGTAGTCATCATGACCCAAACATCGTGGCAAGGACTCCGCAATGGTGGCTGTGCTGGATGCTGTCGTGCGCTCTATTGTTGTTCATTGAGCGTCATTTCTTTCGTTTCCATTTTTCTCTCTCACTCCCTCGAATTGGTCTGCGAGGGAATAAAGAGACCATCCAGAGTGGGTAACAATGGGATAACCCAACCGTTTGCCAGAAGCGAATTGCACTTTTCTTCATCGTCTCGGCGGCGGCAGCCCGGCCCATGTGAATGCATCCCGAATACGAGAGTGAGAGAGAGATCGTCAATTTCATCCATCCCATGTGGTTGGCTGTTGCTCATTTTGAGGGAAGCTAATGGACGTTAACACTAGTTATTTGTTGTGACCAGAGGGATGTGGTTTCGTGCAAGAGGAACGTTCACGGTCTCTATAAATGCTTCCATCAGCTCCAGTAGTATCCCCCTCAGAGGACAACGACTTGGACATCTCCGTCTCTTGTTCATCGTCCGATTCTCTGTGACCTTCGTGTGACAACAACAATCTAATTCCCCAATCGACTCCCATCCCCACGCCACGAGTCCTTCCGTTCAATAAAAGAGTTCATTCCTTCCACTCCACACACATCCGCCAAAAGCAATTTCGAAACAAAAACAAGGCAAAAACATTTGTTTCACTTTCGGAAAGTAATGAGTTCACGGATCCTCTTACACATCCACGAGCCGCCTCAGCACAGCAGAGCAGTCCCATCAGGACCATCACAACATCGCATCAACGCCGTACCCGTACCCATGCCAACTGCCTAATTGAATTGAAAACGAACTTTCGCTCCCCCATCGCGCTGCTGCTCCTCTTCTCATTCAATTTTGTACTCGACATCGTTGCAAGGCAATCCCCCGGACCGAGTGGAGCGCTCGTTGCCTGGGTTGCCGTTTTTGATTGCAAGCCTCGCACACTGTGAAACCCGAGATCCTTTTTTGCGAAACAAACAACAAACAATGCTGACAGCCCTTAGCATCCAATTCGCATACAGGTACGAGTGCTGCCTGCAATTCACCACGCCAACAAGGATTATCCTTCGAGTGAATTCCTCTTCTTCCTCGTCCTTTCAGCCGCATCGTCTGTTGTTGACTGTGCTTTCCACGCAGTCGTTTGTTTTTCGATAATGAATTCGAAAACAAACTCTCCGGGGTTGTGCAGCACCCGCAGTTTTTCTCCAATCGACCGACGATCTAAGCTGAGGCCCTGATGGATGCGCGACTGTCAATCACATGAATGAATGTGACCCAGAAATGCGAAGAAATCTCTGTGGCCAGCCCATGTCATCGTGGATAACACCGAAACGCCATTAGGATGATCCTCAACTGTCTCGCTGACAGATTCGCACAAAAGGTGAGACCCACACCAGCAACGGTAGCACCGGCGGCGCATGATCCCTCTTCTGGCTGAATGAGCTGAGCTGAGAGACTCTCCGGACTGGACTGTGGTTTTTTGCTGTCGACCCGGCGAGTGCATAATCCTGAAAAAGGACAAAGGAACGATGTGAAGCTGAGGAGTCAAGGATGATGCACACTCAGCGGGAGTGCAACGCCACAGCGCGCCGGTGAAACCGAAATGAACAACTGCTTGATGTGCGGGCGGTCTGGAAAATTGTGCAACCAATTGGGAGGAGATCCTTAATCCTTCGAAATTTGTTGGTTGTTTCTTCAAAGTAAACAATGGATTGGAGACCACATCGGATGCAGGCAGCATGTGAGACTGATATGCTGGTACGATGACCACAATATGTTTGGCGGTTTGAAAGGGTTTCGGAGAACTGAGTGTTTATCGCGTGTCTTCTTCGTCCACCTGGTCGCGGATGAAATGGAAAGTTTGTGATCTGCTGGACGTTCCGAAGACTCGCTGGAGAATGACTGAGAAGAAGCGATCGTCTTGAGTGGATGGTGCGGCAGATGTCTGGGGAACTCTCTGGAGAACGTCCTCATTCTGATTTTGTAAGGACGTTGGGTAAGAGGAAGCCATCAGCTTGAGAGGGTGATCTGGCAGATTCAATGGAGAACGTCCTGATTCCTGTTTTGTAAAGATGTTGGCTGAGTGAAGGAATCGAATGGTTGATTCGATGTTTCAGCTGCAAAAGAGTCCTGCTTGCCTATCTCTGCCTACCCTCTCTGTCTCTGACTCTGTCTTTCTCTGCTCACAGACTCCGTGCTTCCGCAGTCTGTGTCACATCATGCATCAACTTACTCCAAACCCCATCCATTGCGTCCCTTCCTCGTGTCCCTCTCAAACCTGTTGTGTCCTTCCACCGTCAGGCGTTAATCTTCCCAAAACATTCTAAGCACTTTCCTCGCCATGAGCATTAACGTAAGCTCCCGCGCCACAAAAGGTTGCACTCTTCAAAGCCCTTAAGTCCCAGATCAGACTGTAAACACTCGCACGTGCATGCGCACAACAAGACAAGACCTCTCTGTCCAAGCGGGTTCACAGACAGACACTTCGTGTTCGGAAGCACCGAACCTGTGTCCCTGCCGAGTCCTTTTTCAGGATTAACTACCATCCTCCTCGAGGCTCTATCTTAATCCGGATTTTTCAACGCTTCCAATCAAAAACAGACAAGACTGTCCACTGTCTGGAGGATCTGCAGCGAGGAGTATACCACTTGAACATCCGCTTAGAAGCCAGAGTCAAGCCGGGATTTTCGTAAACAGAGCGTCTGTATGACTGTGTGTGTGTTTTATCGGAATGTGACATCAATTCCTCACAAAAGAACATCTCCCTGAATGGAGGACGACCCTCCAGGTACCATCATCATTCCGTGATGGATTGCGACCTAATTTGTCGCATGATCGAAGGCAAATCGTTCGGTGATTATGTGATTAGGAAGGACACTCTGACATTCCTGAAATGCAGAAAGGAGAGGGCCTCGGATGACATTCCTGTTGGGTTTCGAATGACATGGCGATGGGTATCTTTGTGTTTCGGGCTGAGGATGCACTCGAAATCTGATTGCGAGCTCGATAAAAATCCATTAGTTGCACTTCCACTTTGCGAAAATGTTGCACCTTTTTCTGCAAAAAAATTAGGGCTTGCTAAGGTTCGTTAGATGGATTGAGAGAGGGCATTCGATTTGATCTGGTGATATGGACAAATTGGCTGAGAGACCTCGTCAGTCCGATTGAGTTTACTAAATTCTCTTGATTAGTTTCATCAATTGCCAGTAGTCTCTGTGGCACTGTCTCGACACGGTTACAAACAATTTCTCACACACACACCTCACCATCACCCCTCGCAGCAAGTCTCGCACCTTTCCTGTACCAGATGTCTGAAAATTTGAAAAGACGTGAAAGGGTTAAAATTGATTCCTTTCTTGTGGGTTTTCTTCAAAAATGTTCCTCAGAATGAGCAGGGGTTTCGAAGAGCTAGGTAGTCAATTGAGCGTAGTTTCCTTCGTGATGAATGTCTGTGGTTGTCTCATTGTTTCTTCATTAGGTTAACCCTTCTTGGCGTGGTTCATTGCATCTGGAGATGAGTCTATTCTCTCGGAACTGCAAGGGCCGCTGTGCATTTATCATCCCGCAGTTGTGCTCTACACAGAGGCTTGGACAAACGGGTGAGGAAGTGAGTGTTCTGTTGGCGTTGAGGGGAGCTGGAGGAGATGATTCAATCACGAGGTGTACCCACGACATGAATCTAGCCCAGCGTCTAAAGATCTAAGCCGATGGTAACTGGGCGAATTAAAATTAAGGCACGAGGAACTTGGCTTGGTCTGAAACTGTGTTACAACGCATCGAAGGTCCCCAAGGGTGAAATGGTGTACATAAGAGGGACGCGATCTACTGTAGGCAGTTAGCCAAAGGTCACAAAAAAGCTTGTCCGTTGATTTCCAGATCTTCCCCAGACTGCAGCGCCACACACAGGAGAAGGAGAACGCCTCTTCTAAGGAGCACACAATCGTCGTTAACCTTGAACAAGCATCAAACCACGAGATAAGTTCCAAAACCTTTTTTGGTTCCAGTGCTGTGTGTTTGACTGTTCCTGAGACCCAACCAAGTTCCACTCCTGAGGAAAAGCTGCATTCTCATTTCAATTGTGCGCTTTTAAGTTGTTACAAAATCTTGGAGTTTTTCCTACCTTTCGCAGATGGACCGTTTCCCTTGACAGGAAGAGCTGACTGTCTGTCAAATGCAGTAAAAAGAGGTGGTGGTTGGGGATCAACTTCTTCCAACAAAACCAAACACTTCCTCTTCCGATCTAACCAATGGCTAGCTAATTACTCTAACTTAGATTACACTCATTAAAAGGGAGTTTCGTCCGATATTGAGTTCAGTTCAACATTTAGCTGGAGTATGGCATTCAGAGCCAACAGATGACAACTATCTCAGTTGGGACTCACATAGTTCCTAAATGGAACCATTGTGCTATCACTTCCTGGTAATTTTTACATAGCTTAAGAGCTAGCCGAAAGACCAACCAAAACCTAAGTAGTACGTGCTGGTGCCTTAGTGGTCTATCTTTACATAATCTACTCGATTGCTGGTTTATAGCCAATTTGTTTTCTTAATGAATTTTGCTGTGTCCAGAATGAATGTAATCTTGATAACTGACATTTCTTCTAGGCTTTTCGGATTTGTCTTATATTTTACAGAACCTACGACAAGGCAATCGATTGTTACAATTTACAGGTATTGAAGGAGTATGCCTGCCTAGGGGACTCGTGGACGGGCCACGTCTTAGTGTAAGCCTACGGCAGATTAGCCCCTGTCGTCGCTGTTAATGTTGTTCGTTTAAAATACTTGAGTCAAAACTTCGGACTGGAAGGACCAAAATCATATCAAACTGAAGCTGGATTATAAGCAGTGTAACAAGCTGATCCTTAGTGCTTTTGCAATCTGTGTTGGATATTTGAAATTCTTTGAAAAGCTACCATATGTTGACTGGCCCTATCCAGTGCTTGAAACACACATGCTCCAATTCATTGTGCATTCGAATCTGAGCCATGAGAATGAGGTTTGAGAATGAAAGGAACACCAAGTCGCTGGTGCGATCACTAACACAAGACAAACGACTGGATGGCGTATTTGGTAGAGTGCCTGCCCTTGGTTAGCGGGGTCCTCGGTTCGAATCCCAGTGAAAGCAAAGTTTATACGCTTTTATCTGGTTTTCAAATCTGGTCCAGTCACCATTTGCCGTTAAAATCAAATTAACGACACTATCACTGGAGTAGTCAATCAATGGTAGTAGTCTGACTATGTATGGGTATCAGAATGGACCAATATGGTCTAAGTGTGCTGGTGAACTCACTTGCAGCAGCCCCACTACCTAACCTAACCTAAAACAACACGACTTGGTCTAAATGAAAGGAAGTTTCGTTCTCGTGATCGATAAGGATGGAAGACAGTTCAAGCTTCGACGCACATACCCTCCATTTGGCTATGACCTGAAAAAAAAATGAGGTTATGTTGTCCAGTTGCAATGATTTATCCTATTTCGTTCCTGCTGGACCCACCGTGGGGGGAAATAAGTACGTTTTCTGAAAATGTTTTGAGGATGTCATTTTTGTCTTTGAAAGATATGCCAGAAGGTACTTCATCTCCTATCGATGAACAATGCAAACACCGCATTCTCTAAGAGTCACCCAATCCGCACCAAATTCCATGACCCATCCATCTTCAGTGTTTCTTGTGTGCACGTCCCAGAAGCACACTTGTCAAGTGTTCCATTCATCAGCAATCACATGCCATAACGCGCACAAGTATCTCATAATCCGCTCTCATAAGCCTTCTATCTCAGATGACGACGACGCTGACGATGACGAGTGTGGTAATATAAACATTCATCAGCAATCGCTAAGGGTGAAGAGAGTAGTCATTTCATCTAGACGAAAGAACCAGTAGTGCCTTCGTGCGCCCAGCTCGAAGCCGTTCCGCCGATGCGATGATCGCAATCAAAATCTCGCTTGCACCTTGACTGTGCCTGCAGAGTGGCGGCTTCAAGAGTCTCCTGGAGAACGAACAGAAGTGTCTATTGTTGTTGAAGTATGAAAGGTGTGCGTTGCAGTGCTCTTCATCGTGATTCTGAGTGACTTCCTGTGCGGGGGAATAATGGATAATATGCATCATTCTGAGGCTCGCCTTTGGGAATGGGAATTCCACAAGTAGTCACGAATGAGGTTCTCATCTGACAAGAAGCCTGGGAAGGTGAACGACGCGGCGGCACTGTGTTGCAGTTTAAATGGGCGATCTTATCTGCGAGCGACGAACAATGGGGGGATTTATTGAAACGATGAGAGGAGGTATTTTGCAGGTTTTCAATAGATTCTTCGTCGTCAGGCGCTTGCACTTCAATTTTGTCTTGTTGTGGAACCATGCACGAATAGAGAGAGAGAGAGAGAGTTTGGTAGGGATAGATTTGTCACTTGTTGCGAGAGATCGATGAGAAATGGTTTTAAAATCTTTGGGTGACGAATAAGATGGCTGCTAGGAGAACTGCTTTCACTACACAAGTCTTGTTGTGTGAAGTAGACCACCAGGTGAAGACTTTCTACCTTAGGGAGTCCAATACTTCTTTAAAACAAAGATGCATGGAGCTCTGGACATTTTTAGACATCTCTGCTACAGTTTCCTGTTTGAGATCCTTGCTAATGACTAATGATACACTTTTCATGAATAATTGTGAGTCAAAATGTAATTTCGAAACAAATCAGACATTTCTGAACACAATTTCATTGATCTGCCACTTTGACATAACCAAAAACGAAGGAAGTCAAACTGACAGAGAAGTACATGAGTAAATAAAGTTATTAATTAGACAAACCTTGTAGTAATCCAGCGTTGAAAAGTTGTTGTAGCAGGGTACATTATACAACATATTACACCTGTCACCGAACACCTCCTCCGTTACGTCAATTTTGACTATTCAATCGAAACTTCAAATCGCTACAAAATTCCCTATTCAGTCTGCCCTTCAGTCTGCGCACTAGTCTTCAGTCTGCGCACTAGTCGTGCGTTAATTATTTCAAGACGTCACTTCTCTTTGGAACCGCCCTTCAAGATCACACTGTGAAACTTAAGGCACTTGTCAGCATTTCTTTTGCACAATTTCAATGTGAATCCTTGCGCAGATCAACTCCACTTTACCGACGGCAAATCACAATCAAGAATGAAACTCACTCACTGACTCACTTGCGAATTCCTTTCAAAAAAATAACAGAAAAAGAAACACACAAATTAAATATCCGAGTTCACATTACGTAACGCAAACTTCCGAAACAGAGAAGCGGAAGAAGAGTAACGCGAAATGAACAGCAAAACGCACACCAGACAGCGACGCGAACTCTGAGCCTGATTACGTCAAACAACAAATGACCCACATTGACACTTACTTCACTCGGGAATGCTGTGCGCTGTCAGAGGAGTTTTGAAAAACGATCCCTATTTTGAAATGCAGCACTCAATTTGTCAGGCCTCCGATCGACAGACTGCAGCGGTGACGGTGGCAATGGCGATGGCGATGCCAGCGACGGCAACGGGGAGCGTGTCATCAATTAATTCCCGTTCCGTTCAAGGAACAAGTGTGTCATCATTGCTCTTGGTGTCGTTGCCGTTGTTGATGTTGTTTGTGGTCGTTTAATGCGTCCGCTGTTTTTTATTTTTTTTTTTTTTTTTGTATTTTGATTAATTTAACTAAATACTGTCGACATGCATAACGATTAAAAGAGCGACAGACAGCGAAAAACCCGTCGCTGGATGAACGTCCTCGGGGATGAATTAATCATCGGAAGGGTAGAGCAGCAGCATCAGAGTCCACCACACACACCGGACAGCGGAACAAACGCGAAACAATTGAGCACACAGACGGCGGCGACAGCGGAAACTATCGCGGATACTTTACATGCGAGCCTGACAAGCCGGGTCAATGCTGCTGCTAGCTGCTTTCTGTGGTCAGCGATCGAGACGCACAGAGGGAGAAGGAGCGAGTGAGGGATAGAGGATGCCCCCCTAGAGTCTAAGGTGTGAAAGCAAAGCGTACGCACTGAACGATTGAGTGAGTGTCTACTGTCTAGCGCCGACGACGAGTGTACCTCAAGCTTTGGCCGATGACAATGATCTTGTGTGATTGCGGCGCGGCGTATCCTGCCTTTGTTGGTGCGCCTTACTGGTGTGTCGTTAGGGCGTTGAAGTTTGCCTGCCAAAGCAATCCACACACACGCTCTCACGGCGTGTACGTGCATATCTATGAGATGTGCACAAGGGGGATACGTATCGTTGCGTTGGCCGTTTGAGTGAAGGGAGTGATACCACCACAGACAGAAGTGTATGCTTCCATTCATGAAAGCGTGACTAACGGTGTGTGTGTGTGTGTGGACGGCAATTTGCGCATTAGTGGTGGGTTTTATGTTTGCTCACGATGTAGGTGGTGGGAGTACACCCGTGTTGGGTGGGATTGTGGCCAGGTTTTCTCGGAAAAATGGAAAAATGTTCGAGTCTTTCTTTTTGGCCTTCGTGGAAGGATGAGATGTTTTGAGTTTGAATCGATGGTGAGTTGATGAGTGGGATGGAGTGGGGAATGCCTTGGATTCTAGGGCATTTTGTGCTCTTCTTCGGTTGCGAAGGGCATGTTATCAGTTCTGTCTGGGGCATGCGATGGGGATCCTTGAATAAATGCCACAGCGCCTTTACACACTCGCTTCTTCCTCTAAGGTCTGACCCGCCTGAGACTCAAAGAACAAGATCCTCGAGTTGACATGATCCCAGTGATCGATCATTATCGTGTGACTTGTGCTACGTTGGAGCCATAACCCTTTTCCAAGACTCTCCCTTCAAGAGGCCCACTTGAATCTAGGCTCACTTGGCATCCTTTCCTTTCTCAAAGGACAACTCTAGTTCGGTCTGTCGGTACCCCGTCGTACCTTCATACTTCTCAGTACAGTGCCCAGTTCCATCGAAAACGCTTTGAATCTCAACGCAATCCTAGTCGTTTCCTTGAATTCCTTCCTCGTGGTAATAATGTGCCCATTTTCAGCTGATTGATCTCTCTCTCTCTCCCTGCCTCTCTTTCTCTGGCCTTCGCTGAACCTGCCTAATTCGTTCATCGTCCACCGAATCAATCGACCGAAACAGTCGCGTTTTTTTTTCCCTCAGTCCATTCCCCATCGATTCTGGTAAAATCCTCCTTCGCGCTTCCTTCCCAAAAATATCAAGAAACAAAAAATCAACGACGACCCAGACGATGACAACAAAAAATTGCTAAATTAGCCAAGAAAATCACTGACTGCTTCAACAAGGATGCATACCTCGTTCGGGGCACATTCGCACAGCGCTCGCCTCGCCTTCTGACCCTTTTGGCCCTTCTGCCAGGGGATGTGTCCACTTTATGCGCTGACGCCGTGCCGTTGGTATGCCAGCTTGATGCTGTTGTGCTTACGAATTATGAATGTTGTGTGCGGTGATGTCTCGCCATCGTCATCGTCTGAGGACGAACCCATATTGATGCCAGGGCCATTAATTGCTCCCTTCTTGGACCCGGTTCAATCAACCATATACACCAGTGGAGGGACAGGACACGTTGTCGTCCTCGCTTTGCGTCCACCAAAATGTTTTTTCTACGGCAAACCGTTAGGCGAAGGCATTAGTTTTCCTTGACTTCACCCGTCAGCTGAGGTTAGAGTCTGTGGCTCTCTGACAGGCGAATAGACTGGAAGCGATGTCATGGTTCGCACTTAATTATGCCCTAGGATGGCAACTCTGCACTCGGCATACCTCGAGTGAAGTCATCCCTACTCCCTGGCGGACATACCTACAACAATGTATTGTCACCAGCATCGGCAGGCACTCCTGCAACGCAACCGTAGTAAGTAGCTTAGCTCGCTAGGTGGTCGCCGGGTATCTCGACCAAATGAGACGAAAATCCGTCATCTTTGGTTAGTGACATCGATCGATTCTCGTAACTCGTCCAACATGGGTACGGTCCGTGTTCCCTGCAGTCAATGCCACTCACTCCAGATTGCCGCCGTCGCTAGCGCTGCCGCCGCTGTTGCAGCTCATTTGGACTCAATGTCGGTCGGCTTCATCACGAGATGTGGAAGAGACCACCGTCGCCGCACCGCCTCGTCGTCCACACCGGCAGACAAGGTGAGCAGCATTTTAAGATCCAACATAATGCCAAGGAATCCACTTATGCAAGTGCTCCACTCCTCCCATGCCAGTGCCTGACGACGACCACGACGACGGGGACAACGACGGCAAGTCCAACGACAGCAGTGTGCAAGGCGAGGACACTCAACGCAGTTCGATTCATCTCGTGGTCGAGTTTATGAATGGAAAAGTCCATGTTTCCGGATGTGTGCATGTGTGTCCGGGGAGCTCAATCGGATTTTGAGTCTGTAAGACTCTTGAACTTTGGTTTCACCGGACGCCAGTGAAATGGCTTTCCGAGGAAGGTGCTGCTTATGAGTGTGTGTGGGAGGGTGTATCCTTTGGGGTTTCATTGCGCAGGCTTATGCCCCGTTTGCCAGTGGGGAAATGACATCCAATCCAAGGCAGAGTATCCACCCACAGACTACACACAAGGATACGTCAGCGTCAAGAGATGGGTCCTTTGTGTATGCCGGGGAAATTCAAAATGGCTGAGCAAATATTTCTAGTTTGGGTGTGCCCGAGTCGTTCTGCACGTGCACTAGTGGCTTCGTGAGGGCGAGTGTATGTGTGCTTAGGAAACGTTGCGCTTGGGGAGTTCGTTCGTCGTTCTTTCCTAGAAGTAAAGTTTGACTGGAGGAGACTGTGGCAGCATTTCACTTTTCATTTCAAACAATGTTTTTTTTTGTTCCAACGAGCTGACCCGATTATGTATGCAAATGTCCCACTGTAGCTGTGGTCTAGATATGGGTGGATTGGGGGACTTTAAAGGGACCTTAAAGGTGCTTTTTTCAATCATCCTCCTCTTCTCTCCCTCCCCCCATTCATCTCACAGAGTTTACAGATTAACTCAAAAAAGAACAAGGTCCCCCTAGACAACCCTTCGGTACATCAAATTTCTTCAAAATTAAACCACATCATGCAGTTCTCGTTCGCCGCTCGTCTTTCCATTCAATTGATCTCCTTCTCCTCACCTCAGTCGCATCCCCAAAGCCACAGAGCACACTAGTTGCCATCTTTGAGGTTTCCACTTTTTGTGACTACATTTGTGCCAATGCAGCATACCGATCTTCATTCTTTTTTCGATGACATGCACATCTCGTCGCCTAGCTGCTGCAGAGACACGCCAAAGAAGCCAGTAGAAATCATCACAGTCACGCGAATGTCATCTCACAGATCTAAGATTACCGTTTGTGATCTAGAAACCGCAGATTCAGCAAGCGTGTCAACCTGAGATTCCAAAACTGCAAACTTTTTCCATTCGAATGACTGTCACAGGCTTTAGTTTAGCTCGCTTCTCGGACGCAACTTGGATAAGTAGCACATTGTTGGTGGCGGTGGTGGTGACGGTGACGCTGATGGTAGTGGTGGTTAAATGGAGGTGCCTGGTGTCGCCTTCAGTATGCGTTGGATACCGTTTGCCTCTACGGTACAGTGATTTACATCCGCAAACATACAGGGGGGTGGGAGGTTCTATGCATCTCAATTCATATCGGTCTCTCTCTCTCTCACTCGGACTCCCTCACACGATCCAAATGTCGAGCGATGGTGAAATACTGAAATCCAATCGTAGAATGTCATCTCCTTGCCGTCTCATCTTGCCATCAACTGTCACTCGATTTACTTGCGTCTAGCTTCCCAGCTTTTGGTCTGTGTGTTTGTGAATGCATTTGCGGTTTAGCGAAGCGTTGCCATCGAAGGGCTGCAATTTTTTTTCATTTTTTTTTATCGCCGCTCGAAGGTAGTCAACGGAAAGTCTCTGGTGGGGAAATTTGATATGAATTGGTGGCTTACAAAAAAAAATGAAGAAAAAACTAGATTAAACTGTTATGTGATGCAAAGAGGATGCAGACGAAGAGAGAGGCAAGATTTGAATTGAGCTATATCTTGGGTGGGTCTGGCTTTGATTTAGATTTCTTTTTCCATCCATTTGTTTGAAGAAGGAATGTAAGAGAATTCCAGAGGCAACAGGACATCTGAACACAGCCTTGGTGATGTTGATGAATAGGCTTTCTTCGAAGAATTGTGTTAGGGACTTGTGTTAGGAAATACAAAGTTGGGGGATGGTTGAATAATTCACAATACGGGGCTAGAGACACATCAGGAATTATTCAAAGAAGTACTTAATCAAATGTTGCACCAGAGTAAAATTGTGGACACAATATCTGAACACACCCACTACGAAGTTTAGTGGAATGAGGTTTGTTCGCAAAACTAAACTTGAACGACGCTTCTCGGTTTGTTCGACTTATTCTGTTTGAGGGAAATGTCGTTTAGCCCAGGGTGAGAACACAACGCAAGAACTGAGTACACCCTTGGGAAGATTATAAAGTGATGGCTTCTGAGAGTAAAGGACGATGGTAATGGACGTACAAAGATTTAAGGTTGTGTCAAAAGTTTTGACTCAAATCCAAAGGAAAGCTTGCCAAAAGCATCGTCGGTGTCTGGGAACTTGCGCAAAGCTCAAATGTTTACTTTGACATAAGGAGGGCCAATAATTCACAATTTTTTTCAGGACTCACAAGTGTTCTTAGACTGGGTGATACTCATGCTTTTTTCGACGCCCAGCTGTAAGTCCCTCCTGACGGTTCCAAAATTGGAAAAAGCGGAATTTTTTTGACCAGCTGTTTATGTGTTGGTGTATTACAATGTTGCTAAATGCATGAAGAGATGAGATGCAGTAAAAGAAGAACTAGCCCATTACTTGTGGATCGTCCACTAAATCTGCTCTATGAGCTCAAATCGTTGGTCTAAAGGAGTCGCCACAGTAGACCCTAGCAAGCAATGAAATCAATACTCCACAATCACAATTGACTTCCTATCAAAGCGTGTCATCAAAGCAAATTGATTCCGATACCAGAGCTTGCTTGCCACACACTCCGTCGACATTCAGTCCCATACCCAGCTGTGGCACCTTCAACTCGCATAAACTCCCACAACTCCAACAATACCCGTAAATTTGCATTTGATTAGTCCCCAGCTCTTCCTCATCGCATCATGCAATTTACGCAAACTATCTGCTAAGGACATTAGGAACGCCCTACCCCACGGAGCTGTTCGTCCGTACGGCAAATGCACGGCTAAAATAAAACCCAAATAATACGACCAAGACTAGACCATAATCATGGCAACTCAATCTAGCCTTAACTACTCACAGCACCAGCACCGGCGCAAGAACCACCACCAGACGATTCCTGGAAATCCGTCCGCCCCATAACACACATCATAAAATATATACTCGTACATAATTAAATTACCAAACCATAACAATAATTCTATTTCTCACAATAAAAGGTCAATGGAAACACACAAGACTGTGTGCGCCTAAGGAGAGGATGATGACGACGACGACGAGAACGATGACGGCCAAGACGACAACGACGACGATGAAACAGTGAACGAACACAGAGACAGAGACAGAGAAACACAAACAAATGAAGGCCCCAAAAAGGGGCCTGAAATCGTTACAATCAATTAACAAGGCAAAGATTTAACGATATAACCAAAAGGCCATTATATCGCACCACGAGTTCACATTTATTACGGGTGACAATTCGGGCCGAGGAGGAGGCCAACCAACATCATCCAACTATCCAGCCGACCGAGCACATTCAGCCAGAGTTTAGTTCACCTGGTTGGTGGCGACGACACCGCCGCCGCCGCCGCCGACGGCCGAATGGCCCATGCTCCAAGTAAACAGTCACAGAAAAACAGAAGAGTGATAATAATAATGATAATCACTTTACGTTTCACAATAAAAAAAAAAAAACAAAAAAAAACAACGAGAAAAGACAAAACAATAAAGATCCTGACAAGGAGGCGATTGTGGCTGGTGGCTGGTGATGGCGAAGGTGGAGAAGGCGGAGGAGAACAAGACATTATCATCGCACAACACATGTCGACGACGATGACCAACGACGACGATGATCACGAGAACGACAACGGCAACGACAACGACAGCGACGAGCAACGATCGGGTCAGTCGGAGACGTTGTCGCTGTGAAGGTTCTCCCCCTCATCGATGGTTGGAGGAGAAGTGTTTTGGTCGCGCGCTTATCTTATCGTAGCGAGATCTTAAACGCTTAAGAAGGAATGCCACCTCAGAGAGTTCGAGATACAGCAAGTATCTTGCCGCAGTGGCCATCATTGACAAGTATTGTAATTTTTTATGCTCACAAACAGGGCACTAAATCGCTGTTGAAATGGCACGCAAAATCCCTATTAGGGATCACGATTGAAGATGGCCAACGGCACCAGCGCAGTTGTGGCTATTCATTGGATCGACGATGATATGCACGCGGAGATTTGTCACTTTGTCTTCACGATTAATTCGAAGGCCATGGTGGAGGTGAACACATTTTTGAAGAGTTGGATGGATGACTCGCGCTTGCGGGACTCTTCTGAAGGACTAACCTAACCCACCTAACCCAGGTCAACTCAAGTGGAGCAAGACATCTGCCAGTCAGATGCACGCGTCGAGAGGACCTTTCGGGGGACTGGTTGAGTTTGTTGTTTTAAGGACAATCTGGTTTAAAGAAGTTTCGGAGAATCGCGAACTCCTCACTGTTCTTTGAGTACAGAGTTAGAAGCTGCAGCCACAACTCAGTGAGGAGCTGAAGGAACAAGGAAGGATTCACTGCTCCTTGATCCCAGAATAAGAAGCTGAAGGTACATGGAACGGTTCACTGGTCCTTGACACAGACGTAAGGAGCAGAAGGAACAAGGAACGATTCACTGGTCCTTGATCACAGAGTAAGGAACAGAAGGAACAAGGAACGATTCACTGGGCCCTGGCACAGTGTAAGGAGTTGAAGGTACCAGAAACGACGCTCCAGGATGTGCCTCGATTTCTGGCATGGGTTCCGTGGGGAAAACCGGAGTTGAAAAACATTGTAACCGACCCTATTGACAGCCAATAAAGGCGCAACAATTATGGACGAAAGGAGACTTGTGTTAAAACAAAGTGATAGGTTCTGGAAACACGCAAAATTCCCATACGTTTGACCAACGTACGTAGAGAGCTATTAATTTCGTCCCCACCAAAGAGGCCTAAGCTGAACTGAACTGAAACTGGTGACAGTTTTGATCATTTATGTATTTTCACTCGATTGATTGACGTCCATTATGGTTTGGCCTTCACCAAGTACTTAACGAAAACTAAGTTTTAAGAAGCTACCACCTCTATTCCACCACAAGTTCAAAAGTTATCCACCATCAAGGTTGACATGTCACGCCGACGCCGTGACAATTAATCCATCAGGCTATTCACACACCTGTCCACACATCCACCGAGCGCGCCCCACATCCAATTAATTTCGAATCAATTTATTGCCTGATTATTATTAACTCGAAAGAATGCCTCAAGAACGCCTCGCCGCGCCGCCGTCGATCGTGTGTTCCTCGTGTTCCGTGTGTTCCGTGTGTCTGTCGCCCAGTGCGTTGTGTGGAGTGTCTTCTCAATTTGATTTATGCCCAACTAAGCGCCATATGAATGTCGATGGAGTCCCAACACAACACCCAACCATTTCACTCCTCATCCCTCCCTCACTCATTCGTCCATGTCTTCAATATGCAGCAGAAGCAACACAACAGCAGCAGCCACAATCTTAAGCACCCATTTCCCGACTCGAAGAAAGCCAGCACAAAGCAACACAACGCTGAGACACACAGCGCACAGCACCGAGCACACAGCACCCACCACACACCACCGAGCACACAAAAACAAATAAAAAACAAATAATCGCGGAGTAAGTCCACATAAATAAGATAAAGACCCCAAACAGAAAAACCTCCCGAAAGATTTAGGGTCCGAGATTTTCATCTCGGATTCTCTGCTGCTTCGTCTATTGGACGTTTATGGATCTTTTTTCATTGCGCTCTGCGTCTCGGATTGGGATCGGTACGAAGGGAGTCCAGAGATGCGACGACCACCACCTTCTTTTTCTTCTTCTTCTTCTTCTGCCACTTCGGTCATCTTCGTGTCGCTGTGTGTCGCTTGTGGTTTATTCGTGGTGTGCTGTGTGTGCTGAGCATGAGCCTGCTTGAGCTCTGTCCGATTGGGGAGGTTATGTGTGGAAATGATTTTCAATTTATCTTAACCCTGAATAATGTCTAGGGTGCGATGTGGTGTGTTTGGTCATTAACTTAACTTCAAGACTTGTGGCTGTGAGAAAGGGGAGATGAAACGGAAGCGATGTGTTCTTGAATTTCTTTGCCCAAAGTGCCTCGCTCCGTGTCCTTAAAGGACATTCATTAAATGTTTACCAAGTCTCGCAGTCCAAGTCTCCGTGTGAGTGGCATTACCTTGAATTCCCGTGAATCCTCCCACGAAACGTCATGAACCTCCCCACCGTTTGACATTACCCACAAACAAAAAAGATAGGGTACCCCACAAACACGTCCATCCAACCACTGATCTCCCTCTTCAGTTTCAGATCTTCAGCGCTCTTCACTTCAATCTCTGGTCCTCGTCAGCGCCTCTGTCGATGGCCTTAGGACGTGGTAATTGAGTGAAAATCCTAACTGACACATTTTATTGGAATCGTGATTATCTACGATATTTGTCACAAAGTGTCTGTGGATTTGAATTTTTATGGTTGTGTCATTTGGGGATCGTATAAATCCGCATCTCTGATTGTCATCTTCTATCTGCGCTCGATTGTGGATGGGCCCCTTCACTCGTACGATTTGGTTTATTGTTAACGTCATTCTAATGTAATTGTTCTACGGGTGGTCGTGGATTGGGCATTCGATTTGACAGATATTTGAGTTCATCTTGCTTCAGGTAACTGACATAAACATGATTGATAAAGATCGATAAGTTTGACATTCTCGTCGAGTGAATTGTGTTTATTATCTCTCGTTGAAAACGCATAAAACAAACGCTCGGACTGGTCTGGACTCTGGAGGTGATGGTAGTCGTGTACTTGTGGGATTTGATTGCGTCGTCTCTCTGTGGTCTCGACTCGATTTTAAGGTGCTTCTGTCGCGTTGTCGCCGTGGCCGGGGGCCAGTAGACCATGTGCGACGTAGAATTCAGGCAATATGTGCATGAAATTTGAAACGAGGAAGTTACCTTGACTAAGTTTTGCTTGTCCTTCTCCTTCTGATTCTTGATAAATTCTTCTTGGACACAGACAGTAACTGGAAGGGGAGACTGTGTGTGCCTGGATGGATTGTGACAGCCAATGATGTGTACATAACTGCAAGGACAATGCTCAGTCGAATGGAAACAAATATTGTGTGCACCGGCGACGGCAGGCGGCGGCGACGCCGGTAATGTGTTATCCTTTTTCTAGTGAATCCAAAGAGGTCAGCTTGTGGAAGACAGTGAAAGTCCTCCACTCACTCTCTCCGCCGAAGCCAGAGTTGCATGGAGTCAATAAGTCCCTTAGCCGAAGCCGTTTAATTAACAACTGACTGCGTGCGTGTGCGTGTGTGTGTGATGCACCGGAAATCCTGTGGCCACTTAGCTAACTCCCTTATGCGACGTGAGTGTGTTGGTTGATGAACAGGAAAACAATCTCAGCTGCTGCTGCTGCTGCTGTTCATGTTGTTAGAGCGGGGACAAATATTGACTTAACTTTTGACAGAATAAATATTCAAACGACGAAAAAGGATCATCATTGTTGATGGTTCTCTTCTGTCTTGTGGTTTGTCGCTAACGTCCTCGCCATCAGGCGAATTTCACATGGACTACTCCTCTTCGGTTGTTGGTGGTGTTTTTGTTTTTAATGCTCTTTGGCGCAGACCACATTGGGACCGTCAAGGAGCGGTCGGTCCATTAGGGCAAATAAAACAAAAGGCCTGCAAGAGGTTGTGCTATAATTGAAGATGAAGAACTGGGGACGCAGCAACTGTGTGTGCGTGTTTGTTTGTCCAGGGGTTGATGGGTTTTTAATGAAATTAACTTCTCGTAAGGGTGTGGTGATGTGCGTCTGTTTGTATTGAGTGGGGGACAGTCGTGGGGTATGTTCCAGATGGCTATGAATGCGTTAAATACGCGTGTATAGTTGATTCTCAGTGACTGGTCATCTACGTATTTCTGGAATTCATGGCCAGTTTCATGAGTGCTCTGAAACTAAAGCCATTCTTCTGCAGACACTACAGTCCAGGTTACAGGGCCATCGGACGAGCGATAGCCTAGTCATTCACCATGCATTTTCCACTCTCATGTCCTTTTTTGTTTCCATTCGGACACTTCGGACCCAGGTCTCAATTCAAAAGCCTCCTAAGTACGATTTTCTGCCCGTTTTCTCCAGTTTCTCGCACCAAGTTGTCTGTGGTCTACTTTCATTTTTACGGCCCAGCTTGGACGTTGTCTTCTTCTGTTGCATTGTTTCACTGGCTGGGAGTAGAAGACAACAAGGGCTAGAGCTAGGGTCTTCAGGACATGGCAATACTGTCGGACAGTCGAGCCGCCATCATGCCACTAGACTCCTTTTTATCAAAATCGTTCTCGTTTGGCAGAGCTTAAAGAAGCTCAAATAAGCTTGTTGAGCATTGTCAGTGACTCGAAAAAGGTTAGGTATGGAAGTTGGTAAATTCGAATTTAACCTGGAATCCCCGATGTAGGGCTGACACATCACCGATCATAAAATTTCGCTAGACTTTGATTCTAAGGAAACGCCCTTCATTCGCTGGTCTCTTCGGCATGCCCTCCACCGCAGGGCCACACAACCCTCTTCCAGCTACAGAAAAGACTTCAACTCTCCACAAAGTTCCCCCTGCCTTCGAGTCTGCAAGTGCTAAGCCCAGATCTTCGACAATTCTTCCGCCTTCTTCAACAATTCATGGCCACTCGTTCTCCATTATAGGATCTTAAGACTTGCCACAAATAATTCCCCTGATAAAACATTTCTGACATGACAAATTGCTCTTCTTGATCAACCACATTCCCCTTACCGAAGATGACTGCAAAATGCACTCTCTCTTCCCCCATCATCACCATCAATTTCAAACATATTCCCCATCAGATTCATGAAATTCCATTTGCAGCACATAAAACATTCCATACCAACCAAAGGGCCAGTAAAACACTTCATTCCTAGATCACTCCTCATTCGCATCGAGTTCGCGCACTCAAATTAGGCACCGACTACACCTCGTTGCTTGTGGCTAGCGCTGAATTAAGGAGTCCCAAGAAGTCTCCCGACTCTGTGCATGCAGCACCACTCTTGGTGGTGGTGTCACACCGGGACTATAATTTGTTTCGGGTGACAAAACATCTGCGATTTAACATGGCAAACGATTAAGCGCGGACAGACACGATTTGGGTACGCTTGTCGCCCCCGGCTCTCCCCAGCAGCATGCCTGTTGCTGGTATCCACTGCGCTGAACTGACTGCGTTCAGATTACCTCAAGCCACCAAGTTGTGTGACTGTGTGTTGTTGCGTTTATTTCTGTGATTCCGGTGAGGTTGCGTGGCCAGTTGATGGTGGTTAGTGGTTAACTTCTGGTTTGTTACCACTGATTCCACTCTTCTCAGTCGACTGTGCCCCTGTGTGTGTATGGGTTTGTGTGTGGATGAAAGATAAGGATCGTGTTCAACAAGGTGTATTACTTGCGTATATCTCTCAGATATTTATTGATTCTCGATAATTTGTTGACTACCTCAATGGGTGGACAATACTACTTAAAGGCACGAGATAGATATTAATGATGGTATTTGTTGTTCGCTTTGTTGTGTGTTGTTGTTGCTGTTGCTGCTGATAGTGGTGACTGTCAAGTCATTGGTCAGCGGTAACCGGGAGAGTTGACTTCCATTTCTTGTTATGAAAGGAAGACAACGACGAATGGAATGGAATGGACACGGGTGTGTGCTGTGCCAGTGTGTGGATGCTATTTTTAAGTCACTCGCCGGATTGTGGATAATTTTTGCACTAATTGAATGCATGACTTAATTTGGATTAATTTAATTAATTAATAGTCGTTTTGTCTTATAGAATGGGGGGATTAGTTGTGGGACTTTGTGGACAGGGCGTTGATTGTTGGAAGGTGGATGTTGTTTCTTAGTTAGTGGACGGAATAGAGTCTTTTTTTCTGTCTTCTTCTTCTTCTACTGGCTCTACAGTCCGGGGTGGATCTCGGACTGAACCAGCAAAAATCTCCAACTAGCGCGATATATGGCTAGCAGCGTCCAGTTTCACGCGCCAAGTTGGTTGAGGTCCTGCTCCATCTGGATGGGCCTCCTTAAATGCGGGCGTCGTCTGTTGCTCACAGGGTCCGAGATGAAGACTCACCGGGCTGAAGACCATACGATTTACATGACCAGACGTCTTAGACGTTGGATCCGCAGACGCCTGGTTAAGCTTATGTCGCTGTACAAAGGACCCAAGAAGTTCAAGTCGAGTCCGCCACATATTATAGGAGGAGCTATACAGTTCGTGGTTGAGTCTTCTTCACAAATCGTACGAAGAGACGAAGGCCTTTTTCATCCGCTTTGAGTATCTATGTCACCAGCAGGACTGGGATGATCAGTGACTTGTATAAAGTCAGTTTGGTCCTTCGAGAGACGGCTCTATTTCCTCTTCATCTGCGATCGATCTCGTTACTGATGTTGTTCGTTCCGTTCCGAGGTAGACAGGAGGACAGCACGTAGTTCGTTGAGTCCTCATTCACCGCCAGCCGCTTGTGTCTAAATGCCAAAAAACACCTCATACACTGCTCGTTGTGTTTTATCAATCACGTCAATGTCATTCGCGTATGCTACCAGTTGCACGGACTTCTGGAAGATCGTGCCTCTAGTGTTGGTTTATGAGTCTTGCACGATCGATGATGTTGAAGATGTCGCATAATAGTGCGTCGCCTCTGCGTTTAGCCGTAATATCACTAGACATGACGTTGTATAGCTAGTGTCTATGCACGCTGTCGTATGCGGCCTTGAAATCGACGAAATAGGTGTCTACTTGAACTTCTTGGGTCTTCTCCAGGACCTGCCGTTGTGTGAAAATCTGGTCGATGCTGGAATTCCTCTTGTCCTCAATGTTCCCAGCAGTTGACCAATCTGGTTGATGGACTATGCAATGTTAAATCCTCCCAACGATCTGACTATCTCTTTTTTTATCGTCCTGATTGCGTCAACGATCTCGAATCCAGCAGAGAACCCACATCTATTTGATCTTCTTTCAAGTTGATGGCTGACAACAGATGAGCTTCGTTTCCAAATTCAATGTCAACCTCCCCGATGCAACGCACAGGTAATTCAATCCAACGCGAGTAGTAAAGCGTTAAAAAAAGATACTCGCACAGAGAAAAAACCAAAATTATAAAAATAACGACTTCTAACAGATCAATTAGCTCCCAATGGGACAGCCTGCCGAATAGGCTAGATACCACAGGAACACTTCCGGGCGCGTTCGTAGTCCCGGCTGGCCGTGCGACCGAAAAACAAAAAACAAACACAGTGACATCCATCCACTTCTCTCACCCAAGGGACATCGGCGACATCCTTGTTGTGTTTGTTTTGTGTGTTTCCCGTGGAAACAAAGAAATTATCATCTTCCTCACGTGTGTGTGGAGGGGGATGTTCATCGCGGCGTCTCACCGATGTCTTCCGTCCTCATCGACGGTCAGATTTATGGGCGCGCTCGACGGAGGGACAATTAGGTGTGCTCTAGTTGGTGAAAGTGTTCTAATTAATTGGCATCGGTTGCAGTGCTAGAAAGTGGGGATCGATGCGCAGGAGTGGGACTCGATCGATTTCTCGAGATGATAAATTGTGGTTCCGATGAAGAGACGTCACTCCCACAATTATTGGGTTACCTCTGGCCGAGTGGGTCCTAGTTCTGAGGAGAAGGATTTACGATGAATCGCTTGTCAGTCCAGATGTGCTTGGGAGATGTGTCATTTCTCACGGGTATCCTGGCAGCGGATTAAAGGAGTGTATCTCTGTGGAGAGGTAGAAACATGTTTGATTTGAGATTTAGTGGGACACATGTCCTTGGTTGACCACACGAACTGTTACATGTCACGTTGGTCAACATGTCGTCGATTGAGTCGTACTGGTGAACATACCCTTGATTGTCAATTATCTCCGCGTTACAGTCACGATTTCCACTATTTCGTGACGAAATGAAATCTGTCCAACTCCGATTGTTAAACATTAAATTCTTGCGTGCTTAAGATTGACCGCTTCTGACACCTGACGTCATCTCTCAAAACAGTGATTGATGCCAACTGACAGCTCAATCAATTTGTCAGACAAAATGCATTCATATTCACTTCCAAACAATAGATTTCACACGATGCGAGTGGCCCCCAAAGCGCCAATGTCGTGGGAAGTGTAGGAAATTATTTGTCTCCAATCGTTGACAACTTGTTTCGAAAACCCCTTTCATTTTATTATGAACAGCCTCATACGTCAGTCTATTGTTGCTGTTGGCATCAGAAACGCCAATGAAAAGTGGTCACCTATCACAACAGCATTTACGACGATCGAAAAGGGCAGCAGGCCCAAAATATTAACGACCATACGAACTCAATCTCAGTTGGATGCCACAGGAGGTGGCCACGGCTGTGCATTGTCGTCTGGTCATGGGCATAACTTCTAGACATCAACCGCGATTATAGATGATACATGGAGACAAAGTGTGGAGTTCATAGACGATAATTAATCTTAGCGACGCGTCTCTGAGTTTATGTTGTGACAGGAGCCAAGTCAGAAGCAAAGTGAAAAAGGTGGTGGTTGGCTCATCTTTTGGATCGTTGGATGCACGGTGGTTCCTTGAGGTGTGAGGCTCTTGAACTTAGTTTAACATACATGATGTGTCTACCTTCTATTTCAATGCCATCGTTCTTCTCTTTTTCATCTTCCAGCAAAGAATTTATCCATTTTACTGCCAGCAGATGACCGCATTTCATCTTTTTTAAAAAAAAAAACAAAACTGAATCCCCTACTCGACTGCCATTCATCAATCCTTTTTGTCTTGAGCAAGACTCAACAAACTCTCTCTCTTTCTCTGTTGACCGAGTAAATTGAAGAGACAGGATACAATCGCATTCATCTGTCACCGCGGTTGAGATGTTACTTCCTCTTACATTGTCCCGTGCCAAGCAAACAGTTCCACCTCACAGTCATCATGCCGGAACACCTCATCTCTGGAGTCTCACCGAAGAACAACAATAGGGCCCTAGTCAACCTGATAGCAAACGTCAAACTGTGCTGTCGTCGACCATTAGTATGTCGCACTCTGGAGCACAGCAACAACAGGAGAATCTCGAATTTCACCAGCAAAACAGACACACACACACTCACAGGAAAACCAAAGAAAAGCAAACTAGATGGGACCATGGAAAAACAAAAGTATTACTAATCAAAACAATCAAACACCGCTCAGCTATCGTCTGCAACCCGATCCGGGTGCATGCTCCACATTTTCTATTTTTTCCCGTCGCCCTCTGCTGCTCTTCCTGCTGAAGTCAGCGTTGGGACGCTGACATCTCATGTCCCCGAAATCATGCGACACAGTCCTGACTTGTCAGAGCTTGCAAAAATATGCTTTATTCAAGAATTAACCAACGAAACAGAATCAGAAAGTCGCTAGCGTCAGCGTTTAGCATCTACTCGTCCTCCAAGTAGGGCTTGAAGCTGCAAATGCTCACAGCGATGATGCGAAGGATATCACGGGCAGGCAGCTCGCTCCCGTCACTCGGATAGATGCCGGTTATGCGGCCGCACTCCTTGATGTAATTCTCCAGCTCCTTGCTGTTGATGGGCTTGGCAGGATCTTTCGCCTGAATCGAGGACAGGCAACGGCCGGTCATCTGGGTCAGTTGTGCCCTGGACGAGCTGAACACCTCATCTAGGTTGTACAGCTCCAGGGGCGGTGCGGGCGGTTCGCTGAAAATCGGCGGAAAGGCCTGCAAAACAAAGCATAAGGTTGGGCGGACACGTAGAGCTTCCAAATGAAATCGAACCGCCAGAGCACGCTGGTCCGCTTGGTGTACTCACCGCAAGCTGCAACGGTGGTAATGATATCTCAAACTGCGGTTTAATTATCTTAAGTGGCTCATATTTAACGTTTAATTGCCGATACGTATCTATGACGTCCTTCAGCAGGCGATTGCTGAGCGTAAAGAGTGTCATGTCGAATATTTGCCTAAAATCCGTTGGCGTCTCGGATCCGATGGAGTCAACCAGACAGGGCCTGGGCAAGTCCGCCAGGAATGAGATATCGGTGAATACCTTGGTGTCGTTTATCTAAATGAGAGACAGTGAGTACATGGCGTGGTGTGTGTTCGGTTGGCGGGGGTGGCAAGGGATTCAACAGTCAACACTCACCTCCACGTCATTGAAGTCCAAGTGTGTGAACTGCATTTCGTCATTCGATAGCAGATTGAGTAGGTACTCGAGAATTGCGTCGTTTGTCTTATCCGTCAGATACTTATCGTGCCAGATGTATCCCGAGCCAATGGCGAGAATTTTACCATTCCGCTGGTTGCAGTAGTAGCCAACGAGTGGCCGATTAAAGGGGTACACCACACTGCCGGTTGTCATAAGGATATTCGCTGGATCGGCAACATTTATTGTGGCACCGTACGGATACTGAAATTGTACTCGAAGTTTTTCATCGGAAAAGTCGTAGTCGAAGATTTCGATGTCCTGTTTGATGAGGTGGCGCCACATTGCTTCGCAGACCACACCACCGCCAACGATGCATTCTTTGGGATGGAAATTCTTGTAGTAATGTGGTCGCACTACTGTGTCTGAAATGGGAAAGGAATAGAGGTGAGGAAGAGGGTCAGAAATGAAACTGAGAGCCGCCACGAAACAGATGGTGCACACATGTGAGAAGGACTTGGCCAACTTGGCGTGCAAAATTGAAGGCAGCTGGATAAAGGTCGTCCCAGCTGAAGAGTCAAGGTCCACTCCGGACGGTAGCGCCAGTAGAAAAAGAGAGAAGGGGGAAAACAGCATGCACATTTAAATAAGCACCTGTTGCCATACATACTACCAGCAGCCTAGTTCCTAGACTCAACAAAAGTAACAACGATTTAAAAAAAAACATCATACCACTGTTAATGTACATCCCATAGTCCTCCAGAAAAAAGTTCACGTTTGTGTTGAAGTCATTCTCTCCACCTTCTCCCAGGAGGACGATCACTTTCCCCCCTGTTTCAACAAATTCCTAGAATTAATAATTTATCAGTTTCCATCCATCGCTAAGCCTTTTACAGCTGAGTCTTATAGTACCAACCTTAAGTGCAATGAACTCTTCTTCCGTAAATTTATCCTGCGGTCCGGCCAATACGAAAACATTTATTCGTGATAATTTCTCCGATGTCAGCTCGCCATCGTTCCTTCGAAATACAATACATATGAAGTGCTTTATGAAATTTTCTTTGGGTTGATTTTTCACTCACTGTTCAACCTTCCATTTCATTTTGATCTTACGATGCAACATCTTGTAGTTGTCCGACAATTGAAAGCGTTCATTTTTTGAGATATCAAATGAAATTACACCTTTCGACATGTTATTTTCTGCTTGAGTCTATTTTGTGATTTTTTAAAGAGGAAATATGCGGAATTTGGTTTTGTTTTGTGTTTACAATCCTACCGTATCCTGGGGTAACGAATATTTAACGTAACGTTAGGAGCAAAGGAGACTCGAATATCCTTCTAGTGCTGACGGTGACATCTAGTTTGAAACTATGAGAATAATTTCAGTGGCATTAAATAAATCAATAATCACCATCGACTTGGTTCTCCAGAATTCAATATTCCCATAGGACACACCAAATCCAGAACATATTGAATTTAGCGCCACAATTTTCCCATATCCACACGACACCAATGCATGAATTGACTTTAACCATCCCTGGACAAATAATTCCAATCACAGCCAACTTCACCCCAATCGAATGTCAAGTTCTGGTCGATAGTACTGAAGAATTTTCTTCATCTTCCGAGTGCAAAACAGTGTTCGTCCTGTCAATAGAGTGAAAAATTTCCTCATAAAATTAAATTTAAAGTAGAAAATGGCATCGCTTTATGGTCGTATTGCCGTTCGTGCTGCAACCCGTCACAATGTCACCTACACTCCAGTTCGATTCTGCAAGAGTAAGTTATCTAAAAACCGTAAAATGAAAAAAAACTATGTAACATCTATCAAAAAAAGGTTGAAAAAAACGAGGTCTAGCGTCTGACATTTCTTCTGCTTGCGTTTGATTTATGATTGCTGCTCAACTTGGCCCAAGTTACGTAATGCCATCAAACTGTTTTGGAAAAACATTAGAAATATTTGTTATTTTCAATGAAATTGAAACAAAGAAGCAATTTTTAGTCGATTTGAGAATGTTGGTGGTTATGTAACTCGGATATGAGCGAAGAAATTAACCCCTCTAGAGCAAACACCACGACAGAAGGTGTGAAATGCTGAGAAAAAAAGCGCTTTCCTAATCTTTGGAAATTCTCCAGCTAAATTGAAGTGTGAAATGTATGATCCTTCGCCTTTGCATGGCATTTCGTAATTCACACAGGTCAAGAGCGAATAAGGGCAGCAGAAATTCGTCAGAGTGACATCAAACATTGTTTATGTAACAATCGGGTTTTTGTGTTAAATTTTTTGGGGTAGTTTAATAAAACAATGAATGTAAAAATAGATTTCACGCCCTCTAACACTTTTGTCTCTTCGTCATGCAGTGATGAACGACCCATTGGATCATGCTACCGGTATCGAAAAGCGTGAGCTGTTGCAAAAGGCTGCCGGCAACGACAATCCCTTCGACATGAAAGTGTTCAAACGCGGTGCTGGCACCAAGGATACACCAAATGTAATTCCATCTGCCTTCGATGCTCGCTTGGTTGGATGTATTTGTAAGTTTGAAACAACACAACTATTAATGGAATGTAAGAATCTGAAGATAATATTTTCTTTTTATTCTTTACTCGCAGGCAATGAAGATCAAACCTATGTCCAATGGATGTGGCTTCAAAAGGGCACACCAAAACGCTGTGAATGCGGTTATTGGTTTAAATTAGAAACAAAGGCACCTGTATAAATAATTTTAATTAAATGTGCATCAGTACACACACACAGCCTCCCAACAACTAAAAAAAAAACTACTTTCCTAGTTTATCTAACTTATCATTTATTTTTTGTTTGAAGTACATAGCTGAAATACAAACTAAACGAAAATGTTGGTAAAACAATCGAGGAGAAAACGATTATTATGTCGGAGTGGCGATCGAATAGTGAGATGAATTAAAGGCGAAAAAACTACTCACTATTAACCATGGTGTTGTATCATTTGCTGCAAATCGTCATAAATGGTTGATCACGTAGCCTTTGCTTCAATGGGTTAGAGCGAGACGAAGGGTTCGGAAACTATTGATTATCTTTTTCATCGAACTCTAATATGAACTATTGTCAACATAATTCTTCGGTTTATTTGAAATTGTGTCTGCGTTGGTAGTCGATGTGGTATATGTTTACTTTTTGGTTTAACTTTGGATGAAGCAAATTGTGTAGGGTGGAGCTGCTGGTCGGGGGAGATATTTTTACATTTGTTTTGATTAAGATTAGGGGCTTTCCTTTTTTAAACGTCAAGTGTTCAAGACCTCGGAGATTTCTTGGAATTGATAATGAGTCGGTTGACATTTCCGTCTTGCATTTATTCATGGCATTTTTATGAGATGAAAAAAAAACGTTGCCTTCTTCCGATTGCCGATTGCATGTTTTTGAGGTTGTCCAAAAAACGGATGGATGGAAAACCAACAGCATGAAAGGGTCAGTAATGGAATTCATATGCAGTATTCCTACTCCTTAATGCAACCATGGCATATCAATAATGGTAGAGGCCATTGTACCATGAATAACGTCGTGTAGTAGAAAGCAGATAGCCTTCTTAGGTGAGGTGGACCTTGTGCTCGCTCAACTTGCCTCTACAGCCGGCTCCATCTCTCGCCACCTATGTATCTCTAGTTTCTCATAACAAGCCGGCGGAAGCAGCTCTCGACTTTTGTGCACCACCAGTGGACGTCCTTTGTTGCGTTTCTAAGAGTCGAACATTCTTCGGAAAGGAGCTAAGTTGTGCATACGTTCTACATGGCCCAGCCATCTTCTGCGTTGGATCCAAAGACGTCTGGCTAGACTCATGTCGCTATGCTGGCCATACAGTTCTTGGTTGGGCCTTCTTCAAATGTCATCCAAGCAAACATAACCAGATCTCGCAGTGAGATATTTTCTCTCGTAAAGACCAAGAGCATTTTTACCCGCTTTGGATACATCCATGCCTCCTCTGGGGCGTAGAGCGGGATGGAAATTATCAAAGGGTTATACAGAGTGATCATCCTCTCTGTATTAACAAAAGCAAGTATTTGCCAAGAATCTCGTCGGTAAGGAAAATCAATACTTATCCTACACTTAATCTAATTGTCCCTCTCAAGAACAACATCCATCGCCTGGGAGAAAGAAAGCACTTTACTTAATTTAAAGTATTTTTTTATTAATCAAGATTACAGTCAGTATCTTAAAACTAAGAACTTTGAAAGCCAAGTCTTTAATTCCAGGAAATCACTAGTGCTAGTAACTGCAATGGAAACAGAAAAGTTAGATGCCATGCCTCCAGGCCACCTTCAAATCTTACTCCTACCTTTGTTTGAATCCGTATTTTTTCCTCTCGTAAAACAGATCAGTCTTTGAACTTCCCAGATTCACAATTTTCGGACATCCGTCGCGCTGTAAATAGAAATTTATAAAATTAACCATAAGGCAACTATATTCGAAAGTTCCATACGTCTTTCTCTTGAATTGTACACTCCTTGCAGTAGTAAGCATCCGACACACCTGGCCCTCCACATATCACGCATCTTCCCTGATATGAACCGTAGTTACATTCGTCACAAATTCGCACTAGAGTGCATGGACGAACATACGAATCGCATATCACGCATTTTCCATCACATTTCTCACAAAGGCGGCCAATGGCTAGAGTATAAAGGTTTTATTAGAAGATGAACTGATGGGATTCCATGGATTCCTTACCAACTCCTGGTTGTTTTCTACAGAAAATTAAGTCTGGATGATGCTTAGCCATTATTTTATACGATAAATTTGCTAAACTAACGCAAGAACCGCTCTTAAACGTTGATAAACAAATTTGCTGAAGGGAGAAATGTCAAACTGACACTTGGTGGAAGTTCTATTTCAACCGTGAACATTTGGAATCGAACACATTTCTTTTTGAATGCATTTCAGACCATTTAGGAAACAATTTTCAAGAATGGGACACATATTCTTGAACATTTCGAATTTTTTCTATTTCATTTGAAATGAAAATTTGAGCTCGATACCCACATGCGATTATACTTTCCCAAAGAAGTACAGTTAAGCCTTAACTGTTTAAACGAACGGAACGTAAACTACCCCTTCGCCAAACTGACATGCCGCGTCACGTGTTGGATTCGTTTTCGTTTTTGTTTTGCATTCTTCAAGCAAAACCGCGTATCAATCTCGTCTGGTAAAGTTTCTCATCTGCAGCATCGAAAAACATTTGGGAAAATGTTGGATAATCAAGTGAAAATAAAGTCTGGTGACTATGTTATCTTGCAGCGTCAAAAGTACACCAAATTGCACAAATTTGGTAACCTCGATTCGACAGCAATGCTGGGTAAAGAGCAGCTCGAACTTCGTGCCATCGATGGACATCCATATTTTTCAACATTTAAGATGATTCCCAAGGAGGGCAAAGGACGTCAGCGAGTTTGTACTCTGCAAGTATGTTCGGAAAATGAAATGCATAATATTTGTGCAATATTAGGTGGTTCAGAAAGCGGAGTGGACAACAGGAACATTTTAGACGATGGGGAATCACAGAATTTGCGCCCAGAAGATATTTCGAAACTTCGAGAGGAATGCAATGAATCATCGAAGATCATCGAGAAGATCGTTGAGAATTCAAAGACGTTCAACGCAAAGACGGAATACTCCCAAGAGAAGTATTTGAAGAAGAAGGAGAAGAAGTACTTTGAATTTGTTCAAATCCGACAGCCGACAATAAGACTACTGAATGAAATCTACTATCGGCAGGACGCTGAGAAAATCATGGGAATCAGGATGGATACACTTTCGCAAATTGTCTCATATTCAGGCGTGAGTGCCTTTGGTAATTACCTTCTCTACGAATCCGGTACGAATGGATTGTTACCAGCAACTTTTCTAAATTCAATTGGTGCCAACACAGAAGCAAATCTTGTGCACATGCACCCTGGCAACGTGCCACAAAAACAGGCGATTTTGGCGTTGAATATGCCCGAGGAGCAGACTAAGCGTTGTATCTCAGTCAACATCTACTCGGTCTTGCGAGAATACTATCAAGGATCCCCGGCTGAACAGGAAGCAGTGCTCGAAGAATTGGCCCAAACGCCGACCGATGAGAATCCGAGCAAAAAACCAAGGCTGGAGAGCTGCAGTGAGGCGGCGGCTCCATCGGAAAAGACACAACAAAAGTGGGAAATCGAAAATAAGCGAGCTTGTGATTTGATGAGAGAGAAATTCGATTCGATGGTTATTGCAGTTAGGGAGCATCCTCTAAACATAACAAAGGCGCTACTGCCATTCGTAAAACCGTCGCGTCCGATTGTAATCTTCAGTCAATGCAAGGAGCTCCTGATGGAGTTGTATGTCGAGTTGAAATCCACCACAGAGGTCACAAATCTGCACTTGACATCGAATTGGCTTCGGCAGTACCAGATTCTGCCAAATCGAACGCATCCTGAAGTGAATATGAACGGGAACAGTGGGTATTTGCTATGTGGGTACACGATAAGATAAGAGACGAAAATAAAACGATTTTATATGCAAGACAATATATGGTTTTGTTGTTAAGGCTTGCATGTTAATGGCCCCAATTACTCGTGTTTACAGGTCACTAAGTGTAAAACCATTTACCTCCAATTTCAACAGAGAACATCGATCTCTCGGTAGCCAGACGGGACGCTGAAAATTATCTCTTGAGTCTTACCGCGTTTGTATTCTACTTGTACCCGTGTATGTGTAGTCATGTAGATTTGGCGCGTGAGAAGATAGCCAGTTAATCTCTCTTCACGGGCGATGCTCACCGCAATTATGTATTGAATTACTATAAAATCTGAGTTCGCCTGCATATTCACTGATTAATGCTCCTCAGTCATTGTTTGTTGGCGAATCGTATAGCATTGAGCATGTACGCACCAGCGGCTAAGAACTCAACCGCCGGGGTTAATATTAATCTGGAGAATGAGTATTCTCCATCGCGAAGTAGTAATCGTGCTCTTGATAACGACCCAAATGATTTAATACATAAATTTGTGGAAATTCATAGAGAAGGTATCTCTTCTTAAAGCCAATCTTCAATGAAACTCACTGATTTGTGTTTTAAATAGAAACTGAACGTGTCAGTAAGATCTACAAGAGCCGACAGAATGTTCGATACGGAGAAAGTGAAAGGGAATCGATGGATATTTACTTCAAGGGCGAAGAGGCTAGTAAGAGTGTTTGGAGATTGATCCTAAATGATAAAGTGAATCGTGACAAGATATATGTATTTCATTTCATTCAGATACTCCAATTTTTGTGTATGTGCATGGTGGATATTGGATAGCACTCGATAAGAGCAGTTCCGGGATATGTGTAGCATCACTGGTGGACCGAGGTTATCGGGTCATAGCGCTTGACTACAATCTATGTCCCAGTGTAACATTAGAGCAGCTAGTTAAACAGATGAAGAAATTTCTTAAAACACTATTGGAATACGCAGCAGCAACAAATGCTGGGTATGTACAAACAAAAGATTGCCTTGTTTATTTATGTCGAGTAATGCAACGAAAATCATTCAAAATTTATCAGGGGAATCTCGCTGTGCGGTCATTCAGCTGGCGCCCATTTAATCGCCGCTTTAATGCAACCAGATTGCCTTGAGCAACCGCATAGTGAACTTATCAAGGCTATGTTTCTTATCTCTGGCATTTACGATCTCCGTGAATTGAGATTGACCGAGGCTGGTAACCCTGAAAATATTCTATCACTCGATGAGATATCTGCTGTGAAACTATCACCGATGCTGTATACATTTCCAGACGCTAGCAAACGAATAGAAATTCATATCCTTGTAGCGGAGCACGACAGCCAGACGTTTCGACGACAGTCCGAAATATTTTGTGAGAAACTGAAATCACAAGGAATATCCGCGTTTTGTCGTGTATTTGTGGGGTATGATCATTTTACAATCATTGAAGATATGCGCAACGATAAGTCAATGATCACAGAGTATTTGTTAAATGTTTTCGATATGAGTTAAGTAAAAAAATAAATAAACATAAATTGTGAAGATCACGCCGAAACACATTTTTTTTAACTCAGTGATGGCAGATTGCATGACTAAACAGAAATAAAGAATGATCTTCGAAATTATTGGATCCAGATAAGACAAGCATCTTATCATAGGTACTCAAATTTAACTAAAAATAACCGTTTGAATTTGAAGAGCAAATACCACGTCTACCACCATAATTATAAGATATTGCGAGAAGTCTACATCCTCTTATCGTTGAGTCTGAGTATCTTATACTACCCTAATTGAACTGAGAAAAGATTTATGGATGGTTGACGATCTTAGTAATAATCGTCTTGAATTGAAATGTATGTGGATAATGATAAGGAAATCTAAATTTTCTTCAGTGTCCATCATACAAAATGAATTAATTTAATATTACCCGTTGTACAGAAATACAATTCATTGCCCGACGCCGCTGTACAAATTTACAAGTTGATGCAGTCGACCGCTGTACAATATTTCAATTCATTGCAATTGACATTTCTCTCAGTCGACTAAACGTCAAAAAATGCAAAAAGCCAAAAAGGTAAATAATAGTTGGAATATTCTCAACAATTTTTATCTCAAATAAAATCATGTTCGGGTGAAGTTAAGATATCGCGAAATTAATTGAAATTCATACCCGATTATTTTAAACTTTAATTTTCCGTGTTGTGCCTAGAAGTTTTTTTTTATTATATACATCATATTTACATCTGATTGGAGTGAGGAAGAAATAATTCCCACACAACCGGCTACGGCGATCAATAATAATTATTCAATCAAAAGAAAGCGGAGTACTCCAATCAAGCATCAATTCTCGTTAAATGGCGAACACCAAGAGCATAAGCAATAAAAAGAAATTTTAAATTTTGTCAGGGAAAATGTCCCTTAACAATGACTACAATGTAGTCAAGGGTCTGCCGATTGTACCTCCACGCAGTATTTGGGCCGCCTCCGGTGGTGCCTTCATAGTTTGTATTGTGTTCTATTTCTTCTATGGTGGTTTTTTGACGTTAGCTCTTTTTAGTTGTCTCGCAATGGGTAAGATTAAGTCTACACAAATCGTGTATGTGTATGAAATTCATGACATGTCTTCTCTATGGTCTAGGCATCCTCTACCATGCTCAAGATATACTCTTGTATCATCCTGACTTGCCGGCAAATTCACGCATTTACATCCCAATTCCAACCATGCACAATTTGCCGCACGAAACAGTGAGTATACACACGCCGGACAAGGTGACGTTGCATGCGTTTTGGGTCAGTCAACAGCAGGAGCGGAGCAAGTTTGTGCCGACATTTGTGTATTTCCATGGTAACGCTGGTAACATGGGACATCGGATGCAGAATGTCTGGGGGATATTCTACAATCTTCACTGCAACATACTCATGGTTGAGTATCGTGGTTATGGACTTTCTACGGGTGCCCCGTCGGAGAAGGGCTTATCCATCGATGGAAGAGCAGCAGTAGATTACTTGTTTACACGCCATGATCTTGATCATAATCAGATTGTGGTATTTGGACGATCACTGGGTGGAGCTGTGGCAATTGATGTGGCTGCTGATCCAAATTACAGTGGGAAAATCATGTGTGCCATAGTGGAGAATACATTCACGAGCATACCTGAAATGGCAATTGAACTAGTCCATCCTTATGTGAAGTATATACCGAACATCTTTTATAAAAATAAGGTAAATTCCATTTGCGGGGGTGCTTGTTAGTTTGTGCGGGAGGTTAACCGACTTGGAGTTGGGTTACGTTTTTGTTATCTGCTTTTTTTCATTATCTGTGTAGATAGGGTCTTTGATTCCTTAGACCGGAAAGCGTGGAATGTGGGTATTTTGTTCCTCGATGAACCTAGAAGGAGTTCAAGAGATAGTAGATATAAACAATTATTTAAACTTTTGATTACCGGCAATAATTCGTTTAGAGAGTTGATAAGATCATCTTGGATTTGGTTTGATATCCGTTATCTTCCCGACATTTTGATTGTGTATTCCACAAAACTGTGTAGATTTGGACATCGTTTTCAACCACAACAAAGCACTGGTTTGAGCTATGCGCCTTTGATGAATTCTGTCCGGGAGTCGTAGATAACACGCCTGAAAACTATAGTGTCTACACTCCGCGGCCTTCCTTCCGATGCCCGCCCACTTTGACTTTTGACTTTTACACTATCTCCTCTTGGACGCGATAATACAAATCGTGCTTTCATACACCAATTCCTGCGAGCTTATTCATTGATCTCACTTATCTCAGCACAATACTGAACTTCTTATATTACGACCTACATGTGCCGAAGCGGCAAGAGGTTACATAATTCTTGGAGTATCACACAAGCCAACAAAACACGCACAATCCAATACAATACATGCTTCCACTTCCTCAACCAGACGCCTGATAGTGCTTTCGATCATGTCTTTAATCTTTAAATGGCACCTACGAGGGTGAATGATTATCGGGAGCGTGGGAATTTTGTTGATCGTTCGTCTTATCACTTTTCTTAGAAAGGGTCCGAAAAATGCCTTTAACACACCCTTTTATTTGATTGTATTTTTTCCAGTTTCATTCACTTACAAAAATTCGCAAATGTACCGCTCCGTGTTTGTTTCTCTCGGGTTTAGCTGACAATCTAGTTCCACCGCGTATGATGCGAACGCTTTACACACAATGCGCGAGTGAAAAGAAACGAATTTTAGAATTCATTGGAGGTTCACACAACGACACCTGGGTAGTGGATGGGTGAGTGCATTAAACCTTCCCATCCTTCACATTATCATCTTCATATTCTGTTTTCTCCTTTCAGATACTACCAAGGAATCAAAGAATTTCTCAACGAATGTCAAAATGTAACATTACCTCTGCAGAAACCACCAGAAAAGAGCAACGTTTGGAATGAAATCGAAACAGTGTAGTAGTATTATCCTTTGTTATGAAAAAAATCATGTTTTAATCAATTCTTTTTAAAATAATTTAACATTTTCTAATGTGGAAAGAAAATTATGATAAGACAAAAAAGACAATTTCGTTTGCAAGTAGACTTGAAACCGATGCACTTTCGTGTTTTCGTATCAATCTTTTCCGAATTGAGGGAAAAACAAGAACGTTTGAATTTACTAAACCAAGAGTCTGTTAGAAAAGAGCGGAGGCTTTGATAACTATTTTCTTAAAGGAACATAAAACAAAATAACATTGAAATAAAGAAAGTGGGACCGCAAGCTGTGTTTTTATGTGGAAGCAGGTAGAACTACCAGTCGCTAAAACAAATCGTCTCAAACACCAGATTATGAACTTAAAGTTCTATTTCATTTGGCCAGCTTTATTTACAGAATCAATTCCCTTCTGCATTACAAACTAACCGTCATAATCACTGTCGTTATCCGACTCGGAGTAATCTTCATCCTCGGCGTCTCTTTTCTTTTGAGTCTTTGACTTCTTAGGCTTTTCGGTGTCTTCTTCACCCACCACTGGCTTCGCCTCACCCTGAGACCTGTGATGGAACACAAACGAGACGCACTTACTCGTTGCCCAGGCTTGGGCAAGAATGCTATCAGGAAGTCCTTTGTTATTCGAGCAGTGGTACCACTGTGACAAGTGTGATGTGCAGTCTGTGTCCTCCGCAGGTGGGTTTACTTGAATACTGTTGATACATCGTTTGCACTTAAATCTAGAAAAAGAAATGATATATCAGCATAAATGTATGGGCACTCTCGTTTTAGAACTCACTTGTTATGTGTATCTGAAAGTGTGCCCTCTTCAAAGCGGAACAGATCCTTCAAGTCGTCCCGCGAGAAATGCTTCTCTGAACTCTCATTGTTGTCGATGATTGTACTAGACAGTGACTTCTTGTGTGTTTGTCGCTGAAGAATCTTCTCTTCGATTGACCCCGTCTATAAATCAATACAAATCAGTGAAGATCACGAATGTAGGGTGAGTGAACTTACCGCAACCAGTCTATAAATAAAACACGGTTTCTTTTGCCCGTCCCGCCAAACCCTTGCCATTGCCTGCTCATCATTTGCCGGATTCCAGTCAGGATCGAACATAAACAAACGATTAGCACCAATTAAGTTCAATCCGCAGCCGCCGGCTTTGGAGCTTAGCATGAATATGAAACAATCCGACGTGGGGTCATTGAATAGATCAACGACCTTTGAGCGCTTTTTGATTGTCATCGACCCATCAAGACGAACGTACGTATACTTTCTGAATGAAACGAGAAAATCAAGTCACGCTCTAAGATCTAAAATGCACATGAGATTGATACCTTTTCCGAGAGAGCCTTTCAAATAAATCCAACGTCTGGGTGTAGTTGGAGATTAGCACAACTTTGTCGTCGGTGTTTGCCTTTATGGAGGCTAGCATAAAGTCCAGCAGCATGAATTTTCCACTCATTTCGGGGTTTATTTCTCTGTAAAAGAGAAAGTCTCGTTTTAAACATTCCGCACACTCGAATTTTTAAATGGGCCAAAAGCGAATCTTTGGTATATTTTTTTTTTTTGTATTGTGCCGCTGCACTGTGATCGGGGGGTTGATAGAACGACAAGCAAAAGGCAACCGAGAGTACGACAGTGCACAGCGACTGATGATGTCATCACCTGCTACACGTCAAACGGAAGATAAACGTCAGTGAGTTGAAAGATAACCTCAAATTGGAAAATCTTTTGCCATGTATTTTTTACGCAATACAACTCGCAAAATTAGCGTTTAATTAGTTTTCCGAAAGTGTGGCGAGTTTAAGTTTCGTCCTGACCATCGTTTGCAGCCAATTTCGAGGTGAGTGATGATGGTTTGTAAGTTTTATTCGTTATCTTGCGAAATTTGTGAAAGTGAAATTATTCGATTCGTCGTAGGCGTGTAGCCTTTTCTTTGTCCGGAGTCTGAGTCACTACAATTGAATTCAAGAAACTGCGTGTTAGATTAAGAATACTTACTTTGGATTGTAGTTGCTTGGTAGCACATTCTGTGAGTTTTCGAATCCATTTTCTTTGGCCAAAATCTTCTCGTAAATCAGGTCCGGGTGGTTGCAGAGTTTCTTCAAGGTTGTGATATCGGCTAGTGCCGTGAGTGCTGTTCCACTTTTCTCATCAGAATTACCTGTAATTGAGAGTTAAAAACAACTCCCCATATTGTGCATTTCTGCCCACCTGCAATGCTTCGTCGGATCTTATCAGACTTCAGGAAGTTTGTGTACAATTCCAACTGCAGTGGTGTCAGCTTGGAGCATATCACCATCTCGAATTTCACCGGCAAGTACTTGGTCAAGATCTGATTCGTCCGCCGAATGATGCACTGGTTCACGACGCCAATCAGTTCCTGCGTCTTGGCCAAAGCCCTCTCCCTCTCTGCGTCGGACGAGTCAGAGTTTTGACCACGCAGAATGGGATTCTCATAAGCCCTCTTGAAATCATTCGCTGAACCAAGCATATTGGGGTTCACGAAGTTGATAAGGCTGAAATATTCAGTCAAATCGTTCTGTATTGGCGTACCGGAGAGAAGTACACGCCGTTTTGTCTTCAATCCCATGAGAGCTTGATATGTTTGATTCTCACTGTTCTTCAGCCGATGTCCCTCGTCACAAATGACTATACCCACCTCGCAGCGGTTGAGAATATGTGAATAGAGACGGAAAGTTTCGTAACTGATCAAAAGAATAGGGGTTCCGCAGCGTTGATTTGTGTTTGTGATGTATTGCTCGAGATTCTTTGTCGTTTCCTCCTTGGAACCACTGTCCACGACCAGACAATGCAGTCGCCCATGAAGCCATTTGATAAATTCTTTTTCCCAGTTTTTCACCAAAGAGCTTGGGGAGACTATAACTGCCTTCGAGATTGTCGGTTTACAGTCAGGGCTTTGACGCAACAGTGTCCATACCAATGTCACACATTGAAGTGTTTTCCCTAGACTGTGCAAAGGAGAAAAAATGGTCATGTGATATCTGTTACATTAAGGATATAGTCTTACCCCATTTCGTCAGCCATAATGCATCCATAGAAGTCTCCCTTGTTGCCCACCACACAGTCGTACATGAACTTCACACCCTCGCGCTGATGCGGGCGGAGAATGTTGCTCAGCAGAGGATCCACAACTACATGAACCAGGACCTTGCTGGTATCCATGGTGAGTCGATCGTGTTCGGTGTATTTTGGTGGTTCATACAAAACCAGGGCATTGCACGTGAATGGATCATGAAGAGCTTTCCGGACAGTCGTCCGTCGAATGCCCAAACAGCGATTACTATTGTAATCTGGGACATAGTCAGCTATTGGGACTTTGAAGGGACGCGAGAGAATCTTCGCAATTGCTTCTTCATATTGTGATGCAGGAATTTGTGGTATGTTTGCGATATTCTCCGAATTGTTGGTACAAGATCTTTTTCGTTTATTCTGAAACGGTGTCACAAATGTGTGGGATTTACTTTTCACCGCCACTTGACTTGGCGCGAAACTTCGCCGCTGGAAAGAGTAGATTGCATTAAGAATTTTGCACTTGGAGTGGATAATTGTTGTCTTACCATTTTGAGATAATTTACAAAAATAAACACAGCACCGCGAAATTCGATTTCATTTTTGAATAGCGAACTGTCAAAACAATGAAGTGTCAATGAAAATTGCTGGGAACTTTTTTTCGAATTCTATCTGAGGAAATTTTCGAAAATTAATTGGAATGGGTTTCATATTTTTCTTCTAATTGTCAAATCGTGTGTAATCAGTGAAGTGTGTACTTTTTGCCAAGGATAAGCGTAGTTTTCATTTTTTGATGTAGTTTCCTTCAGAAGTGAAGGGCATTTAAAAACAAATAATCCCAGACGGTCTTTGTTCCCCGAGCCACTTTATCGACATTTGTCATCATTACCCCATCCACTGAACTGTATCACATCGCAGCCATTTTCATCAGTTCGAAATAAAGAAATTAGCGATACGCCTTTCTCCCTCTGGCAAACACACTAGGCGCAAAGTTCGAAATATAAGTTTCGTGTGATGTGAAAATTTTCAAAATGGCCGCACAAGTCGATATCGTTGGATGTGTTTTTTCAAGTTCTGCCAAAGCAATATTCTACACTGAAAAGTAAAATAAAAACAACACCACACCAAATACCGCAAAGTGCATTAAATAATAAACAGTTCAAATCAATTGCATCGACGTTAGCAATAATTTTCCGAAACAATTGAAAATTAGATTTCGTATCCGAAAAATTTCCCTCGTCAGAAAAGAAACGAAAGACAAGAAAAGAATAGAAAAAAAACCGAAGCGTATCGTGTGTGTGTGTGTTCAATTCAGAGTATTGTGTATATGTGTGTGCGTGCGTACCGTAGTAGAGTATAGCAGCAGGCCAGAGCGTAGCTTCGAAAAATTTTTTTTGCCACTCGTATGACAAAATGGCGTCAAGATGAAAAGTTGAAAAAGGCCATTGAAAATTTTTGCCCAGTTGGAGATTTTTGGATTTTTTCAAAATAAATACACTTAAAGTGCACGAAAATTACTGAAATTGAGTGGAAAATTTAGCGAATATTGTGTTTTATCAATTAAATAGATTTTTTCTTGAATGTTTAATGTCTGCGACTAAGAAAATTGATTTTCTTCAATTATATCATGAACCAGGTAAGATAAATTTGATCAAAATCATAACAAATAATTGTTTAAAATGAATAAAAACAAATTTTCTGTATTGTCTATGTTATTTGGAATAAATTGGTGGTGAAAAAATGTATTGGGTGTGGTTAATATTCGAGGATTTTACGTCTTAACAAATGATCGTTTCTTGCGAAGAAACTATGAGTTATTTGATAAATTAAGCTAAATTATTGTTTATCCTTGATTGTTTCACCGTTTTCTTCACGGATTTATAATCTGCAGGATTTTCTCCATCTGGAGAGGTCGGATTTTTGAAAATCAATTGGGGACCCTTTTTTGTAATTTTAACTTGAAATCTCACAATAATTCTGATTTTCTGGCTAATTCCCGCCAAAACGATGTCCTTTTCAGCGGTTTTATACGTTTTCTGGCCAAGATTTTGATTGCGTAACAGGGTTTTCCTTCTACATTGGTCTGTTGGAATTCTCCAACATTTGCATGGGTTTTTGGTGGATTTTAGGCCAGGAAACGCTTCCCGAGCATTGTTTTCATCTTCGCCTGGTGTTTTTGTTTATTTCAAGGAAAACGATGAATCCTTCAATAGCGTTGGATCGGAGGAAAACGATGATACCCGTGGAAATCACAATTTATCGGGCAGTAGCAGCTCTTCCGGATCCGAAAGGTGGGTTATTTTGGAGGCTTTTGTCTAGATTTCGTGCTCTGTGACTTGACCGGTGCTATCGTGGTGTCGTTTTCTCTTCACAGTGATTCGGATAGTTCTACCTCAAGTTCGGGAGGATCAAGTGATCGCAGTTCACAGAGGCGAACGTCGCCGTTACCGAACGCCGCACCAGCAACAGATCACAACGATGAAATTGATCAGGGCCAGAGTTTGCACAACCACGATATGGAAACACAGCAAGATGATACCAAAACCAATGGATTCTCAGAGGAGGAGGACGACGATGATGATGACGATTCTGAAGAGGAGATTGCAGCGGTAAACGGTGACAAGGATACCTCGCATTCCAATGAAACTGACGAAGACGACGAGGACGATGACGATGACAAAGACAGTGATGATGACGTCAACGTTGCCAATCAGAATCATCATCCTGGTAACAACAATGTCAATGATTCCTCGGCTTCCGATAAGTCAGAGAGATCATCATCTAGCCAATCGAGCAGTGTAAGATCATCCGCCTGCGGATCTGCTCAAGGCATGCTAATGAAATGTATTCTTCCGTCGCGAATTTAGGAAGACGATGAGGACGACTATCGACCTAAGAAGCCAGCAAGGACTGTGAAGAAGCCGTCTGCATCAAGTGTTGCGCAAAAGAAAACCAAAAAGAAGAGACAAAAGTAAACAATCCTAGAAGTGTTCTCGTGAATAGTGTGTGTGATGTGCATTCTTGTTTTCTTTACTTCCATGTCCATGTTTAGTTGGGAGTCCGAGAGTAGTGATAGTGAAGATGACAGCGATCGCAGTTCCGGCAAGAGAAATGCCAATAAGAAGCAGAGGCGGAAGAAACCCAGCTATTCCACGGATGACAGCGAGGACGATAGCAAAAGGTGAGTGAGAGGATCAGTTTCTTTTTACATTTTATTTGTGCATCCGAAGTTTTACAAATTGTTTTTGTCGAAACTAGAAACAGGTAAGTGATTGGTTTTGTGTTTTGACTACGGTAAGCTTAGTGACATTTAGCTCTCAGAAGTGTTCTTAAAGATCAAAGATTAGAAAGTGGATCTTATTGGTTTATGTTTTCTAATTTAGAGAGTGAACTTAATTAAAGACAGCTTGAAGCACATGTAACGTTGTTTGAAAAAATAAAGAAGGTTATCTATTGTACATTTTTTATTTTTACGAGACTAATAAATTAAATAATTGATTATGTGATCTGTGAAATTAAAGGTTTAGCAGTTGAATTAAATTGTAATAAAAAGATTTTTTTTAAAGACGCTTAAGGTAAGTGTGGTGTTCAAAAGATTCTAAAGATATAACGCAACTTTATCAAAAAGAGAACACCGACTTTTGGTGTAAACGCCTTGTGCTTTTTGTATTTATTTTTAAATTTCCAACCATTTTTTCATAAACATCCGAATATTTAATTTCATTTAAAGTCTTCTGTTGTTGTGGACAAGCTTAGAAAGAATCAAGATGGCTTCCTGTCACGTATTGTTTGATTTCCGGTCAGTCTGTGGCTTCACATCATTTTTCTGATGAATGGATCAACTTGTACTTGATGACCTTAAAATAGATTGAACTTGATCATGAACTTAACATTAAAGACTTTTTTCTTTTCTTTACATCTAACATCTTCTGACCTAATTGCAAATTGTGATGCAAGAGTGATGATTTTTAGCAAATTATTAACATTTTGCCGTCTCTTGCTACAGACTAGATTAGACTTCTACACTGTCTTCAAGATAATTCGGGACGGTTTTTGTAGCTGGATAACAGCTTCTGAATATTTTGCAATCGAGAGAGACAGCCTTGAGTTCATCGAAGAATATTCGCGTTAATTTAAACAAGTCTGTGAAACTACACCTAGTCCAAGTTCGGTTATCTGCCAGAAGCTTAATGGTGTCCTCAAACCTCTATCATTCCTCCATTGTACAGAGTATTAATCGACTTCTCAATCTGCTGCCAGCTTGTTAGCTGTGGATGTCGATAGATTATCACGGTTTACGTCAGCGTTTCCTTCTGGAATCGTGAATATAATTTGTCTAGGCCTGCAGAACTATGATCTTTACGACCTGAGGAAACAGACGTCTTTGAAAAAGTAGGTCACGACTTTAGCATCGTAGAATCATACAATCGATGTTATCTTAGTGAAGATCTTTATTAGAATACAATGTAGTTTGTGTCTTCTGGAATTAACTCCCAGACTAGAACAGCGTAGCATTAAAATTGACATCTCTTCTTGTGCGAATTTACACAAATGCCAGTAGCTCAATCTGCCTACTACCAGTCTACGGCATTCTCGATTGGAGAGCAGCACACTAGCAAGACAATCAATTGTATTGCATATGCTGCTAAACAAAGAAGCTGTTTGACTTCTGAATGACATTGGCATTATTACATGCGTCATACACACATGTTCGATACATGCTCATACCCCCATAGACAGATGTGAGAATGCTATTTAGGTTATCTCTTCTGAAATTCCGCTGTTGCAACTAATTTATACATTTTGAGCATTTATCAAAGAATTTCGCATGACTGATGAGAGGTGTTAAATTCACCTAACTAATTCAGCAACTGATTTATACATTTTGAGCATTTATCCAAGATTTTCTCGCAACTCATGAGAGGTGTTAAGTTCACCTAACCAATTCTCAATCCATTATGGACTATCATCTTTTCGTTGCAGATTCGGTACGCGAAGAACAGCGGCAGCAGTCAGTTATAAAGAGGCCAGTGAAGATGAGAAAACCGACTCGGAAGATTTGGTTGAGGTTGACTACGCCGAAGCGGTAGCAGCTGCGGAAGCTGCGGCCGAGGACGAAAAATGTGAAACCATCGAAAGAATCGTGGCACGACGAAGAGGAAAGAAAGGCATCACAGGAAATCAAACCACCATATATGCGGTCGAAGAGAACGGTGACCCGAATGAGGACGTCGATGAAGATGACACCGAAAATACGGAGGTGCAATACTTGATCAAATGGAAGGGGTGGGCGTACATTCACAACACTTGGGAATCGGAGCATTCGCTGCGCGAGCAAAAGGTGAAGGGCATGAAAAAGTTGGATAATTTCATCAAACGCGAGCAAGATATCGATCATTGGCGAAGATACGCCGGTCCCGAGGATGTGGATTACTTTGAATGCCAATTGGAACTGCAGAATGATCTCCTCAAGAGCTACAACAACATCGAAAGGATTATCGCGAAGAATGAGAAATCGGATGGAGCTTGTGAGTACCTTTGTAAGTGGCAGTCGCTGCCTTATGCTGAGTCCACATGGGAAGACGCCGGGTTGGTCATGAAGAAGTGGCAGCAGACAGCAAAGGAGTTCTTAGATCGAGAGTTGTCAAAGTGTTCGCCCTCGCGGCACTGTAAAGTGCTAAAGAGTCGACCGAAGTTCTCAAAGATGAAGAGTCAGCCAGAGTTTCTGGTGGAAGGGTTGCTGCTGCGGGACTATCAGATGGACGGGTTGAATTGGCTGATACATTCGTGGTGCAAGGAGAACTCGGTGATCCTGGCGGACGAGATGGGTCTGGGAAAAACGATTCAAACTATTTGCTTCCTGTATTCTCTGTTCAAGGCGCACCACTTGTATGGTCCCTTCCTGTGTGTAGTGCCGCTGAGTACAATGACCGCGTGGCAGAGGGAATTCACACTGTGGGCGCCGGACATGAACGTGGTGACGTACTTGGGCGATGTCAAGTCCCGCGAGATGATTCGGCAGTACGAATGGTCGTTCGACGGTTCAAAAAGGCTGAAGTTCAACACAATTTTAACCACGTACGAGATAGTTCTTAAAGATAAAGCATTTCTGGGTAGCCTGCAATGGGCTGCTCTCCTGGTCGATGAGGCGCATCGTCTGAAGAATGACGACTCCCTGTTGTACAAGAGTCTGAAGGAATTCGACACGAATCATCGACTGCTGATCACCGGCACCCCTTTGCAGAATTCGCTAAAGGAGTTGTGGGCTCTCCTCCATTTCATTATGCCGCAAAAGTTCGACACTTGGGAGAACTTCGAGGTAGAGCATGGTAACGCAGCCGACAAGGGCTACACAAAGCTGCATCAGCAACTCGAACCCTTCATACTCAGGAGAGTGAAAAAGGACGTCGAGAAGAGTCTGCCGGCGAAGGTTGAGCAGATTCTGCGCGTGGAAATGACCTCTGTTCAAAAGCAATATTACAAGTGGATTCTGACGAAAAATTTCAATGCGTTGCGAAAGGGTGCGAAAGGGTCAACGAGTACCTTCCTCAACATTGTCATCGAACTGAAGAAGTGCTGTAATCATGCGGCGTTGATACGTATGTCCGAATTTGAATTGGCAGGGAAGCAACAAGAGGAAGCGCTGCAGACGCTTCTGAAGGGCTCAGGGAAACTGGTTTTGCTGGACAAACTGCTATGTCGACTGAAGGAGACTGGTCACAGGGTACTGATCTTCTCACAAATGGTCCGGATGCTGGACATTTTGGCTGATTATTTGCAGAAGAGGCACTTTTCATTCCAACGTCTGGACGGCAGTATAAAAGGCGAAATGCGACGACAAGCGTTGGATCACTTCAATGCAGACAATAGTTCGGACTTTTGTTTCTTGTTGTCCACGCGAGCCGGAGGATTGGGCATCAACTTGGCCACTGCTGATACTGTGATTATATTCGATTCAGATTGGAATCCACAAAACGATCTGCAAGCCCAGGCGAGAGCCCATCGTATTGGTCAGAAGAATCAGGTGAACATTTACCGACTGGTGACGGCCCGATCTGTGGAGGAGGATATCGTGGAGCGGGCGAAACAGAAAATGGTCTTGGATCATTTGGTTATCCAGCGGATGGATACGACGGGTAGAACGGTTTTGGAGAAGAAGAGCTCCACGAATAGCACCCCGTTCAACAAAGACGACCTGTCGGCGATCTTGAAGTTTGGTGCTGAGGAGCTGTTCAAGGACGAGCAGGAGAACGACGATGATCTGGTTTGTGATATTGATGAGATTCTGCGGCGTGCGGAGACGCGCAACGAAGATCCTGAGATGCCAGGTGATGACTTGTTGTCGGCATTTAAAGTAGCCAGTATAGTGGCGTTTGAGGAAGAGGCTGACCCCAAGTCAGTCGATGGGAATGCAGACGCAAACAACGAAGACACAAAAGACTGGGACGACATAATCCCCATGGACTTCCGCAAAGTGATTGAAAATGAGGAGCGAAGCAAAGAGATGGAGGATCTGTATCTGCCGCCGCGTCGGAAGACTGCGAACATGAATGCCGGTGAAAATCCCCGACAACGGAAGAATAGTAAAAAAGATGATTCCGATTCGGAGGAGGCTAGCGACGCGAGTGGAGAGGATCGGCCAAAGAAGAGGGGTCGTCCACCGGTGAAGGAGAAAATTCCAGGATTTACGGACGCCGAGCTACGGCGGTTCATCAAGAGTTACAAGAAGTTTCCGTCACCTTTGAACAGATTGGAGGCGATTGCATGTGATGCGGAATTGCAAGAGAAGCCCTTAGCCGAACTGAAGCGGATAGGGCAGATGCTGCATGACCGATGTGTACAGTTTATAGAAGAGCACAAAGACGCCGATACGCCGAAAGCCACACCTGCTACCGGAAACGGAGAAGAGGCGGCAAAGAGAAGAAGTAGAGCAACGTTTTCTGTTAAATTTGGAGGTGTGTCATTCAACGCGAAAACCCTGCTGTCATGTGAGGAAGAGTTGAAGCCACTGAACGAGATCATTCCAGCCGCAGCGCAGGAGCGTCTCTCATGGCATTTGGAGGTGCACACCAGACCGGCGAATTTCGACGTGGAATGGGGAAAAGAAGAGGACTCCAGACTGCTTTGTGGGATCTATCAATATGGCATTGGTTCGTGGGAAGCAATGAAGATGGATCCATCTCTGAATCTGACTGAGAAAATTCTTCCAAATGACACGAAAAAACCCCAAGCAAAGCATTTACAGTCGAGAGCCGAATACCTGCTGAAGATAATCAAGAAGAACGTCGAACTGAAGAAGGGCGTGCAGCGACAGAAGCGAACGCGGAAACCAAAAGAGCCCAAGGCGGAGGTACGAAAATCCAACTCGGAATCAAATGCCGCAGAGGATGTGTCCATGAGCGCGACCGATTCGGACAAGAAGCAGAAGGCAAAAGACTCTGCGGAAGGATCATCGGCCGATGCAACGGATCCCGCGGCATCTAGGGTGGCGCCAACTGCTTCAGAGGAAACACCAAAGAAGGGAAAAGCAAAGCGCGCCAACAAGGAACAGAAGAAGTCCAAGAAGAAGGATTCCGAGAACAAGCCGATGCACTTCACAGCCAACAATGAACCTCGGGCCCTCGAAGTACTTGGCGATCTGGACCCGAACATATTCAACGAGTGCAAAGAAAAAATGAGACCAGTGAAGAAGGCATTAAAAGCGCTCGATCGACCTGATTCATCCCTTTCGAATCAAGAGCAAGTGAATCACACGCGCGAGTGCCTACTGAGCATTGGCAAGCAGATCGACGTGTGTCTGAACGAATACAAAGATCCAGACAAGGTGAAGGAGTGGCGGAGTAATCTGTGGTACTTTGTTTCTAAGTTTACAGAATTCGATGCCAAGAAGCTCTTTAAACTCTACAAGCATGCCTTGAAGTTGAGTGACGAGGATGGGAAGAAGAAGAAATCTGCAGTGGGTGTTAGTGCGTCGAAAGATCAAGAGAATGGTGCCGCTTCGGCGACGAAGAGTCCAAAGGCTGCTGGCACAAAGCGAAAAAAGAAGGATAAAGACAAGGATGGCGGTGTGACGAAAAAATCAGCGGAAGGTAGTGCGAAGGAAAAGAAACTCTCAGCCGCGTCGATGTCAACGTCTGAATCGCCCTCGAAGCGGAAACGTAACGACAGCGAAGGAGATGCGAAGTCATTCAAAAGAGCCAACACTGAATCGAGGTGAGTTTGTTTGTTTGCTCTTTTTTTCGATTCTCTCTTGCTCTTGCTCTTGCGATTGTCTCTTGCTGTTTTTTCTGGTTCAAAGCGGTTGCGTTTGGTGTTTATCTGTCGCGAGATACGTGAATCGTGACAACCTTGTGATTTACAGCGTTGTGACGTCCGACACAATGCTTTGTTCCAATTAGTTTGTCGCACGTGCTTGCTTCGACGAAAATTTCAGCAATAGTTTAATCAGTGCGTTTCTTTTTCGTTCATAAACAATGCTTTTATCTCCTGGTGTAGAAATCGAGAGAATCGGGAAAAAGAAGATCGAAAGAAACGCGACGAGTACTTTGATCCCGCGAGCAATCCCGAAACGCCAAATCGTGATCGAAGAAACTCAATAACATCACCGTCAACGCCAAACAGTCGTACACATCCTGGATCGAGTCAACGTATGCCAGGTGGTGGCTATCCAGATGCTCGAACGAATCCACAATTCGCTGACGCAGAGCGATGGAATCATAGAGATCGGTAAATTGTCTTTGCATTCAAATGAAATGTTTACATTTGGCTTATGGATTTGGTAATGTATGTGTGTGTGTGAATAGATATGGTCCTGGTGAGTTCAAAAGATGCCCTGATCGTTACGACGCTTATGCCAATCGAAGTGGTGGTCATCCTCATGGTTATCACAGGGATCATAGAGATCGAGAAAGAGAAAGAGATCGAAGACCTGAGAAACGAAGGTGAGTCAATTTTCATGATTCAGCCGATCCATCGCAAAGTTAGCTGCTTCCATCCTCGTGACTATTTGATAATAATATTTGTTTAATCTTGGTTTTTGTTAGCAGATATCCACAACCGCATCCGCCTCCACCAATGAACTATCCTGGTCACTACATGTCCCAAAATTATTATATGGGAAATGGGGGCCTTCCACAAGCGGCTCCCCCACATGGTTACCGCGAAAGCAGGTATCCACCGACCGGTGATTGGTCGCGAGACAGCCGAATGGATTACCCGCCGGAGTATCGTCGTGGTGGTGGTGGCAGCAGTGGGGACTACGATCGAAGACCACCGCCAACGTAATTGCACCTGTCACACACTGTAAACAGCGTAAACTCATCTCGTCGATTCTCATTTAAATCCCATCTTTACCAACGCTCTAATATAAAAAAAAACAGAAATACAAAAAAATAAACAACAACACATACCTTTTGCATATACATAGTTACTATATAATAGTTTGTGTAAACACAATGGAGCTAATTCCAAATTGGAATTACATACTTATTTAATTTAATTTTAAATATATTTAGTTTTTAAGTCTAAGGGTACGCATTGAAAAACCACACCACAATGTCTCTGTCCCGGGAGGGGAGGGACAGAAGAATCGTATGATTATGTAAAAAGCAACACAAACCTCAGACAGACATGATTTATGATGATTTTCATACGCCTCGAGGTTGCTCTATAAAGTGAAAAAAAAAAACAAAACAAAACAAAGGTAGTCTGAGGGAGAAATCACTAAAAATCACAAAAAAGAAAAGAAACATTTTAATGAACAAACCATTTAACCTATCATTATTTATAAACAAAGAAAAGAAAGCCGAAACGCATCTTGCATCCGAATAAAGAAAAATTAAAAGTATTAGCTTTTAATTTAAGGGATTTTTCTCGCAAGAAGAGAAAACGAAATTACACAGTCACAGTCATGGCTGTTGTCAGAGGAGCCAAGCGATCATAATTTTGTACTAACTAATTTTGTCTATTTGAAATCTCATTTCACATGTAAACATGTAACTCTCAAGACGACCCTCCATCATTTTCCGTATGTTTTCCCAAACAGCTCTGACATTGTACAGATGCATTTCTTTTTATTTTCCTTTAAATAACAAACTACCTTGTGTAAGAATAGCAATGCAAGAAACAAATAACACCAATAACGATATTTGACAAGTTCACAACTTTCTTTTTGTATTCGGAAAACAGATTATAAATTTTACAAATATGTATACTTAGCGTTTGTGTAAGATTCAAAAAATTCAGAAGAGGCTTTACAAGTGCGAGCAAGATTTCGTGACAATGATGGTTTTTCATTCTTTTTTTTTTTTGTATTTACTCAAAAATCATCATTGTCACAGCAGAGAGAGGCACGTGAACTCTCGTAATAACCAACTCTCTGGCACTCCTTGAGAAAACGCTTATTCAACCGGGAAAACGAAAACAAACTTAAATCAAGCCTCAACTGACTTTTAAGATGCATATATAGATGTAAAAAAAAAACAAAAACAAATAAACAACAAAAAATCTAACTTTAACTTAAGTAAAATTTACATTTTTAAGTAGGTAAATATGTAAGTTTGTAAATATGATAAATCACAACTATTAATATTATATTGGAATCAGAGAGGAGAACTCCAATTAAAAAAGAATAACAACAAAAACAGACAAAAGAAAAAAAACAAGAATGCATACCAACAAGAAATTTCTCTTTTCCTTGAGTTGATTTTTATTTGTTTGCTATGATTTGTGTAAATAATGGAAAAATTAAATAAAACTTTATATTTTAAAAATGTGAATGAATTCAGTGTTTGCTGTTTTGTGTTTGAGATTGGTGCAGTGATGGCAATGAGTCTGATCGATAGACGACATCCGTTCGACTCTCTGAGATTAAAGGAAGTTGCATCCTTCGACTTATAGCCTGTGCTACAGCAGAGGACGCTCGCGTTTTAAGTGGCGCCCACAACTGGAGAAGAACCTCAAACAACTTGCTGTCTGCATTTGGGAGAAACTAGTCAGAGGGCTGGTTAGTTCGGGCACACCACTCAAATAGGAAGTAAATACATACATACATATGATACCAAGTTATATAGTTTTTATTAGCGAACCAAGGCATGCAACAAACCACGGTTGTCGAACTTTACAATTCGAGTAGTCCCTCAAATATCGAAAAATCAAAGGTTCCCAATTCGCTGATTATAATAAATATAACTTTCTCATCCTCACACGTTTAATCGTTGATAGCGGCGTAGTTCTCTCCCACTTTTAAGTCTTCAGCCTGCACTCGTCACTCAGCGCAATGTTTTCGAATGGACAGTTAAAGTTAACTAGTCTTTTAGCTGCATTACTCGAATATGGAGTGCTCTGGTTAAAATCTACAGACGTCTAAGATCAATGTGCACAGGTACTTCCTCTCCTACTACTGTACTTCCTATTTACTCTCGGCACACACTTGACCCCCACCTATCCGCAGAATGTGACAAATTCGAGGAGCTACTCCTTCCCTCCATTTATCTCTAACGACAACTTTTGTACTCGTCAAGTTCATTACATTTAGTGCAATTCATTGTTAAACAATCAGCTGCAAGCCATAGGCGCCGTTACAGGGCTGTTAACTTAACGTGTACTTCAAAGCGCTCTAAATGACGGGTGTGAGCAAAAAAGGAGACAAATTCGACAAAGCGGAACGACATGAAATGAAACTATAGTGGTTCCCCCTTTTTCGATGGAAACGACCTACTTTCATTTGGATTTTCTGTGTCTTCAATAAAAATCCTCCTCCTATACTCCAACGTATCCACACCAAATTGAATCACCATGACTATCCTCCTGCTTATCCTACTAAAATCTCATTTGCCTCACTGTATGCTTTCCCCATGAGAATGAGGCAACAAAGCAACTTCCCATCACACAGTAGCACGTGCATGTGTTTGACAGTTCAATTCTCGCAATCAGATGTTCTGTGCACCTTTATTTCGTCGCGATAGTGCAGTCGTCTGCTCCGGGGTTACATCCATTAAATTCATACAAAATCGATAAAACCTTAAATTCGAAAGTAAAATGTTTAATTTACTGAGATTGCAAACATTGAGAAGTGTTGCTAGATATTCATCGGTTGCCATTCAAGATTCTCTATCGACGTGGAGATCCAAGCTGCAGGCAGCAGGTGTTGGTGACATCGAATTTAACCTCAAGTGTATTGTTGCTCATGTAACCAAGAAGAATTTCGTAAGTTTTTCCTGTAAATTAATTCAGTATGAATCATGTGGACGAATCGATATTCCTTATGCTGATGGAGCAGTTGTTGAAGTGCAAGAGATAGAAAAATGACAACAAAGTCAAATGCACTTTGCGGCGAATTAAAATCAAGTGTACAGTCTTGGCTGTCACAGTAGGTACAGTCACATTTCTTAAAGTGTTGAACTGTTGTATTTTGTTGTGATGATTCGCACTCTTAACGTCCAATGACAGCTTGGGAAGTCAGCACCACACACTGAAGTCCGAAAACTATATTTTAATCTCTTCCACAGAGTAAGCTACAAAACTACGAGGAAGTCCGCATGTCCGAAGATGAATTGAAAGAATTCGAACGTTTAGTTGAATGCCGGATAGCTCGAATGCCCTTGCAGTATATTCTTGGTGAATGGGATTTTATGGATTTAACCCTGAAGATGCAGCCAACTGTATTCATTCCTCGTCCAGAAACCGAGGAGTTCGTGCGTCTACTCTTGGAAAAGTTCGAACCAACGAAACAGTTCACTTTGCTCGAAGTGGGTTGTGGTTGCGGCGCGATGTCTCTGGCGATTCTCAATCGGATGAAAAACGCAACAAGTGTTGCACTCGAACGCAGTGGCATAGCTTCAAAGTTAGCCCTCGAGAATGCAAAGAATCTTGGCCTACAAGACCGTTTCAAGGTATACCATCACACTACGACGAAGGAAGACTTAGTGCCTCAAGAATTAAAAGATTCCAAGTTTGACATTGTGATCTCAAATCCGCCGTATGTCATGAATAGCGAGTTTCCACTCCTCCAGCCGGAGGTTAAGGTGTAAGTTATACTTCAGACTTTGTAAGCGTCTTTGGAGAATCATGAATGCACATTTCTTTTAAGGTATGAGAACATGAACGCCCTTCTCGGTGGTCAAGATGGATTGAACGTTGCTAGATGTGTCTGTGATGTTGCCGCTGAGCACTTGGTACCTGGTGGAAAACTGTGGATGGAGCTGGGTAGTTCGCATCCTCCACTGATTCAAACAATCATTGATAATCAGTATGTCGGTAAACTTCAGTATTTAAGAGGATACAAAGATCAGTATGATCGGGAGAGGTTCGTTGAAATTAGCAAAGTGTAAAATCTGTATATTTGTCACGATGTAGTAAATTCTAGTAATAAATTGATGAATATGTGTACAAACTGCTTTTGCAGCCAACCATGAATTTAATTTGTCTCGCTGACATGAAACATCCACGCGCATTCTTCTATCTACGTGGAATGCAAGAAGCAACATTCATGACTATCGATCTCTTAGTGCAACCATAAATCAAATTGGAGCATATTGCATTCCTTGTATAGTCAAAATTCTCGCCTGTGAAATGAATGTCAACGAACTTGTCTCTGAGCATTAATTTTCCAAATACTTCAAATTCATTGACCCAATCCTGGCGGAATAAGTACCTTCACAGATTCCGACCTGATTCCGACACAATTTAAATCAATAATGTATTTGAAACGTCATCCCCAAAATGCCATACCATTAGTCAGTCATGCATGTGTCCGCTTCAATGGAATGGCAGAGAAACCCCAATTTTGTGGTTGAATTTCACATGCATTTAAAGTCGCTTTTGATTAAAATATATTAGAAATTGGAGTATATGAAGTGGTGTTCTATTTAGACTTTCATAAACGGTCAGTTAAGCGAACTGGACGCTCTAGTTAAATTGAATGATCCGATGAGCTGACGGTGGAGTTTGGGATGAGGGCTGTGGCATGGCGGCAAGGCATAGCAAACTGTTCGAACGTATAGGTTATTCTTTGCAAAAGCTCCGGTTAGCAGGATGGAAGAGAGAGGTTGTGCAGTTGAACACCATTTCGGCGTCGATTTCGCATTTGTTAACCATTTAGGCATTAATAAAGGTGTCCAAGACAAATGTACGAGATCAAATATGTGCCCCGCTAGGTCTAAAGACTTATATCAGCCGTAAAATCGTATAGCACAGGCATTAAACAAATCAAAGTAAGTACACAAGAAAACATTTTTAACAGTAAATCAGATTGTATACAAATGGTGTACAACTTCCAGGCTGTTTCCTTCAGGAGCCCCGCTTGAAACAAAAAAAGGGGTGTCTGAATACATACAAAAACCCATTAAACGAAGGTTGATTGGTTGGGCTAGCCGACAAATTCTGCTATGCTCAACAGGTCCTTGTAACCTCCAACATTCAAATCAACCTACATTAAACCACACACAAAAAGTCCTTTTCACGACTACAAATCTGCCAAAGGTAAGTACCACCAAAATACAGAAGTCGAAGCAAATCTAACAACAACAAGAAACAAACGAACAAAAATTTTGAACATTTCAGTGTAAAAATTGGTCTGAAATACCAGGCCACCAGAAATTCAGAAAAAGCAGCAGGTATACCATCGAAAGCAACTTAAAGTATGCAACGAATTTTGCCCACGATCAGTTTCGTGACTTTCGCTTTCGCAAGCAACTTAAAGTATGCAATGATTTTTGGCCGAAACTGATCGTGGGCAAAATTCGTTGCATACTTTAAGTTGCTTTCAAGGGTATACCTGCTGCTTTCGCTGGGTTTCTGGTGGCCTGGTGTTTTGGCTGGATTTCTGCATGAGAAATGGAATTTTTTTTTGAGCGGCGTTGTTTTGCAATTTTTAGTGTTTTGTGTTTAGTGGGTGCTTAGGGGTGTAATCCTGGGAAGGACCTTTTCTTTGTGTTGTCCTTAAAATTATCTTTTGGTGGTGGGGTAACGGGACTTTCTCTGTGTGCTTGTTTTACATTTGGGGTGACTTTTTGTCGAAGGCTTCTAGCATCTGTCGAGTCGAACAGACGCAACTGCTGTATGACAGATGTTAGCAGTAGCGTCTGTTCGACTCGACAGATGCTTGGGCTTAGAAACTTTACTTACCGCGTTATGAGTCCTTTATACTTAGTCGAATCGCCAAGGACATTCATGCGTATCATAGGTCTAGTGCGACCTTTCTCATTCAAGAAACACTTTGCGTGGGACGGAAGTCCGAGGAAAACCTGGGATGGAACAAGCCTCTTCCTCAATGATTATATCGCTGTCTGAGGCCGTTTTTGAGACACGGGGAATGTAGTGATTCCAGTGCAATTTCTCCGATGACTTCTTCTTCCTTCTAGGATATGGTCCTTTTTTAGACTAAATTAAACCTTATCGCATCCTGCATCAATTTTTTTTTAAAGATTAACGAAAAGCAAAGATGTCACCGAAATCGCACGCTTTTGAAATATTTCGCGTATTTCACTGTACGAGGTTCAACTTGACCTTGCGATTGGGCAATTTGAGCTCCGACGAAGACGCGTGGTTCGTGAGTTTGTCCAGAGGAGGTTATACACTATTTTTCCATCGCAAACACACCTCTGTGCACCTCAACTACGGGCGAAAAACTCTTTAAGAGAGAAGAAAAAACATCAAAGTTACCTTCCACCTCCGCTCACACACTCCATTGGTCGCTGACCCGAAATGTAAGTACGTAAGTACGAGGATATTCAAATATTGCCCACACAACAGGTTTAGAGAAGTAAGTCCAACCCTTTCGATGTCACCCCTTCTCGATGATACTTCCAACTCCATCAACCATTTAATGGCATTGTGGTAAATCACCAGAAGTCAGACAATTGACTTCTGTTCAATTAAGTTTCCCAGTCGAATTGTTGTACTCTCTCTTTGTGCACAGTTCGTTGAAGTTGTCCCCTTTTCACTGGCATAACTCGCACTACATCATTCAACAAGTTCAATGGATTTCTGAATCAAAATCAACTGCCTCCATAAAAGGCAGTAAGCTCCAGTTCTCGGCCAACTAGACGTATACTTGTTCGATTTTTTATGATTTTTTTCTGTGTATTTAAACTTGTCTCGACGCAATTATTCCTTGTCGTCCTCCAATGTTTCTCTTTTTTTGTACCCTCTTTCTGTATTGACGGTCATTATAGTGTATAAAAGTCTATCATCCACACCACATCGCTTACTCCTCTCCACCGTGTTGGCATCGAACGCCAATGGTGTGGCATCCGGCCTAAAACAGATCACCGATGAGATAGCGTATTATGTGCCAAACCACCCCCAGAGGCGGCCTCCTTCACATCCACATCATCATCGCTGTTTTGTGAAGAGAACTTATTCTATTTGTATTGGTTTTTATCTTTTCACACGTTATTTTTGTGTGGTGTCTATTTTTCTTTCTTTATTTTTATTTTATTACAGTCACCCAATCTCGATACATCAAAGCCAAAGTTTGCACTGGTGTGGGCGGCAGGCGACACAGGAAGACAAGCGAGCGGTCTTTAGAAACTTGCTTTTGTCCCTACAAAATTTCCTGTTGCTCTTGGCTAAGATCCTGAAACGGAAATCCTACCACAAACTAATACTCAGTGAGAGAGATGAGGTGTGGAAAAGTGAAGAGTGCGCGAGCAAGAGGGAGAGAGAGAGATAGAGAGATGGAATGATTGAGAGAAAGTTCTTTTGTATAGAGACGGCCTTCTAGCCGCCATCTAACCTCAACCCACAATCAATTTAAGTTCGATTTATTCAATCAACCCTCCGCGCACCGCCTCCTCTTCGAAATCATCGCACTCTCTCTGTCTCTCATTCTTCCATGTTATGCCGCGAGACATGTCATCAAAGTGCACAAGCAATTCACTCCCTTTCAAAGCGTGCTTACACCCACCCGCCTTCGCCGCAACGACACCAACCACAACCGGATAGCGGATGGATACTCTCACGTCATCTCGCTTTCGATCTTTACACTTTTGTGTGTCATTAGCAATAACCAGGAATAATGAATGTTATGCCTTTCAGCACTCATTACCAGCAGAAAGGACACACATTCTTCACAAGTACTGTAAAGTGAAATTATTATTTACATATAAAAACAGGAGACCGAAGGACTAAATATTCCCACCGCCGCCTATTCTCCCACACGCAAGGGCACATACGTATCAGCTCGCACATGCCACATGGTACGTGAGAAAAACACAAATTTAAAAAGGATATACTACACACCACGTACTCACCACCCGGCCCCACACCACCGACAAGGGGAAGAGACAAAACTGAAAAACACAGAACAGAACCAAAAAGAAGGAAAAGAAGGAAACAACAGAACGGCGAAGCCTTTTCCCAAGGTATCGTGGTAAACTTTCTCTCAAAGTATATACAGCACAACACAGCACCAGCAGCACCATCAGCACCAACAACACCACCAACATCAGCATCAGCACCAACAGCAGTGGCAGCAGCAGCAGCAGCAGCAGGAGCATCAGGAGCAGATCCAGCAACACCAGGAGTACAATACAATACGAAATTCAATTTGGAGTGTGGAGAGCTTTGGTTATTTTTTTGTGCCTCGTTTTTCTTTGGATTCTTTCATTTTTTGTTGCTGTTGTTGTTGACTTTTCTTGGTCGTCGTTTTTTTTCAATGTCGAACTCGAAGTGAAAGAAGAAAACGCACAAAGTTCCTCTAACTTTACATGCAGTATCCTTAATCCTTGGCATCTATCAGCCCACCCACACACGAAGAGACACCGAGAGAGGGAGAGAGCAATCTGTGTGCAGCACACAACGATGACTGAGAAGAAGACCCAGAGAGCGAGAGCGATAGAGTGAGAGAGAAAGTTCATAACTAAGTATCAGTAGTAAGGATAGATGGATGGATTGATGGAACACATTTGGATAGTCACTGGGATGGATACGAGACACGCATACACTGACACACTGAAGGCTTAATGGGGGAAAGGATGAGGCGTGAAGAGCCACTGTTGGTGTGGATTTCCATTCAAAAAAGGAAGTTGCTGCGCAAGCTTTTCACACGCACTCCTTGCTCTACCAGATACTCACAAATTCCAATCAACACACGCACACATACACAGTTAACAGAAAATTCACAGGGAAAGCATCCACACCGTACCGAGAACCGTGAACTGAGAATCACACTACAGACTACAGACCAACGAGGATACTATACATCATTAAGTTCGCACTGTTAGCGATGGTCCATGGCCAAAAAGCTGTCATGGAATAAATTTTTCCTCAATAAGTTGCAAGGGTACACTGAGAAAGGACACACATAACGTTCGTTCGCGGAGTCGTTCGGAGTTTTCCCTATTTTTTCTCTCAAATCATCATATATAAAAAATAAAATAACAAACAAAAAAAAATCCAGAAAAATTAATAGAATTTGTTGTGTCTTTAAGAAGAAATTTTGCTTTTTTGTTGTTTTTTTGATTTCGAAACAAGAAACCATCTCAGAGGACACACTCCTGCCGAAGGAGCAGCAGATTCATTCAAAGACCTGGTGCGAATTCGGTGCAAGCTTCAAAAAACAAAAAAATTCTCCAAAAAATTTTAATAGAAAATCATACGAATTGTGTCCTTTTGTTTGTTCTCTTTGTCTCTGTGATTTACGTTCAGGTCTTGGTTCTTGTTCGAATCCTGAGGTGGTCCGTTTGCGCGTTAGTCCTAAAGTAATTACAACTCATTTAAGTCTAATTTTGGTAAATTTTTTTTTTGTAAATTTTACCCTGCACTCAGAAGATTGGTGTGCTCCTCAAACTCAATAGAACTTTGCAAAGGATACACTACCAGTATCTTCGGGAAAAAAAGTGTATCTCTTGTTTGAAGTTTTTTTTTCTTCTTTTGTTGCCCCTCGCATGCCTCTACCGTACAAGTGGTGAAAAAGCAAAAAAAGGATATCAAATCAGTGATGGTACTCTGAGGAACATATTGAGCAGTTTAATTAAGTGCAATAAATGTGAACCCTTCACTGAGAGCAAAAAAAGAAAAAAATCCAAATGCTGTACTTCACCGGAGGCTGACGGGGGAAATTTGAAAAACAAAAAAAAAGTGGTGTGAAGTGTGAATCCTAAAAGTGGAGCTAAGGCAATTGTTGATATCGACATAAATTCCACAAGAGTGATAGATAGAAGGCAACAACAACACCAACAAAAAAAGTGTATCCCTCCGAAGTGTGTGCTTTCGAACTTGAAAAAAATAAATCACAAAAAAAAGAAAAATGTCTTCACTCGTCGTTTGATTAAATCCTGTATTTTCTGTTGTAACAGATTTGTGATATATATTATTTTTTTTGTTTGCTGGGGAGAAAAAACTCGGGGATAGACGAAGACGAAGAAGAGAAACTTCTGATAAGGGCAACAAGAGATACGAATTTTCCTTTTCATTTCTGTTCATTTTCCGTTCGAATTCATTTTTTTTTGTGTTTCTTTTCGTTTGTGTTTCGTTTCGTGCTGCGTGTGTGTATATCTGTTTCGTATATACATTCTCAAAGTAAATTTCATTCTTCTTCTGAATGATGATGATGAAGAGACGGGCAACAATTCTTTCAGTAGCACCTGCAAAAGAGGAATGATACCAAAAAAAACTTGAACTTAATTTTTTCTGTACACACAAATATCCGTGTGATTTTTTTTTCGTTCACTCTCTCTTTCACTAAAGCATCACTGAGAGACAAACACAAATCAAAGAAATAATAATATGATAAGCCCAGAGTGTAGGGCAGTATATCTTGTGGATACAGAGATATATTCCCCCTTTGTGTTTGCATACGTACAGAAAAAGAATGAAATCGATTTTATATTCAACAGAAAGGACTTTAGCAAAAATTTGTTGCTCTTTCCCTCCCTTTACATCCATCCATAAATTCATATATCATTTTTTTGGGTTAATTTTTTAAATTTTTAATTATATTCATTTATTTTTATGTTTGTTGTTGATGAACAGCCTGCTGCAACTTGAAATTTTCCAAAACTGCTTCACACACATCTCAATGATCTCTCTCAATGAACAGCTAAATACGAAAGAATTAAATGCAAGTGTACAAAATGTAAACTAAAGCCAAGAAAACAGAAAAGAAACAGACAAATTTAAATAAATCTAAATCAACACAACTAAAAAGGACGACCGTTCAAATTAAACTAAAAGAAAATATTTTTAACCCATCATCATTCGAATCGTAACAAAATGCTAAACACAAAGAAGAAAAAATAAACATAAATCACTTCAAAACCAGTTTAAAAATAAAAAAAAACAAACCTGAATCTATCTCAAATCAATTCAAAACCTAAACAAAAACAAAAAACTCAAAAACTAAATAGACGTCTTCTTAAACAGTTTTCTTTTCCTTATATTCCGCAATTCGTTGGTAAATTTTTGTTTTGTTTTCGCTCTCGTTTGACAACGTCTCGGTCACGAATTAGTTTCTTGCACGTGTTTCATATCTTGCTGCAATTGTAATCAAAATCATGAAATCCAAACCAAACTACTTATAAAAACAATATGATTAAAAGCAAATGTACAAATCTAAACCAAAAAACTTTAAATTAAACCTCAAAATTTAGTCAATTGTCTTATTTTGTTTTCCATTCTGCTGCGGTTGATAATATATTTTTGTTAAACTATTCGTTTTTTCATTTGCCTAGTTTTGGTTACCTTTTGAGACATCTTTCTCATGCATAACGTGCGTTGTTCTACTAAGTAGTTAGCAATTAATTAAAATCATCTAAATCAAAAAATAAATATCAAACACTCGAGAAAGCAAGAGATTTCGACGAGATTGATTTGAAAAAAATTCACACAAATCAAGTAAAACTATGGAAAACGAATGCACATTAAATGATCGACATTTTACATCAAATGGAAAATGTTACCTCAAACAAAAAACGGTATTAAATATGTTTTACTTAAAATGTTCATATTTTTAAATAGTTGCCTTTGGAAAAGAATATTAAATGTTTGTTTTGTTTAAACATGAACTGATGGAGCATATTACAGTGGTGGAGATTGAATTTGTGTTTGCTTTGGAAATGTTTGCTCTTTAAATGGGTTTCTTTAGGACCGCGAGGAGAGCGAGATTTTTTTGATTCGATTTTATGAATTAGTTCAAGGGACAGAATATTTTAACACAAGCATGACGGTGCCAGAAAATATTTCATCCTTTTTTCAATTAGCTGCAACAATTCTATAAAATCTTTGCTTTCAACCTAGATTCACTTATACGCGCTATGCGGTAGTCTGAGGTGTCTAGACTAGTCTTATCCTCTCATTTGTGCGTACTATTGCAGTTTTTTCTAGACTGAGCATTGTCTTCGACTTGAAAGAGGTGTAGCCGTGAATTGTGAATGTTGCTAAATTCAGGGAATCAACCTTCTTTGCTTCCTACGCTACGGCGACCGCACCCCAGATTCGTTTTGTCTATAAATTCCAATACATTAGACTATACTAGACAACAAGTGTGTAAACCTAATAGCCGACCATTGAGTTTGTAATTTATTTTTTCAGTCTGCTATCTTCTCGCTCCGAGGTTCATCAGTCTTTAATAGACGTTTTTGTAGCTAAGAAGACTTTGCCTCAATCTCGAATTCGAAGGCTAGAATTTGAAGACATTCCTTGGTGGAGCTGGAGGGCTCTAAACTGCCACAAAACGAACAGCGTGAGCTTTGATCATAATGGCTTACAGGAATATTGCATCTTGTTGCACTTTCTGTCTTAATTGTGAAGAGCCGAAGACATGTTCATACGAGTAAACGCGTTACTCGTGCTTCGTTCCACATAGGGATTGGAACCGACAAAGATGTCAGTCAAAATCGTGTGTCAATGAATGGATAGTTTAAATTTTTGTTTTTAATAATCGCGTTGAATGTTAGTACGTGGAATAAATCATGTTCGGGCGATCAGAGCGTCACATCCCATCATCATCAGATTGTCAGTAGTTTTTAACCCCGATCCGATTATTTATTTTATCTCATCTGTCCATCATTCAAGCTGGCTGATATGCCGCCAGCGCATACCCTTCACCTCTGTCAAGATATATCTGATTTGCCTTTAAAGCTCAAAGTCAATCATACGTTAACTCCCCGAAGAGCTGTTTGCTTAAACCCTATCATCCTTCTCACTCAACCATCACCCTGACAAAGGTACATGAAATCATAAACAAAATCAGGATACGCCCCAAGGCCGCTGACTGTTGGCACAAAAAAGAACACACTTTACAACAAAAAGCAAATGAAGAAAAACAAAATATATATGAAGTCCTTGCGCGCATATTAGAAACAACATTTTCTGAGCAAATAATGAGTCTCACACAAGGCACACACATGCAACAACAATCCACATGTAAGGATTCAGACTTGCGACAAAAAAAAACAAAACAGTTTGAATAAATTTCTCCACCACTGTAGTGTACCGTCAAACCTCACAAGAAGCATGCAATAAATCCGAACAAAAGGAATCACTTTGACTAAACTATTTGCCAGGTTGTGTGTGGTTGGATAAACTACTACACAACTGGCTTTAAACAAAAACTGAAAAAAGAAAGAATATAAACAAATGATCGGGGGGTTGACTCATTCATTGCAATCGATTGTTGCCACAAGCAGCGGCATGAAATTGTTTTAAACAAACTATCGGTACTTCATTTGTTTACATTTTTTCTTATCCCTTTGCATTTGCTGAAAGTAGGTATTTGTTCTGATGCGCTTTTTTGTTTTTTGTTTTTTTTTTTCCATTTGTTGTTGTAGTTGTTGTTGTTTTCTTCTTTTTTTCATCATCCACTACATTATTTCATTATCCTGTGTATGTGTGGGTGAACGAGAGAGACCGAGTGAATGAGAGGCGGGGGTGACTTCGACTTGTTGTGTTGATGATGATAACGATGATGAGGATACGCGGCAGCGGCGGCGGGGCAGGAGGGTGAGATGTTGTTTTTCCCTTCGCTGGTTAGTTCTGTTTTCCAGGGTTCTACTCGCATAGTAATTTTCAATGCATTCCACGCTCAAAGAGAGTGAATTATAGAAGTGTGTGTGTGAGAGAGAGGGAGAGAGAGAGAGAGAGTGAACACGCTCTCCGTAACTGACGGCTGGCTCCTCTTGATCCTTCATTCACGAGTGGTTGGGTGAGGATGAGTGCCAGAAGAATTTATATGGGCAAGGACATGGTCGGTTGTTCTCTTTGCCATATATACTATACACACAATCCACACGATTGAATTTAAGTATGTGGCTGGCTGGGTGGCTGTGTGTGTTGGTGGGCTGTTGCTGGACTGAGTGGATATATCAAGTCGAGAAAAGGGACGTTTTTAGAGATTGTTTTATTATATGTTTTTTTTTTCGCTTTTGTTGTTTTCTTCATTTCTCTGCACAAGGGATTGAGATGAGAGATAGGACTGTTGTGTTCTTCTTCTTCTTCGTACCATCATCATCTAACACCGTTATTCAGAATCCAGCATCCAGCATCCAGTATCCAGCATCCAATATTCAGCATTCAGCAGCAGAGCAGCGGGAGCAGTAAAAGGTATTCTTGTAACTAGGCCAGGGAACGATGTTAGAGGGATAAGAAAAAACAATTGGTTCAGCTAGAGAGAAGACCGATTTGTGTGTTGCTACTAGCATTCGTTGTTCCATGTTGCACATACACACATGCAGAGAGACCAAGAGATGTGCTCGTATTTCTTATTCTTTGTTGCGGGAGGTTATTGCTTTCGTTCTTCATTCCCTGCCCATTTTTTTTCTATTCGGATTTTTTCTTGGTCTATTTTCATGTTTTTCCCTGTCATCTACATACCCCCAGATACCCAGTAGGCAGTGGTACACTGGCTGGACTCTCGGTTGGCATGGGAATCGTTTTTATACATTACTGCAACTTTGAATTGGTAATGGGATGTACCAGAGGCGAGGTGGATGCTGCAAAAAACTTTCCTGGATGTATCTAAAACAGAAGCCTTACAATTGGGTTTTAATTAAATTTTCAAATCGCATCTAGATTTAACTGCTTAAACTGGTGGATCTGGGGAGCCGAGCTGGGGCCTCTGGAGAGGAAATGAATGAGGCTAGAGTTTGATGCAGTCCTACATGTGCTCTCATGCTAGTCAATATGTAATGGACTTGCTTCACAATTGAAAGTGTTGTGGCTTATCTGGGGATTGTGGGCTCTTGTGTCAATTTGGATTTATGGCAGGGGATGTTCACTTTATGCACTTGTTTGCATGCTGCATTCGTTGTCTTGTTTTGCTCTCAATTCTGCTGTGAAATTGATGTTCTGCTCCGAGGTTGAGAGAAGAAGTGAGTGCACTCCTTTTGCTTTCAAATTGATTGATTGTGTGCTGTCATAAGGTACGGCTGGTTGTGCTGGGTTTTGTGACATCGTGGAGGTTGTTGACTTTGAGTGGGCACAGCCCTCTCCACGGAGTCTACACAAGATAGGCCTCTTTCCATAGCGAGGTGGGGTAAAGCTCCAAAAAGAATATGAAAGTTTGACCATTGACTTGAGGGTTGTTGTCGAATACTGTAATAAATCGGATTTCAGAGGATCACCGTCCTTTCCATTAACTGCTTCCCTTTGTGTCTGAATAATTCAGCCTTTTCATGAATTTCCTTGAAACCGAAGAATATCAGAAGAAAATAAAGGTAATTCCAGGTAGGTGCTCAACCCAGGTCAATGGCCTTTCAACTAGAATTTCGAAATTTTGAGATTAATCAAACTTCTATCTTCGAGCGTGTCACCAAACATGTGACGATACATAATCAGCCTTCAACATCATCGAATAAGCCTGTTTCCCACCTGTGCCCGCATGAATAGTCCAACAATGTACGTATGTACGTACGATTGCCCTTTGTTCGCATCGTATCTAGCACCAAACTAATGGACTTACAAGGTGACTCCCACCCCAGCCTCCACCTTCAATTCAAACAAAATGACATGCCTACATGGCTGGTCTTTATCACCTCCATGGTCAAGCGTTATCCATGCGAGAGAGCTCTTGTTGTTGGCCACGTCGAGGTAGTGTGCATGCGACAAGGTGATGTTTAGTTTATCGTAATGGTTTCGTGTCGTGCTGCTTTTGTTTGGCCTTCCAACCTCATGACACGTCTTCGAAGACTCATATGAGGTGTTTTGATTGTTCTCTTTTATGTTGTTCCCTTTCATTTGTCACGACTTGTAGTGAAGATGTTTGAGCCAAGGGGGTGATTTGAGACTTTTGCATTGAGCGACTTGCCTTGATAGTGTTACGTAGATTTTGAGAGGAATTCTGTTGTTGGAAATGTTGCGTATACGCCTGAGTTCATCTCGCCTTGAAAGAGAGGTGAAGAGGAGACAATCATTGTTTCCAAAAATGTTACGTATCCGCCAGAGTAAGTCTCGCCTGGAAACAGAGTCGAAAAAGTTATGTATACGCCAGAGTTAGGCTCGTCTGAATACAGGGTCTCTGTTCACAAAAATGTTACGTATCTGCCAGAGAAAGTATCTCCTGGAAACAGAGTCGAAAAAGTTACGTATACGCCAGAGTTCAGCTCGTATGGATACAGAGTCTCTGTTCGCAAAAATGTTACGTATAGGCCCGAGTGCATCTCGCCTGGAGACAGAGCTGAAAAGGAGACAATCATTGTTCACAAAAATGTTACGTATACGCCAGAGTTCGGCCCGTTTGGATACAGTCTTTTTTCGAAAAAATGTTATGTATACGCCAGAGTTAGGCCTCGTCTGGAAACAGAGTCAAAAATGTTACGTATTCGCCAGAGTTCGCTTGATAGGAGAGTGCCAAGGGTTAATTTCGAAATTAAGTATAAATTAGGAGAACGACGATATCGGTTATCGACCACCCTCAATGATCGATTTAGTTTCCCTTGGAATGGGAGCAGTCCAAGTTGTTTATTTGTTGACTTTATCCTGTCCTTGTGACTAGGCCAGTGATCGATGGAGGGACTGGGCTTGAGCGATAGCTGACTTTCATCGTCCATGGTCCTAGGCACGCTCTTTCTATTTATCAAGACCAAGTAGCCTTCCTCTCATCCTCGAGCTAGCTGGATCGGATACGAAGACCCTCCTAGCTGAAGCAAGTCAGTGCATTGGTTTGATTTTTGTGTTCCGGGCTACATCCACATCTTCGTACAGCGCGTAGAGTTCGTGGTTATTTCTTCTCCTCCATTTGCCTACCTTGCAGCGGGACATCCTTCGACGGAAAGTTCAAAAATCAGTTCTTCCGTTTTGTAACCTTTGAATGACTGAAAATGATCCTGTTACAACCTTGAATATTTCTGCCTCTCTCCCAAAACTATTCAATGTCGTAGATTAAGCCTTGACCTTTTTTAAATTTCCAAACCATAAGCCATTGAATCCAGGCATAAGTTATTTAATAGAGACATTTCGATTCACCGTTACACCGTTAAAAAAGGCAAGAAGAAAACAAAAAAAAACTATCTTCAACCATCTTCCACTCGAGCAGCATTGTCTGAGTCTTTATTTCCTTTATGTACTGTCGTTCAATTTCACTGTTCGGGAAAGTCCTTTTAAATCCAAGGACATGCGAAGGGAGCTGTAAAAAGAGAAAAATGAAGATCTTTCGTTTTCGATCAACGTCGATTTGATGGGAACACTTCTTGCACAGAGAGATGATTGCTGGTGTGTGCTCGACGCTGGTGAGTTGCTTTTTTTTTTTTTTTGCTTTTGCTTTTGCAAAATGAATTGGTTCTCTTTTTTGTGTGCTCTATCGGATCCGTTTGGTTCACACACAAAAAAGGTCATACTTTCAATGGATAAGGCGGCTGAGGTGGTTGCCTAGCCTGGCCTGGTCTGGTCTGGCAGCATCCGGAAGGCAGAGACACGCGAGAGTGCTGGCGGAGGGGGCGGGAGAAGTCAGGGTTATATAGAGTTTTCTAAAGAAAATACGAGGAAAATATTATATCTTTTATGGAATTGCAGCTTTAGTGGAGCAGAAATTTTTTCACACAATGATGATCGGTCGACCAATTTATGGGGGCGGCAGGTTGTGTTGGGTTGGCTCATAAAGGAGCACGACACACACAAAAAAAATAAAAAAAAGCAGAAAAATTGAAAAAATGGCAAGCGATATCTGAAAAATGGTATTTCTCTTTGAATAGTGAGCGACAGCGCATTGAAAATATTATACCAATCTTTTATAGAAAACGAACAAATTTTCTTTTTCATTTATTTCAGTTCTTGTTGTTTTTTTGTTTAATAAAAATACGGCACCGTTCGAGTCGAGTGACGGTTGAGAGTTTCAGTTGAGTGTTTGCGCAGTGCAGGGTTGTTATTAAATCTTTATCGACAGGAGCATTCTAGGAAATAGTTATTTTTTATTGCGGCAATAGGCAACATCCATCACGATGTCGTTCGTATCACTTCTCGGTCCCCAGCCCACCCCAAGCCAATCACCCCCCTGTCGTGTCACACATTTCAGTCAGAAGAGGGGACGAAATGAGATTTGATTTTATTGACATTTTGCCTGAGTTGCTCACACACTGGCGCTGATGCGGTGTGGTGCTGTGCTCACTGCTGTCGCTGTGTAGTGCTCTGCGGTGCCGTTTGGTGTGTGATTTGTGTGTTTGTAAAGCGCGCGGCACAGCATGACGGATGGTTTTTGTGTGAGAGGGCTTAAACTTGAAGTGTAGGTGCAAGTGTCGAGGTTGAATTGATGGGCAATTCGATTGAACTAGCTGCGAATTATAGTATTTGTCCATAAAGTAAGTTAAGTGCTTGTTCTGTAGCAGTTTCACAGATTGTGTCATCAAAAAAACAAAAAAGAAAAAGCGAAACGAAAAATGTCACTGTGTTATTTGATGGTTCAGTGTTCTTCGTGTTCCATCGTTGACATCGTTCTCAGTTTTGTAGGTTAAGCTGATGGCATTCTGGATTTTATGATCCTAACAAAAGCGGCGTGTCTAATCAGTTGTGGATTTCATAGCCACTTAAGGGGATTCTATTGCGTCTTGGTGATGAAAGTGCGAATTGAGTGAAGTGTCATCTGGTTTTGGCAGCATTTCATTTTGTGTAATGTGAGTAGTAAACTTTTGAACAGATTGATACATTTCAATGAACGACACGAGGGTGTCTTTTGTGATTTTCGAAATGGTTTAAAAAAACACAAGTGACAGATGGTGTCATCTCTTTTGTCTGGTGAATTTTACGAAAATCCAACGAACGTCTGTCATTTGTTTATTTTTTTAATTTTGAAATGGATATTTCCACTTTAGTCACTTCAACGAGAATACGTTGATCTTGTCCAGAAATTCAGTACCTACGATTTCTACGAGTTCTACACCTCTCATTTTGCTTCAAATTTGAGGACAGTGCTTTTTATACCGTCTTCTCGAACCAGACGGGCCAATAAAAGAATGCAATTTAGCGATGTTTCCACGAAACGAAATCGCGGGATTTCATCAAATTTCTAGGTCTAAAAAACCTCGCGATTTTGTTGAAATCTAGTTAAAACCCCATCGCGTTCATCCCTACGTGAGAGGTCGTCAAATCGAACAAGCCTACAGCGTGAATTCGAGTTCATTTTCTTATTTTTTCCCGACGCCACTTCAAAATTGAGAGCTAATGACATTTGAAAATACTTCAAAATACTTCAAACTCGGTGGGATCAGACTATAGAGGTTTCCGTAAGAATTCATCCAAATCACGCGATTTCGATTCTGTAGGAATTTGGTATAACATGAAATAACTCTCAAAATGTAACTCAAATTCGTCGGTGGATGTCCCCCTGACCACCGACGAATTTAATAATAATAAGCTCTTCAGCAGTTGGCGATAGAGATACTATTTTTCATACTATCGTCTTTTGTAGTTAAGAAGCAAGTTCGTAGATGGGCCGATGCAAGATGATTTACTTCGACATACAGAGCGTTTAACAAGTCTCCATCGGTTCCGAGGCCATTCCTCGATCACTTTGATCTAAAACTGGTAAGAGCCTTGAATTTGACAAACAAAAGCTTCAATAAGCCTTAAGCGTGGCGATTGAACTACAAAGGTATTCTGGATTAGAGTACACAAAGCCCAGTCGGAAAATCCATCTGAGGAGGAAGAAAAACAGGGTGAGACATAACCACCCAACCAGACGAAAGTTAACTGGTCACTCCAGCAGTGGATCTCGTTACTCCGTCTGGATTGAAAAAGGTTCCTGCGGGCATGGAGACACATTGAACTTTACAAAACGAATATCGAACCTGAAATGGAGAACAATGAAACCCCTTTGTTGTATCAAGTTTTACCTGAAATATGTACGGATTGTATTTGTGCCATCCACACGTGTGTATGCCAGCAGCGGAGTCAATAAAACAATAGAAAGGAAAGCTCCTGTTGAGTTGGCTTTATATCCAACCGAATTGGATCAAAAGCAAACTCAACAGGACCTTTGTGCTATGAGAAACAAAGGCGAAGCAGATGAGTCATTTTCAAAAATAGGACTTTTTTCATGTTGTTATTGGACAGAGCATGTAATTACCATTTCCATAAGATATGCCTTATGGGTAGAGAAATTTGAAGGCTCTGCGGCCAGGCGAAAGAAACTATTGAACACGTACGTAGGGAAAGACTTCCAAGAAATCCCATCCAGAGAAGTTCCCAAATTTCTGAAGGCAGCACTTAAATACTAGACCAAGGAAGCAGTGTCTCTTATGACACATCTCGAGTTCTTCAATTCAATTGAATGGGTTAGTAGAACACGCCCCGTCCAAAGGTACATGACTGACACAACAAAGACAACCAAAAAGTAGAAAGAACTCAAATTATGAACAGGTTAGCATACTCGCCCTGTGTAGATATGGTCTCCAAAAGTTGTGTACGATCTTGAGTCCTTCACAATAAATACGAAAGAGATGAGTACTCAGTTTCAGTTGACACTTTACACGCCAAGTCCGTTTTCCTCCACCACAGCGTGGACTCGAATGTGAAGAGTCTGTTCTTTAAAACAGTGTATTCCTATTGACCTTATGATTTGGGAGTGATTCGCTTGAATCAGTCCCGCCTACATATCCTTAAGGTGTGGCCTGTCTAATTGGACCGCATGCGAATGTCGAAATTCCGACGAAGTTGCTTATGTCCTAGAATTCATTGAAATGCATGAAAAGAGCTGCTACACGAGAATCTGGGAATTATAAAATTTAATTAATTCCGAAAATTCTGCAGACACCGTCTCAGGAAATTGCTTTCGAAAGCTTCGTTTGGTCTCAAGCCACAAGTGCACTGTGTTCCTGGACAGTTTCTCTCTAAGGGCGTGTCCTCTTGCCCCACTAGAATACAAATGAGGGGCTATGAACCCTGTCATTTGCCAGCACAAAAATTAAACACCCCACGAGACCTCGAAAAAACCGCTCCTAATGAGAACACTTTTCACAAAGATTCCCCAAATCTTCTGAATGAATTCCATTTCAGAGAACCCCCCGACCCCACCCCCAGCCAGCCTGTGAAGAAATTTATATTAAAGGCTCATAATCATAGGCCAAGAAGGGCATTAAGGTCAAGATCACACAAAGGAGTCCAGGGATGCCTTTTAAATCATTTAACTGCAAATGCTGAGGTTTCACAAGACCACGACGGTTTCTATTTCAAAAGCAAGGTCACTTCGCAAACGAAAGGTATGTAACCCTTACCAGAGCTAAACTAAACACCATGGTGAACCGATGCTCTCCGTCCACCTCGATCCCGCGCCGTACGACTGCATGCAGAGTGTGCCAGTGTGCCCATTCACATTTAAACACATTTCATTTCTCATATTTTTGCAGTTCTCATAAAATTTTCGTTTGTTTTTTTTTCTATCTTTCTCTGTCTTTTTTTCTCTCTTCCACATCATCGTACGCTTTAGAGTTGGCTTTTAAGTGAATTCCATTCATAGTCGTCTCAATGATGAGGTTATAGCGAACAGTAAATTGCACAAACAAAAACAAAGCCCCAAAGCCGAACTCGGTACGAGTGCAGACAGTCAGCCGAAAAACCGATTGATATTAACTCGAGAAAGCGATTACATTTCGCCCAGTGCCGCCGGACTTCTAAGGACTCTTTGGTTTCGCTTTTTGTTTTGTGTTCTCGTTCATTTTGACTCTTACACACGCACGCATTCGAAATCGAGCACATGCCCACTTGAGAACGCGGGGGTGGATAGCAGACGAAAAAATAGCTCAAAAACAAAAAAAAAAGTTTCGACCACTAAACCGCTGCTGGAGGAAAAGTTAGTTTCAAAAAAAAAAAAAAATAAATAAAACCGAAAGTTATTTGTTTTTGTGCGTGTGCATTGAGTGTGATAGTTTTCGAGAAGTTAAACCACACATAAAAAAACACAGACTTGAGCTTAAATTCGACAATATTTACATAAATTCATAAATTTTTCATTTTCTCTTGCCGTCGTTAATTAAAAAAAAAAAAAACAAAACAAAGGAAGTAGCAAATCGGTAACACTAACTTACTCGCAGTACCTAAACAAAATCGAGTGACAAATAATTTCGAAACAAAAAAAACACTTAGAAAAGGACATTAAGTCGCAGAACGCAATTCCATTGGCAACGAGACGACGCATGAATATCATCAGCGACGAGACATAGCATTGGGGACCGAAGGTGTGCGTAGAATCCCTTGTGTTCGTGTTCCACATCACAATCAGCAGGCCATTTGTTTGGCGGAACCGGTGCTCGGTGCACGGTGCACGATAATAATTAACAGATCGAACGGACAAGGCGGATCACCGATCGCCGACAACAACACAACCGAGGACATGGATACTCTCCTGTTCGTTCTGTTCATCTTTCTCGTGATAATTAAAGGTGAGTGCAAACTTCTTTTTTTGTAGAATTAAGTGCATGCAGAAATCTGTTGATTTGTGGGGGCTCTCCTTGAATTTCCCAAGATAAGGCGAATTTTGAGGGATTATAATGGTTCTTATAGTATTTTTAAAAATTGACGAAAAACGGAGATAAGATGTAATTCTTCGTTCAACGTGTCCTAAGGAAATTCTTCTTCTCCTGACGCTACAAGCCCGGGGCACTAGCTATATGGGTGTCCTGTCATGTGGCCCTGACTCACTTAGATCAAGGTTCAGGGGTAGACCGTAGGTCTGTAGGGGTGGACCTAGGTCTAAGGGAATTAACGCTCTTTGTTTGGAGATATGTCTTAAATATGACCTACCTTCATGGCGGCGGCCATGGCGGTGTTATTCTGACCAAAGTTGGATATCACGCTACTCATTTATTTCAGCCTTCCATCAAACCTCATTTCAAGCTTGTCGAACGTGTCAAAATTATTAAAAAAAAATTTCGAAATTCCGGATCAGTTTTAATAAGCAAAGTCATCATGGCTTCGTCATCATGGCAACTTGTCGCACCGTGGAAAAGATTGAGAGTGAGTACACTCTTCTGGAGCTTAAGTAATTCGCACCAAGACTATCTGTCTAGCCGTGGCTTAGCTGCTGTAGATGTCAGCCGAGAAATATGGTTGAGCCATCTTCTTCAACCTCCAAGTGGACGCCAGTGATTTGTCAGAGATCTTTAAACCAGCATTTTCGTGTCGGAAGCTTAACCAACCCAAGTTCAGTTTCAGTTCACCGTGACAATGGTTTTTCTTTTGAAATTCCAATTAGCGAAGTTTCTTAGTTACTGTTCCTAAGGAGATGTTCCCGAAAAAGTGAGAAATTCGTAAATTAGAGCGACTGCCGTCACGCTGCATAGGTTGCCTCCAACTTGGAGTCCACTTTAAGTCCATTATCCCTCGAATTCTAGCTTCTGACTGCCAAATCGTCAACAGTCTTTGGAGTCAAATGTGTTGCTTATTTTTAGAATTACAATAGACGTCTTATTTGACCCACTTTATGTGATACAAGCACTTAGTTAGCCTAATGTCCTTATAATCTCTCGAGACATTGCCTATTGCAAGAGCTTAGCAGCTGCCATTGCCTCCCCCCATTCTATTCGGTGCAACAACTCCAAACAAAGTCCTTGCAAGGCGATCTCGTTCTTCTGCATTACCGCGATCAGGCAGTTACCAGTAAATAGACATTTAATTTTACTCCCGTCCTTCCATTTTGTTGTACAAACTTGGATTTGATTGGAATCGGTGTCTCTTGATTTAAGGCCAATGCCTGCCTTCACTCTGGCCAATCGGCTAGCTAATTGGGCCTTTCATTGAGCCGAATATTCTTGAAGGGAAGACCATCTTTCTTAGAGATAGATGGACAGCCTGATGGGGCCTTGATGAACTCCTGGTTTTCGTGTACTATTTAACGATCGGTTTCCCTTCTATTGGACGCATTGACAGTAGGCGAGAATACTCTTAAACATCTCTTACTTTTGTGTGGAATGCCCCTCAAGCCTTTAGCAGATGAAAGACCATAGAGGCTTCCGGGGAAAAAGCGAAGACTTCATAGCCGTAGGAATACAGGATTGTGATGTCTACTTGGTGCGCGTGGCTTAACGCCTGAAGACCGATCTGATTTCTTGAAATTCCGTTTCCCTTCTGTTCCTCAGCCGCAGGACTAGACGTTGCAGAAGATCATCTTCAGCCACGAAGATACATAGTGGCAGCTTGCCATGTCGGTAAGTTGTAGATCTTGTTGTTGTACTCCCACTTCCCGTTGATTTAAAAATTCTGTATCAATAAAACAGCTATCGCCTTCGAAACCTTGTGATCAGACAGTACATACTCCACTCCAATCATCAACAGAGCCTACAGCAGCATCTGATGTTGACTTTAGTCCGACCTCCATCCCAAGGCCATCACAATCCCCCAGATAGCACGAAGCCATTACGCACACAGCTTCTCCCTCACACACACTCACTGATCGTTATTAATTCATTCTCGACTGCTATCTCATCTTGTCGTTGAGCCCTGACCAATCGGCCTTGCCGGCAACAACCACAGCTTTCGGCAAAAGCGACCCAACCAAGCCAGTTGTCCATTTGCCATTCATAACAAGTGAATTATTGAGCCCGGTGATTGGAGTCAGGACATCACTCGAAATGCACTTGTAATTTTTTAATACTCTCCGATAAATGTGGAAGAGTAGGTGCGGCCGCTGCAGTCCTTCAGAATATCGCAGCACAAGCCGAGGCATTAATTTATGAATAATATTGATTTTGTTAAAATTTTATTCAGTTTGTTGTTGCGTCGCTCGGTTGTTTATTGATGGCGGCGGAACTTTTTCGGGGACAATCGCGAGAGCCTTCAGTAATTATTGAGCTCTTCCTCTTTGAAATGATGCGGAAGCCTGCAGCCTTGAGCTGAGTCCTGCCTGCATAAGTGATTGCATTAATTTCCCTTTGTTGAGTGTCATAATTAAATTTATTGTACGGAGAAAAAAATTAACAGAAAAACAAAAAAGAAGAACCGTTCCAATTATTGTCGCGTTCGCGCTGAGTGTGGGAATGTGCTAGAGCGTGTCGTCATGGCAACCCTCTGCAAGTGCTGAGTTGTGGAATTAATTTATGAAGTCGACCAGGATGTGACAAATGCTCCGAATACACATTGAAACGTTGTGGCAGCATATCTGTGTGCCAGGATAAGTTGATGCTGAGGCCTGGCCGGTCCTGATGCATTGTTGCGTGAAAGGGATCTGATGTTTGGTCAACGTGTTGCGATTTTAAAAGGATTTTCATGCTTCAGCTCGGTTTCGATTGTCAGTTGGAATGGTAGTTGGGGTTTACTTAAACTTAAACATGAGGGATGCCGTTTTGGATGGAGGGAGTGTGGAGGTGTGCTACGAGATGTTGACCTGAGTGGTGTGCGATTGGTTAGTTGCTTAGTTTTTGTTGCTGAGCTGCAGTCCGTACGGCACATGGTTCGCGAGTCACAAGCCTCTTCAAGTTAGAGGGCTATCATTGGCAATTTCACGTACCAAGATCCTTCTCCTCTTCTGGGTGTGACCTTAAATGCGGGAGTTTTGTATGAATTGTCATATTGGCTGGGATTTGAGGACCTTCAAGAAAGTAGAACTGAAAGAAGTGGTTGTCGACTTAGTTCAGAAGGTGACACTTGTGTCGTAGCTGTGTCTTGTGTCTTCCATTTGATCATTCTTATTGTCCAGATTTGGCAGCACTCCCCTCAAAATCCAATGACACAGAGGGCATATGAAATTATTAGCTTGAGAGGAGACAAGACTGAAAATCGACCACCTCCCTTTATTCTGTGCCTTTTACTCTCATTGGTTGGGCAGCACTCGTCCCTTGACTTTCACAGATTGCATCCGAAATAGTCATTAAACCTGACATATTGTTACCATAACCTCACCTAAGAGAGCCTAACGAATGCAATTTGTATACAATTCTAAACGAAATGTACTTCCTCAAGTCGAACTTGATTTTATAGCTCATCTCAACGCTCCCCCTGCGATCCCATGATTTGATTCGGTTTGGCAGCATTGCAGTCAAATAGCATATTAATTCCCGCTCTCTTTTCTCACTTCTCAATGTCCCTTCGAATGATCTCAGCTTAAGTGTCAGCTGCACGATTTGAAGTCAAACACTTTGTTCTTCGCCAAGAGTCAAGTGCTGACTGTCAGGCAAATTCCAGAGTGTCACGTCCATCTGTCACGTGTCAAAGTGCATTTCCCTGTTCGTCGTGTTCGTGTACCAAAGTAATTCATTTCTTAAAGCTTCAGTGAAACTGACAGCACTCGGCTTTTTTCGGTGACTCTCAGGCTCAGACACACACACACACAGCCACAAGCAACCGCAATCCGTGCCACCCTCCGAGAGTTAATGCAGAACTGAAAGAAGGTACAAGTACCATTTGCAAACCAAAGGACTTCCATTTAAATTACAAAACTTTATCTCATTAATGCACTTAAGGAAAATTAGAGCACTTCAAACTGCACCGGCAATGGCACCGGCGATGACGGAAAAGACGCGCACACAGCCTGACGAGAACGATAAGGACAACGAGAAGGATGTGGATGAGAACGATGATGATGATGAAGACGACAAGGATGAAGGCGCCTTAAGCGTTCCACTTACAGCCAAAACATTTATGATACAATCTCTCCATAGACTCGGCACAGTTGAGGCATTCAAGTGCTTCCGTCCGCATCCAGCATTCAGCATTCAAGACGTCAAAATCGGATTCTTTTTGCAACAATTTTCCGTTTTTCAATGAGATGGTGCGAGGCGAAGGGGATATGTCCTCGAAAGGAGGGCATCCATACACATGCATATACATTTAGACACCGTGGTCGGTGGGTTGTACACGGTCCCGTGACACATTCATCTCATTTCATCTTATCGCCAGTCGCCAACACAGCTATCGCTGCACATATTCGTCCTCTTCATCCTCGCTCGCCATTCTCGTTTATGTAGCTGGTTGAGAGCGAGCGCAACACGTATCTCCTCTTTATTCGAACAGTGCAGTGGTGACGGTGGCGGTGGCGGTGGCGGTGGCGGTGGCGGCGGCAGCAGCGAGTAGCACAAAAGCGCTCCTTTCATCGAGAGGAGGGCGATATGTATTTATACAACGTGCTTCTGGTTTAAAACATCCAGGCATGCAAGTGCTCTGCTGTCAGTAAACAAGGGCAGCAACAAGAGCAATCGTGTTCTTCGCATCGTTTTTATATAATTTTCTATCTGTGTGTGCGTGTGTGTGGACGATGGTGCTGTGCAGTCGAAGCGCCCTCATCCTGGTCCATTATCCTGTTGCTGGTGAAATGGCGCAATGGTGCAATGGTGCAATTGTTAAACGGGGTAATGGGGGCCTTCCTGCTGAGAATCGCGTGCTTCTGGTTGATAGGGGGGCGTGAGCGGTGTTGCATTATAGACTGCTCTTCATAAATCCCATTAATAAGGATCTCCCCAGTCGGCTCACATGCACACATTCCGAGGTGTATGCATGAGGTCCTTGACAGCTCAAATTGAGTGAACGAAGAATGGTCGAGTTGTATCCTTTTCTGTTTTTGTTTTCGGCGAGGCTCTTCAGCGGGGAAAAAACGAAGGAAAAAAAGGGATATCCACGTCATGTCATGATGCTGACAACGATCATCATTTCAACAACAACCCACCGACCGACGTTACATCCTTTCAATTCTGCTCTCAAAGTGAGTGGAGGACAATGAATTGAAAATCATTACATCAGGACTCGTGAGCGCTGATACACTGATACACCGGTGGGTGTCCTGTTCGGGCGGCTGTGAGTGTGTGTGAGTGTATTGGTTTGCTGATGGTTATTTATGTGCCTGTCATCGACGCTGTATCCTTCTTGGGTGATTGTTTCGTTTCGTCTCGCTTCGTTCATTGAATTATAATGCAGGTGAAAGGTTGAAAGCTCTCGTTGATGGGAAAAAAAGCTCCCCGTTTGCGAGATGTTACTCTCGGATTTTGTGTGCGTGGGTGTGCGGGCGTGCATTGGAATGAATTTGAATGAAATGTAATGATAATTGGAAATAGTGTTGGAATGAAAGCAACCGTTGCGCAGAACTGTATCGGTAGATGTTGTAAGGCAAAGACCTTCCAATTTCGATATGGTGTCTATTCTGGAGACGGAGAGAGAGTCTGTGTGTGAAGGAGAGCGAGAGAGCGAGAGACAACATGGGGATGGTGGCTTATACACACAAATGCGTTCATTGAACAGACTCTATGTGAGAGTCAGAATATTTTTGCACTCTGCTGGTGGCAGCATCACAAAATCATAGGGTCCTCGAATGATTTTGACTCAATTCTGTCACAGGCATTTCGGGAACACAAAATCACACTCTTTTACCAGGAGAGTGTCACAGAAATAGGACATACCAATGTCACATGAGCTCAGTGTCCTTATTTAGTCCAGATTACGACGGCACAAAGTCAGAACGTCTAAAGTCACCGATATTTCAAACTCTCACAAGATCTGAAAGTAACGAATTTAAATCACGGCGTCACAAAGTTGGAACGTTGCAAAAGCACAGCCTTCTCAGTTTCTTACAATAACATGACATGGCCAGTAAGCAATAATTTCATATCAGGACAACAGATCATGACAACGTCACGCCGTCCCAAAGTCACAGCGTTACAAAATCATAGATCTCTAAAATCGCCTCGTCTTAATGCCAAACGTAACATGATCACAAAATGAGAAATGTATGTCAGGACAGTCTAGCCAAAAAGAACGTTACGAAGCCATATCATCACAACGTCACGCCGTCACAAAAAATCAAGGTCTTAAAATCGGCTCATTACCGCGTTTTGCTTAAGTCGGAAAGTTAGTATCAATCATCCATTATAACGTCACAGCGTCACGCTTCTAAGAGCACCATCATATCGTCACAGCGTCACGCAGTCACATTATGGTATCATACTATCACAAGCTTCATGCATCATAAAACTTTAAGATCTAAAACTCGCAAAATTGCCGCCTTTTTCTAGTAATCAACATTCAGCGTCGATTATCTAACAACCCCTTAATAACGTCTCAGCGTCACGAAGTCACGTCACGCCGACAGGTCTCGATCTGATGTTACAAATTCTGTAACGACTTTACTGTGCTTGTCTGACCATATTAAAAACATGTCAAAGTCCTATCGCGGTATTATGAGCGTCACGCCGATTTCACGCGTCATGACACTGTCACATTATCACATTCTGAGGTGATCGCAATCTCATAAACTTTCATCTCTCTCATTATCAGGATCCAAAAACTCCCCTTAATCACACCGCTATGTTTCCCCGATTTATAGCCTAAAAGTGCTAACGACAACTAAACATGATCGCCAAGCCAAACAATTTTGCCATGCTATCAAATGAACCCTCATCTGATGTCTCAAGACTTCCCTCCCCAGGCCTTCAACCGATCCACCTCGACACTCGAAAGACACAGCCTCACATCCAAGATCAGGTGAATGTCACCCATCTCTTCACTCTCGAACGACCTAGCGTCACATCACAAAATCAGGTGAATGTCATCAAAACACCTGACAATCAAGGCATTCAAAAACTGCTGGTAAACTGATTAGTCCATACAGGCCACTCACAGGCATCCATCCACAGCACTTGTCCCAAGCTAGACGTTTTCATTTACCATCTCAAGGACTCTCAACAGATTGCTTACTTCTCCACTCGACCCAATGACATTCCCCAAGTTCCACAAGTGCACACCTAACCTAAAAAATTGTCAACACAAAACTTTTTCTCATATTGATTCAGTTCTCTAGTTGAAATGTCAGCAGCAGCAGCAGCATTCTTTAGTTTTTCCCACCCAACCATCCTGTGCTCTCCTGCCACTAGGCCAAGGTCTGTAACCACTTCACACAGCAACAACAACAGCAACAAGAACAACCACAACACAATTGTGCACAATTTTGCAGTGCAAGTGCACCTGTGGTGCTCCCGTGCTTCAGTGCTACAGCGCTCCCACGCCACGATGTCACTCAAAGTGCGGCTGGTTCTTAGGCATGTCTGTCAAATGAAATGACATTCCGTCGAATGCTTTGTCATGGACTTTATGAATTATCAACAGATTATCAAATTTGACGAAACCACAAATTTAATGTGACACAAGAGAGCATTTGCACATTACACGTCCTCGCCCCCGCACCGCACGCATAGTCGCACGCACACAGGCGCAGGCACAACTGTTGGTCTCTCTGGCTGTCATACTCCGCGCGCCACCAGCAGGCTCGAGATGACAAAGAATAAAATTTCCCCTGCCGTTGTCATGACAACGGCGACGACGATGACGACGACGACAACGACAACGACGACGGCATCGACGACGGCAACGACGACGGCAACGACGACGACAGCGACGATGACCTAGGATGACACTTTTCCATTGTGTGCTGCCTTGCCCTGAATATATAGGCCACCGCGCGAAAATGTAACCCCGCGCACAGCTGCCTTCACAGGCACAGTGCAGGAGCCAGAAGCCGTGTGTGGGGGAGGGAGAGTGAAAGAGAGAGAGAGAGAGAGAGAGAGAGAGTAATTCCTAAAACTTCAAAATCTTGAGCGAGCGCTTGTGTTGCGGTGAGGGTGTCATTTCTTCGCCCTCTTCAGCGGTTCCCTTATCCGACATTAATTGCATGGCTTATGGGGGACTTAACACTTCGATGGCATGTGACTTTGACGAGCCCGAGAGAAGGAATTCATGCCTTCACCTTCCACGTCCTTTCATTCAGCGCCAGTCTCGGTGTGAAATATTCATGGCAAGGAGTCTTAGTGTAAAAGTCAGGCCTTAATGCACTCTTTTTCGCCCGTCAGCCTCTCTCTCTCCGTCGCTCTCCCTGTGGCTGTGGTGGTGGTGCTTAGAAGCTGTCGTCGTCGTCATCATCATCATCGTCGTCTTTTTCGTCCTTCCCCTTCATCGCTGTGGCGAGGCGGCAGGTGATGGTATTGGTGGGACGTGGTCCTTTCGGATGTAACCTATAAATGTGTTAATTAACACTGTTTCAAGGATATGGCTGCGCATAGCTTGCATACGAAATGTGCGCGCGTATTCTCTCTCTTGTTGACGGCCATGGAGAAGTTACCCCAAGTGACTTGTCGAACGTGTACCACACGGCACGGTGGCGGGGGATGTGTGTATACTCTCGGCTGTCGCTGTACCTAGGATTGAAAGTGAAGGCCCTGCTCTATATAGCTCTGGAAAGGTTTGGAATGAAACTTCCAGTTTTGGCATACATACACACACCGTGAGGGGTTGGCTGTTCGCTCCCGATGTGCTGCTCCATCGTCGTCCTGGTCTTCATTGGATTTGGAGTTTGTTTTTTTTTTCCCATTTTTCGTGTAACACTTGCGTTCACGTTTTCACTCACGCTTCTCGTCTGAGGAGTGGGTGCCAGCCATCAGCCATCAGGCAGAAATGAGGGGGTGCCTGTGGGTGGTGATGAACACGAACCGACTGTCAATTGGAATTTTGCCGTCGTTGGTTAGTCATTTTTCTTTGCATTTTTCGCATCACAAAAGAGTGTTGCCAGACTTAATTCGGCCTTTGTTCGAGTAATGAATTCAATAAGTCTGCCGAGAACGAGGATGAGGTGGAGGCCTCTCCTCTACTCACTTGGTAATTTTCATTTACCTCTCAGGAGTGGATGACACACTGCCGTAGGCAGCGAGGCACAGGAGGACACACAGATGGTGCCCCTTTTTGAAGTGCCAACTGGAATTGACAGTGTGCTCAGGTATACTTAAAAAATAAGTTTTCGTAATTAGTTGGTAAATTGAAGGCGGCGCGGAGTGGCGGCTAGAAGGACGAGTGGATGCGACATGGTTGACGTCTCATCTATTTTGCTTCTGATGGGACAACTGTTGCGTTAATTGCTTTATCGATCGAGAATCGTTCGTGCCAGGGAGTGAGGGGAGCACAATCGCAGGATCGTTGAATGAAGTGAAGGCGTCCTTTTGATGAGGAACACTCTTTGATTCTGTGCCTAGGAATAGCACAGCAGTTGACTTTGATTAATCTCTTCACAGAATTCTAGGATTAACTCTCGCGATGGCCAGATGTGCGGGACTGAGACATGAGTAACGACACAACTGACAAGTGAAATGAATCGAATTTGTGGCGTGTGTCCTTAATTGTGGACCAACGGAAGCACGCTTGATGGGAGATGACGTGGAGTGTGGTCCCAAAAATAGTTGGCGATTCTATTTCGGATTAATCAACTGTGTCGCTTGTCAAAATGCAGAATTGTTTTTTTGAAGTTGATCATGATCAGAGATTGGGGCTAGATTCTGACGTTGGCATAAGAGGTTTGTTAACAGACTGCCTTGTTGGGTGGCTGTTGAAGCTCTGTGTGCATCGCTCGGAGGTTTTAACATACTTCTCACGCCTGCAGTGACACCTGCTTTCCATCATCAAGAGCTATCCACTATACAAAATGTTTGCCTTCCCATCCTTCTCGAACCAGGAGACTCGGCTCCGAAGACCCTCTTCACAGAATCAGAGGTGTTCATGCACTCGGCATGGCCGAACCAGTATAGATGACTAAATTTATGTATATTCCTTGCTTCTCGCATACTTTACTTTTAGTAGAATGTTTCTTCCTGCGACACTAGGTTTCAGGCCGGGCGATCTGTTTAGCGTTCATTGAACCGCGCTGGCATATTCCTGTGCGGAAAATCTCGAAGCTTTGTTCCAGTGTAAAATACGACAAATTTAATTGAGAATGAAGAGCTTCAAAAGGAAACACACTCCCGCGGTAAGGTTGAGTTCAACTGACTGACTGTGAAGAGCAATCTTACTTAGGTCAGCATACGCCCGCCCGTTGTGCACCCATTGGCATCAGGTGAGAACCAGACCAGTGTGTGTGTACAGTTCGCGTGACAAATTAGCCCTCAAGGGGTTTCATCCTCAAGTCGAGAGGACGCTGCATGAACATACACCGTGGTGAAATTGGATCTCACCGCATTTTAGTTGTAGGGGAGACCCATTTCTAATTCGACTAGGTGAGCAGCCTGATTCTACTAGCGTCCCAGCCTGGTTCGACTAGGTGAGCATTTACAGGAAGTAAGCCCAATTGGTGGTGCTTTCATTGCATCCACATAACAGTAGGCATGAGAAATAGTAGTCAATAGCCTGTTTGAATCCTACTCTGCCTCACAATAGTTCCAACAGGACCTAAGTGAGACGTGGTCCACGCCCGTCGACCGATCAACCCAACCCAAACTACTGTTCAACCAACAACAGCCACCATTGCGACCATCAAAAAAGAAGCCAACAAAAGCAGAGATGTGGATTGCAGAGGTGAATAGTCCTTCCTCAACGTGTCCTCTGCCCTGAGAAGCATAACGCCCGGTTCAGTCACAAATCAAATTGATTGTGCACCCCAAACAGCGCACCCATTCAACAAGACAATTACAAACACAAAACGTTGTCGTATCTGCAAATTTTCAGAGAATTCCAAACAATGACAAAGATTTACGACCTCCACACAGTGGTCATTACGAATGCCAGTATTGTGAACCTGTGTATCCAGTTCCATCCCCTTGTCATCCATCAAAAAAAAAAAGAAATAACGGTAGGAGAGGCGAAAAAGAACGCTGACATCAGTAACCTTTCACAACAAAGTACACGATGGGTGGACACCTAACGCCCGAAAAAACAATTTCACCACCCAGTGGCCAGTAGCCAGTGCCCACTCGAGTCACTTACTCTCTTGTCCGAGCAGCCCCTGCAGTGAACGGTGAACACCGTAAAGCCCGTGGCGAGGCAACTTCCAAAAAATTACGTAAATTGGAAAAATTCTCAAATGTCCATATCCTTTGTCCGCACACCAGGAGAGACACGAGAAAAGAAAGGAGTAAACCATCGAAACCGAAACCGAAACCAAAGCCATCCACACAGCTGCCATCTTGAAACAAAATGACCAGAAAGCAATTTGTCGCACTTTTAATGGAAGAAACTTCAATTATTTAAGCTCCAGCTTCCACTTCATGTCATCCATGTCCACATTCCACAGGACAAACAGCCGCAGCCACAGCCACAGCAAGTAACGCCAACAGACGCCAACAGCCAGAGACGGGAGAGAGATTGACAATTTTTTAATGGCTCAGAGCTCTTAACATGGTCTCCAAACGGACGGCTGCTGCTGCTGCTGCCACAACTCCTGTGTATGTCCTGTGCACCGAATTGAATCGTAAAATCAAAATCAAGTCCACATTACACATTGACAGGCGCCTATAAATTTTGTCATCCCTTTCCGCTGTCCCTCCGTCTCGCCGTGATGTGTGTCGTTGAACGGGGAGTGCAAGCGTGGATACCATCAAAATAACCCAAGTGAACCGAACCGCACTTCATTGTCCTTCCAACGACGAACACACCCGCGCACACAGAGAGCGCCGCAAATGCCAAACAAAACGTGAAAATCGATAAAAAACGATATCAACAACCGCGCTCGCTGTAAATTTTGCGTTGGGGGTTGTTTTCTCCCCGAAAAGTGTGGAAAGACGGAGGTGTTCTTTTTTGTTTGTGTTTGCTCACAAAACGGATGGCAAATGCCTGTGTGAGTGCGGCGGTGGTGATGGTTGCGGCGACGACGTCAGGAAGAACGTGAAGAGTTTCGTAAATTTATACAGCTATCTCAAGACTGGTAAGTTATGTCCTGTTGAATGCAGGTCCTGATTATTGCGGCTGGGGCGGGCAAGATGTTGGCTGGTGTTCGGTTCCAGATGTGGACGGTACAATGCACGTTCGGTGTCCTCCCAACCAATCTGCGAGTCCTCGGCACTCATTCAATCTTAGTCAGAGCCAACAAGGATCAGGATATTGAAAAATAAACCTACAGGGGTTTGAAATGGAGCACACACCCGGCGGGGCCAGGACGACACGGTGGGAACTACAAGTAGATCACATAATGGTGGCACTGTGTTATCGAAGACGACTTGTAGGGATTCTTCGTTCTTTTTTGTGTGTACCAGTGTGTCAGGACTCAGGAGTGAAGGATTGACAAAGAAAAAGTATAAACCCCTTCGTCTCTAAACGGCACAGAAACTTTAGCCTCAGCAGCAGCAGAAGCATAAGGTTCATGGGTAAATATTGATGAAATGAATGTACACCACACACACACAGACGCACCTTCGTCGTCGTTGGATGGTTTACGAGCGAGCACTCTGAAAAGGATTCCCAAGTGGAATGTGGAAAAATTTAAGAGCCGAATAAAAGTCTGCCTAGTTAAAGCGCACCCCAGCCACCGTGCCATTTGAGGTGGAAGGATGGAACGACGTTGAATAAAAGAGAATGTCTCACCACCATCAACACCACCACCACCACCAGCACTGCCACCGTCGCCGTCGTCGTTGTCGTCGTCGTCAGCTCAAATATATGCGAACATTTAAATGAAAGTTCGTACAAATATTAGCGAATTGATTCAGGATGTGCAGGTCCTACGTGCACTGAAAAGAGCCCGTGCTGTGCGCTGAAAGAGAAGGATGTGATGTGTGCACTGGTATTTGCAATAAAATGAGATTAGATCGGATATTGAGATGGGAATGTCGTCGTTGTCGTGCACAGTGCATCGAAGCACGTAAAATGCATTTTTCCTAACCAAAAAAATAAGGGATGACAGAGATGAATGGAAGGCAGAGAGAGAGAGAGAGGGGGTGACTTAGGGACACGTTTGAAGTGATTGCCAATATAGAGACGTGGGTAAACAGGAACAGACAAACAAACAAATAACACCTCTGCGTGGCTGGTGGGAACTTTAATGGGAGAGCTCATTGCTTTCATTCTCTGGTCCTTTCAGGGGAGGATCAAGGATCAGTGCAGAGAGTGTATGTGGAGGCAACGACGTTTTCATGTTCACTTTCCTCTTCTTTTAAAAGGTTGAAATTTTAAATTTCCGCACACAGTTGTTAAGGATTTCACCGAAAAACGCGCCGTTTTCGAGATATGGGTCATTCCCTCCAGTGCCCTTTTCCTCTCCTAGAGTTTTCGAAATTTTGACATGAAAGATGCGCCATTGAATAGGAAAAGGAGATCTGCCCGTGGACGAATCGTTTCCGATATGATGGTGATTTTTCAGGGTCAAATCCTACAAGTCAGTAGACAGCAGTCAAACTACGATTTATGTCGTTTCCTCTTACAGCCATCAGATAGAAGCCGCAGGTATCTTTGGTGGCTGTCAAAAAACCTTGTTACCATGTCCAGACTACACAGGAGCAGGCCCGTGTGTCCCTGGCCATATGGCAAATGCTTCTTCGAAATGAATGGGCTACGCTTCATGACTTCCGAGGCGGCCCTTGCTCGTATCTCGCCATTATCCTGCCTTGAGGGCAATACCGCTGTTCAGGCGACTGCTTGGCAGACCAAGTCCGATAACCCAAACTCCCAATGGATCTAGTGCCTTCCATCCTTGGCCGACAAATTCTTCAACAGAAATGGTAGATCACACATCAAATGGCAACTTCTTGCAATCATAACGCAAAAAGAATTTGTAACATTTTTTGAAAAATATATAAAAATTTCAATTATTCAATTGTATCCTCTTAATGAGCCACCGTTTCCCACACATTGCTGATGTGACAGCTGATCACAGACACCTCTTCGAATTGCTTGAGCTATTCGATCTTGAACTGGAGAAACTGATCAAGTTGGGAGGAGTTTTCTTGGGGTATTTTCAGACTTTCAGACAAACGCAACCCAATCTAGACCGAACCTTCATTAAGGTAGCGCTGCAGTCCGGGGAGGACCTGGACCTCAACCAACAAGAGTCTCCAGCCAGTTGGATTTTTAGTTACCTGCCTCCAGTATCGCGAGCATAGTTGGTTGAAGTTCCACTTCCATATGAACTTTCTCTTCTGCGCCGTACCTAGGGGATGGATTCCAAGACTTTCCGGGCCGTTGCATTGTTTTCCATTCATTCTACATGACCGAGCCATCTCACTGTTCTGACAAAATCGATGTCTCAGGCAGTCAAGAGCAATTCGATCTGCTTCTGACAAGGACTAACACAAAGACCAAACCTTCACGTCAATGGCCCAACAACTGCCAATCATATAAGATCCTTTCAAGCACCCCGGTGTAGCTGCCCACAAATTGACTAAAGCTCCAATGTAAGTAGCTTCTTACCTGATGAGCTTATCGGTGATCTTAAGCAACGAAAAAATCTCCCTTTAGTCCATCTTAAAGCCACTTCCAACTAAACGTTCATCTCGTCGTCCTCGTGCATCCGCAGACCACCCAGGAGCAAGTCACAGACAATTTCTGGTTTCTTATCCCATTCCCCCAAAGGAACTCATAAATTCGATTGACGGTGGTCGGAGTGAATTTCAGATCCACTGGTTGACACACAAGCTGACATATCGGCACTCAATCGATCACTCAACGGTCGCCTGCGCCTGATGCCTGTGATCTGACCGGAAACCCTAAAACATCCCAGCACTCCCAAGCGCTTACCACACAAATGCCCTCAGCTCCGACATGATTGTTGTGTGTTTTTGCCCTTGACGTGTGTGTATACGCTCAAGGAGTGGCCCTCAATGGCAAACTACACAAGGCATCGCTCTCGCAAAGGACTACAATGAAAATGCTCCACATTCGATTTGGTTACCGTCGTCGTCGTCGTCCTCCCCAGATGCCGCCTCGAGAAAATATTTAATTTCCCCCGACCACCAGCCCAACAGGACTCTCGACGCAGAACTCAGGTGAAAAGATGAAAAGTGCTCTCTGTGTGTGTGTCATTCATGATTCCCATATCAGGTCCTCAAGTGAAACATCTGTCAAGGATAAATCTCAGCAGCTGCCAGTGCTCCTGCAGCGCACCGCACTAAGCTGTGGAATAAGATGTTCGGGTGGCTCCCCCTCTCCGGCATGAATCTGCGCAACGCATGGCGCTTTCAGATGACACCAGTCAGCAGTCTAGTCTGCAAAAATCGAAAAATAAGGCAAAAAAGGAAAAAAAACAAAAATACTCGTACCGAAGCACAAAGGCCCGCGGGGGTGCCGTTGAGAGTTGCCTCGGTGTTGTTGGGGGAGCTTTACAAGGTTTGTGCGGCGGTTGTGTATGCGTGCTGGATCCCGGCATGTGGCGTGTATGCGAACATGTAAAACATTCTCTTCTATGGGATGGCCTCTCCCTCAGAAGGGGATACATTGTGTGTTGTGACCCGCGCCGTTCCGATGCTCAGCTACTAATGAAAGCGCCACCACCAAATCACAAATGAGACACTAGAGCAAGGCCCAGCGTGAAGAGCGCAAGGGAAAGGCACAACAAGGAAAAGGGAAAAAAGTTCCTTCCAGCAAAGTTCAAGAATAAAATTCTTCGACATAATACTTTCGACCCTCTCATCTCGGCGGCGGAACCTTGACATATTTTAATGCGATGCTGACTCCTTGAAAAATAGGGAATGTAATTCATGCACACAGTGTACACACTTGAAATGGCACAAGGCGCAAGGGCACAAGGGCGCACCAGTCCTCTTGGTGTTCTGTGTACAACCTCCTCATCAACTGGGTGTGCTCCCTCTCTCCCTCCCTTCCACATAGGACGAGAGGACGAGCGTTTTAAAAATTTATAAATTGCCAGTGTTGTTTTTCTGTAATTAGTTTTTGTCAGTTCCGAAGACTAAATGAAATTTTCCATCTTTCCGCAGCACAGCCTCCAACTGGGACTGGCATACACATGCACACGCTCGCTCATATGGAGTTGTCTCTAGCGCCCGCCCCGCCGCCGCCCTCCATTCGCTCATTTTCGTTGAAGGGGGAACGTGGATTGAGTATTTGATCGCTCCTCGGCGCGCTGTACACTCCACAAGTGACTGTAAATAATTAATTTTGATCTAGCTGGTATCCGCCTCGTCGAAACATCATCAGGGGTACTATTAATTTGAAGTTTTCAACCAACCCTACACCGCTCCCTGCCCCCGCACGCCACTGGACTGGTTTGTTTCTCATTTGTCTTCTTAAGTCAATCTCCTTGGGAGAAAGTTGGTCTCGGCATGTCCTCTAGTCGCTTATTAATGTGCTTCAGCGCGAAGTGTTTTCTTTTCGTTCAGCTTGAGCTTGAGCTTTGGATTTTCAAGTGCTCCCTGTTGGAACATTTTCCCTTAGAGAAGGTGGATGAGCGGAGAATCCTACTACAATTCTCTAATTGCAGTTTTATTTAATTAGAAGCACCCTTGCAGGCGACAGTTCGTTTGCTGAAGTTGTGTACCCCACCCACTGTCGTTCAACGATGTTGACAAAGTTTGTGTTGTCAATAATTTTTGAATTTCTGTCACATGGCGCCCGGCGCTGTAATTAGAGAATCCGATTGTTTTACTTGACGTGACGAGCAAGTTGCTTATTAGAGAAGTTTCGCGGTGTAATTTGGGAGCACTTGATGGAGTTGGTGGCGGAGGAGGAGGAGGTTGCTTGATTTACATTTCTGTTTGAATAACTTCATGGCAGTCTAGCCAGGCCCATTGTGTTCGCTTGCGGATCAGGTCGATCCCACTCCTGGTGTTTCGTATGGAAGTTGTGACAGCTTATTTCTCGAGAACGGTTCGTCCTAGGACAAAAATTTGCGTATTTGGGGAAATTTTTGCCAAAAACAGGGAAATTTGTTTCACTGGGGTAAATTATTTGAAATTTTAAATCCGCTTTGAAGGAAGGTCGATCTGAATTGTTGCTCTGGACGTGAATTTACATTGTCCAAGTTTTCATCACCCTCCATCGTCGGCAAGTGGATAATTGCACTTATTTTACTGCCAAAAGTCCCTTATTCATTAAAAATTATACCCTCATAACGGTAGATCTGTCCGTTCTCCAACTGCATCCTCTAGATCAGGTCATATGCTACAAAGTCGGCCTGAGTCACTTTGCTGTAGGACGCACGGTTTTTGAGATATGAGCAAGGTAAGGAAGGCAACATTTATGATTTTTCCAATGTTCTGGGGGGTCCCATTGATGTTTTCACAGCTTATATCTCGAGAACGGTGCGTCCTAGAACAAAATTTGTGTACATACTTTTCGTAGCTTACGACTTGATCTACAGGATGGCATTGGAAAATTCCCCAAATTACCGTTATTTGGGGAAATTTTTGACAAAAACAGGGAAATTTGTTTCACTGGCGTAAATTATATGAAATTTTACATCGGCTTTGAAGGAAGGTTTTTGAGATATGAGCAAGGTAAGGAAGGCAACATTTATGATTTTTACAATGTTCTAGGGGGGTCCCATTGATGTTTTCACAGCTTATATCTCGAGAACGGTGCGTCCTAGAACAAAATTTGCGTACATACTTTTTGTAGCTTATGACTTGATCTAGAGGATGGCATTAGAAAATTCCCCAATTTACCGTTATTTGGGGAAATTTTTGCCAAAAACGGGGAAATTTATTTCACTGGGGTAAATTATATGAAATTTTAGATCCGCTTTGAAGGAAGGTCGATCTGAATTGTTGATCTGGACGTGAATTTACATGTTCCAAGTTTTCATCACCATCCATCGTCGGCAAGTGGATAATTGCACTTATTTTACTGCCAAAAGTCCCTTATTCATTAAAAATTATACCCTGATAACGGTAGATCTGTCCGTTCTCCAACTGCATCCTCTAGATCAGGTCATATGCTACAAAGTCGGCCTGAGTCACTTTGCTGTAGGATGCACTGTTTTTGAGATATGAGCAAGGTAAGGAAGGCAACATTTATGATTTTTCCAATGTTCTGGGGGGTCCCATTGATGTTTTCACAGCTTATATCTCGAGAACGGTGCGTCCTAGAACAAAATTTGTGTGCATACTTTTCGTAGCTTACGACTTGATCTACAGGATGGCATTGGAAAATTCCCCAAATTACCGTTATTTGGGGAAATTTTTGACAAAAACAGGGAAATTTGTTTCACTGGCGTAAATTATATGAAATTTTACATCGGCTTTGAAGGAAGGTTTTTGAGATATGAGCAAGGTAAGGAAGGCAACATTTATGATTTTTACAATGTTCTAGGGGGGTCCCATTGATGTTTTCACAGCTTATATCTCGAGAACGGTGCGTCCTAGAACAAAATTTGCGTACATACTTTTTGTAGCTTATGACTTGATCTAGAGGATGGCATTGGAAAATTCCCCAAATTACCGTTATTTGGGGAAATTTTTGACAAAAACAGGGAAATTTGTTTCACTGGCGTAAATTATATGAAATTTTAAATCCGCTTTGAAGGAAGGTCGATCTGAATTGTTGCTCTGGACGTGAATTTACATTGTCCAAGTTTTCATCACCATCCATCGTCGGCAAGTGGATAATTGCACTTATTTTACTGCAAAAAGTCCCTTACTCATTAAAAATTATACCCTGATAACGGTAGATCTGTCCGTTCTCCAACTGCATCCTCTAGATCAGGTCATATGCTACAAGGTCGGCCTGAGTCACTTTGCTGTAGGACGCACGGTTTTTGAGATATGAGCAAGGTAAGGAAGGCAACATTTATGATTTTTTCAATGTTCTGGGGGGTCCCATTGAAGTTTTCACAGCTTATATCTCGAGAACGGTGCGTCCTAGAACAAAATTTGTGTACATAATTTTTGTAGCTTATGACTTGATCTAGAGGATGGCATTGGAAAATTCCCCAATTTACCGTTATTTGGGGAAATTTTTGACAAAAACAGGGAAATTTGTTTCACTGGCGTAAATTATATGAAATTTTACATCGGCTTTGAAGGAAGGTCAATCTGAATTATTGCTCTGGACGTGAATTTACATTGTCCAAGTTTTCATCACCCTCCATCGTCGGCAAGTCGATAATTGCATTTATTTTACTGCCAAAACTCCCTTATTCATTAAAAATTATACCCTGATAACGGTAGATCTGTCCGTTCTCCAACTTCATCCTCTAGATCAGGTCATATGCTACAAAGTCGGCCTGAGTCACTTTGCTGTAGGACGCACGGTTTCTGAGATATGAGCAAGCTAAGGAAGGCAACATTTATGATTTTTCCAATGTTCTGGGGGGTCCCATTGAAGTTTTCACAGCTTATATCTCGAGAACGGTGCGTCCTAGAACAAAATTTGCGTACATAATTTTTGTAGCTTATGACTTGATCTAGAGGATGGCATTGGAAAATTCCCCAATTTACCGTTATTTGGGGAAATTTTTGCCAAAAACGGGGAAATTTGTTTCACTGGGGTAAATTATATGCAATTTTACATCGGCTTTGAAGGAAGGTCCATCTGAATTGTTGCTCTGGACGTGAATTTACATTGTCCAAGTTTTCATCACCCTCCATCGTCGGCAAGTGGATAATTGCACTTATTTTACTGCAAAAAGTCCCTTACTCATTAAAAATTATACCCTGATAACGGTAGATCTGTCCGTTCTCCAACTGCATCCTCTAGATCAGGTCATATGCTACAAAGTCGGCCTGAGTCACTTTGCTGTAGGACGCACGGTTTTTGAAATATGAGCAAGGTAAGGAAGGCAACATTTATGATTTTTCCAATGTTCTGGGGGGTCCCATTGAAGTTTTCACAGCTTATATCTCGAGAACAGTGCGTCCTAGAAAGAAATTTGCGTACATACTTTTTGTAGCTTATGACTTGATCTAGAGGATGGCATTGGAAAATTCCCCAAATTACCGTTATTTGGGGAAATTTTTGACAAAAACAGGGAAATTTGTTTCACTGGCGTAAATTATATGAAATTTTACATCGGCTTTGAAGGAAGGTCAATCTGAATTATTGCTCTGAACGTGAATTTACATTGTCCAAGTTTTCATCACCCTCCATCGTCGGCAAGTGGATAATTGCACTTATTTTACTGCCAAAAGTCCCTTATTCATTAAAAATTATACCCTCATAACGGTAGATCTGTCCGTTCTCCAACTGCATCCTCTAGATCAGGTCATATGCTACAAAGTCGGCCTGAGTCACTTTGCTGTAGGACGCACGGTTTTTGAGATATGAGCAAGGTAAGGAAGGCAACATTTATGATTTTTTCAATGTTCTGGGGGGTCCCATTGAAGTTTTCACAGCTTATATCTCGAGAACGGTGCGTCCTAGAACAAAATTTGCGTACATAATTTTTGTAGCTTATGACTTGATCTAGAGGATGGCATTGGAAAATTCCCCAAATTACCGTTATTTGGGGAAATTTTTGACAAAAACAGGGAAATTTGTTTCACTGGCGTAAATTATATGAAATTTTACATCGGCTTTGAAGGAAGGTCAATCTGAATTATTGCTCTGGACGTGAATTTACATCGTCCAAGTTTTCATCACCCTCCATCGTCGGCAAGTGGATAATTGCACTTATTTTACTGCCAAAAGTCCCTTATTCATTAAAAATTATACCCTCATAACGGTAGATCTGTCTGTTCTCCAACTTCATCCTGTAGATCAGTCCATATGCTATAAAGTCGGCCTACGTCACTTTGCTGTAGGACGCACGGTTTTTGAGATATGAGCAAGGTAAGGAAGGCAACATTTATGATTTTTACAATGTTCTAGGGGGGTCCCATTGATGTTTTCACAGCTTATATCTCGAGAACGGTGCGTCCTAGAACAAAATTTGCGTACATACTTTTTGTAGCTTATGACTTGATCTAGAGGATGGCATTGGAAAATTCCCCAAATTACCGTTATTTGGGGAAATTTTTGACAAAAACAGGGAAATTTGTTTCACTGGCGTAAATTATATGAAATTTTAAATCCGCTTTGAAGTTGAAGGTCAATCTGAATTATTGCTCTGGACGTGAATTTACATTGTCCAAGTTTTCATCACCCTCCATCGTCGGCAAGTCGATAATTGCATTTATTTTACTGCCAAAACTCCCTTATTCATTAAAAATTATACCCTGATAACGGTAGATCTGTCCGTTCTCCAACTTCATCCTCTAGATCAGGTCATATGCTACAAAGTCGGCCTGAGTCACTTTGCTGTAGGACGCACGGTTTCTGAGATATGAGCAAGCTAAGGAAGGCAACATTTATGATTTTTCCAATGTTCTGGGGGGTCCCATTGAAGTTTTCACAGCTTATATCTCGAGAACGGTGCGTCCTAGAACAAAATTTGCGTACATAATTTTTGTAGCTTATGACTTGATCTAGAGGATGGCATTGGAAAATTCCCCAATTTACCGTTATTTGGGGAAATTTTTGCCAAAAACGGGGAAATTTGTTTCACTGGGGTAAATTATATGCAATTTTACATCGGCTTTGAAGGAAGGTCCATCTGAATTGTTGCTCTGGACGTGAATTTACATTGTCCAAGTTTTCATCACCCTCCATCGTCGGCAAGTGGATAATTGCACTTATTTTACTGCAAAAAGTCCCTTACTCATTAAAAATTATACCCTGATAACGGTAGATCTGTCCGTTCTCCAACTGCATCCTCTAGATCAGGTCATATGCTACAAAGTCGGCCTGAGTCACTTTGCTGTAGGACGCACGGTTTTTGAAATATGAGCAAGGTAAGGAAGGCAACATTTATGATTTTTCCAATGTTCTGGGGGGTCCCATTGAAGTTTTCACAGCTTATATCTCGAGAACAGTGCGTCCTAGAAAGAAATTTGCGTACATACTTTTTGTAGCTTATGACTTGATCTAGAGGATGGCATTGGAAAATTCCCCAAATTACCGTTATTTGGGGAAATTTTTGACAAAAACAGGGAAATTTGTTTCACTGGCGTAAATTATATGAAATTTTACATCGGCTTTGAAGGAAGGTCAATCTGAATTATTGCTCTGAACGTGAATTTACATTGTCCAAGTTTTCATCACCCTCCATCGTCGGCAAGTGGATAATTGCACTTATTTTACTGCCAAAAGTCCCTTATTCATTAAAAATTATACCCTCATAACGGTAGATCTGTCCGTTCTCCAACTGCATCCTCTAGATCAGGTCATATGCTACAAAGTCGGCCTGAGTCACTTTGCTGTAGGACGCACGGTTTTTGAGATATGAGCAAGGTAAGGAAGGCAACATTTATGATTTTTTCAATGTTCTGGGGGGTCCCATTGAAGTTTTCACAGCTTATATCTCGAGAACGGTGCGTCCTAGAACAAAATTTGCGTACATAATTTTTGTAGCTTATGACTTGATCTAGAGGATGGCATTGGAAAATTCCCCAAATTACCGTTATTTGGGGAAATTTTTGACAAAAACAGGGAAATTTGTTTCACTGGCGTAAATTATATGAAATTTTACATCGGCTTTGAAGGAAGGTCAATCTGAATTATTGCTCTGGACGTGAATTTACATTGTCCAAGTTTTCATCACCCTCCATCGTCGGCAAGTGGATAATTGCATTTATTTTACTGCCAAAAGTCCCTTATTCATTAAAAGTTATACCCTCATAACGGTAGATCTGTCCGTTCTCCAACTTCATCCTCTAGATCAGTCCATATGCTATAAAGTCGGCCTACGTCACTTTGCTGTAGGACGCACGGTTTTTGAGATATGAGCAAGGTAAGGAAGGCAACATTTATGATTTTTCCAATGTTCTGGGGGGTCCCATTGATGTTTTCACAGCTTATATCTCGAGAACGGTGCGTCCTAGAACAAAATTTGCGTACATACTTTTCGTAGCTTATGACTTGATCTAGAGGATGGCATTGGAAAATTCCCCAAATTACCGTTATTTGGGGAAATTTTTGACAAAAACAGGGAAATTTGTTTCACTGGCGTAAATTATATGAAATTTTACATCGGCTTTGAAGGAAGATCAATCTGAATTATTGCTCTGGACGTGAATTTACATTGTCCAAGTTTTCATCACCCTCCATCGTCGGCAAGTGGATAATTGCCCTTATTTTACTGCCAAAAGTCCCTTATTCATTAAAAATTATACCCTGATAACGGTAGATCTGTCCGTTCTCCAACTGCATCCTCTAGATCAGGTCATATGCTACAAAGTCGGCCTGAGTCACTTTGCTGTAGGACGCACGGTTTTTGAGATATGAGCAAGGTAAGGAAGGCAACATTTATGATTTTTTCAATGTTCTGGGGGGTCCCATTGAAGTTTTCACAGCTTATATCTCGAGAACGGTGCGTCCTAGAACAAAATTTGCGTACATAATTTTTGTAGCTTATGACTTGATCTAGAGGATGGCATTGGAAAATTCCCCAAATTACCGTTATTTGGGGAAATTTTTGACAAAAACAGGGAAATTTGTTTCACTTGCGTAAATTATATGAAATTTTACATCGGCTTTGAAGGAAGGTCAATCTGAATTGTTGCTCTGGACGTGAATTTACATCGTCCAAGTTTTCATCACCCTCCATCGTCGGCAAGTGGATAATTGCACTTATTTTACTGCCAAAAGTCCCTTATTCATTAAAAATTATACCCTCATAACGGTAGATCTGTCCGTTCTCCAACTTCATCCTCTAGATCAGTCCATATGCTATAAAGTCGGCCTACGTCACTTTGCTGTAGGACGCACGGTTTTTGAGATATGAGCAAGGTAAGGAAGGCAACATTTATGATTTTTACAATGTTCTAGGGGGGTCCCATTGATGTTTTCACAGCTTATATCTCGAGAACGGTGCGTCCTAGAACAAAATTTGCGTACATACTTTTTGTAGCTTATGACTTGATCTAGAGGATGGCATTGGAAAATTCCCCAAATTACCGTTATTTGGGGAAATTTTTGACAAAAACAGGGAAATTTGTTTCACTGGCGTAAATTATATGAAATTTTAAATCCGCTTTGAAGGAAGGTCGATCTGAATTGTTGCTCTGGACGTGAATTTACATTGTCCAAGTTTTCATCACCATCCATCGTCGGCAAGTGGATAATTGCACTTATTTTACTGCAAAAAGTCCCTTACTCATTAAAAATTATACCCTGATAACGGTAGATCTGTCCGTTCTCCAACTGCATCCTCTAGATCAGGTCATATGCTACAAGGTCGGCCTGAGTCACTTTGCTGTAGGACGCACGGTTTTTGAGATATGAGCAAGGTAAGGAAGGCAACATTTATGATTTTTTCAATGTTCTGGGGGGTCCCATTGAAGTTTTCACAGCTTATATCTCGAGAACGGTGCGTCCTAGAACAAAATTTGTGTACATAATTTTTGTAGCTTATGACTTGATCTAGAGGATGGCATTGGAAAATTCCCCAATTTACCGTTATTTGGGGAAATTTTTGACAAAAACAGGGAAATTTGTTTCACTGGCGTAAATTATATGAAATTTTACATCGGCTTTGAAAGAAGGTCAATCTGAATTATTGCTCTGGACGTGAATTTACATTGTCCAAGTTTTCATCACCCTCCATCGTCGGCAAGTCGATAATTGCATTTATTTTACTGCCAAAAGTCCCTTTTTCACTAAAAATTATACCCTCATAACGGTAGATCTGTCCGTTCTCCAACTGCATCCTCTAGATCAGGTCATATGCTACAAAGTCGGCCTGAGTCACTTTGCTGTAGGACGCACGGTTTTTGAGATATGAGCAAGGTAAGGAAGGCAACATTTATGATTTTTTCAATGTTCTGGGGGGTCCCATTGAAGTTTTCACAGCTTATATCTCGAGAACGGTGCATCCTAGAACAAAATTTGTGTACATAATTTTTGTAGCTTATGACTTGATCTAGAGGATGGCATTGGAAAATTCCCCAATTTACCGTTATTTGGGGAAATTTTTGCCAAAAACAGGGAAATTTGTTTCACTGGGGTAAATTATATGCAATCTTACATCGGCTTTGAAGGAGGGTCCATCTGAATTGTTGCTCTGGGCGTGAATTTACATTGTCCAAGTTTTCATCACCCTCCATCGTCGGCAAGTGGATAATTGAACTTATTTTACTGCAAAAAGTCCCTTATTCATTAAAAATTATACCCTGATAACGGTAGATCTGTCCGTTCTCCAACTGCATCTTCTAGATCAGGTCATATGCTACAAAGTCGGCCTGAGTCACTTTGCTGTAGGACGCACGGTTTTTGAGATATGAGCAAGGTAAGGAAGGCAACATTTATGATTTTTTCAATGTTCTGGGGGGTCCCATTGAAGTTTTCACAGCTTATATCTCGAGAACGGTGCGTCCTAGAACAAAATTTGCGTACATAATTTTTGTAGCTTATGACTTGATCTAGAGGATGGCATTGGAAAATTCCCCAATTTACCGTTATTTGGGGAAATTTTTGACAAAAACAGGGAAATTTGTTTCACTGGGGTAAATTATATGCAATCTTACATCGGCTTTGAAGGAGGGTCCATCTGAATTGTTGCTCTGGACGTGAATTTACATTGTCCAAGTTTTCATCACCCTCCATCGTCGGCAAGTGGATAATTGAACTTATTTTACTGCAAAAAGTCCCTTATTCATTAAAAATTATACCCTGATAACGGTAGATCTGTCCGTTCTCCAACTGCATCTTCTAGATCAGGTCATATGCTACAAAGTCGGCCTGAGTCACTTTGCTGTAGGACGCACGGTTTTTGAGATATGAGCAAGGTAAGGAAGGCAACATTTATGATTTTTTCAATGTTCTGGGGGGTCCCATTGAAGTTTTCACAGCTTATATCTCGAGAACGGTGCGTCCTAGAACAAAATTTGCGTACATAATTTTTGTAGCTTATGACTTGATCTAGAGGATGGCATTAGAAAATTCCCCAATTTACCGTTATTTGGGGAAATTTTTGACAAAAACAGGGAAATTTGTTTCACTGGCGTAAATTATATGAAATTTTACATCGGCTTTGAAGAAAGGTCAATCTGAATTATTGCTCTGGACGTGAATTTACATTGTCCAAGTTTTCATCACCCTCCATCGTCGGCAAGTGGATAATTGCACTTATTTTACTGCCAAAAGTCCCTTATTCATTAAAAATTATACCCTCATAACGGTAGATCTGTCCGTTCTCCAACTTCATCCAATCAATCTGAATTATTGCTCTGGACGTGAATTTATATTGTCCAAGTTTTCATCACCCTCCATCGTCGGCAAGTGGATAATTGCATTTATTTTACTGCCAAAAGTCCCTTATTCATTAAAAATTATACCCTCATAACGGTAGATCTGTCCGTTCTCCAACTTCATCCTCTAGATCAGTCCATATGCTATAAAGTCGGCCTACGTCACTTTGCTGTAGGACGCACGGTTTTTGAGATATGAGCAAGGTAAGGAAGGCAACATTTATGATTTTTCCAATGTTCTGGGGGGTCCCATTGATGTTTTCACAGCTTATATCTCGAGAACGGTGCGTCCTAGAACAAAATTTGCGTACATAATTTTTGTAGCTTATGACTTGATCTAGAGGATGGCATTGGAAAATTCCCCAAATTACCGTTATTTGGGGAAATTTTTGACAAAAACAGGGAAATTTGTTTCACTGGCGTAAATTATATGAAATTTTACATCGGCTTTGAAGGAAGGTTAATCTGAATTATTGCTCTGGACGTGAATTTACATTGTCCAAGTTTTCATCACCCTCCATCGTCGGCAAGTGGATAATTGAACTTATTTTTCTGCAAAAAGTCCCTTATTCATTAAAAATTATACCCTGATAACGGTAGATCTGTCCGTTCTCCAACTGCATCTTCTAGATCAGGTCATATGCTACAAAGTCGGCCTGAGTCACTTTGCTGTAGGACGCACGGTTTTTGAGATATGAGCAAGGTAAGGAAGGCAACATTTATGATTTTTTCAATGTTCTGGGGGGTCCCATTGAAGTTTTCACAGCTTATATCTCGAGAACGGTGCGTCCTAGAACAAAATTTGCGTACATACTTTTTGTAGCTTATAACTTGATCTAGAGGATGGCATTGGAAAATTCCCCAATTTACCGTTATTTGGGGAAATTTTTGCCAAAAACAGGGAAATTTGTTTCACTGGGGTAAATTATATGCAATCTTACATCGGCTTTGAAGGAGGGTCCATCTGAATTGTTGCTCTGGACGTGAATTTACATTGTCCAAGTTTTCATTACCCTCCATCGTCGGCAAGTGGATAATTGAACTTATTTTTCTGCAAAAAGTCCCTTATTCATTAAAAATTATACCCTGATAACGGTAGATCTGTCCGTTCTCCAACTGCATCTTCTAGATCAGGTCATATGCTACAAAGTCGGCCTGAGTCACTTTGCTGTAGGACGCACGGTTTTTGAGATATGAGCAAGGTAAGGAAGGCAACATTTATTATTTTTTCAATGTTCTGGGGGGTCCCATTGAAGTTTTCACAGCTTATATCTCGAGAACGGTGCGTCCTAGAACAAAATTTGCGTACATAATTTTTGTAGCTTATGACTTGATCTAGAGGATGGCATTGGAAAATTCCCCAATTTACCGTTATTTGGGGAAATTTTTGCCAAAAACAGGGAAATTTGTTTCACTGGGGTAAATTATATGCAATCTTACATCGGCTTTGAAGGAGGGTCCATCTGAATTGTTGCTCTGGACGTGAATTTACATTGTCCAAGTTTTCATCACCCTCCATCGTCGGCAAGTGGATAATTGAACTTATTTTACTGCAAAAAGTCCCTTATTCATTAAAAATTATACCCTGATAACGGTAGATCTGTCCGTTCTCCAACTGCATCTTCTAGATCAGGTCATATGCTACAAAGTCGGCCTGAGTCACTTTGCTGTAGGACGCACGGTTTTTGAGATATGAGCAAGGTAAGGAAGGCAACATTTATGATTTTTTCAATGTTCTGGGGGGTCCCATTGAAGTTTTCACAGCTTATATCTCGAGAACAGTGCGTCCTAGAAAGAAATTTGCGTACATACTTTTTGTAGCTTATGACTTGATCTAGAGGATGGCATTGGAAAATTCCCCAAATTACCGTTATTTGGGGAAATTTTTGACAAAAACAGGGAAATTTGTTTCACTGGCGTAAATTATATGAAATTTTACATCGGCTTTGAAGGAAGGTCAATCTGAATTATTGCTCTGGACGTGAATTTACATTGTCCAAGTTTTCATCACCCTCCATCGTCGGCAAGTGGATAATTGAACTTATTTTACTGCAAAAAGTCCCTTATTCATTAAAAATTATACCCTCATAACGGTAGATCTGTCCGTTCTCCAACTGCATCCTCTAGATCAGGTCATATGCTACAAAGTCGGCCTGAGTCACTTTGCTGTAGGACGCACGGTTTTTGAGATATGAGCAAGGTAAGGAAGGCAACATTTATGATTTTTTCAATGTTCTGGGGGGTCCCATTGAAGTTTTCACAGCTTATATCTCGAGAACGGTGCGTCCTAGAACAAAATTTGCGTACATAATTTTTGTAGCTTATGACTTGATCTAGAGGATAGCATTAGAAAATTCCCCAATTTACCGTTATTTGGGGAAATTTTTGCCAAAAACAAGGAAATTTGTTTCACTGGGGTAAATTATATGCAATTTTACATCGGCTTTGAAGGAAGGTCAATCTGAATTATTGCTCTGGACGTGAATTTACATCGTCCAAGTTTTCATCACCCTCCATCGTCGGCAAGTGGATAATTGAACTTATTTTACTGCAAAAAGTCCCTTATTCATTAAAAATTATACCCTGATAACGGTAGATCTGTCCGTTCTCCAACTTCATCCTCTAGATCAGTCCATATGCTATAAAGTCGGCCTACGTCACTTTGCTGTAGGACGCACGGTTTTTGAGATATGAGCAAGGTAAGGAAGGCAACATTTATGATTTTTACAATGTTCTAGGGGGGTCCCATTGATGTTTTCACAGCTTATATCTCGAGAACGGTGCGTCCTAGAACAAAATTTGCGTACATACTTTTTGTAGCTTATGACTTGATCTAGAGGATGGCATTGGAAAATTCCCCAAATTACCGTTATTTGGGGAAATTTTTGACAAAAACAGGGAAATTTGTTTCACTGGCGTAAATTATATGAAATTTTAAATCCGCTTTGAAGGAAGGTCGATCTGAATTGTTGCTCTGGACGTGAATTTACATTGTCCAAGTTTTCATCACCATCCATCGTCGGCAAGTGGATAATTGCACTTATTTTACTGCAAAAAGTCCGTTACTCATTAAAAATTATACCCTGATAACGGTAGATCTGTCCGTTCTCCAACTGCATCTTCTAGATCAGGTCATATGCTACAAAGTCGGCCTGAGTCACTTTGCTGTAGGACGCACGGTTTTTGAGATATGAGCAAGGTAAGGAAGGCAACATTTATGATTTTTTCAATGTTCTGGGGGTCCCATTGAAGTTTTCACAGCTTATATCTCGAGAACAGTGCGTCCTAGAAAGAAATTTGCGTACAAACTTTTTGTAGCTTATGACTTGATCTAGAGGATGGCATTGGAAAATTCCCCAAATTACCGTTATTTGGGGAAATTTTTGACAAAAACAGGGAAATTTGTTTCACTGGGGTAAATTATATGAAATTTTACATCGGCTTTGAAGGAAGTTCAATCTGAATTATTGCTCTGGACGTGAATTTACATTGTCCAAGTTTTCATCACCCTCCATCGTCGGCAAGTGGATAATTGCACTTATTTTACTGCCAAAAGTCCCTTATTCATTAAAAATTATACCCTCATAACGGTAGATCTGTCCGTTCTCCAACTGCATCCTCTAGATCAGGTCATATGCTACAAAGTCGGCCTGAGTCACTTTGCTGTAGGACGCACGGTTTTTGAGATATGAGCAAGGTAAGGAAGGCAACATTTATGATTTTTTCAATGTTCTGGGTAGTCCCATTGAAGTTTTCACAGCTTATATCTCGAGAACGGTGCGTCCTAGAACAAAATTTGCGTACATACTTTTTGTAGCTTATAACTTGATCTAGAGGATGGCATTGGAAAATTTACCAATTTACCGTTATTTGGGGAAATTTTTGCCAAAAACAGGGAAATTTGTTTCACTGGGGTAAATTATATGAAATTTTACATCGGCTTTGAAGGAAGTTCAATCTGAATTATTGCTCTGGACGTGAATTTACATTGTCCAAGTTTTCATCACCCTCCATCGTCGGCAAGTGGATAATTGCACTTATTTTACTGCCAAAAGTCCCTTATTCATTAAAAATTATACCCTGATAACGGTAGATCTGTCCGTTCTCCAACTGCATCTTCTAGATCAGGTCATATGCTACAAAGTCGGCCTGAGTCACTTTGCTGTAGGACGCACGGTTTTTGAGATATGAGCAAGGTAAGGAAGGCAACATTTATGATTTTTTCAATGTTCTGGGGGGTCCCATTGAAGTTTTCACAGCTTATATCTCGAGAACAGTGCGTCCTAGAAAGAAATTTGCGTACATACTTTTTGTAGCTTATGACTTGATCTAGAGGATGGCATTGGAAAATTCCCCAAATTACCGTTATTTGGGGAAATTTTTGACAAAAACAGGGAAATTTGTTTCACTGGCGTAAATTATATGAAATTTTACATCGGCTTTGAAGGAAGGTCAATCTGAATTATTGCTCTGGACGTGAATTTACATTGTCCAAGTTTTCATCACCCTCCATCGTCGGCAAGTGGATAATTGAACTTATTTTACTGCAAAAAGTCCCTTATTCATTAAAAATTATACCCTCATAACGGTAGATCTGTCCGTTCTCCAACTGCATCCTCTAGATCAGGTCATATGCTACAAAGTCGGCCTGAGTCACTTTGCTGTAGGACGCACGGTTTTTGAGATATGAGCAAGGTAAGGAAGGCAACATTTATGATTTTTTCAATGTTCTGGGGGGTCCCATTGAAGTTTTCACAGCTTATATCTCGAGAACGGTGCGTCCTAGAACAAAAATTTGCGTACATAATTTTTGTAGCTTATGACTTGATCTAGAGGATAGCATTAGAAAATTCCCCAATTTACCGTTATTTGGGGAAATTTTTGCCAAAAACAAGGAAATTTGTTTCACTGGGGTAAATTATATGAAATTTTACATCGGCTTTGAAGGAAGGTCAATCTGAATTATTGCTCTGGACGTGAATTTACATCGTCCAAGTTTTCATCACCCTCCATCGTCGGCAAGTGGATAATTGCACTTATTTTACTGCCAAAAGTCCCTTATTCATTAAAAATTATACCCTGATAACGGTAGATCTGTCCGTTCTCCAACTTCATCCTCTAGATCAGTCCATATGCTATAAAGTCGGCCTACGTCACTTTGCTGTAGGACGCACGGTTTTTGAGATATGAGCAAGGTAAGGAAGGCAACATTTATGATTTTTACAATGTTCTAGGGGGGTCCCATTGATGTTTTCACAGCTTATATCTCGAGAACGGTGCGTCCTAGAACAAAATTTGCGTACATACTTTTTGTAGCTTATGACTTGATCTAGAGGATGGCATTGGAAAATTCCCCAAATTACCGTTATTTGGGGAAATTTTTGACAAAAACAGGGAAATTTGTTTCACTGGCGTAAATTATATGAAATTTTAAATCCGCTTTGAAGGAAGGTCGATCTGAATTGTTGCTCTGGACGTGAATTTACATTGTCCAAGTTGTCATCACCATCCATCGCCGGCAAGTGGATAATTGCACTTATTTTACTGCAAAAAGTCCCTTACTCATTAAAAATTATACCCTGATAACGGTAGATCTGTCCGTTCTCCAACTGCATCTTCTAGATCAGGTCATATGCTACAAAGTCGGCCTGAGTCACTTTGCTGTAGGACGCACGGTTTTTGAGATATGAGCAAGGTAAGGAAGGCAACATTTATGATTTTTTCAATGTTCTGGGGGGTCCCATTGAAGCTTTCACAGCTTATATCTCGAGAACAGTGCGTCCTAGAAAGAAATTTGCGTACAAACTTTTTGTAGCTTATGACTTGATCTAGAGGATGGCATTGGAAAATTCCCCAAATTACCGTTATTTGGGGAAATTTTTGACAAAAACAGGGAAATTTGTTTCACTGGCGTAAATTATATGAAATTTTAAATCCGCTTTGAAGGAAGGTCGATCTGAATTGTTGCTCTGGACGTGAATTTATATTGTCCAAGTTTTCATCACCCTCCATCGTCGGCAAGTGGATAATTGCACTTATTTTACTGCCAAAAGTCCCTTATTCATTAAAAATTATACCCTCATAACGGTAGATCTGTCCGTTCTCCAACTGCATCCTCTAGATCAGGTCATATGCTACAAAGTCGGCCTCAGTCACTTTGCTGTAGGACGCACGGTTTTTGAGATATGAGCAAGGTAAGGAAGGCAACATTTATGATTTTTTCAATGTTCTGGGTAGTCCCATTGAAGTTTTCACAGCTTATATCTCGAGAACGGTGCGTCCTAGAACAAAATTTGCGTACATACTTTTTGTAGCTTATAACTTGATCTAGAGGATGGCATTGGAAAATTTACCAATTTACCGTTATTTGGGGAAATTTTTGCCAAAAACAGGGAAATTTGTTTCACTGGGGTAAATTATATGAAATTTTACATCGGCTTTGAAGGAAGTTCAATCTGAATTATTGCTCTGGACGTGAATTTACATTGTCCAAGTTTTCATCACCCTCCATCGTCGGCAAGTGGATAATTGCACTTATTTTACTGCCAAAAGTCCCTTATTCATTAAAAATTATACCCTCATAACGGTAGATCTGTCCGTTATCCAACTTCATCCTCTAGATCAGTCCATATGCTATAAAGTCGGCCTACGTCACTTTGCTGTAGGACGCACGGTTTTTGAGATATGAGCAAGGTAAGGAAGGCAACATTTATGATTTTTTCAATGTTCTGGGGGGTCCCATTGAAGTTTTCACAGCTTATATCTCGAGAACGGTGCGTCCTAGAACAAAATTTGCGTACATACTTTTTGTAGCTTATGACTTGATCTAGAGGATGGCATTGGAAAATTCCCCAAATTACCGTTATTTGGGGAAATTTTTGACAAAAACAGGGAAATTTGTTTCACTGGCGTAAATTATATGAAATTTTACATCGGCTTTGAAGGAAGGTCAATCTGAATTATTGCTCTGGACGTGAATTTACATTGTCCAAGTTTTCATCACCCTCCATCGTCGGCAAGTGGATAATTGCACTTATTTTACTGCCAAAAGTCCCTTATTCATTAAAAATTATACCCTCATAACGGTAGATCTGTCCGTTCTCCAACTTCATCCTCTAGATCAGTCCATATGCTATAAAGTCGGCCTACGTCACTTTGCTGTAGGACGCACGGTTTTTGAGATATGAGCAAGGTAAGGAAGGCAACATTTATGATTTTTACAATGTTCTAGGGGGGTCCCATTGATGTTTTCACAGCTTATATCTCGAGAACGGTGCGTCCTAGAACAAAATTTGCGTACATACTTTTTGTAGCTTATGACTTGATCTAGAGGATGGCATTGGAAAATTCCCCAAATTACCGTTATTTGGGGAAATTTTTGACAAGAACAGGGAAATTTGTTTCACTGGCGTAAATTATATGCAATCTTACATCGGCTTTGAAGGAAGGTCAATCTGAATTATTGCTCTGGACGTGAATTTACATTGTCCAAGTTTTCATCACCCTCCATCGTCGGCAAGTGGATAATTGCACTTATTTTACTGCCAAAAGTCCCTTATTCATTAAAAATTATACCCTGATAACGGTAGATCTGTCCGTTCTCCAACTGCATCCTCTAGATCAGGTCATATGCTACAAAGTCGGCCTGAGTCACTTTGCTGTAGGACGCACGGTTTTTGAGATATGAGCAAGGTAAGGAAGGCAACATTTATGATTTTTCCAATGTTCTGGGGGGTCCCATTGAAGTTTTCACAGCTTATATCTCGAGAACGGTGCGTCCTAGAACAAAATTTGCATACATAATTTTTGTAGCTTATGACTTGATCTAGAGGATGGCATTGGAAAATTCCCCAATTTACCGTTATTTGGGGAAATTTTTGCCAAAAACGGGGAAATTTGTTTCACTGGGGTAAATTATATGCAATTTTACATCGGCTTTGAAGGAAGGTCCATCTGAATTGTTGCTCTGGACGTGAATTTACATTGTCCAAGTTTTCATCACCCTCCATCGTCGGCAAGTGGATAATTGCACTTATTTTACTGCAAAAAGTCCCTTACTCATTAAAAATTATACCCTGATAACGGTAGATCTGTCCGTTCTCGAACTGCATCCTCTAGATCAGGTCATATGCTACAAAGTCGGCCTGAGTCACTTTGCTGTAGGACGCACGGTTTTTGAGATATGAGCAAGGTAAGGAAGGCAACATTTATGATTTTTCCAATGTTCTGGGGGGTCCCATTGAAGTTTTCACAGCTTATATCTCGAGAACGGTGCGTCCTAGAACAAAGTTTGCGTACATACTTTTTGTAGCTTATGACTTGGGAAATCTTTGCCAAAAACAGGGAAATTTGTTTCACTGGGGTAAATTATATGCAATCTTACATCGGCTTTGAAGGAAGGTCCATCTGAATTGTTGCTCTGGACGTGAATTTACATTGTCCAAGTTTCCATCACCCTCCATCGTCGGCAAGTGGATAATTGCACTTATTTTACTGCCAAAAGTCCCTTATTCATTAAAAATTATACCCTCATAACGGTAGATCTGTCCGTTCTCCAACTGCATCCTCTAGATGAGGTCATATGCTAAAAAGTCGGCCTACGTCACTTTGCTGTAGGACGCACGGTTTTTGAGATATGAGCAAGGTAAGGAAGGCAACATTTATGATTTTTCCAATGTTCGGGGGGGTCCCATTGAAGTTTTCACAGCTTATATCTCGAGAACGGTGCGTCCTAGAACAAAATTTGCGTACATAATTTTTGTAGCTTATGACTTGATCTAGAGGATAGCATTAGAAAATTCCCCAATTTACCGTTATTTGGGGGAATTTTTGACAAAAACAGGGAAATTTGTTTCACTGGCGTAAATTATATGAAATTTTACATCGGCTTTGAAGGAAGGTCAATCTGAATTATTGCTCTGGACGTGAATTTACATTGTCCAAGTTTTCATCACCCTCCATCGTCGGCAAGTCGATAATTTCATTTATTTTACTGCCAAAAGTCCCTTATTCATTAAAAATTATACCCTCATAACGGTAGATCTGTCCGTTCTCCAACTGCATCCTCTAGATCAGGTCATATCCTACAAAGTCGGCCTGAGTCACTTTGCTGTAGGACGCACGGTTTTTGAGATATGAGCAAGGTAAGGAAGGCTACATTTATGATTTTTCCAATGTTCTGGGGGGACCCATTGAAGTTTTCACAGCTTATATCTCGAGAACGGTGCGTCCTAGAACAAAGTTTGTGTGCATAATTTTTGTAGCTTATGACTTGATCTAGAGGATGGCATTGGAAAATTCCCCAATTTACCGTTATTTGGGGAAATCTTTGTCAAAAACAGGGAAATTTGTTTCACTGGGGTAAATTATATGCAATCTTACATCGGCTTTGAAGGAAGGTCCATCTGAATTGTTGCTCTGGACGTGAATTTACATTGTCCAAGTTTTCATCACCCTCCATCGTCGGCAAGTGGATAATTGCACTTATTTTACTGCCAAAAGTCCCTTATTCATTAAAAATGATACCCTCATAACGGTAGATCTGTCCGTTCTCCAACTGCATCCTCTAGATCAGGTCATATGCTAAAAAGTCGGCCTACGTCACTTTGCTGTAGGACGCACGGTTTTTGAGATATGAGCAAGGTAAGGAAGGCAACATTTATGATTTTTCCAATGTTCTGGGGGGTCCCATTGAAGTTTTCACAGCTTATATCTCGAGAACGGTGCGTCCTAGAACAAAATTTGCGTACATAATTTTTGTAGCTTATGACTTGATCTAGAGGATAGCATTAGAAAATTCCCCAATTTACCGTTATTTGGGGAAATTTTTGACAAAAACAGGGAAATTTGTTTCACTGGCGTAAATTATATGAAATTTTACATCGGCTTTGAAGGAAGGTCAATCTGAATTATTGCTCTGGACGTGAATTTACATTGTCCAAGTTTTCATCACCCTCCATCGTCGGCAAGTCGATAATTTCATTTATTTTACTGCCAAAAGTCCCTTATTAATTAAAAATTATACCCTCATAACGGTAGATCTGTCCGTTCTCCAACTGCATCCTCTAGATCAGGTCATATGCTACAAAGTCGGCCTGAGTCACTTTGCTGTAGGACGCACGGTTTTTGAGATATGAGCAAGCTAAGGAAGGCAACATTTATGATTTTTTCAATGTTCTGGGGGGTCCCATTGAAGTTTTCACAGCTTATATCTCGAGAACGGTGCGTCCTAGAACAAAATTTGCGTACATAATTTTTGTAGCTTATGACTTGATCTAGAGGATAGCATTAGAAAATTCCCCAATTTACCGTTATTTGGGGAAATTTTTGACAAAAACAGGGAAATTTGTTTCACTGGCGTAAATTATATGAAATTTTACATCGGCTTTGAAGGAAGGTCAATCTGAATTATTGCTCTGGACGTGAATTTACATTGTCCAAGTTTTCATCACCCTCCATCGTCGGCAAGTCGATAATTTCATTTATTTTACTGCCAAAAGTCCCTTATTCATTAAAAATTATACCCTCATAACGGTAGATCTGTCCGTTCTCCAACTGCATCCTCTAGATCAGGTCATATCCTACAAAGTCGGCCTGAGTCACTTTGCTGTAGGACGCACGGTTTTTGAGATATGAGCAAGGTAAGGAAGGCTACATTTATGATTTTTCCAATGTTCTGGGGGGACCCATTGAAGTTTTCACAGCTTATATCTCGAGAACGGTGCGTCCTAGAACAAAGTTTGTGTGCATAATTTTTGTAGCTTATGACTTGATCTAGAGGATGGCATTGGAAAATTCCCCAATTTACCGTTATTTGGGGAAATCTTTGCCAAAAACAGGGAAATTTGTTTCACTGGGGTAAATTATATGCAATCTTACATCGGCTTTGAAGGAAGGTCCATCTGAATTGTTGCTCTGGACGTGAATTTACATTGTCCAAGTTTTCATCACCCTCCATCGTCGGCAAGTGGATAATTGCACTTATTTTACTGCCAAAAGTCCCTTATTCATTAAAAATGATACCCTCATAACGGTAGATCTGTCCGTTCTCCAACTGCATCCTCTAGATGAGGTCATATGCTAAAAAGTCGGCCTACGTCACTTTGCTGTAGGACGCACGGTTTTTGAGATATGAGCAAGGTAAGGAAGGCAACATTTATGATTTTTCCAATGTTCTGGGGGGTCCCATTGAAGTTTTCACAGCTTATATCTCGAGAACGGTGCGTCCTAGAACAAAATTTGCGTACATAATTTTTGTAGCTTATGACTTGATCTAGAGGATAGCATTAGAAAATTCCCCAATTTACCGTTATTTGGGGAAATTTTTGACAAAAACAGGGAAATTTGTTTCACTGGCGTAAATTATATGAAATTTTACATCGGCTTTGAAGGAAGGTCAATCTGAATTATTGCTCTGGACGTGAATTTACATTGTCCAAGTTTTCATCACCCTCCATCGTCGGCAAGTCGGTAATTTCATTTATTTTACTGCCAAAAGTCCCTTATTCATTAAAAATTATACCCTCATAACGGTAGATCTGTCCGTTCTCCAACTGCATCCTCTAGATCAGGTCATATGCTAAAAAGTCGGCCTGAGTCACTTTGCTGTAGGACGCACGGTTTTTGAGATATGAGCAAGGTAAGGAAGGCAACATTTATGATTTTTTCAATGTTCTGGGGGGTCCCATTAAAGTTTTCACAGCTTATATCTCGAGAACGGTGCGTCCTAGAACAAAATTTGCGTACATACTTTTTGTAGCTTATGACTTGATCTAGAGGATGGCATTGGAAAATTTCCCAAATTACCGTTATTTGGGGAAATTTTTGACAAAAACAGGGAATTTTGTTTCACTGGCGTAAATTATATGAAATTTTACATCGGCTTTGAAGGAAGGTCAATCTGAATTATTGCTCTGGACGTGAATTTACATTGTCCAAGTTTTCATCACCCTCCATCGTCGGCAAGTGGATAATTGCACTTATTTTACTGCCAAAAGTCCCTTATTCATTAAAAATTATACCCTGATAACGGTAGATCTGTCCGTTCTCCAACTTCATCCTCTAGATCAGGTCATATCCTACAAAGTCGGCCTACGTCACTTTGCTGTAGGACGCACGGTTTTTGAGATATGAGCAAGGTAAGGAAGGCAACATTTATGATTTTTTCAATGTTCTGGGGGGTCCCATTAAAGTTTTCACAGCTTATATCTCGAGAACGGTGCGTCCTAGAACAAAATTTGCGTACATACTTATTGTAGCTTATGATCTAGAGGATGGCATTGGAAAATTTCCCAAATTACCGTTATTTGGGGAAATTTTTGACAAAAACGGGGAAATTTGTTTCACTGGGGTAAATTATATGCAATCTTACATCGGCTTTGAAGGAAGGTCCATCTGAATTGTTGCTCTGGACGTGAATTTACATTGTCCAAGTTTTCATCACCCTCCATCGTCGGCAAGTGGATAATTGAACTTATTTTACTGCAAAAAGTCCCTTACTCATTAAAAATTATACCCTGATAACGGTAGATCTGTCCGTTCTCCAACTTCATCCTCTAGATCAGGTCATATCCTACAAAGTCGGCCTGAGTCACTTTGCTGTAGGACGCACGGTTTTTGAGATATGAGCAAGGTAAGGAAGGCAACATTTATGATTTTTTCAATGTTCTGGGGGGTCCCATTGAAGTTTTCACAGCTTATATCTCGAGAACGGTGCGTCCTAGAGCAAAATTTGCTCACATACTTTTTGTAGCTTATGACTTGATCTAGAGGATGGCATCGGAAAATTCCCCAATTTACTATTATTTGGGCAAATTTTGAAAAGGATGGAAATTTGTATCTCTGGTGTTTCGTATGGAATGGAACCATAAACATGCCTGGTTTGGCCTCATTCACGTGCCATTATAGTCTGCTAACGCCTCATGAAGAGCGCTTTGTTTCTGTAAGTCGACATAACAGGTTCCACGACAATGACATTCACCAAATTCAACACCTCGTTATCCTAGTTGCACTGCACTCAACTCACGTGTGATTCTCGTGAGTTATTAGCATGAAGCATAGGAAGGCCTGGAATACCTTCTAAATTGTCAGTCCAGCTCTGGCGAGAGCTACACGTACACACACAAAATAAAGGAATGACATTTTCATCTGGTCATAACAAGATGTGCATGCCAAGGCATCACACTTGCTCATAAAATTAGCAATTGCCCCAAGAAGCGAAGGTGTTGCCTCAGTCCCTCTACGTGACATATTTTGTATGTTTTTATGGTCGATTTTATTTAGCTGTCACTTCGTTGTCTGCATATCAAACTTCAGTAGTCCACAACTAGGAACCAGGGATTCGTTAAGAAACGATATCTTCCACTCTTCTGAAAACATAAAAAGAGCGACTGGACCAGCCATTTCCTTCAGCTAAGAAGAAGTCTTATCCGTTTCTATGACTGCTCATTCCGGTCTAAACCCCTTTCTCTCCCCACTTGCAAATTCTGCCTCCAGAAGGAGCTTTAATCGAGGCCAGTGTTTTTCTTCTTCTACTTGCACTACAGTCCGGGGTGGCCCACAATCCGGACCAGTCTCCTCGCCATCGCAGAGTTTCTCGCGTCTCGTCGAACACAAACGACACCTTATACTCGCGCAACAATCCACAGCCATTTAATGGCCACCGGCCACTGAGTCCCCGCAGCAAATTTGATGTGTTTTGTAACCACCACTGGCCAAGGACTGGATTTTTTCCCTCGTCCTCTCGCATTGTGACAAGTGGAAAGTGCTGCAGGGCGTGTCGTCGCAGTCGCTCAATATTTGAACACCTCTTAAAAATGCATGCACAAGTCTTCCCTGAATTTTTAATCAACAGCGCCCTCGTGGATTGCATTCACACCACTGCACACCCAACACCCACGGCTCCACTGTTCGCCTTTAAGCACTCCCAAGCTGTTAACTCTAGCATCCGATAATGGCTTGTAGAACCCTGTGTTGACATTGTTCGAGAACATGGAGCATTTTTTTTTGCTGCTCCTCGCTGGATTTCCCCAGACTCCATCCAGGCTCCTAGGCTCCCTCCAGCCAACACCGTCAGAGGTGGAATTACTTGTACATTTCACATAAATTGTACCTAATGCCCTTTCCTTGGCCATTTATCACATCCTCCGGTGTGCTGCTGCTGGTGAATTATCTCGCGCCCGCTGCCTGGTCGCTGGGTGTGGGCTTCATTGATTATCTCCCACTTGGAGGGACGTACCTTGGCCATCAAATTAAATGCAAATAAGTGGATTATTGCCTTTTAAAGTATATCTCCATTGGGATCAGTGCCGTTCCAATGAAATTCGTGGCCGAAATTCTCTGCACGGCAGTCCAGGGCCGAGACGATGAGGTTAGCCACGTTTGCTGGCGTCCATTAACTGCCTCCCGCACGGAGGTGTGTGTGCCATTTAGGTGCTTTTAATGGCGACATTCCCATTTACAATCCACGCTTGAGATGATCATTTCTCAAGACCAATTCCCACGCGGCCATTCTGGCATTTATAACTGCCGCCACCGCAACCGCCACTGCCACCGCCGTCCGTCTCAATTTCGGGCGGCTTCTCTGAGCGCCTTTAATTGAATCTGGGCGTTCTTAAAGGAACAGCTTGTCAGCTTACTTAGTCACTCAAGTGTCGGTGAAGATGACGGGGAGGACGGCTGATGATGGGGCCGTTGTGCGGATGTACCACCAGTTCACGTGTCACAGCGAGTGAGAGTCTTCAATGACGTCGTCGGTCGTGTGGGGTCACGACACGCGCACTTAGTTTGAGGAAACTCACAAGCGAAAGGATGTCGCTCTCCATTGTGCACCGTACTGGTGTCTGTCGTCGTCTCTCGTGTCTGAGTCGCCTGTGTTGCGTCATTTAAAAACGGAACTATGGCCCGAAGCGTGTCGGTGATGACAATGTCAGAAGTGTTGTACGAGTGCTGCAACGAAGCGAAATTATTTTCATCTCCACACAATCCGTTGTAATACAGCCATCCGGGTGAGCGTTGTTACACGGATTTCAATTGTACTGGGGTGCTGCCTGCCGGGGTGTGTGCAGAGCACTGCACAGAGCAGAGACGATGAAGTGCCAGAAACATAAGCGGGTCGTCACCACAGATTCAACATCCGCTTGCACTCGTCCACATACAATTTACATCTAGACAATCGGCTGACAACATAATTTGAGGATCCTTGTGCAAGCAGCGGAACGAGAAAAGAGAAAAACAACAACGAGGCAGAAAAACAGGAACAAAGGGGCACTTGCTCCAAACACAGGCCGAGTGCTGATGGTGGTCTGGGGACTGGGTGTCGAGTCAGGTCTTTGTGCTTGCTGCCTGCTGCCCCGAGTGTTGCCCTTTGAGCATAGATGGCGTCAGCGTCAGCGAGCGAGCACTGCCAAGTGGAGGTGCAAGATTCGTTCTCTGTGCCATCAAAGTGCCGGATGAACACCCAGTTTTGGATGCATCTCTTGGCATGCATCTTGTCGGCTGCACAGGCATGCACGGCCTATGCACTCAGGAGATGATGATTGTCTGTGGCTGTGTGGGGCATCTTTGTTGTGCCTCCCCGTACCAACACCGAAAACATGCATTCCGGCAAATGTGGGTATTTGTCTTCGTCCGGAGTACACAAAAGGATCCTTGTTTAATGTGACAACTGGCAGCAGAGTGAATCGAATTGGTTTGGGATTTATTTAACCGGGTTCTCCGCTCTCGGGCGGAGTGTGGAGTGTAGAGTGCAACAGTTGATCCCTTGTGAGAGATGGCATATTGCCAATCAGGTTTACAGTCTGATTACGTAATTGTGAAATGACCCGGAAGCTGGGTCTGTTGTGTTACACTCAGTGCCGGCCGATGGGGGATCGTTGCTGGAGTTCGGCAAGGAGTTGCCTGCGTGTGTAGTGTTTGGTGAGCGTGTGCTAAGTGCTTCACAAAGGCCCGCATTAGAGGCGTTCAATTGAATATAGTGGAGTTGATAGAATCAACATCTGCTGGTTGCATCTTCAAATTGGAAAGATTCATAGGTTTGCCACTTAAAATGTAACGAGGTTGTCTGGAAATCGAATTTAGGTGATTTTGCCGTTCGTTGGCCAGATTTTTAAGACTTTTTGGGTCTCATTTCGGTCTTATGTGATTTATGCCGGGTGCTGTCTAAGTTCCAGGTCAGACTTCGCTTGGACACCATTTTGATTTGGGTGACAAGTGCCAGTTGGAGAGTGTGAGTTTTTGAGACAGTGAGTGTGAGTTTTTATCGAGCAATGTATCGACCCCAACGCAACTGAACCTCGCCGCCTGGGTTCGATTTCCGGCACGACCAACACTTTTTGTTTACGGCCCAACCTTTATCGATTCACTGACTGCTTGAAGAGAAACTGAAGCGCATAATGAAAGCCCTTTACTTGTACCACTACCGACCGACGGCATACTCTCGTTTTTGCTTAAGAGTTAATCAAATAAACCAAATGCCTGGAACATAAAAACCAGTCTGTACCCTGTGTCCCCCCACATCGTTCTATTGCTCAAAATGACTTCAAAGCTTTCATCGGGTAATTCATTAACAGAACAATATTGTTAGCATTTTCAATCGCCATCTAAAAGCCCCTCAAGCCCTTACCCACACCAACACTCCATCTGTCATAGCCATGGTATCATTGAATTAATGAGAATAAAAAAGAAGACTGTACACATTTTTAATTCCTCATAAATCCCATCACATTCACCAGTCCAATGTCATCACTGATGAATTAGCCCTCATCAGTGGACACAAATGGCCCGCATGCCGCGAAAGGACATCGGTAACGTTGCGCATTTCGCATCGCATAGCAACCGAACGCAAAAAACCACTAATTATGTGCTGTAACAAATAAAGAGGTCCAACCGGCCACCGCACATCGCATCACGCGGCCATAGATTATCTTGTCCAAATCGATTTGAAATTTCAAATGTGTGCGCAAAACTTTGCGGTGGCTGCGTGCAAACCCACACTCTCGGTCAAAACACAGATGTGCGCCACGGTTTCGGAAAACGTTTTCGATTGAATTTCCAATTCATGGAGGCACTTGGACACAAGGCTCCTCTTCTAATTCCTTGACGTTGGCAATAAATCACACAAATGCACAAATATCCTCCGTTCATTTGCAATTCAGAAATCAACCATTTTACTTATTCAACTGGAGGTGGGTGGGGGAGGCGAGTTGATGGCTTCTCTGAGGGTGCGTGAGTGTGGGCGTGTGTGTGTGTATAAAGGAGGGCACATCAAAGCAAAAACAAACATGGCACGTTCAGGCTTCGACAGTCATTATCCTCGCATAAAAATCATCGAGTTGTGCGTGCGCCAGGTCGTCATCTGAATTCCCAGTTCGGTGCCTAGGCAGGCATTGAGACCATGGCCGTCCGGGCAGGTCGTGTCTGTGGCATAAATAAGTCAGTAAGTGGGCCTACGCACCGCATCGTCCCTGTTAACTCATTCATTATGAAGCTTACAGCGCCAATAATTACAAGAATGACACATAAAACGAGGGCAACGGTGTGCTAGTGTGGCACTGTCCCGAAACTGGCTCTTACCTCACACGGTGGCCTAGAAGATTTTAGAGCCGAGCATTTGCATACGCTCCGCTCCGTTCCGGTGAGTACTTTCGCAGACGTGACACATAGGCCTTGTTTTTGTGCGCCCAATTTGGATGAAAGTTTAATGCCGAATCGGGACGGATTACCCAGTCGTCCCAAGGATCATTGATTTATGCCACCATGAAATATTCGCCAGGAATGTAGGGCGGCAACTATTGAATCTTTGATTAGTTTGACACTTCTGTGGATTCAATGGATTCACTTCATAATCGGGTTTGCTCTCTAATGAAGTGGCGCGGCATACACCTGAAAGCGTTTTATTCATCGGCTGCCTCCCCGTCCGTCAGCCTTTTTTGTGTGTGTGTTTTTTTTTTGCTGCCTGTGTGCACTTGTACAGCCTCAAGGCATCCTTGACATTCCTTCAGTTGCTGTTGCACTGCACTTGAAAGGAAGCTTGAAGGACACTTCTCTTGACTCATCCACTCGACTCACACTTGACTTGCACTTGAATATGGATAAATGGGATACTGGGCGTGCGAGAGAGAAAACCGTGGAAAATGTGTGGAACCCCCTCGCCCGCCGCCATCCGACACACACGCAGACACAGGCGAGCGGTTTAAGAACGAACGGTGTGTGAAATCATATGCAAAACGGTTGAAAGGACGATGTCATTAAAAATGCCCAAACACGTTTTGCCTGAATGCCTGCGAAGAAGAGTCCTTGCTTCGGCTATTGCCATTGCCGCTCGTCGTTCGCTCGGCACCATGTGTGGCATGTGTGTTTGCACGTTTGGTGCTTTCAATGAGGCGTCCCCGGATAGGGGGCAAGGTAATAGTTCGCTTCCTGTGCACATGTACACATGCACCCATTATCCCTGACCGAGAGCCACGTCTGGCCGTCAAATGGGGTCTCTCTCGCTCTCCTCGGGGGGTAATTAAAACGAGAGCAAAAAAGCAGTATACACACCGTGATGAACGTGGGGAAGTGGATGGGGGTGAAGGCACCCCACGTGAACGTTGCTCTTTGAGCGTGGCGCGGTTTACAACCGATGCCGATGGTTTCGTTCGATTCGGTTGATCAGATTGAAGGATTCGTCATTGCGAAAGGAATCCAAAGCGAAATGCCTTAATGAAGGAATTTCGGTGGGCACTCCTCTTCGACGGAACCTTTGATTGCGTTTTGACTAATTGTTTGAACGAAGTCAGGGGATAAACATGATTTTCAAATGTCAGAGGACCTGGCTGTGGACTGTAATCGGTGGTGGCGTTGAAATGCGTTCGAGATAAATGCCTCCTTCTCTGTCCTTGGGCAAGGAGGGCGACTAACTCACTTTGCTGCGGTGACTCGCGGAATTCGCCCAGATGCTGGCGGGTGATCTGATTAGAGGTCCTGTGTGATGTCAATGTGCATGCTTCATTTGTGTTGAACGCGACGATTGTCGGGGTTAAGCGAGAATAGGTTTTCGTCCGTGATTGAATTTGTGGCATAGAATTTGGGATCGTAAGGATTTCGAGGAGTTTCTTCGATGCATTCAAGGTGAGGACTGGGTTGGGAAGCCCCTAAGAATTGCTGGGAATTTCCATTTGTGTCTGTAAATGCTTTCCGTGGAACAGGAACAGAAACTCAGCCATTCTCTGATCTTTTGCTGCACCCAGGCGGCTTTGTTATAAATGTATGGCTTCCCTCTTGATGCATGCTAGGTGTACCCAAGCTTGCAGGTATTTTGGGCACAATGGACACTGGTTTAAATGAGCCGTGACTGAATTTCATAAGAGCGCCGGGATTATTCAATCATCAGTCAGCAAGAATCATCCCTCACTCGTCGCGTCCTTCACGACAACGGACTGTTCACTTGGATAATGCAAAAGACTGCCTCCAGTGTCACACGACAAGCTGTGTGTGAGGTTACAAGTAGCTTCTTCCAGCCATCATCCTCGTCATTCTTGTGACGTTGCTGCATTACCTTTGTGTTGGTGATTCCACGGTTCGGAGATTGGTGGTATTGTCAGATCCAAGACAATCCTTACTCCTCATGTTTAAGCATGTCCTTCACTCGACATCAAGCTAAATTGATCCCAAGACCACTTGTTAACTTCGTCTTTGCCCCATAAGCCATTGCCATATTGAAGATAAAAACCTTCTTGGTAATTGCAGTAACCTCTCATCTGTCAGATTTAGTTACTTGGACGACCCATTTTTTTCCGACTTGACAAAACTAAGTGATGTTAGCATTAGTCAACTTCCTCGGCTTATTTGCGGATTAGGATCTACTTGACCTTTGCTGTAACACAACGGGCGTACTTTGGCCCAGAACTTTGGCTGTCTTTAAGGTAGTCAGCCACTCTAACCTAACCTAACCATGCAGTAGATCACAAGCAGCGAGAGAATGTATAGTAATCCTCAGCCTATCTGATACCCTGATACCCCCTCTTCATCTGCGTAACTGCACTATAAAGATGTCATGATATCTGGGCAACCTTGTTGGCAGAGGCTCTGCTGTCCCCGTGCTATAGCTAACTCGAAAGAATAAGTCCCCAAAATGTTTACCAAGAATTTTACTTTATCGTACCTTGTCGACTGTGGCGTATGTGAAACATTTTTTTTATCTAGAATTGTGCCTCCAACATATCGTCCGTATTTGTGATCACAAGAATGGACACTGCGAATTTGTAAGAGTTAGCAAAAGAAAGAACCTGGAACATTGACAGCATCGTTCTTAAATGGCGTAGGACTTGTAATTTAATAAAGTCAGAGAATGTGCGTTTGTGTGAGGAAACCAGAGTGTGGGTCCAGAGGACGGCATGGTATAGTGCTACCTTTAACTGCAGAAACCACAAGGGATCTTCGATTGGATCTGAGCTGTCACTCGGAATCAAGTCAGACTATCATTGGAGCGCCAATGAGACTGTAATTTTTGTGAGCGATTGGGTGCAACTTCGACAACTGCTATCCAGGATCATGTGGGAAATAAGATCGTCATTTAATGATTCTCTACTTTTCCATGCATTTTTCTCCATCATCTTCTGAAGCTTATCGAGTGGCAGAGTCTCTCTTTCTTTTATTCGCGTTGGAGACCCAGGACATCTTCAGCGTGTTCTGTGCATTCACCTCAAGGTCAAAGCGCCACAAAATTAAGTGTTCATCATTCTCCTCTTCCTCCTCCTTCTCCTTATCCTCCCTCTCCTCCTCCTCCACCACCACCACCATTCACTGTCACGTTTTGTCAGTCTGTCCCTTGATTAAATTCAATTCTTGATCAAAGTTGACTCAGAGATGACTTGGATGAGGGAACTTAAGCACTCCTGCCAATTTGTTCGGTTTCCAGACCAATTATCTCGCATAAATTACACAACTTTGGCTTATGCCGAAATATCCCTTAGGTCAATTGGGTTACCAGAGGTCCTGAGCATCCAGTCAGATATGGAAAAGGACCAACAAAAAATGTGAACACAATCTGCTATCACCTCTTAACAAGCCATTGTCAAGTAACATTCCATCGCCGCGGGACGCTGCCGCTGCGCCCTCCCCTCCTAGCAGTCACATGCTCACGTATTCCGCTGGAATAATTTAAACGACCAATTTCGTGGCAGCCATTCACTGGCATCCGCTGGCATTCGCCTGGCATGTGCCGGGTAAGTGTATTCACTCCATAGCCCACTATTAAGGATGCACACTCTGTGTATCTGGCACTGAAGGCGAGAAAAGAATGAGAATTTCTTCCTTGGCGCACCCGCCCACCCACCAGCGTCGTCGGTCGTGAACACCAGCACACAACCGGAATCAAAATAAGAACAGAACAGAACAAAAACCGAACCGAAGCGTAGCGAAACGAACCAAACTGAACTGAACTGAACTGAACCGAGCTGAACCGCTATAAATGCCTCCATCCATTAGAATGTTTAGTGGCTCTTCATTATTCAAGAATAAATGTAGGCCACATGTCTGAGCCAGAGCTTGTCTTTTTTTTCTTCATCCTGCCAGATCGTCCTCGGCGAACAAACATCTGTGGGTATCCTGGCGAGCGCATACACTCACTCTACATGTGCCTGTGCTAAGGTGGATGTTTCAGAGAGAGAGAGAGAGAGAGAGAAAGCGTGTGTGGGTGTTTGTATCGCAAACAATGCCAAGTCCTGATGTTGAAAATATCAAAAGTAGAAGAAACATAATCGGAAATAATTGCGGAAGTTGCCACAAAGGATATGTCACAAGAAATTAAACTTGAAAGCGTGCAAGCACTTTAGCTGCCAACAGATTGTCACCACGAGCGCGCTAGCGAGCGCCAGTCAGTAGGCGGGGGGCGGGTGCGGGGCCGGTAGGATGATGGTGTGCCATGAAGGTGCTGATGCACGAACAAAAGAATGAGTTGTATGTTATGTCGTCAGCATATAGATACGTTTGCAGATACATTTTTATCCAATTCAGAGCGGAGAACACATAGAACACTACTGCGACGGGTTCATCGAGGGATGTTAAGTTGTATCTTGAACAGGCTAGGCCCCTGGGGGTGTAATAACTTTATTCGACACTCACACACACAACCTCCATCGCCCACCCCCGTGCATTTATTCTTTGTATCTTGTTCTTTTCTTCTGGCAGTTGATGTGTTTTGTATCTGTATCTGAACGGGCGGGCTGAGTTTGCTCCTTAATGGGGCGGTAGTGAGAGGGGGATGCCGAGCGATATTTAACACGAAAGTATGTTCAGTTATGCGTCAGGAATAAATTCAGTATCTTGCTCTACAAACATACACACACCCACACGACCATTCATAGACACTGATGGCGATGCACGTTCGGCGGTAATATCTAATGATGTTAGTTAAACTGGAGCGGAACGGTACGTCGTTGTGGATGTGGGGCGTGGTGGGCCGAACGTATGCTTATCTGTTTAGCCGAGGATAGGGGGAGCACGGGAGAAGGGTTAAGATTTATCGAGGAACCCAGCGAAAATGAACTAGCCTATTACGAGGTAAATGTTACAATTATTCAGATTAGATTTTCTCTAATTGCATTCAGACGGCGCGGCGGTGATGGTGCGGCAGGGTACCGGTGGGTGTGGCACCGATGTGGGTCGTTTAAAGCGATCCATCGTCATGGTTGTCAGGACCTTCTGGAGACAGGATATCCTCCCTCCCTCCCACCCCTTTAACACGAATTGCATAAATTGGATGATGTAACGAGTTGGGATTTATAATTATCCGGCTCGAGGGACCAAAAATTCAAGTCGCGTTGGAAATTTATCGTTATCCTTTTCTGTGTGGATGGCGGGCGGCAGTGGTCTGACTCAGTTTTTGTTGATTAATATGACATTGATTGAACAGATGGCTGCCCGACGAGAGAGAGAGAGACCGGGGAATGCCTGAAGATGACTAGGAGTTTCGTCGTCACTTTGTAACACTTTGTTGGGTAACTGGCCTTATGTGTGTGAGAGAGTGTCCAGGCGTTGCGTTATTGATTACATAAAGGCGGTCTCGTCGGGTTTGATCTTTTTTTTCCTTTTCCTGGCAACAGCAGGCAGTTCGTAATCTGCAAGTCGTAATTTAACGTCAGCTGAATGTGTAATTACACATCAAATTAGTTTTGTTAAGGTAAACTCATTAATTTTTTCCAGCAAAAGAATGTTCCTTTGTTCTTTGAAGCTGCGCGTCTTTGTTGTGGGGGAAAAGTTTCTTTTCTTTGTGCACCCCTCTTCTGGATGAAATGACTAATTGTGTGAATGAAAGGTGAGAAAGGTGAATTTAAGGATCGCATAAAAAAAGTTTTTCCATGGATTTTGCTAGCGCGTTGTAAATGTCAGTGTCATAAATTGTTTGGTTCTTGCAGTGCCACGGCAAAACAATGAAATACAACTTCACGTCAACTATTCCGCAGATGTGCGGTGAAATTGAAAATGAAACACATACATGCACCCGCTCAGGGTTTTGTTCTGTTCGAGGAACTTGGTATTTGTGTGGCAGAAGCATTCAATCACTTTTCGAATTCAAGGATGAATTCATCTGGAAATTGCGCTTCAAGAACAAAGGAGGCGGCAAGAAAATCGCGGAGAAAGACAAATGTGATGTGGTGTGTGGTAGGGGGTGGGCGCCTGAATGTGTGAGAATCAAGAAGAACGAAATGCAGTTTTTCTTCTTCTTTGGATGAGCTTTCCCTTTGTGAAATGTTTTCAGATTGACGATTCATCTTAGCTTCGTGCTATGCCCGATATTGGATTTGATTGATCGTGGAATCTGCTCGTCTTGAGGTGCTATATTTCAGATAGATTTTGACGTAATTTTGGGTCTGGTTGACGGCCATTGAGGGTTTCACAGTCGAATAGAATGATCGGCAACAATTTAGAAGAAGGAAGCTGATAAGAGTCAGAGATCTGCAGAAGATTGTGAATTTCATGGAGTAAAAAATTAGCTTGATATACAGGCCGGGCCAAATACAAGTTTCTTTTTAAAAATTCAACAGAATAAACGAAACTAAACTTCTTCCATGTATTATGGCTTTATCATCAATAACAAACATTCCCATTAATTATTAAATACATAGCCGTTCAAGTGGCTGCCTCGGCTGGCTTCGCGGCAGCACATTCTAGGACTGCCAGGTCGTCCGCTGAAAAATGTTACGTATACGCCACCATGGCGATGCAAGATAACTCTTAAGACTGCCTCCTCGTCCCGGTGTAAAATGTTACGCATACGCCACCGTGGCGATGCAAGATAACTCCTAAGACATCCAAGTCGTCTGATGAAAAATGTTACGTATACGCCACCGTGGGCTTGCAAGGCAACTCTAAATAATGCCTGCTCGTCCGATAAAAAATGTTACGCACACGCCACCGTGGCGATGCAAGGTAACTCCTAAGACTGCCAGGTCGTCCGATGAAAAATGTTACGTATACGCCACCATGGCGATGCAAGATAACTCTTAAGACTGCCTGATCGTCTGATGAAAAATGTTACGTATACGCCAGCATGGCCATCTAGTCGGAAGTCACTTGGTGTTTAGTCCGGATTATAAGCTGGATGCATTAGGACATCCCAACCAAGTTCCCGGAGCTGGCGGGACAATTCCGATGTGTGTGCCATGGCGTTGTTCTGATGAAACACAATTCCACTCATATTGGCAAAAGCTGGCCCAGTCTAGTCTACTGCTTCCTTTTGACGGTCAAATTGTTGACAATACAGGTCAGAATTAAGAGTAGTCCCTGCCATCCAACCAAACCAGCAAGACCTTCCTGCCGACGATCGTTTTTGCTTGATGTTGTCGTGAGTGAACCAGTTTTCATCAGCAGTCACCATCCCTCGTCAAAGATGAGAATTGGTTTTGTTTAGCATATAAATCTGTGAAATGCTCTCATTCACACCAGCATACGCTTGCTTGGTCTTCTCCGAGGTGGACGTAAGACTCATACAACATTCCTCTCCAGCCGGCACGATCTCGTGGCAGCTGTCTTCAGTTTACCAAGCCAGCTGAGGTCCCCTAGATTTGCGTGCCCCGCCTTATACGTGAACGTCCTCGTTTTGTCTCCAGTTCACAGGCGCAGAGTTGGGCTAGAGCTAAGTTGTCCATATGCTTAACATGGCCGCTTGCTTGGTCTGGTTAGAATATTGGTGCCTTTCAAACCAGTGGCGATCGAGGTCGAAGGCAAAGGTCACTCAGGATGAGGTTTACCATAGCCCTCCTTGACGGATGACATCTCGAGCTGACTGTCGCTAGATGGCAGATAAGTTCCTCTGCGCTCTAATCAAAGAAGGAACAGATCTATTTCCATTCTCTATCAGAACTCAGTCAAGATTGCGGCGGAAGTCATCTAAAAATCTTAGATTTCATCCATCTCCTCCTTGCGTCAAAGAAACTCAAATAAAGCTTCCATTCGCCTTCATTTCAAAGCCATCTTCGCCCCTACCCACCCATACATCCCTCAAACGACATCGATATCATCGACTTAATGAAGGCATACACTCATTTACACATTCACTATCGCTCATCAAAGTCGGTCGGTGAAACTGATGAAAACTGATGACTTACCTCATCACCATCAAACGAACCGTAACCCGACGCCACCCAAACCCCCCGCTCCGAACGAGCGAACGAAGAAGATGTACTTTGCATTCATCCAAAATGCGATTGATTTCCATAAAGACTCTGACACACACACACACACATCCACGGGCGATGAATGTATCTTCTCCATCAACCGCAATTATCACTTCATCTCGCAACACTCAGCTCAGGTTTGCGGCAACAATTTGCAGATTAAAGTTAATGCATCCCCCCGGGGATGGGTTCCTGACAATCAGAAGCAGCAGCACGTTGCACGCCTCAAGGACAGCACTTGCCCTCACAAGTTGCGAAACATTATCACTTCAAAGGCACTCCGTTCTCACCTTGAATCCCTGACTCCCCATCACAAACCCGGCCAAGATGACATTGCACAGCACAAATAAAAGCACAAGGACAACGTTGACAACGATAACGACGATGACTACGACAACTACAAGGCCATAAGTACCGAGCACACATCTTATTTAGATTATTAGTCCTATTAGCCTAGTGCAATTACGGCCCTGTTTGCATATGATTAAAAAACGTTCCTACCCGCCCCCGAAGCTAAGTGGTTCGCAAACACTTCCGTTTTGGGAGTTCGCCACCGGAACGAGAACGAGCAGAGCTACAGCTAGAGCTTGAGAGTCGTCCCAAGTAAGGAGCTTAATTTGAAGTGAATTTCTGCGTAGCTTGCCGGCCCCGTAGAAGGGGTGTGCCGAGAGTACTCGTGCTCACCCTCCATCGGATTGCTGTGAATTCTGTGTTTGCTTTGGCTCATTTCAGTGGAAATTAAACAACGCTTTGCGAGTGAGTGATGATGCGCCAGGACAAACTCTAGCCAAGCAACGCCGCTTTCTTGGATGTAATACAATTTTTGGTCGGATCCACCGACGACGAGGAGAAGGCGGCGGACGGGGAGGAGGAGCATCCACCATCCACACAGTGCCTGTGGAGTAAATAAATTTTCAAGAGAGAATCTAGGTCAGCGCAAATATTGTGTGTGTCATAAATCATGGCGGCGGCACCGATGCGCTCCCGGGGAGGGGTGGTGTCTTCCAGAACCAGCTGAGCCTCGGCTGCCGATGCTGCGGCTGTGGCTGAGAGCCAGCGTGTGGCATGAGCCATGCGGCACTAAGTGCATGATGAATATTTTTCTTCTTCTTCTTCTTCTTTTTTCACTAATTACGTTTAAACGCAAGGCAGAGCGGGACCGAGAGCGGCAGTGACATTAAACGGTATTAAAAATTAAAAAAGCGAACAAAAAAAAAATGGCGCACGCCTTATGCCCGGTTGAAGGGGTAATGAAGGTTAATGGGATGTTTTGCCGTCGTCGTCGTTGAGTAGAGCCTCGAGAGCGAGGGGGGGCTGTTGTTTTCTAAGATAATTACCGGAAGACACAGGTACAAGGTGTCAGCTTAGGAGAGTCATTCAGGGCGGTGGGGAGGGGAGAGGCAACATGAGAGCCAACCAAGGCACTGCGCTGTGTTGAAAATGTGTCGTTAAGCAGTTTTCGAGAAACACAATCGACTTAGATGACTCTTGGAATTAATCTGAGTGTTGGCACTTAGTGTGATTAGTGCGTTTTGTTGGATGCCAATTAGTGAAGCCTTTGGGAATACTCTGAAGGAGTCAACTCTCATTTTTGAAAAGGACGTGTTATGTGTGCATGCACTTGAGTGTGTTTTGGCACTTTGTTTACATAAACGAACTGGGAACGTGGGTGAAGGATTTTGATGGATCCCCCTTGAGGGTGGGATTGTTTGTGCTTTCAAAGATGTCCACGGGCGTGGTTCTGGAGTTGTGAAGGTCCACGCTTGGATCTGTCGACAGACTGGACACTAAGCAGTTCGATGTTCTCGATCTCAGAAATCCTTCTGAAGGTTCAACTTCAAAAGGCTTACCAGAAGAGAAGCAACTTTGGGGTTTTACGTTAGCTGTCTTTTAGGATGTTTCAAAGTGGCGAATGGGATTTAAGCCGTGTGCAAGGATGCTGTGCTTCGACCCCCTTTTTCTCACTGGTTCTTATGCATTCCTTCATTAGTGCATACAGGTGGCGCTACATAGAAGCTTGACAGAAACACTCTAGACATGAACTCTTCCTGAGCATTGATAGTGACTCGAAAGAGTTGAAGCTGCGAATAGTGAAAGATGCTCGCGTCGGAACCATTGGGAGTCAACGCACTACACCAGGGCGGCCATTCCTCATCAGTGGGATAACCAGAAGTTGACGAGGGACAGATTTTCATACAGCCCAGATTTTCAACGATTGTCAGTTGGGGAATACGACTACACTCCTCCTGTGATTCCTTATGAGACTATACCTGTTATGAGGGACAAGTCTAGGCAGTGCATGATCCACGGTATAGGAACATAGAGTCTTGAAAACAGAGGCGGCATACAGCAGTCTCGGAGGTCTAAGACAACAGAGAATATTGAGTACACGCCATCTGCTCCCTTGAAGGTTGACCAAGAACTACCAGGCAGAGTGACAGAGCTAGTCACTGATGTCCTGCTGATTCTGATCCTCTTCATCAATGTACCCCTCGCATGTGTAGTTATTGGAACGTTGATACTGCTTGTTTGTCGCATCGCTAGGATCTTGTTGGTATACAGACTAGTTGCTTCCAAGTCTTGCTACCTTCATCATAGTCCGAGGGATCTTGCATTTTATTAGAGCTCATCTGGTTCACATCTCTCATCATCATCTGGTACAACTCTGTCGCCTTAAGCTCAACCAAATCAAACTGTTCGACGATCTCACTCGGAGACGATAGCCAGCTTGCTAAAGTGCCTATCTATCCACGGACTCTGTGGTGTATGTAGAACATTTCCCAATGTCCAACGGAGTGCCTACCGATCCACGGACTCTGTGGCGTATGTGGAACATTTTTTATTGTCCAACCGAGTGCCTAGGGGTCCACGAACTCTTTGGCGTATGTGGAACATTTTTCACTGTCCAACCGAGTGCCTACCCATCCACGGACTCTGTGGCGTATGTGTAACATTTTTTACTGTCCAACCGAGTGCCTTTCTATCCGCGGACTCTGTGGCGTATGTGGAACATTTTTCATTGTCCACCCGAGTGCCTTTCTATCCACGGACTCTGTGGCGTATGTGGAATATTTCCCAATGTCCAACCGAGTGCCTACCGAACCACGGTCTCTCTGGCGTATGTGGAACATTTTTTACTGTCCAACCGAGTGCCTACGGATCCACGAACTCTTTGTGTGTGTGTGGAACATTATTAGTTTTCTAACCGAGTGCCTACCGATCCACGCACTCAAAGTTAATACGCTTTCAAATCTCGTCCAGTCACCATTTGCGGAATTAACGACAATATGGGAAATCAGTGCTAGTAGTCTGACTCTGGGTATCAGAACGGACCAACCTAGCAGTCCCCACCTACCTAGCTACTCCTGAAAAACTGTACCTTTACTTTAGAGGGCTTACCCAATGTTAAGGCAAGTGGATCTTGACCTTCAGTGCAGCCGAACAAATCTAGGACCCCACAGTAGTTATTTAAATTTCAAGACCATTATTAAAACGCATAAAATATTCAAAAACCAATCCATTTCTCTTTCCAGAAAGCTGTCAAGGCCCACACGAAAAACGCTTATTAAATCACCTACTCGCCAACTACAACACCCTAGAACGACCAGTAGCCAATGAATCGGAACCACTAGACGTTAAGTTCGGTCTGACACTCCAGCAGATAATTGACGTGGTAAGTCCCAGCATCCCATCACATTCCCATCAAATACTGAATTTTTCTTTCCAAATGGATAACTAATTATAAAAGAACAAACTAACAAAAACCAACCTTTTGAATAGCAAGCGATACCATCGACCAAACGCATACTTCATGCATTTAAAATTCCAAAACAAAAAAAACAAAAAGAAAAAATCACTCAAACTCGAAATGATTCGACGATAAACCGAATGAAAAAATGCTTTCTTAACTGAATCAACAAAACTAATCAAACAACACACAAGAAATTTGTGTTAAAAGAAAAAAAAAAAACACAAAAAAATCAATCTATCATCACCAACTTTTCTCAAATATCTCGTTAATATTGTGTATTTTTTTAGGACGAAAAGAATCAGATTCTTACCACGAACGCGTGGTTAAATTTGGTAAGTGACATGTACCCGAATCCGATGAGCGACCCTTTTGTTGTGTCATAAGCTATTTTACTTACATTTATCCACTACTACTACTACTACACATATATATCTATATACATACTGTATACTCGTACTCGTACTCGTACTCGTAATCGTATTTGTCAAACAAAAAAAAATAAAGTTTTGTCGCTTATTATCTGCGATATATATATTCTATGTGTGTGTTTGAAAAAAAAAAAATAAAATATATAAAAATAAATTCTAAACGCAAACCATTAACTAAACTGAGATAAACTGTCATACGTTGTCGTATAAGTTTTAGTTATCCTGTTTTTTTAATTTTAAACTACTTCTTTTCCTTTCTTTCTTTTTTGGATTTAGTTGATGTTTAGAGTTTAAATGTTAGTCTCGAGTGGCAGTAGATGGGGTGTCCTTCTTCTCTTAGACTAGGTTAGGTACGTGGGTAGACGGGTCTCACTTAGGTCCAGTTGGACGCATTTCCTTCTTCTCTTGGTGTCTACTTCTTTATTTAGAGATTTGTAGCTTCATTTTCTTGACGATTCTTGTTCTTTTCGTCTTCCTTTAGAATGTCTTCAATGTACTCTTCTGGCAAAGATTCGTTTTTAATTTTTTCTGACTTCTTATAAAATTGTGTTTTCCGACTATAGCCTTACTCTGACCTGATCTCGATGGGCTTTTTTGCCCCTTTTGTTGCACTAGGCACCATACATTTTTAGCTTGAGAATCCTGCGAAATCCACCAACTCCCCCAAGTGCCACTTCTCAATGTGTGTTAGAGATGTGCCGCAGGTACGACGGCGCGACAATCCGATGTGGACTTGGTGAACCTAGCTTCTGCAGCAAAAGGTCTGAAGGTGACAATTTAAGAAGGAAATACGCATGCCATCCCTACACATTGAACTGTTTCTTGTGTTCTGCTTGTGGTTGCTGTGGAATTAAGGTTCACACCTAGTTTCTATTTGAGATCTGTGCTAGTTTCAACTTCATCTTCACTTCTTCGTAGGTCGTCACGTCACGTCACGTTGGTCGCTATAGCCTCCTGGGCACTGCTATTGTCTTCTGCCTCTAGTGTAGCATTAGTTTTTACATTCGTTGTCTTTTGATTCTCACTTTCGATATTGGCCCCTCATTGTGTTCTTTATTATGATTAACAGAATCAGGTTCTTACCACTAACATTCCTTTACAGTCTGAGTTAAGCTTGTTCTTTACCCGAGTTGTGCTTATTTGTCCCACGTTTGCCAAGATGGTCTCGTCCATCTGAAGCCACTTTGTGATTGTCTGAAGAACTCGACGCTTTATGACTTAAGTTCATAAGACAATCCTACGATCTTCACTGCTATTTCGTTCTTCAAGTGTGTCCTTGTCAACTCATTCATTGCAGGTTCATCAGTTTTGCAGACGTTTTTGTTCCACTAGAGGTTTGAGGACGCAGGCTTGAACCGGAGGACTGTTCCCAATTTTTTGTTCCTCATCTTCGTCTGTTCGGTTCATTCGTTCCCTCCTATTTATTTTAAACTAGGTGTTGGTTCCGATTTGTGTAGTCCCCGAAGCATTCTCTAGATCTATGTCGCACTATAACTCTGCACCGATTCGAAATTAAGGGATCTTGTCTGTGCTTCCTCAGACTACATCGTTATTGATGAATGAATTAAATAGTTCCATCAAGAAAAGTCAGGGACTAGTTACTACTCTTAACGTTCTAGTCCACCTCCACCCAGCGTCTTCGTTTTGAAGGTCTGCATGCTATCCCCTGATTGATTGCTTATTTCAGTTACTTGAAGATTATACAATAATTTGTTTTCAGGGACTCTATCCAGGCCCTGTTGACGCCATGTCTCCGATGAGACTTACATCTCGTGTATTAGAAGAGTGTCTGTCAGTCTATCAGCTTTCCCCGTCACTTAAACATAAAGTTTCGACAAATCCATTTGTTGTGCTCACTGTCAGTGTAAAGGGACCTCCTGTGCTTTCAAGACCCTACAGTTTGAGCCTGCGGCTTGTCTGTCAGTACACATAGGGATTTTGTGAGTAGTTGAATGATGTGATTGTGAAAAATAAGCATTCCCGCTAGCGACCGCCTTAAGCTCACCGTTCAACTTCTTCTGGTACAACTGCCACTTACAGGACTAGCTCTAAGGTGTACTAATCTGTTTGAGTGAACTCAATGCAAATTCTTCTGAAAGCCCCCTAAGACCTCATCAGCTTTGGCTTGATGTGGTAAACATAAGTCTCCCATTATTGTTACGTCTCATTAGTTCCTCTTAATTTGTACGGCAGTGGTTTCATTCTTATTTTCAACTAGGTCCTTCACATTGTCCTTGACATGTTTTACTTCAAGTGACTGCATGTATGGTTCATGTCTCATCGGCACTTAACTCAATAAAGAGCAAAGAAAAGTAAACGCCCCTCATTTCAGGGAAATCCCTTCAACATTGAAAAGAAAATTTCAGGGATTAGCCAGACTTCCATGTCATATTTCAGAAAGTCAATTCACTTTGGGTTAACTTGAAGTGAAGAGCTTCTTCTGCAGCTAATGAGATGCATAAGATGTTCAAAGTGTTCCTTAACTAACAAAGACGAAGACGTGATTCTTTATCCACCCACGCTGGATGCTACTGAGCTTAACGTTGGGATATGAGCTCTTTTCGCTCCCTTTTCAGATGAATTTTCTAATTAGCCTTGTATGTTGACATTGATTTTACAGAATCCACTTGTCTTAAGCGCCCCACTGTAGATGTGCTGCCTAGACAGACCACTTGCACGACAAATAGCATCAAAATGTGTCTCAAAATTTACCAGCCTGGTAACTCCTGGTAAGAGTCTACTTTATTACGTTTCAGCATTCAATTCCCTCTCCATTAAAGTATCCCCCAACCTCCACTTCACCATACTCACCGAGAAAATCGTTTCAGAAAAACAACATCTCTTCTAAGACCACGAAAGGAGCCCACTAAATCATCCTGGAGCAACTCCAAACATGCATTCATACACTTCATCCTTCGAAATTCAGTTTCCCGAATACCAACAACCATTTCTGATTTAATTTCAACACATTTCACGATCAAATAATCCTGGAATCCTCTCCTATTCCTCGTTTTAGTGGGACAAACGAGGACTTCCCGCATTTCGCTTCTAAACACCCAACGCCAGCACTCCCACTCCCCAGTCTCATCTTATTACGCTTCTGCAATTCATCCCCTTTCCATTCTGATACCCCCCATCCTTGGATTCGTCCTAATTATCGAGAAAATCGTTTCACAAAACTCCACATCCACCAAATCCACTCTGTCGGCAATGCGTTTATTTTCAGCAATAAAATGCGAGTCAATTGTGATGCCGGTTTACTGCATTTTTTCGTGCAAAAAGTGTCAATTTCTTAAAAGTCGCTTTTCTTTGAGTTTGAGCCGAAATTTCGCGTCAAATGCATGGGACTGAGTGTGGATGTGATAAATAAAGTGAATTCAATCAAAAATTGCATTCGGCGTCCTTGAAATTATGTGAAATGAGGAATTTTAATTTTTCGTGACGTCACAGCTGAACTCGTTACGCTTGCTGAAAACACACGAATTACTGCTGATATGGCAATGCTTGCGTGGAATGCAAATTGAGTGAATTATTCGAGGAAATGTTTTACATCATTTCACGAGGAAAATGGGTGTAAAGAGTGAGTGTGTGTGGGTAGGAATATTTTGACATGTATTTGGTGTATTTTTCGAATGGACAACTGAGGCAATTAATTGTTGTGATTAAAATGCAACGGCAGTTGCAGCTTTTGGAAACAAGGGTGTTGCCATGAGAGCTGATTCAATGGGAATATATATATATACATTATATATGAATATTTGTCCCAAGCTGTTGCTAAAATAGTGAAAGGATTTTTACTAATAAGAAAATATCAACGAATCCGCGTTGGTGTTCTTAGAGCCATTGTCGCTTTCTGAGGAGAATGCATTGGTTTTCTCAAGACGAAAGACACCCTCCAGATCATGTGTACGAATGAAGTAATTCTCAATGCAGCTATTTTTAATAACGAATACATGTTACATTTCTGGCATTTACTAAATCTGGCTCCAGCATTTTGTCCTTATAGTGGAGGTGGCTGAAAGATTCTTAAGTCTTTGCAGTCTGTTAATAATTGTTATTTTCGTGATTACGTAATGTGTAGACCAAGAGCAGGTCGGTCATCCCACTTAGGCATAAATTCAATGTGGATTCGATTAACTTATGAAATTCGAGAGCACCATGGCACAGACAACAAGGAAACTTTGTTCAAAGGTCAGCGTCCATGAAATGTATTCCTAACTGTCTGTTTTGTAATTCATGTTTCAATTGAGTTCCTGGGTGTGACGTCTTGATGAGACGGCCAATAACGATATTCGAAATTTGTAGGAATGAGTAATTTAAATACCTGATGTTTAGTATATGCGGTAGAACACTATCTATACACACTAAATCAACATATTGTTTGATCTCAAAATCCTTGGTGGTTAGTTAGTTTTGCAACTGTCTTAATTATTTTGTGCTCTCCGCAGCCGTGGAATAGTGATGAGGTGATTCACTCCTATGCTGGGTGTCTGGGCTCCATTCCGAAGGAAGCTTTTACAGCTCCATCTCCTTCTAGTCGCTGAAAATGTTGGGAGGGGTAGGCAGGTAGGTGAAAATATATACCATTTTAATGCCACAGCTCTGTTGCCTTATTTTTAAACTGTCTTCTAAAGAAAGGCATTATTTCTTTAAAATCCCCAAGTGATTTGAAAAATTGATCTACTAAGTGCTCGCTATCTAGCTATAATAAGTTTCGGGAAGGCACGTATAAAATGAGTTTAGGTGCCACAATGTGTGGTCTGTGGTATACCAGGCTTGATGGCATGATCTCTTCTCATCTAGTATCCATTAGCGAGCGCCACCAATCTAGTCTAATATTTTGTCGGTTATACTACGAAGGTAGGTGTACGGGTGCTCTTACGGCCTTACGGCCGTGCCTCACATAGACCAAAATAAGTCCATTGTGACCTTAATAGAAAAAAAAGACCTACTTTCTACCGTACTCAGGCATATTTCCTTGGTGGTGCACAGCTTGTCAGTCTAGCCCTTATCAAGAAAGTGCGTAGAGATTTAAGGCTTGACTACTTGTTGTGTGATGTTCACCAACCTCTGCAAGCAAGCACTGAATGACGGATAGGTGCCTGGAATGTCACTACGACCCGGAACCCAGATAAGAAACATTTTGAGCTGGCCTTCTAAGGACTCTGAATCTCCTCTACTTGTGATAGAACAATATCACTAATAACACAGTGGGATCAATGTGCATGTTCACCTCGAGCTGTAGTGCCATCCATGTAATTGCTTAAGTATGGTCCGATTCCCCACAAATGATCTTACACAGAGATTTGTTACGTAATTCCTTCTTTCTGGGCATCATCTGAATTCGTTTACTAACACCTTATTCCAAACCTTCATATTTCCATGGAATCAGCTCTCATGGCAACACCCCAATTTCATGGAGCCGCCAATTGCCGTTGCATTTTAATCACAACAATTAATTGCCTCAGTTGTCCATTCGAAAAATACACCAAATACATGTCAAAATATTCCTACCCACACACACTCACTCTCTACACGAATTTTCCTCGTAAAATGATGGAAAACATTTCCTCGAATAATTCACTCAATTTGCATTCCACGCAAGCATTGCCATATCAGCAGTAATTCGTGTGTTTTCAGCAAGCGTAACGAGTTCAGCTGTGACGTCACGAAAAATTAAAATTCCTCATTTCACATAATTTCAAGGACGCCGAATGCAATTTTTGATTGAATTCACTTTATTTATCACATCCACACTCAGTCCCATGCATTTGACGCGAAATTTCGGCTCAAACTCAAAGAAAAGCGACTTTTAAGAAATTGACACTTTTTGCACGAAAAAATGCAGTAAACCGGCATCACAATTGACTCGCATTTTTTTGCTGAAAATAAACGCATTTCCGACAGAGTGGATTTGGTGGATGTGGAGTTTTGTGAAACGATTTTCTCGATAATTAGGACGAATCCAAGGATGGGGGATATCAAAATGGAAAGGGGATGAATTGGAGAAGCGTAATAAGATGAGACTGGGGAGTGGGAGTGCTGGCGTTGGGTGTTTAGAAGCGAAATGCGGGAAGTCCTCGTTTGTCCCACTAAAACGAGGAATAGGAGAGGATTCCAGGATTATTTGATCGTGAAATGTGTTGAAATTATATCAGAAATGGTTGTTGGTATTCGGGAAACTGAATTTCGAAGGATGAAGTGTATGAATGCATGTTTGGAGTTGCTCCAGGATGATTTAGTGGGCTCCTTTCGTGGTCTTAGAAGAGATGTTGTTTTTCTGAAACGATTTTCTCGGTGAGTAGGATGAAGTGGAGGTTGAGGGAGACATTAATGGAGAGGGAATTGAATACAAAAACGTAATAAGGTGAGAAGTTGTGCCAGGAGTGTCATTGTTGGCTATCCTGAGTGCGAACAATTGGAGAATCTTCAACCGAGAATGCATTCAGTCTATTTTCACATTCGAACCTTTTTGCGCGGATTAAGAGGTTTTTAACAGTTTAGCTTGTTTTTTTATCATTAAGCTATATTTTAAGAAACAAGTTTTTGGGCACTTCTTTTAATTTTTCATTGTATACTCATGACTTTTAGAAAAGAACAGCAAACCTTGGCATTTCATTAAAGAATATGCAAGAATCAACCAAGACTCATTTGAAATTCGAATAAGAAGTAAATCCTAAACATGTTAAGGTATAGGCTTACGGACAAATACAATCAATATTTTCCTAAGTAATCTGAGTAGGTCTACGATCAGCACATTCTTATCCTTTTCAGATCCCTTTCTATTGCTAATGATGATTTAAAAGACGACACACTTGTGGACAATCATTTCACTTCAAAAATACTGCATGCATGGATTGGAATCAGTTATAAATGGGCTCAGAATACTCACGAATGCAACGCTTGCCGTGGGAAAGAGCAAATGAACTTGACAGGCTGAAGAGGATACACTTTTACACAAGAAATCACTTACAAGCGCATTATTTTCTAGGCGAAATGGGGATCACTTCACTGCACTTGCGCTTTTTCACTTTTTTACACTTGTGCTTTTCACTTAATTCCACCACAATCGAACCACACTATTACCGCGAAGCACTCCTAAACCATCGGCCCATGTGAGGACGACTACATCTACGAAAAACACATGCGTACAGATGCATGTGATATTCAACTGAATTACAGTTCCTTTGCTTTAAAGTAAAAATGGCAGATAACTATAATAAACGATGTCGAAGATATTGTTTACTTGAGAAATGCAACTAATTGCAGAAGAATCTCACGAGTGACTGATCCGAACAAACCCTTTTGAGGCAATTTATTGTGCATCAAACCCATTGCATTCCAACATCAAAAGAAAATCACTCAAAACATTCATAAAACGAGCGTAATTTTCAAACGAAAAGCACCCCATCAGCAGTCGCACGATTCCATCTCTTCTCCTCCAAGTTAATTCTCCTTCCGTTTCACTCACAAAAGAAGCAGCATTTTCGCAAAGTACCGTTTCCGCATCCTCTGAGCTGAGCACCAAATGCAGCCATCGGCGCACGGTCAGTGTTGCGTCGCGGTTTGTGCTGTGCGGTCGGGTAAGTAAATAAAATACAGTGATGTGAAGTGTTAAGTGAAAAAGTGCAGTGATCTCTCTCTCTCTCTCTCTGTTTCTGTAAAGTGCGCCTCTCTCAATAATGAGAGATGTGAGATTTTGTGTCCCCTTCAGTCTGTAAAGCTGATCTCTCTCGCTCTCCCCCACTGAAATGTTCTGTGTTTCTTGCAAGTGATCCCTTGAGGGGAAGTGCAATCCCTCTCTCTCTCTCTCTCTCTCTCTGTCTGTTGTGTCTGCAAAAAAAATCTGTCGATTTCTGCACAAGTGTTTTGACCCCTTCATCATAATAAGTAAGTGGATTATGCCCAGAAATAAAGTACAAAAGAGAAAGCCGACTTCTACGTCTCCTGCTCCTTAAAATGTGTCGGCTTTATTTTTGTACCTTCTCTTAAAACAAACGAACCATCAGAGAATGTCATTAACATGATTTGGTTAGTAGTAACGTGGCGCGACAGTCCGAGATGTACTTGGGCAACCACTCATGCTGTCAAATTTGAGAAGAAGCCTCTAAAAACAGTCTGTGAAGTCGGCTATCTCTACAGTGTTGTACTTGATTTTTGCTTACGGATTGTAGATAATTCTCTTACTCGGCTCAGCCATTGGCTGAGTGCATGTGTTCTATATTTAATATTTATTATCGAAGATTGTAAGATATTCAGACACAACTGGTAAGTGATGCGGTTGTGATCCATGGTTGTCCACGGTTGGTAAGTGATCCATGGTTGGACCATGGGCGCCTTTGTTGTTCCTGATTCTTCCCTACGGCCGCGTAATTTCTGATTGTGAGTAGGTGAATCCTCCTCGACTGTACTGCTTAACTTGGGGTCTATGGCATTCCTTTCTCTTTCTGTCCGTTGCTTACTCAGTAGGCTTAGCCTGTCTAGATGTTCATTTAGTTTCTAATTCTTATTTACTTTCTTTTTTTCTTTTTTAATTTAAAACAACGTACTAAACAAACAAAAAATCTAAATCAAACAAAATTTTTCCTAAACAAAAGCAAAAAGAAAAAAAAAAAATCTTAAAAATAAGCCTTAGCTTATAGCTTGCCGATGAAAGAAGCAACGTTTTTTGTCTTAAATATTTTATCTGTTTTGATTTCGTGAATACAAGATACACACTGCTACAAAACAAACAAAAATAAATAAACTCTACTCGTTTGTGTATGTTACTGAAGTGAGAACATGACTGTATTTCTGTGATCCCACTGTCAACCAAAAAACAAAAAATGAAAAAATATATATATAAAATATATTTAAGAAGTTTTTCACACTTGCCTGCATCATTGATTCATATTAAATATTTATATATAAATTTGTGTGTGTCGCCAAATTGCTGGGTACATGTCATACGGGATATCTGCATGCATTTTCTTTATTTTATTTTTTTATTTAAACTTTTAATTTAGTCTAATTTTTTTTTGTATAGTTTGTGTCTGAGCAAGAAAAAAAAAAAGAACAAGAATGTAAGTAAACATGAGATAAATTAAAGCGCAAGCCACAAGTTGGGTGTGGTGGGCGGGGGGATAAAAGAAACTTGCAAGGAAATGATCAATTTCGTCGTGTCTGTTCTGAGAGAACGATGGCAGATTGGGAGATTGGTATTCACTTTTCGAAATTCAATTACAAGCGAGTGTTGCGGGAGGGTGTTGAAGTTTATCTTTGAATTCACCGTCGACGACGCCTTTTTGGATGATGATCCATTCGAGTTCGGTCTTAACTGTGTAATTCGAAATAAACCAATTGTTGAAAGCGGGATGGCGCGAGGAGTGCAAGGAAGGCATATGATGGAAAGTTTTCGTTTGTTTCCCTGTGCTTCCCGGGTACGATGGTGCACAGTCTATTGTCTGTGGTTGGGATAAAAGTTTCAATTTGATTGCGGCTGACGACGGTCTGGCTGGATGTAGGTCGGTGTAAGTTGTAGGCAACGTGGCAAAGGCGGTTTGAAGTAGATTTTCAGATTTTCGACTTGATAACTGAGTTGGAGGGTGTTCATTTGTTTTTACATGTGTAATTGTGAGAGAAGCCAATTAAATCGGGGGTTTTCGGTAGTCATTGTGAGGGATTTGAAAGGAAAGATGATTCTTTATGAATTTGATGAATAATTTTTCATTCATATTTTATTCAGTGAGATTTTCCGCTGCCCAATGGAGCTTAATGTGGACTTGGTTTAGGTGGTTAAACTCGGAATCCAGTCTTCTGGACAATTTGACACAATTAAGCACAGTTCTGATGATCTTCTGGTCACTCTGACAGTGCTTAGAACAATTCGAATGCATCGTTTGTTTTTATAGTAAGTAGAGAGAGATTTAATCATGGACCGCGTAGACCATTTGGACTGTGCTCTGACTATGCGGGTTCGCAACCAGGTTCCTTCTGTGTCCTGCCTGTGTTTTTTGCCTAAGATCGATTGGTCATTAAATATGTCTCTTGGTCTTTCATCGCCTCTAGGTGGCTTTTTGTAGAACATTTAATATATTTATGCTCTGAAATAAAAACTACCTAGTAGTCTCCTTCTCGTTTTCACAAGTGCGGGGCACATTCCGAGGTAGTGGTGTATTGACCCTCTTCCTCCTCATCCCTGGAGCATCAACAGAAGTCATTGCAGGGCTCTCTGAATCTTTTGGTCTGGTTGCCTATGAGGCAACAAGCTTATTAGTCTACCAATATTCTTCCCTGTCTAGCTCCAGGTGATTTTGAGTCCTCTTTTGATTTGGCGCAGGTCACATCGTTTTCGATGATCTGTATGTATGATTGGTTTCGCTTATGGCGTTCGTTGTTACCAGGAATTCAGGGGGTCTCATAATTTTTATCCAGTGGCAGACCCGCTCTCTCTCTTCTTCATTCGTCAGCTCTTTTCTTGCCCGGAATGCACTTGTGGCTGGAAATCCAGTAAGATTGTGTATATCCGCTCCTTTACAGATAAACGGCAAAGTTCTACCATCTCGGCGTTGATTGATTGTATTGCCAGGGCTTTAATATCCGTCTGACTATCGATGTATAACACATAGGCTCATTGATAGTCGGACGACTGTCTGTAGAACAGCTTCCTTTAATACACTACAATAGTTCGGTAGCCGGAGTGCCAAATAGATTTCTGGCGGACTGGCATGTACACCTGAACCCGTGCCTTCATCCGGCTTAGAACTTTCTGTTTAGATTTCCATTGTTGCCATAACTGACTTGGCCTCCGTCCCAATCATAAATTTCAAAGACCAGGAACGGCGTCATCAAGCCTGTTTTCTTAAGGATCCTTTAAGAATTTGGAGTAGTATATTTGGAGATTCTCTAAGTCTTACTGCCAAGTGTGTAGCTATAAGTATCCCGTCTTGTTGGTCTAGTAAGAAGCTCTTGGAATTAAAACTTGAATTCTCTACTCGAAATTTTAGAACTTCCTCTTTCCCGCAGATTGAAGGCCTTAACCAACTTGCCTCTCCAGCTGACACGTTCTTAAGACAGCTGTTTCAAATGTCGCACGCCAAGTTGGCTAAGGTCCTTCACCGATTGTGTGGCACGCCTAGTTTCGTGGCCGTAGGGCTCTATGCCCAGGGTAGGGATGATTAAGGTGTCTCTTCTGGCCTGATTCTTCGACAGAGACCCTTACAACTCGTGACCCCAAAGAACCATCGCTTGACAAGAGTTATTCCAGTTAAACTGCTTCTCATTCACCCACAAAATCACCCACCTTCCAGCTGCAGCACGGACCGATTGGAGAAGCAATTTAACATAATTTCCAGCCATTAACTGAACTCGTTTATGTCTCACTGACCATTTGCCAACCAAATGACCGGATTCCTTAATTCCCTCGTCTTAACTACCGAAACTTCTTAGACAGCTTAAAATTTAACGCCTGACCCCTTCCCGCTAATCAATCAATTTCATGTCCAATTACAAGGAAACTCCAACCTCGACCACCCCCGATCGAGTGGGAATCAAAAAACGCGAGGTAACCATTCGAATCGCAGACCATTCGAATTTTCCCAGCAATTTTGAATTGAAAATTATGTTCCTCGTAAAATGCTTGTGAAAGTGTTAATTGCGTTTTAAATTAAAATTCACCCTTCCGCAGGTTGCTTGCCGCCCGCTATCAACGTGCCAGAATGCGAATGACATAAAAAAATGGAAACTTTGCAATTGGAACTCATTTTGATTGATTTGACTGCAAAATTAGGTCACAGTTACAGGCAAAGGGTTCGCAATAAACCCCAAACGAAGGTGCCTTCTCTCTGCACGTATGAGCGATTAAACTGCGGTTTATGGGGGACGTTGCAAAAGAATGAGTGAATGTAACTGACATGAAGTCAGCTCGCCAGATGGCATCTGTGGGATGTCCAAGGACATGAAAAACACGCGACGACGACGGCACGGTCCTAAAGTGTACCCATGCGGGTTGGGGACATTTTACAGCCATCCAGACCCAGAGCCAGACCGATGGATGGGTAGATTTATATCTCAGCGTAAATACGGTCAATTGTCATCGGAGGGAGCTCACAGCATGAACGCCCATGACTCATAAGTGTCAACGATTCCTGAACATACTCATCTTGCAAACGTCGACAGCGCGCATCTGTCAATGGGAAATTTATCTGATCTCATAACGAAATCCATTCATAAGGGTACATGATAGCCAGCCATTACACTTCGACATTTATGTGAAAAATGCTTCGCACTCTGTTAGCAGCAAGGTGTCTCACTCTCTCGCTCGCTCGCTTGGCTGCGGTCTCTCCATGATGCATGGCCCTCTGACCTTCTTATGTTCTTGTGAGACAAACTGACCAGTCTGAGGAGCAATCGTGCCCGAGGGAATTCCCTCAATCTTGGACTGCTGCAAGACCTCCTCGGCCGAGTCTCACCGATTCGACATTACAAATGACGTGTCATACACGAGCGAAACCCTTTAAAGGCAGACACCATGTCCCTTCGCTAGAGACACAGGGGCAGAATAGGAGCAGGAGTCGGAGCACATGGATGGTAGATGAAACTCGCTCAAGCACTTGGTCCTACATATATAATGGATAACCCATAACCGAGAAAACATGACGCACACACGAAGGACACACGACTAATCGCATTAAGCGAGAATTTCCTTCGATTTATTACTTCATGTTGCAAATTGATTCCTTTTGCGACTTTGCCAACAACATTCGGCACTTTTATGATGGCCATTCGTTCTGAGGGCTGAGGCTGCTTTCCTTTTTGGCATCCGCACAAATTGTGTAACACGCCGAAGGGTGGCAATGGTGGAAGAGCCGCCATAAGGCAGTTCGGGCACACATGCATGCATTAAACTACTGAAAAGGGCAATCTGTGACATGAGGAGAGAGCCAGCAGGCAACTCAGATTGATTACCGTCCGATTAACGTTTGAAACTTCCCGCGGCCATTAAAATCTCATTTACCGCCGAAGGACCTTCGATTTTTGAGTGAGTTGGTAATCCTCCGCCGAAGCCGTCCTCACTAATGCACCTTTTCTGTCGACAAGGATAATGATGATGACGATGGCGATGATGAGGAGGTGATGGTGGAGGCAATGATCGGAGGAGGAGGAGGGTGGTATTCAAACGACATCGAAGACAAATCTTCGATAAGTGGAAAAGTTGATGGTAAAAGTCTTCCTCTCAAGGATAATGCCTCGCTTCTGCCATCGATCAGGCATCGGCCCGTTGCTGTGCGCGCTGTGTACTCAATACGCGCGGCGTCACACATGCACACAGACACAATATGTCATAACCATAAATTTACGATTAAAAATGCATTTAGATACTTTTATGAGTGTGTGCCAAGCCAAGGCGAAAATATGTTTGCCTCGCGTGTGTGTTTTCACCTTATAATTCGGAAACAGGCTCGTAAACGTTGACGATAGCGATGACAGCAGACAACGAAGACGACCCCCCATCCCGCTTGACGACGATGAACCGTCATCGACTCCCCCACCTCCTCCCGACCATCATCGACAGTTTGGCATTAAATAAATGACAGGCGATGGAGTTGAAGGACTTCCTTCGTCTTGGCGTAAAGGGAATACCGAACAATTTTTGCCAGCGATCTCATGCACGACCGCGAGAGGGCGTGTCGTCATAAAAAATAATTAAAATGCAATTTAAAAGATATCCAAACATTTTCAAGAGTTCCGACCAAGAGCTCCAACTCGTCGCGGCCAAATATAATCTTCGACTTAAGGAATGACGTGTATGATGGTTGGGGGTGGCCGTGGGTAGGCAAAGGTGGCAACGGAGCGGGGATATTGAGAAAGTTTTCATTCGCTAGACGAGATGGTTCAGTGGGCGCTAACGAGATTATTTAGTTGGTTAACGATGTTTTGAGTGATGTGCACGACTAGAATGGGTGGTCTATTGGCGTGGCGCGGCTCGGCGCGGTTTCGAACCCAAAACGACCTCATTCTCTGCCTCGGTTCGGAAGTGCAAACGAAAATAAAATGGTATCGCTGTGGTAGATTTAGTGAGACTCGATGGGAGTTGGAAGCGTGTGCAGTTCGACCATAAGCAGCGGCGGTGGTTGAAATTGGGTCATGGCGCCATTGGAGGTGATTAAGTTCAGTTGGCTTGCCATGAACATTTGCGATCGTTTTATTTTTCTCTTCTGCGGGTGAATAAAAATCATCGTAACTTCAATGTCTTGGTCGTTTCGGGTCATTTGGTGAATTGGACTCCACCCACTGTGAACGGGCTCTGGCTCTGGCGGTGAGAGGTGCTTTTGTTAAACGTTTTCATTATTCTCTGCGATAACTGGTTTAGGGTTGTCTGTAGATGGGTGTGAATTGGGGCTTGGGGGCGGGTGATGGTGGAACTTGGTTGGGTTTTAATCGATTTTTCATCGTTTTTCGGAGCGATTTTCGGGAGTTGTTAGATAACAGGGAATTTTCTTTGTTGCTTTGAAATGGGATACTAAGAGCTGCAATAATTGCTTCATGTCTGATGATCATCTGTTGGTCAATGGATGAATTACAGACTGATCGTTCTTGACGCATGTGGCAAAGCAATAAACGAAGCTTCCTAAACGGTGGCTAGTGACAGGGTCCTCAGAGGAGGTACTCGGGATCTCCTTGCCATTCACATTCTGCTTCCATAGAGACGAGCAGACTTCTTTTAGGATAATATGCATAATTTAAATATTCAATCCACTTGTAGTACTACCGAGATGCGGAGATGTAGGGACATTACATGAGGCTGGGTTTGTTAAAGGCATTGTCTCCTGAAGACCTGTCTACTCAAGGCACTGCCTACTGAAGACAACGTTTGCTGGGGCTCTCTCTGCTGTCTGCTGAAGTCACTGTCATCTGGAGGCTCTGTCTGCTGAAGGCACTGACTTCTAGTGGCACTGTCTGCTTGAGGCACTGTCTGCTGGAGGCACTGCCTATTGGAGGCTCTGTCTGCTGAAGGCATTGACTTCTAGTGGCACTGTCTGCTGGAGGCACTGCCTGTTGGAGGCTCTGTCTGCTGTAGGCACTCTCATCTTGAGGTCTGCTACCTGGTCTTCCAGAGACACCAAGTACTTCTAGGCGCACCGGAGGCATCGTCTTTTAGAGCCACTGGCAACAGAAGCCCTCTCTGCTGGAGGAACCGTCCACCTCCAGAACGCACTGTCTTAGACTCAGACTTAGACCCACTTTCCAGGCAATGCCGACAATGCCTGGATATGACAGACTGCGAATGTTATTCGGTTGGGTTTCTGCCGCAAAGCCACTGAAGCAAACATTTTAGGAATTTTGGTGTCCATCATCATTTGCATAGCGCCTGGGAACAGCCTTCGTATTTAAATCGTTAAATCAATTCAATTTTCGACCACCCTACGTACAGCTCTATTTAGGAACACTTTGGAAGTTCATTAAATGAGCGCCCCCATATGTAAAACACCACTCCATCGCAAGCCATCGAAATTGATCATTTCCGAATAAATCACTCTAATCATCTACTAAACGCTGCTCAATTTAATCAATCGCTTTCAACTTAGAAACCAAAAAAAAAATAGAACAAAAAAAAAACCAAAAAAAGCTTAAGTAATAAATCAGCTTTTTAGCCGAATAAACTCGAACCATAAAACAATACCAATAAATAAATATCAAAGCAAAAAAACCAAAAAAAAAACCCAAATTAAATCAAAAAACAAAAAAAAAAAACTTGTTGTTTCTCGTTGTTGATATTTGTTATTGCTCTGTTTTTCTTTTTTTTCGTATTTTTTTGTCATGATTATGTTGTAGGACGAGAAGAATCAACTTCTTATTACCAATCTTTGGCTTTCTTTGGTAAGTTTTAAATAAAACGCTGCAAAAAACTTAAAAATCACATAAAAATAAATTAAAACCGATCTGATGAAACAAAAAAAAAAATCAGATTTTTTTTTAAATAAACATATTAATCACATTTACACACACGGCATTTAATCAAAAAAAAAAAATATTCATATATATATATATATTATATACCTTTTACCACTTTGTAAAGTTTGAAGATAAAAACTATAATCTGATATATAACCTGTCACTTCTTAAGATCAACAAAATAAAGTACAACCCATAGAAACACTTTCATTTGAAATGATTTACTTTGTGCATTCGTTATGATTTTCTTATACATACTATATATATCTCTCTCCCCAACTCTCTCTCTCTCTCTATATATATATATATTCGTGAAAAGTCACAGCAATTATCAAAATAAATTATATCTCTATCCGTATGTACAAAATGTTCTTTTAATTTAATTTTGTTTTTGTTTTGTTTCCTTTTCACAAGTATCGTATCTCGTTCTCGCATCATTTGACCAAAGTTCAGATTGAAAGTAAAAATAAATATGTTACTCGTACTTTTTGAACGATGATGACAGTCGATCGAATTTCATTTTGAGAGATAAACAAAATAAATGATGATGACTTTATATCTCCGCATTCCATAAACATAGTGCAGTGTAGTTAATTCGTTGAGAGATATCAGTTTTTCTTTTTTTTTTAATTTAAATTTATTTCTTGCTACTTTCTTGTAGAGATTCAGTATTTGAGAGTAAATTGTGAAACTTTCCCTCTAACAGCGCTGACTTTGACATATATTTTTTCCTGTTTTTCTTCTTCTTTTTTTTTGAGAATCTTACAAGTAATTCGTAGACTTTTGGTTTTTATGCTAAATTTGAAGAAGTAAAGAAGTTCCTTTCGGTAAAAGTAAACAATAAGCACGAGGTTACCTATCAACAAAAAAATAATCAAATAACTCTCTCTCTCTCTCTCTCTCTCTCTGATTCTGTCTGTCTTTCTTTTTGTAACTCTCGGATAAATATTTAAATTTCTACCAACACATCACTTTAATTTTAAAGAAAAAGCAAAAAAGAAAAAAAAAACATTTTTAACACTCTCCCCCTTGGCCGTGTGTGCTAAATTTTGTTTAAACAAACTTAAATTCAATTCTATATCTCACTTAAATAAAACCAAAAAAAAAAATTATTTAATCTAAAAAACAAACAAATCTGCTTTAAATCTAGAAAAGCGCGACTAAATAATGCTTTGATTGCTTAAACAAATTTCTTTTACTAAATTAAAACCTCACACACACATAACACAAGCAAACAAACAAAGAAAAAAAAAACGAAATCCATCCCATGCCCCAAGTGTAACCGACCGACACCCACTCTCACACGCCTCATCCCTGAACAAGTGTCCCAGGTCCCGTGTCCCGTGTCTCGTGTCCTGTGTGTACGTTTCGGTGGGTATTTGAACTGAAATTAACTGCAGAAGAGTGAAGCCCATTGGGCAGTTGTGGCAATAACACCGACACCGAATGTTTTTGGGGATATGTTGGAGAGTACGTAATGTTTTATGGGTCCTTGGAGATGTGTACATGCGTAAACATTTGTTTAAGTGAGTTTTGAATAAATATTAAATCATGATTTTAGGTTTGGGAAATGTAAATGCAATTGTCGGATAACAGGGAGGGGGGAAGGAGGTGCAGGGAGTGTGGTGATTATCAGTTTCTTTGCTGTGGCTGAGATCTTTTTATGATTTATTCAAGAACACTGTTGTTGACTTTTTGGGTGTGGATTTGGATGTGGATGTGGATGCGGATGTGGGTGCGCGTGTATTTCGGTGGAGGAATAAATTATAATACTTGAGACGTTTCGCCTTAAATTGAATGTCAGCAGGGTCAGCTGGGTGGAATGGAAATTCAATTTTATGCAGAATGAGGGACTCTCCTTGGTGAGTGTGAAGATATCCTCTTTGACATGGGACTGCTTCTTTGGAGATGCGATGGGGAGGGAGAGGACTGGATTATATTGGAAAATCATATAGAGCCGAGTATCCTCATTTTGGCATCCCTGCCCGCCCCACATCCTCCAGAAAATTTATAGAGTCCAACGTCAGCAAAGAATTGTTTTTTGAGAATTAGATTCGTTTGGCGGACTTTAAAATTGCTTCGCTTCATTATGTGAAATTTTATCTGTGACTTCCAAAAAAAAACTTTGAATTTCCGTTCCATCTAAGTCCCTTTAAATCTGACTTTAATTTCCATCTCAATGTCACACAAATGCACGAGCCATTCAATTGAATTGTGAATTTAGGTATGCATGCATGCGTCGTTGAATGTCTCGTCGGAGACATAATTGAGTGGTTATTGTTTGGAAACGGTATGGATTGCCGATGAAATGAAATGTCAACATTTCGTTTTATCGTGTTCCATTCACTCGCCCTTGGCAGTTCCAATTAATGAGGATTAGCTCGGATTGAAAGGTCATGGGATACTTCACGTACATAATCTGTGACAGTGACAACCTGTAGGAGGTTGATATATCTCTGTTCTTGTCGTTGTCTGACGATGGTGGAGACTGGGAGCAAGGATTCTTGTTGGTTGGCATGGTTAAGAGATGTTGACAATGCTTACTCATCTTGTTGCGTTTGCTTTCTTTATAGAGTCCTTCTCCACTGAATGTTATTTTATGCTTTCGCTTCTAAGAATGTCCTTCTTCATCCTTCTCTTGTCAAAGCAGCTCTAGACAATGGTATGAGGAAGTGGGAATTTCTTGACCATCTTAGACATGGATGGAGAAGAGCTAGAAATCACTTCCTCCGCTCGTCTAGGGCTCTGGCCAACAGTAGGCACTTTCATCTTGCCTTCATCATTCATTAATCTTGAATCTACGATTTTTAACTGGCGTTAGCCAGGTGAGCCGCTTTGTTGTATGCATCAACTGGTTCCAAGTTCAGCAGTGGTCATTTCGAGTGGTATCACCTAATTTAGCCCATTGCCTTCAGCAGTCAGCCACTCCTGCCAGACCTAATCCAACCCTGACCATGTATGAAGTCGAAACTGTGAAAACAAAGGCAAATAGTTTAAACATTTACATCGAGACTAAGGCCACATTCTAGCCATTTCGACTGTAAGTCTCCTAATCCCTCGAATATGGGTCAAACCCCTTATTGATGAGACATACGTACAAGTGTTAAATAGCAGCAAACTAATTGAGCTGTAAAGTTTCCCTCGCCATCTCTTTGCCTCAACCATAGATGTCTTGGGTTCAGGTTTCTAACGCAGTAGCCCAAGAGACTGTGTCCTACGATGACCTCTTTTGGGAAGCTCAGTTCACTCCTGCGAAGTTTGACGAACCTTTCTAATGATTTGCTAAGCTTCCTTCGACAGCAAGTTGCTGTATTGGTATTTGATACCTTGATTGTATGGCATCCTCCACTGCTGTAGTTAATTCGCTATTCAGTGTGACCCAGGAGATGGGATATCTACGCTAGATGTTGCATTATTTCCAAATTCATAGAATGTGTCGCAAGGCACAGAGTCTGTCATTTAGAAAGACAGCGATAACAGCGTGCCTCTCCAAGGAACCTAAACAAACTTCAACGTCTCCTATTCACATTCAAGGACCATTCCAAGGAAACTATTCGTCTGCAATCATTAACACGTATCTGCCTTGCAATGACAGACTTCCTCCCTTTCCCAGCATCGCAGGTCATCTCTAATCGAACGGCCTTCACATAAATGAGAATCAATAAGAGAGGATATTATCTACCACCTCCCCACTCCACACCCATCAACCTCATTTCAACCACGTCTCAAATCACGGGGAAAAAAATAGAAAATTCATATTTAATCCAAAACCGATTACCCAGTGAAATAGCCCCAAAAACCGAGAGAGATGCAACTGAAATTTTAAATCTTTAAGGATAAACTTTGAGTGCGCTCTCAGAATTGCATTACCCTGCCACAAAAAAAAAACAGAAGAAAACAAACTTCGTCTCCAACCGAATGGAGAGGATGTAGTCTAAGAATAATTCCATTAAAGTTCCCCAAGAAGATTGCAGATAAAGTTTGGAACCCCCAGCAAAATCGTTTTTAGTTAAAAGAAAAACAGAAAAGAAAAGGAAAAGCAGTCAAAATCTTATCTGTGCGCAACAATAAACGAATCGATTATACTCTTCAGTCGATGTTATGAATATTAAACGTGTACTCCACGTGGCAAAGGTAGAAAAAGGTAAAAAAAAAAACGGATGGTTACCATTTTTCGAGCAGCTTACTTATCGGTTTTTTGGTCCATTGGGTTCATACAACACGAGAGTATGACGGTCGTCCTCTGTGCACGCGAATTTATTCATGAAATGCAATCTTGTGTGCGCGATGCGCTGTGCTGTTTTTTCGGTTTTTCGGTGAAACGTGAGTTATTCTTCAGTAAGCAGATGGGCACGACTCGTCGAAGGAAACAAGAGCCCATTAGCCGCCGACGCGGCATGATGGAGATGCCTCGCCGTGTGGTTGCACTTTTTGCCTCTTTTTTTATTGCACTCAGGAAATGAATGTGTGGCATGTATCTTTGGGCGGCGGAAAAAGAAGAGAGAAACTGCCGGAAATGAATTCAGAAATTGAAATGTTTGCACTGTGGGAGACAGGACCACTGCCAGAGTTGCCACAACATTCAATCCTGAGTGAAATTCTTGTTTCTAAGGACCTTTCATCCTTTTTGCCTCGCAAATGGCCACCTCTCAAGAGATGCAATTCATTGTTCAATTTCAATTTTCCAAATGAACAGCCGAAAAAGCATTCAAAAGCGGATGCACCTGCCAATTGGTGCGTGAACATTTTAATTCCCAGCCACGTTCGGAATCGAATTCGACTCATCTGCAGCTTCGTTCAGTTTAGCTACTGCCTCGATTAGATGCACAATCCTCTCTCCACAGCAACACACCATCACAGATCATCCAGTTCACACGAAATTAAATTAAAAACAATTAAAGTCTCAAATCCAAACTAAATGTGTTTTTGCGCTTAAAACTAAACAAGAAAAAAAAATAGAAAAAATGCAATTACTGAACAAGCCAAACTCCACATCCTATCCGCTGTTCCCCATGAGATCCTTCAAAATCCAATAAATATCCCCCACCGCTCCCCATCCCCCATCGCTCAGGGCGCATCAGGCCGATTGTAATTCGTGCTGCAGTAGCTCTACTGTGTACTTACTGCACGTTCCGTTGAGTACGTCTGCAGCCACATCGTGCCGTGCTCTGTGCTCTGTGCCGCCCGCGCGCCGCCGTGCCGTACAAATCTATCGCTCGTCCTTCGTGTTTGCTCTGCTTTTTGTCTCGATTTAATCGATTGTATGAATGTAATTACAATTTATGTACTGCTAGTGTGTAGAGACAGACATTTACACTTGCCACACACCCACGCACATGCTCATACACATACATTTAGCTAAGCAGTCGCATATTCGCAGTGTGCCTCTTGGGCCCGTATCTATCTGTTATCTCTTAGTATTGTGTGTGTGTGTGTTGATTTTAGAGATTTATCACAATTCGATCGAGATGGATGTGTGTTGTGCCTGTGCACGTCGACGACGATGCAGACGACCATGTCTTTCAGTACTTTTGTTGTGGCATCTGTTGCACCTGCTATGCTGCTGGCTGTGCCTGGCCACTTGTAAATTTTGCACCTGATCTCTAGCGGCATCCAAATCACTGCTTTCAATGTTCACTGTGTCATTTTGTACGAGTAGACGAGTAGTATTGTTTCATGTTGTTGTTGTTCTTGTATTTAGAGTAGACCCCCATCCCCCGGAGAATGTATGTAGTTGCATGTGAATTTCCTCATTTCCAGATCTTGTTTTTTTTTGTTTTTTTTTTCTAACCTCAAATTAGTTATGCAAATATGTACAAAACACAATTCTCTCGGGATACCATCACAATGCAAAAAAAAGCAAATAAATCATCATCCAATCAATCTCCACTTTTGACTAATTCAATTTTCTTTCTCTCTCTCTTTCGCGTTATTCTTCTTCTTTCGTTCTCTCGTTGTGTATACGTCGCTCCTGTTCGTCGTGCAGGAGTGGAACGACTACAATCTCCGGTGGAATGATTCCGACTATGGTGGGGTCAAGGATCTTCGGATTACACCGAACAAACTGTGGAAGCCCGATGTCCTTATGTACAATAGGTAAGTGATTTTGATTCAATTTTGTAATGTGCTTGTGTGCAGTCGATTGCATCCGCCGTGTCTGTGGATGACCAGGTCACCACGTGCACCAACAAATAAGCCAATGAGTGAGACCAACGAACGATATCTAAGAGATAATCTATTTAGATCGAAAATTTAATTAATGAATGCACACGCACGCGTGTGTGTGTGTGCCTCTTTTTTTATCATATTGCAAAATTCAGTTAGTTAATGTTTTCCGCTGGGATATGTATTTGAATTAAAAAAAGAAAAACAGACAAACAGACATTACAAACGATTCAAAGGTAAGGTAGATGGGAACGAGTTAAATGATGCTGTGGTTGCAAAGGAGAAGAATTGTTACATATGACATGAAGTGAGCAAGGATTTACAGGGAAAGGGTGTGCTGCTGAGTTTGAAGATGTCATCGAAGTTAAATGTGTTTAAAAGGCTTAGGTTAAGGATGTGGCCTAGGCAGGTTGTCTTGACGGTCTTGTGGTCGTGACTTACTTAGAGCAACATGTTGGCTTGTTTTCGGTCCTCCAGCTCTTTAAAAAACTGCCTATGAATTGACTTCTTTTCATTGTTAGAACCGGACAATCGCAAATCAGATGTTGGATGGATTCTGCTTCTTCCTGCAGATTCTGCAAAAGTCATCATGCGGTATGTTCAGACAGTGATGCCTGCTATTAGCATGCGTTCAACCTTGCGACTAAGTCCGATTATTGGTGGTCTCTTATGTTCTCCTTTTGTTCAGCGTTGGTCACAAGGCACTTTCTGCTGCCTCAGTACCCAGAGCAAGCCGTCGAATTTTGGCTCTATCAAGGGCTTAGTCTTCTAGTTTATGGAGCAGAGCGGCTTATGCGCATGCTAGAGTTTCTTCCATCTCGGAACCCTTTTCGCGAGACTATCCGCCTTTTCATTTCCTTGGATTCCAGCATGACCCGGTGCCCAGCAGAGGGTCACCGAATTTACCAAGGACATGCCACTGTTGCTCAGTCTGCTTAACGTGACCTGCTTCGATGTCAGATTGTCCGATGCTATGGCCTTTGTTGCCGCTTGGCTATCAGAAAAACTGGTAGTTGGATTTGAGTCCTAACCGAGCTCCCTCCTCCATGTTCTCTAGTTTCGTCCAAAACGACATTAAAACTAGCAAATTTACTCCTTGCAGATCCTAAGCAAGTTTAAGAAGCTAGTAAGACCCACCTTCAACGTCAGCAAGCCCCTTGTAAATCTAAATCAAAAAATTCAACACACAAAAATTAACTTAAATGATTTGTAACCACAGCAGAGTTTTCCTTGATCCCTTGCATTTCTATTGACAGTTCCAAGAGTATGATATGATTGATTATTAGTTACCCCTTATTTGTATGCATTTTCCACTCGCTATTGTGTAAAAGACACACACTCTTTATTTCGATTTGATCTTCTTTTGTTTCTTATGATTTTCGCTATTTTTCTTGTTCAACAAGCAAGAAGAAAAAACAAATATAACAAACAACCTTTCATCACAAATTTATTTATCCGTTCATTACGCTTACCAAACATTTTTTTTTCTTTTTGAAAATTTTCCTTTTCATTTGTTCACAAGAAGAAAGAAAAAAATATATATCTATACAATTTATATTTATATATTTGTTTATTTATAATAAGAGTAGTTTACACGCCTGTCGTCTAGTCAGTGGGAAAGTACATTGTCAGCTTGCCGTTGATGTGGGCCTCACAAAAAACAAACAAAAAAAAAAATAAATGAATAAAAAAAATATAAATCAATAAATGCCATACAGAATTAAATCCATCCAAATAAAACAAAATAAACTTTAAAATTAATTCTAAAAAAATCAAATGAAAATCTTATTAAAATTAAATTAAAAAAAAAAAACTAAAAATCAAGAAATTAATTTAAAGTTTAACACTTAAATTTGTTTAACCAGATATTATACGAGATTTGTTTTTTCCTAATTCCATGTCTCTTTGAGGTGCTACTGCAACCCTCTCAGAGTTTTTGTCTGCAAAGTGACGTAGATTTTTTGTTTTCACTTTTTGTAAAAAAAAAATGACTGATTGTATATTTTCATAAAAAAAAAAATAAAAATACACACAAAAAACAATATGCTGGTGTAATATCTCGTTAAACAGTCGGTACTATAATTTATTTGCGAAAATAAATTATTGTATCGCACGTAAATCAAATCCCTCAAATAAACAATTAAAATGAACAAAATTACATTTCTTAAATAATAAATAGATTTAACCGTAAATCAAACCAAAACCTATTAACAGTAGATGATAACTTAAAATCGAAGAAGCACTAAAATATCAAAAACCGAATTCCCTTAACTTGAGGTTTTCTTTATTTTATTTTATTTTTCTCAAAAATATATAAATTAGATGTAAAGCTAAAAAAGAGAATATGCCAAGCACTAAACGCTTTAAATAGTTATGCTGTTAAGAAATCACTTGATAGATCTAAACGCCTAAACTGCTAGGGAACTCTAAATAAGCCGATAAAATAAGTTAAATCTCTCAAACGATTAAAATATTAAAACTAAAGCCAATATTACACGTTGTTGCAGATTTTTGTTTCTAAAACAAAACAAAAACAAAAAAAAATAGTTAATTCAAGTATACCCGTGTTTTTTTTTTTTTGACTTAAGTGGGTGTTTTGATTTTTTGTATACTCATATAATCAGCTTTTTGTGGTTTTTGTCTTTCATTGTACAATTGCGTATATAATGTTAAATGTTCAATTAATATCACCTATTTGAATTTTTAATGTTACACCCTCTTTTTTGGCGTATTAGTCGACGGCGACGTTGCTGTTAGATTTTGTTATTTTTTATGTATATCTTAAAGAAGATAATGTGGTAAGGTTTTTTGTGAAATTAATTTAAAGTTACATTTTATTGCATAAGTATGTATTTATTTTTTTTAAAGTGAAAAAAAGCTGAATTCGAGTCGCGGGTATTATTGAAGCAAATTTGCATATTTCGTCCTTGGATAGAGGGTCGTTTTGTTTTCACTGTGCGCTTGAGTGTGAATGAAATGTTAGAATGTTTTGATCAACTTGAAGAAGCACCCTGTTGTCTCAGCGTCTCGAAGTTGTCATTGGTCCATCCCCAATCGATCTCTGATCTAAGCTGATGTTGCTTAACTTCAGAGTCTTGTTTTTATTAAAGCCGCACAACTTTCTATCCTCCCCTAACTACTCAATCTCGAGTCAGCGGCTCTGAATTCCAAGGACAACTTCCAACAAGAATCCCCATCCAACAGCCAAGAGGCACACCTCCGGTCGATCGTCCATTATTTCTGGCATCTGCAAGTTCGCTGCCTACAATTAGAAGCAACGCAATTTCACCCCAAGAATGCAGAACTCATTTGTGTATCCCGCTCTAAACTTTCCGGCACATCTTAGTTTTCATGGGATAATGTTACGCCATCTCCACCCATCCACCGCCGCCTCCAGCAACTATTTATAACTTAACCTCGTGTATTCGTGTGCGTCAGAAGTTTGCAACAAACTTTTGTACTTTCCACATGCGTTCGCGGCACCTTTTCATCCTTCGTCGTCAATTTAAAGTTTTCAACTATCGCCTGGACTTGCACCAGCCACCAAGGTCTGCGTGAATACCTTTCGTTCGAGTTGGAGGTGCCTAGCTACAAACCTACTCGCTGCTGTCTAACAGCAGAAACTTTCATCCACTGTGCCTACGTGTGTGGTTTTGCGTGGAATCCAAGAATTCATTCCTAGAGACTCTGAAAAGTTGTATTCATTCGTATTTGTGTTTTTCAGCGTTCACCATACCACACCACCCACTTGGCAGCCCTTCGGAGAAGTGGGCGGTGGATGGGTCGAAGAGGAAACGAATCCCTGAAAATAGTGTGAGTGTGTGTTGGTGGTAAATTCGTAGCAGTAATCTTCAGTAAGCATTTAAATCCCTTGCAACAAACCACACCTGGAGCCAGGGCAATCCTGGATGCAACACGGGATACAGTGATCCACCGCATGGAAGTATCCCGCATATAATTGCACAGCAACTCTCAGTGCCACCTGATGGAGCGGTTTGTTACAGCGGAGGGTTGCATCTTCTGTGCTTCTGTGAGCCGGTGTCCTACATTCTTTTTGTGTTGTTTTGCTAATCGCATTCATCACTTTGTTCATTCGGATGAGAATGCCTGAGAAACTTTTGCGAACTATTAGAGGTTTGATCCGCTTCAAATCCCCTCCCCAGTGTGTACCCTAATCCCGGCCATAAAGGATTCAAGGGACACGAACGTACATATATTCAGTTGATGCCTCAATTTATTAGAAGCACACTCTGGTGGGAGATGAGTTGAACAGGCAAAAAAAAGGGGAAAATGAAAATGGAAACCCAAAACGAAACGAAATGAAACGAAGTGAATGCAAATCATGTTATCCTGTCGGGATGGCTGGGCGGAGGAGTGTGTGAGATCCCCAGCAGATGGCTAAAGATGGAGGGGAGGACGGAAAGAACGAATAATTGAATTAGCCAGTTTGCGAGCTATGGCATCTTCAATTAGCGCCGTATCTCTCAACGAAAACTACGACTACGATCGATATGCATACGGACGACGACGAGGACGACGCACGGTTCGGTGTGTTCCTGTTCCCTCGGGAGGGCACAGGGCTGTGTACGTGCCAAACATGACAACACGGCCCGAATGTAATAAAAAGCCAATTTTCAATTTCTCAATTGGAAAATGTATCCTTCTTCGTCGTTGTTGACGCTCGGTGCGGGGATGCTTTTGGGGACTCCAATCTGCAGCCAGCCAAGTTCCAAGGATAAGCATCAAGCGGAGAGTGTTCGAAAAACAAAACTATTTTACTTACCGACTTAAAGCTGCCCACTCTCTCTCTTTCTCTGTCTCTCTCTCTCTCTCTCTCTCTCTCTCCTTGTCCCTCAAACAACGACTTGGCGTGGAGGGCATCACGGCCGCAAAACACGAGTTGTGGTCCTGACCCGTTCTAATTCGGCCTCGAAATCTTTTTAAAGTGGCAGACCTCTCCACTTGAATAGGTGGGCTATGGCCGCGCTGTTGGCACACACAAAATGTCTAAAGTTATTCCTTTGAGAGGAATGCTAGCTACTTTCGTGACTTTTGCTCTTCGTTGGCGGGTGGGTGTTCGCAAGAACAACGAGTGAATGAATTGATGAAAGCGTTGCGGTAGGCTCCTGCGGTTCTGTGTAGGGTTTCTGTTATCCTCCCTCCTGCCTGCTCTGTGTGTGTGTATTCTTTCCATGAAATTAAAAGGCTTTTAGATTAATTGGACGGGACGGGGAAGACAGGCGTACGAAAAGTCACACACTCTTCTTTCGGTGAGATTGGCTTAGAGAGTTGTTTTGTTGTTGTGCTTGTTTTTGTTTTTTGGAGTTTCAGAGGTTATGTTGGCAGGCAACGTTTGTGTGCACTGGTGTACGCGGTTGCATATTAAATGAAAACATGATGACTTTGTGAAGTTGTTGGTTTCTGTTTTGCTTGTTTTTTTTTTTGTTTTTGGCAAGAAGTGTATGGTTCTCATGTTTTGAAACTCATATCGAAAGTAGTTGACTGGGAGTGGGTGTTGGTCTTGTTGGCGGAAGCAGTAGCAGCAGCAGCAGAAGCAGAAGCAGAAGAAGAAGATGGAAACGAAAGAGGATACATTGACCTCGGAGATGTGTTTATGACTGTGCGGAGTATTTTTAAGGTGATAACTTGTTTTGTGTGTCAGGGGAATGGATGGGCTTTAAGACGGTTGGATACATAAACTTGATCTCTTTCAGGCTCATATTGGATGGGAAGTCAGCAGAGATTTCCCACTTGGAGGATGTGATGAAATGGATTTTATGTGCAGATTGTGTGTGCGCACAAATTTAAGATCATCTTGGGAGATTTGATACAATTTATGAGCGTGTGGATGGTATTTGTTTTTCGGTGAAAGGATATGGATTTCTTGTGTTCGGGAATGGGTGGTTCAGACCATTCCTCAAGAAGGCTTCGTGCCGGTCTACGTGGATGGAGGATGGGACTGTGATCGCCACCTTGTGGGATGCCATGGGAATTGTTTATGGAGGTGTGGAATGTGATGTTGTGACTTCGACGCTAAAGGTCTGCGTGTCGAAAGCAACAATTTCAATTTTCATGGCATCAGGATTTTCAAGTGTCAAGCTACTTAGCCCTGGAATACGACACGGTTTTGTAAGACTTGGGGGTCCTGCAACATTCGGATACAAGCGCATCCCAAAGAAAAAAAAAACACATTTTAATAGAAATCATAGATATATTCGGCAAAGTCCCAGAAGAAACTTCAATTAAATTTTGTGCATTATTTTGGACAAGGTGGACACGTTATTTTGCTGGAAGGGAATTTTGAGAAAGGAGTATACCCTGAGTTGAATCTCTCGAATCTGAGTCGGCATGATGTCGCCCGAGCGCTGGTGGTGAATTAGTTCAATTTTCGTGACATCTTCCATAATTCATGGCTCTCACTCCGGCGTGTCACTGATAATGCTCAAGAAAAAGCTTCTTAATCTGCGCCTCGGGAAAATATGGAAGATCCCCTCCACTCTTAAGAGAACAATAGCAGGAGAGGTTGCTGCAGAAGCCAGAGTCCAGTTCACGCCGGACTGAAACCCCATGACACGTTGAAGACGCATTCAAGTAGCAAACGAACCGTTCTCCAAATTCGATGCAATATATTTCTTAAGTTCGCAATGTCGTTGCCTTTACGGCAAGGGATGTGCAAGACGTCAAAATATCAACTTCGGCCATGAGTCTACGTGTCCAAATGTCCTCTTTGGACTTTCACCGTAGTCCCTCCCCTGCTTCTAACTGCCAAAAAATCAACCAACAAATTTCACTTAAATCCACACGAGCAAATTCGCAGTATACATATCCAACTTCTCGTCAGAAACTAATCCATTCCCTGACCTTGAAGAAAACCTTCCCCAACCATGTCGACGTGTTCCCACTTCTCAAGCCTGCCTCAATTTTAATCAAATCGACGACGCTAACCAAATACTAACCGAGACCAAATTAAAAAACAAAACGAACCATAAGCGGGCAAAAAAAGAAACGAAAAAAAAAACTGTTCGTTCCATCCACAAAATTAAACGAACACACATATCTCCGAGCTATTGACGGGATAAATATTTACCAACAAAAGTTCCTCTTGCCGTGCCTTTTGCAGAATTCCATTAGACAGCCGTGATTGTGTTGTGAATCCGTATGCAAATTTGCTTCACTAATAATTACCGTCGTCCGTTCAGAATGAAATTCCGATACTCGTGCGCTGCTTTAAATGCTTTTGTGTGTGTTGTTTTTTTTTTTAGTTTAGTTTTTTTGGTTTTTTCGTCTTCGTCCATGTCGAACGTAAGGATAGAAAGGATATCAAGTAATTCATCGGAAATAGTTATTTTTTTTTAAACAGAAATTGGCTTATTCGCGATGATTTCACAAATATGAACTTATTATACAATAAATGAATCCGTAGGAAGAATTTGCTTGAATACTATCTGTGTATCTGTTATATTATGTATGTATGTATATCGTGTAATATTTATTAGTGCGGATGAGGGATTCGATGGCACGTATCACACCAACATTGTGGTCAGGCATAACGGCAGTTGTCTGTACGTGCCCCCTGGTATCTTCAAGAGCACATGCAAGATAGACATCACGTGGTTCCCATTTGATGACCAACACTGCGATATGAAATTCGGTAGTTGGACTTACGATGGAAATCAGGTATGAAACAAAAAAAAATCTACAAAAAAAAAAAGAAATACAAGAAATACCAAAAAAAAAGAAAAAGAGTTAATGTGTGTAAGAAACAGAAAAGAAATAATTCATGTGAAAGGCACAGAGATGATGTTGGTTCCGTTTGAGGAAACAACACTAGTGATTTCGTGCTAATGAACATGTAAGGTGATTTGATTTGATTTGATTTGATTTATTCTCTTTCGGTTTCCTTTTGTTTTCTGTTTCTGTTTTCGGTTCTCTCCTTTTGGGATTGATATTGTATCATTTGTTTTGCTCTTGCTTTGCCGAATCGCAATTTTCGCACTGAAATGAAACCGAACGTGTGTGTGCTTGTGTGTGGGATGGAGTCGTTAAGGTCCTGCAATTTGTGTTATTGCACGAATTTACTTTCGACGACCTTGATTAAGGGAGTAATTTGATTGAATTGTCCGATAAATGGAGGACATGAAATTATGAGAATCAAGAAGTGGGGTGGTATTTCATTTGAATTTACGTTGAATGAAATGTTGCCTCTTGGCACTTGTTCTGTTGGACTTCTTGATGGAATTCGGACAAAGGGATGTTTGTCGACATGTCTAGAGAATGTCAGGAGTCGTCTGACTATAGCCAGGATACACCACTTTCCACTTTTTCTCGCGTGCACAAATGAACGTGACCCATTGAATGTTGTTCCACGAACTAAGTATTTCAGCACAAGACTTAAAGAACAAGAAGACTCGGTTTCCTCCCCGTATTCAAACATGAGCAATTACGTAAATCGAATGTTCTAGTTTTTTCCACAATTATGTCCAATGCTCGACACTTCATAAGAAATTGTTATCCACCCCTCTCTGTGACTGTCAAATACCAATACCAAAGTACAAGTCATCCAGGTCAAAATGGCAGTCAAACAACATAGGCGCGGCACAAAAGAGCAGCCTCTATCAGCTTCATGATTTCACAGTTCAACTGTTCCAACGCTTTATTCACACAAAAGCTTCTTGATGGCTGATTTGTTATCGTCCCCTCTTTTCAGCTGTCAAGTGCGAACTCACAAGTGTCGTCAAAATCAAAGCCATTCAAAAGCGGCTTGGGACATAAAAATATACATACCCACCATCAGGATACCACAATCGGATTTTTCAGATACTAACTACTCCATGACAGAGTTGGTATAGACAACTCTCTCCGGCTGTCAAATGGCAACTGAAAAATGTCATCTGCAACAAAATGGCGCCCGAATAAAATCACCCAGGTATATAAGACCAAGCTTCGATTAACCATATGACTTCAAAATTCACTTGGTCAAGCCTGAATAAAACAGGGGCCAGCTACTCCATACAAAAATGTTGTCGCTCACTGTATTCCACAGCGAAGTGCCAACTGACAAATGTCATCCAAACCAAAATGGCGCCTAAACAAAATCCACCTGGAACATAAAGTGCAGCCTCTTCCAGAGTCATTAGTTCACTGACATCAATTAAAAGGCAATCAAATAAATTTCACCAGCCGCCGCCCTTTATAAGTCAACAGACTGTTAAACGAACCCAATGACACTCCACTTGGTGGCCATTTGTCAGTCAAAGCAGTCTGCTTAGAAGTGTTTGCGAATTCCCATAGAATTTCAATTTAATTAATTCATCGCACTCCCTTCAATAGTTCACTTGTGCTTGCATTCAGTTTATCACTTCCCACTTCAAACTTGTTGAGTGGGAAAAAATATGCGATGCCGTCTGCAAGCGCCGACAACTCCACTCAACGCACACACTCGTCAGCACCAGCGGATGATGAATCATTAAGTCAATCCATGCGTTTTTTTTTTCGTTCGAATTACCTCATTAACCCATTTACAAATAGTATGCATCATTACATATGTCATTGCCTTTAGTATCTACCTCCTGCAACACCGTGTCGTCGTTCAGAGCTATTTACTCATCATCATTAAATGATTTCCTTTTTGCAATTAATTTGTTTGACTTTCAGCTCAGAAGCCAAAACAGAAAAAAAAATAAGAACTACATTTCAAATAATTAACTCACTGCGTTTTTGAGAATTGCAAAACCAGATTATTTATTTATTAAATAAACTCCACAAGCAATCGACCACAATCAAAATGTTCATTTCGTCCTCGATATCATGTATCATTTCCTCATCGCCGTGCCGCCGCTGCAGTCGCAGCGCCCGAGAGTGCGTCTCTGTGTCGCATTCTGTCAGTCAAGCGAATATGAGCATTTTGTTTGTGGTGGTGGTAGTAAGGGTGCGAATTATTTACTTTTTGTTTTAATTTACATAAGTTGTTTCGTTTTATTTTCAACTTCAAGTTGTTGTATTTTTTGTTTTCTTTTTTACTTTGAAACTATTCACGTTTTATTGATTGATTGGAAAACACTGCAAAGGTGGTGGAAATGATGAGCGTTTGTGGGTGGTAAGTGGTGGTTTAATATGGTCGGTTTGTTTGCCGAGCAAATACCACGTTGTGTGGTGGTGAATTGGTGTAAAAAATGATGATGAAGGTGCTTGGCAAATATTTCATTTTCTGTTTTGAGTTTAACTTTGCGCTCGTCCTTGCCTTACTAGATGTCCTTGTCTTGTTGTTGCGGGTTAGTGGATGTTAAATGCATGACCTCTTGAGGTTCTTTAGACAGAGCTCAATTGCCAGGGCGCTTTAATCAAGCTTACCTTGAGAGCACGCAGACGTTTTCCCTTTCGCTTGTACTGGCTAACGTACGAGAATAGTGTCTAAAAATATGATAATACTCTCAATAATCTTTTTGGATGCCGGTGTGCGTATATTGAGTCTAATCCGATGATTCAATCCCATCACTGACAGCTCAGGAGGGTAAGACAATTTCTCAAGCCTCGTCGGACGAAACAGCAGATCCCTTCCACACGCGCGGATCCTACCTTTAGATGACTCAATTATAAATTCTCTGAAAAAGGGCAACTCGGTGAGGGACTTACTTTTGGCCTAGTTCATTCCAGATGTATGACACGTCCCTCCAATCACCATGCAGCTTCTCTAAGCAAGCAGGCTTGTCAGTTATTTGCTTCAAGAGAGCTCATCTGCCTCCTGGAATTTCTGTCAGAGACCTCATACTCTTGCGTCATTAACGACAGGAGTAGATGTTCTAGAGATCGATTTCGTATATTTCATGGCAACCAGGGACTCCCAGAAACTGCAAATATCACGAGCAGACATGACTTTCCACTTCCAAACTTTGTTCCACAAATCTATGTGTCCTCCGCCTTAAGGGCATTTGGGAATTATTTGAATAATGCTCATAAATTTAAAGCAATCAAAAAAAAATCTCTTCCACTTCATCACAAAACTTCAGTAGTCGTCCGGACTCTCCTTACTCAAATTCAGCCCATCGTGCTCTAAAGAGCTACTGTCTAATTAATATCATTCAATTCCGCACGAACTGTCAAACCTTGTGCGGTCTTCCCGCCACCGTGGACGTGGTCTCTTTACGACAGAGAGTTTTATTTGCAAACCCCAAAGAGGGTCACGCTCGAGAGCATTCAACCAATGTGTATCCCCCCGAAAAAAAAACTTTCACAACAAACCGAAAAGTAAACTTTACTGTTCATTGATTTAAAGTCACATTTTCCTCGCTCCGACGATGTCTTCATTCCCAATTCAATGGGCCACCCCATTTGCCAGGATCAGCACACACAAGAGAAAAAAATAATATAATTGATTTTTAGCAGCTCATTCTTTTCGATTTTTATCATCATCAATAATAATGAGAATCAATAAGGCCGACGAACCAATGCATTTTAAATCGCGTTCGTACTTGATTATCCGATGCGAGAAGAAAAAACAACGAGGCAACACAATTCACGCATTCTCTCCCCCTCCACACCTGATGCCAATCACTTTCCACCACCTTTAGCTCGAAATAAATAAATTTCAAAAAATCGAATGATAGAAAATGAAAATGAAAAAAAAATCGACTGAACCATCCCTAATTGGAATCATGTGAGAAAAATGTGGTTTGAAACAGTTTTCAGACTATTTTGCATGGTTTAGCCAAAATCGAACAAAAAAGGTTTACATCAGTAAAGACTCTTATTAAATAAATTTATGAAAAAAAAAAACATTTATATCATTTCAATTTCATTTATTTTTTTCTTTTGTTTCATTTTGATCACAAATTCAATTTGAGTTCTGTGTATGTTTCCTTTTCCTACTCCTCCTCTCACTTTCTCTCGAAATCTATTTATTTATTTTTCCTTTAAATTGGATCTATGTGCGAATCAAAATTTAAAAAACAAAAAATTTCAATCTATCTATTTCTGTGTGTATTATCTGTGTATATTTCTTTTTTGAAATATATTTAACATTTATTTATTTGTTTTGATTTTATTTGTTGAAAAAAAATAATGGCTTATTGCACCGACAAAAAAAAACCATTACTTAATCATAATTATTACAAACAGTTGGATTTGGTTTTGAATTCCGAAGATGGAGGGGATCTTTCCGATTTCATAACAAATGGCGAGTGGTATTTGATTGGTTAGTAAGAAATTTCTCTACCTACTATCTCTCTATCTGTGTATATATGTATTTTCTAGTTGTGTTTTTCGTTTTCCTGTTCTTTTTGATTTGTTTATCAACGAGTGGTTTCATTTGAAAACCTTCCCTTTTTCGGTTTTCCTTTTCTGTTGATGCTATTCGTAGGTGTATGAATTATTATTTTTTGTGAATGTACAAAATTCAATAGTAGTTATTATATTTTTTTTGAGAATGCAAATTGTAAACAATTTTTTTTTTTTAAATATGTAAATTCAAAATGTTATATATTTAAGAAATTTACTAACAATGCAATTATATTTATTAATTCTAACTAATGAAAATCAAAAACCAAAACAACCCGAAAAAATCGAAAAAAAAAAATTTAGCAATGCCTGGAAAAAAAAACACAATCACCTATCAATGCTGCCCAGAACCTTACGTCGATGTGACGTTCACAATACAAATACGTCGTCGAACACTTTATTACTTTTTCAATTTAATCGTACCATGTGTGTTGATATCATCGATGGCTTTATTAGGATTCACTCTTCCACCCGATTCCGGAGAGAAACTAACATTAGGTATGTATGCCTTAAGACTTCTTACATAAACATTTTAAAAAGCAAAAACTATATATTCTTTCTCTAAATGTGTATGTTTGTTTTTTGTTTCTCCAAGAAATGAAGTGAAGGGACAGAAAAAAAAAATTAACATACATATGTGAATTTAAACATTTTATTTACATATATTAGATTATTTTTTCCCATCGAAAAGTAGCGGATGTGAGAGGAGTAAATGGTAAATGTTTTTAATTAAAAGACCAATCTGAATGCTTCACAAAGGAAAGGGATTACTGCGAAATATGTTGTTACATGGGTTTCGCTGTTATTTGTTGATATTTTCATTTTCTAACACTCTCTCCCTAGTTTTGGTTTCACTTTTTTTCCTTTTGTTCTATAAGCCAGCCCAGTGGTATTTTTTTGTTTTGTTTTTGGGGGAGAATGCAATACTTTTTTTGGAGGGGTGGATAGAGAAACTTATAGAATAGATACCACTAGATAGTCCTGATCCCCTGAAACAGCCCTGATTCGACATCCCCATAAATTCACATCGTTGACTGAATGTTTATTGGGGAAAAGCTTTTATAAATGGAAATTCAAATTCAATTTTTGGAATAGTTTCAAACAAACAAGTTACGCCACGATGATGGTGGTGTCATAATGGTTTAAGCATACATATTTTTTGGCGTTTTATTTATGGCCGAGAGGGTTTGAGTTATGAGTTTTAATCAGTCCAATCCATTGGCAGTGTTTGCCAGGAATAGCTTCTGCTGCTCAGCTGCTGAAAGGACTTGGGATGGAAATGGAATGCTGAATAGGGAGTTCGTGGGATTATTAAATTTTGTCATATTTTTCAATGGAAACTGAAGAGGATGCAAATTATTTGCTATTTTACACAAAACTTGGCAATAAATATTCGCTCGATATAATGCTGTCACGGACTCTGTGAATTTGGGAATAGTTTTTGTGGACAAAAGAGTTTGCTTTCGATTCGGAGACTTTCCAAGTTGGTAGTGTTCTCTCCGAATATTCTTGAGAGTCTGGAATTTATTTTACGAGATAGATGTCACTGTTAAATTCTTATTCAGGGTGACCATTTAAGGAAGATAGGAAACGACATGCAAATTAAGCAAGGACGGTGTGAGAGGTATGACTAGTTTCAAGGTATATTCATGCCATTATATGTGGAATAGCACTTCATTCAAATGGACGATTCGGCATTGCTGGCAGTACTTCATCTTCATCTAGTAGGGCTGTAAACCGAGATTGATCTGGACCTCAGCCAATCAATCGGTCTAAATTTTCCGGGGCATAGCGTATCGAATCTTGCCCTCAAGCTCGTTCAAAGTGATTGACTTATAAGCGTAGACTAAGGACTTGAAGGAGCCCTAGAAGAACTCATGGAGTGCATCGCGGCGAGCTATTGATGAACCCTCAACAGTGGCCCAGTCCACAAATTTCTCCGTCACATCTGTGAGCGTTCTGTCGCTTATATGATATGTAGCGCCGTCTTGTTGGAAGCAAAGCTCGGCCGAGTAATCCCGTCCACGGGCGTTTATCTTCATGGTTCGTTTTGATGAAAAACATATGCTTCACTTTCCGACAAAAACGGTCTCTGCTGGTGCCTTTTCTAGTATCCTCTAGTGTCCACCGATAGACCGGTGTGATCCTCCGACGATGTCTATGCTATGCTGCATTTTGTGGAGCTGATGTTGATCTCAAGTCATACATTCTCAGAAGTGTGGTCGTCTTTTGCTTCCAGTTAGCTTTCCAATGAATTCCGACCGCTTCTTTGTATCTTTTTTTATTAATTCCCTCGAAGGGAATTCCAGTGTTTCCTTGAACTGCATTATTATTCAAACAATTACCTTAATACAGCTTATTTTTGCGTAAGAGTGTCATTTAAAAAAATATTGAGAAATGCTAAATTAAATCCAAGCCACCAAATAGCCATCAGTCAACGATGTGAATTTTTCTCAAACCCCCACTTTTAGCCAGGATGGATTCTAAAATGAAAGTCTTCGTCTTCAAAGGTTATCCAAAAGAAAAAAAAAACAATTTCGGACAAATTAAATATATATTATAAATAAATTGAACATATATATCTAAAAATATTTTATTCAACATTTGTTCTTCTCATTTACTAGTTTGGTTTCATTCATTTCCTTTTGGGTTTGAATTCATTTTCAGTTGACATTTAATTTTTCATATCATTTAACTTTAATGCCGACAAAAATCGAAGAAAACCAAAAGAATATATATATATATATTTTCCAATTTTTTTCTATTTCTTTTTTTTCGAAATTTTTTTTCCAGGCGTTACAATACTTCTATCATTAACAGTTTTCCTTAATCTCGTTGCCGAATCAATGCCGACAACGTCGGATGCTGTTCCTCTTATAGGTACAAGATCACATTAAGGGAATTACAAATTTCCCAAAAAAAAAAAAAACATACCACTCGCTAGTGAATGAAAAAAAAAAAAAATACAAATGTTTATCGAACACAAAAAAGAAAATCGCCTCGTATTTCATAAGAAAAAAAGAGAAATGTTTTGTTTTTGTTGAAAACGAATGAGAACATCTCGAGAATTTAGAGAATGTTCAATGTTTAATTTTTCATATAAGTCCGTTGCGGTTTTGTGTGTCCTTGTAGTTTCAACGTTGAGTTATATGAAAAATATGTTCTGTGTGTTTTCCTCACAAGAAAATACAAACGAAAAGAGAAAAACAAACAATACAATAACAACATTCAACAACATTCTAGTTTAACTTTCCGCGATGATTTCTGTTTATTTGTTTTGTTTTTCGTTCTGAATTGGTATCATGTAAAGTGTTAAAACAAAAAAGAAATATTCAACAATTTTAAGTTTCTTTTCCTTTTGAATTATGTTTCGGATTGCCAAAAAAAAAAAAAAAAACAGTGTATGCGAACGTACCAATCGTCTTAGAGAATTTTCTACATGTTATGTTCTTGATTTTAAGGAAAACAATTTTCTTTTTGTTTTGGAATCCGTTTTCTTTTTTTTTTTCTTAATTTCTCTTGAGAAAGACAAAAGCAGTGTATGATTTATAAATATATTTTTTTTGTGTATAATTTTTCTTGTGCTAATTCCATATGTCTATATATATATGAATTCATTTTAAATGGGTGCTTAATGCGAGTATATTTCCATGAAAGGATATGTTTGTTGAATAGTGAAGAACAAACAGTTTATGTTTTTCTTAATTCCATTTCATGTTTGTGTTTATTTTTATTTTATTTTATTATTTAATTTAATCTTTCATTCATTAGATTTTTGTTTTTAAACTTAATTTACTTCATTTGTTTAAATATAATCAACATAAATATCGTACTGTATCGACGTAACATTTTTCAAGTGTAAATATGCTCATAAATGTATAATCTATCCAAAAATATATACAAAAATATGAATGATTCACAATCGAGTGTCCGAAATTCGTTTATACCAACCATCAAATCATCATCAGTGGCCACAGATACATCTCTATATGTGTATGTGTTTTTCTTGATGTTCCATATATATGTATATTTTATATTTTTTAATTTTCTTGTTCTCTCTCTCGCTCTCGATGGTGTTGTGATAGAAAAAATAAAACAATCATCAACAAAAGACAAAAAAAAATGCTAAAAAAATGAATAAGATGAGAAAAGCTCTCAGGACTAATGTCATTTGATACTTGGTATACTTGAGGAAACCTTACCTAACCTACTCTACAGTGTGACAGTCAGACTAGAACACTCATTCACTTCGATCTAGGGATGAAATATAAAATACTCTTATTTCATTATTTGGTATTGGAATTGTGTTGTAAGCTGTTTTGAAAGTAGGGACCTTATGTATATAGTGTAACCTGTATGACAATCAGATTTGTATATCGAAACGTTTGCATGTCCTTTGATTTATTTTATACCCCAGTCCACTTTAGCTTGCATTGATAGATTTTCGTTCTTATTATAGTTTATCAAACAGAACGCGATGAAATTCGTCGCATTATGCAATTTACTTAGATTAATAACTCTAGTCTCTCGATGATTTGTAGACTTAGGAAGGAAAACTTCTAGAATGTTTAATTGCACAAGAAGGAATTGCTCTCCTTTTCTCTCTCACTCTAACTCTCTCTCTCTCTCTCTCATCTTCATAGTACTTAAGCCTTACATTTAGGATAGTCTCACATCACAAACATTCCATAAGTCTTAGAATTAAGTGATTTATTTATGAATTAATTGTGGGAAGGATTTTTGTAATCCCATCCATGATGCGTTGTATACATGTAGATATGTTGTTTTTCTGTGGCGATGTGGGATGTTGCGGAGTGTGTCCTCGTTGGTTTTGGAGTGATGTTAATTGCTTTTTGTGAATAAACTATTGCCCGTTCGGAGAATGTGACTGCATTACACATTCAGAATCGAGCGTTTAAATAAATGTTGATATGATGGGATAGTCCTTAGTGGGATTTGAGTGCATTAAATTCCCTTTCTTGACATTTCATGACTACTGTCTGAGCATTCAATAAGAGGTGTTATTTTAAATCCAGTCAAAAAGATTCATTTTCTGGTGAAAAGTGATAGTATTTTTTGTTCAATTTAAAGCGGTTTATTTTAAAATACGACTCTCATATATACTATATACTCTGCCTGCTATTAATCATTACTTTAACGATATGTTTGACAGAGTTAGGACTGTATTTTACGAATAAAAGTTCTCATATTTTCTTTAAATAAATCAAAGTGGCGTTGAGAATATATGCGTCGACTCCTACGTAATTGAACCTACTGTGCCAAGGCTCAGTTCCCGGTATGACATAAATGATTTGCCAAATTCAGTTCTAGGGATGGGTGATATGAATATCCCTTGCCGTTTCAAATGTTGACTGATAGTCATTTTTAATGAAAATGCCCCTTAATTTGATCAAGTTATGCGAGTGTACTCTCAGTTTCCTGTTGTTTGTCTATACTGGGCTAAATACAACTGCGACATTCCAGTAGGCAGACTAACCCACTTGTTCAACTGGTCTATAGATCTGAGTGCTATCAGCCCAGTTTTGGGCTAAGAGTGACTGTTGTCTGTTAGCTATTATCCACCTCAACCTCACATTATGTAATGACGCCACTTCAAGAATGACGTGAATAAATTAAATGACACCTCTTTTTTAATGACCAAAGAAATGTATAAGATTGCAAATTTTGAAGGACTCGCTACTACATAAGTACTTGTTCAAGTTGACTCTTTAATTGAAAAATATATTTTTTTTGACAGACTTGAACTGAGCAGAGAGTTCAATTAGTGCACGTCTTTTGTGAGTGATTATAAGTTGTAATTGCAGTGAAACAAGCCGCTGATTTAAAGCACGGGATGATGATCATTTCATTTTACCACTTCCATGTTTATCTCTGAGCCTAATGCCTGCACAAAAAGGTTTAGTCATTAGCCACTTTGACGGGGTGGATTTGAGCCAGTGGATCCTTGATATCGTTTTCAATGATTCAGATCAATGGGAAATTTAAAGGCTACTTCCAGACCTTCTTTTCCGGTTCGGTTTTCCCAGGAAACCACCTGCTTCGGTTATTTACCAAAAGCAATGACACACTCAAAAACCACGTAGGGAAACGCAAGTCTCGCAAGAACGATAAAATGGAATGGATTCGTTGCTTTCTTCTTAAAATAACGAGTGAATATCGTTCCGCGAAAAACATCGTATATTTTAAGAATTATATTTTAAAAATTTTTTTTGAAAATTTCAACATTTGCAGACGTCAAGTGCGTACAGCAGTAAGTACAAAGGAGTTCACTGTAAAAAATGAAACAAAGAATATCACAAATTTTTCTCAAACAATTTCCGCACTGATTCACTTCTCAATGAACCAACACAAACATAAATAAAAAATAAACAAACTAAACTATTCCCTTTTTGATTTTTGAAAAAAATAAACACCCTTCCAGGGTCTAATTAAAAAACAACAGAACGCACATTTTTTCTTCCTGCACCAGTTCACACATAAAATCCACAAGATTCCTCATCTTTTTCCAGTTCACTCAAAACTAAATTTACAAAATATCAATAAAATAAAAAAAAAGATTCAAAATATCTGTAGACAACAAGATAGACGAGTTGCAACTCCACTTTGATAAAACAAAAAAAAAAGAAAAAGGCAAAGAACTTAGGCTCCACAGCAATATAAATTAGACTTAAAATAGATATAATTGTAAATCATAGCCAATAGTTGAGTGGTCATAATTTTAAATGTAATCTCTGTCTCTCGTCCTTGTGTGAATCAGTATCGGATGTGACTGGGTGTGGGTGTGTGAGTGAGTTCTCTATGCGCGAGTGAGAGAGGGAGGAAACGATATGAAATAACGAATTTTCCTTGTTAAATTAATTTAATTTTCTTAATGTATCTTTATTGTCGTGGATGACACTTAGGGCAGCCACAAAGCCGCTAGATTGCTCTCAGCACCTCCTCTACGCAGACACGATATTTTACTGACAGATTTTGTGTGGAAAATTTGTCTTTAGCAATATTTTTGAGGGGACGACACATCGGGTCCTAGATCATTTGGCTTTTTTCTTCTATTTATTCGTTTGAAACGTATTTTTGTTTCTTTGAATGTAATTTAATTTGATGTAATGGAATTTAATTTTGTGTTAAGGAAATAAGGGAACTTTTGCAACGTTTTTAATAAAAGCGAAAACACTTGTCTCTGCCTAGAGGAGAGTGAGACTTACGAGTGGTCATGGTTTGTGTTTTGCGCTAGCTTAGAAAATTGAAATTCTGGCCATGGCTTGGTTATAATTCATCCGATTTCCTATTCTCCAGTGGCTTTGAAGGATGAAACGCAGCTTCTGGCCTTGGACATTGTCAATGCGAACGTGTGATTTATGTTGACTGAGATTACAAGCCAATTTATTTGCACAAAAGGCGAGAAGGTCCGCAGAAATGGATTTTTGTCTTCAATTTTAAAAATTAAGTCCACTTGACAGTTTAAGGCTTTCATTCGAATGATTAGTGTCGAAGCAAGTAATTTCGAGGAAAATTTATATATTATTCGAACTGACAATTCCATGATGGGTCCAGTGAAGAGAGATGTTGTCAATGGCCAGCATGCAGCGCAGTTAATGTAGGGGATGATGTTTATTTCATTCTGGTACTTCGATGTCTCTCGTTGAGCCCACTGCATGTCTATGGCAATGTAGTCTTTGAGTATTTCTCTCGTGTGGAACTGCATCAACATACCCTTGATATCTTCTCTTCAAATGGAGAAGATAACATGGAGCGTATAACGATGCCATTGAAGACAATCGCTGGATTACCAGGCACTCCACAATTTTGAAAATGTTATTCCTCCCAGAAGACGCTAGCTGAAGCTCCCAGATTGACTTATTCCTACACATGGAAGTTGCCTTATGCTGATAACGTGCATTTTTTTCCCAGATTATAGAAAAATTAAGCCCCTAAGGGTGAGTTCCTGGGACTGGCCAGAGGATGAGGAGATGTGTGCTCTCTTCCACCTGCATGCAGCTTCTGCAGACATCATTTTACGGGACACCCATCCTGCGGGTATGCCAATTGCACGGTGCATTGTAATGACACGGATGACAGTCCTGTGTGCATGTCTGCTTAGTCTGAACAGACAGAGCAACCCTATTGGTCTCTCCGTCGTCAAGAGAAGAGCTCGCATTCTTTCCTCGAATTTCCTTACTAATTAACTTCCAATGACATTATTTCTGTTTTGTTTGTAGTTCTTCCTTTTAGTTTCGTGTCTTGAAGAAAATAAAAAGCAAGCTTCCTTGGTGTCATCTCAGATTAGTCTTAGGAAACAGTAGCAACCTTCTAGAGTATAGAGTGATTCAACTAAACAGCTTACAGCCTTATATGCCCTTAAGTATGTATCTTAAATTGAAAAAAAAAAATGTAAAATTAAGAGGGTCAGGGAGGAAACAAACAAAATCTATATCAAATGCAAAAAAAACATTATTTTTGTGACATTATTCTTGGTATTTTATTTTTGTTTCAGGAGTTACAATTCTTCTATCGCTCACAGTGTTTCTCAACCTTGTAGCTGAGACATTGCCCCAAGTATCTGATGCAATCCCCTTGTTAGGTAGTGATTGCATTGCAATGCAAATTATTTTTTTTCTAATAATCTCTCAAAAAAAAAAAAAATACTAACACACAAATTAATAAGTGATTTTTTTTAAATAAAAAAGTACTATATCTTTATGTTTACTCTATATATATATATGATTATATCTTAAATATCTATATATATATTATATGTGTATGTCAAGGATGTCGTTGTTTTGGTTTTGTTTCTTCTTTTCGTTGGAGTCCTGTTTTTTGATTTTTGTTCTTTCTATTTTGTTTATATTTGTTTTCGTTTCGCTCAAAGTTGTTGCAGTTGTTGATATATAATGTTTTTGTTTATTAACAAATGTTGTTCAAATATTCCTAAAAAAAAAAAAATAATGCTATACTGTTGTTTTCCTTTTTACTTGTGTTTCCGTCTGCTAAGTTTGTTGGTCTTCAGTTGCGGTTAGTTCAAAATCTCCTAATAATGCAATCGATATCGAATATCAAGTAATTAATTGCAATCAATCATAAAAATGATGACGCATCATCACTGCAAGTTGTTTAACTAATAGAATCTCTTCTCTTTTTTTGGGATATCTCCAACACAATCTTTCTGACAAAAAAATGATAATTTTATTGATGCAGACTTAAATAATAAAAACAAAAGCTAAGATAGATCTAAACAAAAGCAAACATTTAATAAATAAAAACTGACAAAAAATCGCTTCTTCATTTATATATATATCTATCTATATTATATATTGTATACTCACAATAAGATGTTTTCTGTTTGAGTTTATTAGACGTTTATCTAATTCACCCTTGTCTTCACTGTCATATCGCTATGTGTACTTATTATTTTTGTTTCGTTTTTGTGCGTTCTTATTTTTTTCTTTTCGATTTTTATTTATTTCTCTGATCTCTATCCTATGTACTTTGACCCATTTTGGAATGATATTTTTTGATCAGAACCTCAGCAAGAGAACACACTTTTGAGAAACTTTTATGTAATCGTACGATAAATATTTTGAGAAAAATATATAAACGAAAAAATAAAAAACAACTATTCTATTTATTCCCTTCCATCATCCATGTCATGAGTAAAATATCATTTCATTTTGAATGGGTCTTAGGAGCATCCATTATTTTATATGTTCCTACTAGATGTTCGTTAAAGTGTTTTACCACAAATTTGTTGTGATTTTCTTTTTCAAACATATATACATAACCTACTATATATCGTATTGTCTTTTAAATATTTATGCAAAAAATATATTAAATCGTATAAGAAATCAGTGGTTTGATGTTTAAATTAGTCTGACAGTATTAATATCTCCCGCTCACCAGTACGAGGATCTATTTGCTTTTCTACTCGTTGTGGAAAATTACGTATATCCCGTATGAAATGTTTATGTTTAATTTTTGTTTCTTTTTTCTTAAATGTTTGCACTGGAATATTATTTTGTGTACCTTCTGTTGAATATCTAATCTTATCTTAATCAGTGATTTTCGTATTTGATGCTTTCTTCTGTTCACAAAAAAAAAAAGAAAGAAAGTGCTGATTGAAAGCTTTCAAGTGATTTATAAGACAAAAAAGAAACATTTATTACTTATTTGGAGGGATGTTAAACATGTAAGAAGTCAATGAATAAACAATTAAATCGTGCGATTACTTCTAATTCTATGAAGGTTCTATAATATCAAAAAATATTGTTAACCAAAATGAGAATACAAGTATTTATTGTTTCCAAATTTTTATTTTCTCCGTTCTTAGTTTTAGAATATTATTTAGTTGTTCTCAATCAGGGGCGTTCTCTCAAAACTTTCTCACCATCAAGGAATACCCCCCATCGATCGTGATCAAAACAACATGGAAGAAGAAAAAAAGAACTTTGACACTCTCTCCTCTTGTAGACAAAATTTGGATTGAATACAAAAAAGGAATAAATACATGCTTGCTTGTTTCAAAGATCCTACTTAATGTTGACTTGTTAACATTCTAATTCACAGGTGTTACAATACTTCTGTCGCAAACAGTTTTCTCACTATTGGTTGGTAATGTTATCACCAAGACGAGTGAAGCCGTACCATTGTTAGGTATTTGAAACTCAAAAAACAAACCACAAAAAAAATCCAATATCTACACAAAAACTTACTTATTTGTTTTTATTTTTTTTTTTTTTCATAAGCTAAAAAATATTAAATCTTATATAACAGAAAACCAAACAAAAAACAGCCTTTTTTCTCTTTTAGATCGCTCTCTTATTTCAAATAGAAAAAGATTTACTAATTCCAAACTAATTCGATGAGAAGACTAACCTAAAAACAAAAATCTTATACATATATATATACCCTCCATGCATTGTGTATCTAAAGAAAAAAATAACTTAAATAAAACATCAGAGGTTAAATGATTTGTTTAACAAAAAACTAAGAGTGTGTGAAAACAAAACAATACATATTAATCTACTACTCCTGCTACTCCTTCTACTACTTGTAAAATATGAACAAGACATGAAAGAAGTTTGACAAAAAAAAACGTACAATCTTTAGATGATAATTTGCAGTTTTCTATTTGTAGGTCTTGCGCATGATATGAAAGAATCGAATATAAAAAAAACTTATACATTCAAAGCTACAAGATTTGAAACAAAAATTCGTATTTTCTCTTAATTTGACACCTTTCTTTTGTTTTAAATATGAACTTTTACCAACTGTTGATAGAACAACGCTACACAGATGAAATGTTTTCCCTTTTCCCTTTTTCTTTTATTTTATGAATTAGAAGTAATCAAACGATCTAACATGTTCTCTAACAATGGGAAAGTTCAAAATCAAAAAATAGAATGAAAAAAAAAAAAATACACAAAAATGTGACTGAGTTTTATGATAATTTTCAAAGTTTTTGTTTTCTCTTTTTCGTTGGTTTGGTTTAGTTGAAAAACGTTTTTTTGAATGTTGAAAACGCATACTCTTGTAAATAACATGATGTAGGCTCTGTATGTAGACTCTGTATGAATTTATTAAGTATCCTCTTGTTAGTTAGTTGATATTAATTTGTTGTAATTCTCCCTCGGCTAGGATGATAATGAAATACTCTAATAGCACATTTATGTATTTTAAGTAATCAGGTCATCATGCGAAAAGAATCGCTGTCTATGAAATTTCACCTAATCAAATTTCAAAAACATTTGTCTATGTCTGTGCAAAATGTTTTGTGTCCAAGAACTGGTGGGAACAACTTCCGAGTCCATGAGATTGGTTCCACGTTCAATTCCGTCTTCCTTATGTCCATTGAAAAGTAGGATGTGTTACTGGCAAGCTAGCCAAAGACCCTTTATGACATGCAGGGGCCTGATTTCTATAAGATTTCAATTCTTATTTCATTTTAATCTTGCTTGATACATGTAAGGCCTTGGCGCATTTGAGCGTTGTCTTCACTTTGTTTGTCAGATTAGTTGGGTGACTTCAAACGTTATTCAAAGCACCCTTCTTTGAATGTTGGCACAGATGCCAAATGGGCATAGTATTAATTTTTATTGATAGACACCTCTGCTATATCCCCTACATGCGTAAACGACCCTTGTTTAACTGAGCTCACGAATCGCATGGCAGCATTAGTCATGCTACAGTTCTGTCGATAGACTTGGACTCTAATGAACATGCCCTCCAGTCAGATCCTCTTGTAGTATTCTCCTATTTCCCTCACCTTATTGGAAAAAGTCCTCCCCTTCTTGAATCAGTCAGCAATTGGATCAGAGAACACAATTGGTGATCGCACTCGGCAAAACGTTGCCTGCTTTTATACACAGCTTAGTACTGATCAATCTTAAATCACTAAAAACTCAAAGATATCTTTTTTGTTGTTATTCCTACGCTATTTATGTTCAACGAGGCCGTTAGAAGGATGTGAATATCTCTATCAGCCTCTTGCACGGTCTTGGAATTGCATTTCAGTCGGGGTGGATCTGGACCTCAGCTAAATCTTCAGCTGGCACGATCTTAAGCCAGCTTCCTCCAATAACGCATGCCAAATTTACTGATGTCCTTCTAGACTTGCGTGCGCTATAACTTTCGTGGGCATCCGTATTGTGTTGTCCCACAGGTGTGCAGTCAAATACTCTTCGAGCTGAAGCAGTGTTCCTCATGCGTGCTACTAGGACATGTAGCCACCTTAAGCGTTTGATCCGTAGACGTCTGCCTAGGTTCATGTCGTGGTTCAATCTTCTCCTTGAACTTGCATCAATAACTCACATCATATAAATCTCCGATCCTCTACAATTGATAGCTCATACGCCCCCGATCATCACACATCAAGAAAATCAAATTAGTTTAAGTAATGTGCTATTAGAGTATGTAAAGGTAAAGTCATGCAAATAAAAATGAAATATCTCAAACTAACAGAACGCAAGATATTTAGGACACTGTCTCAATATGTTAGGTTCGTCAAAACGTTGATTAAACAAAACAAAAAATGATTCCAATTAATTGCTGAATAAATCTTTAAAAAAACCGACCTTTCAATGCTTTGCACACATTCTAGTTCTCTCTAGTTTTGAATATATTGATTTTAAGAAAACTTTTGTACATAGAAACTATACGTACGTATCCGACTATAAGCTATAGGTGGGTAAGAAGACGGCAAAATATAATTTATTCTCTCGCTCTCTCTCACACTGTCCCTCCATATCTTTCTCTGTCTGTTTTTTTTTATCCTTTCTTTCTTTCTTATCCTCTCATTTAGTTTGGTTCATTTTCAGTTTCAGTAATATATGCGTAAGCTTCAAGTAGCCTAGATTCGAATTCACTTAATCATAGTCGTAGTCCTGTTGCACACAATCCTTCGTAAACTAGCCCCAAATTAATCGAGAAAAGTAAACAAATTTAAATGAGAAGCAGCTTTGCAACACGACGTTAAAAAAAAAGGAAAAATAATTCAAAAACTTAAAAAAAAAAACGAAACACAGCTCTCTTTTCAACTCTCCGCGGGGAGTGCTTCTTAATTGAATTATTTTTTAGTTTGCTTACAGAATATACAAATATCCCCGAATTTCCACCACACCCCTTATCACGTATGAATATGTCTAGGAACAAGTTGTTTTTCCTTTTGAAGCTTTGTTGGTGCCTCTTACGTATTTCTTTTAATTGCAATTAAACAGTATCTCTCTCTCTCTTACAACTACCAAGCCTCTTTCTAAATTCACATTTAGACCACAAGGTTGATGATGTTTCCGTTGTTTTTTTTTTCTTTTCTCTTAAGTTCCAATACTGCGTTCTCTCTCTTTATATATACATATGCTTATATATTAAATAGCAAGCAGAAAAATAATAAATATATACAAATTCCTCTTCTTTCCAAGTATCAAAAGCGACTAAAATAAAATAAACCAAATATATTTAAATCGAATTAAATGCAAAAATTACTTACTCAGATTTTTTTTAAATAAATAGATGATGTTAAACAACAAACAAAAAAATGATTTTAAATAAATGAATGAAAAATGATCATAAAAGCAAAGAAATTCAATAAATCATGTGTTAATTTTTTAGAAAATTCAAATCCAGTATACAGTTAATTCCAAGACATTCTTTGTATGTACATACAATCAGCTAAATATTCTCCCCACCCTATTCATTATTATTCAAAGAAAATAACTTCACCTTTAGAATTTTTTGTCATTTAATTTTGTTATTTCAAACATTTTCTTTTTGAGTTCGGTTTTGTATTTTTCGTTTCGAATGGCACATGTTTCGTTAGAACAAGTCACGTTGTTTCAATCAACACATATCTTCTCTAACATCAAGTGTTTCAATTAGTTTTTTTTTTTGTTTCAAATTCCTTTGGTTTGCATACATTTTTTGAGATTATGTACTTAAAAATGCTGTCCTTCTGACGAAAACGCCGATTGGAGTGTGAGATGTTGGAGAACGAAGGTAGGAATTCATCCTTGGTTTTGACTACAGTTTCCTCTTTTTTCTGGCGTCTCATGACTACACTAGCAATTTGGCATATGAGCTGTTGAGACACCAAGTTTCATCCTGTGATCCGATGATCTGACTCAGCAAATCTTCGTCGTCCAGTTTTTTCCCGTTTAGAACCTAGTTGTGTGCCCCAGAAATGTGTCTTCCCTTGTCTACCGCTATGCCCTTCTACACAGCATATGGTGTAAGTATTTGTCAAAGGATAATTCACTGACATACATCGACATATCCTTGAAGGTTTCAGTAAGGGGCTATCATATATCTTTATATGATTTTACCACTTCTATACCTCTCTCTGAGCTTAGTACTCATCCATTGTAGATCACCATCAGTGGACCCTTGGTATCGTTTCCGACCCATGTCCAGTGGACATCCAGAGTTTACAACAGTCACATTAATGTTACACCCTTTGTAGATCCAAGTACGCACTCTCAGAGCTCCTTCTACAGAATCAACATCAAATTCTGGGTCTCCTTAACACAACGCAAGTTCAGTCTATTTCTACATTTATTAACCACGGAAGCTGAGGTCGAACCAATCTTTCTCATCACCGATTGTGGGAGAGCTGGTATGTTGCTAAATTTTTAACAGAATTGTTGCGTATACGACAAGTGGTACCCACATTTTTCACTTGCTTGACATTGATTCCGCATACTCTTCTCGATTATTACTTGTAGTATTTGACAATGTTTTTTATTGCCTTGTCACAAAGTATGTGAAACCCATTCCTTGGCCGCTTCTTGCTGCCACTCAAGCCTGAATTATAGCGGCTCCAGTTGTCAAGAGTACTCAGCACAAATTTCACGAAAATTTAGTTTTTTCGCAACACTTCTGTTGCACCACTTGGGTGAAGTGCCTGGAGCGGAACTCATTGTTTTCAGACAAGAATTCAATTATTAAATCAGAAAGATCCATAAATGACGAAGCAAGTCTAATTAAAAAGAGGCTCCTCAGTGCCTCAGACTGTCAAGTGCACCACAAGAAAAAGCTCCTATTAAGAATAACTTTCTTAGACGGACAATCCCCTTGAGTGGATAATTTCTTACGACCGTGGATCTTGAATTAAAGTTCCATACATTCCCATAGACGGACAACTCCCTTTGCCGGTCAAAAGCAATGCGACGAGTCGCTGTCCGCTTCACTGTACATGTAACTTGCCACCAAAACCAGTCACCCCAAGGATTGTTTAACGAACTCCGAACACAGCCCACTGTCAAAAATGTAGCCAAAACCGAGGACCAAAAATGTTCACCTCCAAGATTCCACCTCCCGCGAGACTATTTAATTTCATTCATTCTTCAGTTGATATCGTTTCGGTCGATTTTTCTTTTCCGTTTAATTTTTTCGTGAACAATTTATTGTATTAATTTTGAGTTTGTATCATATTCTTTTAATTGCGTGTGTATTTGTGTAGAGTATGTCATGTGTATGTTATATATATATATATATGTTCCATTTGTTAATGAACACATTGTTTTCCTGAAGTCCAAATAAATCATAAATAACTAGATCTAACTAACCAAATATAGTTTAAACCTTTTTTTCTTATTAAATAATGCAGAGCTTAAATAAAACCCCGAAAAAAAAACCAAAAAAAACCTTTAAACAACAAATAATTGTACTTAAACAAGTATAAAAAATTATATATATACCTGAAACTAAACAATGAATGTATAAACAAACCGAATACTAAACAACCTAACAACAACAAAAAAATTTTAAACAGAAAATACGTCTTTCTCTTAATATTGGAATGTGTTATGTTGAATGCCTTCCCAGTTTTGGATATATGGATGTGCCTCTTCTCAATGTTTTGGTAAATGTGAATTATGTTTATTTCGTTTCTTTGGTTTTCACTTTCCACATATTCATTTTCTTTTTTCGATCCTTTCGATTTTCTTTCTCTCACATTTTTTCGTTTCGTCTTAAGCGAGTGTTATTGATCTTCCTTCACTTTAGTTTGAGTTGATAATTTATTTCGATTTCCTTTCCTTTTCTTTTGTCAACTTTATTCACTTTCAATCTCTTATGGTACATATTTTGCCAGTTATTTATTTTTTTACTTTTCATATTTTTCATGAGTACAAGCAAAAATGAATAAAAATTAAAGAGTGGAATTCGAACCAAAATCTTTTCATTTCCATTATTTCTTTAGAAATTCAATTTGATATATTTTCTGTTTTGTTTAATGTGTGGGGAGGTAATCAATGGCTGTGGGAAGTCGGTGTCATGAATTGAATTTAGTTGGGATTTTTTACGGTTTATGAGGGGAAGCAACAATAGTGAATTGAGACGAATTTTGGGTAATGCGTCAGATTCCCTTGAATGATGGCTCAGATACCACCTCTCTCTCTAAGAGACCACGGAGGCCTTTATCCACTTTTGAAATTATTCAAGCACCTACGCTGTATAGCAGGACTAAGAACTTCAATGATTTGTATGAAGTCAGTTTGGTTGTTCAACAGAGAGCTCTATTATTCAAATGCCTCTCGACTCCCGGTGCTATTTACCGTGGAGCCATGGTAGACGCTGTCCTTAACTACTTCCTAGGCATAGTAACCCACTGCGACGGTTTGTCCAGAAAGTTGATGCTGTCCTTTCAGTATATAAATCGTTTTACCCTAGTTCACAATCAGATCCAGTCCATCCGCTTCCAGCTTATTGCCTGTAATATAAATAATAAATATAGTCAATCACTGAAATTAAAGTTCGCGTATGCAAAGAGGTGATTGGACCTCTGGAAGATCGTGGATCCAGTGTTGGGCTCTGAGTTTTGCCCGATCTTCTCAAGAACAATGATGAAGAACTGACGGTCAGAGCTAGGCGTGTGCCCCGGAATCCCGAGACCGAACCAGCGCCGATTTTTGGTCTTGCAGTTTTGGTCACTTTCGAGGTGGAGAGGCAATGGCCTTTCTTCCTTGTAGTTTCCTGCTGTGAAATTTGAGACAGAGCATACAGTCCCACACTTAAAACAATGTGTCGTTAGATTCCGTCAATTCGCCACAGTAAAATTCATTTACAGAAAATGACTGTACTACACCAGCCAGACTCCTCATAATTCCTGATCACACAAACCCTAGCCCACTTAATGCATCAAACCAAAAATTCAAATGACGCCAATCAACGTCCTGTCACAACTGACATTCTTTACACTTCGATAGTTCAACATAGTTACGACTGCTCCACTAAGTTGGAACCGATGGTCTTATGGTTCGTAGCTGAGACTTCTTCACAGAGTGCTCCCCTCAAAAATTAACAAGTAGTCATGGGGTAGCTAAAACAGCCTGAGGTGGCTAAAACAGAACGCATTGCCCGTCACGAAAACCTGGCGTATACATCTATTCATGATGCCTCAATCTCAATTCCCAAAAGCAAATTAATATGTACTAACGGTTGGTTATTCCACATTTCCCAACAAGTCCATAGTCCAGGGTAGCTCGAACAGTAAAGCCCATGGCCAACTTGGATCCACCCTGAAGTCATCTTAAGCTGGCAACACTTTGAGAAAAGGATCAATTCCTGTCCGTTCTTCGCGTTCTTCGCAAGAAAACCAAACCAAAATGTCCCGGCAATTGATTACTCCACACGTTCCACAAAGTCCACATTTTGTTCCTAACTTACTTTATCTTCCACTTCAACCACCATAGTCTAGAGTCTTGTAATATTTTGAAAATATAAACCTTTTTTAGTTTTTTGTCTTTTTCTTTACTCAAATCAAAAATCATAAGCATTAAATCAATTCAAATAAAATTAACACATTCGCCGTCAATTAAACAGAACCAAAAATAAAATATAAAAAAAAATAAATCAACTACAGCTTATTATTAGAAGACCATGTCGAATGAGCCTTCATTCACTCATCAACTTCAAAGCATCATTCTATCTATTGACTATCAACTATGTATCTCAGCTCAGTAAATCTCTTCATCACAATCAGATCAGACAAACAAATGCGAAAATCACTTAAGAAAAATGCAAACAACCACACGATCGCTCGCTTGCTTGCTATGTCCCCTCCCTCAAGTAGTAACTGCCGCTACCGCTGCTGCTACTGCTAGCGTTCATCATTTGTGTATATCTAGTGTCTGCATGCCGCATTCTAGCCGTTGAGACGTTTGTAGTGCCGAGCATTAGCATTAGCATTTTAGCATTTTTCAGCACGCTCTTCTCATTCTTCATTTCTCAGTTATCCGTTTCGAACATATTTCAAATTTGATTTCGTCTTTGGTTTTTTTTTTCCATTCCGTTTTCGGTTTCCGTTTTATTTTTTCTTCGTCTTCGGTTCTTTGACTTTCGTTTTGTACATGCATGCATGTGACATTGGACGCTAGTGTCTATCTCGTGTCTATCTTTATCAACTGCTTTCAAATATATATATCGAATTGGCTAGTTAAATGTTTTAAATTAACAAAACACAAAAATAAAAAAAATAAACCAACTATATATTTATTCTATTTTGTAAAATTCAGTAATGAAAAAAAATGATTAAAAATATTCAAATAAATTCAAAAATACATTTGATAAACATAATTGATTAATTTAAACCTTTTTTATTGACTTGCTTGCGACCGCCCGGACGGGTTCTAATGTATTTCTTTTCGTTTGTCTCCACACACACAAACACCACACCAACCACCATCGACGCACAGGCACTTACTTCAATTGTATCATGTTCATGGTGGCGTCTTCTGTCGTGCTAACTGTTGTGGTACTTAACTATCATCATCGCACTGCGGATATTCACGAAATGCCACCGTGGGTAAGTGTTCCCTCAATTCATTCCATTCATCCATCCAGCCATCCATTCATCCATCACCTTTACAGCTGTTCTTCGCGAGTGTTTCTCGGAGGCGTGCATTTTATAACTTTTAACTTTACCACTGTTTAAGTGATATTATCTTTTAGGTCTCGCTTTACGGCATCAGGTTAAGGGGTCTCTAAATATTTGTAGTGTGCACTGCCTTGACGATCATTGTTACGGCTGTGACACATTTCCCGAGTGCAGGGGTCTATTCGTTTGTTTCGAAACGAACTCACCTCACGGCCCTCAGTCGGTTTACGGCCTTATGTTTTTATTAAGAACATTTAAATCGACAGCGTCGCCTCCTGACAAGGCACGCAGAAGGGGTAATAAGCTATCACTTGATGGTTTATCTACGTCGTAACAACAGTCATTACCCGACGTGGCTGGCGGTAGGTGCTGGGAGACGGGTTTCCAAGAGCCTATTACACGCATCAGTTGAACAATGCGATTCTCTTTAAAGGATTTCGCGATTATCTCTGAGATATGTCTGATGGGTTGACTGATAGCAGAGGGTTTTTCGAAATGAGATTAATGCGGATGTGGACCTTTACTGGGGGAGACGTGGATAAGATCTAGGATTATTCATCAGGAAGCTGTCACGTTAAATGCGAGCAACCCTCCCTGTGTTATTTTGGGGTTTATGTTTCTGAATTGGTTTTCCGGTACCAGAGATTTTGCTTTAAATTGTTGAATTTTTGAAAGTCTTCGGCTCCACATCTTTCCCGATTCATGCAACAGAAGAGCGCCAATAAACCGATGGGGCACCCAAGCGGAGAAGGACCTCAGCTAACCTGGCGTGCGTAGTCTGAGACTGCTTGTTTAGAGGATTACTAGTCGTTTCCATATCGGAATGTAGCGCAATCAGAAGAACAAGACGTTGCTCAGAAATTGATGAATAAAACTGATGAGTGAGTGCCCGCCGGCGCGTTGTAGACTGGAGCGTCAACTTCTTCTTTGGTGTCCGTGTTCGATTCCCGATAGAAACAGCTTAAAGCTTACCCCTACACGTCTAAAAAAAAATTCTCAAATTTTCTTCTCCTATTCGGAGTAGGTATAGAAATCTAGATCCCCTCCTTTCGTGAAAGGGATGGTTTCTGAGGAAACTAGGCCAAGGTCCAGCCCCACCCATCTAATTGTTCCTTACCCATTGCTTCAACTGATGTTCAGCTGATGGCTTTATCCAGTGGTTTCGATATTTTGGGCTCGATTTGGTGTTCGACCTTACTTCCCAACATCATATTTCCCCAGCAGCCTCCAGTACAGCCAAAATGACACGTTTGTAAAAGTCGTTGCTTCTGCTACAATTTGTCGCGTCCTTTTTTAGCGGGATCGGTGACATTGATATCTATTCAGGCTGTGTCGCTTACTTTCTTACTTATCAGGCATGTCAGGCACTCACGGTTTGTCAGAGCCTGGGCTTTAGCTATCTTTATCATTGACAGTGCTTCCAGTCATCAATACCAAGATGTCTATAGTAGAAGCTGGAACAGGTCCGCGATGACTTTATACCGCCAATTAGGTCTTCCTCTTCTTCTCGAACCATAAGGGCTCGGATTCGAAGACTAGCTGGAGCATTGGTCGAGCCAGTGCGGTCCACGGATTTTTTTCTGTCGATTTGTGTTCATAAAATTTGTGTCCATAACTCCATTCCTGGCTGACAGAATCATATATCCAACGCGAACTGAGCGAACGGAGTGAGTAGCATCGTCCCTCAAAAGCCTGCACTCGAAAAGAAGCCATAAAAACTATCTTGGCAGTTCGGAGTCGGCATAAAACACGAGTTGTTGTGAGGAGCTAGGCCCTGACCCTCTATATATATAGTTAATCGACCTTAACCCAGTTGAAAGGGGTTTGTTCTCACAATCTTCTTCCGATGGACATATATCTTCTATAACTTCTGGTCGCCCCACATTCACTCCTCACTCATCATTCTCTGCGACAAGACCAAACATCCATCAGACCCAGCTCCGCCGCCATTCAGCATCGCTGACAAGACAGAACTTGCATTTTCTTCTTTCAGTCCTGAGTATGAACTCAACTTGCTTGCACAAACGTGGTCGTTTATCGAGGCCTATTCCAAGTCGAGCCTCCATTGCAGTTCAGCTCCTTTGCGTAATCTCCTTAACTCCCCCAAATTCCTCTCCTTCAACACAGAAAACTAATCATAAATCTATTCCCACAGATAAAATCAGTTTTCCTGCAATGGCTGCCATGGATTCTACGAATGGGTCGTCCCGGCAGGAAAATAACTAGAAAAACAATATTGCTAAGCAATAGAATGAAAGAGTTAGAATTGAAAGAACGTTCTTCGAAATCCCTGCTGGCCAATGTCCTAGACATCGATGACGATTTCCGGCATACAATCTCTGGTTCTCAAACAGCAATCGGATCATCAGCGTAAGTTTGCAACAACTAACCTCGCTTCCCGCACAAATGTTGAAGTACCATTTTTGTTTTGTTTTTTTTTTTTTGCAGAAGCTTTGGCCGGCCGACGACGGTGGAAGAACACCACAATTCTATAGGATGCAATCACAAGGATTTGCATTTAATTCTTAAAGAATTGCAATTTATTACGGCGCGAATGAGGAAAGCAGACGAAGAAGCGGAATTAATAAGCGATTGGAAGTTCGCTGCAATGGTTGTGGATAGGTAAGTGCCTTTGATTCATTTATCGAATGACAAGCTCTAAGCCAATTCCCGGCAAAACGATTGCATGCGAGAACAGGATGAGGATGAGCATTCCCAGTCACAGGGGATTTCCATTTCATCCTTGAGAGTGGAGAACGTAGAAGAACGGTAGAATGAATGACAACCTCGCCTCTCTTCCTCACTCTCTGGGCGAACCTTTTGAGAAATTATTGTTTGCTCTGACTGAGTTGTGGAGGACGAGCGGCGGTGAGTGAGTGAGTGAGTGCTTGTAAGTGAAAGCATGTCATGAAACTAGAGATTTATTTATGAAGTTCATTACCTAATCTCAGGTCCTCATCAGGGAGATAGTAACACTTAATAATGCACAGGCGACAATGGCAGGCCAACCGGCATAGCGTCTCAATCTGTATGTGTGTGTAGGGACGACGAACTACTAGCTATCTATCCCAGCATGTACCATTCTGGGAAATAAGCCACCTTTTTGCCCTCATTTGATGTTTGATAATATTTTAATTAAGGAACCTTGCCAGCAGCAGGCTACCATGTAAGGTGAGCAGCAAGCAAGGCGGTGGGTGAAGCATTTACTCTGATTGCCTGCCTTTGCCTTTGCCTTCTGGGGAAATTGCAAATTACTCACAAAGATAATCGATACAGATACCAAACCGAAGCATCCCACTAAGAAGGATAAGGGAAAGATTTGACGAGAACGATATAAATGTCATCAAATGCATATTATAACTACCGGGCACATTCAATGCTGAATGCTGCTGGTAGGGTCCATGCGATGATCTATTATGTAAGCCGGGTCATGAGCGCTCCCCTGGGTGAGCTGTGCTATACTGTGCTGTGCGATGTCCTTTTGACGTCCCACACCGGCCAGGAGGACATGATGGATGGCTATGGTTGGGTAAATTGAGCCGATTTGTATTTCATTAAAAAAGAATCCAATTAAATTAGGGAAGTCGTTTGCCGTTGTATCCGTTTGAGATTGTTTAATGACAGCGGCACCGACCTGACATCGCATCATCCTCAATCTTGGATGATTTGTATCAATTAATTAGCTTAGCTTCACTTTCATGGCGGCATTTCCAGTTGCAGGCTATCGGCTTACATAACTGCGCTGTAAATTGAAATAAATGTTATTACAGTTTGTAAAATACTTTGCGCATTTTATGGAGACTCTCTTCAACTTTGTCGATAAATTACGATCGACTGTGTGCACGGATTTCGAGTGACAGACCAGGAAAGAGTTCGCGACCTCTTGACATTTTTGGCGAATTTCTTTATTGCGCGCAATAAACTGTGAAATGTCCTTGATACTATCTGAGGGGGAATTATAATCTTCTGTTTTTTTATGAAAAGTGCTCTGATATCATTGTCCATCTGGGAGAGGGTGGCTTTTTGTCCAACAAGTGTCAATTAAAACGGGGAATGGTCGTTAAGATTTATTTTTCATTTTTCTGAAGAGGAAATTGCTCTTTCGCCAGCAGGGGAATGTTCCGTTTCGGAAGGTTCCTCTTGTCATCTAAATTCAACGTAGTCATTAGCTTCAGACAGTTGCATTTAAAGACAACTATTGGGTCTTCCTGAATGGAGGAATGGTTTGCTGTGTGCAGCAGCTGTTGCTTATGCAGTCTCGAGTGTAGATTCTCTAACTCTCTGTTTTTTTGACAGATTTTCAGCACGACGATATGTACCTCCATGAGGTCCATTATCAGTTCGCGAAATAATATGAAAATGAAAATGATATGAGCGATATAGGAAGATCCAGTTCGGAAAAGTGCTTGTTCGGCATCGAATGCGTCGTCGATGTGTTGTTTAATTCGCTCCAGTATTATTATATCTTGTTTCTATATTCACAGCTCAGCGATATACCCGTCAAGATCTACAGCCTTCATGCAATTCTTATCCACTATTACAGTTTCAGACAAACACCCACTTTCAACTTCAACCTGCTCGATTGCGGGTCTACCAGTAGGAGGTAAAGCAAGCACTTCCACACGAACTGGATGGTTACTGGTCCAAGCCAAGTTTTGGTCAATCCGTACTTTCTCTAGATCACCAATCTTTTTTTTTTGATACCTTTGCTATCTTTTGAGTTCGCTTCGCATACAGTTATTTTTAGAGTCCTATTGAGGGTTATGGACTCCTGTTGCGCATAGGTGGAGAGATCTGAGAATTAGAGATAAATCCAGAGGAACATTAAACATTTATTGAAGCTAAACGCCATTTCCATTTTCATTCTGAAAATTTTCAGCACTCCTTCGAGTTGTTTTCTGATTTATGTCGTGGACATCAGCAATACTAAACTGCCTTGAGTCACGTCTTCGATTTCGACACGCCATTTTCTAACAACTCAGTGGAGCAATTAATTTTATTTAAAATTCTTCTCTTACAGCAACATACAATAATCTAAGACATTTACATATATTACAATTATCTATGTAGGTAACTTAGCCAAGCAGCCAGTGCTACTCCCTCGTAGTGGGGAGTCCCTGGCAACCACCTAACGCCGAGCTCGCAGTCGCTCTGAACACAATCGTTTCGCTCGAGACGATGGACAGCAGATGCTCCCCACTCATGGGAATCCATCAAATGAATCCTAGCCAAATAGCTGGAGCCCAGTCGATCACACCAAGGACGTGGTTGCACATCGTTGTGAACTTAAAAGTATCAGTCTCGGTTTTGCTCTCTTTCGCCGGCTTCGGCTCACTTAGTTGTTGTCCTTATCCTCGCCGATGTCGACCCACGTAAAGGTCGCCTGGCCGTCCTTGTCCATTTCGGTGAATTGCAGGTACTTAACCTCTCCGTCCTCGTCTTTGATGTACTGCCCATCGCCGTCTTCCACCAGGATCGTGTCCGACGTAACAACCTCGTCGTAGTTGCCGCCAGAGATAACACTTCCCAGACCCAGCTCCTCCTCAATGAGCTCCTTCTCGGCGTCGTCCACTCCCTTGTGGGTGATCTGCGGCTGGTTGACTATGATCGTGTCGTTCACGTGCTTCGTGTGCTTCATGTGCGACAACAGCAGTGGCTTCCGCATGAAGCCCATTCCGCACTCGAGGCACTCGTACGGTTTCTTCTCGCTGTGAATGAACCTGTGCGCGTTGCGATTATCCCGGCTGTTGAACAGCTTGCCGCAAACTTCGCAGGCGTACGGCTTTACGCCGCTGTGGATACGCATGTGCTTCTTGAAGTGCTCCGGATAGACAAATGTCGCCCCGCATACCTCGCACTTGTGCGGACGTTCTCCCGTGTGCGCCGACTGCGTGTGGTACTCCAGCAGTCGTCTCCGCTTGAAGGACCTCTCGCACAGCGTACACTTGTGCTTCTTGTCGTTTAAATGCGTCGCTTTTTTGTGCGTCATGAGATTCGATCTTTGCGCGAACGCCATCGGACAGAGGTCGCACGTAAACGGTCTCTCTCCGGTGTGCGTTCGCTCGTGGTCCCGTATTTCGGCTCGACGGGCGAAGCCCTTCCCGCAAGTGCGACAGATGAACGGCTTGTTCCCCGAGTGCACTATTTTGTGGACGTCCAGGTTGTGTTGCGTGCCAAAGGCCTTCTGGCAAACGTCACACACGAACGACTTCAGTCCTGAGTGCAGCTTCTTGTGCTGCACCAGATTCTGTTGGTTCAGGAACGATTTGTCGCACTCATCGCAGCTGTACGGTCGAGGTCGCTTCGTGTGGATCTTCAGGTGCGCCTGCAGGGTGTATTTCGATGCGAAATCTTTGCCGCAAGAGCCGCACTTATACGGCCTCTTGCCGGTATGCATATTCATGTGTTCGTCCAGCAGGTTCTTGGAGCTGTACTTCTTGTGGCACTCCGAGCACTCGTGCTGCTTCGTCGAGCTATAGTGCAGACGCTTGTGGATCCGAAACAGCCGATGATTGAGGAACACCCGCATGCAAGTTTCACATTTGAATTCACCCTCCTCTGCGGTCGCGCCGTGCTCGTCATCCATGTGGTCGTTGATTTCGTTTCGCTTGCTGAATCCCTTGTAGCAGATGTCGCACACGTAGTACTTGTAGTTGTGCACGGTCTTCAGATGCCCTGCGAACAACATTGGTTCGTATTCGGTTCTCTCGGGGCACAGTGGACAGACGTACATGCTGCCGGTGAACTCAAATTCGATGGTAAGGGATTCGCGTTTCCCCGAGCGTCCGGGACGTTTTTGCCTCGTTAGCTTTGTCACGTCGTGTGCAAGAATGCTGCGTGATTTATCTAGAACGTGATGTTTAAGTAAGGAAGACTTGAGAGATGCGTGGAACTCACCTTCTATGCTGCTGTTGTAATCGATTGCGGATTCTGGGGCGTCTACACTGTTGTCGTAGCTGATGACTGAGTTTTGTTCAATGATTTGCTCGTAGGGGATTTCTGGGAAGGAATGCATTCAAATGATAAAAACATTGTGACGTTTTGCAATTTTATTCCAATAGAATTCCGAGAACAAGAAAAGCAACTTACCTTCGGTCATAACCTGGATGCTCCTTTCGGGAAACTCATCACTGTGATGCTGGTGCTCTTCTTCCTCCTCCTCTTCATCTTCTCCATCATCCTCTTCAATCACATGGCCATCCCCATCAACAACACCTGTCACTTCCTGACTGAATTCCTCCACAGAGTCGTCCTGATACTGCTCATGTTCGTCTTCCACCACGTAACTGGATATCTCCTGCGCATCCAGTATTGGAATATGGTCAACAACACTCTCCTCCACCTCATGTTCGGTCTTCACTTCCATCACATTCAACATGGCCTCGTTATCTATCGCTTGCGACTGACTCTGAGATTCGTCCACTTCGCATATTTCAAACAAAATCGGATTGAATCCGTTCTCCTTTGCCCTGTTGTTGTAGTCAGTGAGAATTTTCAAACGAAACTGGTAGAATCGCTTCTCCAGACTCTCGTACTCAAGCAGAACAATGTTACACTCGTCACAGAGCAACTGAAAATAAGACTTGTGAAAAATTCCACCGAATACTCTATGCTTACCCTTGAATGGACGCTTTCTTGTTCCAGCTCCTTGCCAAGGGCCGATGACAGAATGACCGAGAGGGGACAATCGGCTTGTCCATTTTCGAGAATCTACAAAAAGACCTCCACATTGAAATGCGCACGAAAGGAATGCACTGCAGTTCTTACCCTTTTCTCGAACATATGCCATGGCTCATCGCCATCGGCGAACAATCGATCACAGAGAAAGCATTTGAAGATTTCTGTCGTGTAGCTGGCCAGTCGGCCAATGATTTCCGTCATCTTTCGCAAACACAGTTTCCACACCTGAGATTTTCATGAAACGTCGGCTTCCACGACAAGGACTGTGTGTCAAGAGAGTTGTCACCAAGAAAAGAAATAATTTGTTTATTTTCCTGTTTGCAAATCCAGGCGAGATACGAGTTGCGTCCGTGTGTTTTTCAAGAAAAATGTGTATTTTCTGCAGCCGAGAATGAAATGTCAGAAAACTGCCTCGCGAGTGCCATTCAACGCGCAGGACAGATAACCGAAAGAGAAACGCGCAATAAAAGAAATGTGTGATAGGAATGGGTGCGAGTGTGTGCGTGGATGTGTTCTGCAGCCATTTTGTAGTGACTGTATTCAGGCGTGGCATGTCGTCGAATTGTACTAGATGAGTGATGAAAAAATCAATTTAATGAACAAATATTTTCTTTTTCTATTTTTCAGATTTTGTTTAATTGTTTTTACACTTTTTACAATTATTGCAACGGTGACCGTACTGCTGTCAGCTCCTCACATCATAGTGCAATAAAAATAAGTTTAAACAAAATGTGTCTAGTATTAATAGTTTCAAAAAAGAAGTAAAAAAACAAAGGAAATTTAAAGAAATAATAAAAAATATTATTTATAGCGTTGTTAAATAATATTATAAGCTGAAAAAATACACACACACAAATACATTCATTGAAAATAATAAACCCTACAATAACAGTAAATTACCAGAGTAAATAATGTAGATAATTTAAAAAAACCACACACAAGCTACTAAAGTTAAAAAAATGAGAATAAAATCATGTAAAACTGCCGTAATTTATATATAGTATATGAATACGAAATGAATAAAATAACTTAATTTAGACAAACCAGAGAAGAGCGTGGAGATCATAAGGAAAATAGTTAAATTTAAATTAAATATGCAACAAATCCATTGGACCTTCATCCATGAATTTTTACATTTAAGTGACAAAAGTGAATAAATCAAGTGTAAGAAAACAAAAAAATATATATATTATTTATTTTTTTATTTAGGACAGATTTTATAAAAAAAAACAGAGATTGTTCCTATGAAACACACAAAACAAATAAGATATATATATATATATATATATTATACCGAAGAAAATAAAAGATTGTATGTATTTTATTGTATCTCACGAAATGACAGAGATTTGTTGACAGACAGAGTCACGGTGCATTGATGAATGTACCGTGAGGAGTGAACCTAATAAGAGAGGAGACAAAAACAAATAAATATTTTTATTACACATTACCGTTGATACAATGCAAAAGAGATAGAAAAACACAAAAAAATCCATTGATTTGTGTGTTCAATTCAGTTGTTTGTTTATGTCTTTCCCAAAAACTCAAAGTCTCTATATATAAATTACAAAATTCACTTTATACAAGAATAATATATACATTATCTAGGAAATAGGAACACAATAAAAGCAAAAAATATTCACAGGTAAACAATTAATTGAAAAAGAAAAGAAAAACAAACTAGGTCTTATATAAGAAGTACATATATAAACATTTAAGAATAATTATGATGGCCATATACATTCTAGATAAACATAAAAGTTCCCTCGTCCCTCCATGCCCGTTCATTGTAAGTTCAACTTCTAGTTAGTTATCCCATAAATTGTTATGAACAAAATAAATCTGAATCCATAGATTGTGAAACACCTAAATTAATGTGCATGTAATTAAACTAAACGTACACTTCTTTTTTTATTTAAAATCTAAAACAAACCAAAAACAAAATTAACTAAATTTAAATGAATTAAACTAAACAAAAATGAGAAATTACACTTAAATCATCTATATGTAGATGGATATGATAAATATTTTGTTTTTTCAAAATTAATCGTATATGTTTAAAATATACGCCAAAATAAACAAACAAGAAATCATTAAAGTTAAATGCTAGAGGTGATGGTAAATTTAAAAATAAATAAAGAAAAAAAACTAAACGCACAGTTTTAAACAAAGACAGTGAAAACTCTTCTCTCGTGGAAAAGTTCGTTTCGATTTTGTTGATTTATTTGGTTTGATTTTCAAACTGCTCTGAGGCTTGTGTGACTGAGGAGACAGGATAATTTTGTGATGTAGCCCTGACAACTTTCAAGGTCTCATTAAATTGGATACTCGAAAGTACTTGCCAGTTTTTTTCCTTTTCTTCTGATGACGCTACAATGAACAACGAAGACAACAGGTTTCATGGCCCCAGAATTGAAGAAGTCATTCAGTCTCAGTCTAGACATATCATCTGGCAGAAGATTTTCAGTTATCAATTTCAAGAGAAACTCCCATGGTCACGCCAAATTTGCTTGCGATCATAATATAGACCTGAAATACTAGATGTAGCAACTTCTAAAAAAGTACTTTCTTTAGCAGTACGTTCGACTTATGCCTAAGCAGCTCGTTTGATATGGCTTAGATGAGATTGGGTCCAGTAACAGATTGTGAAATGCTCTCCACTTAGATCCTCATTATAATCTCAGAGGATGTATGTTTTCAATTGTCGTAGTGGAGATGGTCCCTTTGTCCCTGTTCCTGCATCCACTGCGAGACTGCCAATTGAATTGGAACAGTGTTTTCATAGACGATTTCACTTCTGGTCTTTAAGCTGACCAAATCCCTGTCCTTCTATTGGTTCTTCTTTCTCTTCTTCATCTTGTGTGGCATTGCAGTTCAGTGTGAAACTGTACATCAACCAAATGGCCTCTCCAGCTTGCGGGATATCCTTCTAGCTGCTTCCAATGATAAGCAGTGAACAGCCCAAATTCAAAGGACAGCATTGCTTGCCCAAATTCAAAGGACAGCATTGCTTGGTCCAACAACTTGTTGAGGTCTTCCTCCTCTTGTATTAACACGGTCCTCCGTCTCTATCCCTCAAAGCCTCGAAGTCGAAAAAGATTAAGTTAGACTCTTGAAATGAAGAAGATTATCGCTTGCTTCAATGAGTGGGAATTGATTCAACGCATTGTCTTGTCACACAGCCTCTTGCCCTCCTTTCCACCTGTTTATGCATTTCTTTTGTTATTTTCTACGCGTACTTTTAGAGATCGTAGAACATTTGGCTAAACTCTATCATCTAAGTCTAAGTTACAAACTCTATACTAAGGAAAAATCATTTTTTATAAGACAAAAAGAAAACAAAAACTTTTCTCATATATAAGACTTTTCGACATTCTAGGTATTGAAGCATTTAACTCTTAACAAAAACTAGAACAAAAAATCACTCTTACTCTTAAGTGGCAAAAAACTTAAACTCGTTATGTGGTGGTTATTTGATTCGTGACACCGATCTCATTGAGATTCCAAGGACAACTAAGCGAGGACGTTTCATCAGTGATGTTTGCTGCCATGGTGAGACTGTTCCACGGAGTGAATTAAGAGCTGAAGGCATTTTTGATTTGATTACAGTTGAAAACGTTCGCAGTCTACTGTACTGTCTACTACCAAGTCACTGCAAATGAAAAATGACAAGATTAGCAACACAGTCGTGAACGTCTTTCTTCGTGTAGTGATGATATACAAAGCACGTCCACATAGGCACGATATTTTTTGGACAAGGGAGGGGACAAGAACCATCCCTTACAACGAGCTGAGGCGTGGAACCTCAAGCGTGCCGCTTAGCCTTTTGCAACCTGAACCTCAATCAAATTTCTATCCGCCACCTAGCGCTGTTTCTAGTTGCACACACCAAGTTGATTGAGGTCCTTCTGCATTTTGTCGTCCTTCTGTGCGACAATGACAATATGAGTTTGGTCTCAGAAATCTCTCAAAGACGATTTGACACATACGCCGTAGTCTTGTCTTTGTCTGTGGTGTTTTCGTAAGCGTCACACCAACAAATGACTGCGTTGGCAAAGCCATCCTGGCATAACCCATTGTTATTTCCCATTTTTTGTCTTGACTTCAGTAAGACCAAGAGTTCGACAAAAGTCACTTCAAAAAACTCAAATTGATGCATTTGCTGGAGTTTCATCTATAATCTTTATTTGTGTATACAATTTGCTGCATTGTTCATTCACAACGTTCACAACTCTTCGCCAAACACCAACTTTCAGTTCACAGTCTCTCCCTCAGCCGAAATCAATTGCTGCCACATATACGAATAAACCAAAATAAGCAAAGAAAAAAGGAAAAACAAGAATCTCATAAACTATCTAAGCACTTTATTTGTCGGTATATACGTAATTATTTGTACTTTTATAAAAAAAACAAAACAAAACAAAATAAAACAAAACTCTAATCAAATTGTTAAGAAAACAAAACAAAAAAAAATTAAAACAAAAATCAAGCAATTTTAGTCTAGACTGAAATGCATATTGTATTTCGTAACGAGAATCACCGTTTTATTTCCACACTCGTATGTATCTTGTCCTTAGTTCAAACACATAGCTATCCTTTATTCACTTAAATTAAAGACATCTCTAAATGTTTCCTAAATCCGAAATGCCATCCGGAGGCAGACTAAAACGAATTTAATTAAATTTTAAACAAAAGAAAAAAAAGCAAATAATTATGTAAAGATGAAGAAAATATCCATGCATACTCGAATATGATAAATAAACACACACACACACATGAACAACATCGAGAGGGATTCGTTTGGTGTTGTTGAAAGTTGTTACTTTTATTTGTTGCATTTGAATTTTTTGTTTGAATGTTAGAAATCGGAAGCGGTCTTCCCGAGCACGGGATCCTTCAGAGCAGACACATAGGAAAAATTATATCTAGAAACAAGACACTAAAATAGAGAAAATAATGAAGAGTATGACGTACACAATTATTTTCGAAAAAACAAAAAACCAATATGAGAAAATACACGAGAAAGAGAAAGAGAGTATGATTAATCTAAAGATTTAAGCTTAGGATTTACATCAAATATTTACGATAAGGAAATCAATTACCTATTAAATAATAAAACACAAAACCACTGCATAAGTTCGTTAATAAATAAAGATATAAGAAACAAAAAGAAGAAATGCAAAATTATGAATGAAGAATGAAATGATATATTTAAAGGAAAACTAAATAAAACCAAAAAGGATTGCAAGAAATGTGCAAAGAAAATTTATTTAATAGTGAATGAATATTAAATATTAATGAAATGAATAATGATAATGAAAAAACCAAAAACAAAAGAAAAAAGCTACTAAAGTCTGTTGTCGATATACGTTATTGACAGACATAACTTCGTCACATTGACGAATAAAAAATAAATGATATTGAATTATGTTAATAAAGTTTAATTATGAAAAAATACACACTCCTCTTTGGTGTTTCGTATGGAATTTGACAGCTCATTTCTCGAGATCGTTGTCTTTCTTCTTTGTAATTTGTTTCAGATCTAAGACTCATCAGGATTCAGGATATAACCAGCTGGTGGTATCATTCTCAGGTAAGGTTAGGATGATTTAAGTGGCTGACAGCTTTTCGGAAAGCAGCCTCAATTGGGCCAGCATAGGCTGATTGTGCTGCCACGCGGATCTGTGAATACCTATTCCGCAAACCAAACTTTATCTGGTGACCCCCTCTCCAGATGCCACGATCTTTAGCCAGCTCTGCTTTAAATTCATGTGTGCTCACCTTTTCAACAAAACAAGTGATTGAAATGTCAAACTAACTCCGCTTCATACTTCATACTTCGAATAAGTTGCCAGATTCATCAGAGATTGTTCCTTATGCACAAAAACTATTGACTTTTGCAATCTTGAGCACCTGTGAACAAAGCAGTTCATAAGCCATCAACAGCTGACATCGAGCAATCATCGAATCACTGAAAGTGTCCTTCTCTGTCCATTCTCTGATCTGCACAGACAGCCAAGGTAAAGAGTTTCATTTCCCTCATTTGTAATTTGTCTCAATTGAAAATGTAGCTCTCATCCAAACTAATCTGTTGGGGGATGCATTCCGGACTCCAAATATGAACGTTTGACAACACAGAAACATAAACACACGTCTTGCTGAAGAAATTTCTTGTCCTTATCATCCCACAGCTACTGCAATACTCCCAGTCGAATCACCGTTGTAGCCGGTATAAATTGCATCTTAACCAACGAACCATCAAGCCCCACCAACAGACTTGAGCATTGGTTTGGCTGAACAAAGACTGCAACAGCCGATCCCCCTACACTTAGCAATTACAACGATTTGCAATCATTACATAGTGACTTTGAAAATAATTCACTAAACGGGTGTTGATCTGCTTAAGCCAGTAGTTTAATCAGCACGACTTACCATGTCCTTGTAATCCATCGGGAGCACCGATGCGTAGAGCGATAGGGGAAGTGATCAGCGAGTCGGTATGTAACGTAGGACAGGAGCGGTAAGATTTTCAGAAAATTCACACAAAATCCCAGCAAAACACCAGGCCACCAGAAATTCAACAAAAGTAGCAGGTACACACTTGCAAGCAACTTGAAATATGCACTGATTTTCAACATGGGTGACCTAGACAATTTCTGGAGAAAAATCATTGCCTATCTCAAGTTGTACTCGAGATTGCAACTTGGGGTATGCCCCAATTGTTTTTCATCAAATGTTGCTTGAAGTATGCAACGATGAATTTCCAATACACCCTCGTAAGCAACTTGAAGTATGCATTGATTAAAAAAATGGGTGACCTAGAGGATTTCTGGATAAAATCGTTGCATATCTGAAGTTGTATTCGAGCTTGCAACTTGGGGTATGCCACAATTGTTTTTCATCAAATGTTGCTTGAAGTATGCAACGATGAATTTCCGTTACACCCTCGTAAGCAACTTGAAGTATGCATTGATTATAAAAATGGGTGACCTAGGAAATTTCCAGGATAAAATCGTTGCATACCTCAAGTTGTATTCGAGCTTGCAGCTTGAGGTATGCAACAACTGTTTTTAATCAAATGTTGCTTGAAGTATGCAATGATGAATTTCCGTTACACCCTCGTAAGCAACTTGAAGTATGCATTGATTATAAAAATGGGTGACCTAGGAAATTTCCAGGATAAAATCGTTGCATACCTCAAGTTGTATTCGAGCTTGCAACTTGGGGTATGCAACAATTGCTTTTCGTCAAATGTTACTTGAAGTATGCAACGATGAATTTCCGTTACACCCTCGTAAGCAACTTGAAGTATGCATTGATTATAAAACTGGGTGACCTAGGAAATTTCCAGGATAAAATCGTTGCATACCTCAAGTTGTATTCGAGCTTGCAACTTGAGGTATGCAACAACTGTTTTTAATCAAATGTTGCTTGAAGTATGCAACGATGAATTTCCGTTACACCCTCGTAAGCAACTTGAAATATGCAACGAAGAATTCTCGTTACATTCTCGTAAGCAACTTGAGGTATACACTGATTTACAACATGGGAGTCCTACAGAATTTTTGAACAAAAATCATTACATACCTCAAGTTGTATTCGAGTTTGCAACTTGCGGTATGCAATAATTGTTTTTCATTAAAAGTTGCTTGAAGTATGCAACGATGGCTTTCCATGGATAATCTGAGGGTATATCTATTGCATCATTGCATACTTTAAGTTGTAGCTGAGGGTATACCTATTGCATTTTCTTCATATCTGGTGGCCTGGTATTTCAGATCGATTTTTGACTGAAAACGAGTGATTTTAACATTATGGTTGGGGTGGAGCCGATTGGGAAATATGTCCATGGCTGTGTGAGAGCACCTTATTGAAAAATGGGCCATATCTGGAAAACCTTCTGGACATCGGTAGAGCATCCAATGACGCATCGTTTCATGTAACATGTTGCCGCCATCATAGGAGCGGAAAAGGTCACCTGAAGCACTTTAAAATCGTTTACATCTCAAAATAGATGCGTTTTTCGGCGATGTTATTGTCGCCTGAGACGGTTGATGTATTTAGGCCCAAACCTTCCGAAAATGGTGATGACCTCTTGTCTTAGGAGCAAAAATTCGCATTTTAACTTATTTGCACGTACTCCAAGCGTATCCTCGTGTAGCATACAAGCTGTGTTTGAGTAAACAAATACAAACCCATGCTTTTAGCGAAGAACCTGAGACGCCGCGAGTTTTTAGGAACCATCCAACTACTTTCCAGAATTCAGTGAAATAAAACAACAATTGATTTGTTTTTATTTATTAATTACAAATTGTTACTGAATATATTTATTTATTCCATTTCTTTGTTTATAAGAATCTATTACATCCTCTTCTTGAACTAATGCGTAATCTTCATCACCGATGGTGTGAATGCTATACTTTCTTTAATAAACTATTGATCAAGAAGAGGTGTTCAATCGAACAAAGAATAATAAAAATAATTACTTCCACAGAACTGAGAGAGATAACATTTATAATGCGGATTATTTCTCAAAAGTGTATGTTTCGCAGTTTTGTTTTTCTAATTATATATCAATTTTTCTCTTCATTTTATCAATATACATTGTGTGTAATGTAAACCATATATATATATGCTTGAATGTACTTATTCATCTTAGTTTGTAATAATATGTTCTATATAGATTTTTTTTTGTATTTTTTTTTTGTTTTTATTTGTTTTTCGTAAAATAACATATACCAGCGCGCACATATCAACGAGGCAAGCAAGATATATAATTTGTGTTTATATGTTTGTTTTTTTTTCATTTTGTTGCAATAATAGAACTTTACGTTTATAATATAATTTTTATTTCAGATAAATACATTGTTGAATTATTAATAATAATGTGTTTTGTTGCTGATCTCTATAAATATATAATATGTATATATGTACTTTTTTGATAATTTATTATAATTTTTGTCGTAAATTAAGTTTTGAAACATTTGAAACTCACGACGAAATGGAAAGAAAATTTAAGTTTTTTTTTGTGTGCATTTTTTCTGCAGTTTTTTTCTTCTTTTTTGTTGTTGTTTTTTTTTTTGAGGAGATTGAGGGAAAGTGAATAGAGATTAGACATTCCCCCCAATTCCGTGTACCTACCTAAGAATATGAGTCTTAGTCTTACATTAGATCATTTGATTAACACGTGTTTCAAGTTTGACGGGAATTCCATCTAAGAGGCTCCCCCCGCGCCCGTCTTTGAATGTGAGCGGGCGTTGTGAGAGGAGTTCTGTTTATGAGATTAACTTTCTGTTTTTCAATTTTTGAATGTTCAAACTAAACCTATGCTCATATAGTCAATTGATTAAAATACTTTTTATTTCATCATCATGTTCTTGTTAATATATATATATATATATTTTATTTATATAAAATACACAGCTTCAACTCCTTCGTTTATTATCAATTTTGCATTCAGTTATATCATTAGGTTTGGATTAGTGTTCTTTTTTTCAAGCAAGAGTATGTTTTTTTTTCTTTGTTTTCCATAAGTTGTTAAGTATTTAATTTGAAATCAAATATATGAATTATATTTTATGTTCGTGGGAAGGCAGTAGACCGTTGAATCTGCGCCAACCACTTGAAATTATGCTAGGCTGTTTACTCTTCATTTAGTTATTCTTAACTAGTCAATATACATTAGGGTTTTAATTTTATTTATTTTTTTTTTCACATTTTTTGGTTTTATTGTTTTTTTTTGTAGTTTTTCTTTTATTTTTTTTTTATTTTTCATGCTACATATATTGAAAAAATATTGTTTTCTATATTGTTTTAAAATTGTATTTTAAAGAAAACTTCTACTATTATTTATTTATTTTGCATTAATAAATAAAAACATTTTACGGGTCGTCTTGATCGAAATTTTTAAAATATATATATTTTTTTACTTTGTGTTAAATAGTGAAACGGCGAACATTAGTTTTAGATTTAGATCTATAGAGAATGAGCTGTATTCTATATCTTGATATATTTTTGTTTGAAACGCGGACTTTATAGACATTATTTTTTTTTTTAATCTTACCGTCAATGAAAGAAATATAAATCATATCGCTTAAACTAGAGTTAAGTTAACGAGTAAACAATGTGTTCATACTTCTCTTGGGGCGTGTCAAATTTGCGTGGACTTACTTGTGGCGCCGAAGTGGGAATCTTCTTGTAGAGCGAGCACAATCTAGATGCGCACTGTACATCGGGCTTGGGTCTTGTTAGTCCCTTGCGGATCACTCCATGTGAATCAGAGACAACTTACGAATAGGGTATCATACGTAAGCTGCGCAAAGTGTGAAGCTAGCTCGTCGCCGTCGTCGTATTTTCCTTTTCTATTTAACCGATCATCATCACGTCCGTTGTCTTGTCATGGAATGCTCCTGTTGTCGTGTGACACGACTCGCATCAAGGGAAACTCTTTAAGAGTGAGGTCCTTTTGAGGACAAAATATTACCCAGCAGTAACCTTTTCAGGATAAACAGCTTACAAAGTAACCCATTGCAGCGGAGACCCAAGGTAATCAGTCGAAATGACGTCTGATTCAAAGTTCTCCGTTTGAGTCAACCGATTAGAACTATCCCAATTGATCCTTGCGTCCCCGCAACAAACCCTGAGTCAGATTGTAACGTTTTTGTCAGCGATGCACAAGAATAATTGTGACGAGTCGAAGAGCAGTCAAGATCGTGAGAGTCAATCAAGTTCGGAAGTTGCACACCAAAAAAAACCCAAAAGTCTTTGACGATGTTGGTTGCAAGGACCCAGCACCTGCCATTTTGTTAAGCAGACAGGGTATAATGTATGGCAGTGATGTTAGTGGCACTGAATCATTGCGGTGTCAGGGGCTAGACTCCGAGTTCATCTGGCAGGCTATTTCCAAACTCGTGTGGCTTCCAGACTTGACTACAATTCAAGACTCACTTGTATTCTCATACCTCGCTCCTTGAATATCTGTGAATCCTGAAATAAAATTCTAGAGACCAAGATGTTGTCACTCCAACTGGCAAGTCGTTACTGAACAAAGCACTCTCTGACACATGCAAACACTTAAAAAGCAGCTTATCTACTTCCAAGTGCACACATCTTCACAATTCCAACGACAGAGTGTAGTTTCACAGGCACCAAGGGTATGTAGTGCTTGCTGCAAATTCACTCAATCGTTGAAAACTTAATCGACGAGCTGTGTTCAGCACGGTTGCTGGCGATCTATGACCGCCTAGTAATGTGTTGGAGTTTGGTAAGAGTTGAGATTGTGCTTTGATTAGTTGAAGACATTTTTCTATGAACTAGCACCAATTCGCTCTTAGAGACTGTGACTAGACTGCACGATGAAGTGGACAATTTGGGGAGAGACATCGAATGGAGAATGCGGTTCACTGAAGAGAGCAGTCGACTTTATGCAACTTTCTTCAGAACCATGAAGCGGCAGATTTTCCCCTAGTCCGCACAATTCAACTCGACATCTAGAAAGCCACCGATGGTGGGTGGACTGTGTGTGCGTGTGCTTGAACGTCGACGCCAGCGATAAGAACTTTGCTTGTGACTGGCGTGTATTAAGCCTTATCTTTGCAAGGTTAACACAGTCATTCGCTGGCAATGAGAACAGGCCTTATTCGTTGTGCGTACGTGCACGATTCGGTCGTCAACTGCTGGATATCATGAGAGCCTAGACATTGTTTCGAAATTTGACAGTCGCGGGTGCTAGAATGTTGGCATTTTGTTGTTGTTCCATGATCTGTGAGATGGAGAATATAAGTCCCGTTGACGAGATGGTTTGAGTAGACTTGACAAATCAGATGGGTGAGTGCATTGATTCCCGGCACCGTCGCAAATGCAATCAAACTGGCAAATCATAATTCATTTGATTGCGGCTGCTGCAAGCAGTGGACGCGTGGAGAAGCATTGACAGAAAATGCTGCGTCTTACTAATGAGTCATTTTTAAGGCGCGCTACATTTGTCTGTCAACATATACCATCGAATTTGACATCAGTTCTTCATCAGAACTAGCTATGCATGGATCAAGGTCTTCGAATGGCGACTATTGACCGATGCATAGGCGAGAAGACGCTGAACATTGGAACTGAACATGGAAACGAAAATAATTGCGTAGAAATACACAGCGTATAGTTGAGAAGATAGTCACTGAAGAGATTACAACACAAAAAAAAAAATAGAAGGTAACTTAGTCAAGTCAAGAATCTAACCATTAAAGAAACAAACTGAAACAAAATTCAATAACTTACAATGGAATAGAGTAGTTCAAGTAGTTTAAGAAAAGAGCGGATTTGTGATTAAATATCTTCTAATAGAGAGCCATTCATATGTGTTAATTGTAAATCGGAAATTCAATTAAATTGTATTCATTTTGCTTGTTTAATTATTTACTGAGTTTCTAATGCGACGTCATCCGTATGTTTGTTTTGCTTTTTCCACTTTCTCCTCTGGCTAGAGAGAAAGTCAGAATTAGCTTAAATAAATGTATGTATGCATATCTTTGAGTTCTTATACGAATCTACTAGTTGATCTATTTCAAAAGGAGGTTTTTTCTTTTTACTTAGTTTCACAAAACAATTAAACAAAGTTTTCTCTTAAGGGCTACCGTTTGAGTATCGCAAAGCAAAACACAAACAAATCGAAATCGAAACAAAAATTAAAAGATCCGGGAGTAAGTGTTATTTAAATAGTATATTTATTAAGTTCTACGTCCATCCAGCGAATGGATCGCAGATAAAATGAATAAAATAAGAAATAAAAACATATAATTATCATAAATTGTTCGCTTGGCCGCGCAAGGAATTTGCTGTTTGCGTTTCTAATTCGCTCGCAGCCAGGCAGAGATCTTAAAAGAAAACAAAATCAGATTAAATCAAAGTGCAAGAGTTAGAGGCCGGAGCGCGTTTATAAACATGACTCGTAACTAAAAGGGCTTAGGGAACTAAACAAAAAAATATATAAAATAACTTATTTATGCTTGTATCGAGTCAAATTCATTTTGTTTTCTTTTTTGCGTTTTGAGTGTGGTAATAGATTTCTTCTTTGCTTTGCTTTTTTTTATCTTTTTTGTTGAAATAATATTTATACTTGTATGTAGAAGAAGTTGACTTTTGCGGATTGTTGGAGAATAAGTTGAGATGATTATTTTAGGGCGGCTGACAGCTCCTAGCCGGATGTTGCAACAGCGGTATCGCAAGCGTTTGTCTCGTGTGTTGGTTGGAGAGCGGCCTTATTTTGGCGCACCAATTCAGCGCGGCGTTCCTGTTTAAAAAGAATTCCAAAAATCACATTAGAAGTGTATGAATTGGACGCGGTGTATGCGAGTGTGTGATAGAATGTGATGTACAACTGTGAGTGAGAAGTAATTTGATTAAGAAATAAAATATAACGAATGCACTTTTCCTAAGTATAGACTTCAGTTACTCCGGTGGTGAGTGATTCTCGTAAAATGTCCACTAGGACGTGGAAGTTTTGTGACTCTCGTGAACTATGTCGTCGAAGTTGTTGGCCAGATGCCTTTACAGGAGTTCACGCCTTTACAGCGTTGAGTGAATGCACAGAATTTACCGCAGAGTCTATCTAATCTACAACAAAGACGTATGACGACTATGCCAACAAAACAGGTTTGATTTACTTATGCTAGTCATCACTAATCGCGGATGCAAGGCAACTTGGTTTTGATGACTGCAAGCAGCACGCCCAGGACCGTCAACGATGGAAGGCAGCGATAAATCGGCTCGTACCCTTCACGGGTCGTATGCCTGATGAGTAAGTTAGTAAGTCATCGCTGGAAATTACTAATATGCGATTTATTGTACCTCCAAAACGAATGGTGATACTTCAACGACTATATGGGAATATTAAGCCCAGAAGGCTGACTACCGAAATTGTTCTGTAAAGTTTACTCGCCACGTTCAGATGAGTAAGATATAAAGGACTTCGTGAGAAACTCTTCTTCCTTGGAGAAATCATGTCAGTTTACGTACGAAATGGAACTGCAAAGCCAAACGGCTACACACCGACCGTTACAGTATTTCTTTTGACTTTATATTAAAAATAATCTTAATAAAAAGACAATCCTGATCAGGGATCAATGTTGAAAAGCTGCATGGTTTGGTCAGGTGGCACGAATATCCTCATAATCACGACTACCGAGGCGTACATTGAATGAGATTCCATCAGGAAAGCGACAGCTTGGCAGGCGCAAGACGAAATAGTTTCATCAAGTCCCAAAACAAGCCTAGTTGAACTTGAGCATACCACCTGGCGAGTTAGAGTCGATGGAAGAGGATCAATTGGCCTGGAGATGCCTAATGCATGCCTTACCCCCCTAATCCATTTAGTGGATCTGATCTGTGGGTCAGTGGGTTAATGAAACGATCTGTATAGAGGAATAGGAGACTAAAAAATACTAAAGACATGAAACACTTAGAACTCCTCTCAATGGTCCTAATCCATGATTCCAGAATGAGTGGATGTAAGCATTAACTTGACAGTCAGATGATTTTAACCACCGATGGTTAATTTAAGGTTAAATCGGGAACCAATGCGCTCTTATGTGTCAAGGGTGATCAAATGCCTAGGTAGAAGCTTTATCCAACTATCACCACCTCCATTTACAGCCCTAAGGATGAGTGTACACCAACTGATGTACACCTTAAACAGTCTAAATAAATTGATCTACTCTACACAAAACGATTCACAAACTATGATTAGTTTCTGAAAAGTGCATTCCCAAGTCAGTAACATAATAGTTTTTGCATTTGGCAAACGAAACGATAACAGAGAACGTGTGTTCCCCAACGAAATCACTAAGCATTACCAGAAGAAAAACGTTATAAGAGCCAAAATGAAAAAGCTAAAAAACTTTCTTACACAACCAAAGAGACAAACTATGAGAACCAAAAATACAAAAAATGGAAACAAATACATATGTAATGATTATATGCAAATATTGTGTAAAGTTGTTTATGCTGAGATGATGAATGAATGAATGAAATGAGAGTTTTAAATAAAAGAACAATGATGTATAGAAATTATTTATAAAAATCAAAATGAACCTACAAGTTTTCGAACAGTCTCGATTTTCTTTTGGATCTCCTTCTCGCGATTCTGTTCCGCAGTGTATAATTTATTTTCAATAATTCGGGCCTTCTCCTCAATCTTCTGCGATTCCAATTGATCGATTTGACTTTTGATTTCGGCAATTTTGACAGTGTTCTATAAAATGTGTGAGTAGTAGGGTACAGAGTTTGTATTTTGGTTTTTGTATAATTTGTTGGTTGATTGGACGGGGGAAGAGAGCGGGGGTGGGATTTTTTTTTAATTGAATTGAAAGTTTATTCAATTTCGTATTTTCGTTTGTCATCCATTCCGAATATGAATATGAAAGAAACAATAAAAAAAAAAACAGGAATACGATCGAACAAAATATGAGAAAAGAAACAAAAATTTCGATTTTGATTTGTGTGGTGGATATAGATGACGGAAAAACATGAGAACATGACGAACATGAACATGAAGAAGGATACACAAGCAAACAAAAATCAATGAATTTGAAAGAGTCTCCTTCGACTGTACACACGCGAATTGTAGCACAAGTAACAAAATGACAAAAATGATGATTTGAAAATGGTCTAAAATATGTATGTTAACAATGCACAAAAAGGTTTAGTTTGAGAAAAATCGAAATTGAGATAACAAACTGAAAACGAAAATTGCAAAAAACTCTTCGTTATCGACAAATTAAAAAAAAAAATTAATTTACAAAAGAAACCAAAAGGGGGGATGCAGAAATTAGTTCATATTTATACATTATGTATCTACAATGAGAATGGCAGTAAATACAATATCGTAGGGATTCAAAATCAAGCCGTCTGTGTATGCCTATGTGGGTATACTCACATGCTCCTTTAGACGTTCGAGCATCTTCTTAATGTTTTCATCACGAAGCGATTGGGCAGTCTTGAGTTTCTCCTCAATGGCAACCTTCTCGATGAATTTCTGTTGTTCCAGTGTGGTGCGGGTCTTTTCGATTTCCTGAGAATGAGTCTGAAAGCAAGCAGGATTGTGGTTAAGAGATTCGTCTGGAGTGGGGGGGAATATGTGATGAGGGGGAACCTTCAATTTCTCCTTTAAATCGCTAATGATCGCTTCACGCTTCTCAACGTGTTGTTCCATCTTGGACTCAAGCTGCTCTTTGGTTTGATTAATGAATTCATTGTTGAGCTCGTCCTTCTTGCGGGAGGCCTCTTCAATTTTGGCCAGTTTGTTAGAGATCTCTGCCATTTTCTTGGCTTCCAAAGACTGAAAGAATGATATGAGACATTTTATGTTATGCTCATGACTTTGGTTACAAACGGGGATAATCAATCGAAATGAGAATTGAAACTCCACAATGTGTATTCCTGATTCTCTCTGTCTCCAGTCTCAAATCAATTGAAATCCCTTAACAGACAGATCAATGTTCCACTTACAATACGCCTCTCTTCAGCCTCCTTGAGTTTCTTTTCGATATCCTCAACAGAGACATTCTTTCCTGGTGTTACTGGACGTTTTGGCAGTGTAACATTTGGTGCTGGCTCAGCAAGAATAACTTCATAGCTCAATCCGCCCTTGGACTTCTCCTGGCAACGAATTTCAGTAGCTGCAAATAGGACAGAAAAGACAATTCAATTAAAATCAAACAGCAACAGCAGCCGAACCGGGGATTCACTTTTATTTCAAGCAATCTCTATTTTTTAGTGTTGGCAATACAATCACGAACTCAATTACAAAACTTTCACACCCCTCAAGTCGCACCCTTTTTGAGCTAATCTGTAAATGACATTAGCGAGAATCACGTGCTCAGCCAGCCAGCCAGCCAACCAGGCGATGTCCACTCACAAAGCCATCATATCCCCATTACTGAAAGATAATTGAACAATTTTCGGGACAACGATCAATTAATTGGTGGCCGTTTTAAAGCACGACAATTAAAAGTGTTGTTTTCCAAAATAAATGGTTTTCAAAAAGTCTGATGGGTGGGCTTGGAAAACACCCACATTATTTTCGGCGCAGAAGACCGTGTTGTTGCAGGAAGCTATCAAAACTTTTTCACAAAAAACCCTCATAACTCTTTCGAGGGTGTGGCGAATTGTTTGAAATTGTTGTCTCGCTCAAGAGGAGGGAGGGGGATACAAGAAGCAATTTTCTAATGGCTGTCAAGTCACTCCCACTCACAGCGCGGTGAAGAAGTTTCTTGTCGTTTATGCAGTTGCGGTGATTAACGAGTCTTGACGTGGGGTAACAAATAAAAATGTTGTCATCTCGTGCAAGGGGAATGGGGAGCGACGCTGCAGCGAAGAGAATGCTTTTAATGCGACTCCATCCCATTTTTATGGATTTATGGATTTTATTCGTTGTTTTATGGCAGACTCACTCTGGGAGTCAAATTTATTGATGGAACGCGGAGAGTTATCGTTTATGTTCAATCAATTGATTGAAGGGAGGGCGATCAGAAGTGATTGGGGGTTGGTTTGCATAGCAGCAGCGTGTGGGGGGATGAATTGAATTTTCGATTTATTGACGATGCACTCGACGTGTGTGTACTTATGTAGATTTGGGGATAAACTTTGTTTTCGCACAGCTACAGTGAGTGAGTTTGTTTTTCAACAAGCAGAGTTGGGTAAACATCTGTGGGCCAATGGATTAGGAATGTTGGCATTGTCACCGTTTTGTGTGTTAAATTTCTCTATTTTTGTGGATTGGCATTTATTTTATGTCGAGAATAGTTCTGATGTGGATGTGGGATTATGAAGCTAGTTCAGATATTTGAACGATGGAAAGGTCAATGAATCCCATACGGAAATGGAATCACTTCTTTAGAAATTTAAATGAAATTTTTGTTGACTCTATGGGGGTTTTGGGGGAAACCATTTGTGGAACTGACTGCATATCAGACGCGATTGTTGCAGAATGACGGTCAGGCGATCTAATAATGTGATGTGCTTAGGCTATCATTGCAGATGGAGCCACTTAATTGTCTCTTAAAAGAATGCCAGATTGGAGACATTTCTCATTTCGACATCGAAGGACTTCTATTCAATATATTTACTAAATCTTGCTATTTTAAGTAAATATGAAATAAGTAAATACGAAATATAAGCGTTCGCACTGAAGCTGATCAGTGGTGTTAATCTCTTTTTGCTCAGCGTCGGCCCTTGACGTGGCTCCAATTTCCAAACGGAGCCATCGGGATCTAGCTCTGTCCATGGCTTCGTCTTGCAGTGTTATTCTTACGGAGCTCCCAGATTCTCCCAGCTCAGATCCATATTTCGCATCTTCGTTTCCTTGAGTGTGTCCAGGTAACCGGTATAAGGTCATCTTGCCCGCCATAACCTGACCAGTTTCGACGTCAAGAAGGCCGTTTTTATTGCGACATGGCAGGCTGGTGTCACGGCCACATCGAGCGAATGAACACTCAATTCGCCAGCTCAGCCTAAAGTTTGTGAATCCCTTTAAAAATGCCTGACCGTGTAAGGACACTCCACCATCTCTCTACCATTTAAGCCAAAGCCTCCTTGCTCGTCCACACTCCACCTTCAACATTTAAATTGTTCCCCAAAAGAACTGGCAAAGTTTCCAAAAGGCAATTAACGTTCGAAACAAAAAGAAGAATATAATAATTCACACATTCAGCGGATTACTTCTGCCCATTGAGTGTGACGTGCGAATTAAAACGAAATAAGCCGCGTTCATTAATCTCTCGTGGTTCCTGACCCGAAATAACCATTCCACCACCACCCCCTGACACCAGCAGGGTAATGTGTGAATATTGTACAAAAAAAGCGTCATCCCCACGAAGACTCAACTCAGTCTGCCGGAAAAAGGCAGCTCATGCATTCCGAAATCTCCCACTGGCGCGTTTGGTGATAAACACTGAATCTGGTCGCGTGGAAACCAGCTGCCACTCCCCGATGAAAAGCGGTGTTATCCGATGTAATACATCTCATTACGATGCGCACATGAAATTATTTACATATCGGACGGACACAGCGCAGCGAGAAAAAGGGGAGCACCAGTCCGTGAAACCGCCGCCCAACGCACACAGCTGCTGTGCGCGAACTGAAGCCCTTTTCAAGAGCGACGGGGTCTGCATTTCATTATCATGTACCAGCCGTACCGGAAAGAAGAAAGTCCACGCTCTGCGGTCTGAGTCATCTGTGTCTGTGAAGTGGCATCATATTCCTCCTCCTGAGTGACACCGACGACGCGTGCACAGCGCCGCACAGATGCACGAGAGAGTATCCGCATACATCATGCATCACCGGGTGCAAAGAATCTCTCCGCGCAGACAGCGCGGTGGCCGGGAAACGTCACCTCTTCTCGGTGTGGTTTCTTTCGCACATCACCGACGACGGATATCCCATTTCAAAGGTTTTCTCTTCGAATTATGAACGCATCCCAGATTGCTCCTCCACTGTTTACTCTGCAAGACCGCCGCGCGGCAGAATTCCAAGGACCGGCTTTGGCTGAGAAGATTAATTCATACACTTCTTGTGCTGCGGCAGGATTTGGAATTAATTGGCCATTATGATCTGAACTGCATGGCTGCAGACGCAGAGGGTGAGAGGCGGTGGGGAAGTTTGCCATGGCCCCTCCTTGAAAGTGAGTTCGTGCCTAAAATGCTGATACCTGAAGTTGCTCCCTGAAACATTATCGCAGCATGTTGTGCCGAGGAAAACAATTTTGATTAAGCTCCAAGGAGTGCTGGCGTGCTGAGGAGAATCCCGAGCAGGAGGAAAAGGACGTGTCCCAACTAATTGCCAGGAAGTGCAGTACTACATTGATTGCAGCAGAACGTGACTTAGTTTTCGACTTCGGAGAGTGGATGGATTCGTTGAACCGATGCATGTATACACATGCAAGTTCCGGTTGAAGTCACAGCCACATTGTGCGACAAAGGATTGTTCGGCTGCGTGTGTGTGTACGCTTATAACTCAACCAGAGCAACTTGAAAGTGAAAAATGAACGCAGTGACACGATGTGGATGCTTGGAAATGAACGCAGAGCTCGAACTTTTGTTACACAGCCTCAAAAACTAATAAACTCCGTCTCTCTGTGCCTCTCACTCTGCTGAAGGACTGGTTTTGTGTGTGCCAAAGTTGTGCTTTGTTGGCTGAATGCAGAACCTTCTCTCTTGGAGGAGAAGTGTACATTGTTGTAATGCAGGTGAATTTGGAAGGGGGGTTTAGTTAGCTGTCACATTGTCAACTACATTGAGGGCAGGGGACACAGACTGAAGTTGTTCATATGAAGCAGACTGCAGGTGCAATGGAAGACTAGTTCACAGGACTCGCTTATCGCCAACGACTTGCTTAGGACTTGAAGACAAGATGAAATCTAGGAAATGAATGAACTGGCGTGATTTCAGGGTGTCCTGACTGGAAGAGAGGAGGTTTTCCGTCCTATACTTAGAGGCGTTAGGGAAACGAGACGAGGCTTCAGATAGGAGAGCTTATTGTAAAGTGGCTCCTTCTTGGCTGAAGAAGATTCTTACCTCTGATAAGAAAGCGAAGGAAGGAAATGCAGGTCTTGCTCGACTAATGTCGCCAAATAAACTTCCTAGCATCGCCTTTATTGCCATCTCATTCAACAAGAGAAAAAAGGCATCTATTGAGTCAAACTCCCGAAAGAAGACTATAGAATCGTCAACATTTTTGGCAAAATGGCAGAATACCTGGAATCGAAGAACAGGCTACCGTCTCAAGCTCAGTCCAACAAGTTCCCTCCGGGTTCAGCTGAACCGAAACCAAGTGTGAATTGAGTTGAACTCCCAATTGAGTAAATAGAACTGAACGAAACTTAACGAAACTGAGCAATACCTTACGTTGACTAATGTTATGTTCCAACCAAACGAAATCGCGAGACTTCGTCAAATTTCTCCGAACATCCGAGCCATACATTTTCGAGGTTTACCAAACTCTCTAGTCAAATCTAGTTGAACTCCCTTGAGTTCATCAGTCCGTGAGAGGCTGTCAAACCGAACAAGCCTACAGAGACATGAGACTCAAACTTGTCTTCCTCTTCTTCCTGATCGGGCTCCAGACTAGTGTAAGTCATCGGTCGGGTATGCGTGATAGCCGCACATGCATATGCGTATGCCGAACCGGATGTTTTTTGATGAATGCCCAGTTAAGGACGACGAATGTGAAAGTTGCTAAAATGTTTTGTTTTATGTCTCGTATTTGAAACACTATGCAACAACGAATATCTCACCAGGACCTTGTAAAACTGCCCCCCATTCCCCGAGCTCAAAACCAGATCAACAGCGATAATGAAGCGACAAACAAAATTCCTATCTTCACAATCAAAAGCACAATCTCATGAGATTCAAATAAAGAAAAAAACCGTCCTTCCAAGCCAACGCGTAAATTCCCTCTAATCAGCGCCTCATCCTCTGACCAACATTTGCACACTAATGACCAGATTTTCTTTTTCCTCGGGCTTCAATCGTGGGACTTGTTGATTTTTCATTATCGCCAGGCTCTCCCTTTCGCCGTCTCATTAAAAATTGAAAGGTCACGATTCCATGAGATCCAATGACACGGGCCAAACCAAGTGATATCTCTCGCAGCGGCGTTTCTACCTCATTAAAGGAACCAATATCCTTGCCAACAAAACCAAACAAAAACTGCCCAGCAAATAAGCAACAACATTGAGGGGCGGAACAAAAAAACAACACACAACTTAATTAAATAGAAGGACCTAATGAACCTCAAATAAAGCAAAACACAGCAACAAACCCCCGGGAAGCACAAGAATACGAAATGAGTGTCTTTAAGGACGGCAGCAGGCGGTAGTCACCGTCAAGGAATTCATTTCATTCCACAAGGTGTTGGGAGGGATGTGTTCAACTTGTCTTCATAAATTTTTATCCCGGTGAATATGAAAAAGAATTTCCAAGGAACAAGTTAACATTTTCAATCCCCCCGTCCGCTTTCGTAATGAGGGTATAAGACACACACAAGTCCCAACCCTGGCGTGGAGCACAAAGTGCGTGCTTAACATTTGTAAACATCTTTCTGTCATTTTATTGTGTCACACTGAAGTGGAGTGTGAGAAGAAAAAAACTGAACTCAACTTTGCCTGACATCCAGCGGAGGGGGCGGTGATGGTGGCAAGCCACTGTAGCGTGCCGAGCACAAGGAGGACGGCGCGGGTGGGGCCCTGAAAAATCGACCATACTCGTGACTGGCGTACACTGAAAGTGAGACAAATGGAGATAATTTCCTTAAGAAAATGTTCAACATTTCATTCGCGTCCTTCTCTCTTTCGCTTGAGCACCGCTTCTTAATCTTAGTTTCAAAGTTACAGGTGGCAGTTGAATGATGACGACGACGCAGAAAATGATGGCCACGACTAAGAGGATACACCTCTGCAGAGTGTGTGGGTATGGGGGAGGTCCGTGTCAGTGTTAAGGGTGGATAAGGGAACTTGATTATCTTGACATCATCATCATTATAAGCGCGTCTCTTGTGAATTTTAAATTCACACTGAAAAGGGCAGGAGGTCTTTAAAACGAGGCGCAACAAAGTTTTCCATTTGTTACTTAAGATTGTCCTCTTTCACATCCCTCGAGGGGCAGGGAATGCTGTTGATGTTGTTTTGGTTAATATTTGTGCCCGCATCATCAACAACATCGCCCCTCTGCAGGAAGTTGACAGCTTTCGATAATTTGTTATGAAATTACGATCTCTTGTGATGAATTAATACGTTGCGTTGCTTTGTCTCGGACGCGCTTTGTTAAGAAATTACATAGGACCTCTCGGTGGTGTCGAGAGACGAAGTTTGAATGGAGCGCGTCGTGGCGAGAGGATTAGATTGAAACTTTGTGCGATCTGAAATGTGATGATGGCACGGAGAAGTTTGGACGGCAGCAGTGTGGGCTGAGATTTGACAGTCGATTGACAGTTTTCCACAGCTCTGGCAGGAGTCGATGGGACAACTCAGATCAGGGGGATGGACTGGACGGTCAGGAAACGACATGAGACAGATGTTTTGGGAGGTTTTCAAGTAGTGATGGGTACATTCGAATGATTATTCGAGTGATAATCGAGCGCCCATCTCGAGTGATCATTCGAATATTAAAATATCTCGATTATTAGTCTTGATTCTTAGAATCTTTCGATCAAAATCAGTTTCAAGCTCCAATTCGAATCCGCAAATTAAGGTCGACTCTTCCACCATTTCGGAGTTCTCTCCACTTTTGGATTGTCTTTGTATGCTGCTCTGGTTGCGTCTTAAATGTTGGTCACAGTTAGAACGTTACCACAACTCACGTCAATCAAGACTTCTTGAAGTGGAGGAGGTTCCAGTTTGAAGCACCGACAATGACATAAATGAGAGGAGGTTCAAGTCTGAAACTCAGTCACATCCCAATCGCCGACCCCTCTCAAACCAAAGCAATCTCAACAAAGTCGCTGCAAACCGTCCGATCGCATTGAATGGCCACACATCTCCATCCTCTTCATCCATCTAAATAGCGCCAACACATCGACAACCCCCGCCCCGCAGCCCCAAACATAAAAATCAAACTAAACGTTCGACCTTCTGCTGCCTTCACCACATCCACTCGTCAGACTATGCATTAGCAGCGAACACACATCCATCGAGAGGATCTCTTTGCATGCACACGGAACAGCGCAGAGAGCACCCAAAGTCGTCGCCTTCCTCCTTCCAGGGTATCATTCAATTTCCTTAAGTGGCTTTCAACTCCCTTTCATGTGTACACACCATTAAGGAGTGTACCACCACGAGTGTAATATAATTTCGCAAAAAGTCTTCGCCTGTGGCCGCCCACTAAGGAACACAGCGTGATCTGATGTGTGCTCCCATCGAATAGCGTCCGTCGTCGATGCATAGTCGTGTACGCGGCACTCTGCACAAGAGTACGCTTTGGGTTCCGGACATTCCACAACCGAAAACCAATTTCAATTACTTTTAATGCCATGCTCCTCCACCAGGAGCCCCGCACGAGGAGGAGCATTAAGCATTAAGCTCCTCCGCCATCACTCACTCCAGGCGCGCGCGGTAAACGCGCTTAATATCATTCCCAGCTTCTCGTCGTCTTCAAATGTGAGAGTACACTTGCGTCAGCAATTAAGCGCAAAACAGTGAAACGTGTTCTCGCGGCAAGGAATGACGCGCCAAGAAGCAGAGAAACAGAAAAATATGCGAAAATGAGCAGCGATTTCGTCTCAAGTGGGTGTGTGGTGCTGCTGACGTTGACGAAAGAAACATAGAATGCCGTCCTCCTTGACGTCGTCCTGCATGAAGGTGCCATAGTGGCTTGCTGCCGACTCCGCCACTTCAGAGAAGCGGTGGCGCTCCTCCGGTGGAGTGCTAAAGGTGGCAATTATCATGAAGTTGATTGCGGAAGTGTTAAGTGTTGAGGTGATTACATTTTCGTTTAATTATGCCGAGGAGGAGGAGATGGGCGTGGCTGTTAATGAGAAGTGTCTTCTCTGGTGTCTGGCCGCTGTGCGATAAGGGCGAATGAATTTGAATTTCAACAGAAGACTTGATTGGTAAGACTTGCCGGTCCTTGAATGCCTTAAGGTTACGACTTTTCTAGAGGATCTGGGATGAGTATAACATTGAAGTGGATTGCCGTTCCGTTCTGATTGGCATTTAGAAGAAGAATTTGGGGATTTTGTGTCACGATTCCAGCCTCTGCAGATCTGTCTTGTGGAAAGTCACTTTATTCCTCATCCTAAAAGAAGCATGTATTTAGGCGCAATCAGAGTAGAAGAGTCGGACATATCTCAGAGTTCCACGAGACCAAACTCCAAACAGAGCTCAATCCCGAGACGAACTAACGACTTATGGACAGTTCCACATCAGAATTATACGTAAAAAGACTGTCTGGAGGATCAAATAGACCATCTTTCTCAGAGAGAAGCCAAATCAAGGACTCAGCGACAAGAGAAAAGACAACAAAAAAATCTTGATTCAACTAGAGGCTACAATTTGAATTGCAAGGGAATTTCAATTAATTAAGGGAAATGTATGAAGTATGAGATATCGTTTAAAAGACCATAAACTGCCATTTGACATGAAATTATGCTCGACATTACAAAAATTCGATGAAAAGCACTTGAAAGTCAACGAACAAGGAGAAAGTATTGACTTCAGATGAGAGTCACTAAACTGAAATCGAACCAAGTGAATGAACTGAAGCCTAAATTATCAAATTTTTGATATTGAGTTAATTCTTCAGCACATAACAAGTCTATTTCTGGCTCCAAAATTAGCTCTCAGACTGCTTCAAAGACGCTCCTAGATGCTTTCTCAAACCTTACATTTCAAACCGAACCCACTGTTGCCTCCAAAACATCTTTTTCCTCTCCATCATTTCATGCACCCCATCCTCTCATCATTATACGCTTATTTTCGCTTGAACAAGAATTTATTGTACCCTCATTTAAGACTCATTTCTTTCCGTTGTTTAAAATCCTCAAAAAGTACCCAATTACCATTGTAAACGCGCCGTGTACACACATTCTTGCACCCTCACTTCTCGGACCCCACATCATCCCGGCAAACATCATTTGTTTGCATTTTCCCGGTGAAAAGGAGCGAAACACAATTTCCAGCCTCTCTCCGGCCCACCATCATCATTTCACTTGGATGTCCTGCAGCGTTCCGCTAGAGTTTCTTCACTTTTTTTTCACAATTTCCATGCAAATGCGAGCGGCTCCATTGAACACACGCACGCCAGATACATCTTTAGCGGAGATGAACAAATAGGGAGCATCATGCCCTCGCCCCCGGGGGCGCCACACAACTGAAAGAGTGTGTGGCAGTGACAAGCAGCAATTTCGTTGCTTCCATCCGGCCAACTCCCCCGGGCTGGGACAGAGGCTATCGCTCGCCTGCCATCGTTCTTATTTATTCATGAATTTCACCTTGATGCACGAAGAGCTCGCGTTGTGTGTGCTTTATGACTGCACGAGCAGTGGAGAGGAGCTGGGGTGGGGGAGGTCCTGGTCCTGGTCCTTGGCATGATGCATGAACACGCTGGGGATGGAATTTCGAATGAGGACACAAAAATAAAAATTACCAACCAGAACCAGAGACGAGGGAAAAACAAACAAACTACGAGGTGGACCACCACCACCTCTGGCATTCTCATCAAAATTGAGTTTTGCGTGAATGTCGTCGGCCGTGGCAGGCGGGCCCACACACCCAGGTTGTTCGAGGACAGAAAAAGGCTTTTACGACCCGATTGGAGTGTGTGTCCACCTTTTATGGACGGCGGACGCTCATAAACATGATGTCGGCACCCCGACACACACAACGCGTGCCGTCGTATCGACGAGCCGATGGACTGGAAAAAAGGTAAGCGTCTTAGAGCGCATTCATCAGTGACGCCGATTCGGTTCCACGGTCGATTGATCCTGCCAACCTATTGACGAGATGGACTCGATACAAACAGAATCGAAAAAATCCTGGTGTCGGTGTGAGAGACTACACAGTCTATATGGCGACGCGCCGTGATGACAATTTGATGGGCGGCAAAGGAGGCGATTCGTTTTTATCCTCGTCGGATGAATTTTGATTCGTCCTGGGATTGATGGTTATTGGTGGGATGTTTTTTTTTTCCTTGCTACAGATTCGCATTATTGACTGTTGGCCTGGGTTGTTTTGTGTGCGTGTGGGGTGGAGGGGTGGAAGCAGTCATTTATCATCATGATGTGATTGACATGCCGGAGAGGTGTGGTTTCATAAAACGAAAGTACTAAAATCCAAGTGACAGGACGTTGATGAAATTAATTTCATTGAGTCGAGGCAATGGAATGTGTGCTGTTTCTGTTCCGTTCTTGTTCGTTTTACTGAACGGAATTGGGTCGTAAACTGAGCTTCAAATGAGTTGTCTCGTCGCGTCGTAGGCGAGGTAATTTTTGGGTTGGGTATCATTGCGACAGAATGAGGATAGACTGCGAAGGATGTGACTCAGAATTCGGATGGGAAATTTAACGCGGCTCAGGTTCGAGATGGGACTGTAAGGTCATACAGAGGAAATGAAGAAATTTTGTGGAACTTGTTCAAAAGGCAAACACAAAAAGAGTCCACTAATTTCGGTCTGCATGTGTACCTGGAAGGCGAACATTTTTAGCATACTTTTATACAGAATACTAATTAAGGGAATGGAAAAGACGGCAAGTGCAAGTGAAGGTACACTACACCGTCACCATATTTTTCTTGATGTTGTTTGTCAGACTAGCCCATCTGATGAGTGTAAGCAGGTCTAAGTGCACGCAAGCTTTACTAAAATTTATCGTATCGTTTGCAAAGGCCCATCTTGTGAAGCTTCTTTGAAGTGAAAAAAAAAACTTTGAAATTAGTCACCTACGGGCAGTTAGACAGAAGGTTGTTGAGTAAATAATGACGGCTTTGTGACCGTCCTGGACTCCTTGTGATAAACACATTACCTCATAACAATGTTCACAAAAACCATAAAACAGAGAAGGCAGAGATCAGCGTCCCACCCCCCCCTCCACATATCTTTCCTCAAACGCAATCACTTACGAAATGACTTTTCGCACACAAATCACGCACTCATCGCTCGCTCGCATTCGCTCCCTAATGTATTCCATCACCAAAAACCGTTGTTCTTGACGTCAAGTCATTAAAAAGCCATCTATTGTTCGCTTTTATCACTTAACACCTCACAAACAATGGCGACGTCTAGTGCGCGTGTACTCACACTCAACTTCCATTGTTCCTCGGTGTGTGTCGCTTCAAGTCCCTGTCGTAAATACTGTGCTTCTACCACGCCCACGACGCCTGCACTCAAGCGAGGTGTCAAAACGGAAAAAACCACAAATCATTCTCGTAAATTATTCCTAATCCTTTGCCATCAAAAATCTCAACCGAATCACGAAACATTCTGAAGAGTCCTCTTTGCCACCAGCCTGTTCTCAACTCCTCCACCGTTTTATCATTCGAATAATGACGAACGAAACGGCTTTTAAGCACTCCTCTCAGCAAAGTCCTAAACAAATGTGTGTATGAGTGGCGGCACAATTATTTCCATCACACATGGGCGGCTGCTGCTGCTGAAGGGTTGAGAGCCACCATGCATCCCCCGGACGTATCCCCAGAGACTACCGAATAATTTGACAGCGATATGAAATTAATATCTGAATTTGTACCTCTCGACTCGTGTATGTCGTCGGGGACGGGTGTGCTTGCTAAGAGTCTGTACATGTTCCGCTTAACAATTCATGAGATATCATTAGGAAGCATCAGTACACACTCTCTCCTCGCTTCCGGGGGTTCACTTATTGCCCCGCAGACATTCATTTTAATTTCTCCACTTTTATGACAGCTTAAACTTCCGCCGAACGAGGACCATTCAGGGAGGGCCTCACTCTGGCTCTGGGGACAGGGAGGAGTCGGATTCCATTCGAAAAAGGATTGTGGGTGTGTGACAGCAGTGCTCATCCTGAACTTCCTGTTCATCCTGCCACCACCTCTGGCCGGGCAAACGTTGGATTTTTGTTTGTACAACGACGTTGGATGCTGATGATGGCGATGACGATTGTTGTTTAGGTTGACCATATGGACGGAAAGATTGCCATGCCATGTGTATGCGGTGCTGGACCACAAGAGGAACAAGTGAGTCGGTCTCTCTCCAGATGCACATTTCATTTGATGTCCCGTCCATGTCCGTCTGAGTTGGGTTAACCGGAAAATGGGCGACGCGACGGGTGGAAGAGATTGCAAATGGATGAGGTTTTGAGAGACGCATCCGACTTGGGGTGTTAATCTGCTGAGTGAGGCGAAAGATATGAGAGTGTGATGTCGGTGAAGTGGAAATTATTGATGTTTGTCTTCTGACTGGAGGATGTTGAAGCAGAAACATTGTGAAGTCAGGACTTCCAAGTGATACTCCCTCCTGTTCGTTGTTAGCTCCTGCCTTACAGCCTCCTATGGATAACAAAATCAGCAACACCCCGCCATTTTGACGAATACAGATTGTCTCCTCTTTAGACAGTCTACCCAAACTCACTCCCCACCTCTCGAAGACTGCCTTCTATCTCACCCTCATCGAATTGCCGATATCCATCTGAATGTTAACAATCCACAGGAAAAAAAACACGAATACGATACAAAATCCAGCATCCTTTGTCATCATTATCATCACACCCGTCCGCCCAACCGCCTGCCCGCATCGCCCACGCTTCACACCACCACCATCGTCAGCATCTGTCAGAAACAAAAGCCATTTCGTGGCACCCTCATTTCTCAAATGAATGTGCAACATGTGCGGTGTGTGCCTATTCCGGGAGAGTAATTGGACTCAAAGATGGAATTGAATTATTTATTCGATGCGCTCCTCAAAGTGGAAGGACGTTGTTTCGTGCACATGAGCAACACCGTCTCGTCGTCCCACCGGAAAATGAGTCCATTTCCCATGCATCACGTCTTCAATTTGCACGACAAATGAATCGATCTGCAGGCTGCTCTGAATCACATACATTTTTAGCTCTCAATGCTTGTCCTCCCCTTATACACTCCGTGCCACATCTCTAGGGGGAAACAGGCAAACATAAAAAAGCATACAATCCACCCACCTCCATATGGTGAGGGCGCTGGCGGTGGCGGACTCTCATAAAACAGAGAATTGAAATGTAAATGTATATTGCGAAGCGGGGTCTTTATGGCGGCGGTGGCGGAGCATTAGGGTGCCACAAGCAGGATAACGTACGAAAGGGGGATCTTTTTTTCTGCACCATGCTCATTCTCGATGTTTCCTCATGCTTAACGCCAGCAAAAGTCGGATTACGACTGTTGAATCGCTTGTCAGAGTTCGCCGCCTAAACAGAGCGGGATAATCTGTCAGATCTGTCATCAAAGATTTCGTTTGTCTTATTCTCTCTCCCCGTCTTCTTTGAAGTGGGCGAAAACAAAAGGAAACAAGCGAAACATGAGTGACGGGGAGTCCACGCGTGATGCCTTGAAACAATGAGAATCAACAAGAAGAGTGACTGTGAATTGAAAATCACAAGTTGATTTTTTTTCTTTTTTCACTTGAAAGGAGGCGCGCGTACGGAGATTAATGAAGGTTGAAATTTGTTCAATAGACAGAGCGCTGGTGGAGTTGGAGATGGGGCGGGAGAGGGGATGAGGGGAAGTTCCGAGGATGGAAGAAGCTCAAAGATCTTGAAGTCTACCAAACCGACCAACTGGTGTCCAACTAGGGGTTCCATACAATTTTGAAAACGTCAACATTCTAGCTTTGAACTGATATGAACATATCAGCTTATGGTTGCAAATTTATGTAAAATGAGTTAAAATCAAATTACAACCTCCAAGTGGTCAATGGCGAGGGTATCTATTAACAGACGGTTAAAGCCACATGAAGCCTAGAAAATCAGTGAAGTCCTTGAACAATCAGAGCAGAAGGGAAGACGTAATCTAATTTTTCGTGGTATCGGAGATGGGGGCAGCTGATAAGATGAAGTTGTGTTTGATCAACGAATGGTCATAGGTTCGCAGGATATAATTCGTCCGAAGAGTCTGAAGTCTATCGAGAAGATTGTGGGTCCACCTAGGAGTCTCATATACTTTTGAAAATGGCAACATTCAAGCTTTGAACTGATATAAGAATATCCGTATTTATATTATTATAAAAGCAACCTCTCCAATTCCCTGCTACTCTGGGTCTTGCAGACCTCCCTGAAGACTGCACTTAAGCCATAAATGTTAACGAGAAACCAGTTTCATCAAAAGCCACGAAATCCAGCGAAGAATCCATCAAATAGATCTACAAAGAGGAACGCATTAAGAACCTCTTAACAATGCTAACATGCTAAGTTTTCACTTAATTTTCAATACATTCTCAGTACCAACGACGACGACAACGACATCATGCCCTCATTGAGCTCATGAAGCACTCCTTCAGTCTTCAGTCGTTGCTCTCATGGGGGAGGGGATGAGAATTCAACACCCAGACCCACCAGCCCACACTTACAATTGTCAACATTTAACTAAAAGGCTCAACTCCCAAGATTATGCATGCCAGAGGCGGAAATTTGCAATCTAAATTCATTTTCCAGCAAAGAGCCGCAGCAAGCACTCACATCGTTGCCTTGCCTGGCAGAGGCGGATGAGAGGATGAGGAGAGCACACGTCACGCACTACTCTCCCCCCCTTCTGCCAAGAAAATGCCACGAGTAATTGAAAGAAAATGGAAATTAATTCTGGCGCTGCTTCGTAATTAGACGCCAACCAAACCACACGGCCTCGCTCCTTCCCCTGCCATCGCATCCAAGAAAAGGATGAAGTTGGAGAATAGTGCTGCGACGGCATTCTCCAACTTTTTGATTCATCTTTAGTTTATATCCGTTGGAAATCATTCATTGCGTTCTGTTTTTTGGCCATTTCAATGGAATGAAAAACTTTCGCAATTAACCCTTGACGGTGGAGGGGGATGATGAATGTAGACGTTTCATTAAGTCCTTCTCGCTCAGAGGATAACGATGTGTACCTGCAGCGAGGAGAGTGCATTTTGTTGTTTCAATAAAAGGGAAGACATCTCGTGAAGCTAATGCGCAATCCAGCACCTTTTGCCGGAGAGGAAGGACGACATCATAAGGGCTTCAGAATTCACTTAATTAACAGGGGGAAGGGTTTCCTTCTTAAGACACTCTGACACAGCACTTTACATCGCATAAATTCAATTAAAAAACTATTCCCGAAGTTTTTTTTTTCTGAAGGACCCAACGTGGAACAGAACATGTGAGTACACACTATCCGCCAAGGGAATCGAGTGGGAAAATCAACGCCTGACTTTTGGTTACACAACGCCGTGCTCACTCCTGGCACAGGACACGTCTCTGTGGACGGGCGGGCGCAGAAGCTCCGCAGGGGTTGTTCTTTATTTACTCAGCTGAAGTGGACTAAATTGGTTTTGCTTGTATTCCGAGGAACTTTTTCCAAAAGTGTGATGTGAGAGAGTGCTTGAGATTATTCGCAAATATATTGACACAACAACGATACTGTTCACCCCGAGGGGCGTGGAGGGCTGGGGGAGTGTCTGTCCCCTTTGTGGACGCATGGGACATTGGAGAGAGCAGAGATTTATTGGAACCTTTCCTGCAGGCGATGTCAATCCGGATTTAAATCGATGGACATCGTTCGTTAAGCGACAAAGGCCCGAGGAGAGGACGAGCGACGATCAGAAGTGTATTCTTTGATGGCTTTGGAGGACTGGGTGGCACTTGAGAGCGTAGTTTGGGCTTAATGGACTCAGAAAAGATTTGGTTTATCCTCGAGGCGTCGTTGGGCACTTGTTTTCACAAGGATGGGACGAGAGTGCGTTAAATGGTCTTGAAATACACAATGTTTTGTACAAAAAGGCAATCTCCTGTCGGATCTTGAGGTGGAGAAAGACTGACTCTACCAACGGAAACCTCTCACAAGGGTGTGAAGTCAAGGACTTAGCTACGGGATCAAGAAGCGGCATTCAAGTTCAAGGAAAAGTCTAATCTTCTTCGGATTCAAGGTAAGCGTTGAGGACTTCGGAGGATTTCTTTCTGAAGAGATGCAAATTGGAGGCAAGCATGAAGATTATAGGCAGCGATGGAGATTGACTAGAGATTGGAGGTAACTTGGACTTCATCTCAGGGCGAGCGTTCACCAGTTGGTGGCTGCGATCATGCGACTTGACATCACTCGATCATTATCAAGTCCTTAGTCTACGCTTACAAGACAACCTCTTTGAACGAGGTCGGGGCAATATTGCAGACGAAGCACCTATTAGATCGTTTGTTCGAAAACTGAATTGAATACTTGAAAGACTGCCGGCAAAGTCGAGGCGGTTATTAGAAAGATGTATCTATCATACAAAATGCCATGAATGTAGCTTCCAAATAAAGTCAAAATCAATTTTTTACCTCAACCGTGGTTGTTTTATTTAATTGTCTTTTCCTATCCTTGTTATCTGGTCATAAGGGGTGAAGCCGTTCAAAAATTGAAGAAATGAGGTATCGACAAAGACGATGCCTTCGCTTTACAGCAGAGAGCTGCATCAGTTCTGTGTATTAAACTAACCAACTGAGTAGGTTCTAGTGAGGAAGCTTGACCGGTGGCTCTGTTCTGTTACCATGGGAGGCCAGGCCCGTGCAGAGGGTTGAAAATGAATACCACTAGCAGATCATAGAGTCAATCGCGGGTCCTACTCGTGGAGGTTGTGTGTGATTTTAAGATGGGCAGGAACCTCTGATCCAACTCGGTGTTGAGTTGCATTGGAACCGGGTGCTGAGACCCTCAGAGGAGCAGAAGTGTTTGATGAACCGAAAGAGACCATGAATAGAAAGTGTGTATAATTACATGGATGGCGCGACTGTCCGAAGTAGACTTGGGCTAAGCTTCCGCAGCAACCACTCGTATTGAGCGTGACATTGTTCTTTCACAAGTAGAGGGATTCTACAGTACAGTTATGCCGACTCCGAAAGGTGAAGTTTTGAGAAGAACTTAGAAGGAGTACTCTTTGAGCATAGCATAGTCTAGGGCGCAGCGTTGTAACATTGTTTTACAGTCTAGGGAAGTCTCAAATATTCTTGGACACCCTTAGAGATTGCCGGACAGTCTAACACAATCTCAGGCAGATGGTAACAGACTTGGGCAGGCTTACTACAGAGTTCGATATTCAAATCTTACGGAGTTTCGGGAACTTTTAAGCAATCTTGGACAAACTTTAAAAAACTCTCGGGTAGACTTGGACAAAGTTCGACCGTACTTACACAGTCCCGTACAGTCTTAATGAGTGTTGGATAGTCTTACACATTCGCAGTCTCAAAGGGCAGGCAGTCTAACAGTCTCGAGCAGCCTTTAACAGTCTTAGACTGTCTCGGGCACCTTCAAAAGACTCTTAGAAAGACTTCCACAACCTGGAACAGTCTTACACAGCTCTCGACAAACTCAAACTTCATCAACTATAGGATCCAAGAACACTAGAAACTCTTAGAGATGGCAAAGATGGATAAGTCAAAATGGACCCACCTTTTACGAGAGATTATAATGTGGCCATTTAGCATATGCTTCTCTATATAATTTCTGACATCTAATAAAACATTTGTCAGCACAAAATCAACGTCTTCTCATTTCTTACGTGATTAAATGTGCAGGCCATCCCAACGACCACCCACATTTGAACTATAAAATGTTAAAAACTTCCAACTCACCGCCTCCCCCATGCCATCACAGCAAACAGAGCACTTTTATGCAATTTTCTTCGAAATAAAAACCATCAGAATTGCTCGCCTCAGCGTCCTCAATGACATTTCAAAGTCGTTGCATGTCCTTTTGATAGCCAAACTGAGCGCGCACACGTAATCACCTCAACGCTTTTTTCACAGGCAACGCCATCATCACACTCACTCGCACACACACCCAGCTAACGACCAACATTAGTCGTGTCCTCAATAAGCGCTCGATGTCATCTTGAGCGCATTATACCCGAGAACCTACCCAGTGGCTGCATTTAAGCCACGTCATTCTGACGATCAAACTTAACCCTTTTTCTCGGTTCCACCGCTTCCCCACCCACTTGCATGCAGCAGAGAGAAAAGCTGAAAAAGAAAAAAAATGGAAGAAAATCCCTGCAATTTACGGAATTACCTTTGCTTCGGTGCTGGAGAAAAATCGATTGAGGGTAACAGCCTTCAACTCTCTTTCTCTCTCGCTTTCCCGCTGAGAATCGAGAACTTTCGCGTCAAAGCGACCGAAAAGGACGAGTAGAACGAAAAACCACACACACACGTACACTAGATAGACTAAAAATAGCTCGCCTGCAGTACAACAACTACAACAACGGCGGCTGGAACTGTCCTCCTAGAGATGTCCATTGCAGTTTGCAGTATGCCACTCCTGGCATTTACCAAAATAGCGCACAACTCCACTCTGGATACACATGCACCAGCACTCTCACGTCAAATTGTCAGCAGGAAAAAATAACGCGTAATAACGCACTTATGCGACAGAAAAGAAAAACGAGGACGGGGGGTCACGGAGGAAAATCGATAAATTATAGTTTTAGGGATAAATCAAAAATGCACCAGGATATCAAATGCACACAAAGGACTGCGCATTTTGGGAGGTAATCACTTGGAGAGGGGGGTTCCCACAGGAGCATGGGAAAACAAAATTAAAAAAAAAATAAGAAAGGGAAAAATGGGAAAAAATAGGATCCGAGGTGCTCTCCGCCGCGTCGTCCTTTGCTTATGTTTCACTGATTATACTGAACGGCAAATCGATAAGCGCTTGCTGCTGAGGCGAAATTCCAACTCGGCAGAGCTTGCAAGCTATGTGCGGAAGCTTTTTGCTGGGAAATACAGGCACGTCCGTAGGTGCTACTACAGGGTGACACGGAAAAGATGAAGAAATATGGATGTGAGTTGGTGGGTTTGAGTGTTTTTTTTTTTTGCGGTTCTTGATTTTACTCAGACTGGGGGGAAGAAATTGGAATGGATTCACGTCGGGATCGGGATATTTAAAAGGGAATCCAGTAAGATAGGGTGACTGCCGAAGAAATGGATAAGTGCCCCAAGATGCCTAAAATTCTTGATTCACAGGTCGGCTGTACACGATATGGGCTGGTGCATCAAGATGCATAAGAGTTTGGGTTGACAGGGCGAAAGCAGAAGGATCTTGGGGTGACATCGCCCAATTCTGCGGTGTGAGAATTGAGGTCTTGTCTCAGTATAGGTCTGAATAGCACCTTCGGTTTTATGAAGTGAGAAACTTACATGCTCCTTGCGATAGGATGAAGGAGCAACGCCACATGCATCTGATTAATGGAGGCTGATCAATGGAGGCTCCATTCTCCTTGTCTTACTCATCAACACGAGGGATTATTCAAAGGATTCAAGCGACACCCAAGGAGCCACCCCAGCCAGCCATTAGTTTGACGCTGTCAATACATAATGGACCGACTGCAGTGTTCGACAATTTAAAGGAGAATCTCGCAGTGAGGTTAGGTTATCGATTGTCACCAGATAAGCTCAAAACCTATTTCCCCTCGACAAATCTCCTTTTATTCTTGAAATTCTTGAAATGCATTCCTAAACAGATGACTGAGATTGAGACAGGAGTTCACTATAAAATTTATGGCATTCTGTTAATACTTGGCTTTGGAATCAAGAATGTACAACGCACTGGTTTCGAGGTAGAGCTTTTGGAAATACATGTACATATACGAGAGCCGCAGAACATTTCAGCAAAATAGCACGCTCTGCGCAAGAAATTCCTAGACAGTATGACCACTTGTCGGTCCACTTGGCTCAGACTCGATTTTAAGAAGTGTGGGGTACCTACTGGATTTTGCAGATTTCTGGGCGACTGGTACTTTGGCTGGATTTTTGATTTATTTCTGAAGATATTTGGCGAGCGATTCGGCGCTTGCTGGGGAGTTGATGGTGAATGGAGGGAGGAAGAGATTATTCTGAAGATCTAAACAGTTTTTTAAGGCCGGGACTCTGGAGGAGGAAGAGCTCGGAACAAATTGGTGGCGAGGAAAATGGGGACTCGGAGGATCGATATCGGAGTCTGGGGGCATTCTCGGACGGTTGATAGCTAAATCAAAAGCAAGAGGACTCTAAAACGACTGTTATACGCTTTTTAGTAAGTGGCTGTGATGTTTTGGCCAAAGTGATGACTGGGGAACGAGTTTTACTAGACAGGACATGGTCTTTGCCTCGATTTCGTCATGAATGTGGTGACAGCACCTTGGAACAAGCACCTGGCACATTGGATGGACGGTATTATGTCAAGAGTTAGTCTGTTTTCTGTCGTGGTCTCTATCTGCTTAGAAGGATGAAGACAAGCAATGGCAGTGGGCGGGGTATTGTCCGTTTTCGACATCAAACAGCGTATAAAAATCTGACGTCTTAAGAGTGGCTAGTTGAAGTACATAGATCGATTGAGGTCCAACTCGCGCAAATTTCTTTTCACATCTTAATAGAACGGTCTAAAGACAGTCCGAAAAGTCTTCGATTACCGGCCTAGAGAGCACTTATCAAGTAGTATGGACAGCTCAGAGGCGGGGGCGTCTAGGATGAAGTTAGAGCACAGACAAGTGGGAAACGCCTTTCATCGTGTTATCTAGGAAGAATTGTTGGTTTCCACAGGTCCATTCGGGACTGTAACAGAAAAAGGGAGACAGACAGGGTCGATCCTTGACTGTCGCAAAGAACAGGAGCAGGACACTGCTTCAGCGTAATATGATTTTGTGATGACGGTAGACGCCTGATACGAAGCAAGAGGAAACGAAAACGACTATTGAGTCTCTTTTTGGCAGACACTCGATCATCTTCGAATTCTGAATACTGCCGAGCGAAAATGTCACTTCCCTTCAAATGTCTACGCTTTTCGTCACTTGAAGTGAATTAATAGATAACTTACTTGCGATTAAATGCTCATTACTAGCACATGTCGAATAATGCTCTGTTGGCCACCTCAACGGTTCTGCTGACGGTTCCAATCAGATCCTCCGAGGAGACCACCAGCAAATAGTGTGTCCAATTGCTTCAGCATCCACAGACGGAGTTTCAAGCTGAGTTTTAACATAGATGTTCATTGCTTAATAGATTGAACGATTAAGGCGTGTGTTTAAAATACTCTACTGCTTAAAAAGGTCTGCTGAGAAATGGCCAATTAACACGTTTTTGTATGACAATGGAGAAGATCTTGACAACAATTGATCTTTCAGGACGCTTATTTAAAACACAAAAAGACTTCGTTAACGTGAAGTGCCTCAAAGGAGGTACTCATTAGTAAATCTGCAATGTTTTTGTGTGACGAGGTAGACGGGGAGGTCGATAAGGTGGTGCAGTGAAATGCAGTTGGCAGTCTTGTCCATTTTGCTGTCGACAGACTGGCCAAGACTCGTTACTTCTCTCATCATACAGAGATCTGAATGAATTTCCAGACGTTTGTCAATTTCCTGGGAGATACACACGTTGACAGCCCCCCACCACCCAGCGATCCCCTTAAAGCCGACAAAGACCCTCCACAACCAGCACCTCTCCCAGTCCATGGCAACAACATGAGAAATTTAAGAATTTCCCAAATCAACTTCGCAGCACGTGTCTCGGCTGTGAATTCAGGGAATCCTTCTTCGACTTCTGAATTTTTTGCACAATTTCTTCGATTTTTCGCACGAATTTCCTCGCCCACCCACACGCAATGTGTCACCACGTGGACGTGTGCCATTAACGCAAGCAAAATAAAATGAAAATTAATCGAAGACGAACAACAAACTTGATTAGAGAACATTTTTTCCCATGAATACGTTCTTTTGGGAACAAAAAAAAAATTCACCCGGAACCCTGTGAAACCGTGGCGGAGTGAGGAACGAGAAAGAATGAGCCATGCGATGGATTACATAATCCTTATCCAGTAAAGCACTACCTACTCTCACCCTGCCGCCAAGCCAGAGGCAGAGAAAAAGCTGATTCCTTCTCAACGCCACGTGTTCCAGACGAAATCGATTTTTCGAAATCTTCTTCCCCCGCGACAGAATTGGAAGAATGTCTGAGAGCCAGGTTCAGGATTGCCAGGAGCTCGAATTCCTTAAATTCTGCGACGAAACAAGTTCCAATTCGATTAGCACTACACACGGACACACTTTACCACGTGGACGACACTCACTGAAGCACATGCAAGCCACCACACACAAGCTTAATACAATTTGAATTTGAATTAAAAGAAAGGATTCGATTCTCACATGCTGTTACCGCGACCATTTCTAAAGGATTCCAAATAAATTCGACTGGTTGTTGATGGGCTGCTGCTGCTCCAACTACTGATGAACGGGTATCCCTGTGAACTGAACACCGGCGAACTACTGAAATCACAAATCCCGATTCTCGAGCTGCACCAAGATCCAACACAAACCGAGCGAACGAGTGGCGAGTGGCGAATGTGTATCGAAATTCAAAACTCAAATTAAACCACCGAAATGTACTCGACTTCGGCCTTTCACCGACTGACTGCTCACTGACTGAGGAATGCCCGAATGAAGCTGTGAGCCAAAAAAAAACGAAAATGCAACAACAACAGCACCAAGAGGACAGGACACTCGAAATGGATTTTCAATTTTATAATGATTCCCGCAGTCGACGGCGTTCTTGTTGTTGCACAGTTGGCTGGTGTCCTACGTGACGACCGCAAAACGCTGATGCAGCAACGAAGGAGTCGGATATAGGGACAGACAAATAATCGTCATCACCAAGCAACATCATCATCATCGGCAAGCTCCTTGCACCACAACAGAAAAGAAGAAACAACGTCATGTGGAGAAGGACGAGCGTACCGGTGCGGCGGGTGGAGGACGGGGGAAATGATTCATCGACCTACAAAGGCCTGAGTTATGCAGAAGGACGCGCAGCGGATGTGGGCGGCTGGGTGGCGGCACCCCTGAGTACACATGCATGTGGGAATACGCGGCGAGAGTCTGAGCTTAAGACTAAAGTGGTTAGAGGTGATGGTTGGGAAGAAGGCAATAAATGCAATTTGCTGGATTATCCTTTATGATTCTTTTACACGGCGTGTGTGGCGTGTGAAATAGCGATCAGGTGTGAGACGATGAAGAGCCCTTAACAGTTATGCAACGGTATTCCACTTACGTAATCGATGACAAGCACTTGGCAGGCGACTTGTTTCATTTTTTTTTTCTAGGAACACTTACCTGGAAAGAAAAGAAAGAGAACAAAAGTGAGTTAGTAAAATTGAAGAAATGGAAATGGGAATTACTGCAAGAAAATTGAGTGGAAATTATCGGGGAAGGCGTGATGGCTTTGAGGTGGGTCTTGCTCAAGAGAGCAGGTGATTTGGTTGTATTTTTTTTGTCATGATGATGGTGGGGGTTGAGTTACTTGACCAAGTACACTGTGATGAAGAAACCTACCAACTAACTTGATGCATGGAGATTGGTAAAAACAATGACCCTAGGCTGGCCTAAGTGTGGACGCTACCCACCGGCAATGTCACGTAAGGCATGCACTTTTGGGGCTTTGCATGTGATTGGCGGAAGAAATTGCAGGCGTCCTCCTGCCTAGATGCCACTCATGGTGATTCAGTCTCATGGGGCTCCAGGAGGCCATACGGGAAAGAAAAATGCGGAGGAATTAGCTAGACTGTAGACAGGCATGCCATTTGAAGTGAATTAGGAGACACCCTGCCAGCGATTAAGTGCTTCTAACAAGCCTATGCCATCACAGGAATATAGAGAAGACTTACAGGACCCGCAAGGCCATGATGTTCCACACTTCCTCCGAGAAGAACCACAACTCTTCTACCAGCCAAAGGGAAAGTCATGAGCAAGGTAAAAAGTGAAGACTGAATGCCAGGTCCCTTAAAATGAGATCCCTTCGTCACCTCCTCACTGATTGCTTCCACTCTCGCTGTGCTGTCACTTGTGGCAACTTACTTAAGGCTTGAAATCTGGAGGTAGGAGCGAGGTGCATGACACTCTTGCGTATACGTAATTTCTTTTGATATCATCTCGGTGTGATTACGCATGGACGTTTTTTTTTGTCATCTTCTAAGAAAGCTTCGGACTGGCAACCTGTCCATCACTCGTAGTTCCTAGAATCTGCGGGAACACTCCACATTCGACAATCTAGAGGAAATGTCGGATGTTTGGGAAAATTACGTATACGCAAGAGTGTCAAGCACCCGCTCCCACCACCTCGAGGAGAGCTACTAAAACTCTTGTTCTTTCGAAATGAGGAAGGAGATATCGTTGCCGTCAATGGTCTCAGATTTACAGGGAAGTTAATCTACTTTCTGTGGCTGGCCACAGTTCGACCACGTCGAGGTTCAAGAAGACGGCGCCAAGCGGCGCAAAGGAGAAATATGGCGACTGGATCCGAGTGCTCATCAATCGGCATGCGACTTGCAACTGCTCCATGACTACTACTCTGTTCGGGAAAGAGAGAAACAAAAAAATCGTCTGCTATCGAAATTTGATTATTTGCCCGTGTGAAAGCAAGGTACGATTACTTCCGATAAATGGCGATATTTTATAAATTTAATCGGATAAATGCGCCCACGTTCCCTTCCCCTGCTCTCAACACTTTCAAACCCTCAAATATTTAATAACGAGAGCCTCGAATACATCTAGCAAATGAGACAACCCCCACGAAGAGAGGGAGAGGGAGAGAGAGCCACATCAGCAAACATCGTAAACAACATTTTCGGTTAAACAGTCTAGACCCGTCGTCGTCGTCGTCGTCGTCTCCCTGGCGATGGTATCATGCGTTGTCATCTAATGAATCACTCATAAGTAGCTCCAAACTCCAATGCAGCAGTCGAGTATAAGTTTATTGGACCAGAGCCAAGTGAGAGGACGGATGCCGTTTGTTCAGAGGACGAGACAAATGATTTAAAACAGCGACGATGTTGGCTGCTTGGAGAACTTATTAATTTCCACTCGTCGTCATCGTCGCCTTGAGGTCTGGGAATACCCTGACCGTCTGCTGGATGGAGGAAAGGGGCCCGATTAAGAGATTTTTAATTGATTAGCGAGGTGGCAGTTGTTTGATTTATAATAGTTAAGTTTTGGATGAATGGGTACGTCAACAAACAAAATTATCGAATTTGGTACGACGGCAACCTGAAAAAGTCACTGCGGACCAGGGCCAAGCTTCTCAGGAACCACTCACGTTGCGCGTACTATTGTTCTTTCCCTAGTGGAAGGGACCTACAGTTTCATGCCGACTCCGAACGGCGAAGTTGAAAAACATTTTTCTAGACAGGAATACTCGTTGAGCATTGTCAGTGACTCGAAAGAGGTCACCGTTAACGGCGAATGCTATTAGTGGATGATTACCAGCTTTAGAAATTGGCCAGAATTGGATGATATGAACACCAACGAGATGTGCGGTTTTAAGAGGACGGTGCTAAGTGCCGCTCAGCTCATGCGAGCGATTCGAGTTCATGGTCAACATCTCACTTGGAAGTGATGTGAAATGGCCACCGAGATCGTGTGATTTGACACTGTTCGACTTTTTTTTTTTTTTGTGGGGTTATCTGAAGTCGCAGGTCTATGCCAATAAGCCACAAAAGACAGCGGAGCTCAACCCCAATATGACATCGATAAAATTCAGCGTGGTTTATGTGCCAGAGATATTTAAAGAGACGTGACTTAGGTGACATACTTGGCGGCACACAAGACTATACTTCACAGGAAAATTTCCGCAAGGCAGGACCCGGACACTCTTGCGTATGTGTAATTTTTTTCATTTTCTCTACTTACTTGGGGGCACGAGGGATCGATCTATCATGGTCATAGTGCTTCATATGCCGTTGTTAGTCACTCCCCTTTTTTATTCTTCCATTCAATAGGTGACTAATCACAGGACCCTTGAATTAAGTCGCTTACAAGTCTCGAACCGGACATAGCCATCAGAAATTGAAGAATTAGTCTCTTACTTAGTATTCTGCGGTTACAAAATCTTGGTCTAAGTGATTCCCCTCTGTAGGCCACTAAGACAACCGTAAGCTGGCTCCTAACCCACCGAGACTTCTTTGCAGACAGCTGATGCAAAGAATGAATCACCAATCTTCTTAAAGGCACAAACGGATCTAATCTTGGATAAGTCTTCCCCACGTCCATTTCTGTGACTGTTCCAACAGCAAAAGTGCGACTCGCAAAGTAGTGTGCACTTGCAAGTCTTCCCTCCCTCAGCAGCCGCCCCTCGTTCTCTGCTTTCGCACAGAGTTCAACGAACTGCTGTTTTGCGAACCATATTTCTGGTGAATTTTTCTATCGCGTCGTTTCATTTCCATTAACTTCCCCCTTTTGCCAAGGGGTCACAGACCACAGCCATGTTCGCTCGAAATTCTCCCGGTCAGTCTGAACCGAGAACATTTCTTCCAATAGCCCCCCAGGGGGTGCCCCCCCTGTACAGTGGCATGGGTTTCGAATTGAAATTGTACCCCTACAAAAGAACGCATTCTCAAATGTAACCCCTCGCCGGAAAGTCCAAGCGAATCGCCAAATCTCCCCTCCCTCTGACCGCTCTGCAAAGTGTATGGTTATCAATAAGGTAAGGGCCTTCACAAGTTCACCCCGCGTGCCTGTTATATGACTCAGTCTTGGTCTCAACCCTCTGCGTTTGAGTATGACCACCAGATAGTAATTTATATCCACCAGAAGCCCTCTTCGGTGTGGGGTATCGTCAGGCGCAGGGTGTCTTTGTAGTTTTTCTGCTCAACCCTCTTGGTTTGTGCAAAAATGGAAAACAAAAAAAGAGCTGGAATTTGATGCATTTAGAAGAAGAATCGATTTTTTTCCTTCTCTCCCGAGGGGTTTGAGGGCAGGTGGCACTTTCTTGTCCGATGCAATGCAGTAAAAATAAAAAGACGAGGGAGCGAGGGTTGGGTGGGTGGGTTTTCTTGTCGTAGTCGTTGTCAATTAATTGAGGATAATGAATGTGGTAACTCAGGAGGAAGGTTCGACGTCAGGTGATGGACACCGTGTTGACGAAGTTTCACTAGCATTCATTAAGAAATGATTTTGTTCCGAGGCTCCAATGGCAATGGATTGAGTCATTAGGACGAAAGAAAGTTGCGAAAGATGAGAGAATTACAGAACATTTTCTTGATGCTCGAGGAGAACTTAATGAATGAAGGGGTATCTTGATCGGATTCAGCAGCAGATTGGGTCAAGGGTGTATGATTAGCCTTCGTTACAAACTTTGTGCTTTGACAAATGACAATGGAGTTTCATCTTTCTAAATTTGAAAAACAAGGAAGAAGGAAGGTAATGAAGGAAGATGTGAACGTTGGGTTATGGTCTACTGACAGCTGGTGCTGTCCACGACGTGATTTAGTTGGCTTGGGCTTAAGGTTGAGTAACACACGTTGAGAAGCACATACGAAGGCTCAAAAAACCGCGCAAAAATACTTTTTTGTCCCAATGAAGTTGATACTCATCTAAATCAACTCTAGAAGTGTTTTATGTCTAATTTCTATCAAATGTAGATATCAAAAAATCATCATCACCTCCTGTCCAGCATGATCCACTAAAGGGGTCGCGGGGGTAAGGCACGCACAAGAGATCTTCGACCATCGACTCTAACTCATCAGGGGTTATAGCCAAGCGAAATCAGGCGGGTTTTTGAACTTGGTCCCACAACATCATCCTGGGTTTACCATCCGCTCGCCTACCTGATGGAATTGCATTCAACGCCTTCCTCTGATGTCGTGATGGCTAACCCTTTTTTTCGCCCGTGTACTACGCTTTCTGTTTAATTTTCTCGACTCAAATGGTTACGTCATGTATAGAGAATGGACAACAACGCTCCCGCTCGAAAAGTCTTCGAGCCCAGCCCCGAGAGATAGGGTGGTGAAGAGGAGCTCCGCTCCTATGGCGTGCCCAGCTTGAAAGGCACCTCAATCAGAAGAATCATCTTGACTGCAGCTCAGGTTCATCCTAGACTGTAGCAGCCGCTAAAGAAGAAGAAAGAAATTGAAGCAAGGCAAGCCGTGTGGTATCACTCTTTAACTTAACCGGGGTCTTTGTCATAGGCACACATACGTTACGTCTGATCATATTGTACGTACGAGACGAGGAAGAAATAGAATCTGTCCAACCACCTGATCTACTCGGGCCCAGAAAAGGTAGTTCCTAAGAAGTCTTCTTTGTAAAGCTTCGGGACATAGAAAGGGTTGAACTGAAAGCCTCCAGACGTTTAACTATGGATCGCGGTGATTTCAGGAAGCCCTCACGGTAGTAAAGCCCCAAGCAAGCAATGGACACAACACGTTGGCTTGGTTAAGCAAGCCAGGGCTCTAATGTTATCAAGGCACCCATACACTTGCTAAGCCAACTGCAGCCTCAAATCAAGAATTCATCGAAAATTCTCACGAATCCAAAACCTTCAATTTGTAGCTCGTTCAATGTCATTTAATTGCTTCGAATCAATTGCCCACCATCCCCCCTCCCTTCATTAACAAACCCTCCCGCCAGCTCGCTGCAACCCCTTAGCAACCTCCACCAACCGAATCAACCGCCCATAAAGACACAAAGCCCCACCACTCGCACATAGTTTCAGAATAAAATATTTGATCATTCTTAGGAATGACTCCAGTTTATGTGGCGTGCTACACTTGCGTGACCAGACGTTCAGGCTAGACACATGTCTCCCACAAAGTCGCTCTAAACCATTACGCTAACCCCCCCTGCCCGTCCAACCACCCCACAAACGACTGTAAAATGCTTTACTGCGAAACGCCGACAAGGTGCTGGTGCTGCTGGTGGCTGGGTGCACACCACTTTGCCTGGTTGTCGCTTTCCGGAAGATACCAAGTGGCGATAAAATTTCGTGAAAAAGCAAAACCGAAAACGAACCGACACTCATTACCCTTCCCTGGAGGGTGGGGAGGGGGCGCATGTAATAATTCTTCAGAGTCTCCCTCGCTCGATACTTTGTTTTTCTCCTTTTTATTGGCTTTTCGCCGCCATGGCACCGAATTGTTTGTCATTCTCCCAACCACCCCTCACCCACCACCCCACGCCACACATTCACCGGCACCAGGACAGTGTCGTCGCTCATGGTTATCCTTTTCGGTTCTCGCTGGCTTTTGCGAAATAAATTCAAAATAAAAAGAAATCACTTTCCGAGCGGGCCGTCGTCGTCGGACGGAGCCTTTGCTCCTTTAGCACCAATATGCAGCGAGGCGAAGTGAGTCTCTTCGGAGCTGTTTACATTGTTGCCATGAGTTACTTACGTAAGCACAAGGTGCTGTGAGGAACTGATGTGCTTGCGAGTTAGGAGGAGGGGCGCGAGCTGTGGCAAAAGTTGTTCACCATTTTCTGCCGCATTAGCGGGCTTTTCTTCTTGTCCTGTCGTTCGCCTCTAAGTCGAGGTGCACCCGTCGACGACTCCACCCTTTCGTTCGTACGGCAGAAGCTGACTAATAATGCGGCGAAAAGTACGAATTTGCCACACAAACAAGGAGAAAGAACTCCGCCATCAGCCGAGAGGGCAATGTTCTCTGCCGGCTATTGATTGACATATTGCACACGAGAAGGTCTCGTGCAGGGCGGGGGCAAGACGCGAGGGAACCTTCGACAGATGGTATGTGTCGTCGTTTGGGTTTTATTGATTGCAGCTAACAGCAGTGGGGAGCTGGTCTCTCTTTGACAAGCCACGGCAGAGGTCTCACTCCCCCTTCATCCCCTTCGACAGGGGATCCTTTGAAGCAAACCGAATTATGTGGGCGGACGGAAGCATCCAATTTTCTTGTTTATTGATTCAATATTTTCTGCTTACGCCGATGAATCGAGGGTAAATATTCAAAATTTTACGTATGGATGGATGGATGAAGGTTGAATGAGATAAGAATTTTTAATCGAATCGCCGGCATGATGTTGCGCTCTGTGGGGTGGAGGGGGAGTTTTGTTTAGTGGTGCATTGTTGACGGTTGACTTGGTTATCGTTTCTTTTTCTGGTTTACATCTTTTCTCTCCCCGTTGTCAGAGGTGGGTATTTGGGAAGGTTTCTGCCTCGCTAATGAGTGGAGTTTTGCTGATAAGACTTGATTATGGGCTGCTAACGAAGGTTGACTAATTAATCATGATTTGGCGAAAAGGCATTACGTCTCCTCTTCACAGAATTGCTCGTGTTTTCCTTCGAGCTCAGAAAGCATTGTTCATGGCCATTTTGAGGACCTAACACTTTAGAAGCGGGACGTTATTGGACAACTTGAAGTAGAGAGTAGAGTACTTCACTTATGTGGACTCTTAAGCTATGGGGGTTTAAATACTGATGTCAGGCAGAGTGTTCCTCTGAATCTGGACGATGATAGATGAGAATTACATCGGCCGAAGCTAGACACGACCTCTGGCCAGTTTCGGACGCCATGTGTATGTGGCGCCATCTCAAAAGCACGGACATTAACCTTAAGGTTGTGAGAATAACTTTTATGAACTTTTACAGTCCTTTCAGCAGATGTAGGGGATTTAAAGTGAGAATTGAGAGCAGAATAAAGAGTGACATGATCTCTTGTCTGGTTCAGGCAGCTTTTGTCCCCTCACCACGCTTTGTTATTCTTTTTTAACCCTTTACACCCGGAATGAAGTCAGTGAACTTATATCAGTAATTTTGTGTAGCAATAGAAACAGAAGTGAAAGTCCACTCTTCTCACTTGCCAGTCCAGTTCCTGAAATAAGCGACTGTCTTGGCGTACCAAATACATTACAATGCAAGCAAGTTGGTTGAGGTCTTTCTCCACGTGGATGCGCCAACTTTGACGCGGGCCTTGCGTTGTTCCGAGTTGGAGGCTTTTCCTCATGTAACCAAACTGCCTACTCTCCCAAACAAAATCATTCCTCACTCCCCGCCGACTAGACTTATCTCCGCCAGTTTATGACGCCTCCCATTGTCTAGACACACGACACACAATGAATTCAGCCAGCCTCCCATTCGTTGCTACCGACGGCCTTATTCATTGAGGCGTCGTCAAATCGAAATTGACAATGCGACCACAAAACTGTGCATAAAATTCCTGAAACACACAATACCCCCTCTCGTCCTGCAAAACAGGATAATCTATTAGTGCATCTGCACAGCCGATCGCTAAATGAATGGAAACTTTATCTACACCCCGGCCCTCAGTTGGCCATCGTCTCGTCGTCAGCATGTGAACGCATCTATCACTGCATCGTTAAATGACTCCCCGGCATTGTGCTCCACCGGCAGAGCCACCCACCAGAAACCCAACTCCGTACCGAAGCAGCCGACAAACAAAAGAATACGCTGTCGAGCAGTAATTCTAGACCTTAATCCCCCCCTACTGACAGAGTATTATGGCAGGCTTACGCCATAAAGAGAGCGGGAAGTTAGAGGAAACCTCCTAAATCCACGAAATGCTGCCAGCGAAAGTTGGTTCTTTCTAAATCGCCTTTCTTTTTCTCTCTATCTCTCTCTCCCTGCAAACTACGCTATGCAGTTTATTGGAGTAGCAAATCAGAACGAACGTGCTAATCCCATTCAGGCTTGCCAGTGGCGACAGGACTCTGACTGAGAGTGAGCCCGACAGAGCGGGAGAGACAGACAGCGTCGTTTCCATTTAATTTGAGCGCACGGCCTGAGTTACAGTTCATTACATTTGCTGTACACCCTGCAGCCCGTGTTGTCGTTGTCGCCTGGCTAAAGCGGCTCTCGTGCCAAGCGGACATTAATAAGGTATTCCTGACCGGAGAGAGCCGCAGCTAGTAAATTTCCCGTCCACTGCTGTGAAGCACACCGCCCTCGGGGTGCGCTTTTCTTCCTCCATCCCCCCGTGAGCTAAATAAAAGTTTCACTGCAAAATGAAATGCATACACCGCAGGAGCAGCGTTTAAGGATCAAGGAACGAGAATCGGTTTTGTGTGTGAATGTGTGAGAAAGTGCAGAAGTGCTTGCAGGGCAGGACACTGAATGTGTAAATGGGTTCACCGAAGAGAGGACATAAATCGCAATTTACGATGTGAAGTAATTTTTTTTTGTCAGAATGATTATGCAGTGTCCTGCTGCCACTCACACATGTGCAGTGGGGGCATCGTAAAAACGTCAGCAGAAATTTCTGAATGGGGACTCTAAAGCCATGAACGGGAATGCCGCAGGGCATGATTTTCTTCCATGTCAGCAGAATCTCCGAGAAGGGAGTCAAATGTGAATGGGTTTTCTGAGGGATCCGAGGATACGTATGTGGCGCCATCTCAAAAGTGCGGACATTAACCTTAAGGTTGTGAGACAGACTTTTATGCACTTCAACAATTCTTTCAGGAGATGGGTGCGATTTAAAGGGAAACTTGAGAGCAGAAAAATGTGTGACATGACCTCTTGTCTGGTTCAGTCATCTTTTGTCTCGAAACTCCTGCTTCTCAAACAACCTCGTCTCCTATACCAGTCATCGCCCAGTTACTTCCTTTGACAAAAAGCCTTACAATGCAACCAAAATCCTGTGAGGAGCAGTTCAACCACACAGTCATGTGAAGCGCACCCATCATTCGCACATCCTCTTCACCCCCGCCCCACCGGAGTCCGTCAAGGATTCCCCCATTCTGAGATCTATTCTGCAGAAAGCGAAAAGCGTTTCTCTCTAATTAGCACACAAATTGCCACTGAAAAGCCCATGAATGTCTGCCTGCTTGAGCGCGTGTTGCTGGCAGAGACGACGAGATGATGACGGGCGCTCGGAAGAGATCTCAGAGGGGTGGACTCGTGAACAAAACAAAACAAAAAACCGCCGCTCCAACCTAATTAAAATCCTTTTCACGATGAGACTTCATCGCAGCAAAACGGAGCCCATTCAGAGAAATCAAATTATTTTCTGTGAAGCCGCCGCCCTCCCTTGTGCGTCCTTGTTCAAACCACCACCGACGCCGCGCCGTCGCTCCCTTGGTTACATGAAAATGTCACTTTTTGTGACGTCGAATTAGCCGCAGCTACCTCGGCCGTTTGCCCACTCTGCTGCTCACTGATTATGTCGTCCTCTAGTTCATGTTTATTTGGATAACACACTAAAAGCCAACCCCCTTGTTTGTGGGTCTCTGCGGGGCACACATGGCTGCCGTTTCTATGGATACCCTGTTTTTTTGCACGTGTTGCCCGCCTTCAAGGATAAACAGCCACACCGCAACACCCTCACCATCCAACCGCCGGCATAATTATAAAGTGGGCTTCTGCCTAACAAGCCATCCGACCAGCCGTGCGTCGGACAACTTACCCCACCGAACAACCCGGCGGAGCTGTTACAAAAAGGATACGGAAGGCTGTCACCCACCTGGTGCTTTGGCTTCTCAGTATCACAGGGCGGCGCACATTAGTAATCCCTTTTGTGTTACGTTTCGGTGATACTGAGGCGGGAGGGACTCGGCGAACTACGGGGCTCTCTCATGTACACACGAACGCACAAAGCGACTTTTAAATTAAGAGCGTATCCTTTGCGCGCCGTGCCGTTTCATGTTTCATAACAGAACACAAAAAAAGACTCCCATCAAAGCGACAAGGAAGGGGCGGGCAAGATGAGCATACAACGGCAACTATTACGTAAATCATCCTTTTTATGAGAATCGGAACCGGAGGTGCCAGGTGGCGGTACACCGCATACTGCACCGCAAACGGCAAAACTACCGCGCAATTATATTCAGATGTGGGCGGGGCTCGAGAGACGGAGAATGTTTCGCCAATAAACAGGAGGACACGACGACTGTTTGCGTGGGAGAGGGTGGATGATTTTCTCATTGCTGGTCAAACGATGGCACATTCTCATTCAGAGCTGCGAACAATCGGGAGGAGAGCGAAGCAAAAGTCGATTGGAAGTTTATTAAGACCGAAGCAGGATCCGGGATGGACGTAAAGTTAATTAAGTTATTCGGAAATAAATTATTTATTATGAAGTCGACCGTCACCCGGGGAGGTGAAGAGACGCGAAGAGTGAAAGAGAACACTCGTAAATCATGAAATTGAAATGAAGTCCTGTTTTATAGAAGTTTAAGTTAGGGTTGCGGTTTTGTTAGGCGATAAGAACGAACGGGGGAGGGGAAATCATAAAGTCTGACTTTGGTAAACTTGGAACGCGAACGACTTGCCACAATGTGGCAATGAAAACTTTGATGGCGAATATTTCAGCAAGTGGATGAAAACACAAATGCTTTAACAAGCGGATGTTAAGATTTCGAGGATGGGGAACGCTGGAGGGAGGGAGGGGTAGTGATTTCCGAGAGAACGGTGGGTGAGTCTGCCGATATGGATGTAAATATTAGCACGAGCGAATGTGATTTGTGGACCGTGTTCGAAACAAGTGAACTCGTTTGTCGAATTTTACAATGTTCAACTTTTGTCCCAGTGCTCTGGCAGGTGGTTCCTTTTAGGCAGGTGGTCCCTTTCTGCAAGAGGTCATTAGATCCATTAGATCCATTGGATTGCCTGAGATGGTCGGTATCGGTCCCTTCCCCGGCAAGTTCATCTGCTTGTTCATTGACGAGATTGTCCACGCCTCTGGGATGAACAGCGCCTTATACATAGTGACCTTGGTCCTTCGAGAACTGCCTCTACTTCTCACTCTTCGACTTAGGGAGAGTCCACTATACTTCGTTGTGCCGTCGTTAACAGCCAGAGGTATTTTGGCGGACTGAAGAAAGAAGAAGAGAAATGGAGGAGTGGTGCCTTTGATTCAACAACACTTGCCAGATCAGCTCGATCAGAAATGAATCGGAAATGAAAAAAGAACCCGTTCGAAGCGTCTACTTGGCGGGATATTTTCTCTGAACAGGCGTGTGCCAGGTAGAAATGCGCACCCGTCTACCAACTTGAAGTGAAGGCTGTCACGGAAGAGGTTCGTGCCATCAACATGGTCACATCTAAAATTCAAAGTTCTTTCCCACACCACTCAAGCCCACAGGAGAGATGCCAGGAGGTCCTGGAAATTCATCAAAACTGTGTGACAAGGCAGTCGAGAGCTTGTGGCCGCACACAAGTAGATGCGACTCTTCAGTTTAGTAGCCTGTTGAGCTGTCCAATAGGTCTTAGTGTGCGCCCTGTGGCTGAGCATCACATAGGGCGCACCCTAGTCCTGCAGTGTTGTTTATAGCCGAGGGGCTGAAGGTGAATCGTGGCGAAATTTGGCTGCAAAGTGGCCAATGTTGTGACGAATCTGATACCTCGAAAGAAACAGGGGTCAGAAAATTCAACTTAACACCAGAAAAGGATCTCGACGACAAACTGAAGTGAGTATCTGGGCGGTCCTCTGATAAATTAGTGCACTTTTGTGCCTCCGACTGGTTTTGTGACAAGAACGGGGGGTCAACGAAATTCACGATACACACAGTCTTCGATAAGTGAAGTGCCAACACAGGCAACAAATCTAAAACATCCACAACAAAGCACGTCCCACCCCAAACAACTCACACCCACGACTCGTCTCAAGTTGTGGATCCAAACACTTGTCCAAACGCCTAACTGCCAGACCTCTTCTTAAGGAACCTCTCCAGTGTCTCACAGAAACAAAGACCGATCATTAAGTCATTCTTCGGTTCATTATGCAATCAACTGGTGACTGGTTCCTTCATCGTCCCAGCCAAGGCATTTCGCTCATTTTTCACATCCTCCACTCGACGACGGTATTGCACGCTATTAATCTTAAACTCTCTGGCGCGGCATCGTCGTCATAAAAGGACACAAACACAGTTATCTCATGGCACTAAACTGCTCCTTAAACTTTCCCCAAGCAGGAGTGACTTGAAACGGGCAAAATGGAAAATGGAAAAACCAGGAAAAAGGTTATCAATGACAAGCTGAAGCAGCAGCAGCGGGGAGAGAGAGAGGGCGAGAAAAAGTTGGCGGGTGGGCGATGAAAATTCGTTTTCAATATTCCCTCGGTTGGCTCTAGTGCCACCCCCCTCCTCCAAGCCTCAGAGGATGGATGGGAAATTTAATTTGTTTCGTAGGGATAACCGAGAGACAGAGACGGTGGTGGCGGCGGCGACGGCGATGATGTGCCAACACCAGGCACTGGGAAACACCACTTTTCATTGACACTCGTGCAAGGAGAGTGAGAGTGGAAATCCTTTCAACGCGCTAGTCAGTTCACCCCGCACGCCCACTCCAGCCCAGACCCAGCCATCCGAAAACAATAACGAATTTTCATTTGAAAATACAAATTGCTGAGGGTTTTCTTTGACTTTTTCTCCTTTTTTTTGTTTGCGCTTGTGATGATGTTGTTGTGTTTGCTCCGCTGCCCTGCGAGTAGGAGTGAAAATGCCGAGAATAATGGCATTGCTTTGGTTGTTGCTAAAACACTCAGCCGTCGACCGGCAGTTTTGCGTCGTATGTCCCATTCCAGGGGTGCCCCTGTCTGAAGGCTGGAAATGAAATTAAATTAATGAATTTAATTTCGGCAAAATAGACATGCGAGCGCAAACTGCTCACCCGGCGCGTCATTCAGCTCAGCGCGAAGGACACGGAAATAGTGTGAAGGGGGAAAAAAATTCCAAATTGGATCCTGTCACTAAAGAAGCACCCCCCTTCCTGTCGAGTGTCCTGGGTTGGCCGCTTGATGTAAGGCTAGATTCCAGCACGTACACAGCTCTGACAAAAGACCTCGGGTAATAGTTTGAGTAAGACGCTCGCTAATGGTAACCTCATTAGGAGAGACAAAGGCGAAGGCCTAGGGCAGAGCGCCTGGGATGGGTGGACGGGTGATGGAAGTGTACACGAGACTGCATTCGATTTGCGATGCGATGCTTTTGGCAGCACAACTGAAGGTGATCTGGAGTGGAGTGGATGGAAGCTAGAGGAGGGCGAGGAGGGCGAGGAGAACGTGAGTGACATTATGTAGGGCAGCCAGCCTTCGGGAGGATCTGAGGAAGATGTTTTGAGGTTTCTGGAACGTCCTGCAAGCGGGAGAAATAATAGGGGACACTCATCAGTTACCTAGCCTGTTCAGAAATAGAGACCACTTGTGACAGCAGTGTATCCTGAGCTCTTTCTCGAGAGACTGCAGTGGATCCCGAGCTCTTTCTCGAAATGGAAGACCACAAGTGACTGCAGTGGATCCCGAGCTCTTTCTCGAAATGGAAGACCACAAGTGACTCCAGTGGATCCCGAGCTCTTTCTCGAAATGGAAGACCACACGTGACTGTAGTGGATCCTGAACACCTTCCACTCCTAATCTGGGGATTGTCAGTGATTCCAAAGAAGAGAGAATGAGGCTTTAACCCTCCGAGGTATGAGCGGTTACACGGTCAAGCGGAAGAATGACAAAATTTCCGATCCCAATCATCAATGGTCACGTTTCAAAACCTCAACAATTAGGCTAACACAATTGGCCAGCCAGCAGCGCCAGATTCAAATGACAATTCATAAGCAATTGGCAGCTCAATTAAATAATTCCCTCAACTTCGCGGCCTGTTTGTCGGATCGAATGAGTGCACTAATTACTCGTCGGAGACCGCAGACGGGCACACTGCAGTGTGCCAAATTCTATTTCGAAACCGCTGTTTTGCAATTTATTTCAAATCAGCTCCATTGACAGTGCAGCGATTCGTAGCGAGGCAAACAGCGAAAAAATCGAATGAAAAATCAATTGAAATTCATGACAAACAACGCAAGGATCCTTGTCCATTTTGGCCGCCTGGCGTCGCCGTCTGCCGCCCGCTGTTACCGTCCCCAACTCCATGCCAAACGGCAATCAGTCTCTATCGCTGAATAATTTTAATATCCCCCCACTATCTGAGGACGTTCGTGACTCGAAGCAATTTCGTTCTCTGCACGCGTGCGGATGCCTGTGTGGGTGTGTGTCTGTGTACAGGACACCTAAGCCCCGCGGCGATATAGAAAATCATAAACACGAACAAATAACTGACGGCCTGACGTTCGTGACCTCGGCTGGCTGGCTGCTTGGTGGTTTGTGGCTCATTTTTTGACAATTTAAGCCCCCGATGGCGGCAGGATAACTGGCGCCTTGAGGCACCCATCCTTTGTCCGGCAATCGCGCACCACTGCCAAGGAAATTCACTTCAGCCGGCCTCTGCACAATGACTCATGATGAGTGAGAGGCATAAAAAATCATATTTTGTCAAGGGTATCGCTGTGCGGCCCCGAGGGCGACTGTGACTCGATGACGATGAGTTGGGTCGGTCGGGCGTTTTTGTTTGCCGATGGGGTGCATTTTTATTTCGAAGAAAACACATTTCTCGGGAAATGATCGAGCATTAAGATTTGGAGGTTGGTACGGGGGGCCGGACACAGTAAACAAGCAACGATTTGGGGCTTGTTTTGATGGCCTCTTTTGGGTGATGTGTCACCAGGGAGGGTAGTGGTCCAGCCCCGCAGGATGTTGTTGATGAATAGACGAACAATTGTTCGCAGGGATATTTGATGTTCAAAATTGAAATGAATTTTCGCCTCTTCTTGTGTGTCAAGGGAGAGAGAGTTGGGATTTTAAGATGATGCTGGGCAATTGTCTGATGGGGGGGGAGGGGAGGATGTGATGTGTCTAGTGAAGGGAAATTGGAACGTCAATGCGAGAAGCTAGATGCTCTGCAGGGGTTCGTTGAATTTTGAAACATTATTCCGGCTCGTAGAAGAGGAGGTACCTTTCAAGACAGCTTGCTTAGAAGTGAGCTATACTTCGTCTTGGCTAGTGTTGATGATCCCAGCCACGCTACTTCAGGATACGATGACGATGGGGAACTTTTTCTGCTCGCCAACGAACTCTTCAAGACTATCAATGTCAAAAAGAAGGTTGGACGCAGAAAGCAAACGCAGACAACCTTTTACCAGCCGCCGTGAGGAGGTGGAGACAAGACCAAGCTGTCTTAATACAAGGCACTGTTCTGGAGCCAAGAGACATGGCAGTGTCGAAAGCGGATGAAAGTCATGTCATAAATTGGCTCCGGCGGCGCGAGCAGTGTTCCGCCCCAAGTCTGTGAGCCAACGCAACGGAGGATGCTTACGGCTAGGTCCGTGACGGGTTTTCCGTGAAAAATTAATTAGATTCAATGCAATCAAATCACGCAAAAATTCTAGCAACGAACTCTGCTTCGGAAATCAATGGCATAAGGTGTCTCTGGCTTTAAAGCGGCTGCTTTCTGTTCTCTGCCACTCCTCTGCAATCGTGTTATTCAATAAATCTGGTCAAAAATAATAAACAAATTCACACATGCAATAAAAAAAACGTATATGGGGCCATCTCTCGACGACCGCCAACAACTCCCCGATTTGTGTACACGATAAACTACTTTTACTAGAAACACGCTAAATACATAAAACATTTTAAACAACAACAACAAATAACTTACTGATAAATTTAACTTTCTTCGATGCCCTTGGCTGCTTGGAACGAATTTTGGTCGCCTTCTTGATTGGTGCTGATCTCCTTGAAACTGTTGTTCCACGAGCGCGAGTCCGCATTCGAAACATTTTCAAAATAACCAAACAAACAAACCAAAAAAAGATAACGAAACAAACCAAACAACGAGAGAACAAATGGAAAAGAGATACAAAAAGAGAAATGTTAGAAAACACCATTCAAAAAACTAGTAATCACTAAAATTAAACTGAAAATGTCATTAAACCTCAAACGAGATGAAACTTTCCACAATGAGATACGAGTACGAGTACGAGTAGTGTCATCCATGTCCTAGATACGTCGTGTCTCCCACATGCCCACCCGCCGCTTGATTTCCATCCAATCGTTTACCCAAAAAGAAAAAAAGGAGAAAGGGAGAAGAGAACAAAAAAACGCGAACAAGATACGAGCAGTAACGAGAAATTTTCCAGTGAAATGCATTCAAATGGCCGTAACGCAATTCTCGAGGACCGACCAACGACGATTCAGTGGATTACAACGCAGATGCCCGTAGCAGGGAGCAGAGCGCCAGCAGAAAAAAAAAATGGAGAATCAGGAACGCAATGGTCTGGGAGCCCGGGGTCTACAGTCTACGAGTTGAACATTGATAGTGGCGATGAATGAGATGGGAATGAATGTTGTGGGCGGACGGGCTTTTTTTTCCAGAAATAAGGGCACATGCTACAGCAGATATGAAGCACATACTATGCCCAACCGGGGTCGCCCTAAGGACAACAAAATACACATAAGGACACCTTTAAAAGTCACTTCTTTGGGACAGTGCTCAAATGTCGAGGTGCTTTGCATGGGAATTCATAAATTCTCACATGTCAGGAGGACGGTTGCTTTCTCGTTACACAAACACATTATTTGCGTTCCAAAACTCTTGGTCGAGGGGGCATTACTTGGAATTCCTTGTGTGTGCAGCGTAAGCCGGCAGAAGAATAATGCTAATACCTTCGGCTTGCGACTGGCGAGAGCGGGTGGGGATTTGCCCATGTCGAGAATGTGAATGCGATGAGCTTTTTGTGGTCACTGAAGAGAATGTTATCGAGTTGTGACACAACTGTGCTATGACAAGTTTGTGGGGAGGGGGATTTTACTTTTTTGCTTTTGCATTATGTCAGACTCGAAAAAAAAAGACATTGATCCTTGTGACATAGCGGGACTGTTCAAGTTCTTGAGAGGCTCTATTCAGAATCCAAGGAAAGTGGGGTGTAATTTTGAAGAATTTAGGAAAGATGCTCGAAAGCGGATTAGAAAGCCATTCGGCAGCTTAAGGGAAAAATTACAGTTTACCTCCTACTTGTGACATTGCCGATTAGAGGAGAGGATTAAACCACAAGAGTCGAGTAGTCGCCGTGGTCTAAGCAAGTCCCTTATCCTGGCAGCATTGCTGGGCAACAGAGCTGAGTCTTAGCTGCTTCAAGAACAAATCTCGTCGTTGGACATTTGGAAGTCTAAAATGGTCTTATTGCTGTTTTACGTCTTAAGTCTTAGTTGCTTCGGGAGAGAAGACCTTCGAGTCACTCACTTCGAGAATGGAAGATAGTCCGGGCGAAAGAGTCTCCAATTCGAACCCAATTCGAGGAAGACCTTGACTGAAGACACACAGAGCAGGAGAGGCCCCCAACTTAGAATTGCAAGCTTGTAGCCAAGGACTGCTTACGATGTAACGGCGCTATCTTTGCTATGAGACTACAGTAAATCCCGGCGGGACAGAAATCAAATTACGCGATCTCCTGCCATTAGGTTTACATCGCGGGGTCCAGTTCGGTGAACCAACGCCTTGAGGTAGGAATCTCAAGCACGAAATGCAGGCTCGTTTTCAAATGGATTTTAGTCGCCTCTTACGACAGGCATGCCTTACCTCGGGTATATTCTAACCCCTACCCGAAGGGGGAAGGAAGGGTTAACCCCGAACAGAAGAGCTGACCAAGTCAAGATCCATGCCAATTTTGTCCACGTTCATTGCCTTTAATCATGACTGCCGTGGATTAGACGGTAGGTGTGTCGCCTCTTCGCGGTCCTTCTGAGGTCAACGCTCACTTTGATCATTCAAGTGTCGACCCCTAGCGAGTCTCTGACAATGGTCAAAGAATGTCCCTGTCTAGAAAAGATCTAATCAAGCTTGGCCATTCGGACTCGGCATCTCTCGCCACTCGTGAGAGAACAATAGCATGCACAAGACGAGTGGTTGCTGTAAAAGCAAGGACCTGGTCCACCTCGAACTGCCGCGCCACCAAGATGGCGGTGTATATCTTGGTGGCACAATATCTTGGTTAGTTGCTTTAAGCAGTGTATTGCATTCAATTTAGCAAAGACGTGTTCTTAGTTACAGGCATCCTCCCTCAAATCCCATCGCCTTCTGCTTGAACAAAAACAGTTCCCGTAGCTGTCGCTCGCCGCTGTCACTTCGACTAACTTTAACTCTTTCGCGCGACACGACTGACTGCTGTTTACGATCACGACAAGTAAGCTCCAGCCGCAACCTGTGTCAAAATATGAAAAATAGACTGCTACGCCTACATCGGAACACTCTTCTTGTTGATTCTCACACGTTGAAGCGACGTGACTTCTCCCTCCAGTTGTCGAACAACAAATACCAGCCTCAAGACGAATTAAATTAAATTCTAGCCCCCGCCCCGAATTTCATCTAACTATAAAACTGTCTGAAGGTTTTGTCATTCCCCCTCCAACACCGGCAAGTGCCATCATTCACCACCTCAAAGTGGAATTCCATGAGAATACCCGGTCCGGGGTTTCAATTAAATCACTTCTTCTCCTGCGCACACACCTCGTGCTCGTACATCACACGACAAAGCAACGAGAAGTTAGGCGAGGGTCTCGCGCCTCAATCGCTGCCAGCAAGCACCTTACAAATTATTTAAGCCGTAAATCTTCAACCATTTAGCTGCGCGGAAGGGTTGGAGAAACTGGATTGTGAGGCTTCCTCCTAGCAGTGGAGGGATGGAAAAAAAAAATTATTCAACCTTGATTAAAGTTTAATCAAACATCGGCAGGGGGAGCGACAGAGGATGGGACGCGGCCGCCACTGGAATTCATTTCGAAACCGAAACACTGCTCCGCTGCAGAATGACTTCTCTCTGAGTGAGTCTAAATTACCTCCCAACCAGCAACCACGACTCACCTGGCGCTGCTGCGGCACATAAACATGCGCCTTTGTAATAGAATGAGGGGGAGACGAGACAAGGAAGAGGAAGAACAGAGCAGAACAGAAAAAAAAAACCTGATTACAACCACCAACTTGGGTATTACACTCCAAAATGAATATCCCCTCGTCGTCGTCGGTGGGATTCACAACCAAAGTAGCAACCGACCGAACAAACAAGCAATCTATGAGCACCGAAGTGAAAAGCATTTCAATCCGAGCTGAGAGAGAGAGCCAGCCCGCCACCCACCCCCTCCCCAACTGTCTGCTTCCTTCCCTGCCCCGTCGGTTTCTCTGTCTTTTTGCCAGCCTTGCAGGCTCATCGCCGGGAAGCTCCTTTCATGAATTCCATCTCCATTGTTTTAGATCGGTTTTTGTAATTTTCAGATAAGACTAGGTAGTGGGTAGTAGCGTCGGGGTTGCTTTAAAATGGCAGCCTTAGCCGCAGTCATTCGCTCTCCCTCTCTCTCTGTCGCTCTACCGAAAACCCAGTGATATGTGATGAATCTATTCGAACAAAGGACCACGATGGCGGGGGCTGACTGGCTGGTTAGTCTGTCAGGCTTTTCCCTGCCATCACCCCCCGCCTTAAATCCAGGTGTAAGCTTCAAAAGGACTTCTGTGTTTGTGTGAGCATTGTGTGTGTGTTTTTTTAAGGAAGTGCTCACCAGTGTGGTTCAGCATCCCTCCTCCCATCACGCTCCTGGCGGCGGTAATAAGGATGTGGCAATAGATTTATGTGGATCACGTTCGCAGGTATTCTTTCGGTTTCCCTGATGTGCCAAGGGGACAAGACAAGGCGAACGCAACGAAAATACCTACTTAGAGGGTGATTCGGTTTAAGGTACCCCCCCCCCCATTTACCGTGTTGTTTTGTTAATAAAATTCCACTGCGTACGCCCGCCGCGGCGCTCTCTCTCTCTCAGGCTATCGATGCGTAACAATGTGGAACTGAAGAGTGCACACTTGGGGTGGCGGCGATGGCAATTGGATGGGGGCAATGATAAGCCATCACTGTTGAGGTGAATTTGGAAGTGCGCGCAGGAATGCTGAGAATGACAGGCAGCTATTGTTGCAAACCATTATCGTCGGCGAAGGAACGTGTTAGTGATGTAAGTGGCAGATATCTTATTCTATTAAGAGTATCTGAGATGCAGGAGCAGACACGATTCCCATCCCTCTGGCAGATGTGTGAAATGTTGTTGGTTGATCATGCGGGGGGCGGGGGCGGTGTGTGTTCTCCTCGATGGCATTTCAGTGATTTCTTTTCATGGAACCGAAGTAATGCAAGACGGCGGTAGTATTTCATGCTTCATGGATACAAATTGCCTGGTATTTGAGATAATTGAACTGAGATACGCCCAATAAATGACGCTGGTGTTGACTGAGAGTAACGCTTTAAATGTGGATTTACGGCGAATTCTGGCGACGCAAGAGTGATTTCCTTAAATCAAGAATCAGCTCGAATGACGGAGGAGGTTCAAAGGTTGGTTGAGTGGAATGCGATGTCATTTCGTTGTCGGGAAGTCAATTTCACAGTCACTGATGAACAAGTCAAGCCTAGGCATGTGTTGGGAAGGTGACAGAGAGGACTAATTTAGTCGAGGCGTTTGGGCAGTCGAATGTCCCATCATAACACATAACTAAATGGAAGACAACGAGGAGACTGAGCCTTCTGTCATACTTCGTGAGGGGAATCCATCTATTTTCGTGGCCTTCGAAGGAGATATAGCCTTCTGCAGTTTAAGGCGAAGGGAATCCTTCAATTTTCGAGGTAGTTTGAAGGAGACTGAGGTTTCAGTCGTTAATCGTGAGGAGAATGCTTTTGTTTTTGTGAAACAGAGCCGTCTGGCATGCATCGTGAGAGGAACCCTTCAGTTTTCGACCTGAAATCCCATTCGGTGGCACCAGTCTTCCCCTCGGCATCAAGAATTAAGTCAAGTTCATCATTCAAAAAATGAAGACAAATGGCATGTGAGTCACTCGAGCTCTTCAAAGTGCCTAAGAGCCAGTCTCGATTGAGTCACAGTACACTCCCAGGGCTCCCACAGATTGGGAGGCAACAAGACTACCCAAGCAGCAACTATTTCATCAAATGCTACACAGAATCTAAAGTCACCATCTTGGCTACACCTTGATGTCAAGATCCAGACAATGGCTTGAAAATAAATGGGATTGGTGGCAAGTTTAAAATGTCACCTCTAATTGATCACCCCTCCTCATCGAAGAAATCTTATATAAGTCTACTTTTAGGCTGTTTTATGAATGACTTGGTTTGACACGGTTTGCAAGAGTCTGCCTGTAGGACAAAAGGATATCCTTAAAAGAAGTAAAGACTGATTTAGGGCAAACTATGTTGATCATTTTGATTCACAAGTGAACACCTTCTTCTATGGCGTGGATTAAGGTCACTGAAGGAATGGAATTGCACCTGGCTTCAAGAAAATTCCTTCCTGTCGTCGTATCTTCGACTTCCCACATCCCACAGCTTACTTCCTCCAACGAATAAATGGAATCAATTTAAATTCCCACTCATCGAATTAATCCTCTTGATCCTACGCAGCCCCCAAGACTGTATTGCCGACGTACAGACTCCTCACAACGAACACAAGTCCACTTGAACTCCTAATGGACCGCGAGAGTGGCTCTTCATTTCTTCTTCCTCACAACTTCCACATCCACCTGTGACCGTGTCTCATCGACCACCCATCCGGCCGTCTCACTTGAGACTCGAAGTTCACCGCCGCGCCGTTAAGAGTGAAAAATTGCAACCATTTGGCTTAAGAAATTGCTTGTTAAGTATGATTGATGGTTATGTGCCTCCCCCACACCACGGGGTAAACATCAATTCATTTTCTTCTCGAGACATTTTACCAGGCCAACGGGTAAGCCATCGCCTCCATCCACACCCATCCACCCGCGCCAGCGGCTTGTTTCAAACTTGTTGCCTCATTATGTCAATTACAAGCTGAACTTGTTCCTCTCTTGTCGTTCCACTCTCTCTCTCTCTCTCTACAGACGACACCGCCTCCATGGTAACCAAATGAATTTGAAAATTTTAAGGGCAATCTTCGTTACTTAAAGTTTCAATCAATAGCGGATCCTCGTCTGGTATGCATGGGCAAAAGCTCTCGAAGCAAGGATATGCCATAGCAACAGGATTGATTTGATTTGATGATGTGACGGCTGGCGGCGTTAAGGACGGGAAGGACGGGAGATTAGTGAACGAGGATACGTATCAGATTTTGTATCCCTTTGACATTTCAAGGATTCACAAGGACACACTACAGACGCGAGTGGGTGGGCGGGGGCGGAGCACTGATGGCTGGCGTGTGTTCTTGTAATAAACGGCAGATGATTGAATTTATGCTTCACGCTAAATTTGAATTCAATTCGGGAATAAGAGGCTCTTAGTTTCTGCAAGGATATGTGGGCGGTTGGGGAAGGAGAGATGCTGCGTTGAGGTGGGGGTTTAGTGAATCGTCTGTGATTGGAGGATTTCAGTGAGAGAGTATGGAAAGAGTGGGTTAAAGAGGGTGGAGGTGGCGAATGAGGGAGAAGAAGGAAGGTGGACCAGGAGGAAGGGGAACTAGGAAGAGGAAGGAGGGAGGTGAAAGCATCAGGAATAAGGTGTACATAGCACTAGATTATGACGAAGTTTGAAGACGTAAACAAGATGTTTGTCTATGGCATGACCTGCTCTAAAAGTTGCTTCATTTCGACGCGTGAGTCTCTCTCTGAGTTGACAATTCACTGGGACCGGCTCCCTACCAGGGAATCAAGTGAACAACCAATTCCTCAAGTGCATAAAGCCTAGTTCCATGAAGAAACCACGGAATCGTCTTCCTGAGTGGACGAATCCCCATCTCCTGCCTTGCAATGGAAGTTGCAAAGGCAAGTCTAGACCCTCGGAGACAGTTTACAAGGAGCGAGCACACACAGGAGGACATGGTGTCCACACTCATACATCAGACTGAGAGAAGGCACAGACAACGCCTCACGGGCAACCATCACAATCAACACCAACTTAAAGAGACCTTCAAACTTCCTTCGTTGACCTAACACCCAGCCCATCCCCATCGATCAACTCAAACTTCAGCTAATTAACTAACACAGCTCCTTAATGTCAGATCAACGCGCTCAAACACCCGCCTTTTCAAAGAAGGTATCACAAAAAAAAGGAACAAGAACAACAGCAGCAACCAATTCAATTCTCAGGGAAAATTGTGAATCATAAACCACCGGAAGTCCCATTAAAAGCACATAATAACCGTAATTTATGCCCGCCAACGGGCATCACTAAAATATCACGCCGTGTTGTGTCTTGCAGAATTCACAAGCATACCCGTGTATCCTTCTCAGCAGCAGCAGCAAAATTCATTCGGCCCATCCATCTCATCCTTGCAAAATGGGAAAACATAAATTTTATTAGCCACCCACACACACAGGAGGTAACTGAACCGAATCCGTCAAGGAGGTGGCAGAAAGAAGGTACCCTTTCGGTTCGTTGAATGCACACATCATCCGCAGGAGCACCAGGGCCCGAGGAAAACTCGTTGAAAATCATGATGATGGAGAAAATCTTTTGGGAAATCTTCCACCGGAATAAAGAAGACACACACTCGTTTTATGCGAGCGCCCCAAACTGCAGACGAGGCCGGGGAGCACATGAAAGACACCTGTTCCATGGGCCACCACAGCGCGGCGGTATTTTTGAATTTGTTTCTTTTTTGTTAAATTTTTGACCCATTTTTTTTGGGGTCGACGGGTGGATGCCCACAAAAATCGATCGACGAGACATCCCAGAGACGACGACATCTGGCCACAACATCCCACAACTGACATGGACGAGGATGGAGGGGGGCAAAGGTTCGAATTGTGAAATTTATTTAAATCCGAGGACGAGGAGACTGAAACTATAATGTAAGGATATTCCGAAGGAAAAATTATACAACGACAACACTTCATTACTGCGCCGCCGATCAGAGGCGGGAGAGGGGGGAAGGAGGACAAAAAGGATTTCACAGATTGGGGAATAAGCCAAGAGGAATCAACGCACATATATCCTTTTCCCAAATCCCCCAAGTAATGGAAGGATATCCTTGTTCCGTCTTCTTTCATCTCGTTCGTAGCTTTCTCGTTATCTTCAGCTTGGTCTGGTGCAGGAGGGGAGCGACAGAGAGTGAGAGGTCAACGTCCACGGCGAAGGCGCGGAGGAAGAGGAGCGAGAGGGGGGCCAACTAGAGATCAAAGGCTGAAGGAGAACAAATGACTTTTGGCACGTCATCACATGGGTTAAGTGGGAGTTGTCGAAGTTTCCCATCAAATGGGATGGTTTTTTGCGTTCGAAAATTGACAGAAATCTGTCTTGTGTCAGTGGAGAGTGAGGACAGTGATGGAATCCAGTTGTATGGGTCTCTGAGGAAATTTCAAATATGTACTTGAAAGTCAATGAAGGCAGAGAAGCGAAGAGAGCCTGGGAACTGGATTCAAAGTGGGTTCCTTAAGTTCCGGAAATGATGCTCCAATCCATCTCGTACAGAAACGACTTTGCTTGTGTGGGGAAGGGACTGAGAAATTGAACCTCTGGATGGAGCGGAAGTCAAAGGCGCAGTTGGGGTGGATGATGTCACAATGATGAAATCAATGCCTCGAGGAAGGAGTGGAAAACTCACCTCTCCGTGGCACCTGATGTCAAAGGAACTCTGTGTTCACTTGGTGCCATGGACGGTCGATCTAGTCATTTGAAACGCTGACGTGCCAAGCAAGGAAACAAAAATCACATCGGGCCTAAGCCTCTGTGTCTAATGGGTGCCCCCGACAGGAAGGGACTGGACTTATCCAAGGGATGCCGCCACGGGACCCTCGGGCTATGAATCTAGAGCTTATTGGATGCCCTCAACTCCGCATGGGATCGACATCCATCCAGGAAACAACTGGAGTGGGTTATCTGTGCCAAATGGATGTCAAAGGACGGACTGAGCCAAGATATGAGACAGGACTCTAGGCCCCTGACTTTCTAGCACTTACTGGAGGCCAACTCAGATTGGAATCGGGAAACAAAAAGTCTGTTGAGGTGAGCCTTCTGTGTCCAACACATATCATAGGACGGAGGGAATAGGCACGTCCAGCGCTCATTGGACAACGAAAGCGGCTTGGAATCGACGTGAAACCGTAGGAAGACGCTTTATCGGACTTAGCAAGGACTGGACAACTCTAGCGCTCCCTGGAGGCCTATGTCGCTTGGAAGGCATTTTCTCGGACTTGACGTTTCTAGCGCTCACAGCAAACCTATGTCGTCCGGAATGGAGGTGCTAACTTAAGCAACTAGAAGCTTGTGGCACTTGGCTCCGACTTTGCATTTATAGCAGGTCACTGGGACAATGGAATCTAACGTCCGTAACTTGGAACCAAAAAAAAAGTGTCCAGTTGAAGCCACAAGACTTACTGACCGCTGCCTTGTACGCCAATGAGGCTTGGCACCAACGTGCCAACATAGGAAACAACAAGCTTGTCCAGACTATGCATTTCTAACACTCCCTACGAACCAGTGGCTCTTAGAATCAAACTCTTGGACTAAGCCCTCCGTACCCAATGGATGCCACACGATTCTCTGACTCAGCGTCTTGTCACAGGACTGTCTGATAACGAGTTCCTAGCACTGCCCCCTCCACTCCAATCTCGCTGCATTTGACATCCCAACCTTCGAATCCAAACGCCTCCTCCCCCAAGATCTGATTGATGAAGTAATCCCTTGCAAGTCATGAGATCATCTCGAAGAACATCCAAAACATGAACCACCACGTCAAAGACTGTCAACCAGCTGATGAGACAGATGTCCTCATTCGCCAAATATTTACGAAGCCCGCAATCATTTGCAGCATGCCGTGCTGGCGTGCACAACTGGCAGCGGAATTAATTTGTCAAAAGAAAAGCGAGAGAGAGAGCGACGTCAACCCGCGAGCCAACTTCAAAGTCATAAAGCAGCTCTGCTTAATCCTTCATTTCCGCTCCACTCATTCACACACAGCCTCACCGACCGCGGCGCTGTGTGCGCGGAGATAGTGTGAAAATTCCTTCGTAAGCCATCCAACGGCAGACGTTGCTTCGTCGCCTTTTTCTGCTGATGCTCGTGTAGTATGTTGGACGCTCACATTTTGATATTCAACCCAAGTCCTTCGGATGTAAGTGGGGGGAGGAGGAAGGATAACCCCCACCATCCTGATGAAGACACATCATTCATCTTTCCGACCAGACTCATTGCCGGTGACTTTTATTTCGACCAAAAAGCACCGGCCCTAATAGCGACCTGATGGAAAAATGGACAACGGGGTGGAGGACGAGGAGGACGAGGAGGAGGAGTCCTCCGTCTGGAGTCGCTACTGGAATGCTCGATGTATTAATAAAACGAAAAGAATGAGAGGGTCACAGATAACCCACCATCTGCGCTGGAATTTCGTGATGTACTCCTGAATGTGTACACACAAGGATCCAGCACTTCATATTGCAATATCCTCGTGCCGGCCGAGGAAGACAGAGCGCGGCTGTGTGTCTGCCGAAAGAGTGTGGGAAATGGGAATCCACGTTGTCACGTAGAAAAGGAATTTCTCCTTATTATTTCGCAGTTCGTTGCGGACGGCTTGTGTGAATGATGGTGGATGGTGGATGGTGGAGCGAGAGGACATTTGTCTTTATCTCCCTCTCCTCCCACCCCGACTGGCCGCATTCCTCCGTAGGTTCCTGGCGAGCATTTATCTTCGCGTGCTGGTGAATCGAATTGAACTCGAAAATAAGAATATTGCTGATTTCCTTGTTCGACAGACGGCGTTGGTTGCGGATGTCCCCCAGTCACCCCCCTCGACTTTCAGACTGACAGTTCGACTGGATGAATGTTAATCGAAATTTATTGTCGTCTTACGTGTGTGCTGAGTTTTTTGGCAAAGCGGAGGGAGCCTTGACGGATGCAATGGAGGCAAGCATTTGTCAGTCGTTCGGGTGAGTACTCCTTGATCGACAGGAGCAGGGTAGCGATCTGATTTTTTCACTCGATTAAAGTCGACGCGTATGCCGTTTCTGTTCATCGCCGCGATCATTTATTTTCAAATGTCAATCGAGGCGAAATTCAATTTGCTTCTTGTCATGGTTGAGGACGTTCATTCTTCTTTTTCTTTGGACTGCCATGGGACATGTCCTGCCGTGGACGAAGAGTTTTCTTGTGCCGATCGACAACATCATGGATCAAGGCGTACGACGTCTATTTTACCGATCGGCGAGGACGTCTTATCACGCCATGGACCAAGAAGCGCGTATTTTCACGCAGCTCAACGAAAATGTGTGTTCTTGCAATGGATCGTGGCGATTGTCTATTTCTGCCGATCGAGCATGCTGTCCTCTCTTGCCAGAGCTCGAGGAATTCATCGAGATTCCCTTGAATCGGGACGAGGATGATGTCCTTTCTTGTCATAGATAGAGGCAGCGATTCACTTCCGACGATCGATAGTGTCATACTTCCTTGCCACGGATCAAGGGACAGGTCTACCCCGTGAATCCTGGACGACGTTTTTTCTAACCGTCGATCCTGCCGCCGATTGACAATGTTGTCTCCTTTGCTGTGGATCTTGGAAGACATTTACTCCCGTCATCGTCATCGCATCGAGGAAGACATTGTACTTCTTGCTGGATCGTTAACGACGTCCTTTCTAGCCATGGATCGATGCACATGTCCAGTTCCGCCGATCGAAGACGATGTCTCCTTTTGTCTTGGATCTAGGAAGACGTCCGATCCCGGCCCAAAATCAAGGAAGATGTCGTCTCCCTCAATGGATCAAGACCGAAGTCCACTTCTGGCGATCGAGGACGACATCTATTCCTGCCATTCCATTCCCAACCATTGTCGAAAAAGACGTCTATTTCTCCACCCCATCATCCCTACCTCTACAGACTATGCTGCCATCACTTCAAAACCGCTTCACCTTCAAAGGAGCTCATGTCATTCCCATTGCTCGAGGACAAAGGCACTTTCCCAAGAAGTTTCAGCACCTTTCGTACAAACTTCCCCACTTGGGCGTTTCCCATGTCATTTCCCATCGTGCCTCATAACTTTTCACTATTCCCTCGAATGACTCAACTCCCAGCAGATCCCATCCCCTTCGAATAATGGATTCCATTTGCGAAACTTGAAATGGCATCTCCTCCTCCCCTGTGGATGCGCATTTCCTTCGCAGCAACATCCTCTCATCAATTCCATCACAAGTTCTCCGTCATTAATTCAATTCTGACGCCGACGACGACCGTGGGGCGGCATGCATCCAGCCCACCCAACAGATGACTCCATTCTGCAGTCACCTCGAATGACACCTCCACGTTCACCACAGTCCCATCACTCACACGCACAGCAGAGAGGACGACAATAAATGGAACATTCACCGCAACCAGCGAGCAGCAGCTCGGGACAACGCCCTACATCTTGTCCCTCGCACCAAAATCGACCCACCCGCCACCCCACGCACGTACACACACACAGAGACACGACCACCAGACACCAGCACTCAAGCAACAATGGCTGACAGCGAACGGATGCTGTTGCAGGCACTAATGCAACAAGACCGAGAAAGGAAGCCACCATCCGCCTGCACCCGCGGATAACTTGGTCGTCTGGTGGAATGAAAAACTCTCGGGGTGCCGGCATGGGGGGGATCTGTATTCCAAACCAGACCGCCAACATGCTTCTCGCATTTGGTGGCTTGTTAGCAATCTGTCCGGGACCGAGAAAAATTTCAAACAAGAGCCAAGGAGGACTCCTTGAGAAACCAGAAAAGTTGTCCGCTCTCCCGCCCGCCTCCACATCCGTGGCATCGACGACAGTGCACCACATGTGCGCGCCTGCTGCAGGCACACACTGCAGCCCACTTTAATATCGGTCCCAGTCCAACAGATACGAGTGCCAACTTCAAGGCTTCCATCTGCATATCACGTGGGCTGCTGCATGTACAGACGTCTGACGGTCGGCGGAGGACCCATGCGGTTGTGAATTTGATTTGCGAATCATTTATTCACTTGCAACTGAGATGCGCTGCATCCCGTCATTACACCCATCCGAATGGGGGACACTGGGTGAGCTTGCTGCTGCTGCACACGGTCGTCGTTCGAGGTTGAACGACTCCTTTGAGCTATTTTCTGGCTCGGTGGATGCAAGCCGGTCCAGAGGGAGGACCCGACGTGCATGAGATCATCGCGTAAAAGAAAATGCCAAACGCTTTGGTGTTCTTTGTTTCAGCGGCGGTGACTCATCCGATTGGCGATGGTTGGAGCTGGGAGCATGAAGCTCCGAATGACAGCATTTGGCAGCAGTTTGATGGGGGAAGACTTTCTCAAGACACATGGAACGACGAAATGAACACGAAACGAGTGCAGGGAGAGAGATGTTAATTGGATGTGCACTTCATTGCTGCTTCAAAATGGAGCGTCTAGTTGATGGAAGAGGTGAGCAATCGAGTTGAGTGCAAGGAGATGGGATGTTGGCGGTGTAGGGACGATCGATGATGGACGATCTCCTTGGGATGAACCAAGAGGGTTGAAGAACTTCGACGCTATCCTAAACGGAGTGTTCTGATCCGTCGTTCCACGCCACTGTCTTGAGGAATCGACGTGACAGACTGGTGAATTAGTCCTCCTCCAAGGACGGACTGACTATTTATTTGTAACCCTTGCGAGCCAACTTAGGTAACAATAAGCTTGGACGACTAAGTCTTCTGTGTACAAAGAGTGCCCCAAGATGGGTGGACTCAGCCCAGGGGTGGTACAGGACTATTGGTCTAGGACTATCCACTTGAAATCAACGTGCGGGAACAAGCTTTCAAACGCAGCCAAGAATATGCCTTACTAGCTCTCCCTACGCGCAAATATGGTTTGGAATCGGTGTGCCAACTTAGGAAACAAGAAGATTGTCGGACTAGGTCCTCTGTAATCAATGAATGCATCAGGACGGAGGGAGGTGTGCCACATGCCTCTAGGAACAACTTTCTAGCTCTTATCGGGCGCTAACTCCACTTGGAATCGACTTCTGGATCTAGAAAACAAGAGACTTGATGGACTAAGTCCCCCTTGTCTAAGGACGCCAAAGAACGGAGAGACTTCGTACACCCAGTCCTTACTGGACACGGATGCCGCTTGGAATCGACATGTTAACCTTAAAAACAAGACGTTTTCTTGCACCTAGCCCGGACTTTGCATTTCTTGGGTTTCTTGCTGTCCAATGGCATTTGGCATCAAACGTGCGCAACTCGGAAACAAGAAGCCTTGTGGACTTAGTCCTCTGTACTCAATGCATTCCAGAGAATTCCCCGGCTTAGTCTTCTGCGTCCAATCGAAGTCACAGGAGTGTCAGACTATGAATTCCTAGTGCTCCTTGCACACCAGCGTAGCTTACAGTTGGCGTCCCAACCTCGGAATCAAGAACCGCCCTCCTCAAACATTCAATTGATGGAGCAAACCCCTCCAAGACGGAAGATGAATGAACATGTCATGTGTGTTGTGCGACTGAAGTCCTCTTTCATTGCCACTTTCGCAAATACTTACGAAGACCACAATCGTTGCGTCGTTTGAATTTGGAGTCGGAGCGTGCGTCGTCGCCTCGGAGACGAAGGTTCCTTTGGTGATTTCCGCCACTCTTCAGAAACAGTCAACAACCTCCTCAGCCCACGAAGACAGAGACAGTCAAGAGCAGACCACTCTGACGTCAAAATTTATCACAAGAACATCATAAACGTTCGAGACCACGAGACCACAATGCGGCCAACAATAAGACCTATTCTCGGCACAGTCTCGTCTCTTAACGATTCTGGTATTCAGAGGCAAACATAAAGTCGAATCATAAGTCAATCTCAGACGCGAGTGCTCCCGAATTAAGGGCTTCCCGATTTAATGAGGTCTCTCCCAAGCCGTCAGTCAGCCCTTGCGCAATCCTTCCGAGCCATTAAATTCCTTTCCTCAAAAACTCACCATAGTCATCGCTCAACGAGCGCAGCTGGAGCCTTTTATTACGAAATAATTGGACCGCATGCTCTCAATGATTCCACCAAAGTTTCAATCATCATCACGACCGTGCGGCCACAGGCTAAATGCCGCTCCAGGGTCTAATTAAAACGTCTCTCTCTCTCTCTCCCTAGCCCCCACCCCGGGGCATCGTAAAACCAAAAACAAAAAATATAGAACTCGTACATAACCAACAAAACGAAAGGAAAGTAAATAAAAACGCCAATCACCGCCCAAAATACACTGCGTTCCACCGCCACCGCCACGGAGTGACGACGGCTCCGGTGAGTCGTGTAATGGGGGTCCCAAAGCCGAGACCTGCTCGTGTGACGCCTTTTGATGATTCATTAACCACCACACAACGTCCTTGATGGAGGATTATATTTTTCGTGGAACCATTGCGAGGGGATGGGGTGGCCAAGGTTGAAGACTGCCGCCAGGCAGGCGTCTTTCGATCGGATTGTCCTGGTGACACACGGGTTTGCTTTGCGATGTTTGCTCGTTTCAGATTGGGAACTAAGCTGGAAATTGGTATCGAATTGATGTGTCCTTGATGTCCACAAACACACACGCAGCCGGAGCATGGCACGGTGGAGGCATGAGAGCGGTGTGGCATTTGATTTGGAATCAAATTAATGGAACGCATCTGAGTCGACTTCGGGTGACACCAATTCATATCTCTCTCCAACTCCCATCGCCTTCCACAAATGCATTAAGGACACACCCAATCCTGGGGACCGGAGAGAGGGAGGGAGTTTGATGATTTATTGGACGCCAACGAACATCAGCAGGACAACGGCCCTTAACTACAAACATTTATTGACGCAAAATATTTGGAGCACCCCAAACGACCGGTGGGAGGGGGTGAACGGGTGGTCGGAGGACAAACAGCAGTTTTTATGTGAAAATTTGTGTTTTTCGAAATTCCATGAAGAACTTGAAGCGGAAGTCATAAATTATTTGCATACACACGACAAGCACCAGAGTGGAGCGAGACCGAGAGAGCAAGCGAGAGAGAGACACAGAGTGCGATTGGTTCGCGTACTGAATTTTGAGTGAATTCACCCCGAAGGACATAAATTCTTGTGAACTCGACAAGGGAGCAAGTTAATGAGGACAACCAACAGAGGAAGTCCTGTGGACGTGGTGCTGGATGTTTGTAAAATGTATTCTTTTCGGTGAAATGCGTCCCAAAGAGAGCGAGAGAGAGAGAGAGAGGGAGAGGGTTATTTGCGGGAAGAGGAAGTTTCGCTGATTGAAACGATACCAGAAATTTGTTTCAACTTAAAGAAGCACAACGATATGATATTTTTTTCCCACAAAACATTGTCTTAAAGTGGCATTGAAGGGGAACTTTGTGGCTCCATTGGTGCTGCAAAAGTGGTGATTCATTCAGAGGTTTCAATTTCGAAGGACGATTGGGTCGAGTTTGTTAAGGACGCATGTGGCAGAAGGGTACACGTCTGGGAAGATGAGGAATAAATTTTTTTCTGCAGTCAACTTGAATTCTTAACTTGAATTCTAAACACTGACCGGAAGAATAAGATCGTATAAAACTGTTGGTCACTTTCACTCTTGATAGAACAATAGCATGCACAGTGCGAGCAAGGCTTGTTAGAACTAACAAAAGCCGTGGGCAACAACCAAGACCCCTGAGGTACTTCAAATTGAAAAAAAGGTACTTATTGCGATAATAATTCAATCAAGAGACATCAATCTTCAGTGTACCGAGACTCGGGGAAATGTTGGCCCTAAAAAAAAAAATACGGCCAAGACCTTCAGCCTTGTGGTGCTTCAAAACGATATAGAACCTGTAGAGATAACAGAGTATCCCAGCAGTTGTCAAGAGCCATCAGATTCTTGAGACAGTGGTTTGTTGGAATTAAAAAATAAATCGTGGGCCAAAACTGAGACCCTGAGGAACTTCAAAATTAAACATGCGCTTGTTGAAGTAACAATTCATGCGCCAGTGAAGAGCTATTATTTCTCGGCTTTTCGAGAGTCTGAAAATGAATGACAGTGAATCGAAACCTTGACCAATGAGGTTCCTGAAACTTGAGCAAATTTGTCCTCGTTGAGGTAACAATCGGACATCACTCAAGAGTCATTTATCAGCTCAGAATCTATGTGTAAACTAGGAAAAAAAAATAGTGGACTTGGACCAAGTCGATTGGGGTACATTGAAATTAAGCAGATTCTTGCTCGGACATCACTAAAGTGTCATATTCATCTAACCCCCTCTTTTCACGAACCACTCTACAGATGTTGTACTCTCAAATCAATGTGCAAGCTTGTCACCCAGGAGATGCTACAACAGTTGAAAGAACCAATTGGTGGCCAAAAGACCCCAAGAACGATAGAAATTGTTAACATTTCTCACCCCAACCCAACAGTTGCGACAGTTGTGAAAAATAATAATTGAAGTTTGAAGACAGATTTAGTTTCACTACGCTTAAGATTCCCCTCAAATGTCTTCACTTCGACAGACACACACAAAACAGGCAAAACATAAAGGACAAGTAATAATCCTTCGTAATCGCTTTAACCATCCCCAGGGACCATTCAATTCATTACTTCAACAATTTCGAAAATCTCTCCCCCCCATAGGCTCTGTCCTCTCTCCCGCCCGCCCCGCTCAAGTGTATTTAGAAATAATTCATCGAAACAAATAAAAGTAAAAATAAAATACTCGCTGAAAGCCCACTTCAAAATTCTGACATCCAATCAAAATTGTTACGGATTATCCTTGCATGTGGCAGGGCAGTGAGTCGTCGTTGACGTCGCGATCCTGGGACACACATTCTGCCGATAAAATTAAGTCATCCGCAGGATCGTTAATTTTTAAAGGCAACTCCCGGTCAAATTAAATCCACAAGTCTTCAATGATGCCCTCCCCCACCACGATGGCAACGATTACTTCCTGATGTTACTCAACAGACGCCCAACCATCAGCAGCACTCAGCAAGCGAGTGTAGCTGAGGGGACGAGGGCGTTGCGAACTTTTATTGCGGTCTACACACAGGGTGTCAAATGATACTCATAAAAGCGGACTAAGTTAAGTTGTTGCCAACTGGAGTTGCTCTCGTTCTTCTCATTTTTTCTGTCAGCGAGGGGGAGAGGCGATAAAACTGAATTGCAACCCACAAGCGCCCGGCACAACTAACCCTCCTCGCCGTTCTCAAAATCTAATTGCGGGAAAATAACCCATAAAATTATGAAGAGAGCCCTCCCTTTCTAAACGCTTTAGTCGAAACGGAACTCATCAAACTTTCGCCGGCGGAGCGAGGAAAACTTTCGACCCTTACACTGTGCGCCAGTCGGTGGGGGGAGGGGAGGACAGTCGAATGATGATGAAAAGTTTCCCTTGACGAACTGCCAAACGATGGTTTTGTCTTCAAGGAGTCCAAGTCGGCTGGCAAGTAGTTACAAGACGGGGTGCTAAAGGCTGCCGAGGATGGGGGCACGATGATCCTAAAACTGTAACTACAAGGGATTACAGCAGATGCGGGGCGAAAAAAAACTTTTGCCTCCACGCCTTGGTCATGGATGAGGCGAGTTTTCTTTTCCCTCTATCACTTGGCAGTCATCGCCATCATCATCGTCGTCGTCCTCGTCATCGTTGGCAATATCGACAGCAATTTGGCACAAGCCGCTAAATGCCTACGATGTTCGGCCGGCCAGTCGGCGAGGAGGACAGAAAAAAGACCAACCGCCGACCAATGAGAAGACAAATTCAAGAAAAAGGATTCTCGTCAAAGGCGAACGGAACAGATCTGGCTGTCATTGGAGGGGGATCCCACTCCCCCCGAACAGAAAAAAGGGATAAAGAACGAAAGACCAAAATTAATAATGCACAGAGAGTCGAGAGCGGCGATGTCCTTTTTCTTGTTCCGTGGGCGGGTGTGTCTGGGGGGACGTATTTAATCACTTCCGTCATGAATTTTTCATTTTCTTCAAGGGATTGCTTGGTAAAAAAAGAAAAAACAAACGAACCAACTTTTGAAAGCAGAGCTCTGTTTTGTCGGAAGGGTTACACTAACCTTTTGATTATTTGGGCATAACGCCAGGTTCAAAGGTGAATGAAAGAGCGCCTGCCTCCCGCAGGATGTCACAATGCCTGAAACAAAGAGTGGACGGAGAAAGGGATTGCCGCCCAAAAGGGGACAAGGACAACTGGAATTGTGAATTTGAAAGGTTCGGCAGTTAGGACAATTAATGCCGGAGAGGAAGGAAGTTCTAAACTGGAGCGGCAGAAGAGTGGAAGGACATTCTTAAGCGTGACAGTGGAGATTGGGCTTCGGTCGTGAATGCGATGGTGCCGCATTCCATCGATTTCCGGCTACAAGTTCGGACCGGTGACAGTGTGAATGAAAGATGATGACAAATGACTGAACCCTTGTCAACCACCCTTTGGAGGTGCGGCCGCTTCGTCTTTCCTATTAGCTTGGCAGTCTTCAGCCTCTCTGACTTCTTGACTTCTTCTTTGACTTTTGGTGCCATGATCTTTCAAAACACCAGTTAGGACGAGTTGACAAGAGAAGGATGGCTAAATTTTCATTGAACCTCTGTTTCATTGGAGGGCAGGATGAGGACCAGCAAATTTCTCATATTCTGGCTCATTCTCCAGGTCTTGCAGAATAAGCCTGACATCATGAACCTTTTGGATCTTGAGACTTAGCTTCACAGTGAAATCATGAACCTTTTGGATCGTTTTTTAAAACATTAAGACATTGATCACCCTAGTCCTGATATACAGCGCAGAGGCGTGGGTAGTCTCAAGTTATAGACTGTGCAGTAACATGAGTCTAGTTAGGCATCTACGGATGGCTAGCCCATGTAGAGTGTATTGCTCCAACCCAGTCTTCCAATCCAAACCAGGGAGACAACTCCAAAAAGGACTGTCCACGAACCCGATGGCTTGCACATGTTGAGAAAGACCTCAGCTAACTTGGCGTGTGAATCGGAAGCAGCTGGATTAAGATCGTCCTGGCTAGAGAGGCTTATTGGTTGAGGCCCAGATCCATACTGGACTGTAGCGCCATAAGCAGGAGAAAAAAGACGATCGCCCAGATCCTAAGACTATCAAAAATAAGCGCTTCGTCTTCTGAATGGGATGGGCTCACGGCATGAGTGTTTCAAACTGAATTTAGTCACGGATGTTACCCAATAGACGTCCTTGCATCATCACCAAACCACCGAGCGGGTTCTGCGAGTGAAGCTGAAGAAAAGGGCGTTGCGAGCTTTTATTACGCTCCATACACAGATTGTCAAATGATTAAGTGGACTAAGTTAAGTCGTTACCACGCTTTAAAACCAAAAACGAATGTATGAGCATTCTACAGACCGGCAAAGAAGAGTGGAAGTACATTCATTCACAACTGAATGTGGAGCTCCTCTCCTCTGGTGAAACTGGATGCGTTTAACATGCCGCACAATCGTGACTTGTGATTGGCACCCCGCTTGATAAAAAAAATAAGGATCCGGATATTGCAGTTTCAGGAGCAGAATCTCGTGGAACAAGAATGGTGTAGACATTACATAGACTCTTCCTCTTTGGGTGCGTGTGTAAGCGCACATTTCCAAATGCAGACAAAACTTCATTTAAAGGCAGCCTCTTCTCTATCAATTTAAACTTGGTTATAAATTCCAAACGAACAATTTGACAGGAGATCAAACACCAGCCATTTATGAATGCCCTCGAGTGCAGAAGAAATCTCAGAAAAGCCTACGAATTTCCACCGACTCCAGGGACTTATTCTTGTTTTGACTGTTTGACTGTTTGACTGTTTGACTGACTGACTCTATCAGAGCACTTACTCAAAATTAATTATTCCACTTTGTCACTTTGTGCCAACAAAAGTCAAGGAATGACTCACTTTGAACGTCCTGTGGGACTCGAAGTTTTGAAAGATTCAAAAGCCATCATTTGATGATTCAGAAGAAAGTTTGGAGCATGGAGGAATAAGAACTAAGACTGGGGATGGATTCCACAAGCATGAGGTTCACGCCGGGTACACACTTAACTCAGATCTGAGAGGAGAGTGAGTAAATTGAAGCCAATCTTATGTTTGTGGAATTGGAACATGACGCATTTTTTCTTCTCCTCAAGGGAACCTTGAAAACATGGGACTCGAACGAGTGAAGAACCTGCAGACAATATCGAGGAAAAGGTGCTGGCCGGTGAATGTAGTCTTGTGGCAAGCCTTCTGAATTCGAGGTAAATGAAGTTGAAGACAAAATTGGAATTAAAAATCATTTCTTAGACGATTTTCAAGTTTGTGTCGAGTTTCGCTTGCCGATCTAGTTGGTTTTTGTCGAGGGACGGATCATCGTGATAACCCTCCAAAGACTTGGAATGGGCCGGCATAATTCGGAATTAACTCACAAATTCCAAGTAAGTTGCCTATGCGGTGTAAGTGGTGAGTTAGTCCATCAGTTTGTGTAGATCACAGATTTCGTAGGAAGTCCCAGATCGGAAGGGAGTTGGTTCGCTATAGGATCCACCTTGGGTCCACTGCGGTACCCGACGGAAAGGAGTCACAGAGCGGTGGTAACTATTACGGTCATGCTTTAGGCATTGATTAAGTCTACGACAAAGTGCAGCAGAAAAAGAAAATGGTGGCAGAAAATAGCACGTTTCAAAATGTCGGAAATCAGATGACTTACAGTACGTCGATTCGACTCACGGTAGCTAAATCGTTGCCTATACTGCACGTCGAAGGACTAAAAAAAAAGTATGCAAACTGCCATGTACTGTAAGAAAATGGCTGTACACTCTAAACTGTTTCAATCTTCTTCTCCAAATGCCCTCAACAAATGGAGATTGAACGCAGAACTTTGTTTGTCGAAAAGTTCAAATGCTGCTTTAGCGGCTCTTAAGATTGATTGTCCATCGAAACGATTTGTTCATTTCAAGCTCCTGTCTGTTTTTCGAAATTAAATTGGGCATGAATGGCCTTCGACTGAATCCAGCGACCAAATCAATGACAACCAACGATGGCTGAACGGAGAACGAAAATCTGAATCATCACCCAGTTTGTCCGCCCCACACACAGAGCTCCGAGCTCATGTCCCCCGAAAATAACAGTAGAGTAAGTCTCCTTACAGCCGCCATAACTTTTTAACGACCCAGCAGTACTCTCTTTCTGTCTGTAATTCCCCTAAGCCTATTGACGGCACAAAAGCATGTCATACAAGCGTCACCCTCCAACAAAAACAGAAAATATGAATCACCACTTGGGAGGAGAGGGGGGTCTTCCACTGTCAAACACAAGTGCCTTCATGGAAGTCGGAATTCGGAATCCTTGCGTGCGCTCGCAAACGTCATTCAATGCAAGTCGATACAATTAGTTTTGCATTCATTCGTCGAGGGTCCTTCGAGGCACAGGTACACACACACACACACTCAGTCATCGCAGCTCGGTGTGGTAATGTAATGAAATGTGATTGCTCTCTGACCAGAGCGGCGGTATTTTCGGTGAAACTTTGCATCGAAATTCTCGATCTAGGACCTGTCCACACTCACCGGTGAAAAATCGACGTTGATTACTCATGTTGAGGGCTCAGTGGAATCAGAACGGCCACCCTTCCGCAATAAACGAGGTCCGTCGTCTAACAAAACGCCCTCGTGTCGGTTGCATGTCGTCCGTCGTCTTGTCGATTTTTCACCCGTCCATCGGTGCGATGACAGAGACCGTATGGCGAGGGTGGGTGGGTGGGTGGATGGGAAAGCTCCAACACCACTGCCTGACTTCCGATTGTCGACACACCACAATTGATACTCGCCCCCCGTCAGTGAAGTTTTTCGTTTTCCATTAGTCCTTGTGTTCCTCAGTGTGTCGCTGTGTGGCCAAGCATGAGTCATGCCTTAGGCGCCAGTCGGATTCGACTTCAAGGCTCTAACCACCCCCTTCCCGGTGACAACGGAAGAACAGAGAGCGGAGTGAAGTGAAAAAAAAATACATATACAAATTTTAAGAGACCGAAAAGGATACACAGCCGCACATACGCTCGCCTAATCGCGTGTGGAAAGTTTCAAATCGCCGGGCAATTAATTTCAAAATAGAACCAACAACGAACGAAAAACGAAACAAAAAAATAAAACGAAATTTGTTGGTTGTATTTTTTATGGTTTTTTTTTTGAAATATCCTTACCAGCTGGGAGAATTGGTGCCCGGCACGTATGGCAGAAGCACTGCATGACGGAATCCCTTACTAATCCAATGATCATGGTTGGGCTGCGGACTTGGATTGGTTGGCGGACGAGAGAGAATCCCTTTTTGCACAATGCACCAGCACACTACACACAGATCTTGATCGTTAAAGGGTTGTTAGCCGGCTAACAACGACTTGCACACGCACTAGCTGTGGACAAAGCGGACGAGGAGGAGGATGAGCAGAGTGAGTGTGACAATCAAAAATTCACGTGTTTTGCCGAGGAATCTAAGCCACTAAGCGGTAAAAATGAACTGATGAGATGATGTTGATGGGCGGGGCGGAGTACAAAAAATAACGATGAAAATCCACTTCGCACAAACGAACACACACTCGCGCGGTAGTTGCAGCAGGCTAATGCACAATAAAATAGGACGAATGTTTTTCGTTTTTCGGTTTTTCTTTTTTTTTTCCGTTTGCCGGGGACAAGCACACGAGACACGAGTGTTATCCTTGAGGGAGCGAAGGAGAGTGAACGGAATAATCAAGTGGTGTCACACAACAGAATTCGGCACAAAGTGATGATGGGTCCTTTCTTGTGAGTTATCCTCTGTGTAAGGAGCGACACTGACGACTGACGACGAGCTGGCTTCACAAGGCGTGTTACGGGATACGACTACTGACTGCTTTTGACAATCGAGGAGACTCTTGCTGTGAAAGTCAGGATGGCCGTATACAGCCCCTCGAAGCTGTGTGTGATCTCACGGTTGTATGTGGCGGAACGTAGTGGCAACAAAAAAAAAATCAATGAGCATGCGCACTGCGGGGGTGGCTATTACTCGTGAATGCTGGTGAACGGAGTTGGATTCTCACCAACGAGCCAGTGTCGTATGGGCGAAGTGGAATTTGGAACACTCGACAGGACGACGACGACGAGGGCTAGGAAGGACGAGGCGAATTTCTGTGAAAACTGCATTGGGGGAGAGGACTGCTGCCATGGAGAACCCAGAGAATTAGTCATGGCACATCGAGAGACCGTGGACTGTTCGTAAATTGAACTTTTTGCCGTTTGTCTGTTTTTCTCGTTTTGTTTTTAGTACCGACCGGCGCCGGTCTTCGGCTGATGATTCACATCACCACATCGGGGTAGGTTTTGCTGTTTTTTCCAGCCCACCCTCCACCCCCGACCCCTGCACCCCAGCAGAGGCAATGATAGAGAGAGAGAGAGAGTGAGAGAGAGAAAGAGAGTCCTTGGAGGTAACTCATTTTTTCGCCTTTTCTTCTGCAGGAATGCAATTAGAAGGAAACGCGTGGAGAGAATGAGAAAACGGAGTTAAAGAGATACACGACGACGACGACGAGGGGTCGCGCGTTATGTTGGATGGATTGGGGTGTATTTAAACTTTAAAGGATGTACAACCGCACCCGCACCCGCACCCGCACCCCCATCGCAGATAGCGTCCTTATCGACGACAAGGTACACTCTCTTTTTTGTCATTTTCAATTTTTGAAACGAACGACAACGACGACGACGTGGATGATGACAAACCGGCAAAGCACTGGGATTCGTATTGACAAAGGACCTACCTTCGGGCTGGAGGCAGAGTGAGGTCGCCGTTGTCGTTCCTATCGCAGTCGTTACGAAACACACAGATTTCCCAAATCGAACACACAATGACTGCGATCGAGGATTGGAGCGTGGGGGTGGGTGATGGATGGCTTTTATGAGATTGATTAAACGAATTAGGAGTGGAGGAGTTCCGAAGGCTCCATGCTGAATAGGCCCACACAGAGCGGAAGCTGGGTTTACTGACCTACAAAGCCTGTCGGAGGGAAGTGCATTTGTCTTTTGTCTTTGTTCAGAAAGCCGAGGAGGCTCCAAGAACTGACTGCAGTTCATTAGGTGAATGAGTTTGATTCTGTTTTAGGCACTTAATGGGGGGAAATTAATGGAAGAAGTATAGGCCTTAAATTGGTCCCTTGAGGGAGTTCTTTTTTTTTTTCATGCGACTGAAACTGGTCCCTTGAGGTGACTCGTGTTCCATTTATGGCTTTTCGGTGTGGGGGATTGTGAAGTTATCTGTCCTACGTTTTAGACCTGCCTCGATGTGGAAGCAGTTGAAGCTTGTGAAGGAACCTGCCTTGGAGTGACAGCAGGCGGAAATCATAGAATTTCGAATTCACAACTTTTTCGTGAAAAGTAAGTAAATTAGCGAACATTTAACGGGATGGATACAAATTCATTGCCGACATGCCACGTTTTTGGGCGCAAGACAGACTTGGGTCACAAATTAATCGGAAGATAAGTAGCCTTCGAAGGGAAATTTTGTGCACAGTTTTTAGGGAAGTCAAATACAATTGCTAGAGCCAAAGAGCGAGTGCTCTTTAGACCCTCCTTCAAATTCTGGACTTCTTCCTTCATACCTAACATCCACTCTAGGTAACATAACCTAGACATATCATGTGGCAGCAAGCCCTCAAGGCAGAAAGACCCTCTGGAGTTCTTCATACTCCTTCTCTGACCTTGATCCCTCATCTCATCGTCACTGTCATTAGGAATAAGTGAGGCAATCAAGTCAATGCAAACAAACATCATCTGATTGATGTCCATGGAGAATGGTTTTGGGCTCAAAATGGTGGAATTTATCGATAGCCAACCTTCTTCTTCCCATGACACTACAGCCCGAGGACCTGGGCCCCAGCCAACAAGTCTCTTCAACTCGCACGATCTTTAGCCAGTTGCCTACAACTTTCGTTGATGTTCTTAGCTACTTGTGTGTGCCATCGGTCGGTTTCGTGTCCCACTGGGAACGACTCGAAGCCACTCTAGCGACTGTGCGTGCTTCAATCGAGGGGCTGTTCATCCTTCCTCTGCAGACAAAGAGGATCTGGTCTTAGAGACTTCCTTTCAAAATTATCAAGAAGAGGTCATATTGAGTTGATGGCCAAGAAGACTTTCCCTCCCATTTCAAAAAATAAACAACCCACCAAATCTCTAAGAGCCCTGAAAAGTTTTGCAAAAAAAAAACCCCCAACCAACCATGGTTTTTCGTGCGAATTTTTCCCCCTGCTGTTTGAGGAACTTATTGAGGCAGTCCCCGCATCACGACCACATGCTCTGTCCACTTCATGAAAACCTCCGCAAAATAGAAAAAAAATTATCAAAAATAATGGCACTACTTACAGGCATGCATCATCCGACGCCACCGCCTCCCCCCACACACCATCGCCGTCAATTAAGGCTTACCTGCAAGAAAAAACAAGAAAACAAAAACAATTTAGTATCGAAAAAGTGTTTGCAAACTGAAAAAAAACAAAAAAAAAAGAACAACGTGCACTTAATCCCCCGAGTGGATGGTCAGAGAGAGAGAGAGAGAGAGAAAAGGGAGAGATGACCAAAACGAAATCAGGGGATGAGTGCATAATTTTTTTTTTTTTGAAAAATTACTGCATTTCACTTGAGGAACGACATGACTGAGAAAAAAACCTCTGTTGTCCTTGCTGGTGTAATGAACCTTCAACTTTTTTTTCCACACAGGCGAGAGCGAGAGAGAGAGGAACAGTTTCACCAACATTTTCGAAGTGGAAAGAGGATTGCGAGTCGCAGAGGGGGTGAGTGTGCGAATCGTGTCGGGGAAACTACCGATGTTCGAAAACTGTTCGAAACCCAACACGAGAATACGCAGTGAAACGAGAGAAAAACGACAGCACACACGTTTGGACACGCGGCGAAACTATAAAATCGATTCGAGTATTCACCACGATTTGGGGTGGATGTGGTGTGTTGGGTGCAGCAGCAACAAAGGGCTGACGAACAATGATTTGTCTCTCTTTCGCTTTCGCTGCCTCTCGCTCTCTGTCTCTCAGCCGCATGACTCACTTGGTGGTGTACACACATTGCATGCACACGAGGAGCGCTCGTAAATCGTACGAATGTCGCCAGGATTTCTTCTTGGCTCCTTTTTCTGTTTCAAAATCGCCGCCGCCACCACCGAACCAGCACCAGCGTCATAGTCACTGTGGTGGTGGTGGTGGTGGTGGTCGTCATCATCGTCGTCGTCCAACTATCTCTGAGTCTCATTCCACCACAACCACAACCACCACCGCCAGTGCCGGCAACGGCGGGGAAGGGACCGCTGGAGCTCTGTGTTTTGCGATGCACTTGTTACCAAGGGGACTCAAACGAATCATCCGTCGAACCACCACCGTCACCACTGCCAGTGCATGTGACCCCCGCGGCGACGGTGGGTTGATGTGTCGTTCGCATTTAGCGAATTCTCGGAAATCCACGCAAGATGGCAACTCACAGAGGGCCACACACACTCACTCACATTTCCACTCGAAATAGTCGTCACGTGGGTGTGGGGGGTTGCATCGGGGCTTTGTGGTATCAAATTCACCCCCGATGCGGTGGTGTAAAATTGCAGTTTCGCGAATGGCTGGCCACCCTCTTTTACCCGAGTAAACCGATTAAAGTCGATGGATGCGCGCAACTTTAAGGCATCCGCGCGGCTGGTCTTGCCTCGAGGAAGGACAACGCACTTCCGCCGACTGGGTAAGCGGCCGAGACAGACATTCCGGGTGCCGGCCGCGGCGTCGTTGTGTGGCTTCGTGATTGTGGACTCCTCTCTATCGAATTTATTGGGGTGTGGATAATTCCCAGGCGCGCTTATGATGGATTGGGCTTTGCAGTTGACCAGTGGGTTTCAGTGTGTTATTGATTTTTGCGGACGACACTGGAGGTTCACTGGCCGTTGCAATGTGTGCCTCTGATGAGATTTACGATTTACATCATCTCCCACCCTCCCTCGAGGGCACACGCACCAGAGGTGTGGACGGCATTTGAATCGAATGCGCCTGTGTGTGGAACTAAAAAGTGTGGGACTATGCTGGCTGCCTTGTGGATTGTAAATGATGTCAGCTCTGGTGGGCGTTAGGGTGGTTAGTTGGGGAGCTGGAATTTTGGGTGGTCGTGGCGTTCAACCAGAGAAAGAAGCCTGCCGACACGATGTCCCAGAGACTTGAGAAGGGGGTGCTGCTCTTGAGCGTGGCCAGAACTCCTGATGACCAAATTGGGTCATAGGCAGGTTGTCAGGTTTGTCCCTGTCGACAGCTCCTCACAATCAAGCTGAACCATGGGCAGGAAGTCTCTCTCGACCATTCCTCTCGGTCAAAGGAAATCATCGCTTTGAACATGTCTAGCCCTTAATCGTCTCGACAGCTCCTGACGACCAAACGGACCATCGACAGGACAGGAGCACGTCGGCAGCTCCTGGAAGTCCCTAACTCTCACCCCGTGGGTTGAGTCAGTAGATAACGACCACCTTACCGACACCCAAGACGAGTCAGAAACCATCCAACAAGCCTCGAGATTCGTCCTCAACAGCATCCACTTCCCCGTCCCTCCAAGAAACGAAGTGAATTACGTCAGCAAATGGGAATCAAGTTCATGGCGACTCCTAGTTGCCCCTTCAACCACGCGTAGACAACGATGTTTCGTTCTAATTCCGCCTCCGGGGTTGACATCCTCGACTGTGTGCACAGCACACGAGTTCATTGTGCCAGCAAGCCTGCACGCGTCCCCACACACGAATACGATTATAGTAGCCGCCACTACGACGACAATGGGTCACACAACTCAGGCTTCCAGCGAACTGATTCACTTCCCCACCCCAGCAGCACATACGACAGAGAAGGACTTTAGCCAAGACGACGACCGCGCCCCCCTCGAGCCACAACACTCGAGGAAACGGAAACTCGATTCCAGAGCTCCCCTCCACTCTGCACTCCCTCAGTCAAAGCCTCAACCCTTCTGCACGCTTCAGTGGCCATGTTTCGCATGACAAAAGCCAAAGTCCATGAAATCGGGAGGACCAGAGCGCTGCCAACCATGAATGACTCATTCGTGGATATTTTCGGGACAAATACGCTCGTTTCACACTTTCTTTGCCCTTAAACGACGACGACGACGACGACGCACCACCAACAGCTCCATCATCCTGGATGGTCTTGCTTGACTGATTTCCCCCTCTCCTCATTCCCCCCCCCCCCTTTTTTGTCGTCTATTTTTAACAACCTTTCCCTTATTTATTTGCCCACTTCATGATACTGTTGTTCTCTGGAAGACGACAGAGCCACGACAATGACTGCGCGGAGGATGTGGGAGCTGGTCTGACTGTCACTGAGGCTGGGGAAGGCAATGACAAAGTTATTTTGGGAGTGGCCCTGCAACAAGCCATCGAACAGCCGCACACACAACTGTTGCCTGGCGGCGGCGGCAACGACGACTATGGAGACGACTCGGCAAACCATCAAGACGGGGCTCTTGGTCAAACGCACCGCTCGCCGATCCGTCATCGCAGAGGGGATTGGTGGTGGCAAAACCCGTCTACGCCATAAGGTAGTGTGTAACCTCGTTGAGTCAACAGCACTCGTCCCGTCCCGTCTTAATGTGCCCCATCAAGGAGTCCTTACGAGGCATTTAAGGACGCCACAGGCTGACGAAAACCCCACTTCAACCCCGTCCCCCTAGCGGAAGCCAACGCATCGTTAATAATTGATGCATGGGTGTGTGTGTGTGCCGGGGTACGTGCCTGTGTTTGGTTGGGAAAAAAAACGCAAAGATATCGATTCGCCATATTTTGTTTCAAAACGGACGTCGGACAGACGGAGAAACGAGTATGAATTGTGTTCCACACCGCCCCCACCCCCCATCCACCGTATAGAGACTGGTTTATTGTTCCCAGTCAACTACCACCATTCACTGTGTATCCTTGTGCATATCCTTGCACAAACTGTGAGTGCTATTAGACGGCGGCTCATTGTCTGATTACCGGTACCAGGAGGAGGCGCAACGGGGAACAAGGCGGCTCCTGGGTGGGGGTTGCTCTGGCGTTTGGCTCTTCTTGCATGTCGCTCGCAATCGGTGTGCGGGAGGAGGGTGTGGGGATACTCGTAGTTTTGCGATTGCATGCGACTGTTCGACTGACTCGCCCTCTTTCGCGTTGAATCGACGACGACGACGCCAGAAAATAATTAAAAAGTAATTTTCGCGATGAATAATAGATGTGTTGGCAACGGTGCGACGGGGGTGGGACGGCGGAGGAGACATCTAGCGGACTCAGGAGCCACTCACCAGCGGCAGCAGTGCGGTGAGTAATGAGCGACAACAAATGGAACGTTGGGACTGACGTGCCGGAGGAATTGATTTTCGAGTGTCATCAGTCATAGGCAGTTGGAGTGGCGGCAGCGACGTCGGCGACTGCGGCCAATTCGAGGCTCGCGAAAGCGACTGGACGGCACGGCGCGGTGATAGTGGACAGTGTTGCTTGAGCTGGAGGAACAGCTTGCCTGCGGACGGGGGGCGCTAAATGTGCGAAGGACTAGCCGAGATTGAGGTGTAGACGGAGTGGAGAGTGCAAGAAATACAGGATCAATGTCGCGAGAGGTGGGGAATCAGTCAAAGGGCTCGGGAAGAGCTTGTCGTCTGTTAGGGAGGAGATGACGGTGGACGAAGGACAAATGTCCAGGCAATCAGTTCCAATAGCTAAGGGGGATCCTGCCTGAGGACGAAGAGGCTCTGTCTGTGCGAATCTAGGGAATAGAAGGCCTGGGGCATAGAAGGCCTAGAGTGCAGAAATCATGTCGAGAGAGGTGAGGAATCAATCGAATCTTCTGTTAGGGGAGTCTGACTGTTTACCAAGAACGACTAGAGGGTACGGAGGTATTGGCGCAAACGCCTGACGTAAGGACGATCTCGGTTGACGAACGAAGGAACATCTTATTTCGGAGGCTCTGACAATGGGAAGGACACGAGTGGAAGATGAGAGAGGACGCGCCACAAATGTGTATCGCTGGAGCTTGGAAATGAGTCTAAGAGCTAAGGAACAGCGTGTCTGAAGATGGAGGAGCTTTGACAGTTCAATGAACTTAAGTCAAAGAAGGCGTGTGGAAATTCCAACGAATGCATGGGATGCCCCTAGAGGTGGGGTGTCTGTTGAGCAGCTAAAGAATAGCTTATTATCGGTCGGAGCGCCTTCTGCATTCGTGAAGGACTTGGCGATGCTGAGCCAAAAGAGCGGAGTGCAGCACTTGCGAGGTCTTCGTCGCGTGGGGTGGGGAATCAATCAAAGGAGAGCTGCTGTCGGAGGAACACTGACTGTGCGAAGGACGAAGTCAGTCGAAGAAGCACGGAACGTTTTCTGTCAGAAGGCCTATGACGGAATGAATTACTTTAAAGGGTGACTGGAAGGCTCAAAGTCCATGAAGCGGAGGAGGAATCAGTATAAGAGCTTAGGAACAGCTTGTCGGCAGTCAGAGATGCATTGTCGTAGGGAGTCCATGCTGGAATATGTTGAGGTAGTGGATAGTAAACAGACTGTGCCGCAAAAGCCCAAGATAAGGGAGAAGGACACCGTGTCCACTTTCAGACAAAACAAAGTCTCCTGTCGCTCCAGTGACACTCCCTCTTGAACCCAGAACGCCGTCTCTTCCTCAAGCTCACGTCAAAGAACTTCCTCGGCAATCGCCCACTTGAATTGTGTCACTAGTCCTGATGGTCTCACTCTCCAAATGAGACAAGCTCTTGTCCATAAATAGCCGACGTATCACATCAAAACGCCGGCCCGTCCAATTATTTTCGTCGACCTCGCTCCCACAAGTGTCTACAATGTCAAGGCGATTTGCCACATTGTGTCCTGTCGAACAATTGAAGCACCTTGAGTCGCCGTCACCTGCCACGTCGAGATAACATCTTATTCCTTTTGTTATCTTTCATCCCCGCCCCTCCCTCAGCATCACCCGCACGTGCTGTGCTCTGCTGTGCTACACAATCCTCTTGTCCAGTCAGTTCAACAAGAACAAATAAAATTCAGCATCAGTCTCCTTCCCCCTCAATCTTCCACTTGATGTCTGTTGGCTGGTTGTGTACGATGATGACACACACCACCAAAGAGATGGAGCGAGAGACTAACGTCATCGGGGCCAAAGGACAATGGGGAGAATATTGTTTTCATCCTTTCGGTTCATGTTTTTGTCATAAGTCCTTCTCGAATGGCATGTGCAGCGCACACACACCACCGACGTCATCTCCCCGCTCTGTTGTTATCTAAGACAATGTCCTTAAGAAGGATGTACACACGCACGTACACAGTGCACTTCCCTCTGGCCTACGCTGGTGGGGAGGGCAGTCGTTTCTTAACAACAGACTAGTGCTGGGCACATCTTAAGGGTTCAAGTTCCTCGCCACGAAAGGATATCGATCTTTTTATCAATATCTCCTCCTTGTCGCATGGAATTGATGTTCCTCCCTAGACAGCGGCTGGGGCGGGGTGGCTACGAAACTCCAAGAATGGTAGGCATGTGACAAGACTACCATTATCCGACTAACATAGAGGAGCACAGAAGGCGGAGCGAAATAAATTTAAAGGATGTACGCGTCAGGATGTGGAGGCGGTGGCTGCCGGAAAGTTTCCTCATCCTGAACGGCCACGTGGAGGAACTTTAATTAAATGAAAAAAATGAATCAGGCGGCGGCGGCTGCTGGAGGGGGTGTGCACAAGTTCTAGGGACGATCGTCGAGAAGAAGGAGTGAAGGAGTGTTCTCCTCCCCTGAGGACTACGGTTCTCCATTTTCCTTGGGAATCGCTTTAAGGGATTAAGTAGCGCACGAGGAGAGGATTAACTGTTGCGGAAGTGTGAGGAATTTCTATTTTTTTTTACGGTTTCATGGGAATTTTTACGAGGACACACTTTCGGGAATTGAAACAATGGATCTTTTGTCTGCATTTTTAGGCTCCAGCTCCAGCAGATGTTCAGGACTTTAACTGTGAGACTGAGAAAAAGGGGCAGAAGCACGTCGGTTGAGAAGGACCTCAAGTTGGATCTCATCTTGAAAGCTGAAGGGGGCAACAGATGGTACTGTCGGAGGACGCCGATGAAACTCTGCGTTGCGATTAAGATAGTCCTGTATCCTTGACATCTTCTCATTCCTTTTGATATTGAAGAGGGGACAAGCTAAGCCGCCTTGTGGGACTCCAGTTTTCTGTGGAAGCTCATACCCAGCTGATGTTGATGCCAAGATCTGTAGGGAGTCTACGAAGCGGTCAGAATCTTCAGCTGAATGAGTTCAGAGAATGAGATCAGAGTTAACATCAAGGCACTGAGCACTGCCCAATTGTATATCCATCTCCTGAACAACAACGCAGTTGCCTAATTGACTCCAGAACCGCTTCTATTACTCAGCTGCCAAATGGCGCCCATCTCCTGATAAACAAGTAAGAACCGAGCATGAATAAGCCTTTTCATGCCCAAAATATCGTCCTGGACAACAGGCCAGTTGCCTAGTCGACTAAAGCCCCTAATCGTCCGCCCCACCACACTCACCCATTCACACTCCCGTCCAGTTCCTCGTCAAGAAACAATTGATGGCGCCTCTCAACCAGATGATATCGCATTTCTCAAGAAACCCGCTGCCACTGGTAACCTGCTTAATGGCCCGTCAGCCATTCATTACCACGCGAATGTGCGTCGCAGTGTCCGGTTTTTTTTTTTTTTTTTGGCAAGGAGCAAATTACAGCTTTCTCGCTTCCGATTGCCAACACCAATGCGACGCGGCTTCGTTTCCCGGGTCATATTTCCCGACGTAATTACGGTAATTTTCCTCCGCCCACCTCGGGTGGATGTTGTTCTATTAAATGAAAGCCTACGACACGAGCAAATGTCAGGGCAGTTAGCCGACAGACAAATCGCCATCGTTTGTTCGACGAGCGCAAGGTCAAGGGTTAGAACTTGTTTACAAATCGACGTGCGTGCATCCGACTGCTTTCAATTCGCCTCAACATTTAATCCAATTAATTGCCGGGACTATCAACAGCTTGAACAATGGACCAGACAACGTCGTCGTCGTCGGTCGCCCGGCCCACATTCATTCCACAGTCCACTCAGACAGTTAACTGAGCTTAATCCGGCAACACAAAGGCATTCATTCTCGCTCTTCCTCTCTCGTCCTTTTTGTGTCATTCTAGCCTTCGCCTGGATTCCCGACTGGGATGGCGCGGGGAGGACGACTCGAAATCGATTAGTTCCTCGACGAGAAGGATTGAATCCTCTGTGCAACAGTAAATCGTGATTTTTGTTTTTCCGAGTGTTTTTCAGTAAATTCGAAGCTCTGAGCCATGCTAAGACGATAAGTGGATGGCGTTGGTGGCTTTTTGTGCTCGCCGCCGAGAGGAGCCGAGTGGATGATGGATGGCTAGGTTATTGGATTATAACTCCACCACCGCTAAGGAGCGATATGCAGCAGTCCTCAGCGCACACACACAAAGAAGTGACGGCAGCTAAACTCAATTATCGGGATAATGGAACAATTGGACAGCTGGACATGTGCATACACACTGGGCAGCGATTAATTAATTGATATGCTGTCTGTTATTAGACTGGAATGGTGCTTTGACTGCTCCCATCGAAGGAGCAGCTCACCACTTCTGAGTAATTGAATCAAATCGCACTCGGGGAGCCGGAGGATCGATGGTACGCAAATCTGTCGGACCGACTAACAGGCAAGTAGACGGACAGAGGACGATTAGGATTCACTAATGGACGAGTGATAAGTGAAATTGTGAGTGACTGGTCGATGGGCAGGAGTGGGCTTACAGAGATTTGCTCCCAGGGAGGACACCGGTCAGGTTGGAGTTCTGGATAAGTGCATGGTTGACCGTCGATCTGTGGAGCTTGAGTGTTGGCAGGATGGTTGGATTTTGATGTGTAATCCAAGGCCTGTCAGAGCTCTTAATTCAAAATCAATTCACTTTTAGACTGCCAGAGGAAAAGTGTCAACAATTCCAATGCTTATTCGAAAATGTAAATTTTTGACTTTCGAAGGCTTTTGTGAAAAGACGACGTTCAAAAAGGAGTGTGAAAATAACAGGACTTATATCGCAGCCTTGTGGGACACCACTTTTTTTCGAGAGACTTTTTCAGTCGTTCTGGTTCCCAGTCTTGAATTTCTATTTCATGTCTCTGCAAAAAATTGTGTGAAAGAATAGGACCAATTGCAACCCTGAGGACTTCCACTTTCCTTTGACCGACCATGTCCAAGCCGGGAATCATTATGGTTGCATCTGTTTCGTCTGTCAGTCTTGAAGAAGGCCTATGACCGAACCGGAAGTAACTGTGTCCTCAGTGCCGGCTGGAATAGTGTTCGACGGTACGATTCACTAGGAGGTTTCAATTTAGAGTAGCGAGAACTTTTATTTCGTTCAAGAAATCGAGCTGATTGTTGACGTATGCAAATGGTCGAATTTTGCGGTTTTTCAAACAATTGAGAAGTCCATCTTCTAACGTATTGGCAACCACCACTTTGGAGGTAATATTCTAAGTTCCAAGTGACGCAAAGAAGGTTCCCAAAGGGATGTCTACAAGTGCTCCATTCTAAGACCGCTTGAAATGAGGTATTATTTTTAAATGGCAATATTTCATCTTTCATTGCAAGTCAAAATTTCCACAAAATGCCGAAAAAATACATGCGTAATGGTCAGTTCAAATTGTAGCCTCCAAATGAATCTCATCACTTATGAATCTCAGGAGAGACCTACTCATCAAGTGAAAGTCAGAGTTTCAAAAGCCCCTTTAGTACAAGTTGGCAGACTGAATAGATCAGTTAAGGTAGTGAAAGCAACTCCAACTCGAGGCCACAGACGACCACCGTCACAGGAACTCACTTGAACAAAATATTCAGTGTCGCCAGTCCCACATCGAAAGTGGACTTCAATTTGCCTCGCTCTCGTCCGGGATTCCCCCCCACTCACACCCTTTTAAAATGACAAACTTGTTTACCAAAGTCTGCCGACGTCCCTGTCCTTGACAGTTCAATTTCGATTAAACCATCATCTCTCGAGAGGAACCTTTCGCCGGTGCACTTCGCTATCATAAAAATGTACATTTTCCTCTCCAGACTAACGAGACGACGACTCGCATAAGAAAAGGAAGTTCATTGCACCGCCAAATGGATGCAACCAGACCCAGAGTCACATAGTCACACAGTATAACATTGCTCGCCTCGCTCCCTGCCCGAGCAAGGATCTATGAAATTCCATCAAAAGCTATGTTTGTGCCAATCATAAAAACCCGCCATCGTCGTCGTTGGTCGTCTGAATGTTGTGCTTCCACAGCGAAGGCGCGCGTCCTGCATTCGAAGCGAACGTCTTGAAGGCGATTCCATGTTTGCCGGAGATAGAGAGAGACACAGAGAGAGCGAGGGAAGGATTAAGAGGCATTGGGTGGCGGTGGAATCACCAAAAATAAAAGTTTACGACACGATTTTTATTACATAACCAACGAGACGTGGTGGATGATGATGGGGAGGATGTGGTTGTGTGTGTGGGGGTGGGACACGAGAGAAGCAGGATGACGATAGGAAACATGAAGGTTTTGAATGTCACGTTCAACGTTAACGTAATTAGAATGTTTTGTCGCACAGTGACAGGACGAAAATCCATAGATGCTAACACGCACCACTGTCGACGTCCTCCTCCACGTTCCCCCAGCTCCTTTGGCATCAGCCGGTGGGTGAACAAAACATCCCGACTGATGTGGGCTAATAAATTCAATTAACTACTGAAGTGGCTGCAGCGACTGGACGGTGAGATGGAGGAGACGGAGATGATGATGATCTGGGGAACTTGAAACTTTGTTGCAGTTCCAATTAGGACATCGCGCAGGATTAGAGCGAGAGCGGATCAAGGGATTGCCGACGAAACGAGTAAATATGAAACTGAGGATGAGGCTGTGGGCAAAGGGTGGCTGGTGGGATGAGATGATGGGGAGGCTGGTACTCTACTTGATTAAATGGTTGTTTCAAGGTAATTACACCTCCAGCACGCACGCACTGACTGTGGGGCGGGAAGCTGGGATGTGCACTGGGAATAGCCAATCGGGGTACGGTGGTTAACCATCGATGAATTTATCGTTTGCCTTGGCGGCGGAGGGGGAGGCCAGAGATGCGAGAGGAGGGAGGAATTGTAATCAAACATTTTAAGCTGGTGGTTCGATATTAATTGGGTTCGACGGATGGATGCATTTGCAAAAAAGACGCTGCAGACACGACTTCACACGCAACGTGCCCTCATTCAGTGTGGAAACAGAAACAGATTGTGTCTCTGGAACGAGATTTTAACCAGTCCCCACATGGCAGCCATTCGTTTCCGTTGCTTGCAAGTGCACGCATGCAAATCCATTAATCACAAGCGAGAGGGAAACTGAAGCATGCAGCAGCACCCCCCACAGGCATGCCACACCAATCCGTCATAATTAAAAATTTAAGTGATTCCTCATGCCAGCCAGCCAGCCAGCCACCAGACCTGGATTCCTGTCGATCACTGATTTATTCATGGGCGCCCGACGCCCTCGCCTTTTAGCAGAACTCCCGCTCCCCCTCCCCTCCCCAACCAAGGCACGGTGGCAAACAATTCCACGATTAAATTAATTTCGAGTTTTCGAGCACGTGTCACTTTCACTCCACCGACACTGCAAGTGTAATTTGTCAAAAAAAAAGGAAACAAAAAAAAACCGAATGTGCATTGCACATCAGCCACTTTAATTTAATGTGCAACCCCTCACACGCCTTTAAAGAGGCACTACCAGAGCACACACAGAGACTTCTGCACGAGTGTGGAACCGCACGCCAAGTGCGCGGACAAAAAGTACGCCCGGCTTTGTGTGTCCCACAGGACGTTGTCATGCGAGCAACATGACGGCGATAGCAGAAGGATTTGTTAATCATGAGCCACCCCCACACGCACTCTGGCGGTGGCGGAGAGGGGGGAGGAACATGCGAAAGGGGGATAGACTCCACAACACCCACGGTTACATGGACGGAAAGTGTGCAGTCGTCTGTCATGCAAATTTCATGAAGTAACACGGCACCGGGGCCCAACTCCGTGCCGCCAACTGCTTGTCACCGCAAACACGATTGATATGGAAATTCAAGTCGGCTCTTGGAAGCTCTCTGGAGCAGAGAGCGGGAGTTTGGTTAGACCACAGTCTCGGCGGCGCTGATTCTTTGACGGATTCGCTAGATGTCACATTCGAAAGGGGGGGCCTCGCGTACGAATGGAGAATCAATCGATACTGTGATGAGGAACGTGATTTGAGTTTCGACAGTGAACGTCGAACAGTCGTCGTCGAGGACTTTTTAAACGAGTTCCACAGGATATCCCCTCTCTCCTCTCTCCAACCGACGCCCCATTCAACATGTAAACCAATTAATTCAGTGTCCAGCACATCACGCCTTCGCGTCGTCGACACATCTCATTACGAATGCCCAACAAAGTCTGTCCTTTCAACGGCGGCGTCAACTGCTTCACGGCACAACTTTTCTCAGGCCCTTCGCCCGCACATTTTCCGTGTCAATAGCACTTGCTCTCACACCGACGACGGCGCGGCGCTCGGTGGTCCACGGGCAGACACAACCCACACGCCGATGGCAGCAACTTTCCGTGTCGAAACAAATTTTAATTTCAAAACCTGGCCAAAAAAACAGAACAGAAACAGTCATCGGCCAGGACTTGGCGAGTGGAGGCTTTGACAGGTGCGAGAAATGAAGGAGTTGCGAGCGACCGACAAAACAGTCCTTCGCAACAAACTGCGAGAAATTATTCAAATTTGAAATAGTTTTGGAAACTTCCACAGGCCGTCACTTGAGTCTGGAGGACGCTGGGAGGTTGCGAGTGCTTTTGGGCAACACTTGTGGTCTTCAAATGCGTTGTCAGAGAGGTAGCGAGGGGAGAGCGGGACAGGTGGTGAGAGAAGGGGCCCGAGAGACTCTGAAGATGGCAACGAACAGGATGGTGACGGAGAACGTGTGTGGCATCATGGGAGGCTGTTGGGGAATGGATCTTGAGCGATGAACATCATCTGTTGCCATTTGTTGCAAAGAACTTAGAAAGCGAAAAATACAGACCACCAGTGAAACGACGGCCAGCAGTGTAGGAACAGCCAAGGCACACTGATCCACTTACTGACTTTCTTATCAGGCCTGCGGCACATAAGGGTCGAATTTAGATCCTTTCACGGTCCATGTCCATGTCGCTGCTTCTTTGGGACCAAAGACAGGAAGAAACTCCTCTTAAGAGCAAGAGAGAGATGACGAGCCGTGCAGTTAGCTTCAAATCAAAGCAAACAGGGGAACCTCTAGATAATTGTCAGTGACTCAAAAGAGGCGCAAATTGTGCCACAACGTTAATCGCGGTATTTATGAAGGCAGACGACAATCAGAGCCTTAGAACCGGATATCCTCTACTGGGCGCTAGGACGTACTGGTGTTCAGGAAAAAGAATGGAAAGCGAATGGTCTTACACAAGAAGCCTATCTCTGGATATGAGCCACGGCAACTCCTTCATACTATATCCTGTACCTATCGATATTCCTACACAGGCTGCATAAGCCGTGTTTCCCACATGAGTGCATGGTGTCTCAAATCTGAAATTCGGAGCTAGTGAGGCAAAGTCTTCAAGATTCAATTGAAAAAAATGAGAAATCAGAAATAAATGAGGAACATGAAATGACATCCTTCACAACGTTTTAGGTGACCTCAAGTATGTACGTGATCCAAGGTTTTGTAGTCATTCGATATCATATAAAAAAGAAACATTTAAAATAGATCAACACGCAAACGCTTTTTTAAGCCTAGCTTCTACAAAAATAACCCACAACAGCTATTCCTTCACAATTGCAATCAATTAGCCAAGACTTCTCAAGATCCAACATGATCCACATATATCATCCGACATTAAACAGACTCTAAGCGTTAGAATATAATGTATAATACTTCCCCATGACCCTGGCCTCCGTGAAAGGCTTGTGAGAGTCTTGCTACACCGGCGGCCCATTCTGCGAATTCAGTGCCACAACTAAATGCGAGTTTCATCGTAGATTCATCTTGGGCACAAACCACCAGCAAAACTCGACCGAAATGTGGACTCAATGGGTCGTGTGCCTGCTGTGGACTCAGGGAATTTCGTAAAAATGTTCTAGCTTCAGGGTTGTGCCCTTTTGGTGCACTTTTTGTTCACTCTGTTCTCGACTGGGTTTAAAGGGGAAAAAAGCTTAGGTACGTTGTGGCAGTTTTGAAAACAGTCGGAAAAAATGCATCAAAAGGATCCAACCTCCAAGCTACATATTTTACAAGAATATTTTTGTGCACATAGCAGACACACGACCTAGGAAAAAATACATTAAATGTATACTCGATCTTGTGGAGTCGGAACAACATGCAGCACTCACAGCAAAACGCAGGCTTGCGTAAGTCTAGCTTGAAGGGATTGGAACAAGGCTCGTGCGATATGCAAGGTTGTCGAGTGTAAGCCACGTCTCACTTAGTCCATACTGAACCCATTGTCATGCCCGTCGGCGAAGGGCATCCTCTCAACTCCCTTTCATTCGTTGTTCAGCCATATTACTGTGCACCGAAATACACACGCTTGAGGAACTCAAGCTAACAAAAAACGCTTGCCAGCTTCATATGTGCCTTCAGTAAAATTTCGAATTCCAACTTCAAAAGCACGCACACTCACACACGTACACGACACAAAACAATCAAATGACGCAATTCACACCGGAAGCAATGTAAATCCGACCCGAGCAGTCAAACAAAAGCAAAAAGAAATATTCCTGACAAGTGGTTCCATTTCAAAATGTCGAATTCGATGAAAACAGATTGCGCCCCCACTCTTCTCAGATTATAATCACCAACACAGCCCCGGGGCCCGGCACACTCACTCCGCCCTTATAATTTGCATAATTGACCCTTCAAAAGCATCAACCAGAGGCGGCAGCACCACCAGACCACCGTCTCAGGAAAGGCAGAGCCGAGCGGCCCCCATTCTTTGGCACGTCCTAGTCGAAGTTCATCATAACCATATGTTTCCGTTTCCAAGACACATCCTCCACCGCCATCAGCATTTAAAACCAACAAAATTGAGAAGGATAATTGTGTTTCCATGGAATGAAGAAAACGACGACGACGACTCGGTCCCTAGACTGAGGAAACAATGCAAGCCGGCAAGAGATGAGGGAAAACAAGAAAAAAATAAGCTCGTCCTGCGGCGGATTTCAACTTCAAACTCCACCAAGACTACTTCTCCTGTTGAACGGACGAGAGACAGAAATAAAAGAATGAAGACGATGAGAGTAGAGACTGTGTGTCCCTAAGGACACTAGGAAGCCTCCAGTTTTCTTAAAGATTCCTTGCCGTCGTCCTCCTATGGGGGGTGGGGGATAAGGGGAAGTCGTCTCTTCCGTTTTATCGATAGCTCGGCAATCATACACAAACGTTGCCCTCTCTCTCTTTCTCTCTCTCAAACTCAGTCTTGCCCCAACTGAGGGGAGATAAGAAAGACGAACTCGAACCACCCATCCAACAACAATCCGGCCCATTTAAGGTTCGTTTACCTTTCCGTGACTGGATGTGCGGAGAGCTGGAGTGTGTGTGTGGGAAAAGCAATGGAAGCAAGACAGAGAGAGAGAGGGAAAGTAATGCCCCCAGGGGGAAAGGGAAATCAGAGATTTTTCATTCTTCCTTCAACAGTTAGCCAGCACACCCAACTCCGTCAAGGTCCTTTTTAATTTTCATCGACCGCCCATTAAATGGGGATTCGTCCTTCTCGGGTGCCAGCATCTCTCCTCTCTCTCTCTCCCACCCCCTCCATCTAATCTAATAAAACAGCCTCACACATCCTGGCGGCCGCTACTATCACACACTCCATGAAAAGGGTTGTTACGGCATAATAAGGATCGCCGCCTGTCGCCATACACGTTCCCGTAATTAATCGAATTCCAACCCTTTAATTGTCGTTTTAGACAGGACCACGAGCCCTTCTGCCGTTGAAATGATGGCCAACCAGTTGCTTTATCAGCGCCCCCACACATACACGGCGTATCTGCAACCGATGGAGGAGGAGAGGAGAAAAAATGAAATGAAACCCCAACATCGACACACCATCTGTGCAACATTTCGTGATTTACGGTACACCCTCACGGTCGAGGAACTGGAGACGCTTGTGTCCGTGTGTTTCGAGGATGAGCCATACCAGGAGGAGGGGGAGGATATCTGCGGTTCGGTTTAATGGGTTTTTAAGGATCTTGTAACAGTGCCTTAATGGCCCCAAAATTCCATAGACACCGTACAAGTGCAAGGGGGTGGCTGTGCGGAGGACAGCCCGACTAATTGGTTGTTAAGAGTTGAAAGCGGGCGGCAAGCATTTTATCATTATCGGGGGGGCGATGGTGCGGGGGGAATGTGTCATCATTGAGACTCATGAACAAGTATTACCGAGGGCAACAAGTCGGGCGTGTCGTCGCAAAAAGATGCCGAAGGTCCATTAATGAGACATGACACGGGAGGGGGAGGGCGCTGGTCAAGGGGTAACTTTGACATTTGTTTGGATTGAGAGGAGTGACATGGTGTCACGAGAGGACAATAAAAAGGGTGAGAAGATGACCATGATGGGAGGGACTTTTGACTTGGATTAGGCCAACTAGGCGACAGTTCGATCGAAACAGGGGATACGTCAGCTTTTTTTCCTCTTTTTCTTCGTGTCGTCTTAGCGTGGCGCTTAAATCCTGGGTGAAATTGGTTCTCAATCTAGAATCCTCTCCAGCTAGCGCGATCTCTGGCTAGCTTCCTATTCTTGTCTCCACTACGGGAGCCTCTTCAGAGTCTTTTGAGACACTACAATCCGCAGAGGACATGGTCTTGAAACAACCAGATGCTGCAGCTAGGGCAATGCTAGGCTAGGCGGAGGAGGGTCCTTTCGTCTAAGAGGACGTAACAGAAGAACAAGTGCTTGAGGGGAATCAACTGATTTGAGTGGACTGTCTGGCCAGAGGGGAGGAGAACCGAGGAGACCCATTTGATAGACGGGACCGATTGAAGAGAACAGTCTGGTCAACTGGGTAATGGTACTGGACACTGAAATCGAATGACTTTCTAGTGAAATTCCGTCAATCTTGCTGAAAACAGTGGCAATGGCTGGTCCGATTCGCCTTCAAGCACTTCCCTTAGACTTGCAATCGCTCTGTCCACCAAGCACAGAACACGTTGAAGGCCACCAAAGCCACCACAACATCCCGAGTCCCCATCCCCCACCTCATGTGCATAACCCTGTCACCCTCAGCAACTTATTCTAAAAGCTACCGCGTCGTAGATTGCAAATGATTCCACTTAAAATTGCCCTCACATCGTCGACCTTATCCAATACTCGCTCGTCAATTGCCTTATTATCTCTCTCCACTCACCCACTGTAAAGGACATCTGTGCAGTGATATCCTGGCACGGGTTTTCATTTAATAAATTCCCATTTTCACTTGATTATCCTGGCAGCCAACAAGCACACGATTTCTTTCGCATAATCACTGTTAAGTCGGAATTGGAATGGGAAAACAAGCGAGTCCACGAGTGTGTGTGCCGTCCTTCATCCTGCCGTGTGCCGAGTGCCCCCCTTTGACACGCGTGACTCTGTGTCTCCTCTCCCCCTGATGGAATTACGACGATTGCATATCATTATTTTATTTGAATTTGTATTATCCCCGGAAAGTTGGAAATTCATCCTTGTCTACGCCGCGCTGCCGTGTCACCGGGCATCCCTCCATCGCGTCTATGGCCGTCGTCGTTGTCGCCTCCACATCGTGTGTAATTATCAATTCGTCTCATGTCCCATTCGGTCTCTCATGAGAAATGTATTCTAATTATGGCAAGCGCGTCCTGCCATCGACAACGACGACGCTGGTAGTGGCAACAGCGGGTTGACTTCCTTAAAAAGGATAAAGGAGACACGCACACACTGAATGGGACACTCACTCCTTCACGAGACGATGACAAGGACTTATGTTGCCAACAAGTCTGACGGGGGAGATAGTGAGGTTTATCTCTGATATCACGCGCACAAGGATGCTAACTTCTCTCTGTCCCAGGCGTGGGGTGTGTGTTGTTGTTTAGGCATCTCACCCTCCTCCGGCACTCTCCCAGCCAAGATCGAAGGATAAAATTAATTCAGAAAGAAGGAGCAGGGAGACTGAGGGCACGACTGACCGGATAAGGCAAATAGGAGGCCGGGGCTGGATAGGCAATAATTACAAATTAGAGTTATGACTTTTTCTCTCTCTCTCTCGGCCGTTGGACCTAAACTTTTGTCCAGTCAGAGGATGTCCGTGTGTCCGGAGGGGGCTGCGGTAATAAAAGCTGAAATTGGAATTTGTCGCCGGACGGACGACGACGACTACGACGGGGAGTGGACATTGACACGACAGCACACATACAAGACTCGTTACCTACAATCGATAGTTTTGTGTTTACTGGGAGATAACGAGATGAATTTCAACCTCTAATGAGGTCGCCTTCGATGTCCCTGGGGTGCAATTGGTGATTGTTTCGAGGTCTGTTGATTGGCTTTCGCTTAAAGCGGGGGCCTTTGATGAGCTATGAGACAATAAAATGTATTTCCGAACAGGAAATGAGGGGAGAATGGGAATGGGAATGATAAGGCAGGACAGAGTCGTTGAGGCGATGGACATGGATCCAGACTAGATCTTCTTAAAAACCAATTAAGACAGAGTTAAAGCGCAGTAAAAGTTATTTTTGTGGGACAGCTTGCTCGTTACTTTGCATTGACGCCCTACCTTATCGATGTGGATTCAAACAGACAGCCTCTGAAAATCAACTTGTGGCATCGGAGGGAAACAAACCGCCACCCAAAGCATAAATAATTACAGATCACAAATCACCGCATCCCGTGCCGGTGCGCAACTAGTGAGCCATTACAAGGCCTAAAAGCCTTTCATCGTCAAACTTCACACAGAACAAACACCCACCACCGCCAGCACCTGGCTGACTTTAATCTTCGTCTTACAAGGCACCGTCCCTCAACTGCGCCGTGTTTGAATACGACGTTGACAGCAAAAATGACGGGTATCCTTAGACAATCTGTTTGCCTTTCAGCTGCCAAATGTCAGCCCAGGAGCAGGAGTGCGAGTGGGAGTGGGAGTGGCAGTGGATGGCTGCTGCTGGAAGGATTCCTGTGTCTAAGAGTCGGTGACATGAATAATGCAAAGACGAACGTGGTAACGGCACGGCGGTGGCGGCAGCGTATATACGTCAAAGTAAATATTCATATGCACTCAAGGATTTGAGTGATATAACTGACTGTTGGCCCAACCCACGGCACAGACGGACGAATTGGAGTATGTTGGAGGGAAGGAGAAGAAGGAGCCAAAAGAAATCCTTTAATATGGAAACTTCGCATTTGTTTGCATTCGGAACACTTTGGGATTACGCTACGAAGTCAAGTGTGGCACTGTGTGTGCGTGGTTGGGCGAAGTGCTGGGGCACCAAATCAGGACACAGGATGTGCGCTTTAAAGTTGCCATTTGCGGGACTCCCTTTTCGTAGTGTTTTCTTTACTTGACATTGTTTGGCGAGTTGTTAGTCTTTTGTGCCGCTGAGTGACGGTGTCGATGAAGAAGTCAAGGATGAAGTGACTGCTGAACAACGACTGGAAATGTTCTCCTAAATCAGTGGAAACAAAGATGAGACAAGCGAGCATTTGGCTGGACACAGAATCTCCCCCTCCACTCACACCACCCTAGTACCCCACGCGTGTCCTTCTCATCGTCTAAGTAGTCACATCCTGTCGACGTGGAGCCAGCCAGAAAACGATTATAGATTTTCTGCGTGACCTTTGTGGAGCTGTCAAAATTTCCCATGAAATCACTCAACCACGAACACTCGCACACACACAGGCTCCCCACTCGTAACCAATCGATAGTTTCTCACATTAGCGTCGTTCGTCTCTATCAAGCAGGCAGACACACATAAAGCCACCCAATCTGGCAGAGGAGACGGCAGATCGGGGATGTGGACGCTAATGGTTATGCCACGTCTACTTTTGTCATCCGTTCTCGGTGAACTTTTAATATGTTTTCCTTGTCCCGACGTGTATGTGTGTGTTTTCGATTCCTCGTCATCCCCAGATGTTGCCCACACAACCCCACGGATTAGGGAGGGAGTATCAAGGAAATTCAGCTTCCATCCCATCACGTGCTACACAACGCTTTTTTGGCAGGCGTTTAGCGTCACTGACGACAAAGTTTTTTTTTCTGGCAAATTCACTACTTAGCTTGGCATGAATGTTCCGTTTTTGCTAATAGATCACCAGAGAGGGAGAGGGAAAGAGGGACTACATTTAACCGAGAGCTATCGATTTGAGTTCAAATTGATTGGTAAAGCTGGATGGTTGGCTCGTAAATTTGTTACCAGATTCATTGATGGGATTTGCAGTGGGAAGCGGGAATCTAACGAATGGTCTGAAGTTAGTTTTAGCGGATTGAGTGAACCCTTGCGAATTTTATTAATTATCGGAGTCATTTTCAGAGCTATAGATTCACGGCCTTTTGTGGAACAAAAGTGGACGGTGTTCTGACTGGTTTCGGAAATGAGGATCCACAAGGTTCCACTATGACTCCCCGGGGCGGATCTAACCGAATACAGAGTTAATTCCATCAGACTACTCCTTGTACAATCTGGACAAGTTTGTGTACACATTTCCCCCTCCTGGGCTCATAGTGGAACCTTGTGGGACCTCTTCTACAAGAAAACAGGTGCTGGCACTAATCTTGCCTGGGATTTCTACTGTTTGCTGGGAAATGAGGTTCTACGAGGTTCTTGTATTCAACCTAGAGGACGGCTTCGATAGTACACGAAAGAAAGAAATGTCGACACAGCAGACACTGCCTCCTGCAAACACTGGCTCCAACAGTCAGTGCCTCCTCATACAGGTTTTTCAGTATATCATGACAACTTGAAGAGAAGATCAGTCCGCTAAAACTCCATTCTAAGAACAAATCAAGAGAAAACCCCAAAACGACCCCCAAACTCCCAAAAACATGCTTATTCGACCCCAAAAATTCCGAAAAATCACTCAAAACAAATTTACCTTCTTTTGATTCAACAGTTCCGTCCTGTTCGACGATGGGATTCTCAGCAGAAAGGACCATGATTGATGTTTTTGCAGATCTTCCTTCTTTCACTTGGACTTTGTGACAAACGCGCAGAACCTGAAAAAAAGAGAACAAGATTCAATTAGACACCACCTTCGATCCTCAGGAAGATAGATCTGTCACATCAATTTCATCCAATTACTCGGCGAATAATGATTAAATGCTTTCTGCTGGGCTGCCGCTCTAGAAAGCGACGGCTGGCAGCGACTTCGACGGCAGCACACTCACCAATTGAGAGCAATTTCGCGAAATCTATTCATCGACTGATTTAATTATCCGCTGAACGGAGACAATTGGGATTGACCAACACCACAGAGGAGGGCGATGATGAACCTTTCTCCGAGCGCGATGTGAATGGACTTTCATTAGATTGCCAGTGGCTGCGAAATGCCATCGCTTGGTGCTTTGAAAGTAACGATGATTAATGAATAAAATGGATTGATGTCCATTGAGAAGAATTTAGATTGATTGCCAGCACTTGCGATGGGCACAGCTTCGTTCCTTCGCCTGTCACTGTGGGAGTGGGTCTAGCTGGCAGGAGGACATTCCACAAGACAAGGAGATAGGTTCTCTGTGACATGAGGGAACTTCACGTCCAATTTGAAGTGATGGGGAATTTTATGCAACAGAAAGTGAGGTTCCACAAGTGTGCGGTGTGAAACCTGTGTGACTGGAGCGTCATCCAAAAAAAAAAAAAGCAGAAGTCCACAAGGAGCAACGTACAGCAGCCACTCTCCCCTGTGGCGTCAGAAAGCAGACGAAAATCTTCATCGCCCCACACGCCATTAAAGTAGAGCGTAATCAAATTAACAGGCACAATCCTCTTAACCAAATCCAGCGACGAGCGACGTGGTGGAATGCCGCCTCAAGATGATTAATTTCACATCAAATTAGCCTCACCCCACCTACGGGAGAAGTCTGCAACAACAACAAGCCGTCATCATTGAAAGTCACAAAAAATTGTCTGTGACCCATATCAGGCCCCCTACGCAGCCGCAGACTCACACGTTGGCAGGCTTGTCTCAATCCCACACCCAGCATCGAAAAACCGTTCTCATTCGAAAACAAGATCCACTCAATAGATCGCATCGCGTTAAACAAAACCCAACCCACTCGCGAATATTCCCCGTCTCACAACTTCAACCGCTTCTGGAAGCAAAAAAACGCAGCAACAGCGAAGACGAGGGGAAAAAAGAAGAAACATCTGTTTTTTGTTTACCCCCTTCATTCGCACAGGCGAACACCGCGAATTGAGGTGGACGGCGGACAACGCAAACCGTCAAATGGGGAGGCAGTGGCAATTTCCAACGAGAATCGGTGGGAAGAGTGCAGCCCCGGTTGCACCACACCGCCAGCACTGGGCTGTGGGCGAGTCGGTCGAAGCCGTCGCCGTCGTGCAACGGTGGCGCTGGTTACCACTTAATTGGAGTTTCTTTTCCCTGGAATCCAATTAGAATTACAATTACAATGCCATTGTGTGTGTCCCCTCTTCCTGCTCCACGCGCATATTACTCCAATTCCTTGTTTGTTTGCAGCAGAGAGGGGCCCTCTCTGCTTTTTGTAACACGGCTCTTTGTCTGGACTCGTTCTCAAGTGATGGTGGCACCGTCGATGACGGGGTGGGGTGAAGAGACTAGAGAGACAGGGTGATTGACAAATTGGACATCGAAGGAGGGTCATGATGACGGTTTGACAAATCCATGCATTGACTGGTGATCGCAGGCTGTTGTAGGAGAGGAAGTTAAGAGCGGGAAAAGAGGCATTTGGGATTTCACTAGAGTGAGTTTTTCGTCGTGTCGCCGTACTCACTCTTGTGCGTGTGAAATTCAAAAGGTCTGTGGGCACATTTCTTCGTGATCACAGAAAAATTCTATGTTCTGAAAGCCAGAGCATAGCTGGAAGCCAAAAAAATGGAGATCACCGGGTCAAACATGAAGGCAGACACCCACGGTACACCAAACCGGCTGAGGTCCTCTATAGCCAAGGTCGGTTCAGGGGGACAGTAAGTCTGATTAGGGATCTATCCAATCTAAACGACTCAAGAGAGCCATAAACTGAACACGTCTTCATCGTAGAAAGTCTGGCGTCTGCATTGAATTGGTTTAAAAAAGAAAAGATGATTACTTCTAGAAGAGGATCAGTTCTAGAAGAGGATCAGCTCGAGAAGAGGATCAGCTCGAGAAGAGGATCAGCTCGAGAAGAGGATCAGCTCGAGAAGAGGATCAGCTCGAGAAGAGGTTCACTAGAGATAGGTCGTGGATCCTTTGAATGCCGTCAATATGCCCACATGATCTAGAGACTAGAACGAGGCAATGAAATTAAAGTATCTTGGCTTGTATTAAGGTTGCGGATAGTGTCGCCGCACAGAGACACCACAAGCTGTCTTCCAATCTCACACCATTCGCTCAGAAAAATCGACACAATTCATAATTTAATTGCAAACGACAAGAATAAAATAAAAGGTCGCCATCAGATCGTTGACTTCTTGGACACAATAACAGACACCACCTCCGTCATCTCTGTCAGACACTCTGTCCCAACTGAGAGCAATAGAATACCCACAAACATCCCAAACAATCTCCACTTCGCACTTTCATGAAAATTACAACCGATTAGTGTTCCTCCTTCCCACATCTCATGCCCGTTCCCATTTCTACAACTTCTGGGTTTTCTCCCAAGCAAAAAGAAAATGGGAATGGGAAAAATGAAGAAACTACGTCGCAGTAACCCACAAGAGACAGGAGGCGACGACATCCACTATGCGCAACTCTTTGTTCGCGAACAAGGACAACAACAAACCGGTTTCTACGTCGTTCCAATTGAAATGAAAATTCAAAATCAAATCAAAACCCCTAAGCCTTACCTCGGATTCGAGCAGAAATCCCGTTTGGCAATCCAAAAAAAGAAACGCACACAACGCAAAACGCACTTCAAGCACTCGCGAATAATTTGAACAAAAAACTGAAACGGTCACTTTTTGTGATTCAACAATCAAATTCACTTCGGTTTTCTGAATTAATGTTTTTGTGACGACAAATGAAAACTCTTCTTTCAGGGAACTGGTGTGCAAGCGTAAGCGCTTCTAAAAGACAGTTTGAACTAACTGCAAGAACACTTCGAGTGTAAATAAGTGTGGATCGTAGCGGACGATCGTTTTATGGAATCGAAGCGGCTGCAGTTGTTTTGTTTGATTTCACATTTCGAAAGAGAACCTTTCGCTGGAATTCAATGTGGCTCTCTTTGAGGGTGACAGAGAGATGTGCTTGGTGTGAGATGTGATGGGGAAGCGATGCGATCAGTGTTGTCGTGGGTAGTATGAAAAAACAGTACTTGTGGACAGAATGAGAGTTTCTCTTGAGAAGTGATCTTCCTTTTTGAAGGCGAATGCGGAGACAAAGGCGGAGAAGGAAAGCGGCCTTTTGGGCAGAATGGTGGCTTGGCGGTTGAAGCAGGGTACGTAGCCATGAACCTCGAGCTGCGACATGAGACTTAACAAGCTTGTGTTCAAGGATCCAACGTGGCTAGACGATGTAGAGAGGCATTGTCAAAACACCTCCCATGAGTGAGTCCCTCCTGATGAGCCTGTGAAAGAACGCACTAAACGAAGACCACATCTGACGTACCGCAGTGAAGTGGGAAGGATCACTATAACCAGTAGCACACACGACTCTGATTGCAGGCGCGACTAGAGTCCGAGTCAGAACCACAACAAGGGGCAAAACGATAATCAGAGCAAAATTATACCTATAGCCCAGCTAGAGCCCATATATGATCTAGGGTTCAAGCCAGAGGTACAGGCAGAGACAGAGCCACAACCTGAAGTCCGGCTCAGTACCAAACCCAAAGCCTAGCCAAGAGCCGGACAGAGATAGAGGAAGAGTCAGAGCCATAGCCCGACCTGAGTTGGCCTATGAAGGCCCTGAACCAAAGCCAAGCCTAGAGCCGAGCTAGAAATAGAGGAAGAGACAGATTTGAAGCCTGACTCAGAAAATTTAAAGGACAGCCCAGAGTTTGACCGAGAACCAGATAGAACAGGAACCAAACACGGGACCAGAACCAGAGATCCCAATTCACAGAAAAAACAAAAGATTCAAAAGGGACCTCGTCTCTGAAAGGCTTAAGACCAAGGTATCAGGGTACTGGCAGCCAACTGGACAGACCTTGTCATCCTCCCCGAATTTTGATCTAGTGGGAATACCTTCGCCGAGGAGAAGGTAGTCAACCACACTCCCATCCATCACCTATCCGAATTCCACTCCCCTCATCGACGACACCACGGCAACACCCTCGCCGCAATCACGATTCACGATTGCCGATCTCCCCTCTTTTAAGAGAGCATCACTCTCAAGCGCTAGTCATCCCCTCAGACCCGAAATTTCGCGAAGACATCAAAGTCAACAAATGTCAAGGCCCACACGGTGGCCGTTGAAATTCAAAAATTCACCAGACAAGTTCCAAAAACAAAAAAAATCATCCGCCGAGCTGATGTCACTCGATGAATATGCTCCAGAGACACATCACCTCCGGAGGGCATCCATCACGCCGCTCAAGACTGGTGCCACCAGTCAGCCGGATCTAGCGACAGCGGTCTCGCTAGACGCACTTTTACGCACCTGAACTGGCGAAAGCCAGTTGTTGCCTTGGACTGGGTTGGACAGATGGCGATGCAACGCGCCTACAATCAGAGTCGTGTGTGCTACTGGTTATCCGCACATGCACACGCATTCCGAAGAAAGTGTCGATAGGAGAACACGCCGAACGAGGAAGACAACGAGACGAGAGAGAAAGAGATTCAATTAAGCGATTAAAGCCTCACTGTCTGTCCATCACGCAAATAGCGACATCCGATGGCGTAAACAGCAAATTGACTCAACTCCACAGTTGGTGACGACGGCGAGTATCTTGCACCGAAGACCCACAAGCTGAACCCTGCATCGATTAGAGAGGCGAAGAGATTAAACTCTGTTGTTTGCCTTCGTGCTTCTTTCTCTGCGACTTCAATTCGCATTGTTGTCTATTCGCGACGCTTGGCCTGTGGCCTGGGCGAAAGTGATGAGTCTTTGGTTCATTTGGCGTAGGTCAAGCCACGTGATTCAGGGAGATGATGTCAGTGTCAGTGGAGTTGCTTTTGCGACTGAGCGTGGAGTTGAGTGAATCTCTGTAGCTTCTGCAGCCGGAAAGGATTTCTCCGCACTCCCAATCGCTTTAAGCCAACGCCAGACAGGCTGCAGAGAAAGAAGGACACCCGCCAGGGAAGAAATCCCCGTGAGATTAAACAGATTTCAACCATTATTGCATTTCCAATAAATCCACGCTCCACGCGAGCACTCCAACAATCCCACGGCACGGATGCAAAGAGCAACAGAGTCTCGCCGCATTGTCATCGAAATGGAAATGAAAATCGAAATCGATTGCCCCCGTGTCACCCCGTGTCACGAAGTGCAACTGCATCTGGACCAGAAGCCGCAGGGTGATCCAGGCCAGAGTGCAGTTTCGCCGTCATCGTCGTCGGTCCTAAGGTCAGCCGAGGGCCGCAGACGGGGAAAGCGGCAGCCACGAGAATTCAGTGAGATGACGGGCTGAGGGAAATTTGCATGTGCAGCCGGCGACGGTGGCCTGGGCCACAGAAAAAGGGTAATTGGTTATCGGCCCACACATGGATTGTAAGTGGTTCGGTGGAAATGGGTTTTCATGGCTTTTCGCCTTCCCGCTCCGTCTCACAGGTCGACCGTGCTGCTAACCCAATACGGGAGCACTCTATGCGGTGATTTATTGTCTTCGACGGCTAGGCACGGAGAGAGCTGGAAAGTGGCTTTGATTTTGGAAGAGGAGTGGATGCGCTATTTATGGCTATCGCTTGGGAGATCTATGTTCGTGCCAAGCAGATGTGTCAACGTCGAGAGAGTCGCGAGCTTTGATGGATGTGGGAAGGTTACGTGGTGGTGACTTGAGTCAGAGCCAGAACCGGAGCCAGAGCCAGAGCCAGAGCCAGAGCCAGAGCCAGAGCCAGAGCCAGAGCCAGAGCCAGAGCCAGAGCCAGAGCCAGAGCCAGAGCCAGAGGCAGAGGCAGAGCCAGAGCCAGAGCCAGAGCCAGAGCCAGAGCCAGAGCCAGGGCCAGAGTCCGAGCCAGAACAGAGCTAGATCCAAAGTCACAGCCGCTGTCTAAGATCCCCAGACAAAACTAAAAAAAAACGAAGGAAGCTCTTCAAGGAAAGGACAAGAGTTCATTCACCCACCCAGCATTCATCCTTCCTTCAGCGTGGCTAGCGCTCGCCATGCTCCCCAAACCTTCCCCCAGAGAGGACGTCACCTCTCCCCATCGCCAAAGGATTCAGTTTTGTGATAAGTTAATAAATAAAACAAAATCCTCGACGCAAGGGGTCCCGCCGCTTCCGTCCGCTTATGCAACACGAGACAGCCTCCCCGCCACGCCAGCAACCCCAGCCAACCCCACCACTGCCGTGTAATACATCTCGTCGCATTAAATGCGGATCTTAAAGCTGTATCCTCCGACATGGTCCCCGTTGATCCTTATTTGTGAGTTCCTGCTTTCTTTCCTTCCATCTTTCAGTCTCTTTTTTTGTGTTACCAAGACTTTCACGTTTTTTGTCTTTGGGCCACTGTTGCTGCCACAATTCTCCCACTCGCTTGGATGGTCGGTCTCTGCCTGCTCCTTCGACTGAAGTCTCGTATAACAAAATTCAGGACACGATTCCTTAAGGGAATGTCGTAAAAGACGATCTAATAGTCTTTCCTGTTTCTGTGGCCCCCATTCCAAGGGAGACGCCACCGTTCCACATATGAATTGACTGCTTCCTTCGTTGGGGACACAACACAGACACACACACGCACATACTCTAGCCAAGCCACGGAACGATGGGAGTGAAGTAAAAGTAAATAAAAATAAAAGACGCAAAACGAGGCAAGTGGAAGTGGAAAATAAAATTCAACACTCATCAGGAACAAGCCCAACAACAAGGGGTCGTCCCATGGCCCCATCGTTACATCGCCAGTGTCTTCAACGCAGGAACGCAACAAAGCGAACTTTTGCAATCAGTCCTGAACCTGGGCAGAGGGAGAGGGGGTGCTTCGTAAACATTTGCGGGTTACACCCGAGCTGCATAGCCTGTCTGATACCTGTTTATGGGATTTAAATGCGAGGGAGAGGACTCCGTCGGCAGGATGCTTGTGTACGTTTGTTTTTCTGTTTTCCTGGGGGGTTGTCCTATTCCCCCGTGGCCTCTGAGAACATTTGTATCTCATTTGACGAGCGTACATCACGTACTCGGGCTTAAGAGGGTACAAAGGCGGCTGTGGGTGGCATGCGGGTGGGGGATGGGCCGGTGAATGTGCATTTCGTGTGTTGATTCGACATGTGACAGCTGGTCAATTAGAGTGGCAAACACAATCAAACAATGTGACGGCTTAGCTGAGACAAGTGTCAGGCAAAACAGCGAACTACATTACCTGCAGCTATTGCCCATTGATTGAAACAATGCTTGCTAGGCCTTTACTAGGCTTCAGATGAAGTCCAGAACAAGAGGAAAACCAGAAGCGTTCCCCCAACCGACACATCTTCTCAGCAGACAAGGAAACCACCACAGTTCGCCTTGGTCATCCTCCCTGCCTCCCATTCGTGTATGCAACTACTTGCACTATTTCTGGACAGAAACGCAATTTCTCAAGACAAAGCGATGACGCACTCCATACGCATTCGCGCACTCCATCCACCCCCATCCATCGCCTTAACATCTTCTACATGAATGCCCCCCAAGCGCCGCGAACTGACTCACTCGCTGATCGTACCAATTACGGCGGAGTCATTGCACAAATCACTTCTGTGTTTCCTGATTTCAGTTGTGCAGTGCAACAACCTTTAGCCATGAGAGTGCTGCACCACACGATGATCTGGGTGACTACCAGAAATGGTCACGCCAGGTTTTCACTTGACTTCTTTGTGATTTGCGAACAGAGGAGTTGTGTTTCATCGCCTTTGTTCGGTGAATTACATCATGGAACAATGGAGAGGTGTCCTCGATGTGGCCAAGGATTCACGGACGCAGTTTCCACGTCCTCCACACAAACAGCGAATGACTGGCAATACCTTCCACCTGGCCATGTGGAATGTGGATCATCAAATTGCAGCTGTCAAATTTCGATTGAAAAAGGTTTTCGGTTTATGCCTGTTTATGTTTTGAATTGGTTGTCGCGTTAAAATGTCTCGTCTAAGGTTAAAAATTGATTTGTCCGAGTTCTTTGTGGACAAACGCCGGCTGGCGTATGTAATGACGAATAAGAAATGGGGTCACGTCGCGGATCTGGAGGAGCACGTCGAGAATATGTTCGAAGTGCAGAAGGTGCACTTTACCACAGACGACGGGGTCTTCCTGCCCTCAAAGGAATCCATCGAAGTACTTGCGGACTGTAACTTTCTCAAGTGAGTGCTTAGAAAAATCAGGATTTCCATTTATAGACCGCATGTCCCCTTGTAGAGCATTTATGGCGCAGGAGTTTAAGGAGAAGAGACGCATTGAATGCGAAACCGACGATGCAGAAGTGAAGCCAGGCGACAAACGCAAACTCAATGGAAACGGTTCGATATCTAGCTCGACACCGAACGGACCAAAGAAGAAGAAGCGCAGAACATCCACAGAAACGACTGTCATGGCTCTTAAGATGAGTCCGGACTTTGAGAAGAGCAATTCCAGCGTTGTTCCGGTGACGAGCACAAACACCAACAGTCCAAAAAGCGATAAATCGTCTCCGTACTTATCTCAGTCTATGGACACTGGAGAGGAGACTGTGAAGGCTCGAAAGAGGAAGCGTCTGCGGAAGAAAGGACAAGCCGACCCCGAAAAGTCGACCAGACTTTCATGTGGTAAGCTTGAGGGAGGATGTTTCTCACTCTCTACGACATCATCTCTTTTTCAGTTCCTGTGCCAATCTCGTCGTCAACTCTGAGGCTGTCGAAGACAATGAGCACACCGAGTGGCAAGCACGTGCGTTTCGGTGAGGATGAGACGCTTGTGCAGGAGAATGAAGAGACTACACGCCGCAAAGTCCTCTTCCGATGCCATCTCAGCGACGACGACTCTATGCAGCCGAGGGAAATTGAGGAAGAGGCTGAGAAGCCACAGATTCTGATCCAGGAGAATATTCTGCTGGTCGAGGGGAAGGACAGTTCGGGTTCGGATGACTGTGAGAACTCAAGTGTGATTGAGATCGAAGACAGTTTCCTCAAAGAGCAGACGAAGGGTCCGGATCGTAAGTTTACCTCGAAGACAAGCATTCACTTGCTGACTGATTTCCATTCTCCCACAGGGGACCTATCGGTGGCAAGCGCGACCGTTGAGCAGATGCTGCCAGGTTCCGAACCTCTTGTCGGTCTGCCCAAAGCAGGTGATGTCATTCTATTCAAGGTAAGTCTCTCTGCATCTCAAGGGGATCCCTATATTTTCGAATCCTTCCCAGATGTTCCGGCTGTCGGGTGAGAACACCACCGACATGACGGAATTCATATGTGCCAGATGCGAGGAAGTAGACTCCGAGAAGAAAAAGGTCAAGTGCACCATCTTAGGTAGGTCACAAGGCTTTGGTTGGTTTGATGGGTCATTCTTTATTTGCTCTTGTTGCAGATGGACTCGATCAAATAGAGGAGGTGACGCTGAAGTGCCCCCAAGCCGGTGGGGATGGCAAGCAAGACAACTGTTTTGAGTATTTCCTGGATGAACTGATGGACGCGAGGATCTCCCGAATGACCTAAGCTGATTACGTGCTCGTTCCAAATGTTATTATTTACTTCGTGGTTGATCAAATAAAATGTAATCTTTCGTAGGCTGATAATGTTTTTGCTCTTGGAACGCTGAAGGCGAACTGACCCAAGTGTCTGGCAGAACGATTCAACAAATAAGACAAACTCGTATAATTCTTGAATTTTTGGCTTTTAATGAACACACTACACCGATGCAGTTGAGATTGGCTCCTCCAGCTTCTTGTGATCCCAGAAGTTGTTCGCTTTCCGTCTCACCTCCTCGCCCTTGTCCGCATCACAGCCACTTCGAAGGTATCCGGGTGTGAACTCTCTATACGCGATACAAACCCGACGCTCCTGGATATCCTCGCGCAGCACAGAGTGCTCCATCTGATACCTCGGCGGACCGTACAACACAATCAGGGATAAGCTGAAACGAAGATCACACCTTAGCATCCGACTTCCCACACAAATTCTCCGCCCATTCAACTTACTTCGGCATCGGAATGCGAATCACTGTTCGAGCGAATCGCTGCAGGTCCTCTTTGGTCAACAAATCACATATCAAACTCCCCCGGTAGCCGCTCACCAAGTCGCAGTTGTACTTTCTCTCATCCTGCACCTCGTACGGTGACAGGGTGAGCACAGAGTCCCCCAGGCAGTTCACGGTCACAACCCTCTCGCCCCAGACCCAGCAGTCGTCAATGTGCGGATCGATTGACGCCCCCTTGTCGGGATTGTACTCGAGGGTGCACTGTTCGATGGTCTGGAAGCCACTCAACAGCGGAACACCCTCGAAGCGCTCCTGAATGAACCGTGTAAATGCTGGGAACCCATTGAAGTCACCATTTTGAATCTTTTTCTTTTTGAAATTCGTCTTTGGTCCGAAATTCTGTTTTCTGCGACCACTTTGCGACCCCTGCCAGGGGATTTCGTCGAGATTCCGCATCACATCTCGCCCTTCGCGGGCCGTCAGGAAGCTGGGCATGACGAGCACTCCAGGAAAATCGACTCCCTCCGCCGCCGCATGGCTGGGGTGCTCTGAACAGACCTGCTTCACATCCCATCCGGGATAGATTTTGTTGCACTCCGGGCAGAAGACAAAGGAAGCGCATTCCTATAGTTGTGAGGTTGGTTAGTTTGGGGCGATTTTTTGTGGAGAAGGAGCGTACCTTGAATTTTTGGTAGTATGATGGTTTGTCGATATTAAATTGGGCTTCACACAGAAGGCACGTTCGACAGCCCTTGCACCCGCAAGGACGAACTGTGTTCATTTTTCTGGACCGATTTAAAAAAAAACAAAAATCAGATTTGGGAATTTGTTGCGTTTACTGCTGGCTGACACATGATAATTGTCAAGTGTCAAACTATCGTGCCGGTAATGCAGGGTGTCTGTGTGGAATGTGTTTGCACTCCATTACCAATTTTTGAACAGTTTTCTCTATGTTCGGACTGAATTTCCATTCATTTTCCATTTAAAATTCTCACGTCTAGATGTCGCACACATCAGTGAGAGGAAATTGAAACGTTCCACATCAACTCATCTGACATTTACAAGTGTCTCCTGGAATGCAAGCTGTGACATCTGTCATCATTGTTCATACAACCAAGAGGGGACGAGGAAAACGAAAAAATTTTCATCTCTCTCTGTGCGGGTCATGGATACGTGGAACTTTCACAGATAATCAGGGAAAAACACTAATATTTTGGCTGTGCAACATAAATTAACATCGAAATTCAAGTGTCGTGATGGCTCCTACTCGTCGACCCAGCGATGGACTGCTGGCTCGTGTCAATTTCCCACTGTACGCCGTCGAAATGCTGACCAGTCGTCATGTTTTGGTCGCCGGCGGAGGGGGATCCAGCAAGACTGGTGTCGCCAATGGATTTGTGAGTACAACAAAAAATTGATTCCAAAAAACTTCAAGTTCTCATGTCAAAATTTGCAGGAAATCTACGAGATCTATCACAATGGCCAGCATTTCGTGGCCGAAGAAGTTGTTCGCCATGAGACTGGAGCGAACGTCGTCATGAACTTCGCTGTGAAAAATGGTGAGCGAAGGTCATACCTGCTGGCTGGTCAAGAGTCGCACTGTCAGATGTATCTGGTCAACCCGAGGATCGTGATTGAGGGCGAGGGTGAGGCGACCGAGGCCAAGAAGCGACCTGTGGAGCGACCAAATGAGAATGGCGTCCGAAGACGAGGACACGGACAACCGTCTGGTGTGGAGGATATACCAAATGGACGAGCTGCGGGCGACGCAGAGTACGCGACACGAAAGCGTATTCGTTTTGACATCAAGGCCGCCGATTCGGTCCAGACCGACTTCCTCAGCCCTGAACCCCTCCAGCGGGTGGTGCGAATATCGCCCAGCGGAAGCCTGATGGCCACCGGAGGCACAGACGGTCATTTGCGGGTGTGGACGTTCCCCCAGATGGTAAAACGAAGCGATATTAAGTGAGTATTTATTTGATCAGTCACCCTGACCAGTGTGCCCCCGATAAGCGCCTTAGGTGATAAACAAATTTTTTGATTTGATCGCTTTTTCCAGAGCTCACACAAAAGAGATTGACGACATCGACTTCAGTCCAGACAGCAAGTACATCGTGACAATTTCGAAGGACGGCCAGGGCAACGTCTGGGACACGCACAAGGGCAGCCTGCATCACAAGCTCGAATGGAATACACCAGAGGGATCGAAGTACCTCTACAAGCGCTGCCGCTACGGCACCATTGAAGCGAATCGTGACAAATACCGCCTCTTCACCATCACAAACCCCCTAGGAAAGGTGGGCAAGCAACGCGGCTACCTCCAACAATGGAACTGCGACGATGGTCAGCTCAAGGCGGGCGTCGGCATTGCCGAGAGTCTCGCTTCACTTGCGGTGCGGGACGACGGGCGATTTGTCGCCGTCGGAACAATGTTCTCGGGCAGTGTTTCCATTTATATTGCATTTAGTTTACAGGTAAGTGCGGCGTTTGGTCCTCCATCTGCGGCTGCGACTCATGTGTTCCGTCTCGTTTCAGCGTGTCCTTCACATTCCTAATGCTCATTCAATGTTCGTAACCGGTCTAGAGTTTCTACCGATCACCGATCTTCAGGGACCACCAATCTCAAGTGATACCGAGGCGGCTGTCTTATCGATTTCTGTTGACAATAAAGTCTGCATACACAGCTTGCAGTACAGACGTGAGTTTCACAACGAATCATGCGTTGCGTTGCACTTACTGATTGTCCTTCTTTTTCTCTTTTCAGACACCGTGCCCTTCTGGGTGGCTATCATCGCGATAATTCTTGCGATTATCGGCTCGTTCATCCTGTGCTCGTACATTGGCCTCTAAGGTCACGGGGGAAAACCAAACCTTCAACTGTTCAAATTTCCTTCTCTGCAACACATGCTCGCCACTTTCCTACCCCGTCCCCCGTCCCCAGTTACCATCAACCCACCGTCGTTGTCTCGTCATCGGATGGTTCCACAAAACATTTGTCAATCGTCAACATCGGTTAAGCAAACCAATAAACACAAAAAATGTTCATCTACTTGAGTTTTTCATGCCTTTTTGCGGTCTCCTCCTCTGTTTCAGCGATCGGTCCTACTTCCCTTCCCCTTCTCTCTCTCTCTCTCTCTCTCTCTCTCTATTTCCCTCTTATGCGAAACCAATGAATGATTATTGTTTGTACATAATTTAACGATTTCGATTCGATGGATCCTACCGACTCTGCCCGGTTGCACGCTGCACAGTCCAACTACGAAAGGGTGGGATAATTTTGTTTAGAATTTAATTGATGACTCTGTTTGCTCGAGTGCGTGCGCATTGGTTTGTCGGCTCGGTTTTCAGGCAGCCAAGCGTGTGAACGAGGGTAAACAGCGTCAGGCGATGAAACACGATTGCCTTTTGCGGGGAAATACAGCTTAAGGTGGGCCTTATCTCAGAATACAGTTTAGTTAAGCGATTTTGTTTGTGTAACACTCGTGTTTGATTATGATTATGGTTTATTTTGTCGTATTTTTAAATGTCTTGATAGTTCAGTTTTTTTTTGTAGAGAATAAATTAAATAAAATTGGCAGCAAACAGAATTGCTGGAAATAAGAAGTGACTGTGGTTTTGATTTGGGATTTTTATACTCTTGGGTGCTCGGAGAAACAGGCAAAGGAACGATTGGAACAAGCAGACATACCGACTGAATGGCCCTCGAAAGAGGATCTGGGCTTCCTGCAGCCCACTCCAGAGTTAACCACGAGGAACTCGGGTCGTTTGTTAATTTACCGCCTTTCACTGTGGGCTTTGGACTTTGACAAGGGTGCGCCTTGTCACCTCTCCTGTTCATTATACAATGTTGCAGTACAGCCGAGGAGAGAAATGTTTCACATAGGACCGGTTGTGGCTAAGTCATCACATTTTGAAGGACGACTTACTTATCCTCACATCCTCCCAGACATCCAGCGCGCATTCGATAGGTTTGTGGCCGTATGTGCTGATTCTGGGATGACGGTTAACGTGGACAAGTTAGTGGTCATGGTCATTTCTAGAATGCCTGTTGCACTCTACATGTCAGTGGAATACTCTTCACGAACGACACAACGCCGATGTTGGCAGTCCTCCTATATGGAGCAGAAAACTGGACGATACGCCAAAAAGGAGAGCTGATTCTTGGACCCTTCGAAAGGAAAACACTGCGTCGGAAATAAGGTCCTGTCTATGAAGACGTTGAATGGAGGACAAGGCATAACTGAGAACTCTCCGAGCTGTGCCGGAAGGCGAGTTCGTCGACTACCCTGCCTAGGGTACACTAATCGCATATACAGAAATGTTCCAGCCAAGAGACTCTTTGAATCTATGACTCCTTGTTCAAGTCATGGAGGATGTAAGGCAACTTTTTTTGATGACTGCAAGCAGCGGGCGTAGGACCATCAGCGATGTTAAGCACCTTCTCCTCCTGGATCTCAGGCCGGATAAGTAAGTCAGTAAGAGGCTTGTTGATTGAGACTCAGGTCAACGTAAGACTGTAACGTGTCATAAAGAAAGTTTATCCCCTTTAAATGCATCTTCCAGGACACTATCCATGGCATTGCGTCAGAAGCATTTCTGCTCGTTTGGCCATCGAAAAAATATGTTCAGACCGTGATGATAAGTCCGGAAAAGAAGTGGCAACCTCCCGCTCCGATTTAAGCATCAGTGAAGGCTAATAATCGGAAACGTGTCATCTGACGTTGAACTTGGTAGAGAGGCGACACCACAACCATGGCAGATGGACCAACAAACTACTCCCCGTGGAACTTTGGACATCAGGAGCTCACGGGAACTGCAACTACCATCTCACGCGGTTCTTGTCGGACCATGGACATTATCGGAAATGCCTCTACAGACTTGTCCACGACAGCTCATCCTTCTGCCGAAGGCGAAGAGGAAGAAGCAGAGCAGCGGCGAACGAGTTTAGCAACTCCCCAGCTCCTAGTCAGCCAGATTACAGAGTCAGCTGACAAACGAGCGTGTAGAACGAGCTAAGCAGGCTCGAAAGAGAAGGGAAAGCGGAATCGGAAAATATGGAGCAGAACACGGGTTTCAAGAATATTTCAAAGATTCTACATCCATTGGCTCAAACCATTAAAAAAGAATAACAACCCCCCACCAGGGGCCCATGCATTCTCGCAAAAAGCCAGTTTAAACGTGATTTTGCACAAGATTGTCCGTCTATTCGAATTTCATCACAAATTAATTGAATCCCTTCTCCATTCTCGAAGCAGACAAGCCACAGCTCCAACAGACGTCTCAAATTCCCACCACAGACTCTGACAAAATTGCCAACGTTGAACCACTCGACTTGATGACATAAGGAAATGTATCGGAAGTTGATCTACAAACACAGCTACGCACACACATGCCCCTCTCCCCGCCCCCGACCACAAAGAAAGACTAGACACGGGGAATCCCAAAGAAGTACGGAAACAATAGATTCATCTCGAGTTCAAGAGCACTTCTCCCAGAGCCACCCTAGAACCTCAGCCAAGGTGTTTCTTGAAGAGTGTACACCACTCCACCGGTAATTGCCGGCTCCTCGGGTATTCATGTCACACTGGGAAACCACTCAATTTTCGTCGGTAATCACTTCGCCGATAATTGGGCGGACAGTCACGACGCCAGTTCAGGAAACACACACAGTCTCAGGCGAAAAACAAGTCGAGCCAGCTTCTGTGACTGACTTGAATTGAGTCATGAATTTGAATTTGAATTCGAGAATAATTTCCATGTCATTACCGGGCTCCGCGAGCCGAGAATGGTGTCTCTTAAGATAGAGCTCGAGCTAGAGGTGCGGCGCTCTTGCGCCGAGGCTTGTTGACGAACATTGTAAGCTGGTGACGTAGTTTTATGGAACCGCGGACAATGCCAGATGTGATTATGGATTCGAAACGTGGACAGGCACTTTGGATTGAGATTGGGTTCATTCACAGGTGGTCGGCGGAGTCTTTGGTGAGGTTGATGTTGGTTGAGTGGCGCGCGATTGAGATGTGGGTGCTGACTGGTTGAATGGGTGGATCTTAGGGGTTGGGCTGTCTTGAGGAACTTGGAAATGAAGCAGGCTTGGCGTGTGGCTACTTATTGGTGGTGATCGAGGGCAGAGCCGGCTAGAAGTGGAGTTCTGAGGGGTTAGACTTTAGTCTTTCGAATCGAAACTAGTGTAAAGGTTAGGGATTTGTGGATAGAGTTGAAAGCGCAATTTAGGACTAGGCTTTGGTTTGTGGACACACGGGCGGTGAATAGTCCAGGAGTGGATGGCAAGTGAGGATCTGAGAGGTTAGGTACTCTTGTGGGAGCGCCGAAAGTACGGTTCTGGATAATAGAATGTGTGGAAAGTCCGTACATGCGATGACTTGAAGGTTAGGGGTGTTTTGAGAAGCTTGGGAGCGGGATTTATGAACTTATGTTTGGTTTGTGGCCAGTCACGCGTCTTGAGGTCGAAGAGTGGGAGGAGCCTGTCTTCTCGGCGCTGCGAATTTATGGTGGACTGGATCGAAGAGCGTGTAGAAATGCTTTAAATGTGAAGATTTGAAGGTGATGGCTGTCTTGAGGAAGTTGAGAGCGGAATTTAGGGACGCGTCTTTGTTTTGTGGCCAGTCAAGGGCGGGGATCGAGTCAGAAGCGTGCGGAAATACTTTAAATGCGATGTTTTGAAGGGGATGGGAGTCTTGAGCAAGTCTTAAGAAGAAGATGGGATTGGATTGTGGTTGCGTTCGGGCAATGAGCATGTGGATAGTCTTCAATGTGAAGATCTGAGGGTTCTTAAGGATCTTGAGACTAGAGCCAGTGGCAGTGGGCAGGTAGAGATCTGAATCTCGAGGCAAAGATCAATGGAGGATCATCTCGAGAATAGATTCTGTGTCCTTTCCTGTCAAAGAGACGCTATGAGAAATTCGACAAGGAGGGATCGAAGAGCAGAGAAGGGAGAAAGTTCTTCAAGAGGCTTCGAGTGAAGAGGCCTTAGATCAGAATCCAGAGGGAGACTTATTGCCTTTCGTTGTCATTTGTGGTAGAGTGGATCCAGAGAATCTTCGACGCTGAACCTGTAGGATAACGCAATAGGGGACGTCTACATACAAGGTGGTGCACACAAGTCGAGGGAACCTCTGCTGGATTGGTGTGCGAAACTGGAGACAGCTGGTGAGAGATTGGGTCGGCGAAAGGGGCATGTTGGATGATGACCAGTTCCACCTAAAGATCGTACCAGCAAAAGAGTCTTATTGGCTGAGGTCCATTTCCATACTGTAGCGCCCTAAGAAGACTAGAACCAAGACATCGACTGATTGACTTCTTCCGCTAATGGCTCTACAGGCCGGAGTCAATCTAGGCCTCACCCAATTAGCCTCTGCTGCTAGCACGATCCTTAGCCAGCTACCTCCAATTTCTCACACCAAGTTTTTAGAGGTCCTTCTTGACTTGTGTGTGCCATCGGTTCTGCGGGCGTCCTCTATTGCATTATAAAACTAATTCGGAGTAGAAGACTGTTCAAAAGCAAAAGTTGACTTGACACGACAGGTGCAGAAGCAACCACAAGGAATGTTAGACAAGAATCAAGTGGAAGCAAGCAGTCTAGGAACAGAATCAAGACCAACTGGGTGTTCTTCAATCAAATGTACGGCAGCTAGAGGTAGGGGAAGCGGTGAGGATGAGTCCTGGACTAGATTAAAGGGCAACTGCTGCATACGAAGGAAGCATTGGCTCTCGGACCAAAATCGAGATCCCAACTGGTTGCATCGCGTGCTCAAGTGACTCGTTAAATTGAAAACGGACATTTTCACTGATTCCATGTGAACTCTTATTAGAGAAGGACGATTCGCTTCCCACTTCAACGTCCGTTCTCCCACTCTGCCGACATTTCGTCTCCCAAATACGAGACAATCCCGGTAACCTGCTGATCTCGTTCCGGCATCATGATCGAACCTCGCAAAGTGTACCACCTCAACCGTGCTCCGCATCGCAATGAACCACGATCTTCCCAACACAGGCACGCCTGGCTGCCATGCTCCCATGCACTGCTGTCCCGAAATTTTCGCTCCGCTTGAGCGCCTCGCATGTGAACAAAATTCAATGATTTCACCAAAGTCGCCCCGTGTTCTCGTTCATCTCGCCACCCGACTGACACGGCGGTGCTTCGATGAGTGATTGCCATCACGAATCACCACGAAAATGTATGCAAATTGAGATTCCAAGCACATAGGCACCTCCAGTTCCGCTGCGACGTACCCCCCGACGATTGATCGACGCACCTCAAGAGAAAATCCAGCGCTTTTGGTGTCTAGACTGAACTCTCTTCAGTCTACAGAGACTGAGAGTCACACAGGGAAAGAGACTCAGTGAGGGACCCCGCCGCCGCCACAGTGGTCATTCGCAGTTCACCGTCGCTTAGTGTGCTTTTTGAGTTCGCGACGGTTACAGGTGTCGAAGCAGTAGCTACGCATCGTCGGCGATTGGTTCGAAATTGCAAGCAATGTATCTAGTGCGAGTGGTTGGTGTGATTTTGAGTGTGTGGCTGCTGCCACAGACGCTTGCCGCTCCGGTTGTGAGGAGCGGCGACAAGACGCCGTGGGAGCTGCTCGAATCGCTGACTGCTGGCGGACAGGTCAAGGGGTTCAATGGGACGTGGATCACAGGTATGCGTGTGTTCAGGAAGTGAATCTTCTTATCAGTGTCTATCTTATCTCGCGCAAAGAGAATGGGGGGGGGGGGGTGTCCCTCTCTTATCGATTAAGAGAGAGAGAGAGAGCTCTTTAGTGAATAACATCAGTCGCCTGGGTTTATGGCAATCTCGTGGATGAAAGTGGCTATCTTGCTGATATGGAATTGTTATTCGTTTTACGACCCGATTAGTGAGGCTGCTGCCTTAACAACTGATAGGCTTTCGATAGGGTTTTCGATTGATCTCGACGTTGTTCGATAAGATTTATTGAATGCTTGACGTCTAGACTCCGGTCCACTCACGAGTCCTTGGTTTTTTTTTCAGAAAATGAATTTTACTACACGGCGGCGGACAAGACGATACACATCTTCAACGCAGCGACCCTCCAAGACAGAGTGCTTGTCTCCGATGAGCTCTTGGTAAGCCGAAAATCCGCATCCCTCTCCCTCTCTCACACTCATCCACTCCATCTCCCCGTACAGGAAGCCTACAGCGGAGGAACCTTCATCCTCTCGCCAGACACCAAGCGCATCCTCATCCGCTACGCCCTGGAGCAGGTGTTCCGGCACTCGTACATCGCAAAGTATGACATTTACGTCATCGAAAGCAGGTATGTCCACCTTCCCCATCTTCCATGCCCCTTCCCCCATTTGACGAGTAAACTTTCAGTGAAATCAAGCAAATCCACGGCGGAGAGAAGCTTCAGCTCTGCACCTGGGCAACGGTCGGTGAGCGACTGTCGTACGTGTACAACAACAATGTGTACGTTCGCTTCGAGGACGGCCGGGAGGTGCAGATCACAACGGACGGAGTGAATGGAGAGGTGTACAACGGCATCGCCGACTGGGTGTACGAGGAGGAGGTGCTGTCCACTAGCCGGGCGATGTGGTGGTCGCCAGATGCGAGCCTGATGGCTGTTGCCTCGTTCAATGACACCGGCGTGCAGACCTTCTCTTACACGATTTACGGCGAGAGTGAGAACGCTGATTATCAGTACCCGAAGGAGGAGCAGCTCAAGTACCCCAAAGTGGGCACGCCAAACCCGATCGTGGCGCTGAAGGTGTACGACTTGACGACGCAGAGCCTGGAGGTGGAGACCATTCGGGCGCCGGTTGAGATCGTGTCGGACGATCATATTCTGCAGAACGTCGTGTGGAGTGGAAAGGAGGCGCTGCTCGTCACGTGGCTGAACCGGAGGCAGAACATGGGAACCATACAGTCGTGCACCAAGAAGGGAATTTGTCGCGAGGTGAGTCGGGACAAGTAAGGTTTTGGCTTTCTTCTGAGGAGCTGATGGGATCCGATTGAGTTGTGCCAGACTTCCACTCGTGGCCAATGCTAGACCGTGAAATGAGCCCTCTCCGCCTCAAATTCGAGCCACGCTTGTTAGCGAACACGTTCCACAGACGATCGCTCTTCAAACTTGATCAGATTTCGATCTCGATTCACACATATCCCTCTTCCAGGTCATTCCGCTCGAAGAGCCCAAAGGCTGGGTGAGCGTCAGTCAGCCAAAGTGCCTGTCGAACGAGAACAACTGCCTGCTGCTCAACTGGATCGAAAATTGGTACCAAATCTGGAACCTCGACGTCACCAGCGGCAAGAATGTATGGTCCTCGAGGGGAAATTTTACCGTCACCGGCCTCTACGGCTACGACGAGGTGAAGGAGAAAGTGTGAGTACAGAGTGCACGCACCCACCATAGCAAGCCTCCTAAAAATACAACTTTATCCCCAGGTACTACCAAGCTACGCTCCCGGGCGACCCGTCGCAGTATCACATCTACCGCGGTGACTCATGCCTGAGCTGCAACTTGAAGGACGCCGACGGCGAGACCTGCCGGCAGGCGTCTGCAACGTTCAGCAAGGATTTCTCATTCTACACGATCACCTGCACTGGACCCGGGCCCAGCTACACGAGTGTGTACAACGCGGTAAGTATCTCCATCCGCATCTGACTGATCCCATCGACTAAAGTCTCTCTTCCCCATCTAGGCGGACACCGCAGTCAAGCCATGGCAGCTGAACAGCGAGTTCAGGGAGGAAGTGCTCTCGAAGAAGCTCCAGCCGACGGTCAAGTACTTGAACGTCTCGCTCGGCGATGGATTCACCGGCTACGCAAGACTCGCCCTGCCACCCGCTCTCAACTGGGACAACCCCGACAAGGCCGTTAAGTACCCGATGATTGTGAACGTCTACGGCGGCCCGAACTCGGTGCGAGCCAACAGCGCTTTCAGGGTTGGCTACGAGGCCTTTGTGGTCACCAAGCGTAACATCATCTACGCCACCATCGACGGCCGTGGCACCGGGAACAAGGGCAAGGACCTCCTCTTCTCTGTCAACAACAATCTGGGCGAGCATGAGGTCGAGGACCAGATTGCCGTCACGAAGCACCTGCAGGAGGCCTACAGCTTCATCGACGCGACCAGGACCGCCATCTGGGGCTGGAGCTACGGCGGTTACGTGTCCGCCAAGACCCTGGCAAAGGACACCAAGAACGTCTTCCAGTGCGGCGTGTCTGTGGCTCCTGTCACTTCGTGGATCTACTACGGTAAGCGCGTCAGGACATGGACATCTCACGAGTTTACCGCCCCCCTCTTCCCGCACACAGATTCCATCTACACCGAGCGGTACATGGGCCTGCCGACGGAGGAGGACAACCAAGTCAACTACAACTACAGCAGTATCATGGAGAACGTGGAGAACTTCAAGACGCACGACTTCCTGCTGATCCACGGGTCCGGCGATGACAACGTCCACTACCAGCAGAGCCTGATGCTGGCCAGAGTCCTGCAGCAGAAGGACATCCTTTTCAGTCAAATGGTGAGTACGACAGAGAAGCCGAAGACGGGGGTCGGCGACTAATTGCCATATGTTCTATGTCGTTGCAGACCTACACCGACGAGAGTCACTCAATCGGAAACTTCCTGCCGCACTTGTACAACACCATTGACAATTTCTTTTTGGAATGCCTGAGCATTGAGACGAGCGATGACGATGATGCGAGTGGATGACGGGGAGACGACTCTGACCGAGCGGGTGACAGGCAGACCACTCTGACCAAACCTTGGCTTTGAAGGGGATGGGGCTTGTGTGTACATACATAGATTTAAAATGGATTTGGAGTTGTTTTATTGTAGAGGAATTTGAAAGGCGAGAGTGGGGCAGTAAATCAAAAATTTAGATTTCGTAAGAAAGGGTTTAAGAGAGAGTTGGGTGGCAGCTGGGGTATCGCCGCGACCGGGAAGTTGGACAGAACAAGCGTGAAGTTTGTGGGCCCACGGTAAAGTGGGTGGGACTACCTAATCAGGGAGTATGGCTGGCGGAGGTTGAGGTACGTGGAGCCAGGATGAAGAGTCAGTGAATGGCTGACCAAGTATGAGCTGCGTGAGGCCACTCATTGGGGTTGTGAAGTCTAAGAAGACACTCACTTGAAAGCCACCGGATCCTCGTAGTTTTTCAGAGAACATGTTGCACATACGACCCCCCCACAGATACACCAAGTCATTTATAGAAAAAATTGCACATACGCCCCACCCCCAGGCACACCAAGTGGCTTACAGAAAATGTTCCACATACGCCCCCCCTCCAGATAAACCAAGTCATTAATAAAAAAAAGTTACACATACGCCCCCGGACACACCAAGTGGTTTACAAAAAATGTTCCACATACGCCCTAGTCGCCAGATTCGCCAAGACGTCCATAGGAAATATTGCAGATAGTCACCGGAATCTGAAAAGTCCTACGGAGCAGGCCTTTCTCCGTTCACCGGACGGCCTTTGACTCTGATTAAGAAGTTGATGGTGAGTACGACAGAGAAGCCGAAGACGGGGGTCGGCGACTAATTGCCATATGTTCTATGTCGTTGCAGACCTACACCGACGAGAGTCACTCAATCGGAAACTTCCTGCCGCACTTGTACAACACCATTGACAATTTCTTTTTGGAATGCCTGAGCATTGAGACGAGCGATGACGATGATGCGAGTGGATGACGGGGAGACGACTCTGACCGAGCGGGTGACAGGCAGACCACTCTGACCAAACCTTGGCTTTGAAGGGGATGGGGCTTGTGTGTACATACATAGATTTAAAATGGATTTGGAGTTGTTTTATTGTAGAGGAATTTGAAAGGCGAGAGTGGGGCAGTAAATCAAAAATTTAGATTTCGTAAGAAAGGGTTTAAGAGAGAGTTGGGTGGCAGCTGGGGTATCGCCGCGACCGGGAAGTTGGACAGAACAAGCGTGAAGTTTGTGGGCCCACGGTAAAGTGGGTGGGACTACCTAATCAGGGAGTATGGCTGGCGGAGGTTGAGGTACGTGGAGCCAGGATGAAGAGTCAGTGAATGGCTGACCAAGTATGAGCTGCGTGAGGCCACTCATTGGGGTTGTGAAGTCTAAGAAGACACTCACTTGAAAGCCACCGGATCCTCGTAGTTTTTCAGAGAACATGTTGCACATACGACCCCCCCACAGATACACCAAGTCATTTATAGAAAAAATTGCACATACGCCCCACCCCCAGGCACACCAAGTGGCTTACAGAAAATGTTCCACATACGCCCCCCCTCCAGATAAACCAAGTCATTAATAAAAAAAAGTTACACATACGCCCCCGGACACACCAAGTGGTTTACAAAAAATGTTCCACATACGCCCTAGTCGCCAGATTCGCCAAGACGTCCATAGGAAATATTGCAGATAGTCACCGGAATCTGAAAAGTCCTACGGAGCAGGCCTTTCTCCGTTCACCGGACGGCCTTTGACTCTGATTAAGAAGTTGAAGCAGTGCCTTGTCCTCTGTGGGACGCCGCCTTGCCCTCCTTAATTCTACCGTTGCCATCCACTTCTCTCAACTTTCAAGATGATAAGACAAAGATTAGAAATGTCCCTTCAGGAAGTTCCAGACTCATTCACACAGTCCACCCAAATGGCAGCTTCATGCAATCAAATCACCCACTCCCCCAGCACGACCCTGAAACGACAGTCACACGTGACGACCAAAAGGACCCTGCCACCCTCTTTTCTGTTTAACATACATATAAAAAACGAAACGAAACTTCTGCATCCGGCGAAGGCAAATCTGAAGTGCCTGTGTTTGGTTGAGAAAAACTTGTTTTCCTAATTCTCCTTTCGGATGCTCCTTCATGTCTGATGCCACCGCCTCGGGGGCAATTAGGCCACCATGAATGTCCTCGTCTGCCGAAGCAATGACTACTGCTGCTCTTCAATCTGTTTGCAATTGGACAGTCAATCCATTTTATGGCTCGTTGCCCGAGAATATGTGCGCACTTTGTCCTCTTCCGGAGTTATTTGTTGCATGCATTGGACCTCGATAAGCAAATACAAGTCGCATTGCCAAGATTGTGTATGGAATTCGCTATCAACTCTGCCAGCCATCTCGAGCTGCAGTGAGTGGACGACGGACTTGTTCGTCGTGACCACAGTCAGACTTGAACTTGAAACAATGAAAGTAGTTTTGCGATGCATATTTGAAGAGGACTCATAAAACGACGACCATTTTGTGTTCAATAATCTGCGACGAGGAGCGAGCATTTGCGGGGAGGGGGGGCAAGTGTCCTCTTGAATGGACATGTACGGGGAACCGTTTTGCGAATTAAAATGGATTAGATAATGGCTCGAATAAGGTCGTAAACGACGGCCATTAGACTGGTCTGCAAAGCGAGAATTGTGATTCTGAATGTGTAGTGTGTGGAGCAGGGTGTGAGGAGTCTAAGGACAAGGAGGCAGTAGTTATGGACGTGGTTGAATAACCAAGAGACACAATATCTTGCGGTTACAAAGGGGTTCTCACGCAGTTTTTGCAAAAATTTCAATGCTTAGCCTTCAATTCTTCAAAGACCCCAGTTCGTCGACCAAATTACAGAATTTCTTGGACACTAGCTTGAATAGCTTGAGAAACTGCAGAAAATTCAAAAAATTGCCAAACAAAGCTTCTCAAATATATGTTTTCCTGTTGCGCCTAAGAGTATGCAGTCTCTGGAGATCGCTTCAACAAGCCCAGTGTTCACCAGAAGACATCCCATCGCCTAGTCGAAGAGTCACGCAGAAGACCTCAAGTATCGCCTTTCTTATCAACAGACGCACAACCCTTTCGAAGAAGCACATTTCCTTTGGCATGTGCTACCACGTTTCATTTGGTAAATAAACTCTCTCAAACACTCATTCATCCAACAGATGTCAGACGGATTCTCTCAGTCGCCAGCTCTCTTTTCGCTCATTTCCCAAACAACCACTCGCCGGGGCACACATTGCGCATCCACCAAACCCCCGGCCGGCACTTCTACCGAACACTGCATCAAACAATGCATCACCACGTGGTCTTTCTATCTCTCTCTCTCTCTCTCCCTCACGGTGCCCCAGCCAGAGGTGGTGTTTTGGTAAAAAGCCCGCCAAAATCCCACCGAGAGGGACAGCAAGCTTACCAGAGCTCCCTCCTGTTAAGTGAGCAATGCTTGTACGGTCTAACAGAACGGAGGGAGGGATTTCCGAATTTCCGCCGATGTACTGCACAGCTAGTCGACTCGGATTCAGATTGTTTCGGTTCTCCGACGTGTACGGTCGAATGTTGTGCTGCCGCGTATTCGTATCCGATTCGAGTTATACTCACGCGTCCGTGACTTGTCCTTTGGGTCTTGTGTCGCATACGTGCCCCTTCAAAGCTTCAAAGAAGCGACGGTAAAGTAAATTCGCTGTGTACCGTGCCAGAGGCTCGCTTATATGCCAGCATCTCGCTCAAGTGACAACCGAGGGACGCGGGTGTGAAGACCTCGACGGAAGGCGGGAGTGAGGGAAATGATTACATTCCTAGTGATTTATTGGCCTTCAAGTCGTGTCGATTGAATTGAGGAGGAGACGCATACCCGCTCCGCGTCGCTACGTAACGCCTTTGAATTCGCCTTTTTCCCTGTGCCGCCAACCGACCGTTGTGAATATTCAAAGCCAGGACGTGTGTGGTTCAGTGGGTGTGCGCGTGTGTTTAGCAGTGAGTGCCGCACTCAGTGAATCGGAAGCAATTAGATTTATTTTGTGAAAAAAGAAGAAAAATTGAAAAAAAATTAATAAATTTGTGTGTTTTAATGGAAATCCATCGGATGCTGGATTAGCGCATGCATCCTTGTGGTCGCTGTGGAATATACTAGTTTTTTTTTGTCTGTGGTGAGTCCTATTTTGCAATTTGAACTCGAACTGTGTTTTTTTTTGTTCCATTGAAACAGAAGTTCCATTGTCATTGGAGGGAGAGTCAGCGAAGACCTTTGTCGTCCTTTTTGGGCATGTATCACATGAGGGATAAGCCATTAATCTGAAGGCGATTTACTGCCGATTTTGATTCAACAATTGACGGGAAGCCGTTCGGTGGGAGTGTGAGTGTGTCAATATGGGCATTTTTTTTGGGAGGTCCTGTCGAGGAAGAAATGACATTGATGGTGTTTCGATTTGTATTATCTATTGGATGGACTTCTTGGGGACTTTTGAGGGTCTACGGCAGGATTTACCGGGTCTCACAACGATTTGTTTGGCTTTAGTGGCTTTAGGCGAGACTTAGGGGGCATAAATAGGTGAAGAAAATTAGGTTGAAAGGCAAAGAGAACGATAGGTGATCTAGAATTTGAGATTAAACAGTTGCAGACAAGGTTGTGGGGATTTCTTGTTTTTATTTGGGAGAAAGATTTGGGGAAGTTCCGTCAGTTACCATTCGATTTGGGGAACTTTCCTGGGGTGGGTATTTTTAAAGGGATTTTGTGTAAAAAAAAAATAGGTAGAGAGGGTATATCTATCAGCCCCCCCTCTCTCCAGTGCTAAAACTGTTCTGCTATGTGGAAATTGGACGCTCTCTATGTGCTCCTTTGATGACAGCGCTTGGTAATTGGATGGATGCGAAAACTAAACCCATTTTTCTTTGTTGCTTTCATCTTGGGAAAACATTGGCCATCAATTTCAGGTCAAGGAAACTGCAAGACGTCGCAAATTTCCTGACCCATCTCGAACTAGCTCGACCTTTCTCTCTAAAAGTTAACACGTGAGATGTGTTCTCAGTTGCGCATACGGGGCATTCAAATACAATAGACTCACGATGTTCATTTTGCAACGGAGCCCAACAAGAATCTTACGCGGATGAAGAAATAAATAATTAATTCTCTGTAATCGATCCTGTACACCACATGATAAATGAAGAATGACTCCTTCTGCAAACTAGCCAAGCTCTTCTAGTCGAAATATAACAAAATCACTACAATCCATAGTGGAGTGGAACTTATTCATCAAATATTCTAAACACATTCTTTGTCAGCACCACGCCTCCACAAACTAGGGGTGGTTTGCTTAAATTCGAGATCAAGTGCAGAATACCTCTTGCCAATCCCTGTTTTTTTGAGGTCAGCGCTGGGACACCAATGATTCAGCTAAGGGGGTCTTCGAAATCGAGCCTCCTTCTACGAGAACAAGAGGGAGACCGGATCTCCGGTTTAGGAATCAATTCGTCGTGGAAGCTAGGCACATTGAAAGCAAATTGCCTAGAACCATCAACGATGAAATTCAGACATTGTTCAGTCCTCAACTTCTTAGGGTAACAGTTAATGGATCGTGGATGGCATCCTATTCTCTCAGTGATTTTGTGGTGTCACTATGGATTCTCACTGCTCTTTGCACCGTCTATCGCTCTAACCTTTAGAAACAATACAATTTACTGGGAATTGCCTTTCAGGTAAAATAAGAACCTCAAGCAAGCCCGATGATGTTAAACCTCAAGTCTCCCACGCCATCACTTCACAGAATAATTCATTCAGAATCCAAGAAATATTAAAGTGATTCCCTCATGCGGGTCCCATACGTTGACGCCCACTTCAGACCAAGCTAACATGTGCAGCCACCCTGCAGGTCCTCTTATTCCGATTCATTTCCACGGTATTTCTGAATCCCTCTTAGTTATTCAAAGCCACTGTTCCAGGAGAGGCTGACAGATCTGTTGCCACTTTTGTCATCAGTTCTTGGAGTTTTTCTCAGAATTCCGCCGTGACAGTGATGGGATATGACTTCGGGGACGTCTGAGAATATTTATACCTCATTCGCGAGAAATGGGAATACTCTAGAGTCTAGTGGGAACAACTTGCTGATGAGTCAGATCACGCGTTCTTGGTGGGATGACATTGAAGGGTTTCTTGGTTCTGGACTGGGTTGCAGAGAATGCGTTGATTTCTAGTGAAAGGAAGTGAGGGCACGCTGAACTCCGAAGCCTAAACTCTAGTGGAAGCTGCTCGCACAATGCTGCATGCGAAGAACTTGCCTTTAAACGCCTCAGTTTTTGTTATCTATCAGACATGTTTAAACTCTCACTCACTGTGGACTGGAAAGGATTTGGGCTCAAATTGTGTGGATTGCAAGGTTTAATCAAACAGGAGGTAAATGATCTCGACACTCAACTTAAAGAACGTTTAAGAAGTGCAACGAGCCAAGGGGGCTGCTCCATTCCAGAGGGGTGCCCTTATGTCCCAGCCATTTCGGAGCCGTCGTCGTGTCTCAGTGAACATTTAACTTTGAAGGTTAGAAACTTCGAAAAAGTGGGACGCTGTAGCTAAAAGAGAGAAAGTTTGGCTGTTGCCTTTTGAGAATAAGAAGTTTGGCAACCCACCGTCCCCTGAGCTTCCCTGTCTTCTTCCCATTCCACAAGCACGAGAATGAGTGTATCCACTTGATGGACGGTTCGACTCTGTTTTCGGCTGGAGATGGGAACAGAAGCGAACCTGCCCGAGGCTGTTGTACGAACTGCTGCAGGCCTACAGCATGACGTTCTTCTGCAATGCATGCCAGCAGAATCGAGATCATAAATTTAACACCAGCAACAGAGCCCTCTGCCAGAACCATGGCCTACAGCCTGCCTTGCTTCTGCAGCGATCCTGTTGCCAACCCTTTGTCTTCGATTACTTCTGGTAGCAATACTTTTCCTCCCCCACACGCACACGCACTCAATGTCATTCAAAAATGCCCCCCAATTTGTGCGGAAACTTCCTATGCTTGCCCCCTATTAAAGACTCCTTTCAAGTGTCCCCCGTTTTGCGACACCTACCACACAGGGGGATGAAAAGGAAGTCAGGCGTTGAATCCAATCATTCAAATCGGTTTACCTCAAGGTACGCCACATTTATTCAATTTTTCTTTGATGTCCTGATGAGTGATTCGCTTTTGTGGGTGAACTTAATTTCCTTTAATGACGAACGACGGAGACGGGGGTGAAAAACATCCGGAATGGGAATGGAGGCGAAGTCTGTCTGAAGGAAGTCTTTGGCCAGGATGACAATTCGACGATGATTTGGTATCGCAAGGGACGACTGAGGGTGTGTAAAGTTTGCAAAAGGCAACATCATTAGAAGAAGTTTGAATGTGGAATCAAAATGAATAATAACTGGGACTGGGACTCCCTCATTGGTCTGGTAGGCGATGACAATTGACAGCAGATTTTGTTGGCACTGAGTTTGACGGAAGAAGTGATTTCAGAGGAGGAGAGAAGATGTCGTTTTTTTCTTTAAGGGCACAGAAGAAAAGTCGGAAAATTTCCTTCTCTGTTCAAGATCATTGACACGAAGGGGGGAAGATAAGGGGGCTAGTGTCGACTCGACTGTGCATCAGCGCTTGCCGGTGATCAGATCACAGCTACCCTGAGGCAAGACTGGACATGCACACAAGACAACAGAGATAAGACCGAATATGCACGTCACGAGTATTATCACATATCAAAGAGTACCTCCCACGCTCTATCGTAGTGTTTCCAATACTGTATGCATTGGTTAGACAAAAAAACAAGAAAAAAGAGGACTCGTTGGACACCGTTCAAGCAACACGCAACGACACATGACAAGCTACAATCTGGAGTGTCATAAGTTCGTCATTAGTCCGGGGGCTAAGGAAGGTTAGGTAAGAGTGGGCTCACTGCAGAAAGCCGTCACCCAGGCCAAAGTAGATCCATCGTGATACGAAGCGGATTGACTACTCCTAATGTTGGAGCGAGTCCCTAACCAGTGACTTTATTCATTGCTTTCCCACTATTCGGTGGGATCAGGGGACTGTCTGAACTAGTCTCCATTGATCAGTTACTCCCCTTGATCCAAAGGACCAATCCGATCGATAACTGTTTGGCTTACTACCAGGGCCGAACCTACCATATGTGCAGGATATGCAAATGCACAGGTCCCAAGCTCTACTGGGCGCATTCTGAAGCCTTAATAAATAAACGCTTTCATCTTTTCTTCTGTTAACAAAATCAAACAAAATCCCCCTAGCCTGTGCAGGATACTTTCTTGTATAAGCACTCACAAATTTCCATAGTAGAGTACCGAAGTTCTAGGCTGAAGCTGCAAGACAAGCGGCAGGTCTACAAAAGGACCTACCTAACGAGGTAACCTAACGAGTCACCTAGGGATTTTGAGAACTGTCGATCACGTTGATGCATTAGCCACGATCAGTCATCTCAAAAAGGTCAAAATCATAAAACCTAAAAGAGATTTGGGCCAAAGACCTCCTTGGATGAATGACGCGCCCATAGTTTGAACACAGACGGATCGAAGTCTGAAAGTGGAGAAGGATGAGGGATTGTGGGACGTAGGTGTGACTTTCACATGCCTCTCCCCAGAGAGTTTTGCCCCACATTCCCCAATGAACAAAAATTCAAAATAAATCATATTTTCCTTTTCAGCAAACCTCCCACCCCTTTCACCGGAGCACTCCCGAACCCCCCGAGACGAACGTGTCTCCATAAAATAAAAACAGAAAAACTCAATTAATTCAGCGTCGCATTGCCTTCCGTCGAGAGACACCTTCCCTCCCGCCTGACCCACCTCCCCCACTCCTTCCACCCCACCACCCACCGGGAAATGTCGTCTGCACGTATGACTGTCTAATTTCACAGAATGTCGCTTGTCACACTGAATTAGATTTCCCTGCGGACCTGCCCGACTGAAAACATGTTATTTTAAAAATTACCACGAAGCCTCGGATTTTTCCCACAAGATGCTTCCGACTGGCTGAACGGTAACGCCTCTGTTTTGAATTGAAATTTATTCCTCGGAAGTTCCTGCTCGATGGCATACACGCATGGCAAACATAGCATAAAGTCTCATTTGCTTGCTGCCGGTTCAGCGCTAACAGTCAATCGTTACGCAGCAAATGTACCGTGTGCCACTTTGGGATAGCAAATCGTCTTCGTGTGACCTCAACTGAGGGGATGGGGCTGGGCTTTGGAGTTGTGGGGACTTATTGAGCTATTTCGAGCTGGATGTGATTTGTGTCTTACTAGTTGTCGGAGGAGTTTTGCATCTTGAAAGCGATTGATGATAAGATGGATTGGAATGGGAGGAGAATGAAATGATCTTGTTCAAGTTTTCAAATAAATTCAAAGTCTCAGGACACGGGAAGACTTTGGATGGATTGAAGGCAGAATGAGAGTCAAAGTGGTGACTTTTAAGACACTTTCTCGAAACTCCGAAATGAAGCCTTCTCAAGCTCCTTTTTAAGACAGAAGAAGAAGATGTGGGAAGAAACCTAAGGAGCGCAGAAACAAACGATTCTGAAGACCAGCGCTCCGTGCCCCATCTTGTGACAGACAAGAGCAGTTGGCTCCTTCTTTTCAACGAGGTCAGGGGAACGTTTGAATGAATACAAATCTTATCTATCTACCTACCTACCCTATGTCTACTCTTAATTGTACATCAATATGAACTTACTTGTTATAGCAACTGAAGCCTGTCATGGAATCCACAGTGTCCACAGCACCAGATATTGACTTCTAACTCCTCGCGAACTCTGAGAAATTCCTTGAAGTTCTTAATGGATTCTGCCAGAATCTGGCTCCGAACCGTTCGTCAGAGGGAACCTGCAAAGAGAGGGAAAGAGAAAAAGAAAGAAAACACGAGTATTTTCGCACGTCCACGCCTCCACCGCTGTTCATCAGTCCAGTGCACCACACCTGGAAGGAAAAAGAAGAGAAAAAAAACTGCTTCCATATGCTGGTTCTTAAGACCAGCGCACATCAGTAAGCTGAAAGATCAAAAAAGACGGAGGGCCACCCGTCAGCCAGAGACCAGCCAAAGCCTGGTCTCCAGCTTTCCCATCTGACAAAAAGAGGAAGGAAGCCTTTTCAAGCTTTATTTTTAGAAATGCCTGAATGTCTGAGAATGCCTAGCGAGCAGAGGAACAACCAAACCTAAAGAAGTCGAGAGAAATACACAAACAGAAACCGATCGTCCATAGATCAGTAGAGCCGATGAGCCTGTAAACTTAGAAAAAATTGATAAGCTAGCCCTACGCCCTTCAACAATCCCACTTTAAGACCGGTTGCACAAAAGGACCCCCAGAAGCGCCCTAATTCGCCAACCAGCCCCTGAACTCACAACGAAGAGGTATCTGACCAGTTCTAGAGGTCTTACGGCTGCGACCTGTAAGAGAGAGTTTTATATGGTGTCTATCTACTAAATAAGCCATTCTACCCTCCCCGAGTGCTAACCAAACGAACCCCCGTCTACTCTAGCTTCCCGATGACACTGATGACCATGAGTGGAGTGAAGGCCTATTGCTGCCCGAGGACAATGAGTGGAACGATAATGAAAGCGTTACTCACTTAGATGAACACTGATGAGGAATAGAGGTGCTCCAACGCTGGCTGGCTTGATGTCAATCAGACTGAAGACCTACCTGCTTCGTCTGTCCATCGGTGGGTGTCCTGGCACACTAACACACACTCCCGAATGCACTCGCGACACTCCCGAAAAACACACGCGCACTACCGGGAGAATGGAAGACACGGTGGAATTGTGGACACATGGGTGGACGGACGGGAAAACGGTGGCAAGAGAAAATGACCGCGAAAACCCCATTTGGAAACCGCACTAAGGGACTGGGGATGCTAAACGAAGACGTGGGAGATCTAAAACTCGCGTAAAACCCGAGCAAAACACTAAGACCCCCTTTTGACCGCACTGGGGATGATCTACATTCGAACGAGACACACTGCACTGAAAGGACACGCGCCGGTTTTGTGAAGGTAGACAGACTACTCGCGAAAACTAAGGGACTGCGGATGCTAAACGAAGACGAGGGAGATCTAAAACTCGCGTAAAACCCGACCAAAACACTAAGACCCCTTTTTGACCGTACTGGGGATGATCTACATTCGAACGAGGCACACTGCACTGAAAGGACACGCGCCGGTTTTGTGAAGGCAGACAGACTACTCGCGAAAAACCCGGTCACAGGACTGAAACCTTTCCAGAAATTAGGTAGATGCCAAACAAACAAAAAAACCAACTGACCACTCGCGAAAATCGAGGAAAACAAGAGACTCCACCAAGAGGGGATGCTAATGAATCGAACAAGACACTGACACTTCACTGTAGGGAACCGCGGGAAATCTAAGAAAGAAGACTGGAACTGCCGAAAAAAACGAGAAAAACACTGAAAGCCCATTTGAAGGCGAACGCAGTGACCGAGGAAACTAAACATTCAAACGAGGACGCTAGAAGACTAACAACGAACGACAGACCACTCGCGAAAAATTGATCAAAACGATGGACCGCGTGGTAGGGGATGATAAACACTGCATTGAGGCACACTTCACATTGGGGAGACACAGGAAACTGATAGAAATTACAAGACACTCGCGAAAACACGAGAAAGCACTGAACCCCACTTGAAACCGCACTCAGGGACTGGGGATGCTACAAAATCGAACAATTTTTACCGAAAAACTAAGAAAAAACGCACATCTCTCGAAAATAAATTTATTGAAAATCCGAAAAAACCGTAAAGCATACACCCCGATATATGCTCCATAAAAAACTACATTCGATTGCACGATTTTTGCGAATTTTAAATTTCACGATATTCGATTACGAGCAAAAACCACGAACACCACGTACACCACACGCACTCCATGGACACTGAAAAAAAAATGTTTCTCAGCCGAAATCTCACTCGCGCCAAACGGTCTCTCACACACTTGGCCAGCAGTCAACAGTGGGTGACAGCGAGAGAGCCACTCACACAGCCTCTCACGTGGGTGACATGTTCATGCATGCACCACTGCATGGAGTGCCGGAGTGCAGATCTCGATCGCGACACGATCTGTGCGAGAGAGAGAGACAGCGAGCAACATGTTCTGCAGGAGAACATGCTGCCTTGCCGTGAGGGCGGTGATGGACGGACGAATGGGAGCATGTGTTTTTGTGGGATTGTGTCTCTCTCTCGAGGCGATGGGGACATTTTCGTTGTTGCAAAGGTTTGAGGCCTAGATAGTTTTTGAGGATGAATCTCGAGAATGTTTTGACAAGATGGACATTGGTTGAGAAATTTACCTCTGATGGGGGAACTTTATGATTAACTGATTTTTGGATGTTTTTTTTTGCATAAATATCCCTTCTTGGAGAATGATTTGAAAGGCAGACGCGAACAAATTGACGACGATTTGGGATGCTTTTGTTGGTTGACTAGAAACTAGGATATTAGAGAAAGAACACTCTTGCTTGTGCAATGAAAAGGAGAACAGAAAGCTTGTGAAATTGGTTCGATCTGCACACAACTCTTTACCTAGGCATTAATCCATTTTGATGAGATTTTACATTTTTGGTAAGGTGGAAAAATCACACTCTTTTGGACCATAAAAGCGGCCAGTACGAAGAAGAGACAGAAAAATCGATAAGCTGAACTGACCATTGCCAGAGAGTCAACCCGGATTATTTTGCGGGTGGTTTTTGACCTCCATCCGCTTGAGATTATGGGCGCTGGAAATATTGACCGGAGATCCCGTTTTTGGCCAACGAATCATCATCTCGGACGGGGCCTATTATTGGTTCAACAGGTAGACATAAGCAAAGTTTAACCAACCATCCACAAATATTGACTGTTTGGTGCGAGAGTCAGAGATAGAGCAAGGCTACCAGCATTTATTTGGTGGATATCAGATTTGAACTACGAGACTTGAATTGGAACACTTCGAAGGTGGTTCCTAATGCATGGAAGAGGAGGTTCATCGACCGAGCATTTTCGCAAAAGAACTTGAACTGAACTGATTTTCCTTTCGCATGTCTTTTGGAAAGGTTGGTTCCACTTTTCACTCCACTTCCACTTCTACTTTCCACATCACATCACTAGTGAACCTGTTGCTGGAGAAAACGTCCTGCCCTTGATCCACGATTTTCTCAAATTTATTTCCCTATCATTCTTATCTGGTCGCTAATTAAGGACAAACTTTCGCATCAAAAATCGATTAAGCTTCGACTCTCCCACATTCTTTCGACTTGACCAAGGGTTGAGTGTCCACTCTTCTCTTGAATAAATTCCCACGCGTGATAAAATTGATTAAATTCACTACAGCAGGGAGCCCAGTCATCGAAGAATGATCCGAATTCGAAAGAACTTCCCCTTCACGTGTGAAATCTCCGAAAGGATAAAATTCATCAGCCTTTCATAAACTCGACACGTTTCAGTGCTCAAATTGACAGCACGGGTATTCGTTCAAATTTGATTTATACCCCTCTCCCGAGAACAAAAAAAAAAGAACAACAAGAACTTATTACAAACATTGTGTTTGATGGAGAAGCAGCAGCGGCAGATCCTTTCACAGGAGAAGTCCCTCAAATCAGACGGAACAACAAACCCTTCTTTCAATCGAAACGAGTGCCCATCAAGATCATCCGCATTGAATTGGAAGAAATATGATTTCGGGGGGATGGCAAACACTTTCGAAAAAAGGATACATTGTGTTGCCGTCGCTACCCCCACCACCGCTGCGCCACCATCAATGTGGATCCTATTTAAACAAATTCAATTTTTCGTTGCTGTTGTTCCTCGAATTGAATAATAACCTCGGCGCCCACATGTAAGTGAAATGAAAACCACTGTTGCTGGGGAGTGAGTGAGAGTTTGGCTTCCAGTCTCAAGGACGCAACAGTCAACACTCAGCACAGGGGCTACATGTGCGCGTTGTTGCCATAAATAAGTGTCTTATTAGCGCTTAAATTTCACAGGGGAATTTCGTGGGGATTTTTTTATATTATTTTTATTCTTTATTTTGCCACATGCGTGCGACTTGTGAGACCACAAATGCCACGCATAGCGAACGCTAATTGAAGATTCAAATTGTCAGAACCTAATGAATTATGTATAGATCTGGGCGAGAGTCATTGCCAACCAAGGTCGCTAGAGACGTTAAATTAAATTTCCCATCAGCGGAGTCTGATAAGCCACGCCCGGGTTATCAAATTCACTCTGTTGCTTCGAATTTGCTTCGAGTGGCGAATTTCAGGCTCGAGGCACCCCTCGGCAAGCCTCCATTCATGTGCCGACCGAGGCATTGTTTCCATTGAAATCGAATTATTTCTGGCGAGCGTTGGGGATGCGGGGGTGGATGGCGTTTCAACAAGGCGGTTATAGTTGGTCAATTAAAGGGACCCACAGGCAGGGACACTGTGATTGATGGACACTGCGCGCCCAAAGGTGGGATGCGTTCGAGGAGGAGTCGTCGAGGTTAAGGCCGCAATGTGCAATTAATTGGAACGTGAGCTGTATTCGGTTTTTGTCCCCAATCTTGGCACGTAGCGTGTGAAGATGATGTGAAAGCGGGCCGACCGTCGAGCGGGGGGTGGCTGTGAGTGATTGTAATTTCATTTGGACAGCTTTATGAAGGGATTACCAGCAAGTCGTGATGATGGACTGACAGTGAATGACATGTGGTTGATTGGACTTTTGAGTGAGACGCGAGCGAAGGGATGGGATATGTGCGGGTTGTGGGTGCGGTTGTTGGCAGAGATTTTATGCACTGGCAAAAGCAAAACGTCATCAATGATCGTATCGGTTGATGGATGCGAGGACATCGTCAGGTCCGAAAGAGAGCTCGGTTTTCAACGATCGAGTTGTATCTTCCGTCAAATCTTGAGAAATGCCGAATTGAAGAGGAAATGGAAGACTAAATTGAGGGTGTCCACAAGATCAACTGTGGAACACATTTATTCGAATGAATTTTATTATTAAACGTCCTTGTTTGGGAGCAACTAGCACAAGACCATGATTCAAGCGTGCCTGAGGGATGTGGGCTAAGACGTGGGCTCCAGACTGTAGTGTCAATCAAATACCAGGATCTCTTCAAAATGTCGGGAAATTTATTCCAAATTTTGATTGAAGAGAATCTCATTAGTTCACCGTGTCCTCTGTCAGTCCTGTCCTCTTGTCCAAATCTCTCTCAATTTGCCTCATGTCATTGTCCATTCCCTCATGATCATGGCCTCATAAGATTCGGTCACCATCGATGTGCTTGTCTGTACGCAACTCACGCAGGCCATTCGCAAACAATTGGCGACGAGACCTCTTAACGTCTTTCCATCCAGACACAACTCCGTCAAAGTCTGTCTGTTTGCCTTTCGTTTCTCTTCAGCACAGAAATCCCAAAAAACAGGCACGCTTCCTAGATGTCCCACCGTCCACCTGAACGACAGAAAGCGTCTTCATTTGCCATTCCATTCCATTTCCCATATCCTTCAGCTACATCAATCGTTCCTCGGTAATGATTGCTTTAAGCAAACACCGGCATTCTTCTGCCCGCGTGCGTGTTTGTGAGTGTGCCTGTCTATCCACAGAAATAATATCCTATTTTTATTGAGTCCTTCCATCCGATTTCCTTTATCCGTCTTCGTCGGCGGGGAGGGAGATATATTTGGGACACCGTCGTCGCACGGACAAAAGGTATTACATTCGGTCAATTTCATTTGCAAGATAAAAATATCCTTTTATTTGCTGCCGACTGGCGTGGAGAGAGGAGAGGAGAGAGAGAAGGATAGCGTGGCAGGAAGAGTCTGTGTTTTGTGCTTTTCGGCGGAAGGACCTCTCGGTTTTATGCTCCCACCCGGGCTGTGTCAATTAAGCAAGTGTTTGCATGCGTGCTTCGTTAGCGCTGACGAGGCTATAAACTCCTTAAGAGCCCTCTTCCATTCGAGCTTTGTCCCGGCAGATTGGTGATTTCAATTTTATCGCATTATTCCGCTCGCCGCGCCGCGCCGTCGAGACGACTGCTGAGGGATGCCACAGGAATGGTGGTCAGTCTTCGTCTTCGTCTTGTGGTAATCTTCGGCAGGATGTTGACATCGGCCCGATTGAGCTGAGGCTTAGGCACGCATGGCGTGACATTCTCTTTGTCAATATTGTAAGCAATTAGTCCCGACACATGTCAGCGAGAATGGAGGCGGCTGGATTTGGTCTGAGTTTGGGATTAATTCTGCCGACGTCGATTGTGGTGGGTGGACGCGCGGATGGTTATTAGTACGAAATAGGGTCATTAACGCTGGCGCCTGGTGAGGGATGTTGTTTACTTCGACGGTGACGGAGAAATGACTGTAATCAAAACTTGTGAGATTATTGCTGTCGTAATTGTTTTGGCGGCGATTTCTCAACGTTGACTTGGCAAGTGGGGTGGGTGGGATGGGATAACCGGAAGATCCATTAAGACTCATTAAGGGACACTGACGAATGCTCTGTGAGTCTGATGCCCTCATGGCGGAAGGTTAAGGAATGTCCCTGAAAGTGACCAGAAGGCGGATGATCGCCACGGCTGGTCGAAATTAATCAAATCCCCACTCTCCATGGCGAGGAGCACCGTCATCAAAAACAGATCCACAAGTTTCTCTAGTCACACCACTTCTTTTTCTGTCAATCAAAGTCCGCGGAAATAACCTTCAAACCAGCAATCACGTCACCAGCATCAAATATTTGCCGAATAGACAGAGTGTCAGAAATGAAATGACACATTATTCCCCAACCAGCAAAAGACATCCACGTTCCATTCACATCATCCATCCCACCGCACATTTTCGTGATACCCTCGGGAGCACTGATGAACTGAAGACGCACCGATTCATCTCAAGGACAATCGATTTGGCCCACATTCGCTTGTTCGGCCGCCCAGCCGCCCGCATCGGCAAACAATCAACCGAAGGAAACCGGAAAAAAAAGCGAGGAAACGAAAATTAATTTTCGATACAGTACACACGCACAGATGGTATCTGAAGGAGGAAGAACGACACGGGACATGTCCTGGCCAAGAGATAATATTTTTAGCGCAAAGCCACATGAAAGTGCCTGTGTTGTGAACTCAGCTGGAGGCAGGTTGAGGCGGTTGTAAATTTCGTAGAAAAGTGTATCATTTTTGGCAGTGTCCATTTCAGAGTGCGTGCGACGCGTCGGCGGGTCTGCCCGGGCAGCGAGTCCTAACGAAGGAGTAATTGAATTTCGTTTTTGTTGTAGATGAAAGGGATCGTTATAGATGAATGGACGTGCAAGTGATTCGAGTTTTATTGCGAAACGCGTGACTTGTGCGAGATACGAGTTGGACGACCTGACGTGTGTGATGGATGAGTTCGCGCGCGACTGAAGGCTGCCAGCCTTGAAGGACTTAATGAATTTTTAAAGCGAGGGTTTGAGTGCGAGGTGAGTTCGTGAAATGTTCACGAGGACAACATGGAATTCGGGGGATCTATTACAAGATTTAGTGGATTTTGGGACATCGCGTGAGGTGTGAGGTGGAAGGGAAAAGGTTAATGGATCGGGGAAATTTTTGTGAAGTCCTTACGACTTGATAAATGCCCTGAAGAAGTCTCGGACTGGGAGGAAGATGATGAAGATGAAGTTGCCATGGAATTTGATGGTGGAACTGAGATGTGGTTGACAGAGGAGGGAGTGGAGTTGAATTACATGTTTTTGATGTTCCATTATGGACTTCGAGGAGGAGACTGTGTTTGTGCCTTTAGGGACATCAGGTATTTGGGGCCAGACTGTGTTTAAAACAATCGAACAGGACTAAGTTGGGTGCCCTTGGGGACTTAGCAGATGTTTGCCCAGGAGAGACTGTGTTCAAGCAAACGAACAGGACTGAGTTGGGTGCCTTTGGGGACTCCACAGAAGGGCAGAATCGGGTACCTTTGGGGACTCCACAGAAGTTTGCCCAGAAGTGAAAATTTGGCATTGAGTTTAGTTCGAGACGACTTGAGGTCGGTAGAGGTGGCTTGAAGGGTGCTCTTGGATCTGATTAGGTCTCGTAGGTAGTTATTCTCCACAAACAGCCCAGTTCTTAAAGATGGAGCTCTTTCCAAGTTACAGGAGAAACCACCGAGTCCATTGACTAAACCGAAAAGGGAACCATGAAATAGTTCAGGACCCAGTACGAAACCAATCGGTACTTCATAAGACGTCTTGTATTCCGTTGAAATGTCCAACAGGATTTTTTATAGCTCCATAAAATATTTCCAACCCAGACGAGCCACTTAATTACACTGAGGACTCACTAGTTTCAGGAAAGCCATAAAACCAAGCAGACGACGATGGACATCTAGTGAAGAATCTCTTTCACTATCACAGCCGTCATAATGCTTGCAAAGAGCAACCTTCTGACGGTGATTAACCAGAAACTCAATTAGGAACTCCTGTTCACACAGACCGCAGCTCAATAGGTTCCAACCACAGACACTTTCCACTCACTGTGCACACACTTCAAAGTGGAGAGGTTGCGAAAACCGCATAGCGACTGCAATCCAAAGGGCGACTGTAAATCGCAAGAATTGAGGAGGTGACCTCAACAACCAAGCGAAAACATCTGCGTCTAATGTCAGGAATCTCAAGGACAGCCGCGACAATAACGTCATGACCTGAACAAAATTCCAACTTGCACAAGCTGACGGTGATTTCACACAAAAATGCGAGTCAGCCATGAGATCCTTTTCAAACAGTCCTCGGCCACGGGGTGATGTAATAAGAGGCGATGTCCATTCATGTCCTGCCCGTCAGACAGGAACAAAGAAAGGAACGAATCGACAGATGTCAGTCTGTTGACGAACGGGGAAGGGTCCATTTGATTCGAGGACACGACTAAATGAATATTTAGGACACCGGATAAGACGGTCTGCTTGTTTTTATGAATATTTATTGCGTTTGGAAAGGATTCAAATTGCGATCCGGTCCGGTTGATGGCTTCGAATGGAATAAAGGAACCTTTTCTGGAATTACGCAGAAAGATGGTACAAATTTATGAAGACACCATGGCCGAGTGTGGGCGTGCGTGGGAGGACAGCTTCGAACGTGTCGAACGACGGACTGCTGAATGACGAGCAAATAAGAGGCTTAGGCATGTAAATGAGATGCAAGAGCAGTTGGGGATATGGAAATTGAACTTGAGTCATTGGATTTGGAAAGTGCTTCGCCGGTGGAAGGGGCGAGCAGACACGGAGGGTCTAATGCGATGTGCGAATTGGGGGCCAAATGTTGCACAAATCAGCTTTTGAGACACATGCCAAGGAAAGGATTGTTGTGAGAAGGGGTTTGGACTTGGAGAGGCTGTCTCAAGACATCTTGGCTCTCGTAAGAGGTCTCCCGGGGTTGTCGCCCAATCAGACGTTCCTAGGGTCGCAAGAGGCTTTCAATCAGAAGACAACCCGGCTTTTGATTGACGTCCGATTCAGGAGATACCCGACTGCCGGAAGTTGGCAAATACCCACAGAATGTCGAGCTCATCATCGAAGTGCACACTGCCGCACATCCCACGAGAATTCCTGACAAGCCATCCAGAAAATTGAAGCTTTGCTCAGCAGTGTTTATCACGAGTTGTTTCCGAAATTTTTGAATAAATAAATAATTTCCTGCCGTGCAGTGTGCGAAGGATGTTAATGTAATGAGATGACGCCTCCACAGTCCACACGGGTGCTGTGACGGCCGTGACATTCGGCTTCGGTTTATTTTTATTCATCGACGAGGTGTGAGGCCATGACGGAGTTTCTAGATAATTGAACCGGCGTTTGTGTTTTGTCTGGGCACACAACAGACTGTGGTGGCGAATCAATGATTCACAACCCTGTGGGATTTAATAAGAGAATGGCAATGGATTGCTTGGGAAACTCAGTGGCCTGCCTCAAGGGTGACCAACTGAAGTGAACGATGGTTGGGGAGTGGAGTAAGTAAGCTGATGACAGAAGGAAGAGGTCTAGACAGGATTTTACTTAACTAAGAGCATGCGATCTGCAATTTGTTGAACACTCTGACACGTTTCTTGTAACTTGAGGACAGCACCATCTCTTTGCTTACGCGAACCTTGTGGTTGATGTCTATGCTAAAAATAGAAATGCGCCTAAAATTAGAGAATAATATGAAAAGAAGGGCATAATGATCCCAAATCATAGGAGTAAGCAAAGTCTCTAGAAAACAAAGGCAATTCATGGGAAAAATTATGCCAAAGCCATAAGGACTTGTTTGTGTACAGAATCAAAGGACACTCTCGGTGACCCAAAGACCCCTTGAAGCCGTGTAGGACTTAAATCGTTTACATGTGTTCCGAATCAATGGACAATCTCGGCGGTCCAAAGACCCCTTGAAGCCGTGTAGGACTTAAGTCGTTTCTATGTGTTCCGAATCAAAGGACACTCTTGGCGGCCTGAAGGCTCCCCGAAGCCGTGTGGGACTTAAATCGTTTCCATGTGTTTCGCATCAAAGGACACTCTCGGTGACCCAAAGACCCCTTGAAGCCGTGTAGGACTTAAATCGTTTACATGTGTTCCGAATCAATGGACAATCTCGGCGGTCCAAAGACCCCTTGAAGCCGTGTAGGACTTAAGTCGTTTCTATGTGTTCCGAATCAAAGGACACTCTTGGCGGCCTGAAGGCTCCCCGAAGCCGTGTGGGACTTAAATCGTTTCCATAATTCAAACAAGATAAAATATGGAAAAACAAAATTTCCCAAAGCAGATCAAAATGATATGGAAAGAGTTTGGCCCAAACCTCTAATCCTGCCACCCCTCTTCTCCACTCAACCAAAATAATTATATTCAACGTAAATAGCTGAAAGACAAAAGCGTCATTCTAAGCACGAATTCAAGCGATTAAACAACGACGGCGAAAAAGTGTGGAGGCTTATAAACAAAATGGTCGTTAGACAACGCTTTTATGCGAAAAAAAGTGGCGACGTTATGAGGGTTTTTCGGTGATTTCTCGAGAAGAAGATTGTATGAGAAATGAACAAATTGCGGTATGATTTGCGCTGGATGGGGGAGAAAAGTAAATACGCAGGTTCTTCGTGGAACGCCGTGAATACGGTTTGTTTGAGTTTTTGATGAGATTTTCGCTGATATGCCGATGGTTCCAGGAATCATTGCCAAAAAGGGATCGTCTCCAAGTTACTGTCTGAAGGGGCTCTAGAGAGAGCATTTAACTCAGGAATGGAACTGGCGAATTGAAGGGGGCGAGGTCTGTTTTAAAATAGGTCTCAGTTTGGATGGATTCATCAAGTGAAGTGAGTTCTTCTACAAGGCATTCGTGGAAGTTTCACCGCAAGACGAATCGGGGACATGATCCAGAGTCACTGGCTGGGAATAAACTTGGCTTTCTGATGAAGGATTATCCTGTCACAAATTAGGGAGGGATTAGAGACTGGCTGGTGTTTCGGATTAAAAGCTCCAAAAGGGCAAATCGCGGTGGCAATGAGGGTACAGACACGTGGCCATAAGTCTTTGACTTAGACCTTGACAAGTAATGAGTTTTAAAGGTCGCTGGTTATGAGCTTAGAGGGATGACGGGGGAGAGACTTTGGAGTGCATGTCGAAATGGATGCCATTCTCGTGCGAGATCGGCGAAAACTAACGCCGTCTTTCGAGAGTGGTATGCCTTAAGGTTTCTTCAATCTGACAGAATTCTGAGCTTTCTCTGGAAGCAAGCCCTTTGAAGTAGGTGGCATGTGTCTTCGCGGTCGCGAGAAATAAACGAGAGAGTGGGGTGCCTAAATTTTTCAAAGGATCTGCTTCTGACTGTAATCCGGGATTTACCCGCCTTTGATTCCACAATCCGCTTAAAACACAAGTTCCACGCTCTGTCAACTGTAGCAACACCCCAATGCCCCGTCTGTCGACGTCATAAAGGATGCTTGTGGAGGACATCAGAAGGTGGCCTTAAGGAGGAAAGTCTTCAGGGGACATGTGGAATTTATTTATATCTGAGACTAAGGATCGTCTTTTGACAGAGAGAGTGGGGCGATTTAGTCAAAAGCCTTGCCTGTGACGGAATTCTTGGCTCTCTCTCCTTTCGAACCCACATTCCGTTTAAGACACAGCACACGTTCCACACTCAGTCAAAGCAAAATTCACCTCACCGCTTTAGACGTCCGAGAGGATAAGTTTTGTAGATAACCTTAAGGAGGCAATTGCATATGTCATACAAATCCTGTGTCAGATGACATGTTGAAATTCGTGGCACTCGTCTAACGGATGGACAAGTGCCGACATACGAAGTCTCAGCTTTCGACAGATTTCTGGGCTTGCCCTGTCAGTTTAGGCAAGTCTTCCAAGGACAAGTGGATATGTGGTCATTCCTCTAAACGGTCGTCCAAAACTAATAAGAGACTGGAATGTCTTGCTCTTTTAAGGCCCTGGTTGAGAATTCTTTGGCTGAATGCTAGGCTTTCCCTGCCTTCCACATCGCCGCCGGGACCATCTCCATTAAACGACATAAGATACAGTCGACGTCCCAATCTCTGACAAGTACCGACATCCCCCGTCTCGAGAAGTCACTGCTTAAGCTGACTTTTTAAATTTCCTTAAGGCCCTCCTCTGATTTTAATCCTTGATCCCTCACTCTAGCCTCCAGCCGTTGAGTCAAAGATTAAATTCCACTCCTTCTTGTTGACGCCTCAAGAAATCGCATCTTCTCCCCAACCATCCAACACCTGAACAAGGTTCACTCATGTATTGAAAAGTTTTACGAACACAGCCACGCATCAACCAAACAATTCGTCATAATTTTTTCCACGTCTCAAAAGTTGAACAAAAAATAACTTCTTGTTTTCAAGTTTTTTAATACAAAGCAGGGGGCCCAGACATTTGTTTCCACTTTAATCTGCTCTCAGACAATCAAATTTAAATTCGCCCACCCTTTTTGCTCTGCGAACACACCCCTTCAGCCGGGCTCACGTTCAAAAGCCACGTGCCAAGTCAAGTCATACATCGAGAGGCGGTGAAAATGGATTCATATCATATGACGATGGCCCACAAGGAAGTTCCTGTCATTAATAAACTCGCATTACGACGTTGCGAACACACTCCTACAGCGAATGTGGTGACTTTTTGCTTTTATCGCGTTCCCATTCAAACACAAGGACGGAGATATTTGCGATTTATGACACGTCATGAGTCAAGGACATGACTTTGCCAAGAATTTAAACTTCCAAGTCGTAGCTTATGTTCCACTCAGAGGAAGAACGAACACAGCGGCGAAGATGCGCCCATCTAAAGCACGACTTCTCGACGAGTGCAACTTTTTAATTTGCAGCGTGGACGAGTCCGGACGCATTGATGCGACACCCTTCGATTCACATTGATTGCCTCATTAACGGATAAGAACAGAGAGGCAGAGAGAAGGAGAGAGAGCGCAGCGCGTGGCGTGCCAAGAAGTGGATTGAGGGCAAGTTTAATGACGGTTTTAATTAGCCATCACGTTCAAGAAGGATCTGAGTGAAAGTTATGCAGTCGGAAGCTGTCGGGTGTCAGCAGAGCGTGGGAAGCTGGTGGATTGTATGTAGTGGCAATGAGTCATTAAATAAAGGAACTGCCGCTCTAGTGGGCGGTTTGAGTGTCAAGGACTTAGAGTCAACCAGATGGCGCCTTTTTCAGAAGTGCCCGTAAAAGCCTGAGGAACGTGGGCACATCTGTTTAGTCACCAGAGGAGTGTGAAGTTCCCAAGACCCCGAAGGACATTCATCCACTTTGACGTAAAAGCCCAAGACCCCGAGCAAATTTAATTTAAAATCTTCCCAGCATCAAACTCGGAAATTCGAGGAGAAAAACTTTTCCCACCTGGAAGCGGTAAGCCGTTGTCAAGCTCGTGAAATCCCACCAAAACGGGACGAACTAAATAATTGGCAAGGGAGATGTGATTAATTCTTTCAAGACGCACGGCTGTTACACCGGAAACAGGAGCAGCCCCCGTTGAAGCAGACCCAGTCCATGATTAGTGCGTGGCTTCATGTACGTTCCTTTGATGTGGCGGATAATTCTTTGTGGTCAGTACGGAGCTTCGGTGGCAGAGGTAATTAAATGAAAAAATACTTTGGGGGTTGCTATCGACCCCCTCTCTCCAGTCGACTTCAGCGGAAATGTGATTAACATCGTGATTGACGGGCGTAATGTGATGGGCGGACTTCGGGCATCGACATGAATTTGTTGGCTTTAATGAGGAATTGATGTTGGAATTGGCTTTTGTGACAGGAACTTGAAGGATGACATGGAAATTTGTGCAAAGAATGTCATAAATCATAGTTTTGATGGTGCCTCCATTCTTTTGAGAACATGGGAAAGCATACAAGTGGCAGCTGAGGAAGGTGATGACCGTGTATCGTTCTGTGGAAACAAGAGATGCCCTTCCTTGCTTCGTTGCCTATCCTTTCGTAAAGGTCCTTCAAGATCGTCTAGAGGTAGAATATCCATTGTAAACGTGTAGCAATAGATGAAGTGATGGTAAAGTAGAATCTGCAACCACTTGGCAGCTGCTGGATTTCACTCAGACTTGGCTGGTCCATTGTTTTGCCCCTCCTGTCACTTGTATGAGGGCAAATATACACCAAGAGCAAAACCGACGATTGGATGATGATCACGATGACGTTCGAAAGAGCATTTTGCCTTGGTTCTGAACCGTGCGGAAAAGTGCTCGAATCCGCTTCTATTCCTTGCGCAGTATCGCTCAGCACTTGTGTATGATCCATTAACTAACGTCGTCTGAATTCAATCTATGAAGGTTTCCCTTAAGGAATCACACAGTACCTGCTTGTGGGCGGAATGGATGGGATCCCTCATCCGTGCCTCCTTCGACAAATGCTCGCCTCCTCTTTGTCCATGACTTAATTCCAATCAGTCAACTAGGGCTTGTAAAAAATGGGACCACCTCCTTCCGTCAGGCGTCACGAGCATCTATCAATCAATTCGAACCCAGAATCTATTTCTGAAACCACCCTACACTCCCCTCCTCTATCTCTCTCTCTCTTTCACCCTCTCCAATACAATGTCCTTGGCCTGTGAGAAGGTCGATTTTTTCACGCACTTCTGGTTATAAATTAAAAAGCACTTATCAACGGCCTTCCTTCAGGGTGCGCCTCTTCGAGGCATGAAGCAATCCATCTTGATTCCACAAGTACTCCCAGCCACTGCCTGTCTCCCATCCCATTTCAATGAGGACGCTTCAAGTTCACAGAGACTTCTCGCGAATTTCGGCAATTTATGAGCAGCAGGGGGTCATAGAAAAGTTGTCAGCCGCACGCCAGTGAAATGAAGACCGATTTGGCGTGACAGCAGATGGCAACAAATGGATCGGTTTCCTTTTTGATTTGTCGTCGTGTGAGGCGGTAAATTTGTATGTTTTCTTTTTTTCTGTTCTCCTATTGCCCTTAAGTGCCTATCGGGCGCACAGGCTTTTTTGACGGGAGATAAATTCTGAAGCGGTGAGAGTGAGAGATGGAAGGACATGCCACCGTCCCATGTGACAAGCGATGGGGGGAATTGGACCTTGTTGGTGGTTGGTGATGAAAAGCAAGAATAGCTTAGCATAAAAAGGCTGTTATTCGACTGGGTTTGGGATTGTGGGAAGGAAAATGGCTCGAGGTGGTCATATAAAGTGGTTCCCTTAGTTACAAAGAGAAGGGAAGAATGCCTAGTGCAACGGGAAGGCTGCCCCCTATCTCTTATCGAATTGGACGAGTATTTTAACAGTCAGCATATCTGGGAAGGGGACAGTGTGACATTACAGATAGTTGCGAAGAGAACGACCTCGCTAGAATGTGTACTAGTTCAGTACTCTTTTCGGATGGAGATCAGACATCTATGCATCCACTGAAGCTTAAGACAGTGGTTCACACCAATCGTAGATGGCCTACTCTCGATCCGACACGATCACACAGTCAGATCAGCAGAATAGACTGACAAGCAATCCAAGAGCCTTAATAGGATCTAGAATTTGAGCTAGAATTTGAAAGGAAGGATATTAGGAAAGCAGTAGACATATTTGGCAACCAGGCCAGGAGGCTTGGAGCACCCTACACTGACTTCCGCAGAACCTGCAGGGACGAGGAGGTAGAGGAAAGTGTGTTATACTACCTCGGAACCTGCCGGGTCCTTGCTTTTCCACAACAGTCTTGAAGAAATAGCGAACATAAACATGAAGGACATCCCTGGAGGATCTTTACTACCTACCTAATTTTGGACAAGAAATGGAGAGATGTTGATGACCACCTCTGAATCATAGAACTAAAATAAAGAAAAAAAATCTGAAGAATCCTGAAGTACCGGTAAAAGATATGGAAATCATAGAACCTCGAAACTTAAAAGAGACAAAGTTAGACAGTCCCAATGAGGTGCCAGGACGTTGTTTTTCCCTCTGGGCCCATCCCGCGACGACGCCACGACCTAAAGAGATTCATTATATCGAAGAGCTGCAGTTAAACCAGGTGACGTGCTGGTTCCCGTAATTCATTCTCTGTATTTTGTAAAGAGATCAGTTCCACTGCAGCGAGTATGTCCCTATGGAATATACGTTTCCTTAACTAGAGCAGTGCCGGACATCGACTTAAAATGTGTTCGGATACCTAATCCTGTTCCAGGAACGGCCAACAGTCCTTGTCCTGGCAAAGGTTCATAGTGTTAATGTGCTAATTCAGGCCACAGTGACCAATAAAAAGGCTAGTTAGGTTTTGTATACTTCCCCTTGTCCAGGCTGTGAATTGTATGGATTGGCAAACTTTGTCTTCCCATTCGTTAATCACCGATCACAGGACTCTGTCCCATCGGAACATTTCTCCGGAATGGAATAGGAAAGGAAAGTTAATACGCTTTTATCTGGTTTTCAAATCTTTCAAAATTAACGGCACTGTCACTGGAGTGGTCAATCAGTGGTAGTAGCCAGACTGTGGGTATCACAATGGACCAATATGGCATACGGTGAATGCACTAGCAGCACCCTACCTAACCTAACCTATGGGCTCCGAGCGTAAGTGGTGTTCAACCATTACACTTCCCTTCCTAAACCTAACTTAGCCTTCTCAGCGTTGTAGCTGCTGTGCTTGATAATACAACACGGTGCAGGACGTATGAACGTAGATTCCGATCCAACCCTAGAGAGCTCATAAGAGTTGTGTTGCCTGGCAAGGGATTCCAGAGGTTCATGGATAAAAATCTGCAAGGTGACAGCACAGCACAGGCCCATTTGGTGTCTGTGTGGAGTATGGTCAGGAAACATTTGCTAGTTACTCTCACCTTCCTCGACGGTCTCAAGGACGAAACCACATGCGGAACCAAAAAGCAATGAAGCATGCATCACCTTAAAGAAGTCCAAACTTCAATGCCACCAATTTTCGAATCAAAGACATATCAAATCCCCGATAAATTCTTCCTTCATTTAAAAAACGTCTCCAATTTCTTCAAATCCCCTTCACTCGACCCTGCCCGCCCACCTTGCACTAGGCCCAAAAATATCCATCCTCCACTCCGATACCGAAGACGAAACAAAAATTGTATCCCCCTTAAGCACTCAGCACCGTCGGAACGTAATATTATCGTTTCATATCGCTTACAGTTGGTATCCCTTTCATCCTCCAGCTCCCATCGATTCCGTTCCCATAATCCTGTCAAGGATTCTTTTTCCCTTGACACGAAATTCAATTTATCGAAGTGCCATGCATACCGCCGGAGGGGCAACACCTTAAAGACAGCACACAGGAACCCCTTTTAGCTTCGATCTGTTTACCAAGGACATGCACGCACTCCACGGATAGTGTGTGCTCGCTCCCCTGTCTGTCTCCTAGAAGTCCTTGCGAAATGGTGTTGAATGTGTTTTAATTAAATTTGCTCAGTTTTCGCGTTCATTGCATGCGTGGGTCTCTCAATTTATTGCCCCTAATTATCACTTTGAATCCGCCGTCGTGTTCGGTTCCTTATGACAGGTACAGGGTACTGACTAGGGTGTCTCTTAGGAGGGGGATAGGGAATAATTGACTTGAAAGGGGGCATGCTCCACGTCAAGCTCACACAACTCACAGCACAAAGCCGGGAGGCAGTGACATGTGGACAATCCCTCGGGGGGACAACGTGTCTAGTTAGTGGTGACTTGTCGATGATATAGTGCCTTCGAGGCGGTGCGGTGGATCTGTATCGAGAGTGGGGCGTTTCTTGCGATTCTATCGTTGGGTGACACTGTGAAAAAAAAATAAAAGGCTGCCTCCCAGACTCGTGACTCGAATGGCAAATGACACTCGGAAGGACTTAACATTATCAGGATTTGCTGTCGCGTTTAAGGACATGGGTTGTTCGTGCGCAGAGAGTCCAGCCTCTTCCGATTTCAGGTGTCCATGGCTTAGCCCACTCCTGGCTAGTCTCATGCCCATGTACAGCTCCTGTGTCAGTCTTCTTCTCCAAACGCCATCAACGACGAACAGGACCAAGGACTGAACGCAGCAATTTTCTCCCGAAAAAGTCCCAAGAGACCTCATTCAAACAAATTCGCTTTGAACTCATTAACCTAATGGGTGATTTCTGAGTACCAGGTTCATCTTGTTTGACCGTCAGTTTGGTTTGAATGGCACTTGTCAGTTCGGTCAGAATCATAAAAATTTTTCGTGGAGCACCGGACAGTCAGTGCCGAAGTACTTCACCCAAAAAAATGGTTCTTCCAAATGATCAAGCAGAGGAGTGATGATCCAGGTTCGACTGCATGTGGCCGCCATTTGATCTGACTGACACCTGTTGGTTGGCACTTCACATGAAGAGTCGTCGTAACAATTTCTTATGCGGCAGCAAAAATCTTAACGAGGGGAGGAAATTATTAAAAAAAAATTCCTTAAATAATTCCAGCCCTGTGGAAGTTATTGATGACCGCATTTGATGTTGTGGGAACCGTTTAAGGACATCGTTGACTGCGGTGATTTGTCACACACTTCCCAGAACAATTGCAAGAATCTGAATCAAAATTTAAGCGAGGACTCATTCCATCTCATTGAAGGCACAAAAATGTCCCATAAATTCCCGCCCAAACAACCAGCATGGTGGACATAAATCCTCTTTATAAGCAACCACAGCGAAAGCATTTCGTTTTGACAAATTGCAGCAAATAAGGACGACCATAAATTCGTGGCGTTTATTTTCCTGTTTAGTGTCTGCATGCGTGGGCCGGCATCAGGGTTTCGAATATTTATTGATTTCGGACCGAAATACGTCCGTCGTCAGAGACTGTGTGGATCCGACTCGGATTGTGATGAAATCTGATTCAATCCTTCCGCATGAAGGACGCTCCAAGCGTGAGGGAATTAGTTTTTCATCCTCAACCTTCGCAAAAATACAGTCGACGAGGAATGGGGGGGGGATTTCATAAAAAAAAAATAAAACAGAGAGATTTTCTTTGTCCTTCTTGTGCTTTTGGGACTTTTGAACTCCCTTTCACGAGGACTGCTCATCGTGGCAAAAATGTGTGTTTCCTTCGATAAATCATAAACGTCCGACGTAAGACGAAGGTGCCGGATGTCTTGTCTGGTGCCAGCGACTCGTGCGATAGGATCAAGGTCACTGGCGCTCTGTGTACTGATGATTTACGATTGCAAACCCAGGCGACACTTCTGAGGCACGCCCACATGACGTAGTTAATCCGTCTAAGAGATCACTTCGTCGCTCAAAGCCGCTCCAAGACAAACACACCCACACCCCTGACAGGGCTCCATCTCAAAAGAAAACAACAGCAACGCTAAGGATAAGGATACACGAGTAATCCTTCGAAATCTGCAGAAATTTCCCCCGCACAAACATCGAAGTCATGTGAACCCCAGCCGCGTAGCGACATCGGATGCAAACGTAGATGATTGCCCACTTTTTGCGCGCCAAGCTCTGCTGCCCTCCCCACCCTCATCGGAGGGATCACAAACTTAGGCAATTATTTTTGGGAGAAAAAGGAAATTCACCGGCCTGCCGGCTATTGACAGGGCGAGCCCCGGGGCTTAAGCGGGACTACCTCAGCGGGATTAATGACTTTTTCCAGAGGACGTATCCGTATCCCGAAGGATGCCACGGCAAGGGTATTTATTCGACGATGACGATGCGGCGAGAGTGTGGATTAGAGTGTGTTTGGAAGGGTTTTTCGGTGTAATCTCGGGGATGACTGCCTCAGAATCGAGTGGGGGACTGATTGCTCGGAAGGAGAGGGGATCCAGTCGAGGGGGTGTCTCGTTAATTAGTTAATTCGATGACTATGCATCGACTGATGGGATTTATGGAGATTGAGGGCGTAATGTGTGCTGTGGGAAACCCTTGAGTGGGTTTCGTGTTTAGGAATAAATTGCCGAGGAGATTGGTCACGTGATGTGAGTCGATGAATTTCTTCGAAGCTGCGGTAAAGAGTAAATGGGGGCATGTGTCGTGGCTTGGATTTGGCGTTGCCTTATGATTTGTGGCTTCAAGGAGGCATGAGTTTGAATATGCATAGAATGTGTGAATTGGGAACGGCCTCCGAAGTGGATGGCTTCGATTGGGGAAGGGACGGAGATGGGAAGTAGTCGAAGCTCTAAGGCGGGCAGAATGGCTGTCAAACGCTGGCCTTAGTGAGCCGCGGTTGTATGGAGCAAGCGCATCTAGGGAGTTTTGTTGTGACTCATATGTGTCGTGATAAGTGGAATTGAGGAAGTCGAGGAATCCTCCAAGTTGTCGATGTGAACCGAATTGAAGCAAAGGCTGTTGAATCTGAAATCAAGAAGAAATCGATAAATAAGTCCAGGCTTAGACCGTGGCTAGGATAAAGGTCAAGATTGAGACTGAGTTTTAGTGGTTGCCAGGGATTAAGACCGAGGCTGGATTAAAGGCAACAACAGCGACTACGATGAAGCAGAGTCTGAGACAGAGACTTAGATGCTGAGGGGTGAGGTGTGGATAAAGACGAAAATCGAAACAAAAACAAGTTGAGACACACGCTAAAACTGATGATGAGTGCTGAAATGAAGGCAAAGGTGGGATGAGGATGAGGCAAAGGCTGATGATCTGACACAGAGGCTTAGACACACCCTGAAACTGATGTGGAGTGTTGAGATGGAGTCGGAGTCGCAGAAGTTGATTGAGGCAAGTTTCCAAAACAGAGGCTTTAAGACTGACTGGAAATGATGCGATGGACAGAGAGGGACGAGGAGGTGTGAACTGTGAACATTTGAAACTGAGACAGACTGTAAGTGATGATGATGATTGAGGAGGATTGATTTGAGCATTTGAGAAAGACAGACGAGGACTCATGCTGATTGCGAATGGTAAAGATGGCAGATGCCATGAACGAGGTTAAAGACTGAAACCGAGACTTAAACCAAGCCAGTGAATAAACAAAAGTCTGACCATCCCAAGGGAATAGCTGAGCTGGACAAAGCTTGAACTGAGAAGATGGCAAAAACCGAGTTCAAGACAAAATTGCGAAGACATCTGAGCCTGAGATGGTTATTAAAACAGAGGCTATGAATAAAAAATGGTCAAGGGGTTGACTGACTCAAGCCAAGGAAGAGTTTGTGACGTTTGTGTTCATGGGCACAGAAATAGTGACAGACTGTGACAGAGACTGTAGGCTGGGTCTGGAACGTCGATTAAAACTGAAGAAAGGACTACAGGCTAAAGGCTTGGCTTGAACTGAGAAGGCATTGAAACTGAGTTGGAGTGGTGGCAAAATAAATTCAAAAGATTGAGATAAGGAAGACTGAATCTGAACATTAATCATGGACTACAACAGAAGCGTAGACGGATGGTGGCGAGGAAGACGGCCTGAAGGGCAGTCTTGGAGAAAGCTGAGTTTAAGGGACTCAGGTCGGAATTGGAGCTCAACCTAGTTTTGAAATTGGACGGGATAAAAGTCGTGACGAAGGAATTTTGGCAAAAACAGAAGGCTGACACTCAGGATTAGAGAGCTTTAGACAGTCTAAGTAATCAGGTGTGGAATATGATTTAGTCCCATCCTTACAGAGAATACAACGTAGATAAAAGGAGCGACTTAGACTGAAGCTGTGAGCGTTGACAGGAAGAAGAAATACGTCGATGGAGGTTCCAGAAGAGGTCTCTATGGATTAAGCGAGGGAAAGCGAATGAGTTAGGATTGTTATTGAACAAAGAGCGGGCCAATTCTGACAAGAACGAGGATGAAGGCGGGCAGTGGTTGTGCTTGTGACTCTTACGTACTTGAACCAATGGTATCGAGGTTTGATTTCCCATACGACAGTAAATTTTCACTACATCACCATTTTCGAGTCCCTGATCAAAGAGTATGACTGTCTAGAAAATGCTTCTCAAACTCTGCCATTCGGAGACGGCAGAAAACTGTAGGACTCATCCACTCGTGAGAGAGCAATAGCAAGCATAACACGATAGTTTGCTGCAGAAGCTAGGTGGCTGGCCATGTAGATCGCATGGACAACAGATCTCCGGCCCGTGGAGTCTTGACTCTGAAAGTGTGGGACAAGGCTACCGTGGTAGCCTTCATCGTGGGCGGACAAGGACCTCAACCAACATAACGACTAGATGGCACAGTTGGTAGAGTACCTCCCCCTGGTTATCGGGGTCCCCGGTTCGAATCACAGTGAAAGCAAAGTTAATACGCTTTTATCTGGTCTTCAAATCGGTCCAGTCACCATTTCCCGTTGTGATCAAATTAACGGCAATATCACTGGAGTGATCAATCAGTGGTAGAAGTCTGGGTATCACAATGGACCAATATGGTCAGAGTGTGCTGGTGAATGCACTAGCAGCCTGCCTACCTAACCTAACCCCAACCAAGTTGGTGTAAAAGCTAGCCAGAGTTTACGCTAATCGGGGAGCCTCTAGGTCCACACCGAACTGTAGCACAAAGAAGAAGATGAAGAAATGAAGTAAAGGAATATGCTTAGATTGACTCCTGAACTAAGGCTGACTCAGAGGGAAGTGCCCCTGCGGCGAATACCAAAACTTGCTAAATTGACATTCAAAGTTTCGTCCACACAGTGTCTTAAGGGAAGTTCACTGGTCAGCACCAACTCCGGACCATCCCAGCCGCAGTCAAGGCACCTAAACCCAAAGCCAACAAATCCAACTGAACCTGCCTCAACTTCCGCACTGTCTGTAAAAATTATTAAATTGAAACTTCCTCACAGAGAGACACCCCCTCTCATCGCTTTATGAAAAAATTAAATATTTCCCTTCAGACGATATAATTATTCTAAGCTCTAATTAAACTCTTAGAAGTTTCCCCCTCCGAGATAATGAACAAAATTAATGCAAAGAACACAATCGGTTTCCATTTCAGGCACGCCACAGCCAGAGTGGCGGCGGCACTCGGAGGAGTGGAACCTCCGCAAAGTTGCAATGTGTCACGATTAAAAATACCTCCAAGATTACCATAATTTTGAAGTGAGTCTTGAGTGCCGCTGGCACCAGCAGCGCCCCCTTCGATTGCGATTGAATTTTGTGCAAAAGAGCAACTAGTAAGTCAAACAAATACATCAGCCTGCCAGCCACACAGCCAGCCACCAAATTGATTAGGCAAACACAACCCCAGCGGCAATTAGTTGAAAGTTCTCCTCGTATCGTATCTATTTTGAGACTGCCTGCCCGGGGATGGGTGAGTCGATAAATTGGCATCAACCCCAGCACGGGGTGGCATGGCCTCAAGAAATGAACAAACACTGGCGAGAGAGAGAGAGAGAGGAGGTTCTGTGTATCGAAGCGGTTCTGCATTGCTGAGTCGCAGAGGAGGGAGGGCGATTGTGTGGAGGAAGCCTCTGGTCTGACGAGAATGCCTTCTGCAGTTAAATTGAGCGTTAGGGTGTTTTGTGTTGTGACTGGTTTACGATTTTCATTCGAGGTGCATTACCACCCGGAAGATACTCCGGCCCCCGAAGCTGCACGTTCGCCAGGAAAATTAATAAAACAGTGTTGATTGTGTAGTGTTGACTACAGTCGCGGTGGGATGTTTACGACCACAGGGCAGTTGTGGGGTCTTCATGGTCAGTCGGACGGTGTGGTGGGTCGGTAAAGTTTGACTCGTTGGGGCTGGTAATTTGTAATAAGTTGGGAAGAGATATGGGCCAGGTTCCCTTATTTGGGGTCAGGGACCTCATAAGTTTCGATGAAGTAAAGGTGCGCTGAGACCGCCTAGACCGGTCGAAACAATGTTGGGTTTGCTGATGAAGGTTTTTTAAAGTGAGGTAAGCGGTGGTCCCTTCAAGGGTGTCCTTTGACAAGGAGAGGGCTGTTTGTGCAAGGCAACTAGATGCAAATGCAATAGGCCGTGGGCTTTAGTAAAACTCAGTGCTAACATATCGAAAGAAAGTCCGTAAAAAAATATAGTAAGAGTGTAGGACCAATAATGGAACCCTGTGGGACTCAATCGAATTCACCTTTCAAGCTATTATTTAACCCATACTTAGGCTAGAATTCATTCCGGCAACAAGAAACAGTCGTTTCTGAGTGACTGAGCCATCAGCCCTTTTGCAAAACATCTACAACAATCGACCGTCGTTTTGTGTCTCATCAATCAGAAACCTTGTTGACCTTGTCGTACACCCTAGACTTCCGCTATCCTAATGCCTGTGGCATCTATCTAAATGGGAAGAGATCTTTGTAAATAAAGAGGTTAAAAACAGAGGTCCAACAGTGGAAACCTATTGCAGCCTACAGAAATGAAACTTTCAAGTATCGTGCGACTTAAACCATGGTCTTCTGTCGAACTGTATGCTCGGGGACCGAGGCCAAGGCCTTCAGTCAAACTAAGTGTTCGCTACGACCGGGGCGACGAGGACTTCTTTGAGGCTCTGAGCAGTCAATGCTGAGCCTAGGTTTTAGGCAAACTTAGTTGTCGCTGTGACTGAGGTGAGGAGGTTTTCTTGAGGCTCCGAACAGTCAATTTTGAGCCGTGACGTTTAAGACAATCATGAGACTCTGAATAGTCAATATCAACCCGTAGCCATCAGGATGCCAACGTTCCAATGAGTCCTTGAATTCACCCCCCTAACATCGACCAGATTCCCTCGATTGCGGGTCTAGACGCAATTGCTTACGGTCTGATTATCTCCACCACCGTAAAGGCTTGCCACGGCTCCGTGGGTCCATTGATTCACTCAAATCCTGTCATTTCACAGTCCCCAAACTCTTCGCACGTTAATCAAACCGCTGCCATTGCCTGATCTGCATGTTTTCACAGCGCACAAAATCGATGGCGTAAATGAAGCTCGGTGAAACAATCAAGCCCGGAGATTCGGTCTCAAATCAGATTACGGCCGCCTACACGTTTCCTCAATTATCTCTAATCGCCTTAGCAAACTTTGCAATCGCAAAGAACCGTCAAGTAATGGCGACACACCGCCCCCACCCCCACCCCCATCCCCGAGCACGAGGACGAAGCAAATCAAAACCAATTAAACTTTTCCACTTTTCATTCTCCCTTCGAACTACAGCTATGCTCGCATCTCATCGCATGGTTTCTTCGATTTCATTTCGGCGTTGGCCATTTGTTTGCACACAGAAATCATCTCATCATCGGGACAAAGCGAAGGCAACAAAGGAGACGCGATAAGATGCGAATGTCCTTAAGCTGTTGTCCCATTCGGAAAATCTACAAGAGGCGGAGCATTGCGCCATGGAAAATCCCATTTAAAGTTGTTTATGCGTCAGGACTGAACGTTGGCGAAAACTTGGTCTGCTGATGGATGCGGAGGAGGCAAGGCACAGAGAAGAGCTATTATCATCGAAAATCCCGTCAAAGGTTAAGAATCACAAACAAACTTTGAGACAGAGAGGGCGATGCATTTGAAATGCATCCTTGGGTCGGCATCTAAGGCGATTTCGCTTCAATGGGTGGACAGAGCTTCTGTCGCAGTCGTAAACAATTTCCTGGTGACGACATTCATTACGAAGTTAGCCGGACAAACGGCGGGGACTTGAGACAAATGGGGCATTTCACGGTCGTTGTCTGCGCTGAGACGGTGGTGGGGGGGGGGGGGGTTTGGCGCTGGAATTTGTTTCCCCAGACCGATCGGGGATGACGTTAATGAGAGAAGTTCTCGCCGAGGGGACAGTTTGATGGATGCACTTCGACGGGAGACGATGTGATGCGATGGAGTGCAAGGGATTAGAGACATCTTCAGTCTGTTCAGACAAATGTCCATCACCCACTGGACTGGACTGGATTTTTCCTCCTCCTTTCTCGTGAGTCTATTAATGGAACTTGATATCTCCCGGATCACTGTTGCTGGCATATGCAAACCGGCGCCCATAGTCGGCGCTTACCTAAAATTTAATTTAACCGACCCCCAGAGCCACTGGAAGTCTTAAAATAAACTCAGCTCATTATGCGATTCCAAAGCACACTTTGAGGGTAACTTTGTCGGCCACGAGTGGCTCAAGGGAAGTAAGTTAGTCCGTCGCCTCTTTGAAATGGGTACCCCAGACCGGGGCGTTACAACGGTGGAACATTGTTTCAAAAGTTCTCCCCTGAGTGGGGACAGGATGAATATTCATTTTTGGCAACCTTCCTGTAAGTGGATTACTGAATGAAAGCGATAAGGGGATAAGACCGAGAAGGGTAAAGTTTTGAGTCGGGAAATTATATTCGTGGGAAAGGTGGACGAACCTTGATGTGCAGGATGAGGGAGGGAAAGGAGTGGGTGGGAGGTGATTTCAAGTGGGGGAGAGAAGAAGTGATAACTGAGGAATGCCAAAGAGTTGCGGATTCGTTGAAAAAAATATAGTAAAAGAGTAGGAACAAGAATGGAACCCTGTAGGCCCCCATCGAATCCAGCTCTCACGGCATCATTCGAAGCAGGCCTAGACTAAAATTCATTCCTACAATCAGCAACTGACGTTTCGAGTGACTTGGCAATAGGTCGTCATGAGTCATGAGTCATGAGAAACAGTCGTCAATCAGCCATTTTTCATAACTTCTACAAAAATCGGCGGTTTGACTGAAACAGATGACACACAACCTCTTTGGAATTTTCAATTAATTCCAATTAAACTCCGGCTGTCCTAATGGTCGTGGTGTCAGTCTTGGCGGGAAGCGATCTTTGTAAGAAAAAAGGAAAAATAGAGGTCCACCATTGACATTGGACACGCAGTCTCTAGCCTCTGCAACTAGGTAACTTTTGCATTTGTTCAGTGCCATTCGGTGGAGCTGGTGAATAGAAGGAAGCCTCTTGTGAAAAAAGGAAAAATAGAGGCCCACCATTGGAAACCTATGGTTGTTCGAAAAATTTAAAGCTAGTCATGGAGGTGGCGACTGCAACTGGGCGGAGAAGGTGGCTAGAACAAGACTGCTTTTCGCATAGGCTTGGAAGGCAGTTGGTAACCTACAAAATGGAACGTTAAGAGTCTCGTTTAGTGTCACCAGGCTCTGTGGCTCACTACCTCGGGGCGACTTTTCGCATTGTTTTTTATGGAACATCAAATACTGAGCCAAGGCTGGGTCTGCAGTAGATGTGTCTCCTGTGTCGCGTTAGAGTCTGCTGGAAGTGTAATCTCACATGCCAGGAGTTATACCAATTTAATGAGCTGCTCACGATTGTATCTCGCCTTCTTTAAAACTAGAACATTAACTCCATCAAAACGGATTCGAAAACAGAAAGAAAACAAGAAAGGGACCAAATCCACACCCGTACGGCACCTCCACAAAACCTCCTCAGCTCCACTTCCATATTTCAAGTCATCTCCATTTCAATTCACTCCCATTCCACAGGAAGACACATAAACTGCCCCCTCTAATCTGCAATCGAATACAAGCGCTCCTCCCCTGGAATCCAATTAATTTTTCATCATCCAAACAGAAGTTCAACTAAACTCTGCGCCTCCACCCGAGACCACCACCCAGCGCCGCCGATGGCGAAGAACATCATCTGCTGCTTTTCCCATCCACCATTCCACCTGTTCAGACTGAGAGCATATGTCCTTGCATATTGCCTGGGCGGTTTGGGACATTCCTCAGCTGAACGGTCCCTCCCAGGACCTTCGACGAAAGCAAAATAAACATAAGGAGGAAAAAAACGCTTGAAAGAGAAAATTTATGGTCGCATAAAATATTAATCTCCCCACCAGGTGCACACAGGGGTTAACGACAGCCCACTTTCGAGTTGATCTCTCTCACCCCAGCCCTTGCCTCCACGTCGTTGGTATGTGTGTCCAACTTGCATCGGCATTCGATGTGTTCATCTAATTGCTTGGCGGCGTTCACAAAGAACTAAATTTCCGTCCTGCATCTCAGCCAGCCAGTCCTTGTGGGGAGTCCTGTCCCAGAGGGTGATTGCAGGCGAAACTTTCGGGACATCGTTGTCGGGGCGAGTTTTTGTGGCGATGGTAACATATTGGCATTTGCAGAGAGCCGCAACAAGAAAAGAAGACCTTCTTTATCGCCCGAGTACTTTGGTTTCCAATTGCATTGAAACGCCAACAACCGCGGGCGCAGGAATAACAAACGACAACGATTTCCAGAATGAACGGTCGGAAGAAGAACTCCACACCCTGCACGACGGTGTAGTAGTTGCAGCCGTGGGTCCGTGAAAGTTCCTAGCTTCAGACTTGAATGGATGGCTTGGAGTTTGTGTTCGTGGGAAGGCGGTCACCTTGGAGGGAACTTCGTGCAGACGCTAATTTGTAGCTTAAACGAACACAGCGCCGAGGAGCGAAGAGTTTATGGGGATTTTTTGGCGGCAGGCGATGGAGTTGAACAGACACGCAATTCGAAATGAGTTCAGTGGAGATTTGCAATAAGTTTGTGAAGTCATATCCTGACAGAGAGAGGGGATGGGAGGGTTCAAGAGGAACTGAAAATCGATTCTGTAATGATGGGGAGTGAAAAGCAGTTCATGTCGAAGTGCATGAGTTCACTGTTGAACTGACTTTTCGGCAAATGGGTGCTGGTTCGATAAGAAATGGGGGAGCGTTTCAGATGTCTGCAGATCAAGCCCGTACAGTCGTGCAGAGTGAGGAAACTAGACAGTTTCTGCCAGAGGAAGAGTCACCTACCAACACCTTGTGGTTTGGTTAATTCGGTGAGGTGCCCCAAGGTGGCAGTCTTGGTCACCTTTTTGTTTTTGTTTCGTGTTTGAGCAGATGCCATTTTGATGACTTTGGCAAGCACCTGGTGGCACTGAATGGGAGCGTAGACGTGAATCGTGGACACCTTCGTCAAAGTTGAGGTTAAGAAATCGAAGAGGTCTGAAGCAACATCAGCAGAACTTGGGTCAGCTAGAAGGTCAGGTTCATTGGGAGCCAGTAAAGCTGTAACGGTAGGAGGACAACGATGAAGAAGGCGAAGGGGTCGCTTCTTTCGACTGGAATAGGGAAACGAAGAAGAAAAGGTAGAAAAGGAGAAAGATGAAGAAGACGAATGGGGTCGAAGAAGACTTAGAATAGGAGAGGAAGAAGAAGCCGAGGAAGGAAATAGGCGGAATCAAAGGAAAGGAAAGGCCGCCAAAGTTGAAGAACATGATGGAGATATGATATGACGGCGATAACGAAGACGACGAAAAAAAGTCCTTGAAGGGGACATCAAAGACTTCCTGATTCTCACATCATCCTTAAACAAGAGCGGGGGGAACATCAAAACCTTCACTCACTCATCCCCCCCATCGTGGCAACCGGAAACAATTTCATTCAAAAGTTAACCTCATAAGCGGTCCCCCTTTGCATGCGCCCGTCGAGTGCCGTTAATCGTCGCTATCGTTGCGCCACCAATTTAAGACAAAGTACATCATCGAGTTGAATATCCTTGTTTACGCCATCTCAGCCATGTTAATCCACTTGATGAAAGAAACCTGTAAAGCGCCCGCCCAAACCGACGTTGGGCGGCTGGCGTCATGGAGCGTAAATCTCACCCTCTCAAGACAAAATCCACTTCAGTTCTTTCCAAAGCAAGCCATCTGAGGTCCTTAAAATAAATTCAACAGCGCTCACTCCCTGCAGCCCGACAAACACCGTTCGTCTATTCATTTCCGCCCGCCCTTCATCCCCTCTCACCTGACATCCCCAGCGCGCCCGTCATCACACAGAACACCATCGAAAATGTAAACTAACTTCATTTGTCTGAATGAAAGCCACAAGGTGCTTTCATCGTTTCCACAAGCCCGTGAATGAACGAGACGTCACAGAGAAAGCAAACCGAATGCCATCCTTGATCACGGCGGCATTCAATCGGAAGGAGTCGTGCGGAGAGTGAGGCAGGAAATTTGAATTCCAAATTCAAGATTGATCGACCGGATATAGCGGCTACTCCGATTATGTGGGTCAAGGACAAGTTCGACTGAGGGGGGATGGGAGGGAGATAATTGCATGGTAATTCACCACCAGCGCGGCCATCCCACACACCCATGCCCCGTCCTAATTGGAATACTTTCTTATCCTTATCTCCGTAATGAGATTCATTTGCGAATTTCTGCAGCAAATTACTGCAAGGACTGCTACCACTTCCTCTGCACAAAATTACAGTCCCTGGGAATGTAAACAGGGGCAGTGAGTCAGTGGCTGCGGGGGGAGGGGGTACAGTCAGCCGTGGAATTGCTGCAAGGACACTCGTTGACGGGAAGGAAACTAAAAGTCGCTCGTTGGATTCGTGTGCGCGCTCCGTCAATCACGGGCTAATCGCCTCGACGAAAGGATATCGACATGAAATGGAAACTATGACTGCTTCGTCGTGCGTGCCCGCGCCAAGGTCACGAAGGTGATTAGGTTTCGTGAGCATAGATCGAAGTTGACGGGTTTCGACAATGAACTTTGAAAGTTGACCCCGCACCGCGCCGCCCGTTTGGGACTGTGGTTGCTTGGAGTTGTGCTCAGAAAAGGGCTCGCTTGCTGTCACTGGATGCACGCTAGGGATGTTGCTTTAACGAGTCTGCAGGGCGATCCATCACCGGGATGGGTGTCATCCATCATGTTCACACAATCATCGGGCGACCAGAGCGCAGGCAAGTGCCCCACACTGTAGCGGATGGTTAATAAATTGTAAATTCGTTTTCGATTGACTAGGCTCTGCGCCTGGGGGTGGGTATGTGTGGAAGGGTCGAGCCAGTGATGGATTCTGCTTTGTTGTCACCGGGCTATGATGGATGGAAATAGGCGCTGGGCCGAGGGAGATAATTACTCAGTTGTTCAAGCGTTTAGCAGAAGTTTATGTGAACCGATGGGTTGACGCGAGGGACAAGGTCAGGGATGTGTGGAGGGACAGGCAATGATGGAGAGGAAATGGGACTCGAGGGGAAGTTCATTTCAGTGGAGTTGTCAGAGAAGGTCGAAAAGGAGAGCTCTTGCTGACTGGAATCTTAAATGCCGCCGTGCCGCCAGCGTGATCAAAGGATTATAAATACCCCACAGTGTCCGTGGTCAGAAATTGTTTATGCGACTGGAAAACGAGTCTCTAGACCAGCCCAACGACCAAAGTAACACCCAATGGGCCTCAGCACAATATTCCTCGCCAAAGGCGCAACTCGCCGCCACCAAGAAGACCTTCAATCTCCTTCCCAAGATGACACCGCATTAGAAAACCTTTAAAACCACCATTTCCCCTTGCTTGCTAAAAGAATGAACCACAACCATCTCACGGAAGAAAGGACGAAGAAACGTATCACCATCAGTTACCTTGTTTGCAATTCCAGGCATGGTTGAGCATGGAAATTGAACACACATCTAGGCGGTGCGCCGAGCAAAGTTGTCCCGGCACCGAATGACGCCACGAGTTAAAAAGACGCCTCGTTTGCACACCCATCAGGGCGCCTGTCAGTTCGATTCATTTGCCTCTTCAAACAGCGTCGACGCCATCACCTAGGTCTGCAGTAACCTATTTGCATGGGAATCCGCTGGCAAAGGAACACTCGAACTCTCGCCGTTAATCATTCATTCAGAGATGAAGACTGCCGGGCGAAGGACGAGCAGCGCACCGTACTTTGCATACATGACTAATGCAGGAAGAGTGCTGCACCGGTGAGAGACACACGGCGACGAGAGGACATTTTTCGCACATCCCATGAATTAAGTGGCATTTAGAGATACGGAGCGACAAGGATTACAGACTTACGTCACACGAGAGGCACGACAGTCTTTTGAGAACGGAAACTCCGCAGTGCAGCAATGAGGAGCAGACAGCCTCGGGGGAGGGGCTGGTAACGACACTTTGTCGGCTGCTTTGATGAGAACGATGCAAGGCAGACGAAGGAAGGAGGCGTGCGGACTCCCACAAGGTGCGAATGGCTTACTTCAAATGCATGCCGACAGTCGGTCTCGGTTTGTCGTTGTCACGTCGTTCCGATGCGAGTGTGCATCCTAAACGAATCCACATACGTGTCGTCCCCGATAAGGACCACGAGTGGGGTGTGGTTTACGAAAAAGCACCCCAAGCCTCGTGCTGATGGTGAAACGGATGCACAGAGGGAGAGAGCAAAAGAAGGGGCTTTTGTTCCGTGTCTGCTGCATTTTCTGGGAATCGTTCGCCGGCTAATTGGATTAAGGGATTAAATCGAGCAGATTTCAGCCAGCAGCAGAGCAGAACAGGGGACACACCGGCACCCCCTTCCCCGAAACCCTGACCAGTCACAGTGTGTGTGGATTGATTAAAGTTATGCAACGCATGTGCAGGCGAATATCGGGCCACGTTCTCCGAACGGAAATTATGCAAAAATTGGCGCTCCCAACTATTTCGCCCCTAATTGGCTTTAAAGACCAAAAACCACTTAATGGCCTCGTGAGGGAGATTATGAATTGAATTTGATCCACGAGCGAATGGCGAGAGTGTGGAGAATTATCGGGTAATACATTTTATTGAAGCGGAAGCTTCACAGACTGAAGTGAAGATCGGCCAGGAGTATTTTCCTGTACATAAACAACTCGAAGAGAGTGTGCTCCAATGGCCCTGGGGGTTTATTAGAGTGTCATCAACACGTCCTGTTTGAAGTGGCCTTCGAGGCGCTAGCTATTCCAAGAGACGTGTTGATACCCAACGGAGCAGAAGTCGCAAACGCTTAACTCATGGCCCAGTTACGACTCTCTGAAACGGCCTATTTTAATGCCAGGGCGGGTGTAACGAGCAGAGTTTATGAGCAGGATGCACACAACGACTAGATCGCGTGGAGCAATGCCATCAACTTCCACGGCACTCGGAAGCCAATCAATATTCGCTCCCCCCCACCCACCCAGCCACCCACCCATCACCCTCCCACCAGAACTCCGGAGTTCACCTGGCATCGAGGTGCTCCTTGAGAAACAAATTCGCAGAAGGCAGCCCAATCAAGCATGTGTTTCGAAGCACTTTGAAGGCACTCGACTGCTCTAGAAGTTATTGCCTTCGTCCTTGAAGTCGATTCGCTTCGAATGCCTGCCCGTACGATAAGGTAAATGACTCGTCGCAGTTCGATAAACTTTATCCACAAATTGGCCGAGTGTGAATGTTGTGTTTTCACGTGATTGCTTATCTGGTTCTGCATTTCCTCCCTCTCCCTCCCACTCACCCACCCCCACCCACTCTGTTAAATGTGTTGTCATAATAGCTCCTGTCAATGTTGACATGCCTTGCCATCCGCATTGTATAGTCATTCGCGCAGAAGTGCGCGCGAAAAACAAATACCCCGTCATTTGTTACACCGTGACTGTGACAGCCTGGCAGGCAAATGTGACAAAACTCGGGATTCGATTGCATGACAAGATGGGCGATATGTCAAAATGACACGGCCAACGGATGTTGGACGGGAGGGCGCCTATTGGAATAATGGACTCATTGAACATCACTAGACACAGGCACTCATTCAGTTGATGTGTCACGAGCAGGCCTGTCGTTCAAGATGGAATTTTGCAATTGTTGGAGCGACTAGGTGTCATTGACAGATGACCAGGCGAGCCTAAGTGATTTCCTGCCAGAGTGGGTGGACAATGATGTGACTGAATATCGATGGGAGGGAAATGGACTCACGGACAATAGGTAGTCCTTCAAAATGGTGTTGAAAAATGATGGGGAGTTGAAAATAAGGACGCTGAGTGGGAGGGGGTGACGTTTAAGTGGTTTTGTTTTTATGGTTTCTGTGGACATGAGACTAAAGTACATAGGGCTACCTTCTTTGTTTAGGAACTTTTTTATATTCGCCAAAATTTAAGGACACCATTTAGTGCCATGTTCGCAACACATTCAGGGACAGGGTCTTCAAGAATTTCTTTTCAAAAAGCAAAGTTAGTCCTTCGTAGACAATTTATCTTGTTTGTTCATGAGTCTGTCGTAATGTGAGAGTGCAAGGGTGGTAGAATTTCCACAACTCCAAGGTGGACTTTTCTGCCAGAACGTGGACACATGATTTTTGACGACTTCTTAGTCGCCATGGGTTAGTGGATAAGTTCGTCAACACCTACGCACAAGATGCAAGTGTCAAATTCCGGCAAGATTCCCACTCCCTCATCAGCCACGAACACGAATGTACAGAGCTTCTCAACGGCGTCAGTCGCAGTTGGCAGACTTTAGACTTTAGACCCCTTCCACGTAATGGAACATGAGACAACACGGAGTTGGACCTAGGTGCAAGTTTAGAGGACCTTCCTTCTAGGACCTACATTCCATCGATGGAGGATCCAATGACGCATCCATGCCAAAAGTTTGCCGCCATCCATCAGCGGAAAAGGGGACCTGAGCACAGTTTACAAAATTGGTTGGTTCTAGAAAAGGTCTCGTTTTTCGGCGTTCTAAGAGAGGATAGAAAACAGAAAAAGTTCAGAATTGAGATCTCAATTCCAGAGACTGAAAGATTTCCTCTGTGAAAGCGGCTTGAGATCACAAAAGGGAATTTGAAAAAATCTCCGACGAATTTTGGCGAGTGTGAAAGCGGCCATAGACGCTGCAGTCATCCCTTAGGACTCGAAAGACCCAAGTTCAAGCCTCGAAAATATTGCACAAATATGAAAACGCAGAACTCAATCCTTTGGTCAGTGGCTAAGTGAATCATGAGAAATAAATTTAAATTTTACTAAAATGCCCAGACCTCAATCCTCGTCAAAAACTCGTCAAGGCTCTGTCTCTAAATTTTTTAAGAATTCAACGAAAATTCACAGTCTTTCCTTCAAATGCCTCATAACTGTGGGATGCCACAAGGCTGCTTCGTTAGACCCCTTCTCTTGCGAGTTTCGAAAACAAGGCACCTTTCCTTGTGCATGGAAATCACCAGATTCCCCATTCACTCAGTTATTGACCATTAACAAAATTCCATCACCAAACCAGTAGCCAGCAGGTAAAGAGCCCAGAATCCTTACGGAGACGCGCAGTTGAATCAGGGAAGGCCTCACACCGAAAGAAAGTCACTCTTCCTTCGCATTCACAATTCAATTCAAAAGACAGAAGCTCAACAGCTTTCCCTGGATCAACGCATAAAACACACGACCCACCACTTTCGCGAATCCTTGAAATCCAAACTCTGACTCTCGCTCAAGGAGTCCGTGTCGAGCCCTCACTCTCGAATGAGATTTACATTCGCAACAGGAAATTTCCTCCGCATCCCCTTCAGTCAATTTGAAAAAAAGAGATCACTGCTTGAATTCATGTCTGACAGGTTGCGAAAATCCTTTCCACAAATCTCCTCGAATCTGGATTAGGGACTCACAGACGCACGCACTTTGAATGGGTACATAATTCGCAAGAAGTGCTCTCGCTAATCCATGAAATGATGACAATTTGACGGTGCGTTAGGGAGCTGCTCTCAGTGCCGATTATCCACCAGCAGTGTAACGCACGCAGACATTCGCGGGGGCGCTGAAACAGAAATTCCTGATATCCCTGACAACCAGACGCGATGAGCGCTGATCTCTGAAGGCGATGTGATATCTTCGCAATTATCCCAGCACGCGCATAAGCATCCTCAATTTTTGTTTCATTAACTTTCATAATTATTTCTGTGCTGCAGTATCCGCGGCAGCGCGGAATTCAATTTGCCTCTGCCGTCGAGGGCTGTACTGTTGGACGGTAATTGGCTTGGATTGAAAGGAACGCACATAATTACATTTTTAAGTGCGATGTGTTTATTTTTTTTTTTGATGAGATTCAACTGAACCCCGACACGTCTGCCAAGTCTTTGATGGAGTGGGACATTTATTAAAGATTCCTTCGCCGCCTCTCAACCGGTGAAAGGTTAACACTCCGAGGCAACCTTCAGAGTGCGCGTGTAAGTGAAGGCAGCCAACGCAACCAGACACCGCCAATCAAACGTCCACATGTCATGCACCGGATCCGCTTGCCATGCCGTCTGATTCGAAAAAGTTTGTATCATCACCCATCAGTCGTCGTTGGCTTAAGAGCAATGACACAGTTCGACGGATCCCCACTCCAGTCTAATGAACCACAATTCTCCAGCTTCTGCTAATGATGTTGTTTGCATGAAGCGAAATGAGAAAAGTTCTTCAACACATTCGAGTGGGTTCCCCCCATCCGCCGGTGACATCCTGTAACACAATTAGGCACGGGCTTGTCAGCAGGGACGATCTCCATGCACACGTGGTCCTTGTGGGCTGGGTCCAAGCAAAACAAAAAAAGACTCCCTATCTGCTATCGATGTTCACATGATGAGTGGCAATTATTTGTGTTTTTTTGCTTCCATTGACATCCTTTATTCCGTGACGAAGGACCTATTTTTGGGGCGAATATGAATTTTCAACGTTCAGAGGCGACGTTGTGGAACGTATGTCAACTGAATGTGAAGCGAACTTATCACAGTGGGCGGCCAGTGGGCAGTGTCCCTCGTGAGCAATTTGCATTCGATGAGATAAAATATTTTTTTCCGATTTTATTCCATCGACGACGAAGGGAGGTTGACAGCAATGAAAAGTCAGTGGATCGTAAGTAATGCAGCATTGGGGGGCAGTCAGTTGATGAATTCATCAAAGATTCGAGCTTCGAATGGAGTTCGGTGATTGGCGCTGGTCAGTGGCTAAGTGAATCATGAGAAATAAATTTCATATTTTTTTCCCCAATTTATTCAAAGCGAGTGTGAAAAGTTGGTAGTGGATTATATCGGTTGTGAGGTCGAGCGGCGTTTAATGGGTAATTTTTTTTGACAGAGGGCGAGAGTTGGAAATACGACGGTTGAAATTCGATTATGAGCTGGAGACAGAAGGAATGATTAAGTCTGAGCCGAAGCGATGACGCCAAAGCGAGAGACGTAGCCAGAAGCCAAGTCCGTCTCAGAGTCAGTGACAGGATTAAATTTCAAGCTGGGATTAGAGCTAGAGGTGAAGGGCTTGACCCAGAGTTAAGACCAGACAACGATCTACCGGCTGTCTCAAAGTGGGACCCAGGTTCTGAGCCAGAGCTTGAGTTGAACAGTTGGAGCTGCAGTTAAACCCATCTTCAGAACTGGATCTAGACTTGGAGGTGATGATTGATGATTGATCAAAATCAGAGCTAGATCCAGAATAAGAGCCAGGCTTAGTAAAAGTCAAGGGCAGACCTAGACCCAGGATCGGATAGAGCCCGAATCAAACTTCAAGCTTGTATCAGAGCTCGAACTAGAAACAGAGCAAGAAACAGAGTTAGACTAAAAGACAATGTAGGAGCTAGGTCCGGACTAAAGACATAAGTCAAGAGCTGAGCTATAACTGAAATCAGACCTTGAGCCAGGATCAGAGCTAGATTCGGTGTCAGGGCGTAAGCCAGGATAGACTAGACTACAGTCAAAATCAAATCAATTGCCAGAGCTAAGACTTGAGCCCGATCTAAATTACGATCCAGTCTCAAAACCAGCTCAGTATCTTATTGGAGTTTAAGTCAGGATCAAGACAAGAGCCGGAGTCGAAGCTATCTCCAAGATCAGGGCTAGGAAACTAACTAGGGAGATTAATAGCTGTAGCCAGAGTCAGAAAAGAGCCAGTAGATTCGGAGACTGAGCCATGATCAGACTCTATGCAAGATCCAAAGTCAAAGCTAGCGCATGAATCAGAATCAAAAAACTGAACACAGAGGGCTATAGATGGACTCAGACGCTAGATCAGAGGCTAGCTGTAACCAAATCTTGAACCAGGGTCGGTCCCAGACCCAGTTCAGTACTAAAGGGAGTACGAGTTAGAGACAGAGTCATATCAATAAGCAGATTTTGAGCTGAAGCCAGAGGCATAAAATTCAATGCTTGGGCCATGATTGAAACAAGATCCAAAGTCACAGCCATAGGGAGGGTTAAGACTGGAGCCAGAGTCAAATCAAGATCCAGATCAGCGTCTTTTGACGGACTCAGAGCCTCACCCAAGATTTAGAAGATAAGTGCCAGAGTCCCCAGGATCAGGATTAAAGCCAGAGTTAGACTCAAACCTAAGACACAGTTCAGGATTTGAGTCAGAAATAGAGCCAGGGACGAAATCAGAATCGAAGTCATAGTCAGAGTGGGAGCTAGTGTCAGATAAACCTAAAGCCTAACTCTAAGTTGGATAGTGTAGAAGACTGAATGGGATTTCGAGCCAGAATGAAGATCAGAGCTAGAATTGTAATGAAAACTGAAGCGAGGATTCAAGGGCTGAACTTGTATTAGGGGTCAAGTCGGAAGGAGCTAGTGGCAAGGACAGGGTCAGTGACGGACTTCAAGCTGTCCCCGCAATCAGAGCTAGAACCAGTTTCAGAATCAGAGCTGGAGCTAGAGCAAGTCTTATAAGCAGACTCAAACATACTTGAATGTCTTTCAAAGCTTGAGCCAGGATCGAGGTACGAGCCAGTTTCTAATCTGGCGCTAAGATAAAAGCTGTAGTCAGACTCAGAGCCAGATAAGCGTCTTCAGGCGGGCTCAGAGCTTGAGCTAGGATTTAGCGAAGAATTAGAGCCAAAATTCACATCTAGAGACAGGATCGGGATTTAGAGCCAGGAGTCAGAGTCCGAGCCAGAATTTGAGCTAGTATCGCATTCAGGACTTGAGAAAGAAAGCCCGGGAGTTAATCCGTGCTCTGAACTAGAACCAGATTGAAAGCTAGAGTCAGAAATAAGGCCAGTCTCAAAGTTAACTCAGCGTCTTTAATCCAGACAGAGAACTTCAGTCAGGATCGGGGTGAAGAAGGATGAAGCCAGAATTAGAACTAGAGCCGAAGTCAAACCTAGAAACGCACACTAAGTTGGCACAGAGGCAGGGCTGAGACCGGAGCAACGGAGCCACCTTTTGACCGGCTGGTTTCCAAGTCCTGTCCTAACGAAAAACTGGGTCAGAGCCGGGACTGAAACAGAGATTGGATCTAGGTCCGGAACCGAGTATCGGTTAGACCCAGAGTGAGGGATACACTTCGTACCACTTTTTCAGTTACGACTAACAACGATGTCAAGAGAAGTACTGGCATCTCTTCCCCCGTGCTCATCGCCAAGGATTAAGAATGTAACTCACATGAACCCAGAACTTCAAAGGGCATCGTCTTTCAACAGTGCACACGTGCCGTGTCAATTGGTCTTTTTTTCACTGAGCTTAACATCATGATGAAATGTGCTTTCCGAGAATTCGATTTGATGTGCAAAGTTGTTTGCTTCCTGTTTTCAGAGTTTGGTGATCAAAATTCCTCTTGAACTTGTTAATTTTCTAACAACCACCACCGCCTCCCTGAAGTGAGGGGATGGGACAAAATGTATTTCATTCTCGGGAAAATCAGCAGAAGGCAATGGAATTCAACAGATGAATGTACTGGTGTACAATTTGTACGGGTGACTTCAAAAAATGCTTTTGGGAATGTAGCTGTTGCTAGTTGTTTAACCGCACAAAGGGTCGACATGGAAGCTCGTGCGATCAGGTCTTCAGACAAAATGTAGTCCATTCCTTCATGAAATCCTTTCCCCGAAAAGTTCATGCGCTGTAAGCTTCTCTTGCGAAAGAACTTATGCAACAAACGCCAACTGCCACTTCCCTTCCACACATACAATCGCTTCCAGATTGCAACGCAATCCTTTTTCCTTTCCTTCCTCGAGTAAAACTTCGCTCCTCTTGATGAGATGACTGTTCTCTCAAATTACAGCTTTCGTTCGCCGCAACTGCTATCTAAAGACTATCGCATAACTCCGTCAAAGGATTGAGATAAACTAATTCCCACTCTGTTTCTCTGTTTCTAGGAATCCAACTGACTGCTGGTCGCGAATCTACCACTGCCACCGCAGACGCCAGCATCAACAACTTGAACTTAATTGGCTTCGCAGCTGCAGAGGAATTCAACCGAAAAGGACAGCCACATTGCAGCTGTGGGCGGAGGCTGAAAGAAGACCCAATCAAGGAATAAAATCAAAATAGACGCGAAAGTTCCCTCTGAGCCCTTTGACAGGATAATCCGAAGAGCAGCACGTTTCAATCAAAGCAACGAACACCCCAACGATGACAAGCAGCCTCAAGCTCAGAGTCTTGTTGTAACTGCGCATCAACGAGCCCCTTGTCAGGTCTTCCAGTAGAAACCATGTCCAGCCCAACTCAAGCAACTACAACAACAAACCCCATCGCAGGACTACAACCGGCCCTCCATACAGCCCTCAACGCAGCCATGACGATTCGCCGGACGACGGCATTGCCTGTGGACGCACTGACGCCACGATCGCTGCTCTCGAGTGAGCTGCTCCCCGCGAGGAACTCCACCGCCATGAGCAATCTGAGTGCGATCCTCTTTAAAGCCACAACCATGACAACGACAACGGCGGCGACCCTGACGCCCGGACGATACTTCACCGACGACAGACTGTTCGCGCAGCTGGAGCCCAGCAACGCGTCGCTCCTGTCAAACCAGACGACCACCGCCGCCAGCAACCTCGGCACCACTACGGGGATGCTGGACCTGGACGAGCCCACGGGCGAGTACATCTTCGATAGGACCGATGTCCGTGTGATATTCATAACGCTGTATACGTTGGTGTTTTGTTGCTGCTTTTTTGGTAAGTTTTTTTTTTTTTTTTGTTTGATATGAAATTCTAAGACTTTGTCAGTCGAGGTCCCTTGAAACCATGGTCAATCCCGAGGCAAGCCAAAGTCATGTCTAGCGTGGGAGTCAGAGGAAAGCCAGGATCAGGGCACGAGTTAGACTCAGCGAGGGGCAAGGGCTTAAACAGGGTTTGAGACAGTCAGTGCTGAAGTGAGAGTTCGTTCTTAGGCCAGGCTCGGAGTCAGGGTAAGACTCCGTGCTAGAGCCAGGTTAAGAGACAGGGCCAAAGCTAGAGCTGGGCTATAGGTCGAGCTACAGCCAGACTTAAAGGTGGATTCAGTCTCAAAGCCGAAGTTAGAGTTCAAGCCAGAGTTAAGAATGGAGTCAGTCTCAGAGATAGAGCCAGAGTCGAAGTTGGACTGAAGGTGCGTCCTAGAGCCAAGTTCAGACGTTGATTCAGAGTCACGCTGGTACACACACTGAGGCCAGAGTTGAACATAGAGCTAGGCACAGAAATTGAGACAGTGTCAGATTTAGATCAAAAGCCTAGATTAGAACCAAGCCCACTGTCAGAGTTAGGCATGCCTGTGAGAGAGCTCGTGTGACAGCTAAACCTGGACTCAAATTTACATGCAGAATTAGAGGCTAATTCAGGGCTGGGGCGAAAGTCAATGATAGGACCAGTGTTAGATCTTAAGCCCTTATCTCAGGGGCAAGAGATAAAGGCAGACTCAAACCTGTAGACAGTACCAAATTTGTCAGTTACAGTCCAAGCTGTAGCCAGAGCCCAGTCGCGGATTTCCTACAGTCGCTTGGGAGTGTGTAGAGTAATACCACTTCCGGTTGTGCTCTCGAGAGGTCCAATCGTCTGTGCCAGGACTAAACAAGGACACAGGAAAGCCCAAAGCAGGACGATGAAGTTGCAGACCTACTTTAAGACATGTCTAGTCCTTGAGTTGAGCCAGATTCAAGCCACTCTACAGCTAACTACAGCTGAGAACCAGATTGCTCAATAAATCAATGCTAGAGCTGAAGTTAAAAGGAAAGTTGAAGACTGAATCAAAAGTAATCTTGGGCTAGAGGCAAACCGGGACAAGAGTAGGGAATAGAGTCACATACAGATACATAGCCAGACTTTAAGCCACGACCATTACTAGGGTCATAAGATGGATTCAGTGTGGATCAGAGACAGGCTTAGAGTTAAAGCTAGAGGCAAAGTAACTAGCGGTTAAGATCCAGAGAGCCAGAGTTAGACTTAAAGCCCGGCTCAGAGAACCAGAAAGAGAGAGAGGGAGAGGGAGGGAGAGAGAGAGAGTGAGATAGGGAGGGAGATTAAGAGAGGGAGGGAGAGAGGGAGAGGGAGAGAGGGAGAGGGAGGGAGAGAGAGAGGGGGAGAGAGAGAGGGATGGAGAGAGAGAGGGATGGAGAGAGAGAGAGGGAGAGAGAGAGAGAGAGAGTTATAGCCAATCACAGATCTAGCCCCAGATTAGAAATAGATCTAGCGTTGGAGCTAAGAAAGGATCAAATAGCAGAGACAAATCAGAATTAAAGTGAAATCACATCGAACCCACACTTGAAGCCACATCTGAAGCTAGATTCAATTTCAGTCTATCAGCCAGGTGTAAGCTAGAGTCAGAGCGGGTGCATAAGATAGCCAAATATTAACCACGGCTTGGGTGAAGACCTGCGAATTGAAACTGCATCTACAACTCGAATCAAAGTTAAGCGAAGGACATGGTCCCTTGGCATACTCACAAGGTACACTCACTTAAACGCAATCCACACCCGAGAGGGATCCTTGCCAAGAAATATAAAAATCCAATCCAATCATCTCCGCTGAAGTCAATAATCGTACGTGAATCCATTCAGTTTCACAAATGAGCAAAATTTTCAATCAATCGCAATCAAAGCTCGAGGGGCTTCCGAAAATAGAAACCCCTCGCCGCGCCGTTTTGAATTTCGAACTCGAGACCCTTTCAGCGTCGACGACAAACACACAATGTCGACACAATCTCTGGCGGGTGGGGCGGGAGTGGCAGGGAGGGGTCTCATTTTTTTTGCGTTATTACCCGTAATGAATCAGCGAACGCTGTTGACAGACGGAAGTTGAATAAGTCGTTGGGCACACGAGTGTGCCTGCCTCGGTCGTGCGTGGGAGTTTAAGGCATTCACACGGATTCGCATGGAAAGCGTGATGGAACAGATTTGGTTATGCAACCCACTGACGGGGGTGAGATGGGCAAATGTCAAGCGAATGGGTCAATGGTGAGGTGAGTGTATCGAGGAACTGAAGAGGAATTTCCTAAAAGGGGATCAGTGGCTGGTGATGAAATGGAGAGGGGTGTTAAGGCACCTCAAAAGTGAGGCATTAATCAGCTTAGATTCACAGAGGGTTCAGTTGGGAACCTTCAACCGAAGAGAAATTCCCAAATTGCTCATGTCCTTGTATAACTCAACACGCACAATGACATGTGGTAAAATGTTCACCACAGCGTCTTATTGCCACAGTGGCTCCTTTCGCCACAGTGGCTCCCTTCGTCACAGTGGCTCCCTTCGCCACAGTTGCCCCCTCCACCACAGTCGCCTTGAGCAAGGATAATCTCTAGATTGCATGTAAACAGCAAAATCATACTTGACACGTCCTTCCCAAAGGATCTCGATAAATGGAACAGTTTCCACAGAGCCATCCTTCGCCAGGATATCCGCCAGCAACGTGCCCCTATCGCCTGACAACGACAACGACGTCGAAGTTGTTTGAAAATTGAAAAAGTCAACTTGTCAGGATGCCGGGTGCAAGTCCTTACCACGTACGCACCTCCCCGCGGCACGAGCTGCACGTAATTGCCGCTCATCGGAGCGAACTGCTGGCGGTGTCGTTAAGTTAATTAAGTGCACGGCGTAATTATGCACACGTTGTGACAGCAACTGACAAGACAGCCACTCAATCGGGGGTTTTCTCTTGGATTGTGAGCTGATTAGGCGGCTGGCCAAGGGGTGGACAGAGTGGACGCCTAATTGGGTTGCGTGCGGTGTGAGGTGACACCTGTTGACACACAGAGTGGGCGCCTTCGCCGATACCTGATCCGACGTCATTGTTAAGACGTCGGTCAGTTCCACTAAAGCCCATCCATATCCCGACCATCTTATTTTTCTCATTGAACGACTAATGCGACCACTCACAGCTGCCATCACATCTCGCAGGCATCGCCGGACTCAGCTGATACAGCCCATCAGCCGGGATAATGCCGAGAACCGACTTCAATATTCATCAGACAAGGATAATCGACTCTGTTACCACAAGCACTCTCAAGCAGAAAAAATGGCAGAGAGAGAGAGAGTGAGATGGCGGAGGGAGAAAGGCGTGGAGGCAGACAGTAAGGATGACAATGGTCTTCAATTTATCCTCAACCATGTGTGTGCTGTCCTGGAATTAATTAAAGACCAAATTGATTCGCCGGAGGACTTCATCATGCTTAATAACATCCTTAGGCGCCATGCAATTATACCCAGTTGGACTGGGAGCACCGAGCGTGTGTGTGTTAGCTTTTTTCAAGCTCTTCTTCGAAGTGGATTGCATTCGCTCTTGGAGATATCCACTTTGAAAGGCAAACATTTGGATGGAAACCATTTGCCATCGACGACAATCGAAGGATTCAACTTCATTCACACGCCATAAGAGCTGAGCGGATATCCCCCCACCTCCAGGCCGAGAGAGGATAACATGTCCTTCAACGTCGCACATCACATCATCCCGTCGTCTGCGATTAGGATCGTGTAAGTGGATGGATAACACAATGGAATGGTGGCAAAGTGGAATCGGGAAAATCCGGGCGACAAGGGCCAGCACCAGAGAGGCCTATTCGCAGGACAACGCGACGTGTGGGAAGTCGAAAAAAACAGCAACCGCAAGAGTTTACTGTTCGGGAAGTTCGTTCTCCATCCTTGTGGATGATAAGCCATCTTTTGTCTTTCATTTGGTCTGGATAAGGCTGCTTGATAGGGGATAGTCAAGGATGTCAAGTCAAGGACGTCAAGGCGAGGATGTTCGTCTTAACGTTGAAGTTGATGATGTTCCCTTTGAAAGGGGTGAAGTGGCTGTGGAGCACTTCCCCTGGGGATTAGCAACTGTGCTGCGTTTGTGGATTGGAATGGCCTTGTGCTGTGGGTACTCTTTGACGAGATGGCTTATGACGAGATGAGTTTGGGGTTAAGGGTGGGCGGGAGGAGGGCCGGGAAGGTGGATTGAGAGTTGGACTGAGAGGTGGACTGAGAGGTGGAGCGGAGGTGGACCGAGATGTGAATCGGGACGTGGACCGAGAGGTGGACCAAGAGGGGGAGCGAGAAGTGGACCAAGAGGTGGACCAAGAGATGGACCGAGTGGGTGGACCGAGACGTGGACCGGGATGTGGACCGAGAGGTGGACGAGGAGGTGGACAGAGAGGCAGAACTCGTTACTTTTCTTCAAATGGCTCACAATTGAGTAGATGAGCGGGACCAGTCGTATACATTAAAAGCGACGAGAAACAAGAGAGAAATAACGAAACCGACGAGCTCAAGAAATGTGCTTTCAATGTGAAGAAAAAGCCACAAATTAGACGACACAGCCAATTCTAGCCATCTCGGCCATCTGAGACGCCTCAATCATCAAATGGTGTTCAGAGTGGGACTTATTTGATCGGTGGGGTGTCACAGTAGCCCAAGGGTGGCCTACAGAGACAAGGATGTGTGTTAAGACAACTCCTTCTCCCCGAATGTCCTCTCCTTTCCACCGCACCCTCAACAGAATTCACACAATCCGATCCAATTACCCAGACACCACATGCCCGTGGGAGGGGATTGATATCGTCATTAATTGTAATCCCGTGTAAACGTTTCGCGTGTCTAAAATCAGATTATCTCCGTTGTACGGGCCAACGGCGGATAGGCAATCTAATGAGGTGCCGACAATCCGCACAGACCCCCTTGCCTATGGGACTACTCAATTAGGGGCAACCAATTGGCGGTTTTGTCAAGCCCTCCCCATGCAGTGGGATCAAGCGAAATCAAAGACTTTGTCGTAATTTAATTGAAAACCTGTTGCTCAGCCAAAGGAATGCTGGGGGGGGGGGGGGGGGGGGGAGGCATGTGCCACGGAATGTCGCTGAGGGGCTTGTTTTTTACTTTCGATGTCGGCGGGGTGACTTGGAAATTAATGAATGTCGCTTGTGGTCGCTGCAGGGGCAAAGGACTCCGAGGAAGTGCTGCCTTTTAAATTCGCGGGAATTAGAAGAAATTTTGTTTGGCACTGATTCGCGATTTTTCAAAAGATTCACCCATTTTGTCAAGTAAGACATAAGTCAACAAGGAAAAGTGTATAAAAAGAAGAGGAGATATGCTACAACCTTGTGGCACTACAGATAATTTTAAGTTCCTTTCTATGATCAAGTCGAGAATAGGCCCAAGGACATCCATTTTGAACTAAGAAAGGCAAGTGATACCTCAGACTAGCTTCAAGTCTCGTCCGAAGATCTATTCTGGAAAGAGTCTATAGGTCTCCGCCGATGCAAGAAAGAATGTGAAAGAGAAGGCACATGTCTTGAAAGCCCGAACAGATGCCTACCGCTGCTTTAAAAAATACTGCAGTCAATCTGTAAGATTCGTGAAAAAACATGGCACACAGCCAACCACCTTGTGGGACTCCAGCTAGTCATAAGTCTCATCCTTGGCTCTTGTCGGGAAAGTGAGAATAAATCCGAATTATTGTTAGAAAAAGTGTGTAAAAAGGAGAGGGGACAACCACACGCCTTCTGGCACTCCAAGGTAAATGGATGACGTCATCACTCAACATCGTCAGGTTAATCAACAAACTAAGCAACGATAGAGAACCATCCCTTGCCATCCTGAGTTGTCAAAGGAACATTCCCTTTGAAAGTAGCAACTCTCGATTTATAATTACACGTAAGAGGCTTTAATTTGGCACAGAAATTGTCCCCTTAACTTCATTCACAGTTCCTTTCCGGAACCCATCTCTTCTCTATTCATTCAACCATCTTCCATTTTTTGAAAAGGAATATTTGACGACAGAGGACTGATGGATGACATCGAAGGGAAGATTGACGTAAGCAGAGGTAACAGGATATCCTGAAAGAAACGAACTTAAATGAATTACTTCATGCGATAAGGGTTTAAAATTGAATTGGGTTCCACTTGAGGGGACGTCACCCTTCCCTTAGATGTCCTCAGCATTGGGGCAGACATTCCAAAGAAAAAAAATAAAGAGAAACAAAACCCAAGACGAATGCAAAATTATTCAAATTTAAGCACAAGATTGATAGCGAACGATTGGGTTGACGGGTGCAGGGTTGACTAGTCACAGCTGAGTAAGCGGTTGAAGGGTCCCTTAGCTTTGCGGTATCAATTGATTTTGAGTGAAAAACAATGATTGGTATTCTCGAAGGACATCACTGTCTAATGGGGCGTTTCAAGGGGGGGCTCTCGCTTGAGGTGCGACAACAGAAAATGGAGGAATTAACATTCAAAGCACAAGTGCTGGCTGGTGAAAATGCAAATTATGCGAAGCAGACGTGTTCTGGCGAGATTCGGCGACAGCCAGATGAAGGATTTCTCTGAATTTAATGAGTTTTGTTTTTGCGTTTAAAATTCAGTTGGCACAGGTACACCGTCTGCGAGCAAGGGGGCTGTGGGAAAAAATTCATTGCATTACGTCTGGCTAAGAAATGCTGCTCCCTCATTTCAGACGGATTTTTGAAGCAGAAAGTTTATCCTTTCCAATGTGTCTGCAAATTCGAGGAACTTTTGATCGGTTGACGCCCGTTGAAGCATCGTCAAGACATGCCCTTACTGCGGCAGCCTGTGAGATGGGGCTCGAAAGAACTGTGATGAAACTATTGAGAAAGACGGGCTTAGCGACTGTAGATTGGGCAGGTGCGAGGGTTAGCCGCACGACCAAGGCTGAAACAGGAATTGAAGCCGAGACTGGGCCTCATACCTAAGCTGAGACAGGAATTGAAGCCGAGAGTGGGCCTGATACTCAAGCCGAGACTGAGGCTGAAGCTGAGATGGGAATCTAAGCCGAGACTGGGTCTGATACTCAATCCGAGACTGAGGCCGAAGCTGAGACAGGAATTGAAGCCGAGACTAAGCCTGATCCCCAAACTGAGAATGAGGTTGAGCTCAAGCTGAGGCTGAAGCCTGGACGTCCTTTACGGACTGCGCACAAACTGGAAATGATTAAAGCTAAGAACCGGACAAGTCCTCTGCCTAAAAAAAAATGTTGATACGGAGAGTGAAGCTTGAGCAAGAGTTGATGCCAAGACCCGCGTGAATCTCTCGGTCTTGGAATGAATGCCAAAATTAAGTTCACAGCACTCGAAGCGTGAACAGCTGCCTATGTTCCTCTCGAACTTTATTTAAAATTTGGAATGACCATAGTCAAGCTTGGCACAAGACCCTCTCAAGGCAAACGCTTAGAAATCACTTCAAAATTAGTTAAGGCGTTCGTCTCTTTTGATTCTCCGACTGCGGTGCAGAAAGGCTTCTTCATCGTGCGTTGGTAGTCCTTGAAGGCCCAAAAATAACCAATTTAACTAAACACCGTCCCACCCCACCTCGCAGAGCCTGTAATGTCAAATGTGAACACAAATTCAATCAAAACGACATACAAACTCCATCAAATTGTTACTCTGTGACATTATCTGGATCAGAGCTCGTTTCAATCAATAATGCACGCACGTTGCGTGATAACAGACGACAAGCGAAGTGAATTATGAGCCAGAGGACAGTGGTTATTTTTTGATCCACCCACCAGTGGACACGGTAAACAGTTCTAAAAGCGTCGGTATTTTGAATGAAAGCCACGACTCGGGGCTCGGATTGTGGACACTATTTGCGTCAATCTGCCTTTGTCCGCGGACACTTTGCGACAGATATAGTCCCCACATGGCGTCACATCCGACATAAATCAAACCGATGCGATTGGAGTGGGAATCGATTTTCAATCGGCGACCATTGTCACACTCCGTCAGGAACAATGTCCGTCAAGTAGTCATAATTAACATGCCACCCGCGTCGCTCATGATGTCCATTTCGATTCGGTGGCGCGTTTTTCTTTTCCATTTGTCGAATCGAGGGGGATGCTAATTAAAATGTCAAGTTATGAACACGGCCACACTCGGCAGCAAATGAGTGGAAATCAGCGTCAGGTTGTGACACAACGGAAAAAGGACTCACCTCCACCGAGGACCGGTTGCCATGTGGGTGGCATGAAAAGCACTCGAATCGGGTGTGGGTGCTCTCCAATTTAATGAGATTTTTATGAGGGTTCCATGGGCTGTGGGTGGGACGGAAAACAACAGAGCAGGATCCCATTTCGGAGATTGCTCATCGCGATAATAGGTCGACAATCTGAGTGCCAGAGATAAGTCAGTGGACGAGCACAAAAGTTGTGGCAATCTAATTAGTTCGGGATTCAACGGTGACCGTAGCGTAGTCGTCGATGCCAATGGATCCGATAGGGGCTTGCTTTCAAGTGAATCACTCATGCTTGCTGCTGACAATGGGAGAGACGACAGGGAGGAGCAGGAGGTGGCTCAGAGCATATGTGGTCTCAAGTGTCAACTGACGAAAAGAGGAGACTTCTGAGGAATTTTCCTTGGATGTCCCAATTTGACAGTCGATACGAGGAGCAGAGGCACTCGAGCACTTAGAGGACAAAGCAGTATCCCGTCTCTTCGTATGCTTTCAATTTGAATTGCCACCATCTTCTGCAGTTGACGGAGGTCAACAGCACACCGAGGGGTGCTATTGTGATGAGGGGTAAAAATAGACACAAAACGAATTGCTGTCTGTCTCCACGGCGACGCTGCATTGATGTGCCATCCTCGCAGCACTTATTTTCCGAATTTAATGGTCATGGGGCATTCCTCTGAACTCTGTTGGTTTTGAATAAATCACTTGACATAACCCATCTCATTCGTGCATCACCTGACAAAAGGCAACTACCCCGACTTGCCACCCTGCTCGTGGTTTCCCCACATTCCCTCCTCTGTCTGTCTCGAGCTTTCCCTAAGTCCCTCTACAAGCACAACTAACATTCCTCTTTTCATTCTCTTTGCAGGCAATCTCCTTGTTATCCTCGTGGTGACCCTTTCCCGCCGGCTGAGGTCGATAACGAACTTCTTTCTGGCGAACCTTGCGCTGGCCGACTTCTGCGTGGGACTCTTCTGCGTCATGCAGAATCTATCAATCTACCTAATTGATAGGTGAGTACAGATCATATTCTAGTGTCCCGTGTTAACACATCTCCGCCATGACCTGCAAGCCATCGCGGGACGTGACAACAGGTGACTGCATGCAGCTTAACTCGACGGCTTGATGTGAATGCTAATTGCACGTGATTCCTTGCTTGTTCTCCGGGAATAGCATCGCTCGACGACAAGGCTGCTATCCTGTCTTGAATCGTGATGATTAATGTTGTGGTGCCGACGGGGGAAGGAGGAGGATAAGGGGACTGCCATCGGGTAGCTGGAGCGTGGGCGAGCGTCTCGAGAGATTTCGATCAAAAATGGATTTTCGAATAAGAGGAATTTCACAGAAAATTTCCTTGAAATTTATGTCCTTTCAGGGGGAATGGGGAATTGTATTGTGTGGTCCTCCTTGGGAAGCTATGAGGGTGATGGGGAGAAGAAGAAGAGTGCTGCGCAATGTTTGTAAGGATTTTCTTGAAAAACAAACTTTCTCGAATGCGTGGAGGAGGAGGGTGGTGTGGCAGACCTTCGGTTGGGTTAATTTAAAATTAAGTTACGAGGGAGCATGAACTACGAGAGAGAGGGCGAGAGGACGTAAAGGAATCAATAGATGGTGCAAAGAAGGATTGACAAGGTCCTTGATATAAGCCATTGAATCGGGCAACGTGAAGATGGCAGACACATAGTCAGAGCCAAGCAAGGCCAGAGCAAAAGGCCAGAGCCAGAGTCAGAGTCAGGGCCAGGACCAAAGCCAAAGCCAAAGCCAGAGCCAGAGCCAGAGCCAGAGCCAGAGCCAGAGCCAGAGCCAGAGCCAGAGCCAGAGCCAGAGCCAGAGCCAGAGCCAGAGCCAGAGCCAGAGCCAGAGCCAGAGCCAGAGCCAGAGCCAAGGCTAGAGCCCAAGGCCAGAGCCCAAGGCCAGAGCCAGAGCCAGACACAGACACAGAGCCAAACACAGAGCCTTAGGCTAAATGTGGCTCAAGACTCCGTCCATATCGGGATTAAAGCTAGACACCTAATTAAGGATGGAACACAGCTTCTATTTATGCTAAGGCCGCTCTACTCGCTACGCCATGGTGGCTGTACTCACCACACCAAGGCGGGTCTACTACTCACCACGCCGTGGGTCTTCTTCCCCGATCACCAGTCGAACTGACTTCGACAACCTTAACTTGAAAGATGATGAATTTAAGATTGACGAAATTAAAGATTTTCTCCACTCAGCCTCCCCCCATCCGTCGTCGTCTCAAGACCACCCATCGTCACTGAATTGATGTCGCCCCGCGTTGCCTACCATAATTCAGAGTCATTAACAATGGATTACAAGACAATTTTTTTCCGACCTCGCAGCGCTGAACTTCCCTCTCGGGTTCATTCAAGTGTTCACAGAGAATTTCCGATTAAATCAAGAATTCATTAACCACACCCTCCCGTCAACGCCAAAGTCAACACAGCAGTCCCCATACGCCAAGCCGATTGACATCCATTCAAGGACAAATTGTTGCCATTCGCTCTTGTCAAATTTACTGCCTGTTGGCTCAAATATTTGGTGAACATTTTACGGCCATCACAGCGCTACGCCCTTCGTCGATGATCCAGCCACCTCGCTGAAAACTTTTATCGAGTTATTTTTAAAACACAAATAACATGGAAACGGTTGTTTTTTTTGTTTTAATTTTTATTTTATCTCCTTTTTTTATTTGCAGTTGGGTGTTCGGCGAATTCCTTTGTCGAATGTATCAATTTGTTCATTCGCTCAGCTATACGGCGTCAATATTTATTCTGGTTGTAATTTGTATGGAACGGTACTTTGCGATTGTTCATCCGATAACGTGTAAACAGATCCTCACCGCCGCCAGACTAAGGGTGAGTACGAATTTTTCAATTAATATTCTGTTGAGTCTTTTTTTTGCAGATGAGTGTTTGTCGTTAACCTGGGGATGGGGTGGGGCGAGGTGTTAATTGATGGAGAAAAATTAATTTTTCGAAATGACACGACAGGCCTAACTAGGAAATTAATGGTGTCGAAAACGCAGTCAACTATGCGATCGTGCAAGGCCCTAAGTCGATCAACATCGCCCAAAGGACCCGTGGCCTTTGACTGAAAATTCGTAGACTCGTCCTTCTTTAGGAAATTCACTCACCGCTTAGCCTTTCAAGACGAGAACACCCCCAAATATCGATCAAATTCGCACACATTCCTCCCCAGTCAGTTTCTTTCAAAAGCATACCCCTTTTAGATTCTCATGAATTCAAGGGAGGCCAACCAGAAATGATTCAACAGAACATCAATTCAATCAAATGCTTTTGAATGTTGGCAGAATTTAATTGATACATTCCCATCAAAACTCAAACAAAGCACAGCCGCCCAATCGGTCGAGGCATGCGATAGACTTCAAGAACGAATCATTGCCATTCCTAAAAGCAGTAAAATGTCATACACTCCTCCTCGCCCCCACTCCCAAGACGCAATAGATACGCTTCAAAACGAATGCCTTGGAAATTCCTCAAGCAGAACCGAACTCATTATTCATGCTCACCACACGAATTCCGGTGATTAAATATATTCGAAACCGTGGGCTACATTGTTCCAAATGCGTCTGATCCCCAGCCGGGGATGGAATTCAGAGGGTTGATGGCATGCGGAGTTCTGCTGAGGTTTTGTCTATTTGAGTGAGATTAATGGGGTTGAAGCTTGGCACACGTGCGAGGTAGACAAACCGACGAACTGCTGATCTTCCATTCATCCCACCTCCCGCAAGAAAAAATGCAAATTCCACCGAGAGCATATTCAAATCTGAATTCCTTCGAATCAACACAACAAGAGATATAAAATGGACAACACCACGAGTGGGAAACCAGTCTCTGTTTTTGCAAAGAATTACCGCTGTTTCCGCAGAAAGCATTTCATTATTTATCGCGGCCACCCGCACAAAGTACAAGAGAAAAACAACAACAATCCCTTGTCGGGTGTAAAAACAACCCGAAAAAAATAAAATTAACCCAACTCTCGAGTGGGTGCTGCACCTACCACTCGCCCACCTCCCGAGTATAGGCCGCTGCTAAGAGGTTGTTCAGCTGTGGTAGCTTACAATTTGCTCGGTTTTATTTTCTGTTTGTCTTGAACTCTTTCGCTATGGACTTCATTAAAATTATGCAAACGAACGGAATCTAGGATGACTTCGGAGGGGCGGTATCAAAAGGTGGAAATTATGGATGCAGAATTGCCATGGAAGTCGTGGGACTTAAAGTCTCTGGAGGAATTGGATTTCAGCGTGATTTCGTGGAGTCGTGAGTTATTGCGAACCTTCGTTTAACGATTTCAATTGGATGTTCGAAAAACGCTCTTCACTCGAAATATGAATTTCGATAACTTAAGTTGCATCAACTGTAACAAGATTTTTTTCCATAAAACGATGGTACCTCAAGAGCAGAGAAGAAATTCTGAGAATTTTGCTCCATTTCACTGAGTGTGTTATCGATAATTATCGATAACTTGTGCTTATTTTTAGGACGGTATGGATAAATCGTTCAGAATTATGCATTTTGCCTGTATTCCATGCGCTTCAACACAGAAACAAAACATTCTGTTCTGGAGATCATTGACAGTACTGCAATGATCATCGATAACTCCTCCGATATTTTAAGAACATTCGTTGACCAGAAAACTCAGGTTTGTTGAAAGAAATATATCGCATTTTAAGTAAATAATATGGTATCGTTGGCACCGAAAGTTACCGAGAAGTAATGACAGTCGATATACTTATTTCGATAACGATAACATTAGTCATTTTCGAAGAAAACTTGACAGTCCAAGAGTTTTATATCATTAAAAATTCTAATTACATCCGGTGACATTCCGGTTGTGTTCGATAACATTCCCATTGAATTCGATAACATTTCGATAACACTTCGTTAACATAGGTCGGTTCATGAATCGATTACACTATCGTGGTACGTTTCCATAGCCAAGACCGACAGAATATTTTCATGCTTATAATATTTACGTATTGGATCCGATAACAATGCGCTTATACTCGATAACTTTCGGATCACATTCGATAAAATTTCTATTGCAAGCTATGTCATTTCGAGTGCATATGATAAGACTAAGATTGCATTGGATACCATAGGAATAACATTCCGATGTTCGATAACATTCCGATTACATTCGATAACATACAGAAATGCACGTTATCATTAGGTACATTTCAACAGTTTGGTGCTACAGAATTTGATATGATTTAAAAAACTTTTCCGATTCGATAACATTTTACATTCGATAACATGCAGTAACCTACTCTAAATTTAGGCACTTCTCAGAAGCCCGGTCCAAAAGATTTGATATGATTTGGAATTCGTAAAACATTCCATAATATTCTGATCGCATTCGATAAAATTTCGATAACGTGGCCTAACTTACGGAAGCATTAGGCACTTTTCAGTAAAAATGTGATCCTCAACGGAATTCGAAAACATTCCGATTGCTCTCTACAGAATTCTAAGAGCATACGATAACATTCGATATTTCAAAAAAAATGCATACATAAAATGTAAAGCTTACCAAAGATTAATGTTCGCATTTCCTTAAAATATGTGACCTCTTCAGAGCCCTCCCACAGAGCTTCACCTCCTTTAACGCGCCATTGGGGAACAGTCCAAGAAGTCAGCCTCCCTCCCTTCGACCCAAGCCATCTACAAAATGACTCAGATTAAACTTTCAGAAGATTACTTCATTCGCAGTACCACCTGGCAACACTTGATTCTCAGCGGTCCCGCCACCGCAATTCATTCCCTCTCCATTGCCACCGAGTGTGTCGTTTCACAGAATTTAATTACGACAATACATGTAATCACTTGCCAGCCGCTCCTCAGCAGGACTACACGGTCTACACAAAAACGTGGCACGTTGCAGTGATGTATCGCACGTCGTTTGCATACATCACGCTTGCATTTGAATCGGCCCAAGTCCACCACCCCCATCGCAGGTCTGCATTTCATGTTTCATGTGCGACACATCTATGAAATTGTTTATCTCAAACAGAAAAAGCCCCTTCGTCTGCCGGTCGCATGGTTGTCTTAATTTAGAAAGCAAACGGCGTACATTTGGTTCAAGATGTTGTTGTAATGTGACGCGGAGTTATTCTCGTGGCGGGCAAGTGGGCATAATTAAATTCGTATCACTTGGCTTGACTGTTGGTAGTTGCAGCAAGTCAACTGGATGATATGCAAATGATTGGCTGGGGCACTTATGTGGTGAGAGATAGGAGGTAGTGGAGAAGGGACTTGCTTAGAAGGAGAGTACTGTCATCGCTTTTACACAGATCCGTTCCAGATGAGGGACATCATGGAGAGGGCCAAGAATGACCTCTCTTCTCTTCTCTGACTCGTCTAAAGCGGGTGGGAACCCACTATGAAGTCGTTGTGCCGTCGGTCTGGCCAAGCTCAGCCAGATTCAAGAAGAGCGTCAGTTAGAATTTCGTCTGACTTCCTAGCAATTTGCGACCTCGCTCAGCTTTAAGCACCACTCATCAAACCAGGCTCCCCCATCGAACATACTCAAACCCGCTGAATCCACAAAATTCCACTTGAGTTCATCGCCTGGCGCAACAGCGCACTCACAGCACTGCGGCGCTGATGGTGGATGTGTACATGATTAACTCAACAATTATTCTGTTATTCCGCCGCCCCATCGCCCCTTAGACCAAATGAGAATGTCTACGTGCCAGTAGATGAATAATTTGCATGCAATCGGCGAAGTTCGGGTACTAATCATCTTGAGAGCCATGCGACGTGCATAAGACCGGAGCACACTGTCGAGCCTGGCACATCGAAGAGGCGCCCACGGATGCGTGTAATTTCTGGGAATCGCTTGACATGTGCCAGATGGCGTGAGGGTTTCGGTAATAGCACTCGAATGCCAAGGCGAGTCACAGTCGTTGATGGGGCTTATTTTGGGCCGAAGGATATGAACCGTGAAAGGCATAGAGAGCAATAGAAATGGTAAATAAACTGCGGTGGAGTGGTTTGAGGTGATCGTCTTGGGGAGGGAAAGGACAAGGGTCCAACTGACTTGATTTGTGAAGGTGAACGAGTTGCAGTCAAATGAGGGTCAAGCAAGACCGTTTTCAATTCAATCCGAATACCTTGTCAAGATGGATGAGAGGAGAGGTGGATGGTGCGACTATCTTGTCTAAAGGGGTATGACAAGACGGGATTGCAAGTTGTGAGGTAATATCTTGGAATGCGGGACACGAAAAATCCTTTCCTCTTTAAAGGGCCTTGAAATAAATGCCGCCTTCAAGGATGTCTCGACCTTGTCCCAACTCAAGACGCGTCATGTCCCACTCCTTCATCGCTTGACAATGACGAGCATCCATTTTACCACCTTCGTCCATACCCCCCTGCCCCCATCACCCACGATCTCCAATCTCATCAAATAAATTCTTCTTGTCGTTAGTTTGGCTCTCCAGTTTTTGGTGGACCTGAGCCTCAACCAAGATGCCTCTTACCGCGGTCTCTGGGGAGCTGCCATCACCTTCTCCATCTGTGACCGCTTTCAGGGCAATCGTCTGTTTCCTTTGTGATGCAACAATCCGCAGCGGACATGGTCCTCAACCAACACCCCTCTCCAGCTAGCGTCTCTTCAGATAACGCCTCTCCAGCTAGGTCCCATCAAGCTAAGGCTGCTCCTGGGTAAGTCTCTCCAGTTAGGAAGTCACCTACAACCTCGTCTCCAACTAGACCCTCTCCAGCTAGCACGTCTTCAACTAGAGCGTTTACAGCTAGCGTCTCGCAAAATAATGCCTCCCCAGAAAACGCCTCTGCGGCTAGGGCCCCTCTAGCAAAAAGCTGCTCCTGCGTACGTCTTTACAGCTAGCGGCACTCCAGTTACCTAGTCTCCAGCTATCGCGACTCCAACTTGAGCCTCTCCAGCTAGCGCGTCATCAGTTAGCGCGACAACACCTAGAGCCTCTGGAGCTAGCTAGTTTCGGACACCAAGTTGGTCGAGGTCCTTATTCATTTGTATGCTCCACTCTAAACAGCGACCGTCCTCTTTTGCGTTGTCCCATAGTCTCGGAGGATGATACACTTCGGTCCCATGGTCCATAGCCCAGCCACCTTAAGCATTGGATCCGTAGACGCCTAACTAAGCTCATGTTGCAGTGCAGGCCAGTTCGTAGTTGGATCGTCTCCAACTGCCATCAAAGCAAACGGGTCCAAAGATCACGATCAGATCCTTTTTCTCGAAGAGTCCAAGGACTTCCGTTTTTAAAATAAACCCCTCCCTTCAATCTCACACCACCCTCGTCCCGTCACCACCCACAAAATAACAGCCAAAGCCGGACAGACATATGATTTATTCACTCATTTGCGGAGAGCCTAGCCACAAGCAACATAGATAACCGTTAATCGCTTGAAATAGGCAATTCTGTCCATTTTTTATTTTACGATAAATTATTCGTTAAATACCCAACCCCCCCCACCACACACCCTCACCCACTAAATTTTTGGTGTTATTTTATCCTGAGCGGTTTTGAGGTTTATTGTCGGGAGCCACTTTTCAGCCAGCCGACCGACAGAGTGACTCACAATGATGCCCGCCTCTAGGAGGGGACTTTTAATTAAGCGCGTTTAATACAAATCAAGGGCGTAAACAAAAAAAAACGACCGGCGAGGGTGGACAGTGGGGGAAATTGTTGTCCATTTCACACGTGAGGACGCATTTAATGCGATTAACGGTTTAAATATGACCACTACCAGTCGGCGGGGATTTATTAATGAAATAAAGGAATAAAATTCAATTAGTTTAATGAGACAATAAATCGGTGGTCATATGAAGGTTACGAGTGCCAAGGTAAGGCTTTAATGAGAGAGTCTGACAGAATTTTACTTGACCTAGGGAATGACCGGGATGGCCAAGGGGAGGAGGTGGCGGCTTGACTGGATGTCCTCGCCAGAATGATTGCATTGAAGTTCAGAAAATTGGCCTGTATTTAGAAGATCTAGGTGCGGTCAGGGAGGACACAGATTTCTAAGTTCTGCGTCCAGTTGAAAGTATGTAAGGCCTTCCCAAATTGATTTCTGAAACAGGGTGACCAGGTAAGAATGATAGGAAAAAGAGTTGAAATGAAAAAACAACGTCGTGAGATATAAAACTGATTCTGGGTTCATGTTGAAGCCACATAAATGCCATTGTCTACAGACTAGTACATAATTCACTGGGTTGAAAAAAAAGGAGATATCCCACTTCTACCCCTGTTGCCTCTTGATATGTCCGTGAATACTTGTGAGATGATCTTAACAGCTTATATTCAACTTAGAGAGCAATGAAGGGCAGTTGCATTGGCACTACAGACGCTCTACGGCCAACCACACACATTAAAAACGCACCAGCTTACAGCGCCATCAGGCTCAGGGAGTCTGAGTCCCGGACATCATACCCCGATGGTCACAGCCTCACCCTAGACCCTTTAGCTAGAGATCTCGTAACATCCTCCCCTGGTTACACGATCCCCAAACTAAATCTATCAAGCGGCTTTGACACTCTAAGAGAACTGAATGGCACGGCAGGCAGGAGTACAGGGACTTCAAAGGGGAAGTCTACACTGATTGGCCAGAGATTGCCGGCATAGTCGGTGCGAGTGTTCTCAGAATTCCTCAACATTTCTAAAGCCCACAGGTTGCCCGACAATTCTAGTGTTTTCCAAGGGAACCTTTTTGGAATGCGGGAAGGATGTCGTCAAATTAAGCCAAGCGTCCATCAAAGCTAGTGCTTCCTCTTCTTCATACTCTTAGCTAGGAATGCAGGGTTGATGTGGCCAGCTCAAAATCTGGGTTCCAGGTCACAGTGACTTCCCAGATAATCACGCGCTATGGTAGGGATCTGCCCTTCAGTGCTCGCCTGCAGAGGAGGCGCACATGCCAAGACTGGCAGTTAAGGCCAATATCTCCATGCACTTTCTCGTACTACCCAACCTCAAATGGGCTAGATTGCCAAGTCGTGCTACATCAAGAAAATATGGCCCGAGTACAACCAATCAAAAAAAATCGACTTGGGCGGACTCCACATAACATCTCTAAATTGGTGGTGGTCTGTACAGGACACCGGCCATGCCGTAAAATGTTTATTCACCCTTTAGAAGATCTAGGTGTAATAAGGGAAGGTGTAGTTCTGTCAGCTCTGCCTCCTGTAAGCCCTCCCTGCCTAAATCGACATCAAGAGAGAAGGATAGAAGGAGGTGTGTGCTCATTTAGATGAAGGATTGGACGAAATGTCAAAAGGTGTCCCTAAACCAGCTTCAAGTGGAATTGATTGAAGAATACAAAGAGGTGGTAGGCAGAAGTTGATCGAAGAAGAGAACTCCTGCATCCGAACGAGACACTGCAAAGGTCGTGTTCAAACTCCAAAGTCCGCCACTTCTCAGAGCTCTTAGGTGTCCCTTGACAGTGTCGCAATTGAACTTTGCAAAAGCCTTCTTGCGCGTCAAGAGGGACCCCATCCAAGCCCGAACCAAAAAAGAGAATCAATGAATAAAACTAGTCTACGACCTCGAGACGTCCATTTGAAATTCATAATCTCTCTAAGGACTCCCAATCCCCAATCGAAATGTTTTAAAATCTCATTCAATAAATTGACCTTTCTCTCTTCCCTCTCTCTCACTTGCAGATGGTCATCCTGACGGTGTGGATAACGTCGGCAGTCTATTCGACGCCAAAGTTTGTGTTCAGCAAGACAATACGAAATGTGCACACGAGCGACGGCGCCGAGGAGGACATCTGTGTGCTGGACAGAAAAATGTTCAACTCAAAGCTCCTGGATATGATTAATTTCGGTCTGCTGTATGTGACGCCGTTGCTGGTGATGACGGTAAGTACGCGCGACTGAATGTCGATTTGTCTGGCTGCTGGACTAGGGGATAGGTTCAAACAAGATCGAGAGAGACAAGGTAAAAGGGGAGCCGCCTAATGGGGCCACCGATGGCAATTGATTGCATGACAGAGAGTCCTTTCCGAAGGTGCCGCCACTTTGCCAATACCGATTTGTGTTTGTTTTCCTTTTTGTTTGCCGGTCGAGATGAGATGGGAGCCAATAAATCTTCGATGGTATCACCAGTGAGTCGTCGATTTATTGAGCGAACGTGGTGGGTCTGGAGTATCAGTCAAGTCTAATGATCGAACTAATCGAAGATTGGAGTGGAGATGAGCGTGATTTAAGCGAGGAGAGACTGGGATTAGGCGTCTGGACGGGCATTAGATCGACTGGGAAGTGGAATGGCCTCCCAAGGGGGCCGTGAGCAGTCTGCTTGAAATCAATTAATGGCGGAGATTATGGCCGTAAACACCGTCGTGGCTCAATGGACGCATGATTCGAAGGACACCCCCTTCATTGAGACCCTGGCAGCTCCACCGCGTCCAATCAAACTGAAGCGCATCCACTCAGACGAACATCACTTTACTTCGAAAAAAAAAAAAAAATAAACGACTCCCTCCATCAAATCCACAGCTGTTCGCAGTCACATCGCAATAAATCCGTCTTCCTCCTCATGAAACACAAACACCCTCCACCACCGTAAGCCGCCGTGACGGGGGAAATCATCTCAAAATAGAGTCCTTTTCGATTCATTTGCCGTTATGGATACTAAACGCGTCTGAGTGAACTGAATGTAAATGCTTCCGATGTGAAGGCACGTTGTCCTCGCGACCGTACAGCGGGGGCTGTGCTGGGAAGCCAACCAAGTGGCGGTTTCAAACTTTCGCGCGGGGGATGGACGTTCACTAAATTTAGACACGGAAGGCGCTTAGGTCTTTATTTTATTGCCAAATAAAAGACATTTCGCGCTTGTCGACGAATAAATTTATCCCACGGCGAGGACGGTGTTGATGTTTCTACGGCCAATGTCGCTGGGCGGGTGATGAAAATAGACTCGATGTCGGAGGGGATGCCTTGGATGATGAGCGCTCTTGACAAGTGGTCAGCGAATGTGTTTGAGGGGGAGGAGGAGGGGGAAAGGTGAAAAGCAGATGGTTTCGATTTTGTTGTGATTTATTGGCGCGATGTGGGCTTTTGGGAAGGCGAACCTTTGGCGATTGCCAACTGATGAAGGGGGAGGTGGTTGTGCGTGACGTACGTTGGCGAGAGAGCTCTGACTTTAAGGGAATGCTGGACCAAGGCCTAACAAGTGCAAATCAGAGTCAAACTTGAATGAAAACCAGTTGGACAAGAGAGAAACTTGCTTGGTTTCGCAGGAACGTGTGATCACATGGAATAAACATTGTTTCAAGGCGGAGCAGTGGACACCGCGTGTTAACCGAGAAATTACCCGCATTGGATGAGGCGTGAGTGCTGTTGCTTCTTCAATGGAAGGAGGGCCTGCTCCGAATTCATGACTTGGTGGATCTTAGGCCATGCAGTGGGCTCCTCCTCTTCCACTAGTCCTTGGACACGGCAGAGCTCTTAAGGTCATCCAGTGGGCGCCTCCTTTGCCTCTAGACCTAGGGTACTCCATTCATTCTTCACTTCCAAGGAATGACCCCGTCCAATATACACTTCAAATGCAGGCAATTCTCACTTCTTCTCAGGCAACTCACTGGAACATGCTGGGCGACCCCCTATTGTCTCTCAGACTGCCTCCGTCTCAGTCTGCCTCCGTCTCAGACTACCTCTGTTCCAGACTCAGTAATGAATGACTTTGTTGCTCTTGATCTCTGATTAAATTTCACACAGTGCGACACCATTCCAACTGACTCACCATTCCTTGTTCAGTTAACTTCGACCCAAACGACTAGAAATGTACGCACCCAACAGACCTCTCACAACTCAACTGAAGCACAAAAAATGTCCTCTCTCCAAGCTCGCTCCCCCTTCAGCATTCAATTAAACGAACACACCCCTCCCGCCCCCACACCTCATCATCGTCATCGCCATCGATTGAAATAACACCAAAAACTCCATAAACCCATCAAGCCCCTGCAATTGACATCAATTCCCCCCCACGACGCCAACTCGGTGATGGAAGCCCGACGGGCGACGGCTCACACGGTTCCCACTGTTCGCACTCATTGCTGTCAACTGCACAAAGCAGAAATCCTTAATTTAATTTACACTGCCATTGTCTAGGCGACACACTCCGGACAAAAGATTTAATATCTCGTCGACTGCTACAAATTGCCACGCTATCAAGGGCCCCCGCAAACACACACATTTGTCGCCACCAAGTCCAGTGCAGCGCCAAAACGTTATCCTTTTCATTTTCGCACACGTTTGACAGTTCACCCCACTTCAGTGTTAACCTCAATTTAATCACTGCCACTGTGTGTGCCTCTCTCTCTCTCTCTCTCTCTCTCTCTCTCTCTCTCTCTCTCTCTCTCTCTCTCCCTCTCTTCCCACACAGGTGCTGTACAGTAAAATTGCAATCGCTCTGTGGCGCAGTTCCAGAGGCTTAACGCATCACATCGCCCAACAGGACAACAACACAGGCGGCGGTGGCGGCAGCATGTGCCCGTCGTCGAACAACTCGACGACACTGTTGGCCCGCAAGCAGAGCAGCAAGTATGACAAAAGGGGTGTCACCACAACGGACAGTCAGGTAAGTGTCGCTCCAACTTTGCAAAGGTACACACAACATTTGAACAGCCTCCTCCTGCACCGAGTGTGGGGTTTTTTTTTTTTTTTTTGTTCTGAACAAGTGTCCGGCGGGCGCAAACTGCGGAATTGCACACTTCACCGGAAGAGGAACACGACAAAGGGACACGAACGCAGTGTAAAAACACGAGGAAAATAAGGAAATAAAGTGTACGGAGGGAAGCCATTCGTTTTATTCCTGGATTCTGCATTGTTTTTCGCTTGAATCTCTTGAAATGCTTTATTACGCTGTTATCGCAGGACCCCGTGGGAATGGGTTTAGCTGAGCTCTGCGCATCAATTATTTGCTGCTAAAGTTCACGGTCCACAGAGGGATGCAGTGCACTCCAGGAGTGGCACTCTCAACCGTGGGTGGGGGCAGAGTTTCAACATGTTGCCCGGTTGGAAACTGCTGATTGCTCGAGTGCGGTGCGAGTGCAGTCGATGTTGGATTTATGGGTTTGGTCAGGGAAGCGAAGAGAGGACGAACTTTGGGCTTGTTTTTCAAGTGATCTCTCACAGGATTCACTCCTGGCAACAGGGCACCTCTATTAACCGCTGGAATGAGACCAGATCAAGATAACTGCCGAATTAATGGGGAAATGCAAGCAATTAGACCTTAATCCGGATGGAAGAGGTGAGGGCTGCTGGGTTATCTCGGTCGTTCCTGGGAACTTTGAGGAGTCAAGAGGAGGCAGAGGATTAACGGAACAAGTGCAGAGAATACCTGGTGAAAGTCCATTGAGTCCAATTCATGCGATAGACGATGACAGAGGCAATCTGAGACGGAGGCAGTCTAAGAAGGAGGCAGTCCGAGGCGGAGGCAGTCCGAGACGGAGGCAGTCCGAGACGGAGGCAGTTCGAGACGGAAGCAGTCCGAGACGGAGGCAGTCTGAGACGGATGCAGTTCGAGACGGAGGCAGCCTGAGACGGAGGTTTTTTTTAAGACGGAGGCTGTCCGAGATGGAGGCAGTCTGAGACGTAGGCAGTCCGAGACGGAGGCAGTCTGAGACGGAGGCTTTTTAAGACGGAGGCAGTCCTGACAGCACAGCGAGCTTACATCAGTCACCATCAACCATGCACAGTTGAAGCCACCCACCTCGAAGTGATTCCATGCAATTCCCAGCGAAATTCAATTCCATTCCAAGCAACCGCAGCTTCAGGTCCACAGCCAAATGAAACCCAGACCCCCGCTGGGGCCAATCATCTTGGTCGCAAAATCGATTTCAGACTCCTGATAGACAATCCAAGGATGTGCCGTCTGCACACCTTGCCACGCAGAGATTAGAGAGCATTGTTAAATTGAATTTCATGGCGTCCTGCCGCTTCGCCGAACCGAGCACAAAATTGCCCCGCAAGGCGTGCGAAGTTTCCGCTCAACACCTCCGCACGACAGGCGCACACACACGCGCGCCCTGAAATCTTAACTCAATCCGCCATCCACACAGCGTAAGGAAAACAATGAGAAACCGCCGCGGGGCGAAACTAAAAGTTCCTCGAGAGGAGAATTTAATTAATCTTCGATACATCTCCAATGGACCATACCCCGCACGGGGTCCCCTGGCTGGAAGACGAGGCCAAGAACATGAAAATATGACGAACAGCGTTTATTGAAAATGAAATCGCTGAAGGTCAAGGGCTTGCTGGATCAACGAAACCAATTAGCATCCACTGGGAGCGGGGGTTGTTGTGGGAAATTTAAATTACCCTGAAGGGGGTGGGGGAAGTGGAGCGGACTGGTGACACTTGCAAAATGACATTCGGGACAATGGCAGTTTTCGCATTGTGACTTGGGACATCACCATTCCGGCAAACTATGGCAATTCCAGGGATTACGAGTCCTCGGAGGGTGATGAGCGTGCTTCTCCTCTCGAATGATGGCTCGACTTGGGTGGCAGAGGGTAGGGCTTGGTTGTGGTTGCTAGAACAACGACTACGACGACGACGACGACAGTGTTTTTTCTTTCGTCAGAGATTTTTAAGTGGCTGCTCGGGGTACAGTGGCAGCTCGGGGCACAGTGGCAGCTCGTGTTCACAGTCGATTGACCTTGGCGAAGGCGTTCGCATGCGGCCTTGGGTGAAAAGGAAGCCGGAGGAGCACTGCTGAGCGTAGGATAAAGGCTGACTCCGGACTGGGATGGATGATTAATTAGAGGCGTTTGGTAGGGATGTAGACGTCGTGGGCTGATCGACGCAAGAGGCCCGGGAAGTCGGAGGAACGCAGCTGAAAAGCAACTGATTAGAGGTTTTGTGGCAGATGTGCGTGGGGTGGGGGCAGGCTAGACAGTGTCAGAGACTGATGCTGGTGAAGGTGAACAGCCGCGTGCTGGGTCGAGGGAAGTTGATGAAGACCATGGAAGAAGGAACCAAAGACAGGATGACTTGGGCAGAGATAGACTGTGCTGGGAATAGAAAGTTTGAGTTTGAGAAGAAGGATGAGTGCTGTTCTGAGTGATGCCTGGAGCCGTCGTTCAGGAACCATTGGCTGGAGAGATGAATGATCAGGACTTGAAAGGAAGCTTGAACAGTGAGTGTTCAACGCCAGCACAACAATCCAAAATGAAGCTGTTTTCGTATCCAGTCGAGTTTTAACAGCAAAGACAAGAGCAAATACCTTGTCAATGGCAGTGGATTCAAGAGACAGGAGACAGGAGACATGAGACAGGAGACAGGAGACAGGAGACAGGAGACAGGAGACAGGAGACAGGAGACAGGAGACAGGAGACAGGAGACAGGAGACAGGAGACAGGAGACAGGAGACAGGAGACAGGAGACAGGAGACAGGAGACAGGAGACAGGAGACAGGAGACAGGAGACAGGAGACAGGAGACAGGAGACAGGAGACAGGAGACAGGAGACAGGAGACAGGAGACAGGAGACAGGAGACAGGAGACAGGAGACAGGAGACAGGAGACAGGAGACAGGAGACAGGAGACAGGAGACAGGAGACAGGAGACAGGAGACAGGAGACAGGAGACAGGAGACAGGAGACAGGAGACGGGAGCCAAGAGCCATAAGCCATGTGCCATGAGCCATGAGCCAAGAGCCAAGAGCCAAGAGCCAAGAGCCAAGACCCAAGAGCCAAGAGCCAAGAGCCAAGAGCCAAGATCCAAGAGCCTAGAGCCAAGAGCCAAGAGCCAAGAGCCAAGAGTCAAGAGCCAAGAGCCAAGGGCCAAGAGCCAAGAGTCAAGAGCCAAGAGCCAAGAGCCAAGAGCCAAGAGCCAAGAGCCAAGAGCCAAGAGCCAAGAGCCAAGAGTCAAGAGCCAAGAGCCAAGGGTCAAGAGCCAAAAGCCAAGAGCCAAGACCCAAGAGCCGTGAGCCGAGAGCCAAGAGCCAGGAGCAATGAGCCGTGAGCTATGAGCCATGGAGGGTGGAGGGTGGAGGATGGAAGCAGGGAAAGTTTCTTCATCTCTCTTCGAACAACTAAGCGCCAAAAAAGCAGGCCATACATATGCTCAGAACTGAAAGAGCGTCCCCCAATGATGACCATCAAGGAGCACCCTCAAACCCACTTAAGACTTCCGCACCGATCCCTTAACCAGCAGCGAACAACAAAAACAGACTTGAAACCAGCAGCAGTCCCAACAAGCGACCATTGCCAAAAGAACTCCATAAAATTTCTCTTTCTTACATTTTCAGCATCCGCAGCACCCTGTATTCACACATAACTCTTTATGCCTTTCTTTCTCTTCCTCTCTTCTCTCTTATTTCCATGCACACACAACCTACGACACAAACAACACACCGATTGCGTCGTCTAGACCGATCACCAGAAGGTGGGCTTCTATTTGAAACTAATCTCATTTCATTCACTTCACTTCTTGCTTTGCTTTAATTTTTCGCCCGTTTTCGCTTCAACTCACCACCCCACCACCCACCCATCCATCCATCCAGAGTTAGCTACAAATGAGAAATTCATTCTCAAAGCAGGATGCACAGTTGAGTTCCTCATTAGCGGCGGGAGGGAGTGGGAGGGGCGGGGAGGGGGAACCGCTGAAAGGAGTCGAAATTAAGGATTCCATTAAGACCAATCAACGGTAGTTGGTGGTGATTACAACTGCAACAGCAGCAGTGTGGTTAAAATTAAATTTCCTTACCCAGGCACATTATTGCACTCCTCTGCGCCACCCTCTCTCTCTCTCGCGCTCCCTGTTCAGTTGGCTACCGAGTCCCCCTCGCCGTTCGCTGATTAGTCCTTGAAGGGGATCTGCCGCACAGCGGAAGTGGAAGACAGCACGATGTTCAAGTGTTTAATGAGAGCAAACGCAGGAGTCTTGGTGAACCAGGAGTGCTTTCGAGGACGGGGTGAGATCAAGCCAACTGGATGAGGTTCGAATACACACCCACAATCACTCACACGATTACACATCCTTCTGAGCAAACGATTTCTGCTTAGCTTAGTTTTGCCCTCGCTTGAGACCGAGTTTAAGGAAATTCTCTTGTTTTTCTAGGTGTCCCTGGAGGCGGATCGACCCATTGTGACGGCGTGTCGGAACAAGACGAGCTTCTATCACCATCAGCGGCATGGGACACAACGGGTGTCGCATATGTCGCACTCGTCGAACAATGTGCTGCGTGCCAGACGAGGCGTGGTCAGGATGCTGATTATATTCGTGCTTACGTTCGCCTTGTGCAATCTACCATATCATGCTCGGAAAATGTGGCAATATTGGTAAGTGAGAGGTTTTTCAGATTTTTGGTGGGGGGGAGAGAAAGATTGACTGTGGGACTCAGAGAATGACTGAATGCGGTGACTGTGAAGTGATGAAGGTGGCGAAGACAGTTGATTACTTGGATGCAGAAAATCCAAGGCTTTGATGATATATCACAAGATGTCCGATGAACTCGTGCGGGGGACAGGAGTAAGTAAGTCCCTGTCCCACAAATAGGACGACTTCCGTCACGTGATGCTCCACATTCTCCACGCGCGTCGTACCTCCCAACAAACACCCCAAAGATTGTATCTGAATGCTTCCCACACAATCAAAAAAGCAACAACACTGAGGAATTTGAAATTCTTATCACGTCGATGGCAGCAGATCCGGTAAATGAATTGTTCAAAAAGAAACTCATTGTTGTCTGCGTCGTCTCCTTCAGGGACTTTCCCACTATCATCGCCTCCACCATGGGGAGGGGCATGGAGGTAGTAGCTCTCCTTGGTTTGTGTGGAGAATCACGTGCCACCTCTAAGAACCCGTCATTAGAGTTCACAGCAATTTTTCAATGGCTACTCTCTTCTTCAAGGTTCAATACATTTTTCATCCATTCAAAGGCTCCCCCTCACCCACCCACCCACCCACCACCCACCATCCCACTCTCATTTTATTGAAATTTAAAAAAATCTTCTTCTTCTTCTTCATTTTCGGGCAATTTCAGGTCTCATTCATATCGAGGCGATTCAAATTTCAACGCTCTACTGACGCCGCTCACGTTCCTCGTCACGTACTTCAATTCAGGCGTGAATCCCCTCCTCTATGCGTTCCTCAGCCGTAACTTCCGCAAGGGCATGAAGGAGCTGCTGATGTGCTCGCTGAAGAAGGGCAAAGGCAAGTCCTCGTCGTCGTCGGTGCATCACAAGAGGGCTGCCTTGCAGGTGAGTGTATGTGCATGTCTTATGATATTTTTCATCTAAATTCTTTCCTTTTTTTCCATCATCTTCATCCCAAGGCGTTGCCATTGCCGCAGTGCCACGAAAAATTCTCATAATGTTGCCTAATCCTTTTTGGATATACCCACCCGCCCGCTGCTTCTGGCGGTTGCCGAGTTTTGGTCTTCCGATCACGTCCTTTGGCGGGATGGCTGCCATTTGGACATGCGTGTGTGGTCGGGTGTGTATAGAACAATTGATTGAATTGCTGAATCAAGCTGGATTCGATTTGGGTCCTCTTGGGTGCAGGAGGCGTGGGGTTAAATTATTCCCTTTAGTGGGACCTTGATGTGGATTGTGAAAGCATTACGATTGTGCCTTGGGACGCCGTTCTTATTCAAATGGATTGTGGGGACAGATGTTGGCGCATATGTGTGTGCTTTTAGTGCCGCCACGTGGACCTGATCTGACAGTTGATGAAGTTTCTCCTTAAAGTCACCCCAAACCCAACGAACCTCCAATCCAATCTTAAAATCCAAGTCAAAAAGCACGCGCCATCAATTGAATAATTGCCTTAACTGACTTTATCATCAACTAATGGCATGCCAATGGGAATCTGTATCTTGTGAGAAAATGTCCCCAGTGCCTGGCAGCCTTCAAAGTGCCGCCCGAGGGGTAGCGCTGGTGGCCTTTGACAAACGTTTTAGCAATCATAAATAATTCATTAATCTCCTGTTCCGCACTTCTTCGACAGCCGGATGTGCCTTGTGGCCAAAGTTTAATTACATCTTCATTGAAACGTCGATCCATAAATTAATGGATGGGCATGGTGCTGGAATGGCAAATTCATTGAAAAGTTGCCAACTTTTAAGGCGGATGTTCCAATTGAGGTACTGAGGAAATGAGTTGCGCATGAATGACGAAAGGTCGTTGGGAGGGTTTGGAATTAAATGGTATACTTGCCGTGAGTAGATGTTATAAGGAAATGACGACTGGAAGAAAAGAGCTAGCGGCCTAGGGTAGATCCTTGTGGTATCCCAAATATGATGACAAAAAGGGGCGCGCGGCAGGCTTCTAGGGGCAGTTTTCCTCCAAGTCTTAGCAAACTTTTCTAGACAGGATCCCTCTTTGAGCATTGTCCGCAACTCTAAAGCGGTGAAATTGGTTTCAAGTAAAATAGACTTTGGGGAACCCCAACAAAACACTTGAATTCCTTAAAACTTGGTAAGCGATTTGCTTTGTAAGCCCATCAGGACTTATTGACCGAAGGAGACCTGTGACTCTGTTGCAAATTATTGTAAAGTCATCCTGCGATGCGTCGAGACTGAAAAATCTAAGAAAATCCGATCAACTTGAAATTGAAGAATCTTCAAATCCGCAATCTCACTCTGACTGAAAATTAGTTCCAATTCAATTTCTTCTCCTTCCCCCCAATGGATAACCCTTGAGCGAAAAATCTTCCCTAGACGATGTCTTCACGTAAGATGCCACCCCCCGGAGCTGGATCCCGGTGGCAAATACAATTGTTCAGCAATTCTTTGAGATGAATTTGATTGTCTACTTCCAACTTTGTTTCAAAGTCACAAGGTTCTGCAAACACACACACACTCGCACGGTCCATGTCCAATTCTCAATCGAATTGAATTCCATTCCATGCGTTATCAGCTTAGGGAACATATCCTTTTTGATTAATGCTTCTAATTCGTAGACGTCCAAGTGCACCGAACTGAGAAGGCATCACAACAACCCCATGACCAGGATGTGCATGCATGTATAAATTGAAATAAATTCAAACCCATCCTCAATCCTTTTCACTCAATCGATTGATTTTGAAGAGCTTCTGCTATATCTTTCCCTGATATCTATTCTTGCAGACGCATTCATTGCCAACGGACTCCACACACATTGGGAACGATCAGCTATGATGGCGATTGCCACAGAAATTCTTAATTGAAAGATGAACACCAAAAGGGACGAACAACGAGAGGGGAGGATGGGATGTGGGATGTCCTTGGCCGTAGGAAGGGGAGAGAGAGAGAGATAGAGAGAGACGTCCTTGTTATGGCCACTTTAAAGTGGAATTTCATTTGAATAATTGTTCAATTGCTGCAAAAGCACTCTCACTTCGCCCCAGCGATAGCCCACTTCAGCAGCAGCAAGTGAAAACAAATGAATTTTATTTCACACAAATTTCAGTTGAATCTATCACACAACGACAACGAGTAACTCAAGGATTGTTTCAATGTCAAGACTGAACGAACGAATGAATGAATGAAGATTTGTAACCGGAAAGGACAGCACACAGTTTTATATCCTTTTCCACACCATCAGCGAGGGAATTTACGAATTTACTATCCTTGGCAAAAATTCATGAGAGCACAACTTCACCTCCAGGATATACAGCACAGCCTCTGGCTGGCGGGCGGGCGAGGTGATGGTCTCTTGTGGGAATAAACAAATCGTCTTTATCCTCCCCAGCCACTTTTTGGGGCGGTTCGAGGAATTTACGACAATGAAAGGGTTTATGAGAGATTTTCATTTGTAAATAAATAAACAGGAAACTCATAAAAAGTTGTAACTCAAGAACAATACAGAATCTCTCGTTATTTTTAGCAAAAGAAAAAAAAAACAAATTATTTCCCAGAAATTCCTATATTAGGCATTAAATGATAACAATTAAGCTCACATACTAAATGTATCTAGATACTTGAAACTTGCATGTGCTTATGTTGATTCAAGATCTAAATAGAAAAAAAATATGAAATTCAATAAACACTCTGTTTATCGAGGTTTAGGGTAAATTTTAGGGTTTGTACTGTAAAAATAAAAAAAAATAATAAGTGAAAAAAAAATATATATTTAAGACGCTGAATCTTTGCGCGGATGTGTGTACATGAATATCGTCTATTTTATTAAATAAAATAATTTTAAATTAACTAAAACCTATAAGGAGAATACGAGGTGTTTCAATTTGTTGATAATTTGTGGAAGAAAGTTGCGGACTGAGAGGGGAATCTTGTGGTAAGTCGTTTCGATTTGTTAAAGTGGATGGATTGTAGGGGATGTATGGCGGAACAGGTAAGAATTATAGGGCATCATTCCTGAGAATATCGCGCAAAACTCTTACGACAATTCCAGAGGCACCAGAAGTCCGTACAACTGTTAGCCTACTCCGAGGACATTAGAGCTGAATTTAATACTAGAATGAAATTAGAAAGATAAGAGAATTGACGGCGATCCTTCAATAAGACGTTTGTTGGCATTGCAACTGAAGGAGCTAAAATGGGTCAGGTGAGGAATGAGGCAAAACGAAGCATCGAAGTGGCTTACGGAACCTTAGACTCTCAGAAGGAGAGGAAACACGCAAATCACTCTGGAGCTCGGGTAGGAAATGAACTGCCACAGGCAAGTCTGCTACAACGTCAGGGATAAGACAATGCAGATTTTGGCTAACGATCAATAGGAAATCCACACGGATATACAATGTCAATGTCTCAGGCAGAGCATCACAAAGGCATTGAGACACCGATCATTCCGTCCTGCACTACGGCAGAGATGCATGAACAATCTCAAAGGCGGGTGAAGAAGTTCTTGTTTTTTTGAGAGAAAAGTTCTGCCTGCTATGTTTGGGTCTATTTGAGGTGATAACGCCTAGAGGAGAAGATCCAACCACGAACTGTACGTACAGTCTCTACAGCAATCTTAGCCTAGCCAGCCACCAACTTATCCAACGCGTAAGGCGGCTGGGCAATGTAGAGAGCATGGACAACTAAGGTCCGACTCGAAGAGTCTTTGACTGGGAACTTGTGGAACAATGTAACAGAAGGCGCTCGAGTCTAAGGTGGCACATCCAAGTGTAGAAGGAGCTTGGGCGCCCACGTCTGAGGTGGCAAACCCAAGGAGCTTAACAAACCGGGGGATGCTAGGTAGAAATCGCACTAGGTGGGAAGGCTTCCTGGAGCCCAGGTTAAGCCCGGACTGTATACACAGTGAAGAAGAAATGGGATGGCTTGAGACTGCTACCAGTAGCTAGCCTTACACTGGCAAAGGCGCCTATGTGACGACGGAGGTAATGAGGTAATACCTCCGTCGTCACATAGCCGCCGTTGCCATTGCAACACAAGCTAGTGGCAGAGGCCATTATCTAACATCCAATACACCCTGATCAGACTGAGTAGGCCGAATCTTAGAACTCTTATCGACGTCATATGCGGCCACTGTGCTAAGCCTCTAGACTAAGCCCTTCCCTACAATGTCTTCTGTAGAAGCTGCAGAAAGGATGGAGGAGGAAGAACCTATTGTGTATCTTCTTTGCAATTGTTGGGCACTCTCCTTCCGAAGAAGAAGTCAACTTAACAACTTGCCCGAAGTAAGCAGCATCAGTATCAGTACTCTTCAACGCAACAGATTTGCGGAAGAGGATCAACTAGATCCGCGTGGCAACAGAACGTACATAGTCTAGCCTAAATGCGACTGCTGCCAACCAGCAGGCAGTCACTGCAACCTAACCCAACCTAACCTATAGTCTTACTTGCTTCCTGGTCCTCCTTTTTGGAGCTGAAACCCTCACTACATTTACCTCTGCGCCGATCTCCCCCAGTTGAGATACATAACACTTCTCCCTCCCATTCATTGAGGCAAGGCTCTAAGAAAAGGATTAATTGATTCAAGGCTTCAGACTCCAACAAGTGACTCCGGGAATTGAAAAAAAAAACCTTGAATACTGTCGACCTATTTTACCGCCACTCCTACCATGGGAAGGCATGCCTCAAAAATGTCAAAATTAAGACATCGCCTCGAGTGGCCCTAAGTCACCAAATGCCATAAATAGCTTCGAAATGATAAATGTTCCACCATGAAGAAGACAAGGGAATTATCTTTAAACTCCACCCGGAGTCATCCATCCCCGTCGCTAGCTCGTCATCCAACGGGTCCCAATCGTGGTTTATTGTGTTCGATTAATTTGGCAAAGCACCCACCTCCTGTGTCGGCACGCAAGATGCTTTAAGAAATGCCACCCAATTATTCACGCGGTCCTCATCGGCTGCGTAACGAGTCGACACACTTTGTAAAGAAGGCACCTCTCTGAAAACTGTGTTAAGGGAAGACGAATGGTCAAGAATTAATTGTCCTTCCTTCCAAGAATCACGACCACAATTCAATGACAGCCGGACCCACACCCAGCAAGCAAGCAGACACAAAAAGATGGACGGAATAAAAGCCTTTTCACAGCATCTTCACCTCGCAAATTGTTCGAACAAGAGTAAACACCGAAAGGACCCCATCAATCAATGACAGTCCTTCGCCATCACCCATCTGCTAGGTGAAGGGATGCCCCCATGAGTGGAGAATATTGAAAAGTTTACCTTCGATATCGAAATGAATGGATTTTCCAATAAACTCTGACAGGACTCGATAGTGGGAGAATTTATCTTCATTATCAGGCGACGATACCCGCTCATGATGGCCACACGGAAGGAAGTTTGAATGAAAAATTGAAAAGAGGTTTCGGGCCTCCTGTACCCGTTCCATCACCGCATAGCAGGTCAGCAGAATTCTAAGCTCTCGTGTTGAATTTACGAGAACACAGCCGACTGTTGAGCCCCGCCCACTGTCACCTCTCCCTCGGTGACCACGAACACATGTTCACCCAAACAGAAACCAAATTTGTTCAGTCATGAACACAAGCCCACAGGCGTCCATCTTAATCCTTGACAACACAAGGACATCCTCAGCGCCACCCGTCTCACGAGGGAATACACGAATGTGAGCACAGCACAACGAGTGATAGGGCTTGTCGAGTGTCGTGCAGTCTTAAAGGCGACCCGTTGCGCAGAGTCATCACTTTTGGATGGATCTTCAAGGAGGTACAAGGATCCACTTTGGAGATGGAGCCATTGCGACGACACCATTTCCATGTCCTTTGGATGATAATGTGATTGTGTTCTATTTGAATTCAATCTGCTCCGTGCGTTGCGTTGCAGGAATGCGAGGAATGCGGAGAAGAGATGACGAGTGTGTCCTTGAGAGGGACTTTAATTTAAGAGAATGGGAATGGGAATGGGCTCCTTCGAATGAGGGTCTGCTGTGTTGAATGGCAGATGACACGCAAATTAATCTTGATCCGATTCAATGCCAGAATGGAGTGGAGGAGGCGATGACGGCGACGACGATATGGCACGTCGATTTTGAGGAAGAAATCAAAGAGATAAACAAGAACTTTTGAGAAAAGAGACAAATTTCAGCTGGGACTAGGAAGCAGAAAGGCAATTTCGGACAAACGTCAGAGGCGATTGCTTCAAATATGAAAGATCAACCTACAGTCCAGTCCCAGCGAAGCAAACGAACTCCAAAATCAAGGAGATAGATAAACTAAGCCCAGACAAGAACCGATCCCAAATGAAAATGTATAACAACCTGGAGTGCAGTGTTTGAAGAGCAAACTGTTATACTTTTTCAACGCCACCTATTGGCGGAGCATAGCAAGAGACACTGCCACACAAACTGACATCCACTTGAGGTCTTATTTTGATTCTCGAGATAATGAAAGGGACGAAGTACATCCCGCGGAAGCGCCAACACGTCCATTTTGGAAGACCTGATAGACAGAGGCAAAGGCAGACGACCCCACATGCCAGGAGGGGAAATTTCGTTCTCAAAAGAAATAAAGTGGAAATGGAACACATTCCAGGCGAGAGTGAGAAGCAACTACATTCCACTTGCCAAACAACCCCACGACGCACCATTGCCCCTGCGCAAGTGGCTGCGGCTGCAACTGTGTGTGTGTGTGCGTGTGTATACCAGAGAATGACGTTCGGCGGAAACTGAGCAATTTTGAGAGAAGATGGATGGCAACAACTGAAACGGATATGAGAGTGCACTTGGAGTGAATGAAACGAAAGAGTTGGCTGAAGTGAAAATGACGGAGGGAGAGACTGCAAGAATGTTCCCCTCGAACTAACGGTGTATTCTCAAACTGAGAAACTGATTCAAATGAAAGACAGGCGATGTGCGCAACTGGGTGTAAATTCAATTTTATTACTTGAGCGTTTAGGGGAAACAGCTTGAAGCAAGAACCAGAGAAGTCTTTCATTACCTAACATGCATGCATCAAATATCGAGGACTTACCTTGTGTCCGAGTAGACAAAGAAAAATAACACAAAGCAGCCAGTGGAGTGAAGAATGGGGTGACAGCTTTGAATAGGCATCCAATTGGAATGTCGGACGTTTTGGAGAATTCATTCAATTCAATTAGGCACGTTTTAGATCAAAAAATAATTCAAATTCACAGAGTATCCTGAACAACAAGTGAGACACTGACCATTTCAACGAGGCAACGATGAACAGAATTAAGAATGAAGTACAAGGCATTATTTGATTTAAAATGTTTGCAATAAAAGGAAACGTCATCACTCACCTGTCATCTTGAACTCTTCTTCTGGAGACGGAGCAGGACAGTCGATGATGATGACGATGGAAGAGATGAATATCACTTTTGCTCCATCGGAAGGAAGCTCTCGCACTTTTTGGAAGCTTCTCATTAAGAGGGACAGAGGGAGATTGACTTGGGAGAAGGGGACACTTTTTCTTTCGAGACACTACACATGCGCAGAGCGCTTAAGAGGGGGAGGGGGAGTTTTATGAGAAGGATGCACTTATTTACAGAAGCATTTAACTTGGTTGGGGATGTAGAGTTGGAAAGGGCAGACAGAGATGGGTGTTCTTTTCACAAACACTGAACTTTGGGCAAGAGGCAGACGACTACAGGCAGACGGAGATGCACTTTTTCACTGACACTTGATTTCGAAGGAGAGACACAGAGAGAGGGAGACAGGCAGTGGGGATACACTTGCACTTTGTGGGGTAAAAGGGATTCAAGGCAGATGGGGAATGGGTGATTTTTTCGATTTTTTTTCACTTTTCAATATAGATGGACTCTTTAGACAAGGGATCACTTATAAACGCGGCACTTTTCACGGGGAGGGAGAGACAGACCAAACAGGGAGATGGACGATTTTTGACAGGGAATAACGGTAATTCACTTCACATTCAATGGGGGAGGGAGACAGATATAGCACACAGAGGGGGATGCACATATTCACAAGCACAGCTATTTCCATTAGAGCAAGAGAGACAGGCAGGCAGGATCTCTCTCATATATACAACCCATTCCACGGGGGAGAGAGAGATCACTGCACTGGCACTGGCACTTTTCACTTTTGCACTATTCACTTTTTTCACTTTTCACTTTTCACTTCCGACCGAGCACTTACTTACCGAACCGCACTAGACGAACCGCGACGCACCACTGACCGTCCGCCGGCGGCTGCGCGAACCGTATATCTCGGAGGATGTGGAAACGCATTCAGCGGTAATTCAGCTGCTCGAGTGGAAATGGTCGGCGGAAACGGAAAGTAGGAGATTTTGAGTGGGGGAATAGATGAAATGGAAAATTACTCATTTGTTCGATATTCTCACTTATTTATTGGAAATATTTTTTTTGTTTTGGAGTAGAAATGGAATATAAGAGGAATGTTTAGAAGAACTTTGTTCAAGGGACTAGGTGTTGTTGTTGTTCGACATCCGTGTATACTACTTTAGTACTGAATAGATATACATTATTGTTAGTATTGATAGTGTTTCTCTATTGCGAACAAAAAAAGGTATTTTTCAGAGACATGAGTCGGGATATTTATTACACATTAATTTCGTAATTTTTTCCACAAATATTTTAAAAATATTTCGTCGTAGTGTTTTCTTTTCGACAAGTCCCACTTCTGACATAAATGTGGGAATAGTTGTTAAATGATTGGGAAAACAGAAAACAACAAAGCTTCTTCTACCAAATTGAGCTTCAAAGTCAACGGTCCCCGACTCGATGGACAGTTGACCATCAAGTTCCCAGAATTTATAGGAAATTTTAAAACTTGTAGAAGTGTCGTACACTTTAAGTCTGAATGAATATTGTGTAGAGTGAATAGAATAAGCCATATTATAATTATCAAGGGTTAGGTTCAGCTGATAGGAAGCTTCTCTGTCTAGTGACGAATTTTTCCGTTTTTACTTGTCAATGGTCCGTTGGGCCGAGAAAATATGTGGAGCAACTAAGGTGGAGGTCGATGTCTCAGTAATAATGGATGTGGGAATAATATCTAATTTATTTTGGAAGAAATTTTGAGCTTTAAAGTGCGTGGGCGTACCTTTGAAACTGTCGAGGGTGGTTAATTATTTCCCCCCTTCTTCTTTTGGGACTACAATCCGGTGTGGACCTGAGCCTCATCTAAATAGCAGGATTTCTGGCCTGGTGTAAGACATGGACATGCTTATGGATTCGCAATGGCCGATGTTGTGACTGCCACAAGTTTTTGATCTCTGAATGGGTCTGCCTGTATATCCCTCTTAGATCGGGTAAAAACACCCACTTTTTGATGCAATGAATTGGGGAAAGTAAATAATCAGACTTGTGATTGCCCAAGTACATATCGTGGTTCTGGTCACCAGATAGATCATCTCAGAGATATGCTGCCTTTTTATGGGAAATTTGATCTCCTTTCCTTTGAGAGACACATTTTGAAAACTGTTTCATTGGTCTCTCCTCATCTCACCCTGTCTTCAGTGCCCGAAGAATTCCACTGTAGAGAGCAGGCACGAGAGATGTCCATGGCACTCTACCCTCCGCAAACGATTCTAATTTATCAGGAGTTATGCCCAACCAACTGATACTGGCTCTGACAAGGGATTTTGTGGACTCGCATTCCGTGGCAGCTTCGTAAGTCGTGATGATGAGGACATTCGTGTCACGTGACCAAATCGGCAAAGCATAGCTCTCTCGGTTGAAAGAAGACTATGCTCAAGCAGGAGCTCCCTGTGTGCTCCTGTGTTCCACTGTCTTTCTAATGGAAATTCGATGATATTTTAAGTAAGTCGTTGATGGCAAATGAGTCACGCCAATAGCCGCTGTGTGTCCATAAGACCGTTGCAGTTCCATATCGTAATCCAACTGGGATGACTTTTCCCAAGGAATCTCTTCACATTCCTCCATAAGTAGACATATTCGAGTTTATCGACAATGCAAGCAGCTTCAATTCAATATTGAGTGACTACAGATGTTACACATCTCGTAGGAACTAGGACTTCCTCAATATGAATACACAGCCAGTACAGACATACTTTTAAGGATAAAATACGTAAGCCCAACGTGCTTGGATCAATTCAACTTAGTTTCAGCAAACAAAAGTCTTCAAAACAAGACCCACTTCTCTGCGTGTGCACCTTCCCGACTTTCACACATTTTCCAAGGAATACACATAAAAATTCAATTGATTTATTCATTCTTATCTAGTTTATGCATTTCCTAGTCATATTCATCCATTCAAATCCTTTAGAAGTCCTTAAAATCCCTCAAGTCGAAATTGGCTTATTCAGACCAAGAAAAGTCGACCCAATTGATTTACCATTTTACTGCATTTTTTGGGCTGAAAAATGTCAATTTTTTAAAAAGTCATTTTTCTTGAAATTTTCGCTCTGAAATGATGAAAATGTTGTGTGGGGGGTTAATTGCAATCAAACTGCATTGATATTTCCCCATGAGAGCTTTTTATTTGTCTGATAAAGTGGTTTTTCAATTTTGATGACGTCACACATCGGTTGGAGAAAATCGCATTTTCACTAAATTTTTCTGCAGATCTGGCAACATCCCGACCGAATCGGGATGGAATTGAATATGTCTCATGGAAGTGTTGCCAGAAGGGGAAATAGATAGGTGTTTCAAAATAATCGATTCTTAATAACATTTGGAATTTCAGAGAATCTGTGTTAAGGGACAACGAATAGGATTAAAGGGATTATTGAATGTGGGTAAATGGTCTAGCTTATGAGACAGTGAATTTGGAAGGCCTCAATCTGTTGCGGCTTTTCTGATGCAAATGACTTAAACTTAGACTTAACAGGGTGGACATATAGAAACACACAAGATGGTAAGAACCCCTGTGCAGCAATGTATAAGGGGTTGAAACCCACTAACTAGACTGCAGTCGTATTCTAATTTCAAAAATACATCAGCCAAAAGGTTTAAAATATGCAAAAATTATTAAAATAAGTTCAAGGTGCATATTTATATTAAATTTATATTATATATTTATTTAAAATTTAAGAAAGACCACAAAATTCATCTGCACTTATTTTAAATTTGAATGAACACATGAAGATTTCACAAATATTAGAATTTCAAAGATGTATCACATCTCTTTATTTTTAAATCAAATTGAGTAATTCTAATTATTATATATTAATATATTAATTCTAGTACATTTTCCCTCCACCCAACTCAAAATCTCCTACTTTCCGTTTCCGCCGACCATTTCCTCTCGAGCAGCTGAATTTCCGCTGAATGCGTTTCCACATCCTCCGAGATATACGGTTCGCGCAGCCGCCGGCGGACGGTCAGTGGTGCGTCGCGGTTCGTCTAGTGCGGTTCGGTAAGTAAGTGCTCGGTCGGAAGTGAAAAGTGAAAAAAGTGAATAGTGCAAAAGTGAAAAGTGCCAGTGCCAGTGCAAGTGCAGTGATCTCTCTCTCCCCCGTGGAATGGGTTGTACATATGGGAGAGATCCTGCCTGCCTGTCTCTCTTGCTCCCATGGAAAGAGCTGTGCTTGTGAATATGTGCATCCCCCTCTGTGTGCTATATCTGTCTCCCTCCCCCATTGAATGTGAAGTGAATTACCGTTATTCCCTGTCAAAAATCGTCCATCTCCCTGTTTGGTCTGTCTCTCCCTCCCCGTGAAAAGTGCCGCGTTTATAAGTGATCCCTTGTCTAAAGAGTCCATCTATAGTGAAAAGTGAAAAAAAATCAAAAAAATCACCCATTCCCCATCTGCCTTGAATCCCTTTTACCCCAGAAAGTGCAAGTGTATGTATCCAAACTGTCTGTCTCCCTCTCTCTGTGTCTCTCCTTCGAAATCAAGTGTCAGTGAAAAAGTGCATCTCCGTCTGCCTGTAGTCGTCTGCCGCTTGCCCAAAGTTCAGTGCTTGTGAAAAGTACACCCATCTCTGTCTGCCCTCTCCAACTCTACATCCCCAACCAAGTTTAATGCTTCTGGGAATAAGTGCATCCTTCTCATAAATCTCCCGCTCCCCCTCTTAAGCGCTCTGCGCATGTGTAGTGTCTCGAAAGAAAAAGTGTCCCCTTCTCCTAAGTCAATCTCCCTCTGTCCCTCTTAATGAGAAGCTTCCAAAAAGTGCGAGAGCTTCCTTCCGATGGAGCACAAGTGATATTCATCTCTTCCATCGTCATCATCATCGACTGTCCTGCTCCGTCTCCAGAAGAAGAGTTCAAGATGACAGGTGAGTGATGACGTTTCCTTTTATTGCAAACATTTTAAATCAAATAATGCCTTGTACTTCATTCTTAATTCTGTTCATCGTTGCCTCGTTGAAATGGTCAGTGTCTCACTTGTTGTTCAGGATACTCTGTGAATTTGAATTATTTTTTGATCTAAAACGTGCCTAATTGAATTGAATGAATTCTCCAAAACGTCCGACATTCCAATTGGATGCTTTGTGTTTCTTTGTCTACTCGGACACAAGGTAAGTCCTCGATATTTGATGCATGCATCTTAGGCAATGAAAGACTTCTCTGGTTCTTGCTTCAAGTGTTTCCCCTAAACGCTCAAGTAATAAAATTGAATTTCACACATCACCTGTCTTTCATTTGAATGAGTTTCTCAGTTTACGATTACACCGTTAGTTCGAGGGGAACATTCTTGCAGTCTCTCCCTCCGTCATTCTCACTTCAGCCAACTCTTTCGTTTCATTCACTCCAAGTGCACTCTCATATCCGTTTCAGTTGTTGCCATCCATCTTCTCTCAAAATCGCTCAGTTTCCGCCGAACGTCATTCTCTGGTATACACACGCACACACACACACAGTTGCAGCCGCAGCCACTTGCGCAGGGGCAATGGTGCGTCGTGGGGTTGTTTGGCAAGTGGAATGTAGTTGCTTCTCACTCTCGCCTGGAATGTGTTCCATTTCCACTTGATTTCTTTTGAGAACGAAATTTCCCCTCCTGGCGTGTGGGGTCGTCTGTCTTTGTCTCTGTCTATCAAGTCTTCCAAAATGGACGTATGGGAGCTTCCGCGAGATGTACTTCGTCTCTTTCATCATGATTTGCATCAAAAGAAGACCTCAAGTGAATGTCAGTTTGTGTGGCAGTGTCTCTTGCTATGCTCCGTCAAAAGGTGGCATTGAAGAATTATAACAGTTTGCTCTGTAAACATTTTTCGGTACTCATTTCTTTTAAAGTCAAAAACTAAGGCTGTTCAATAAATCGAACGAAATGCTCTCCCATTTATTCCAGCAAATTCCCACTAAGAAGAAGGGGGCCACCAACAATCACGGGTTGGTGGCCCCCTTCTTCTTCTCCCAAGACCATACACCGAGTGTCCACCGAACATTCCCTCGCTCTTGGCATCCAGCCAACTGGCTAGGACAATGTAATTAAATGTTTTTCGAACATTTAATCTTCAATTACTGCTGTTTTCCCTCGAAAAGGATGTGTGCACGCCTAAGGATTATGATCCCAGTGCCACGAGAGAGAGAGATTGCAAAGTTTTCCACTTCTGCTGGCATGGTGGCTTGGTGGATGTGAGCGACTCCTGCTAGATGAAAGTTTTAACACACTTTTTTCAGCTCATCCTTAAGAGGCTTATCACATACTCACTTCGCTTTGTTTTACTTGCGGTTTTGAATTTAAAACTGACGAGGAAATGCACCGCCTTCTTGAGAGCACACATGGTCGTCCTTCGGTGGTCCACGTTATCCTGACCCTGAAGGGGTTTTTTTTAATTCTTTTTTCGCATTTAAAATGTCACCGGATGTGGACTGTGTTCAGGAAGTTCGTGGCCGGGAAATGGTCCGAGGGAGGAGGAAGTAAGCCGATCAATTCTGGGATACGTGATGCTCTTCGAAGAATTGACTGATTCCGAGTTCGGGATTTGATGCGACTCCTTAGGATTTATGCACCCTCACTCTGCGACTAATCGAAGGAAGGGAATGGGTTCATGTGCGACGGAGGTCCATCATCGTCTCAATGAATTCATAATGACACACATTACTTCCTCTCTAAGGGACTCCATCGAAATTGGTTCCGAAATTTGATTCGCACAAGCTCCCCCCACTGCAATGCGTCGTCCCTGCGTCATCACATCCAACGTGTCCTGAATAAATTCGCTTCGTTTTTGTATCCACACCGTCAATGGCGCCATTTACAGCCGCCAATAGCGGTCATTTCCTGTGTACTTAACCACACCGAGTGACATTAAATAATTTACACGAACATCCCGCGCAGGATACGCGTCGTTTTGCCGACCGCGTATATAGAATTCGTTTGTCACCCGCTGTCAGGGAGCGGGAACCTCAATTTAATGAATTTGCCCCGACCAACAAGGACCGGCATTTCTATCGCTCATCGCTAGCGGGGGTGTGGTTAATTAGAAAAAAGACTCCGAAGTACACACTCGTCGGCTCTTTGGTTTGGTCCGGGTGCACGGTTGAGAATTAAAATATCACGCTCCACTTGTGGTTCCACTAGGTCCCACGGGAAACGACGGCGCTTGGCAAAAAGCGAAGAAAAGTAATTAATTCCAAAAGTATCGCACAGCCGAGGAGTGGACTTGCAGCGGAAGTCGAACAAACAAGAAACCGTTTGCTGGCTGAGGCTGAGCCGGTGGGTGGTTGGGCGGGTGGCAATGGATGGTGATCATTGAAAAGCGCATTGTTAGGGATTTGTGATGGAACAATGGCAAACGGATGGCAAGGAGCACAGGCGAAGAGAGAGAGAACAAAAGGCGGATTTTCAACAATGATGATGAAGATTGGAAGTCGCTGATAGTTGACGTCGGCCGTCGGAGGAGGTAGCGAGGACTACAATGGCGATCGGTGAATTCAAGAGGTTGCGGAGAGAAGCCGAAAAGTGGATGACGTCCTTTGGGGGCTCCCCGATTGTGTGGATTCTGTCGAGTGTGGCGAAGGAATTGATTGTGTTTGCCTTTGCCTCTTTCTCCCTTTTTCGACTTATCCTAGTGTTACTTGATCGTTCAAGGCAGGCTCTTATGAGAAGACAGTCTCCATACATCGGCTTGATGCCCAAGGTTTCTTGAATCCTTGAAGGCAGTCCCCCGGACATCCAGGATTGATCAGCTTAAGGTAATGTATCGGAGGCTCATGTCTCTTCCTCCCTCCGGCTTAGTGTCCAGTACTTGAAGACAGTTCTTCATCAGCGGCTATACACAATTGATCAGTTGAAGATGATGCATCGGTGATGCTTGCTCCCTCCTTCGGCTTGATGCTCAGAGTTCCTTGAATCCTCGAAGGCAGCTCCTTATCAGCGGACTTCCTCCGCCCTTCGGCTTGATGCACAGAGTTCCTTGAATCCTCGAAGGCAACCCGTCATCACATGACTCTCTGTCTGTTCTCGATGAACGCCTGCGCCTTTCAAAAGACATCTCCTAGTTGGTCAGTCGTTAGCACGTATCTTAAGCATTACAGGCTGCCAAGGCACACCCATCTACCCTGGAACATGTCCATCCTGCTGTGGGTTCTATATTATCCCTCATTTTGGGCGGCTCCTCCAACTGCGGACGCCTTAGTCTGCTTCATTTCGACCATCGTTGATGCATTCAGACAGAAATACACATATCGTCCCCATCGCTTAGAAATTGACTCGCATTTGAAGCGCAAAATATCCCAAGGACTATGCATGCACTCCTCTTGCATCTGCTTGGCACGTGTAATGAGTTTGCTTGAATTGATGGTCACGTCCGTTGCTGCGGACTTGCACGTGTGGGCGCCTCGAATACGCTCCCAGATCCGTGTTCATTGCATGCAGCCACTATCTGTCAATAGAATGAGGAAATTTCATTTCATTCCACCCACATCGACGGGGATATCCTTTGCCACCCACAATCGCCGCCGCACCCTGTTCCAAACCCCATCAGAAATTCAACGTTATGGATGCAGTTCCGGCCGCTCCGCGGAACGACCAGGGCGATGCTGAATATCGCCAGAGGGTTATTGGCCCAGAACGGCGAACAGCACACTGAATCGTCGTCGTGCTTCAGTTGCAGGATCAACGTCATCGTTTCTTTTGCTGTTTGAATTTTCCACGAATGGTAAATGGACCATGCTCCTGCTTCTAAAGATGGCTCTGAGGGTGGGCGGGTATGAGCGCGTTTGTGTGGTGGAGTATCCGCGGATGTGGCGGTAGATCGTGCAAGGCTTGTAGGCGAATGGAATTTATGGCCCGGCGATGAGTCGTAGATTCGAGTGAAAACAGTGTTATATCCTGTAATTCGGTGTGAATTGATGGGGGAACTAAATTTTAAGGGAGAGCCTTAGCCTTGGATACAGTGGATATTTGCTCGTGATGGTGAAGCCGAGGGAGTGCCTTAACGAAATTTGCAGAGCTGCGAGGGTGGTGGATGAATTGTGGTCATAGACAATGCGGCTGGGGAAGTGGAACCTATCCCCATTTAGACTCTCAGGGGCACAACTTTGGCTCGAAAATGTCTTCAAAATTTGTAGACCAAGTCAACTCGTTGTCGTCCAGACCCCCCTTCTTCATGGACTGAGAGAATCCTTAGAGGTCACTGCGTCCAAGGCGTCCGACTCAATCGACCAGAAAGCGTTCCCCAATTGATTTCCTTTTCACTGACTCAACAATCGGTTTTATGGCTGATTTCGAACGGAGACCACGTATTTAATCTCAAACCTTCTCACAAAGGCAAGGTCAGGGATGTGAGGCCCTGTTGGGGATGAAGTTGAACAATTACTGTGTGCAGTGCACCCTGCGCTTGGGTGAGTTTCTGAAGGATCCTTGCAACAATTGTGCTTCGTGGAGACTTTGCGGCTTTATGAAGTGCATTGAAACGTGAGTAGATGGCTTAAGGACTTCGGTGTAACACTCCCTCCTCTCATCCACCACAAAACCATTCCCCCACGTAGTCACGTCCATCACCGACCATCGAACGCAAAATTCACCAAAGTCACATTCCAAGCTGCAGCAAGTCAACTTATCGTCCGGGCATTTCATTGCGGCCAACCGCAAGCCACCATGACCACCAGCAGAGACGGGGAGGAGATGGCCACCGCACTCATGTATTCAGTTCACATTCGCAGGATGCGTTGCGGAATAATCGAATCCGTTGGATTGTGAAACCAATCGATTTGTTCCCCTAACAGTGTCCACTGACCCCCGTCCCAACTCGTACGGCAACGAACGTTGCATCGATTTAATCCTCGATAAAATATTACAAATCGTTGTTGCTGTGAGCTTCGGGAAAGCTACTGTATGATTTGTGCGGGGGGACGTTTGTTGTGTTGGGTGGTGTGGGCGAAAGGCAGGATGCCTACGTGTGCATTTCCCCACATGGTTGGTCGCGATAAATGATGCTTTTCGGCAAGGGATAACTACATAGGTGTAACACAGTAGGGAGTGCAGAGAGGTGCATGGCCGAGCGGAATTTGAGGGCTTGGCGGGTGTCCTTGGAATTTTTGTTCGTCTGTTCAAAAAGAGCAGCTGTTCTTATAGAGGGAATAAATACTGGTGACAGTATACAACCCTGGGGAACCCCATGCTGTCAGTTGTCTTTAGACAGGGCGTGGATATTGTGAGGACCTTAAACAATTTCTAGACGCTTAAATGCGCCCTGAGACGTATTAAAGAAGGTCCAATTATTATCCACGAAAAATATGAAAAGGATTTATTGGTGGAATACGTGGAACTTAAAGAGTTTGAAAGCTTGACAGGTTTCCATGGAATTTTTCTTGAATTTTTGATCATGTCTTCAGTTCGCATTCATTGACTCCTTTTGAAAGAGCAGTTATGCGGCCCATTTCCCACAACGGGAACAAGTACTGGTGACAGTATGGAACCCTGTGGCACCTCATATTTGCAGTTGTCCTTAGACAGTGCTTTGGAAACTTTGGACTCAACTCGACAGCGAAACACGCACTAAATCGTCGAAAAGACAGCGCATTGTTGCTGAGGCTTTTCCTTACAAATCTACATCCTTGAAAGGGAGGCCTAAACTATTTTGGTGGGCGACAAAGCTTGGCACCTTCGCCATGACATTTTAAATTTAATTCTTGATGGTCAATCACTCGTGGCAACCTTTCTTGCACACTTCTCTGTACCCCCGCAACTTTGACACAATGTCAACCTCTTAAATATTCACTTGTAGTCCCAGTGCACCCGAGAAAGTAATGTTTTTCAGCTACCTGAAATGGCATTGTGTACATTCCCATTGCGGAGACGTCCAATCGTTGTCCCTCACTCGACCGAGAACAGCCGCCGATTGCATCAAAGGACCGATTGCGACTCCAAACTCTACGTCACATCATCCCCCTGTGGTGGATGACCACCGCAACAACCACGAACGTACGTGACCCCACAACAAACTCACTCGATTCATGGTTAGGATTCGAATTCTGATTCAGATTCGTTTTGTGCATCCTAGCGGAAGTGGTTGCAGCGCCAACCGACGTCGCTGATAATAGCATCGACGAGGAGTCTAGTGTGTGTGTGTCTTTCCCTTCCTCCGGATATCGGAACCGATATCCGAAGGAGGACTACGTTCAAACCCTTTGCGTAGAAGAGGAACGCCCTCCGGCACATCCTGGAACTCGATCTGCTTTGTGTTAGTTGGGAAGGTTTGTTTGTGTCCTTGGAGTGGGTGGGGGGAGTACATTTTTGCACATCAACTATTTCTGATGTTTTATTTATGAGCTACATCGTGTGTGCTGTTAGATGGATGCCGGTACGGAGCGCAGGTCATGCTTTGTCGGGAGCACTTTGAAGGACTCTCGGTCCGTTGTACCACCCTTCATCGGGTCGCCTGTCTCACCTCCACTCCCGCCCTTTAGCTTGGTCTCGTTTGGAGGATTTATGAGGCTCATAACATATTTATTAGGCTGCGGGATTTCAGTCGGGTAATGTTTCACTTTACGGACATAAACTATCGAAGCTGCTGCTACCGTGTGCCCAATGCCACTGCCACTGCCACAACCACCTCCACAGCCGCGCCGCCGGCTGCTAGTTTATATTTATTTACATTAAAGGTTTTGCTTCGTTTTTTTTCGCTTAGCGGCGGTTTTTTCCCCATTCTGACATGTCCTTTGTTCGAAGGAGATTTACGACCGTTGTGTCATACTAGACTTTATTCATTCTTGGTTTTTGTAGCGTCGTCCTGGGGACGTGGGGATGGTTTTTTGTACATTTAAAGTGTTTCTGGTTTTTGTCTGTTCGGGTGAAGGATCAATAGGGGAAGAGTTTAAACTTTTGGGCAGATTCGACACGACGTGTTTAAATGCTTCACTGGCTTCGGTCCAAACATGAAACCATCCTCTTCATCTGCTGCTTGTGACACTGTCATTATGTAAACTTTCACAAGGACATCATCTCAGTCACAAAAATGTAACCCCAGTCGACTAGGACATCATCGCTGTATCGAATGTTAGTCCTTTCCACGAATATCTCGTTTCACCACCACTCAACCATCATTCATCATCAATGACAATGTGGCGCGTGAAATATTCGTTTGACGAGCGTCTCCTTGACGTAGTGCTACAAATGACTGGAAGCAGCGTGCCCAGCCCCATCAGCAATTTCTCAGATTCAGACCCTCCTCGGATCGCGGGCATGTGAGTCCTTGACGTTCTTGGTGGGACTCAATTTCGCATTTAATCAGCTCAAGTCCCCCGAAGAATCCTCTAATTACGAACATTATCCGCGTTGACTCTTGTGACCTCCAAGGATGTGCGAACTTGACGATAGGAATAGTGTATCTCCCTCTCTAGTCGTGGGTGTTCAGAGGGTATTGGATTCACTTCCAGGTAACCACCACCCGCTCCGACTCCCATTCATCTAACAAAAGCCTGAACACCCACCCTTCCATTTCATTATCACTAGAAGACGAACGGCGCCCACACAAATCACATTGCAATAAAGCGCTGCCAAGACGAACGCGGAAGAGAATCGTTTCCACTGAATTATTGCTCCATCGCCGACTGCTGCGACCCACAAGTGTATATCCTTGAATCCTCCACGGCCCTATCCATTCCCTCTTAAAGCATCGCGAACAAGAAATAAATAAATGCCGGTAAAATTTAATTTTGATGGGGTTTTGGTATATATTTTATTTGATAAAAAATACAATAAAAAAAGGACATTTAAGGACATTGCAAATTTGTTCTGAGTCCTGCATTATGCAAGGTCTCTCATTGTGTGAAAGATATTTCATAGTTCGTGCTCTAGAGAATTTTTCTTTGGTATTTCACGGGATTTGAGCCCGTTCTAAGGATACGAAAAAAAAAATTATAAATTTATACACAAAATGCAACTTAAAAATAAGAAATTTACGAAATAAATATACACAGCATATGTACAACGTGCTCTTCGGTGAAGTATTTACAAGCAAATTAACAGGGAATAGATACATAGATACAATTTTTGAATAAGATCTTTTGAAAGGTGCACTTGGTTCGGGGCCAGGAGTGGATGCTACCATGCGAATGTGTGATGGTTTGTGTCCATGATGGTGTATAGACTGTGCTGCACACTAGATGGCGACACATGCTTGATTGGTGCTTCACTCAAACCTGCTTTCACTCCCACCCCTCCCCCTTCTACGTGATTACATACAAAAACATTCACTAATCCAGATCAAGGATGTGCGCAAGAACGAACGACAGCAACAAAACATCAATTGTGAAAGCCCGACTAGTCACACTAAAATTCAAAAAACCAGAGCTGAGCTGCAGGCCACAAGATGAGGCGGTCAATTCGATGGATTTAGATGTAAACGAAGTGTCCCAATCCCTTGGGTGGATCATTATTTACAACCTCCTCGCCGAGGGCGGGCAAATTGTTGTTACTGCTGTTGTTGGTGGTGCTGTCGTTGGTGTCGCTTCTAGTCGAATGTCTTAGATGCATGCTCTGCGGGCGAATGCCTTGTGGTTTCTTCGGCACCGGTGGCGGTGGTAGACGGGTCTCGAAACGTCCATTCAAATGAATGTCGAGGAGTTTTTTGTCATTGCCAAGGGACGAGAACGAATGGCCGACCGTACGAATCTCACGGATGTTGTAGACGGGATTGTAGGTCTGCAGTTGGAGCTGGCGTTGCGCTTGAATCAGTGCAGTGTTTTTGTGACAAAACTCGCACGACTTGAAGCTGTTGCGACACTTCTTGCAGTCGATTTGGGGCAAGGACGTGGATGACGACGACGAGGACGACGAGGCGGACGAGGATGAGGAGGAGAACGAGGATTTGCTCGAAGAGCTGGATATCGAATGCGCGTCAATGTCCTTGGCAGCCGACACGTTTGCGGTTGCCCGTTGGGTTGCAGCAGTCGATGTCGTCGTTGCAGTGGACGATGTGGTTTTCGTTGTTTTATCGTCGGCCACCTCGGGAATGGAATCTGTTGACATGTCCAGCAGCTGGAGCTGGTCGCTGTCCGTGCTGCAGTTTGCATCGTTCGGCGTGTATTCGCTCAACGACGTCAGCAGCTGTCGCCGGCGGGGGTAGTTCGGATTGCGTCGGACCAAGAAGTGACAGGTTTCCCCGCGTTTCATGCGTTCGGCCTGCGCTCGCAGCGGCAGATCGTCGGGATGAAGTTTTCGTTGGTACTCCTGACCAGGGCAGACCTGCAAGGAAACGAGGCATTAGTGGTCGGTTTGGGTGACGTCAGCAGCGCAAGGACTTACCTCATAGATGGAGAACTGCTCGACGGGTTCCAGGGAGCTGTAGCAGGAGAGCAGAAGCGAGAGCAATTCATCGGACGTGGTTCCCTCGGAGATGACCAGAGATTTGTACTGAGACGTTGGCTGCAGAGCGGAAGTGTGGACCCGGATAAGGCCACCTGGCCGAAGTTGAAGGCAGAATCTGCAACGTGAAGGGAAATGTGAAAAACATGCACTCGAGTTGAGGCGGATTAGAGGATTTACCTTGACTCGCCTTTTGGATGGCAGGCCTGCAGGATGGCTGGACGGGTATCGTCGTCCAGGACGAGGACTGTCTTCACTCCAGCCCGACGGACACTGACCTCCATCGAGAGGTAGAACAAGCGTGGGTCACGATGGCGCATTTTTAGTCTGAAATCAAGATGAAACGAGGGGTTAGAATATGGGCTGAAAGGGGTTATCGATTTGATCATGAGTGCACCCTCATCCAAAAGACACACAAATCCCCATAGTCTACCATCGATTTCTTATTAGCCATCTACGTAATCTCTTAAACCAGTCAGAGACACCCACGGTATCGCATGACTGTCACAGCGCATCCCATGGAATCAAATCCGCCCGAGCAACGTTCCATGTCGAAAAACTCTCATCAGATTTCGTTTAGTCGAACACAATGAGCGACTGCACACCACTTTATTCGCTTTGACAAGGAAATTGGCTATTCGTCGTCGACTCTGTTCCTCTTTTTCATATCTCATCGCTCGCATATGGTGTGTAGCCCACACAGAGTTCATTTACTCTGTAATTTCTTTTTCTTTCTTTCAGAAAGAATTTCATTACGTGTATCCTTTTTCTTTCGGCGTGTCCTTGATGTCTTCCCTCGGAGCCGAGAACTTTTGAGTAACGATGACATGCCCCTAATTTGCCTACACCACGAGACGACTTTGAATACATTTAATTGCCAAAAAGAATGTCTATTGCTTTTCTGGTTTTTATTGCTGCTTTTTAATGTATTTGGATCGTAAATGCCGCGAGGAGTTTGGTGAACTTCAGTTTTTGAAGACAAAATACTTGTTTGGCAGATTGTAGCATTGTCTCAAATCACATTCAACGTACAAACGTCTTATGTCTTAAGTCGTGATGCGTCACAAAATTTCCTTATTTTTGTCGACAGGAAGTGGGAGTGGGCGAAAATGAGGTTATTTTTGTCTCCAAAATCTCCCTCAGTTGTTCAATGTACATGTTCTGTGGTTTCGTCCCCATTCTGGTTTTCGTTACTTTTGTCGTTACTTAAAATTAACATATAAGCTCATTCCCATCAGAAGACATTCAACTTTTCTGAATGTCTGACGGATTGTTAGTTCTCATCGTTTGACTTCGCTCAAATTTTGTGACGATCTTGCATCTTTTCGTTACTCGTCACGCCGTCACGTGATCTTGGGGCTGCCACCGACTTGGGTATTGTTGTTCCCAGCATTAGTTTCGACAAATTTGTAGATCTGCGACAAATCCCCAGTTCGTAGGACTTGATTTTGTTAATATTTTGTGACGGCGTTACAATTTGTCGTTACTCGTCACGTTAAAAATTTTTTATTATGGCTTATTCTCATCAGTAGATTTGAGAGAATACCAAGTTGTCATCGTTTGAATTCATACAAACGTCGTTACTTTTCGTTACTCGTCACTCCGTCACGTGATCTTGGGACTGCCACCGACTAAAGTCTTCTTGTGCCCAGAAGCAGTTTAGACAAATTTGTAGATGGTCGACAAACAATAAGTTCCGAAGGCTTAATTGATAGTTCACATTTTGTGACGGCGTTCCATTCTTTCGTGATTCGTCACGACTTTGGGTTTCTCATCAGATTTAGATAATTCCTTTCAAGTGGTACGAAAATTCTTGTATTGTACAAGACGACAAGACCGAAGGCTCAAATAAAGACTTTCGTTACTCGTCACGTCATTCCCTCCCTTCGTCAATCAAACCAACCTCCTCTCAGTCTTCACTTACCTTCTCAACAACTGGCCGATGACCTCCTTGCTGGTTGTGTCCCACTGAATTCCCAGCGTCTTGTACTCGATATCGATTTTCAAGCAGCTCGTGAACACCTTGATGGTTGTCTGAAACGCAGAGAAAAGCAAAACAATGAAATCACCGCACAAGCATTTTTCAATTAAAACAATCCCTTCCGCTCGACAAACACACACCCACGCACACGCCCCTAATTGAGTGTTTCCTCCTCCATCTGGGATCTGCGATTGTCTAAATTGATCTCTCAGGCACGATCAGGCCCACGATCGTACTCAAATGCACTGAAATTACAGGAAGACGACGTATCTTGTAATCACAGCAGACACACAAATTCAACGTTAATTGAACCCGGAAGATGTGGATGTGAACAGATGAGTCTAGCATCTAAGAGTACCTCTGAGTATCAATGACCATAAATTGAGTGTATCCTCGAATGCACTGCATGTGGTTAGATTCATAAAAATAGACACGAAGTGGAAGCCCCATTTGCTCGCAGATTGCCAATCAAATCTGTGCCCGATTGCAATCGCCAATCCATTTTTTGGGTGGACTTCCCTTCATTTGCAAGGGATCACGCGAACCGTGCCGTGCCGAGGACGTTGAACCAGGTCGACTATGAGCTGGTTTGCATACGGCAGCACGAACTGAATCAAATAGACGAGCGATGACAGTAATGCCGGTGATGATGTGGTGTCACGCTATCAGACGGAATCATCGGGAAGTAGACCTATCTAGAGGAGGATACGACAGGCATTCCATTTCCCTAATTATAGACGACGGAAGGGCCCACAAGATACATTCCATCACACGAGCGCTGATGGACTGTGAAGAGAAAAGTCGCGTGAGGGGATCTCGTGTCATTGCTGATGTGGAATAAAATCAGGCGGGGGTCTCTGTTGATTCAAGCCGATTCGAGCACTCACATAAGAAAATAACGCGCAACGTGTTCCTCGGTAAAAGGACAACACTCAGCACATGTCAAACCCTTCGTTGTTTATGGAAGTTTTCCACCCGATTGCTTCAGCCTCCTTCAAGGACGAGCGGGAATCGGGAAAAGTGCCTAAATTGAACCCGAATGGGGAATCCATTTCGGAGAGCAGGTGCTTCGAGAATAACAAACGAACCGATTAAATTCACATTTTTGTTTGAAGACTACACAGTGGCGGGTTGTGTCGCATCACCCCGCTATTTATCCTTCGGGCTGTCGTCGCGTCGGGTTGCGTGTGAAATTGCGCACTCATCCGTGTAAGGGAAGAGTATTTCTGGTGACACTTTTGAGAGGGAGTGCATTTTTATTCAGGGACCACGTCAACCCATTTGGGGTGTGAATGGTTTCTATTTTCATGCAGGAGATGTCGCAAATCGTACACGGAGTTGTTTGCTTTATTGACGTCGTCAGCAGTCGCTTTTGTTCTTGAAGTCCTTGAATGGTGTCAAGCCTCTGAACTGTGTCTCCTCGATCTTCGCAAAAACGGAAAACCACCGGATTGCCAGAACGTGATTTTGTTCAGGAAGCGTGCCAGTTTTCTGACTTTCAATGCTGCGAGCGCATGACGTTTGTCCCGTCGCACTGGCGTCCACCCAGCAAACAGAAACTATTCCCTAGACCAAGTCACAAGGAAACGAATTGGAATTCAATTGGCAAACAATAAACTTCTATTAGCCTCACTATGAAGGCTAAAGTCGACCCAGCTCTGGCCAACCCCCTCCCCTCCATGTGGAAACACAGGAAAAGAGGAGGAAACGTGGGCATGGATTATTCATGAGCAATACAGCCTCGTTCCTAAGTTATTCACGCTGTTTTTTTTTTTTTTTTTGCACCCTCTCACTCTCGTCCTTTGGCAGTCACGTTCAGGAGTTGCACGAGCAAAAGGATGCATACGTTGGGTGTATCCGTATTTTATAGTTTTTTTTCCTGCTCATTGGACTGGGATTAAAAATACATTTGCATGTGGGAGCCAGCACCAGAGGCATGGTGCACTTAAAATGCACATATCCTTACTTCAGCTGGCTCTCCTGGAATCGGAAAGTGGTTCGGATACGTCCCCAGTTTCCACAACAGCCAACCCTTGTGGTCTTCCTTTTCTCCAGTAATTACATTAAATTTTGGTTAAACGGGAAAGCAGGAGCAGGAGCACTCTGTGGTGGATCCTATTTTGAGGTACAAGGGGAATTTGTTATTCATATCCTTACAGGAGTCTGCGAAGAGGAGACACGAGGAGAGACTCCTTTGAAAAACAGACAAATTGTCGTCTGCTGATTTTTGTTTTTCCTCGTCAATGCGTGACTGGAATCCTTGTTGTCAGCGTCACCCTGAGCTCGTGAGAAACTCCATCAGCCTTGGTGGGACTGTAAATCTCAATTTTTACGCAACGCTGATGTGCAAAGTTGACAAGAAATTCTGTTTGAAACGCACACGATGTTCCTGTTTTTTTTTTGCTTACAAGTGTGGGCTTTACATTAGCGAAAGGTGCCAAGTGTGCGAATGTCACAGTACACATCCTGGATCACGAATCCATCGGCAGTGTGACACACGAGAAGGACAGGAGAGTGAGCGAGAGTGAGCCTTCTTTCAGGGTCAAAGGGATTTGTCTGTTTTCGAACGAAGGTGCAGGCGTTCACCCCCAGGTTCAAGGTGACTGAGGATGTTATTGTTTTGTTTTGTGTTCTCCTCTGGGTATGGAGGACAACAAAGGCACTTAAAGGAAATCTAATATGAAGTAGGAAATTAAGGGGATATTAGATTCGAGGAAATTGTGCAGACAGCTTTCGATGACTTTTCAAAAGTTCATGTCGGTTCTGAAGTGACTTTCACTTCCAGCGTTGAAGTGACTTCAAATCTATTTCGGAACTGACTCAAGGATGTGGCAATTTAATGAGCGATGAGTGCTCGTTTAGAAGTTTCAAGTGATTTTGGACATTCTTTCGACATTCAACGGAACTTGTTCCATGTGTGCTCGCAACCACAAGGCACGCCCAAGTTTTAATCGAGGATATTTTTGTTTTCATACATGTCTTGGTACTGAAATAAATTCTAATCGGACTACACTTTCATGGCACCAGGAGTGTGAGGCCTCGTTTGATTCCAGCTTTGAATTTAGTAAAACTTCAGAAAAATATTGGTCCAAAAAGGCTTTCAAAAATGGGTTTTGTTTACTGATGTCAAATTTTAAGCAAAAGAAAAAACATTTTGCCTGTACTAAATTTTAGTACTGCGTGGGAAATATCTTCCCTTGGCTCTTGCTCGTTTGCACTCCTTTCTATAAAATGTGGTACAGCCGTAGTACATATTTTTGAGCAATTTAGTACAAATTCAGAACAGAACCAACGTGTCCACCACTTTCAACTTTCGTTAAAATTTATCTAGATCCTTAATTTCATCCCTCGTCCAACTTGAGGACCTATTCAAACAAAAACAGATTTCTTCGCACTAAAGCACACATTCAAAAACTCTTAGCTCTATGACTTAAAACATGATCCAACTGTTGCACGTGCCATCCATCGCTTAGAGTCTCTGTCTCGCCCTGGTCACTCTTGAGTAGAATTCCTTAATGAGCACAAGGACCCTTGTTGAATCTCGCCAACCGCACTCAACCTTCTCTCAGGGCGCCTAAGTTCATCCCTCACAAGAGCACTCCATTTAAATCCTCCTTTCAAGGAAAGAAAATAACCCTTTCATCAGAAAATCAGAATGAGTCTAGTATTTCACGTCGTGTTGGCTGGTTCCAAGCTCCGATTCCACGAAAAGTGTGTGAAAAAAGGTCTGAAATATTCACGCACGTGCCTATTGGCGGGGAGGAGCGTGTGTGTGAAATTCAAATTTAATATGGTAATTCCTAGCCTCACTACGTTCCTATTAAGCGACAAAATTGAAGGGAAATCTGAAAATCCTTCGAATGGAAAATGAATGATCATCGTGCCATAAGAAGGAATAAAATCCTCAGACTCTCCTTCGCCTTGGCATATCTCATTCAATTCGAGGCGATACGAGGATGCGAGTGAAGCGAATTCTCGCCCCACATCCTGTTGCGTTTGCCAATCCCACCACATTGATCTTCTCTACGTGATCGAATTTCAAGAACACGCGGCTTCCATATTTCGAAGGATGAACTACTCCTCCTGCCCTCGCCGTGTCATATTTCAAGTAGAGCCATTTTCAGTGGCGGCCAAGTACATGGAATTCAAGACAAACACCCGCTATAAGGACGATTATGTGCGCCGCGCCGCCTCAATCTGACCTTGTTCCGTTTGCCATTGAAACACATCTTCTATGGCCGACTCACAACGTGACGTGTTTGTGTGTTCCGTCCTTTTATAGTTTTGCCTTTTCGCTTGAAATTGAATCCATCAAAACTTTGTGAATTTCTAAAATTGAAAAATTCCTCATTCGTCCTGCGGGGGAGCATAGCGGTGGCAGGCACACTTGGTGGCGTCGACGACGTGCCCTTCTGGCTGGTCTGTGGGACAGAGGGGAGCGAGCTTACGTAGATGCGAAGAGTGACATTGAAATTCCTTATTGGATTATGTAAGTTTTGCTTGCGACAAAAACTGGGTACCGGACAAAGGGAAGGATTGTGTCCTTGCATAAGAAACGACGGGTTCAAGTTCAAATAAGTGGATTATGCAGATTGCGATGGGCAAAGGAGTTTCTGATTGAATTTTATTGAGACATTTGTCGGGTTTCAGATTACGTGATATTTATGAGTGGATGGCGTCATTCATAATTCGTGGTCAGGAATGGACATATGTTGGGTAAAGTTCTGAATGGGTTCTGACTTGGCAGAGGTTTGTTCTTATGAGAGTTTTGTAATCAGGGAACAATTGAAGCAGTCTTAAGTCCGTCAGATGTTACCGAAAGTTGAAGGGACACTGGCTCGTAGGCTAACAAGTCCAAACATTTGGGGCGCCCATAATTTTTCAGCAATTTTCGCTGAATTTCTGATGATTAACAATTTGCTGTCCAAATTCAGATAAATCTATTTTGTACTAAATTTTAGTACTAAATTTAAATGCGTCGAAAATTCCTTTCTTTGCGTTTAAAAAAGGTTTCTAAATTCTCCTTTCAAAAAACTGACATGTGAGGTTCGGATCGACATTTAGTACAAGCTAAGTTACAAATTTTGACCAATTTGGTACAAAGGTTCAGAACAGGAACATCTTGATGATATTTAATTCGGACTAGCTGCCCTGTTATCGTGCTCTGATTTCAACCCCTCCAAGGTTTTATGTACTAAATTTTAGTACACGGTCGAAAATCACTTCATTTCCCAAAGCTAGTCTATTCCTACAAGTTACTACATTGGAACCCTTAAAAAAGTTTCCACCGTGTGAAGTTAAGCCTCAGGGTCTGACTGGCAAATGAACTTATTCCAAACTATGTCCTTTGTTCGCCTGGTATAGCGTTCCTTCATATAAATCTCATTGCTTATCTTCGTGAGTTAAAATACTGACAAGCTTAAAAATTCTAAAAACCGACACGCCAATAAACATGTTCCCCTTCTTCCTGGAAAAAAAAATCTCTCGCTCTAAAATATCTCACTTCTCGCAACCCACGTCATGCATGCATAATTTATCGATACTAGAGAGTATCTTTGATGCAGTAATTATCCTTATTAACAATTCCGGATGTGATTTCCTGTGGCTTGTTCACATTTTAAGACCAACAAACATTTGCATACCAAACTCTTAGACTCACTCAAAACGAACAAAAAAGGACGCCCGCCCTTCACTGCCGAGAGTATGTGTATGATGAGGAAATATTTGTAGAGTTCGCAATTTTCGGTTTTTGGCCAAAGATACACTAATATCGACTACCAGCTGAAGACGTGCCAACCGAGCCAACAGAGCACCGAATGAAAGGCAAGACAACGCACCCGCCCACATAATGGATCCTCGTGTACACACGTATATTCAGTAATTTCAATTAGTGTTTACACAAGTTTGCTCGTTTATCATAGCCAGCCAGTGTCGATGGGGATGAGGCGAACAGTTCTAGGACGACACGACACGAGCATCGACTACAAGGACGACGACGCCATTGAAGATGTCGTACAGCCATTCAAATTCGATAGTTAAACATTTTACTCTGCATTGAAATTTTATGCATGTGGCATACTGATTGAAGGGAATACGAGACATGAGGAATCGCACTTTTTGTATGCGTGCGTGTGTGTGTGCGTGCGCACGCCAGTGTATGAAGGTTTGTGCAGGTTTTGGCATCTGACGGTTTCGAGTTTCTGATGGAAGAAGGATGTTGCACAGGAATTTTCATGGTTTGTCATTATCCAACGGAATTTTTGAGTTCGTTCTGATTTCAGTAGAGTGGGGTATGAAAGATAACTGACGTGACGGGAATGTCATCTGGCTGATTATGGCCGTTCAAAAATTTACAAAGGGCAGAATTCTGGTCTTCATTTAATACTCGACAGTTCTCACAATTCGTTCATAAGGTTAAGGTATTTGGACCAAATTTTGAACTGCTCTAAGTTTTTGATTGTTTGCGAACCTCCTACAGACTCGTACCAAATTTTGAAACGTCTTGAATTTTATTTATTGAATACCAACAACCTTGGAACACGGAATTGTACCAAATTTTGGACTGTCCCTAATTTTGGATTGACTTTGAACCACCTTAAAACATGGACTTGTACCAAATTTTGAACCGTCCTAAATTTTTGATTGATAACGAACCACCTTAGAACATGAACCAAATTTGCAAATGTCATAAATTATTGAATGAACACGATTTTAGACACGGCTTGTGTCCTTCTTCTGCGAATAGATTCAAAAAAGTCGAAATTCTGACCAAATTTTTATCAAAAATGTTTCGAAACTTGTCGATATTCGAAATCGATAATATATACTCTCCTTGTTGGAAATCTATTTTCCAAATTTTATACGAAGGAGTTCAAAATTTGGTACAAGATCAGAGTCAAAATCTGATCCAAATTTGGGCAAAAATTGGGTGGAAATCGTCAAAATCTTACTAGTCAATGTCTTACTTGTCTTCTAACAATTTCGATCACATTAAATTGCAGTTCATTTCGCTTCCAATTTTTTCACTCCCGTTCGAATTTTATTGTGCCCCACTGTGAACCATCAGGGAACATGTATAAAATCTCACTACGTGCCTGTACGAACCCCCATTAAACGCACTCGAGTGCGGGACTACGAAGCAATTGGTTCAAAAATCACATATTTAAGGATACCACTTCCGCTTCGCTTTCGTCCTCACCGCAAAATTGACTGTCAACCGCAGTGTACGCGAATGACAATATTGACACAGTCAGATACCTGAGCGCTTCTATCGATTTCAATTAAAGCGAAGCCCAAAGAGGCGCGGCGCGGCGTGTGCAAGGAATTCGATGAGACAATTAATTACCCAGCCACACTCAACCAATTAGTGTGGAGATCTAACAAGAGATAATTATCCTTCAAATGAAAGTCGATTCGGAACCGAAATCGATGTCGACGTTGGGTTTGCATTTCCTTGCACCGTGACCTGTCACCCGTGAACCGAGACCGGAGGGAATTATTCATCAGTTTTGAAATTGAAATTTTCTCTGGTTCCCGTTTTTTCGTCTGCAGAGAGGACCGCTTCTTAAACGTAATGGCAAATCGTCATTGTGCCATGTTCGTTTGCTGTGGCATGCCGAAGGACGATGAATATCGAAGACGGGGCGTAGCGGGGGGTTCGTATTTTTGTTGTCTGCTGGTTCCGGAGGAGCGCTCGAGTGGATGGTAGGCAACTTATTGATCGCATGCTGATGGGACGGGAGATGGAAATGAATGTGATTGACTGGACAGGACACGCTAATGTAGATGGTACATGGCTTGGAGTGGATTTTAATTTAACGGAATTGAAAGTTGTTTTCTTGGAAAATTGGAAGTTTATTGAATGCTTCGAGGAGGCTGGTGGAGGGAACGATGCACGGGACTGTATTCTGTTTCAAATCCATTGATCCCTCTAGAGGCGGTTTTTTCGAACGGGAGTTAATTTTAAAGGCCCACGTGGCATGGGGGTAGGTGCGTGGAATGTCGACACTACCTCTTTTGAGTCAATCTAGAAAAAGCTTCTCAAACTCCGCCATTTGGAGTCGGTATAAGAGAGCCTCTTCCACTCCAGACCAGTGGTTGATGTGGGCCTAGGCCCAGGTCCCCCTAAGACTGTACACAGACCGTCCTTCATTTTGGCAAATATTTCGACGGGATCCTTGGGTTTTAAGGCACAATGATCAATAATGAACGCCACCAATGAGTTGAAAGGGGACGCTTCTCCTGATTCGTTGCCCACGTCTAGAGCCCCGCTAAGTCTTCACCAAGTCCACAGAACTCTACGACCCCAAGAAAGAAAGAGTCTTCGGCGACCTCCACTCCATCGTTTCCCTTAACATCTGCGACCTACATTCCATTGTTCTCCAGACTCTCTTTTCCAAGTCACTCCTGGCATTCAAATGAATTCAAATTCACGCAGCTGAACAAGCACACATTTCGATTCCCGAGCCCACGTCACTTGGTTGTCATTTCACAAGCCACCGAACATGAGACGTTTGGAACTGCTCACAAAAGCGAATGAAAAACGGAAGACAATCCCTCCTTCCATTTTGGCCACTTGTTTTGAATGAGAATCCTTGAACCACAAGGAGTTACATCCTCTTTCATCGCCCCGCAAAGCACGTGCGCTGCTCCAGATCGAAGTAAAGAAAACAAAAGACCAACCGCCATTCAAAGGAGTCCCCCATCTCTTGTCTATTTGACAGACGAGTACATATCGCACGTGTTCCTGTGCACTGTGCGCTTCAACTAGGAGATCGAGATTTAATTGCTTCCCGGGATACGCGATGAAAAATGAAAGGAAACGGATCAAATGTTCAGCGGTCCTCTCGGTGTGTCAACTCGACATCTTACAGTGAGGCCCCGATGATGTCCTAGACGCGATAGATTTCCAGAAACCCCACACTTGTGTGCTGGGAAATTAAATTCCCGCAGCATGTTCGTGTTGTGTAGTGAATATCTTATCCTTTTCCGGGGTTCCCCTCGGCAGGGTTGGGTTTGATTTATCTATCGGTCTGGGGAAAGGATAAACATCATCATTTTTTCAAGGATGACTGAGCATGGAAAGGATTAAAAAGCAGACCGTGACTGCGGCGTGGAGTTTTTATTGCCTCTAATTATGCACGAGGGTTGGGCGACGATCTAAAAATACGCATTTTTTGGGGGGGTCCGAAGGACGTTTCACACGAGTGCCGAATATTGTGTGGGAGTTCATGATTTTTGTGAAGTTTAGGGGAGGGTTTAGTTTTTTGAGGAAACTACTGCGCCCAAGGCGGCACCCATATTTTTGCTGAATTCCAAATGATGGCCATTCTCTGGCATTTAATTTTTTCCCATTTCCCATTAAACAAGCAATTCAACAAATTTATCTCATTCCAGGTGCACCGGAGATTGTGTGCGACACGCGTAAATCCTCAAAACATTGCATCACTCACTCCCTCTGCCCGTCAGAGAGTTTAATAACAAACTGAAACTCACCTGCGGCAATTGTTCATTTAAACTGGAATAGCTGGAGGCCCGCGATGGGGTTCGTTGGATTTCCGATGGTGGCTCCGGACTTCCACATATCGACGATGAGCACGATGTCGACGAGCGCAGCGACACCGAATCGGATCGATTCCTCAATGGGGAGATTTGTACGTGTTTCAACATCTGCAACGGAAAATATATGAAAAAAGAACGTGATTAATTCGATGGATACAAACAAAAGGGGGATGTTTATGGTGTAAGGAGGGAGTTGTCATTCATTCCCTTTATTCCCCCGAGAAGAGAGTTGTTCCCTCTTATGGATATGTGATGGGATTCAAATGGTCATGGACAATAGTTGGAATAACTTTTCGGTGGTTAGCTCTGATGCAAGCCATGAAGGTAGCTAAAGGCACACCAAGGAACACCCTAAAGCGCCACACAAGGTTTGTTCAGTTCTGTGTGAACAGGAAAAAGGCATCCAGAAGCGAAGTTGATCATGAGAGTTTAGGAGTAAAAGTGTTGTCCAGTCCATTTCACCTCCTTTGCCCCGAAAAATGCAACGACTGAGGGTAATGAGGCATTCCATCAACTTCCCAAGCTCCTGCAACACCACCGAACGAATCCCATGAGTCGACGTGTACTTGTGTTTATATTCAAGAACCTGTATGCATCTCAACTAAGCTCCATTCCCCCACTCCCACCTCTCGAGCTTGCTCGCTCCACTTAAGCTCTTGTCTTAAAAAAGGTGTTCTTCAGAGATTATGTCAAGACTTTGAATGAATGAATATTTTATTGAATATCCGTAAAAATGCCTCGAATCGAATGCGATTGTCCATGGAGTGTCGCGAATTAATTGCCAAACGGGCCCAACTGTGTCGTTCAGCGAAATCGGGTCATTTTCTCGTGATATTCGCTTGCCATTTCGAAACTCCCGATCATCAACCCTTTATCTTCCCGATTTTTTTTTCGAATTTTCCCTCTTTTATGAATTCGTCGTCCATGTCGAACCTCGTCCAATTGAATGGAATCATGTCGTTCATCGTTGTCCGTGTCGTTTGTCGTCTGTTTCGTTCGTTGTCCGTGTCGTTCGTTGTCCCTGTCGTTCGTCGTCCGTGTCGTTCGTTGTCCCTGTCCTTAGTCCTCCGTGTCGTTCATCGCCCATATCGTTTGTGTCGTCCCTGTCGTTCGTGCCATCCGTGTCGGTCTTCATCCGTGTCGGTCTTCATCCGTGTCGTTCGTTGTTCGTGTCGTTCGTTGTTCGTGTCGTTCGTTGTTCGTGTCGTTCATCTACCGTCGGTCGACTGTATCATCCCCACCCAATGTCCCTGAGTGCGGTTTGAAATTGGGTGCTCCGCGATTTCCTCAAGTTTTGAGGGTCTCAATGTTTTGCTCGGTCTTCCGCGAATGGTTTCTCCTTCTTAGTTCTTCTGCGTCTTCCCTTAGCATCCCCTGTCCCTGAGTGCGGTCTTAAAATGGCGTTCTCCATGGACCCGGTAGTGTCGGGAGTGTCGCGAGTGAGTGTTAGTGTGTCAGGACCCCCACCGATGGACAGACGAAGCAGGTAGGTCTTCAGACTGATTGACATCAAGCCAGCCAGCGTTGGAGCACCTCTATTCCTCATCAGTGTTCATCTAAGTGAGTAACCCTTTCATTATCGTTCCACTTATCCTCCTCGGGAAGCAACAGGCTTTCACTCCACTCAAGGTCATCAGTGTCATCGGGAAGCTAGAGTAGACTGGGGTCCGTTTGGTTAGTACTCGGGGAGGGTAGAATGTCTTATTTAGTACATAGACACCACATAAAACTCTCTCTTACAGGTCGCAGCCGTAAGACCTCTTGAACTGGTCAGAGACCTCTTCGTTGTGAGTTCAGGGGCTGGTTGGCGAATTAGGGCGCTTCTGGGGGTCCTTTTGTGCAACCGGTCTTAAAGTGGGATTGTTGAAGGGCGTAGGGCTAGTTTATAAATCTTTTCTAGGTTTACAGGTTCATCGGCTCTACTGATCGGTCCCTGTTTGTGCGTTTCTCTCGATTTTATTAGGATTGCTTGTTCCTCTGATCGTTAGGCAATTTCAGACATGAGCTTGAAAAGGCTCCGTTCTCCTTTTTGTCGTGAGGCTGATGGCCAGGCTCGGCTTGGTGTCTGCAGCTGACCTCTGATTCTTTTCGGGCCAACGAAAAGTGGTTCGCCTTAAGGTTGACACAAGGAACCTTGTTCTTTTCCCTTTTTATCTCATTTGAAGGTAAGATGAGCCAGACCTTGGCACAGAGTTGCAGATAGACACCACTGTTTAGAAGGGTTCACAGAGGATACACCCGCCTTCCAACTCAATCAACTGATCACCACTCCATTCACCTATTCGCACACTTCATAAACAATTCACGACGACACAGTACTCGCACGTGATGGCAAATGGCATGGAATTCGCTTTCTGACAGAGCACACCGTCAGTTGTCAGACAGAACACCGCACGCCCGCCGCTGATGGGGGTTGACGCGTGCGGATGCACGGCCAGATACGCCACACATGACAGCGGTCGCTTTAGCCGGATGTCATCATATTCAATTCATAAACTGCACGCCCGCTAGAGTGAGTGTGAAGGGGAAAAATTGATCGTAAATCCAAACCGGGAATGATGGTCTGGCTTAGACTGCGCGGCCACTACCGGGATTTTACGGATATGGAATATTTAAGCGTACATTAGATTTGTTTTCGTTTCTTTTTTTCATTCTCTTCCTCGTCGTCGTTCGTTTGGATTAGAGACAGACTCGAATGCATGCGGGATGAGTGGAGTGGTTGGAATTTATTGGAGTTTTATTGGAGGGTGGTGGTCTAAGTGATTTTGTGTGTTGTTGGTTGTGATTTAGTTCCCTTCTTTCTCGAGTGGAGCCTGTGTGGGGAGGAATAACTGAACTAATGGATGAATTGGTGGTGCTTCGTTATGACAGCGGAGGCAAAATATGAACATCTCTCCATCCGAAGGAGAACAGCGCTGATGGTGTCTGGGAGCATCGCCAACAGATGGTGTGTTGGCGAGTCCGTCTGTGGCCATTTTTTCCTCGTTATCTCAGAAAGTATTTCTTTTCGCTTCAAGTAGTCTTTGTGTATCGAAGTCTTCATCCTAACCACTCTCCTTCCCATCAGACCCCACATCTCCTTCCATCATCTAAATCTAAGCCTCTTTCGTTTGCCCTTCTTGGTCCTTCGAACCGGATTCAATTCGGTTTCCAGCTCATTGTTTGATTCCATCTCATCAACAAGTATCTTGTCTGAGCACAGGATTCCTTCAAGACTTCTCCACTTTTCTGACCCAAAGTCAATCTCTAGCTTGCACTTTAATTGCAAGTGTTTTGCTGGAATGAAGTTGTTTGTTTGGATTTTTTTTCAGTCTCCTCGTTCAACTTTTGTTTACACTCAAAGTTCCCTCTTCATGGCAACCGCCTTCGTTCTCTTTTATCTCGCGAAGTTTTCTCGGGGGGATTGAATCTTTTCGTTTTTCGCAAATGTGCTTATCTTAATATGGTGGCAACAGTGCGTTCAAAAGCGAGGACCTGTGTGCAGAGAGATGGTGGAACCAGGCGGCATGTTTGAAGATTTAAAAAAAAAATAAAGACTGAAGGTATCGCTTTGTGCACGAAGGCTTTGGGCGTGATTTTGTCTGGGGACGGGTCCCCATGTCTGTGAATGGAAATCGAGGGCATCGCCTTGCTAAACCTCTTGTCAATTACTTCGCAACAGTGGCAATAGACGAAGTCCCTTGTTGGTTTGATGTTTGGTCTCATTTTTGTTTGTGTAAGCTTTTGTTTGCGTCTTCATCTTGTTTTTTCCAATCTTTTCGTGTATCATGGGAGCTCAAATCGGCAGACATTCAGATTTCAAGTCAAGTGGGAGAACTTTCGAAGACACGCTGGGTCAAGATGAGGGGGAAACAAATCCGTTCTTGAATGAACATTTTTAGATCTTGAAGAGTCTGGGGTTTGAGTTAAGTGCACGTCTTCTGTTTATCCCTTGCATTCGTCAAAGGATTTCTGATTAAATTGCACTGATCTTCTGGCGATCGTGTGGAATTTGAAGAGAAAATTGGGTAATTTTTTGCTGAGGCATTATAAGAAAGACCCTCAATCTGAAGGGACGACGATCAGTAAAAGGCCATCCGTCGGTCAGATTTGTCGCAAAAGTCATGGCGAGAGACAGAAGATCACGAGGCTTTAGCTTTTGAAAAATCTGGAGAAGGAAGCACCTAAGAAAGAAAGCTTCAATCACAGGGATAATGCCATCCGTCGATCAGATTTGTCGCAAAGATGACGGTTAATAAGGGGCCCCGCGTGTCGCGCCACTACTCATCCCTCAACGTATCAGTTAGTCATGGCCTTAGAAATATGATCGCGTGGCCTTCATGATCGCCTTGGGATTAGGAGCTTAACAGCGAAGACAGCAAGCACCAATCTAAAGGATGACGGTAATTGAACGCCCTGCCGTGGGTCTTCGGCTCATCGCTCAGCCAGTCGTGGTCTGAGACAGGCGATCGTGCGGCATTAGCTTTCGATAGATCGGGATGTAATCAGCGAAGGCAGTAAGCTGCAGTCTGTAGTTCACGGTTCTTGGCTGAGGAATGGATGAGTGGACTGCAACTTGCTGTACGCTCTGACTACATCCTGGCAGTGACTATGGAGGACACACAGGAAATTTTATACAATGGAGGTGGCCAAAAAATACCCATTTTTAAGGTAAAACCGCATTTTTGGACTAAGCCGCGCAAAATTCTTCAGCTAAGCGTTCGCAGATACTCGTAGCTCGTTGATATTCATCAGAGAAGCTGGATAGTGACCGAACGTGGACAGGGAAGAGGAGGACCGATTGAATGGACCCATTTACTTAGATTGTGACTGAATGTGAAAAAGCCAAGGTTGGCGGTGATCTAACGGACGCATCTTAAGAACGGATCCCTTGATATTTTGTGGAAAAAATGCTACAATGCCCCAAAATGAACGCCTTAGCCTAGACAGAAATCCCTTGGTAATCCCTCACTCTCAATCCGTAACCCATCCAAAAGTGAAAGGAACTTTCCTTCATCTCCCACTTTCGGTCTTTTCCCCACGCAATTAAAAATCCAAAAAGACAACACAATCACGCTGAGAACGATCAACAAGATATCATTTTCCCTCATCATAGATACTTTGAGATTTTCATAAAATCCCCTGAATAACTTCACACACACACACACGCCATATGTCAACAAAAAGACAAAAAAAAACACCATGATCACCCCAAAAGAATTGTATCTTGTATCTATGCTCGCGCATCTATTCGTACATGCAATTATAAGTATTCCAATTTTATGGGGAATGTTTTTGTTTTTCTTTTTTTTTTAATTTTTTCCCACGACTCGCTAATTTCATGTGCCGTTCGCATTCGCATTCGTGACTGCATAAAATTTCTGTATCCATCTGTGCACCCTGCCTCCAGTGGATTCGTGTGCGAGTTTTTGTCCCTCTCTTTGGTTGATTTATGCAATTTTCACTCGAGATATAATGCGCTCTGGAAGCGATTATGTTTGCTGAACATTTGTTATCCCACAGCCGGAGACACTAATTGCCCCAAGGGATCTGTGGAGCCGCAGCGACGGCATAGCGAGCGAACTGAAATCGAGTCGATGCCGCCGCTCTGCTTAAGAGGTGTGATGTCGCTTTCGTTGCATACACAGACAAGAGGGGGGATTAATGTAAATTTACATGTTCTCTCAAAGACCACACGTTTGATCGATTAATCATCTGGAACCGCCGAGAGTAAAGCGGCCTTCCATTTGTTTGATGATCGAATGCGGGCCGTGTGGTTTTTATTGTCTCATCATTCAATTTGTCCTCCTGCCCACGCACACTCACACGGACGGAGTGGGGGTGGGTGGATGGGTGCCCTAAAGCCACGGAGTTTACTCACAAATTGAAGGTTGACAATGGAGTGTCCTTTGCTGTTGGCGGCGTGCCTACCTGCATGATGGAGATACACACAAGATACCTACCATCATCGGGTATCCGAACGTGCTGGGAATTCTAATTCGCTGCTGTTGTTCTCTTTTTGAGGAATTTTTCAAGTTCGCGGTGAGAAGTGTTGGGGCGGGCGTACATGTGCCCACATGCTAATTGTTCGCAGGCACATGCAACGAAGCGTATCTCCCTAATAAGTGTTGTTGCGAAATTCCTCTGAGTTGTCCCACAGAGTCTTGGGCTTCGTGGGAGAAGTGCACTGCATTCGCAAAGGAAGTGAGCTCTAGAAACTGGATATGCCGTACGTGGTTTTGGATTACATTTACATTCACAAACCATTCCCCAAGGGAATTGGTTGTAACAAAGAGAATTCCTTGGCAAAGGTCCACCAATCAGTGTCAATGGCTAAGAAGTTTCTTTGGGAAGTGAAAGAAGATGCGTTTGTTTTGTTTGGCTCTGATAGCTTTTGGTGGCAGTGCACTTGCTGTCGGTTGTTCTCTGCGAAGCGTCCATCAATGACAAGGTGTGTCTCTCTGAGGGAGAAATGTGCTGCTCTGATAATCTCTCATGGCTGAGATCAATGTGATGTTACTTGATCAGATTTGTGCTGAAATGTTACCCCGTCCTTCACTCTTGGCATTTGTCAAAAATTTAAACGTCAAGTTGACAGTTGAGCGATTATCTGTCATTTTTAATGTTTGGTCTTGAATTTTTACGAGACATTGGGACGGACTTTGTCATTAATTTGACATATCACACGATTCTAATTTTAGTCTAATTTTGTCATTCTGACAGCCATTCGGTCATCTATTTGACAGTTGGATGACCATTTGTAATTTTTTTGTAGACATTGAATTTTGTTCAAGAGCTTTGATAAACCATGCCATTAATTTGACATGTTCGATGTTCCTATTTTTTCTAGTAACTCTGACAGTAATTTTATCATAAAATTGACAGTATTTCTATTTCTCATTTTTTTTCGAGACAGTCGGTCAATTTGAGTTGTTTTGACAGTTTCTTAACATCAATTTGACAGTTTGCTATATTTTTATTCTTCGATCTAAAAATTGTTCGAGCCGTTAAAGGAGAATCTGACAGCAATTTGACAGTTGGCCAATTTTCTGTCATTATGACTTGATTTGACAACCAATTGAACACCAGTTTGACAGTTGAACGATAGTTGCTCTGGACGTTGATTCTCACCATCAAACGTTCATCTTGACTTTGAACTGTCAGAATATGAACGATCATCTGTCAGATTTGGCATCGCCCTATATGTTATTAAACTACTCCTCATTGCATCAATCTCCACTCAGTTCAGTCATATTCCAAATGATTATCCGTCAAAGTCACCGATCATCCTTCATCTGTCAAAATAAATTCTCATTCCATCCGCCTCCACAATCAGACCGCATGTTTCACAGACAAATGCCATCAATTACACGTCAGATTTTGCAACGATGTGTCACTCTCAACTCTCATATGTCACATGTCACACGTCGGAGTATACCCCATTGCATAGTTTTTGGCTGAAAATCTGCTGTTTCACGCTGCCGGTGATTTTCTCGACCCTGCCATGCATCATGAACTTCCGTAGACCCCTTCCGGATATTTCATATGCAACAAGTACCCACCGATGCATCAAGGCGAGACGCCCTCGCACTTCCTATCGCAACCCCTTTCACTGTCAGTCCAGAGCCCGAATGTCACATGCCACTAATTCTGACTTCCGCACCGGAACAAACCATTTTTTTTTCGCTGCCATGCTGCGTTGAGTGCCTTTAATGAGCGTCCTCCCGAAAGAGCATCATCAGCAGAACCCCATGCGGTAGGGCTGGCCCACTGACCACGCTGTTCCACTCGACGGACAGTCCCCAATAATTATCCACCGCAAATGAGGCCTATGGCTGCGTCAACAGGGACATCACCCCACTCGGCGTCTGCCGCTCGAGTGACTGTGATGATAGCTCTGATAATTTTCCGCGCGTGGTTTCCCGCTCCGACTCGCTTGTGAAAATGCACCCGTGATTTGAAATTCATCGAGAATGCGGCCAGGGGTCAGCGATTATGATTGGGGTGCGGTGCGGTTTTTGTCAACGCACCCAAATGTGCCCACATGGATCAGGAGCGTCAGCAAATGAACTTGAACCGAAAAGGATTTAGACACTCTACGAGTGAATTCAATTTGAATTCCATCGATAAGATACACAGCTTAACTCGACAATATGCGGGAGAGCGAGGGGACCACGGAGGACGGCCATTCAAAGAATTTGTGTGCGTAATGGATTGCGGCAATTAGATATAATTGTATCCACAGAACCCAGCATGTTTGCCTCGGGCGATAGCAGCCGATACAATTAGGTTTTTGATTAATTTTTTTTTGAGGCCAGTAAGTGCTTGTGGTGGTGGCTGATGGCGGTGGAGTGTGTCGACCTTTGGCCACGACTGGAGGGCATTTGAAGTGGATAATGAGGCAAAGCTGTTAAGCTGCGCGTTTGGTCCTTAAATTGAAGATTATGCTAAGTGGTCTTGAGATTGAGAAGAGATAAGGGGAAGAAGTGGTGGATGATGGTGTAATGGGGTCAAACTGGGCGCCAGTAGGGTTCCACAGAATAAAGGAAAAATCTTGCACAGATGGGGACTTCGCTGCTCGGTTGATGACATTCGTTTCCACTTAACCACCGGAATTCACTCAAGCTCCAGGTGCTGTCGAAAAAATCCATGATCTCTCGCATTACCTAGAGCACTAGATGGCGCCACATACGTTTATTTATCTGTCCAAGCAGTTTATTCACTTTTTTGACGTTAAAAATCAATCAGCAAATTGTAAATTGTGCCTCGACGTCAGCAAAACTCCGAAAATAGAGGAAAAAAGCGTAAGTGGCGCCACCTATGATTGGTTTTTATTAAAGAACTTTGTCCAATAGGCGTTTCTACTGATTTAAATAATTTTCATCCCACAAAAGAGGATGATGAAGTAGTCGCAGCTCGATTAACATGTCCATTTCGCATCGCCCACCCTGGGCTTGGGGCGCATTCAATGACCATTTATTCTCACTCATGACTGCGTTAAGCTCGGCATAACGGCATGCACATTTCATGCCATTCGTCCAATTAAATACGCGTCTGTTAATGGATGACTCTCTGCAGAGCGACAATTCAACTCTATCGCTTGCATCCGTGCGCTGTTCTCTTTCGCATAAATTACACAGGCAGAGAGCAATTCACACAAAATCAAGCGAAAAAGAAATAATTGCTGGTGAAGTACCACCAAGGATCAGCCAACATTAAGTGTTGCATTACCCACCTTAAATCGCGTCGCCCCCACCCACCCCGCGGACCCATTTGAGGGCGCACTTAATGTTCGCCGAAAAGTCAAATTGTTCACACATCCCTTGTGTGCCTCTCTCTCTCTCCTTCTCTCACAGATCCCCTGCAGTGTTGGAGATTTTTGTCGCGCGTTTTAACCCAATCCCCCCGCCATCCATCTCTCTCTCCTGGCAAACGGCGGCACTGAGAAAGTGTCTGCACAAAGTTTTTGCAAAGAATTTCGCCTTAGCAAGCAAGAATCCGAAGCTCACGTATCCATGGACACTGTAGCATGCATGGGAAGGGTTGGGAAGATTGCAGTTGGAGGTTGGGCTACGACGAGGAGAAGGCCGTAGAGGAGGAAAACTAGAAGAAGGACTACTTTTGTAATTACACTCGCTTGTAGTGAAGTTCGCTGGCTTTCTTTTAATTTTAATGGCAACTTAAGTCTGACACCGAGGACCACGTTGTTGTCTGCCTTCGCTCCGTCGGGCTGACGCCAAGGATGCCAGAGATTAAATGTATTTATTCAAAAGTTCGTTGTTTTCTTCATTGCCTTTTAATTTATGCAATTAACTCAGGCATGCTTCATCGGAGGTACCTTCTGTGGGGTGACAGTGCAACATAAGCTACCCACATCCGACGCTCTGAAGCACTCGTTCACTTCCCATGGCGATTGCAGTCACCACTCAGGCGTGTCAAAGGGCAGGGCCTTCGTCAAAAAGAAAAAGAAACCCTTCCGCGTTGATTCGCTCTGTGTGTCTATGGATTGGAAAGTAACTCAGGTATGACCGTGTGTCCGTTTGATGAAATCTGATAAGTCACTTCGAATGAAGGGCCATACTCGTACACGAAGTGTAGTCGAGCGTGTCAATAGCGCAAGAGACAGAGGCGGAGGGAGAAAGTAAAGAGTTTATGAGTCGTTAAGGCAAATGGAGAAGTTTATGTCGTGCATCTTAAATGATGCAAGTGACGCGCTTGAGTGGGTTTCATGATGCGGCAACCAACAAATGTCTGATGATTTGAATCGCTAACGCTTAGTGAGGGGGTTTTAAGGTGGGTTATGGTGATTGTTACGAGGATTTTAGGACGGTTGGGATGAAAAGCTATTGGCAAGCAATGAAGACAATCTTACTTGATTCACACTGATTTGCATCAGATTTAGTAGAGGCATCAACTAAAAAACAAGTGCCTGTAACTAGATGGCGCCACATACGTTCATTCTTGTGATTAGTCCACCAAAGCAGTTTATTTACTCGTTGGACGTTAGCAGAAGTGGAAAAAAATTATAAATTAACCAAGGTCTCAGCAAGACTCCATAAATAGAAAATAAAACATATGTGGCGCCATCTATGCGTGTTTTTTGAAAAAATAATAGTTTTTCTACAGCTTTTGATGGTCAAACGATTAGGTTGATGAAGTTTCTCTTGGGTTTTCACCTTGAGCCTTAATGGCCCCTGTGGCGTAGTGGGCAGCAACATCGTTCCGCTTGCTGGATGTCTAGGTTCAATTCACCGTTCTCGACCCATTGATAATGTTTAGAGAATTTACCTACATAGAAAAACATGATGATGACATTTGACTCCGAACCTGTGGGACAAGGCAACAGAGGGCTCTCGCTAAGGGCCTGAACCAACGTGGCAGGGATCGATCTTGATGTTGGAGGCAGCCTGACACAAAACAGATGAAGATTCAACGTCAGGACTCAACATAAGACTGTTCGTCTCCTCGTAGCGCTCTTGAGGTAGAGCAGCTAGTCCCAGATAGATCCACCACGGATTTTGTACCACCACTCTGAAATCCCTTACAAGTCTCTGAAAATGACCTCGATAATCCTGGTGTCAATTGATCCCTAGTCACATTCCCCTGTCCGCTCATCCAACGCCATATCGCCAAGAGGATGCGAATAAAAGTCCGCTAAGTCACTAAGATTAAAACCTCATTGTCCTCTTCTCAAATCCGTAATCCACTTACTCACCCATCAATGCCCCCCCCCCCCCCCCCAGCCCTGTTCCCCACTCAATCCTTTCAAAAGGATAAATGCACAAGCAGCGCATTGAAAGTCCAAAGATAAATGCACACTTGAATGGCTTCACTGCTCGCAAAACTTTTATCCTCTCTCTCCCTCCCTCCACCCACCCCCACCCACTGCGGGTGGCCACCTCCCCCATCAATGAACTCAATATTCTCCATTCACACAAACACAAAGGCATTTCCATTCAACGATCGACTTAAGAGAACAGAACGAAAAGAACGACAACAACACAACCACTACTCTGGTCATGCTAAAGTATCCGTCAGACTTCCTGTGCGCAACTTCCTCCTCGCCGTCATCCGGTGCAATTTAAACTTAATTACAGTTTACCTTAATAGACGATCAAAGGGTACTCGGATCTGAGTATCAACAGGTTGACGGCAGGCACATCTCCTCCCGCGGTGTCATCACCTCCTTCCGGAGCGATGCTGAGTAGGAAGCGCCAGTCCGTTTATTTACCGGTTCATTCATGTGATAATTACCTTGTGCATTTGCACGCAACGGCAGGAAATAAAAATTCTATCACGAACGACGAGGCTAAGGCGCGTCAGGAATTCTTCTCGACTTCCGACGACGAGGCGGACGAATAAATGGATGAACCATTAAACCAGATTCCACATCCGGAGCTCGGGATGCTCGAAGGAAATAGGAAAATGTCATTAATATCTCAGAATGTATTCAAAACTGCGCTCGACGCGACGTCAAGTCACAGCACATCCGCGACAGGATTGAATGCCGGGAGAGACACGATGTTTAGATGTGAATGTGTATTTCTGTAGGCGAAAATTCCTTGTGTGTGCATGAGAGCCATGTGTTCCACAGTCAATGCAACAGATGCAGGAGACACAGGAGATGGCACCACCACCAGCACCAGCAGAAGAGGAAGGATGTCGGAGTATGTTGGTGGGTCTTAGATACAATATGATGCTGGGAAATTGTTTCGAAAGAATTCTTCGTATTTCAATTCAGCAGGTGCATTGCAGGGGCGTTTGAACGAGGGACGGAGGCATTATTTCTGTGACGCAGTGCGATTCACTTGAGACTGAATGAGTTTGGTGACGGGTATAGCTTGAGAATGGGAGAACAACAGAAATAGGCTTGAGGGGTTCTTAACTGGAATTAGACGACAGATCAGATTTGGCAGGCATTCGAGACTCAGATCGGACTAGACCAAGAAAAAGCTTCATTCTCTGTCCATTTCGATGTGCTAACGAGGCCTGAGTGTTGATGGGCAAACAGACGCATTTCTAAATTCGTGTCCAGAGGTTGGTTTCGTTTTTTGGGCATTGATGGGTGGCTACCTCATGGGCTGTGCTTAGTTTGTGTCCACAGCTGTTGTTTGACGATAGAGAACAGCTCTAACGAGCAGGGTATCTGCAAGGATTTTTTAACAAAAACACCCTGCTTTTGACGCAAATTTCAGTGTAGTTCCCGCCGACAGCGCCTTGACTACTCGCTTCTTCATTCCAGATGAACCCGAAAGCAGACGCCAGTTTGCTTCGGAATGGAGGGAGACTAAGAGACTTCTAGTTCAAGGGGGAACAGACAGAAAAAGTGGTCACAACATGGAGGAGGCTTTCCTGCATCTGGATGAAACTGAATCGAACGCCTCAGAATGACCATCAGCCGGCCCGAAGTGCCCAAGGTGCACCAAGAGAGTCCCTCTTCGAGGGAGAACACACGGTGGAAACCTCCCTCACTCCAGAAGACAGCACCAGCATCAGATGACAAGAGGGACGAGGACGATCCACTAAACAAAGTAGTGACAAACGGAAATCAAGGAGCAGTTTTCCACCATCGTCGTCCCCTTGTCGCCATCTCCACATCCACCGTCTGACCGCCTGATCAAACACAACCGTCCGATCCACCGGTTGTTTGAAGTCTCCCTTTTACCGCCACAAAACACACACACTCGCCCCCCACCCCAGCGCAGTCAATTTAAATTCCGTCCTGCATCCTTGGCATACAAGACAAAACTCATTAATTGATCGATCAATTCCCCCGATTCGAAGAAACGCACCCGACGTCGAATTGCATAAGAATCACTGGCTTTTCCACCGAATTTCCCTCTAAATAATCAAATTTCCCCGCGCATACGGATACAAACATTCGGAGCTAGCGGCAGCAGCAACAGCAGCAGCGGCATATCGAATTTCTATCGAATCGGCTGTGTGTACTCAGGACTCCCATGTGTTCACATATCCTGTGAGAAACATAAAAAAAAAAACAAAACACAAATTCAGACGAATCGAACCGAGGGCGAGGGCATATGGTCAGCTACAGGTTCCCTGCTCCGAATCTTATCGAATTCAATTCCTCTCCTCGAAGCAGTTCACACCTTCTGACAGCACATATGCCCGCGCATCGGTCACTTGTTGCAGACGCCGTAAGATGTAAGATGCTCGCTCTGTCTCTCGGTGAGACGTTCACTTCCGGAGGCAGGGAATTATCGTCTTGGACTAATCTTAATTGGATGCAGAGATAGAGGCAGATGAAGCTACCTGTTACAGTTCGGAACAAGAGAGCGAACCCAACCGTATCCACTGACAGAAGGCGCTTATAAATAAATTCCCACACTGCCGACGCAGAGAGACACATGCAGATTTCCCGAGTGCAGATGTGATCGCACTGGCTCCGCTGCTGAGCGCACACATATGGCACCAGTGAATGCGACGAGATGATCCGCAGCAGGTGAAGGCATCTCTAAGCGCCTATCTGCAGCCCTTTTCTGCGTTCTAATCGAAATGACATTCCCCTGGATGCTTGCCAAATGATCCCGTGTAATTTTCACACGATAAATCATTCACAGCAACAGTTCGTCTTCCTCACGAGGGGCCATGCAAATCTGCAGGATAGAAGAAGTGAAGGCAGAGACTCGCACTCACAAGAAAAAAATCAATTATCAAACTTGTCCCCCCGCCGACGCCTTGCAGTGATTTATGCTACCGCCAAAGTTGTCCTTGCGCCCAATCCGCTCGTTCACACAGGAAGGAGTACGGGATAACTTACACGACGGTTTTCGGTCGATTTTCCTGTCAAACTGGTATCCAAACAAAACTTGTAAGCATCCTTCACCGCCCCCGCCACCTTGGAGATGTGTGAGAAATTCCATCCAACTTCCTTTCGGTCGAGGACTTAGTCCTCTTTTTCCACTCGTTTCATCGGTCGGATCGTCGTCGCATTCCCACAGTGAACAGGAATTTAAACGAAATTGTTGCAAGTGGTCGTGCGGTAGGAGGAGGAGCGGGCGAGGGAGAAGGACGAATTAACACAGAATACCCGACAGGAATACGAAATGATACTCTTCCCAAACGAGGAAGTGCCAAGGCATTTGGGTAATTGAGTGAATGAAACGTTCACTTTGCTCTTGTTTTTGTGCGCTTTTTTCTTTTTTTGCGTACAGTCAATATTCTCAATTTTGAATGGGACGTCGTAAGAAGATACTTGACAGGGATAATGGATGCGGGAGGGGAGAGTGGACAAAAAAATGAATGACATCGAGTTGAAGTGAGCGTGTGAACAGGTGTAGGAATTTGTCTTTTGAGCTGTCCGAAGTTTTCGGTTGTCGATGGTGTTCTGGTTGTGTTGAGGGCTCTGGGAATTCTCTTTCCTGATGAATGACGACTTAGGCCTGCATTGTATTGCCTTGCAACTCAGATCCACCTAAAGACCAACAGATTTCATAGTAGACCACACAGAATACGAGACAGTCGCCAGATTTGGTCTCAAGAAGCCACGATTGTGTTGGATTTTGAAGTTAAGGGCAGACCACGAAGAAGACTCTTGGAGCTTTCGAGCCTCTTGCGACGTCTTTTGGATGATTTAAGAATCCTTTCATTCTGTGGTCGCAATCCGCTTCCAGTTTGTTCACCTATAATGAAGAGAATTGGTCCAAATGTGGAACCCTGGGGTACTCCATGATGAAAATCAAGTCAAACCCTTCTTTTTGAATAAAATTTTAATGCCTTTTTGCGAGTAAAGAGATCTGCTCAATTCACTCATAGTTAGGTCAACTTTCATGAAGAGAATTGGTCCATAAACGGAACCTTGTGTGGGGTACCATAAGGAAACATGTGACACACACTTCCGCCCCAATGAAATTGTAACACCCCTAGTAGATCGGGTTAATCCACTCCTAATTTGTTCACCGTTCATGAAGAGCATTGGTCTAAAAATGAAACCTTGCGACATCCCATATTCAAGCACCCACCAAATTCAGCACTCCCGGCCAGATTTGATCGCCTCTTGAGCCTCAGCATGCGGATTCCTCAAGTTCCATAAAGAGCATAGGACCTTGCAGGCCACCTGGTCCAACTCCAAAAAGAACACATGTCCAGCTACCGTATTTTTCACCTTAACAACTTTAACAAGGCCCCATTATGCACCACACTCAAGTGATTAACGCCCACCATCCTGCATTCATTTTCTGCCAAAGAATGGGTTAATTTTGGTAACAAGTCAATCAAAACAAGTTGTTATCTCCAAACTGCGACACAAAGTATAACCCACTCACGGTCACAAAAATGTCACGAGTAACCGGTTTGTGCTTTCAAAAGAAAGACCAACGAAACATTCACTTCCACACTTCCTCTTTCACAACAAGACGCATAAGTGTGCTGATCTGCGGCGTCTGTCTATCTCTCAACAAAATTGATTATCGAATCGCATTAAGTATCTCTCACCCACAGATACTGCACCACATCCGATCACTGTCATGCACCCACCGAACCGTCAGTCAGTCAGTCTGTAGTGTGGGTGGTTCAACCAATCCCTCAATTTGCATTTTGAATAGATACTACGACAACAATGACTGTGACTCGACTGTCGTAGACCTCGTGCCAGTCTCGTGGCATAGACTCGCTCGCTAGCGTATCAAGTGACGCCGTTTTGTAACAAAGAGAGCTTCTTCAATTTTGGGGTTTCATTTAAAATTCATCGCAGCCAGTTCCTCGTAATCGTACAGTAATTCAGAGATACGTTCTAATAGCTTGGGTAAATTGATAAATTCCATTCGGAGTTCTAGCGTACACTCTTCGACACACCCATTGTACACGCTCACTTCTGGAATTGAGTAGGCGGTCAGAGTTAATCGTATTTCATTGACTTGCGAGATTGTAATAGAACACCGATACGGATAACTAAACATCGATTTGTTTTGCAGCCGGATTTCAGGCCAATCGGTGATTAATCGCTGACAACTGAGCTGGGATATTAATCACTCGCGAATGCCGCAGACATTCGCAGGGACGCGCGTCATTACTTCGCGATTCGGCGGTCGGGCGCCAGTGGTTTGAATTTATTTTTGTCTCACTTCCCCCCCGGGAAGTCGATAAATATTGATTCGATAAACAAAATTAAGTCAGTGACTAGCGCAGAAGCCACCGGAAGCTCGATCGATTTTGTTCTTCTTTCTTTCGCCACTTCCTAGCGTATCTTGCGAATGGGCTTATCCCACGGATTTACGTAATTGAGTCGAATTTTCACACAAACATTGCCTGCGAGATACTCTGCGTGATAATTACATCCCCACGGGAGTGTTGTTTGTTTTTTGTTTTTATCTCTCTCTCTCTGGGAGCCACCTAATCCCTCAGCTTACAGTTTTAATACTCCTCGCCACGCCAAGTAAAAATGTACTTGACCCAGATTACGAGAAGAAACAAAACATTGACCCAAACTAACTTTAGTTTCTCACCCAGTCGAAGACGTTGAAAGTTCTTGTGAAGAAATCCAATTCGAATCTTCTTTCCAGAGGCTGCGCGCCATTGTTTCGGCGCGTCTATAAAATGATGAGCATTTCAATCAAGATACTAAATATTTTCGTTGATTTTCTTATGCTAATTGAGTTGCTTAGGCGGTAACAGCGGCAACAGCAGCGATGGAAGAATGTTTGTGTTCGTTCAGCCTGTGTGAAGTGTATCTTCGGAACTGATGCATATTCATGGGGGTGATTAATTTTTGTTGAATCAAAATTAACACTAATTGGAGATGATTCGGGTGGAATGAGAATGTCTTTCTTTTGGAGGTCGTTAAAAGTCAGCTCAAGCTGTCAGCTGGAGCTGTTACGGGCTTTATTAGCAACCTAATGGGTGTCGGGTTGTTTCACCTGATTGTTAACATATTTCGGCTTTAGCATCAAAGGGAATTCAATTCTCATTTCTTTTTTTTAAAAGGCGATCACAATTCATAAGACATGCGAGAGGAGCCCCTAATCCTGGGAAACATTTTTAATCAAAAAGTATAGGACCTTGTACACTACCTTGTGGAACCCGATTATTTTCTTTGAATCCGATCAGAAGTTTGAGGTGAGAGGGTACGAGGGCCTAAGAGGCTGCCTTAAGGCACATATTTTCTAAACCAACAAGTATAGGACGTATTTGCAGCCTTGTGGAACTCCTTAAGCGGTTGTCACACAAGTGTGGCACACAGTATCTGAACCGCAGTGCCTTGTGGAACTCCATTCTCTTCTTTATGAATGTAATCAGAACTCCGAGGTGACTGGTTCAGAGGGCTTGTTTTTGAACCGAAAAGAATAGGACTGTACATAGAGCCTTGTGGACCCCATTTATATTCTATAAGCCGATCACGTCTCAGATTTGGCGAAAGTGGTCATTCAAATGTTGAACATATCTTCTCTCTGAAAGCATTGGACCTTATGAACAGCCTTGTGGAACACGGTTCTCGTCCTTGAGACCCGTAACAACACAGATGTGACTGGAGACGGGGCATTTACAAACACATTTTCTAAACAAAAAAGCATAGGACTGTATATTCAGCCTTGTGGAACTCAATCATATTTTTTTATGATTGGCGTCGACAACTGAGAGGTGACAGGAGCAGAAGCCCCAAGTTGTCCCCCCTCAAGTCAGCGTCAGAAAACGTCCAAAAAGAAGAGGACCTCAGAAACAACTTTCTGGAACACCAAAAAAAGACTTGATTTATGCCGCCTTCGTGACAATTCTACAGTCCTCCACCTCTTTGAAATCCACACCGTCTCACAGTCCACCAGTACAACTCCATCACATGGCGGCACTTTTTCCGCAAACACCAGGGCATGACCTTCCCCTTAATTGCTCGTCAATGACTTCGCAACCAGAACGCCGCCGCCGCCACCGAAACAAAAGCAAAGAGGGAAATAGAAACCTCGTCTCATAAAATTTATGTCTTCCCTCGAACAACCACCAGTCTTCGCCGGGCCAAGCATGGTGGATACACATTAAACTGCCAAACATTCAGGAACATCTAGCAATTCGCACGCAATAAAACTCCTAACTACTTGTGCCGCACAAATCCCCCTCCGGGCATGACGCATGTTCTTATTTATAAAACAGGTGACTACTCCGACAATTCAATTCTTCGAAGTTAACCCCCCATCATCCGCGAAATGATTCAGCTAATTAGCAATAAAAGTCAAACAAGAAATCCATACATCATCCAGTTTGAGAATTTCACTGTTTTTGTATCGGTAGCGCATTAGCGAGGAGCTAATACCCGCATCCGTTGGCGAAAAAAAAAGTTAATTCAGAACCAGCTCCCTCCATTGCATAACCGCATTTCCGCCTTCGTTGCTCCTCTTGCTCTCCACAAAAAAACAACAAAAATTAACCGATGGCATCTGCATGCAGATTGTGCTCGTGTAGACCACAAATTCTCTGCCCAAACGACTTGACTTTGATTTAAGTTGCAAACTTTCCCCCACTTTACGCAGGACTATGCTATAGATTCTCCCGTCTCGTCTACCTCTCTCGCTCACCACCATGCAGCGAGTGTTGTGAATACCTTTACAACACACAACTTACGACTCACTCTTTGCTGGGTTCCACGAAAATAAAACTGCAAAAACCAAACACGGCCAGAAGTACATGCGGGACAAAAAAAGTCGTCTGACCGCATGCTTTCGCTAGAAACCAACGACCGTCTTAAGAAGCGGATGTAATATCCGTCCGGTGAGCTGATATAATTTATTTAGATACAGCAAAACAAAAAACGAAGTGTACTTGGTAGTTGATAGTTGGTTGGAATTTGTATCTATTACGACATCGACAAGAGGAGAAATTCTTTAGCCCGAGCGCTGTGATGACGTGGTTAGCTCGTGGTGGGGAATTTCGTTTTCACGGGCGGGTGGTGCATTCGTGGCGTATCTGAGAGTGGGAAATATTTGGTATTTTTCTTTTTTGGAATTCCGAACTGCTACTGTTTTGACACGGTCTAAAATTGGTGGCAAAAGTTTCAGATACTTCATCTACGTTTGTATCTGTCGGTTAATATGGGTTACGGCCTTGAACTTTCGATATGCTAGCCTGCTCTTTGAAACTGAACTTGAACAGCAATCGTTTTTAAGCAAAATACATGGGGCACCTCAGGGTTGTGATTCTTGGCCTATGCCTCTTTTGGTTAAAAATCAGCGAAACTTGCCCCATGCGTCTTTTGCACAAAAAACACTAGAATCATATGCAACAAATATCCCATTTCCCGGCCAAAGATATTCATCCCATAGATACACTCACGGCAATGAACTTCTAACATCTTGAGAATCCGTCAGACTTCTGAGAACTGTACAAAATCTGCTTTGTCACAAAACTTATTTAATCATAGTCAACTGAGGTACCTCTTGGTTGACAAACCAGTCCTCAACTTTTTGCAAACTATACACAATTTTATAAGAATTCCAATCAATTCCTCAGAGTCCTCCCAAGTCATTAATATCCTCTTCAAAGACATTCATTTAATAGAAACAAGTTGCTCTTGCAAAGAAACCCCAAACTAAGATACAAAATTTCGTAAATTTCAAGAGAGTTTCTGAGAAATCTCCGTCCGTCCATCAGTATCGTCGTATTTCAGTGAATCCTTTTGCCAATGATAAATGACAAAGCATTTGCCATTGTCGCCATCGTTGTGACAAATTACCGCCGTTCGCGAGTGCCTCGCATTGATCAACAATCAAAATTATGAAATTTGTCCTTACACCATTAGCCATCGCCATCAATTAGAATTCAATTGAAAATAATTTTCCAGTGAGCACCTCTCGCTGTGTCAGCATGATGGTGCAAAGGAATTGTGAAGACACAGCTCAAAAGGTTCAGCATCTTCTCACGGTTTCTCCATTTGGCATTTCGTTTTTGATATCGAACGAGAAGTATGTGTTTCGGAGAACATTGGACACGACACAATACGTGATGTTGCCTTCAGTGTGTCATAAATAACCAACTGTGATGCAGTCTAGATGAAAAAGGGATGATCATCAACATCATCTATCGATTGGATTCGTTTCACGATACACTGGCTGACTTGATGTCACCTTCTTTTGTGCTAGTGTCCCGGCACAGCAGGTAGCCCAAACAGAGAGGGGAAGCTGGAAGGTGTGTCTGGTGGACATGCACATCTCGTGAACTTTGTGTCGCCTTCTCGTCAAGCAGATGAACGGTGTAGGTGGATCCATGAAACGTGATTCGTATGCAATACGAGGCCCACCCAATGAACCAGAAAGATGGTCAGTCTTTCAGCGAGGAGATAAGGCAGTTGATTGTGATCAGATTGTCGAGAGGAGAGATCTTCGATGGCAAGCCCAGTTTTGCTATACCGACGAGGGCCAGTGAGGTAGTTTTTCAAGAGAAATGATGTACCTCAGGGTAGCGGTGTTGGTCCCATCTTGGTAACCAATCAATTCTGGATCGAATTTAGTTTAAAAACGTGACTTCTGCAAATGATATTTTTATTTCAAATTCGTGACAAATTTCTCAAATGAGCTACCACAAGTCAGCGGACTTAGGCCCCTTCTGTTTAAAAATTAATGTATTCTCAAATCTCATTAATTTTCTTGCCTCTACACCACAATTTCATTATAAACCAATTTCCATGTGATTAAGTATCTTTCTCAAGTATCCGTGAGCTTTACAAGCTCATTAAGCACTTCCCATTAACCACAGAAAAATTTCACATGCTCGACTTCATCTAACCCAAACCCTCCGGCACGCAGACAAATGCCAAATAATTAGCCGCAATCTGTAGAATTACCTTGCTGAACACATCTCAGCTCAGCTCAGCTCACTCACTCTCACTGGCAGCCTCCATCGGCCCCCAACCCCGGGGGGTAGATACACAACTGTTGTAAGTCAATTAGCATAAACGTTTCATTTCCTCTCATTTTCATCGGTTGAGAAACTCCCCTCGCAACCTGCGCCCTGCACACACTTCACGGTGGATTTCATAATTTTAATTAAATCACCTCCAACCACCACCACCGAAATCAAGCCAAACAGCCAAAATCCGTGTATCCGTGTACACATCTCACATTCAGTAGCTATTGTCGTGCATTTCACAGATAAATCGTGTGAATATCTCCCGACATTGATCCATTTTCTCTCAAATTCAACGCGGCATTTACATAATTCACGAATAAAATCTAGCAGATACATGCGAACCAATAAACATAGAGGTCATGCGGCACATTGACCACCCGATAGACCGCAATCCGCATTTCATTCATTCATCCATCCATCCATCCATTCAGTTCAGTCGTTCATCGTAACTGAATCGTTAAATAGATGTTAATTGTTTGTCATTAATCGAATAGTTTGTGTGCTTATGTCTAGATGGAAAAGTATCTGAAAGATTTCACTGAAAGCATTACATTCATTCGGCGACGATGTGAAGAACAGTATGTATGCCATATCGGTGCGAGAGATTGTCTTGCAGATTTTCTTTCGATTGACGGTGAAGATACACCATAGCGGCGAGACGAGATAAGCGAATGAATCGAGATGAAAGCCAAGCATTGTCCATGGAAATTGATTTATTTTTTTCTTTCTCTGTTTCTCTCTCATATTTATTCCAAGAATTCAGAACAGGACGCGTATTTTATTTATATTTGCTTAAAGTCGAGTCGCGCGACCAGGGGAGTGAGTGGAAACTTTTGGATATACATTGTCGAGGAGGAGATAAGAGCTCGATGAGAGCGGAGAGATTTGTGAACAGGACATCGCCCCCCTTTCGGAAGTGTTTGCCTGAGTTTGGGTTTCAAGTTTGTGAGATAACAAACACGGGAAATGCTTCCCCCCTATGAGACAAAGCTACTGTTTCTTCGAATGACGTTGGGGTGCCCAAATGTTTTCTTATTCAGATGCTACTGCCGTATCGGGGTGTAACCTCTTAGCAAATAAGGTGAACTCGTTCTGAGAAAAGGGTGTGCTGTTGTCTGAGTGTGATCATGAAATTGAGGGATGGAATATGCTTTGTCAACTTTGTATCTACATCAAGAAGGAGAATGATTGCGTACCGATAAGCGCTTCTTAGAGTTGAAAATGTGCCTTTGACTCTAAGGTACGGAATCTAAGCCGAGTTTATGTGAATTTCTGTGAGTTCTAGATACAAAATATCCACTTTGTTGTGACTAAGCCACTGTTTTTTCTAAGCCTGACTTGCAACCAATGACATTTGGGACAATTAAGAACATCTGCCGGAGGTTTACATTTCATAAGTGCATCTATGAGTATCCCCGATCGCTCAACGTGTATCTATGACATCCAGATGTAACTTACGGCACATCTTTAGCATTCGAAGGCATTAATCTGTGAAGTAGAACAGTCGTGAATGTATTTGAAGTTCAAAATCCATACCGCAGTGCCATCGTGCAGTCTCTATTAAACCCACACTTTGTTACCACTTATCCATTAATTGCGGGAATTTCAAAATGCATCATTGCTTCTGTACTCATACTGTGTTGAATTCCACAAGCCTTCATTGCTTCAATAAAGACCACTCAAGTGCATGGAATGGATGGAATACCACAAGTTTGCATTGTCAAGCCTACGCTCTTTCATCAAATCAAACAAAAACAATCCACTCTAAGTCCCCCTCAGTGCATTGCACTCCATCAACAAACCGCACTCTCCACTTCTTTGAAGGGTCACTTGCAACCGATGCCATAAAGCGATGAGATACTTTAAATTCCCCGTCATGCGTGCATCGGTCCTCTCCCCCAGGAACATTGCATCACACTGAATTCCATGACTTCCCCTCCACTGAATTCCGCACAAATTTAATTGCTTATTCAATTATCCGCGCACGCGGCAAAAGAAAACAAAAACCTTGTTACTTCATCTATCAACTGTCATTCTTTGGCATCGCTTAATTGTAATTAAAATTCCCTGCTGATGTTCACGAAAAAAGCTGACAAAAAACCGCCTCTATTCACCACTCGACAATCTATCCAAGCACTGTGCCACTTAGTCATGCAGTGAATATGCGGTGTATCGTAGCCATTCCGATGAAGTACATTTACATTCTCACTTACTAATGGCGGCAGTCATTCCTGATTCGATTTTTTTCGCGCTCCCCAAAGTACACACAGCACCTCGACCAGCAGAAAAAACATCGGAATCAAAGCGAGAATCGTTCGAGTACATATTTCATCCCCCATCAAGGTGAATGTCGACCGTAACTGAGTATCGAAACAATCGGTAAATCGCTGACACAGGGCGTTAAAGTCGCGCCCATTGTCACAACAAAGTGAATTGTCACTGCCACTACGAGGCGAATAAATCCGCATGCAAACATGCCAGCGGCGGCTATCGTTTGCAGGGACAACGATAAACAGAATTTGCGTGCAAAACGTTGAAGATATCCAAGCGCATAGATAAAGCATTTATTCGTCGTCTAAGTTGGGCGGACTGTTGTCACCATTACTCACTGCAGTGAAATGTACTCCGCCACTTAAAAATGTCGCATGCTGATGAGCAGCAGTAGAATGCAAATTTTTGCACTTCTAAGCTAAGTTTAGAGTCATGGAGATACTTAAGATACACCACAAGCTAACTCAGCCAGCAACAAATTCCTTGTAAAACTGACGCATCTGGGCAGTTTAGTCATTTCATGAGAACGTGAATACGTAATCTGAGCTTAATCCGAGCTTCGGAAGTTTCCACAGATTAAGCGTAATTCCCGCACATCAAATCAAGTCCAGAAATGAGTGGCTGCATGTTCTCGATTTGGTTCAACCACCGAAAAGTAGGTAAAGGTACATTTAATTACTCGGGCCAAACGTGATCGAGATAATCTAAGCCAGGCTTAGAGTACGCTCAGAGATGCCGGAGATACACAAATGATGTCGGGTATTGAGTTTAATGAGCGATACTGGCGGTCTAATTGCATCCTTATTGCTTTTTTTTGGGTGGTGGGGATTCTAAGTCTTGCTTTGGGATTCAATTGTGGGTTTTTAAGTCGCGCTTGGTGCTGGTTCGTTGCACATGGACATAAATCTAGTCGGACTGTCTGAGATTTGACTTCAACTTCTGGGATGAAGCGACTGCTGGTGGTGCAATCCCACACAAGATAATGACCACAACAGCCTTCAGCTTCGAATGATCTTGAAAATTGAGTCTAATATCCAAATTTGTATTCCTCACTCAAGCCAGGCGTCGACTGATTAGACATTCTCACCTCGATTTGAATGAGGTTTTCCCCCCCAATGCATACTGATCTAAATTTAATCAAGGATTAAGCTCGACTTAAACTTTCATCATCCATTCCTAGACACGAGACATTCCGTCTCATCACCTCTAATTGATCCAAATGAAGTCGGAAATCTCTCGTTTAATGATCGAGTTTTATGGTCACATAATATCCTCATTAAGTTTTACAGTCCAAGTCGGGCTTTAACTTTCAATTACTCACTCTAAGCTAGGTTTGTAGGAATTTCTGTCACGCAGAGATACAAAATATACAGCTAATTCTGCCTAATCCGATGTTTTTTTCTAAGCTCGGCTTGGGGTAAAAAAATCGAATTTCATGCAGATACCCATTTGTGGGTGTCTCTAGCGATATCTACGACAATCTACAGACACTCGAATACTGGTGACTTACCGTGATTCAATGCAGTTTCTAGTAATCCACAAGGTCGTCGTTAATCCGTAAAGTGAGATGAGGATAGCACTCTTGAGAAATTCGCAGATGCACTTGCACTTGTAATCCACTGTCACTATGCTTTGCTTTTCTTGTTTTATCCAATAAATCCGGTTGAGCAGAGAGAGAGGGAGAGAGAGAGAGAGAGAAGGAGAAAAAAAGGTCGTTGTCTGCCTGACAGAGTGGGCCCGTGAGAGGCGGCAGAGATATGTAATGGCAAACACTAATCACTTCCACAGGTGCACTTGGAAAAAAATATTTTTTTTTATAATTTCTTCTTCTTCTTCGACGTGCGTCGTTCACTCTTATCCAATGGATGTCTTCTTCGATTTCGTATTCACGATGTCACTTTGTCACTCGATTGAAATACGCACACGTAATCGTTTATTAATTTTTTTTCTTCGTTTTTTGTTAATTTTTTTCTTGAAATTCGGTCAAATTTCAGCGTTTGTCGTCGTCGCGAAATATTTTCTTTAAATTGTTGTTTTTCACCCAAGCCCACGCACACATGAGAACAGCTCGCGAGAGAGAACAAAAACAAAAAAGAGACGAAGCAGCGGTACGGAAGCGGAATTTGTTCGGTTTTCTTTCAAAACTCCGTGTCCATCTTCACTCGACGTACACTCAGTACAGACTGAGCGGCAGTATGTTGATAGCGATCGTGTATATCGAACGGATACTGTGGAATGCAATGGTTCTGCTGCTGAGTGGACTGGTTGGTGGCGGTTGCGTTGCTTCGGCTGTTCGCTGTGTGTCCCGCTGAGGGCATTCAGTGCATGCACGTAGGTTGACACTCGTACACCACGTATATGTATACAAACAACACACAGCGACTGGTCGAGCAACATTCCTTCGGCTTCAGTGTTGCTTTGGGTTAGTTACCGGCATCTAGTCGGCTTGTCGTCGAGACACATTGAGTGAGTGAGTGGAGGGAGGTTTGACTGTTTGAGTGGATTTCAGCCGCTTGTGGAATGTATCTTGGGGTCGTTGTGGGTCTCTCAACCGCTCAGCAACATGTGTCCGAATCGTGTGTGCCACTCATCGATTTTCTGTGCGGGTGTTCAATATTTAAATAGTCCACATTGCCAGAGGCCAGAGCGATAATGAATTCAAGCGCTCTCGCATTGACTTAAGATAGCCCGGCTTCCAGCCGAACTTCGCAGATACAGTGAAGCGGGGCTCTTTTGTTGCTTGCACAAGCCAAGTTCTCTAAATCACGTGGATTAAGTCATTTGACGGCAGGGTATCGTGACGTGACCTAAGGTCATTTGTGGATTCTGTGATGATTGGAGATACTTACGTGGGCCCAGCCTAAGTCGTGCGTGGGCCCAAGCTCGCATCTGCATGAGAATGGTCGTCCAGTTGGGCTAGAGGTGTTAATTCTTAGATCATTTTCAATTAACGACGGAGTTGAGGTATCGTTTGGACTTTACACGGGAACACCGAGCCGCTTGCGACAGCCGCGCCGCATCTATCTGCTGCCCTGCGACCCTTTCAGATTCAGTTCGACGATAGGAGCGTCAATTTGATGTTAATTTGATGGATTCTCTGGGGTTTTGATGTAATTTACGAGTGATTAGGAGATGTTTATGCGCATCGTGACGTGCGCGTGTGGCAATGGGTGATGGTGGAACGGGGGGAAACCCATACTTGGCTGTGGTTTCTTTTTGATGACAATCGCCAGGCGGGGTTTTTCTGCAATTTAGCTGAGACTTGGACCTGTAAAGACGGGGCTCAGATCTGAGCATGCCAGTCGGGCGGTCTACAGAGCAAATAGGGCTGGTCTTGAAGAGTGACAGGCTAGGCCGCACTTTAACACTAGCTTTTGCAAACAGGTCGTTTCTCGTTCTCTCCCGTCACAGAGCTATGACAGAGTCCGTTGTAAAGAGTGAGGAACTTGGACGTTGTCCAGAAGTGTCTAGAACCGGGTCTACACACGGATCTACGAAGTGGCAGAGCGCCTTGTGTAGAGTAACACGATGGGCCGCAGTTTGGGCCTAATTGAGGCCGAGGTCAACAACATCGGTCGTTTCTTCCTGCCATTCACGGAGTTACGACAAAGCCACTGCCATCCATGGAAGTGGTCTGGGCTTATCCAGAATCAGGGTGAGTGCAGAAAGTTGAAAGAACCTACAACAGATTACCACATTTGGCCTATCTATCTAAGTCCGGATGAGCCTGAAATATGCGAGTGAGGGGCTGTGACTCTGGCGGAGAGGCCTAGGTAGGTAGGTAGGTACTTGGGCGACTACTTGTCGGACTTAGTGTTGGGTCCATTGTACCCTTGCTAGGAATGGTTAACTACCGTCCTTAAACTTACCAGATCCACACAGGCAGCTTACTAGGTTTCTCAGTTCGACACCGCTTAAGTCCTCCAGCTAAGCGAAGAAGTGCTGCAATAATTTCTTTGATATGGCTGGACAATCGCAGAGCAGATGTTGGATAGATTCTGTTTCATTCTCATCTTTGCGGCTCCTGGAAAAGTCGTTACGGTGTCTGTTTCCCTGGAAAGCGTGCGTACTTCCTTGCGACTAACACCGATCAATGATGCTGATCTCTTTTTGTTCAGCATCGGCCACATAGCCCTTGCTGTTGCCCCAATACTCAGCCCAATCCATTGAGTTGTGGCTCCATCCAGAGATTCCTCATCTCCATTTTACTTGTGAAGGTGATTGGCATACGAGCTTGCTAGAGATTCTTCCAGCTCCGATCCCATTTTTTGTAGGACTGTCCGCCTTCTCGCCTTGTATTCCAGACCAACAGAATGTCACGGAGCTCACCAAGGATATCTCGTCTTTGAAACATCTCTGTACACGGCGAACTCCCCTTCTGCTATTGGCGTTTTCTCTAGCCACCTGGTCCAGAAAGTGTTGATGGAAGCTCTTCTCCCGGGCTAGTGTTGGTGGTAAGTAGTTTGTAGTATGTGCCCCTGCCACATTGAGCCTCAGGGGCTATCAAGCTGCACAGCTGCTGCAGAATAAGTCGAGAAGAGCGAGGTTGTTGTTATGAGGCTATGGAATCGAGTCCAACCGAGTTTCAAGCCGAAATGTCCACCACCGAGATCTGCGTCAGACACATTCTCTTAACAGGTTTAAGACCGCTACCTGCCAAGGTCAGGTAGCACTTAAGGAATTATCGTCAAACCTAGTGGACTCCAAACCGGTCAAATGTTGCTACAACACACGGCACGGGTCCCTGGACAGAGTGGAATGCCAAGCAACGAATCCACCGAAGACATCACTAGAGCAGGGCCAAAATCTGCGTTCACTAGAGCGGCTTTGTCTTCACGACAAAGGTTGTACAAGAGGTGGTAGGTTCATCCTTAACCCCACATTTGCCTCTTTTATACGGTCTTCCTTCCATATGAGAAATCGGTGTATCGAGACGATCTGTCCTTGGCTCTGCGTCCTTTTATTCGTTAACATTAGTCCACGACAGAGATGCTGACTAGACTGGCTAAACCTTTTAAGTCAGCAGGACCTGACGGCGTTATTCATGCAGAGCTTCAAAGGACCTTATCTTCTAGTTGGGTTAGTTTTCAAGGGCTGCAGGCTCTTAGTTCATGGTCCCAACTCCTGGAAGAGAGTGTGAGTAGTATTCATTCCCGTAGAGGAGAAGTGTCCTTATGTCAAACTGGAGGACCGAAGAATTCATTTGGCTTAGGGTCTAACACTTAGCCCGGGTGCTGCACAGAATGTTGTGATTCCTTGTCAGTATCCACGACGCTACGACAGGGTACCAAGCTTGGTCTCAGTCTGTACTTGGCTGGGTTCAGAATCTCCCCAAAAAGCCAACACAAAATCACTTCCTGTTGCCATCCACGGAAATACTCCTCCAGCGAGATGCTAAAAAATAAAAAAAAAACAATAAAAAAAAATGAAATAGTGATCAGCTTGGACGTGACCTGGGCTTAGTTGAGCTCGCGTGGTCTATGAGAGCCACAGACACAGTGCTAGGGGAAGAGTGAGAAGCTTGGTCGTGGTCACATCCTAGCAGGCCTCGGGATCGAAACAGAAACCTGGTCCAAGGTCGATTCTTGTCACCAACGACGGAGCTTCAGCTGAGCACCTTGCAACAATTTTGGCAGCTTGGTCTCTGATTGGATGCTTAGCTCATCGCCTCGTCAAAATCGGCAGCATTCCTCCGTAATCTCTTTTAAAATTGAAGCCCGCGAAGAACACTTAGATCATCGTCAAGCTTTGTCCATCTTCTGAGTCATCGTTGAGCGCGGTCATGACATTGACCACTTAATGCACGCTGACCATCCAACCAAGTGGATTGTGCGCGATTCGGACAAACAAAGCGAAAGCTTCGCTATCTGCTCGCAAAATTGCCTCAATTACCCGGCCACACAAACTGCGAGGGGATGAATGCTTCCAATTTGCAAACAAAAAAACCAAAACCTAACTCGAACTGAAACGACGTACAGAAGGAAATCGATGAGCAGTTTTGTCGATGAGCAGTTTGTTGGCCATTAGTCGGTTAAACTCCCCGGTCACGGCGAAGCGAAACCGAAAACAAGTGGATCGAGGTGAGGCTCAAGCATGGATGCATTCACCGGAAAAAAGTTCATAGATCCGTCCATCAACACACCCGAAATCACAATTATCAACTGCAGCGTGTTTATGGACATGAGCGTGTGTGTTCGATAATTATACACAAACATTCCATCGGTGCCGGTCTAGATACCACGAAAAATGTTGTAAACAAACAAGAAGTCGCTTCTCGGCGGTGCTGCGACGGGCAGACGTCTGTCTGCGGACGAGTTGTAGGATGCTTGAGATCACAAGGGGCTACCGAATGCAATTGGGAGACGACGACGATGACGATGATGGAGGTGATGATGATGATGATGACGGCGATGGTAGCTGATCGGATCTGTCTTTCATCGGATGGATGAGATAATTCACTTGAGGCCGGGGCCAGAGATCTGATGAAATTCAGGTGATGTGAGTCCGGTGACATTAAGTGTAGTTCAAAATTCGAAGAGGAACCATTTGACCCTAGATCACGCTGTGCTCAGCTCACAGGCATCCCCCCGGTGTTTCCTTCCGTCGAACTCTCGGCATGCCAGGCAGATCCCAGGAAGAGATGCAAAACTCTCTCTCATTAGAATTCAGGCAATCAATTGTACTCTCACCCTTCCCGCGGCTCCTATTCTGTTCAAAGATGCGCCACAAATTCCAAAAAAAAACAAAACGAAACGAAACGAAATCATAAATTTCCATAACACAACCCTATTCACAGGTAATCTGTAAGCCGTCATCCGACTCCCGTAACCCACTTGTGAAATTAGATTTAGATGAACAAACAAACTGTCAGCTCTCACCACGGTCCCGCATCCTTGCTTGCGACTGTCGGACTTATCCCTTCAATAAATTCTCAAGCGAAACCCATAAACCGACTTCTTAAAGAGATGACGACGACAGCGACACGACCGCTTCAAGGAGCCATCTCCTGACTCGATTCGGTGCCTCGAAGGCAAAAAAAAATAGAGGAAAAGATACAATTTGTGGCAGGCGTCTTTGCATAGAGAGAATCGGGTTACCGTCGTCGCTACCTGTTCGTGTGTTCGGTGCGCGCATATGGAATGTGATGTCTTTCAATTGATAACGGATTGGATATCCCTTCAATGGATTTCATTTATCCTCGCCGAAGGCATCGCGAGCCCGTGGAATGGATGCCTTTCTTGGAGTGGAGCGAGCGTGAGTGACGCAACTCGTGGACTACGTAATCGAGGAGATGTCAAAATCTTCGAAATCACGTCTTGTAGAGGAAGGATGCCAAAGCCAGCCCACAGTCACGTCAATTACCCACAAATGGCGATCCACTGCCAGTCCAGCCGAACCAAAACCATCGTCACCTCTTCAAGGTCAAACGAGCCAACGAATAAGCCATCCATTCCCAGCCGGCCACCACAACCAGTGTCCGCGTCGTGCAAACCCCTTCAAACGCAGCATTCCTTCAGTCAGTCTCACGTCCAATCAATTTGTCTCGCAAACGATGAAATAGGAACTGTCCAGGACAACTGTGCGCGTTGATTGAATTAGGAGTACCGGCACGTGCAACGTAAACACCAAGCGGCATGCTAATAATTCGCAACGCTCGCAACCCCCGTCCGACGGGTGACTGGACTGGGCAAGGAAGCGAACGCGGTGCTGGTGTGCTGATAAGTGTGAGTGGATGGATGGGCTATAAAATATGACAATGTTGGCAAGGCCTGGCATGGTCTCGTGACGGGAATGCACAAGCACAACCGCGTGCGAAGAAGAAGGAAGCCCGCGAAGAGATTCTCGATTGCAGACGACGACTTGGGAAAGAAGCGTGAGTTGAGGCTTCAGGTCTGAGGGAACCCTTGGCATTGCCGTGCTTCGAGCAAAGATTCTGTCTGGTAATTTCTAGCATCAGACGGGTCCCACTTCCGTCTGCACCCTCGATGAAATTTCATCCACATCCGAGGCATCACATTGTCTCTTCGAAATGAGGCCATTCGGACGGACAACACGTCAAATAAGCAGACAATCAGTCAATGCAAGCGACGCAGATCCATCGGGGGCCGAATGCAAATTAAGTCCAATGGAAGTGTCATTAAGCGCACAGCCACAGCCACAGATGGACGCATTTCCCCAAGACTTGCGGTCATTTGACATGATTACCGGCAATTATATGTACGTTTCACATCTTGGCTCGTATGAGTTAAAAGCCTGCAATTTGTCGGTTGACATCGTTTCGGATGCGAAATGAGTTGATTGAAGTGCAGCTCGGCGAAGGCCGAGACCGAGAATTGAAATTATATGATTGTCCTTCGGGTGAATTATGGGAAGTCACTTTAAATGCTTTCCGCTAGTTGGAATTTGCCTTGGGAATTTTTCGGAGTTGGCATAACTGTGACAGTTTTGGGAGTAGAATCAGATTCGACGGTTTGTTGAAACAAGCGAAGGGCACACAGTAAAATGATGATGAAACATGAAATTCGAAGTCAAGATTTTTTCGGAGTTGCAATAAGTGTGCCAATTTTGAGAATAGACTGACTTGTTTACAGAGCAAAGAAAAAAGAAAGTGAATACAAAATGTGAAATTCTTAGGAATTTTTCGGAGCTGACATCCTATACATCAATTCATTAGCTACAAAATCGGGCTACGTCACTTTGCTGTAGGACGCACGGTTTTGAAGATATGAGCAAGGTAAGACGAACATTCATGATTTTTTCAATGTAGAAAAATCGACATCTGTAGGGGTTTTGGCGGTTCGTATGGAACCTTTGCCAGCTTATATCTCGAGAACGGTGAGTCCTACGACAAAATTTGTGTACATAATTTTTGTAGCTTATGACTTGATCTAGAGGATGGAATTGAAAAATTCCCGATCGTACCATTATTTGGGGAAATTTTTGACAAAAACAGGGAAATTTGTTTCTCTGGCGTAAATTATATGAAATTTTACATCGGCTTTTAAGGAAGGTCGATCTGAATTGTTGCTCTTAACGTGAATTTATACTGTGTAAGTTTTCACCTCTCTCAATCACCGGCAAGGTGATCATTATAATTATTTCACCACGAAAAGTACCTTATCCATTGAAAATGATACACTTATAACGGTAAATTTTCCCGTTCTCCAGCTCCATCTTCTAGAGCAAGTCATAAGCTACAAAATCGGGCTACATCACTTTGCTGTAGGACGCACGGTTTTAAAGATATGAGCAAGGTAAGACCAACATTCATGATTTTTTCAATGTAGAAAAATCGACATCTGTAGGGGTTTTGGCGGTTCGTATGGAACCTTTGCCAGCTTATATCTCAAGAACGGTGAGTCCTACGACGAAATTCGCGTACATAATTTTTGTAGCTTATGACTTGATCTAGAGGATGGAATTGAAAAATTCCCGATCGTACCAATATTTGGGGAAATTTTTGACAAAAACAGGGAAATTTGTTTCTCTGGCGTAAATTATATGAAATTTTACATCGGGTTTTAAGGAAGGTCGATCTGAATTGTTGCTCTTAACGTGAATTTACGTTGTGCCAGTTTTCATCACTCTCAACCACCGGCAAGGCGATGATTATAATTATTTCACCACGAAAAGTACCTTTTCCATTGAAAATGATACTTTTATAACGGTAAATTTGCCCGTTCTCCAGGTCCATCTTCTAGATCAAGTCATAAGCTACAAAATCGTGCTATATCACTTTGCTGTAGGACGCACGGTTTTAAAGATATGAGCAAGGTAAGACCAACATTCATGATTTTTTCAATGTAGAAAAATCGACATCTGTAGGGGTTTTGGCGGTTCGTATGGAACCTTTGCCAGCTTATATCTCGAGAACGGTGAGTCCTACGACAAAATTTGTGTACATAATTTTTGTAGCTTATGACTTGATCTAGAGGATGGAATTGAAAAATTCCCGATCGTACCATTATTTGGGGAAATTTTTGACAAAAACAGGGAAATTTGTTTCTCTGGCGTAAATTATGTGAAATTTTACATCGGCTTTTAAGGAAGGTCGATCTGAATTGTTGCTCTTAACGTGAATTTATATTGTGCAAGTTTTCACCTCTCTCAATCACCGGCAAGGTGATCATTATAATTATTTCATCACGAAAAGTACCTTATCCATTGAAAATGATACACTTATAACGGTAAATTTTCCCGTTCTCTAGCTCCATCTTCTAGAGCAAGTCATAAGCTACAAAATCGGGCTGCATCATTTTGCTGTAGGACGCACGGTTTTTAAGATATGAGCAAGGTAAGACCAACATTCATGATTTTTTCAATGTAGAAAAATCGACATCTGTAGGGGTTTTGGCGGTTCGTATGGAACTTTGCAAGCTTATATCTCGAGAACGGTGAGTCCTACGACGAAATTCGCGTACATAATTTTTGTAGCTTATGACTTGATCTAGAGGATGGAATTGAAAAATTCCCGAACGTACCATTATTTGGGGAAATTTTTGACAAAAACAGGGAAATTTGTTTCTCTGGCGTAAATTATATGAAATTTTACATCGGCTTTTAAGGAAGGTCGATCTGAATTGTTGCTCTTAACGTGAATTTACGTTGTGCCAGTTTTCATCACTCTCAACCACCGGCAAGGCGATGATTATAATTATTTCACCACGAAAAGTACCTTTTCCATTGAAAATGATACTTTTATAACGGTAAATTTGCCCGTTCTCCAGGTCCATCTTCTAGATCAAGTCATAAGCTACAAAATCGTGCTATATCACTTTGCTGTAGGACGCACGGTTTTAAAGATATGAGCAAGGTAAGACCAACATTCATGATTTTTTCAATGTAGAAAAATCGACATCTGTAGGGGTTTTGGCGGTTCGTATGGAACCTTTGCCAGCTTATATCTCGAGAACGGTGAGTCCTACGACAAAATTTGTGTACATAATTTTTGTAGCTTATGACTTGATCTAGAGGATGGAATTGAAAAATTCCCGATCGTACCATTATTTGGGGAAATTTTTGACAAAAACAGGGAAATTTGTTTCTCTGGCGTAAATTATGTGAAATTTTACATCGGCTTTTAAGGAAGGTCGATCTGAATTGTTGCTCTTAACGTGAATTTATATTGTGCAAGTTTTCACCTCTCTCAATCACCGGCAAGGTGATCATTATAATTATTTCATCACGAAAAGTACCTTATCCATTGAAAATGATACACTTATAACGGTAAATTTTCCCGTTCTCTAGCTCCATCTTCTAGAGCAAGTCATAAGCTACAAAATCGGGCTGCATCATTTTGCTGTAGGACGCACGGTTTTTAAGATATGAGCAAGGTAAGACCAACATTCATGATTTTTTCAATGTAGAAAAATCGACATCTGTAGGGGTTTTGGCGGTTCGTATGGAACTTTGCAAGCTTATATCTCGAGAACGGTGAGTCCTACGACGAAATTCGCGTACATAATTTTTGTAGCTTATGACTTGATCTAGAGGATGGAATTGAAAAATTCCCGAACGTACCATTATTTGGGGAAATTTTTGACAAAAACAGGGAAATTTGTTTCTCTGGCGTAAATTATATGAAATTTTACATCGGCTTTTAAGGAAGGTCGATCTGAATTGTTGCTCTTAACGTGAATTTATATTGTGCAAGTTTTCACCTCTCTCAATCACCGGCAAGGTGATCATTATAATTATTTCACCACGAAAAGTACCTTATCCATTGAAAATGATACACTTATAACGGTAAATTTTCCCGTTCTCCAGCTCCATCTTCTAGAGCAAGTCATAAGCTACAAAATCGTGCTATATCACTTTGCTGTAGGACGCACGGTTTTAAAGATATGAGCAAGGTAAGACCAACATTCATGATTTTTTCAATGTAGAAAAATCGACATCTGTAGGGGTTTTGGCGGTTCGTATGGAACCTTTGCCAGCTTATATCTCGAGAACGGTGAGTCCTACGACAAAATTTGTGCACATAATTTTTGTAGCTTATGACTTGATCTAGAGGATGGAATTGAAAAATTCCCGATCGTACCATTATTTGGGGAAATTTTTGACAAAAACAGGGAAATTTGTTTCTCTGGCGTAAATTATGTGAAATTTTACATCGGCTTTTAAGGAAGGTCGATCTGAATTGTTGCTCTTAACGTGAATTTATATTGTGCAAGTTTTCACCTCTCTCAATCACCGGCAAGGTGATCATTATAATTATTTCATCACGAAAAGTACCTTATCCATTGAAAATGATACACTTATAACGGTAAATTTTCCCGTTCTCTAGCTCCATCTTCTAGAGCAAGTCATAAGCTACAAAATCGGGCTACATCACTTTGCTGTAGGACGCACGGTTTTAAAGATATGAGCAAGGTAAGACCAACATTCATGATTTTTTCAATGTAGAAAAATCGACATCTGTAGGGGTTTTGGCGGTTCGTATGGAACCTTTGCCAGCTTATATCTCGAGAACGGTGAGCCCTACGACAAAATTTGTGTACATAATTTTTGTAGCTTATGACTTGATCTAGAGGATGGAATTGAAAAATTCCCGGTCGTACCATTATTTGGGGAAATTTTTGACAAAAACAGGGAAATTTGTTTCTCTGGCGTTAATTATATGAAATTTTACATCGGCTTTTAAGGAAGGTCGATCTGAATTGTTGCTCTTAACGTGAATTTATATTGTGCAAGTTTTCAGCTCTCTCAATCACCGGCAAGGTGATCATTATAATTATTTCATCACGAAAAGTACCTTATCCATTGAAAATGATACACTTATAACGGTAAATTTGCCCGTTCTCTAGCTCCATCTTCTAGAGCAAGTCATAAGCTACAAAATCGGGCTACATCACTTTGCTGTAGGACGCACGGTTTTAAAGATATGAGCAAGGTAAGACCAACATTCATGATTTTTTCAATGTAGAAAAATCGACATCTGTAGGGGTTTTGGCGGTTCGTATGGAACCTTTGCCAGCTTATATCTCGAGAACGGTGAGCCCTACGACAAAATTTGTGTACATAATTTTTGTAGCTTATGAATTGATCTAGAGGATGGAATTGAAAAATTCCCGGTCGTACCATTATTTGGGGAAATTTTTGACAAAAACAGGGAAATTTGTTTCTCTGGCGTTAATTATATGAAATTTTACATCGGCTTTTAAGGAAGGTCGATCTGAATTGTTGCTCTTAACGTGAATTTATATTGTGCAAGTTTTCAGCTCTCTCAATCACCGGCAAGGTGATCATTATAATTATTTCATCACGAAAAGTACCTTATCCATTGAAAATGATACACTTATAACGGTAAATTTGCCCGTTCTCTAGCTCCATCTTCTAGAGCAAGTCCTAAGCTACAAAATCGGGCTACATCACTTTGCTGTAGGACGCACGGTTTTAAAGATATGAGCAAGGTAAGACCAACATTCATGATTTTTTCAATGTAGAAAAATCGACATCTGTAGGGGTTTTGGCGGTTCGTATGGAACCTTTGCCAGCTTATATCTCGAGAACGGTGAGTCCTACGACAAAATTTGCGTACATAATTTTTTTACCTTATGACTTGATCTAGAGGATGGAATTGAAAAATTCCCGATCGTACCATTATTTGGGGAAATTTTTGACAAAAACAGGGAAATTTGTTTCTCTGGCGTAAATTATATGAAATTTTACATCGGCTTTTAAGGAAGGTCGATCTGAATTGTTGCTCTTAACGTGAATTTATATTGTGCAAGTTTTCACCTCTCTCAATCACCGGCAAGGTGATCATTATAATTATTTCATCACGAAAAGTACCTTATCCATTGAAAATGATACACTTATAACGGTAAATTTGCCCGTTCTCTAGCTCCATCTTCTAGAGCAAGTCCTAAGCTACAAAATCGGGCTACATCACTTTGCTGTAGGACGCACGGTTTTAAAGATATGAGCAAGGTAAGACCAACATTCATGATTTTTTCAATGTAGAAAAATCGACATCTGTAGGGGTTTTGGCGGTTCGTATGGAACCTTTGCCAGCTTATATCTCGAGAACGGTGAGCCGTACGACAAAATTTGTGAAAATAATTTTTGTAGCTTATGACTTGATCTAGAGGATGGAATTGAAAAATTCCCGATCGTACCATTATTTGGGGAAATTTTTGACAAAAACAGGGAAATTTGTTTCTCTGGCGTTAATTATATGAAATTTTACATAGGCTTTTAAGGAAGGTCGATCTGAATTGTTGCTCTTAACGTGAATTTATATTGTGCAAGTTTTCACCTCTCTCAATCACCGGCAAGGTGATCATTATAATTATTTCATCACGAAAAGTACCTTATCCATTGAAAATGATACACTTATAACGGTAAATTTGCCCGTTCTCTAGCTCCATCTTCTAGAGCAAGTCCTAAGCTACAAAATCGGGCTACATCACTTTGCTGTAGGACGCACGGTTTTAAAGATATGAGCAAGGTAAGACCAACATTCATGATTTTTTCAATGTAGAAAAATCGACATCTGTAGGGGTTTTGGCGGTTCGTATGGAACCTTTGCCAGCTTATATCTCGAGAACGGTGAGTCCTACGACAAAATTTGCGTACATAATTTTTTTACCTTATGACTTGATCTAGAGGATGGAATTGAAAAATTCCCGATCGTACCATTATTTGGGGAAATTTTTGACAAAAACAGGGAAATTTGTTTCTCTGGCGTAAATTATATGAAATTTTACATCGGCTTTTAAGGAAGGTCGATCTGAATTGTTGCTCTTAACGTGAATTTATACTGTGCAAGTTTTCACCTCTCTCAATCACCGGCAAGGTGATCATTATAATTATTTCACCACGAAAAGTACCTTATCCATTGAAAATGATACACTTATAACGGTAAATTTTCCCGTTCTCCAGCTCCATCTTCTAGAGCAAGTCATAAGCTACAAAATCGTGCTATATCACTTTGCTGTAGGACGCACGGTTTTAAAGATATGAGCAAGGTAAGACCAACATTCATGATTTTTTCAATGTAGAAAAATCGACATCTGTAGGGGTTTTGGCGGTTCGTATGGAACCTTTGCCAGCTTATATCTCGAGAACGGTGAGTCCTACGACAAAATTTGTGTACATAATTTTTGTACCTTATGACTTGATCTAGAGGATGGAATTGAAAAATTCCCGATCGTACCATTATTTGGGGAAATTTTTGACAAAAACAGGGAAATTTGTTTCTCTGGCGTAAATTATATGAAATTTTACATCGGCTTTTAAGGAAGGTCGATCTGAATTGTTGCTCTTAACGTGAATTTATACTGTGCAAGTTTTCACCTCTCTCAATCACCGGCAAGGTGATCATTATAATTATTTCACCACGAAAAGTACCTTATCCATTGAAAATGATACACTTATAACGGTAAATTTTCCCGTTCTCCAGCTCCATCTTCTAGAGCAAGTCATAAGCTACAAAATCGTGCTATATCACTTTGCTGTAGGACGCACGGTTTTAAAGATATGAGCAAGGTAAGACCAACATTCATGATTTTTTCAATGTAGAAAAATCGACATCTGTAGGGGTTTTGGCGGTTCGTATGGAACCTTTGCCAGCTTATATCTCGAGAACGGTGAGTCCTACGACAAAATTTGTGTACATAATTTTTGTACCTTATGACTTGATCTAGAGGATGGAATTGAAAAATTCCCGATCGTACCATTATTTGGGGAAATTTTTGACAAAAACAGGGAAATTTGTTTCTCTGGCGTAAATTATATGAAATTTTACATCGGCTTTTAAGGAAGGTCGATCTGAATTGTTGCTCTTAACGTGAATTTATACTGTGCAAGTTTTCACCTCTCTCAATCACCGGCAAGGTGATCATTATAATTATTTCACCACGAAAAGTACCTTATCCATTGAAAATGATACACTTATAACGGTAAATTTTCCCGTTCTCCAGCTCCATCTTCTAGAGCAAGTCATAAGCTACAAAATCGTGCTATATCACTTTGCTGTAGGACGCACGGTTTTAAAGATATGAGCAAGGTAAGACCAACATTCATGATTTTTTCAATGTAGAAAAATCGACATCTGTAGGGGTTTTGGCGGTTCGTATGGAACCTTTGCCAGCTTATATCTCGAGAACGGTGAGTCCTACGACAAAATTTGTGTACATAATTTTTGTACCTTATGACTTGATCTAGAGGATGGAATTGAAAAATTCCCGATCGTACCATTATTTGGGGAAATTTTTGACAAAAACAGGGAAATTTGTTTCTCTGGCGTAAATTATATGAAATTTTACATCGGCTTTTAAGGAAGGTCGATCTGAATTGTTGCTCTTAACGTGAATTTATACTGTGCAAGTTTTCACCTCTCTCAATCACCGGCAAGGTGATCATTATAATTATTTCACCACGAAAAGTACCTTATCCATTGAAAATGATACACTTATAACGGTAAATTTTCCCGTTCTCCAGCTCCATCTTCCAGAGCAAGTCATAAGCTACAAAATCGTGCTGTATCACTTTGCTGTAGGACGCACGGTTTTAAAGATATGAGCAAGGTAAGACCAACATTCATGATTTTTTCAATGTAGAAAAATCGACGTCTGTAGGGGTTTTGGCGGTTCGTATGGAACCTTTGCAAGCTTATATCTCGAGAACGGTGAGTCCTACGACAAAATTTGTGTACATAATTTTTTTACCTTATGACTTGATCTAGAGGATGGAATTGAAAAATTCCCGATCGTACCATTATTTGGGGAAATTTTTGACAAAAACAGGGAAATTTGTTTCTCTGGCGTAAATTATATGAAATTTTACATCGGCTTTTAAGGAAGGTCGATCTGAATTGTTGCTCTTAACGTGAATTTATATTGTGCAAGTTTTCACCTCTCTCAATCACCGGCAAGGTGATCATTATAATTATTTCATCACGAAAAGTACCTTATCCATTGAAAATGATACACTTATAACGGTAAATTTTCCCGTTCTCCAGCTCCATCTTCCAGAGCAAGTCATAAGCTACAAAATCGGGCTACATCACTTTGCTGTAGGACGCACGGTTTTAAAGATATGAGCAAGGTAAGACCAACATTCATGATTTTTTCAATGTAGAAAAATCGACATCTGTAGGGGTTTTGGCGGTTCGTATGGAACCTTTGCCAGCTTATATCTCGAGAACGGTGAGCCGTACGACAAAATTTGTGAAAATAATTTTTGTAGCTTATGACTTGATCTAGAGGATGGAATTGAAAAATTCCCGATCGTACCATTATTTGGGGAAATTTTTGACAAAAACAGGGAAATTTGTTTCTCTGGCGTTAATTATATGAAATTTTACATAGGCTTTTAAGGAAGGTCGATCTGAATTGTTGCTCTTAACGTGAATTTATATTGTGCAAGTTTTCACCTCTCTCAATCACCGGCAAGGTGATCATTATAATTATTTCATCACGAAAAGTACCTTATCCATTGAAAATGATACACTTATAACGGTAAATTTGCCCGTTCTCTAGCTCCATCTTCTAGAGCAAGTCCTAAGCTACAAAATCGGGCTACATCACTTTGCTGTAGGACGCACGGTTTTAAAGATATGAGCAAGGTAAGACCAACATTCATGATTTTTTCAATGTAGAAAAATCGACATCTGTAGGGGTTTTGGCGGTTCGTATGGAACCTTTGCCAGCTTATATCTCGAGAACGGTGAGTCCTACGACAAAATTTGCGTACATAATTTTTTTACCTTATGACTTGATCTAGAGGATGGAATTGAAAAATTCCCGATCGTACCATTATTTGGGGAAATTTTTGACAAAAACAGGGAAATTTGTTTCTCTGGCGTAAATTATATGAAATTTTACATCGGCTTTTAAGGAAGGTCGATCTGAATTGTTGCTCTTAACGTGAATTTATACTGTGCAAGTTTTCACCTCTCTCAATCACCGGCAAGGTGATCATTATAATTATTTCACCACGAAAAGTACCTTATCCATTGAAAATGATACACTTATAACGGTAAATTTTCCCGTTCTCCAGCTCCATCTTCTAGAGCAAGTCATAAGCTACAAAATCGTGCTATATCACTTTGCTGTAGGACGCACGGTTTTAAAGATATGAGCAAGGTAAGACCAACATTCATGATTTTTTCAATGTAGAAAAATCGACATCTGTAGGGGTTTTGGCGGTTCGTATGGAACCTTTGCCAGCTTATATCTCGAGAATGGTGAGTCCTACGACAAAATTTGTGTACATAATTTTTGTACCTTATGACTTGATCTAGAGGATGGAATTGAAAAATTCCTGATCGTACCATTATTTGGGGAAATTTTTGACAAAAACAGGGAAATTTGTTTCTCTGGCGTAAATTATATGAAATTTTACATCGGCTTTTAAGGAAGGTCGATCTGAATTGTTGCTCTTAACGTGAATTTATACTGTGCAAGTTTTCACCTCTCTCAATCACCGGCAAGGTGATCATTATAATTATTTCACCACGAAAAGTACCTTATCCATTGAAAATGATACACTTATAACGGTAAATTTTCCCGTTCTCCAGCTCCATCTTCCAGGGCAAGTCATAAGCTACAAAATCGTGCTGTATCACTTTGCTGTAGGACGCACGGTTTTAAAGATATGAGCAAGGTAAGACCAACATTCATGATTTTTTCAATGTAGAAAAATCGACATCTGTAGGGGTTTTGGCGGTTCGTATGGAACCTTTGCCAGCTTATATCTCGAGAACGGTGAGTCCTACGACAAAATTTGTGTACATAATTTTTGTACCTTATGACTTGATCTAGAGGATGGAATTGAAAAATTCCCGATCGTACCATTATTTGGGGAAATTTTTGACAAAAACAGGGAAATTTGTTTCTCTGGCGTAAATTATATGAAATTTTACATCGGCTTTTAAGGAAGGTCGATCTGAATTGTTGCTCTTAACGTGAATTTATACTGTGCAAGTTTTCACCTCTCTCAATCACCGGCAAGGTGATCATTATAATTATTTCACCACGAAAAGTACCTTATCCATTGAAAATGATACACTTATAACGGTAAATTTTCCCGTTCTCCAGCTCCATCTTCTAGAGCAAGTCATAAGCTACAAAATCGTGCTATATCACTTTGCTGTAGGACGCACGGTTTTAAAGATATGAGCAAGGTAAGACCAACATTCATGATTTTTTCAATGTAGAAAAATCGACATCTGTAGGGGTTTTGGCGGTTCGTATGGAACCTTTGCCAGCTTATATCTCGAGAACGGTGAGTCCTACGACAAAATTTGTGTACATAATTTTTGTAGCTTATGACTTGATCTAGAGGATGGAATTGAAAAATTCCCGATCGTACCATTATTTGGGGAAATTTTTGACAAAAACAGGGAAATTTGTTTCTCTGGCGTAAATTATATGAAATTTTACATCGGCTTTTAAGGAAGGTCGATCTGAATTGTTGCTCTTAACGTGAATTTATACTGTGCAAGTTTTCACCTCTCTCAATCACCGGCAAGGTGATCATTATAATTATTTCACCACGAAAAGTACCTTATCCATTGAAAATGATACACTTATAACGGTAAATTTTCCCGTTCTCCAGCTCCATCTTCCAGGGCAAGTCATAAGCTACAAAATCGTGCTGTATCACTTTGCTGTAGGACGCACGGTTTTAAAGATATGAGCAAGGTAAGACCAACATTCATGATTTTTTCAATGTAGAAAAATCGACATCTGTAGGGGTTTTGGCGGTTCGTATGGAACCTTTGCCAGCTTATATCTCGAGAACGGTGAGTCCTACGACAAAATTTGTGTACATAATTTTTGTACCTTATGACTTGATCTAGAGGATGGAATTGAAAAATTCCCGATCGTACCATTATTTGGGGAAATTTTTGACAAAAACAGGGAAATTTGTTTCTCTGGCGTAAATTATATGAAATTTTACATCGGCTTTTAAGGAAGGTCGATCTGAATTGTTGCTCTTAACGTGAATTTATACTGTGCAAGTTTTCACCTCTCTCAATCACCGGCAAGGTGATCATTATAATTATTTCACCACGAAAAGTACCTTATCCATTGAAAATGATACACTTATAACGGTAAATTTTCCCGTTCTCCAGCTCCATCTTCTAGAGCAAGTCATAAGCTACAAAATCGTGCTATATCACTTTGCTGTAGGACGCACGGTTTTAAAGATATGAGCAAGGTAAGACCAACATTCATGATTTTTTCAATGTAGAAAAATCGACATCTGTAGGGGTTTTGGCGGTTCGTATGGAACCTTTGCCAGCTTATATCTCGAGAACGGTGAGTCCTACGACAAAATTTGTGTACATAATTTTTGTACCTTATGACTTGATCTAGAGGATGGAATTGAAAAGTTCCCGAACGTACCATTATTTATGGAAATTTTTGACAAAATTTGTCTGTCTGTCTAAATCGTCATGGGCAGAGACCCTCAAGTGCAGCTTGCCTTCACAAAGCTCTACCCTCCATTGAACCGCACAGCTCCACCAGCAGCCCCACTCGATCGCCATCAAAAAACCATGTGAATCTACTTTCTCCCCGAAGTCCGTCTAAGCCCTAAGCCGGTCCATGGATTTCCATTAGACACAAACATCGCTCAATAATTCCACCTTATGACGCGTATCTAATCCGCTCACTCCGACTTATTGTGTGAACCGCCGAGGCGGAGAGGCGATGTCACAATTTCATTCCCCAATCACAATCGCGGAAGTCTCCGCGAAGACTTTGGCCGCAAACTTTGACCATCGCTTGCGTCAGAAGCGAACTCGTTAGAAGTGAACTCTTTCGCCTGAGTCCATCGCTCCACATATCGCCGCGCCGAGTTGTGCCATTGTCGACAACTGATTGAATCGGCGGATTGCATCCGAAGCACCGCGGTGACACAAAGATCCCCCCCATCGTCAGCGCGAAATTGCAAACCACACAACCACCGATACCAGTGTCTGTCTTTCGAATGAAATGTCGTCTCTCGTCTTCTTGGAATCAATTCACTTGAACGTATGCCACAGCACTTGTGAAACGAATCCAATACGACACACGAGCATCTAGAGAAAATTGAATATCTTCCAAAAACCACGCTGGGTTAGAGGAGCGGACTGTGGTGCTGTGCACGCTTTCAGTTGCTCCTTTGTGCGGTATGCTCGTGCGCTTGGGTGTGCGGTTGATCTATTTTGGATTCCCTTACAGGTTCAAGATACTTGTCAATTGGTTTGCGTCGACGAAGGCAGAAACGACGACGACGACGACGCGGCGCAGCGGGGCGGCTGGATATGTAGTTTCCATGGCACTTGACATTGGTAATGTGTTTGTTTGGAATGAAGACGATGCGGTTGCGACCAAAACGTATCCCTCTCTCTCGAGTGGGAGGTATTTTTAGACGAACTTCAATATGTTCGTCGCGTGCAAGATGGATTATGAGGCAGGAGCATCGAAATTTGTTTAGCAGAAGTTGTCAGTGAATTTCTGTGATGGGTTGCGCTTTGAAAAGTCGGTCATAGATGAGGGAATTCCTCTTTCGAGAAACTGTGTGTGGATTTTGGTTTTCTTTGCAAATTCTTGCGGTGACTGTGAAGGGAAGGGGTCGGCGGTTGAAGATATGCGAAGCAATTTGTTGTGACGTTGTGGTGATGCTTGACGGAGAAGTAATAAATTGTTGATGTTGCAGAGGACGTGGGAGGGCGTGGATTAGATCATGCGACGAGATCATAGACAATACCGTAGACTAAGGACATGCAAGACTACAGAGCTCCCAATTATTGGTTAGCACTTTGACTGTGAACAATCTTATCCGACACTAGACGGAAAGTTGCACCAGAGCGACAAGTCTATTCCACTCCACTCAATTTCGCGCTCCGAAGCAAGGCACACGATCGGTTGATTTCCATTCTCCGTGAAAGATCAGCTCATGTACTATATTCGGGGTCTTTTGTCACGAAGAGCACACAGCGAAGGTTTAACAGCATTTATCATTCACTTGGAAGCCATCGTCCGAAATTAATGTGATGTCCAATGCGAAACCATCGAAGAAACCTAATGAATTGTGACTCTGTATGTCGTGGGTATGTGCGTCGACTCCTACGCAAAGGGTGCCAGGTTCGATACCCGGATTTACCAAATTTCACAATTCACGGCTCTATGAAAGTCTATGAAACTCCTGGAAAAAACCATAAATGCTTTGCAAGCTTCAGGCCTTCGAAGATTCAGTGCAGTCCCTTATCTTGGCAGTATTCTTGGCCATCGTACTTTTGACTGACCGAAATCATGAGAGCCCTTGAGTTGGCCTTAAGAATACCAAAGGTACCTGGTCACTCATCCACTCTTCTTCTATCTTCTCTCGAATCTTCCCTCGTCGCCGTGGTGTTATTTGTGGCTTTAGACGAGCATCAATGTGAACACAGTCTTATTTCGATTCCATAAGCACGATACTGAGATAAATTCATACACTCCGTCTTTGGCCGTAAATTTGTCCACGATGAAAAACTCACAATTGCAGAATCCGGCCCCTGGTCTCTCTCTAAAAAAAAGAAGATTTTTATTATCTCGCCGAAACAGCTCACATTTCCCGCCGAAATCCATCTCTTTGCGGACTCAAAGTCCATTCGCCCTAAATCAGCACATCATCAGCGAATTCCGTAACTCCATCGCCGCCATCAGACACACGAGATGTGCCCCCTCCTCGCGGCCGGCACTTTGAACATCCTCCAAGCCCCCCGCCATCCAGTCGCTCAGTCGCTGAAACAACAAACTCTCTTGCGCGTTCGGATAACAACAAGATTTATTTACCAGAACCGAAAAAAAAAACACAGATGAACAAAGTTCCTTATCTGAGATGGATCCAAACACACTCGCGCACAGATCCAGGAACTTCTTGTAAGAGTCATTGTTTCGTTTATCGGAACACGGACAAGGAACGGACTTCCGAGGCGCGTTTGATAAGACGCGATAAGTCACGAGCCACGCCCCCTCCAAATCCTGCAATTCCGTGGAATTTCACTCTCTACACAATCGATTTCTCTGTGCTCGGAAGTGAACGTCTTCATGTCGCACAGCCACGCGAGAGATTGTCAATTGAGATGCGACAAAGGAGAGAGAGAGAGTATGGGTGTGGATTTCATCGAATCGGAGCTGTGGGATCCATTGCACGTGAAAGTCGTCAGTCACAGTCACACTACGGCCGTCCCCTCCCCAACTGGCCCAAGGGCGACCTGAACACGATGCTATCTTCATCGGAAGCAGGCATTTCAATTAGCCGAAGCGCCTTCCCGCGGCGTTGGCTGCGGACGACGTCTGCCGGCGGCGAATCGGTGAGCAGTCGACGGTAATTAATTCCATCGGTCATCAGTTTGTGATCAGTTGGCAGTGCGTTTAGGAAGAAATCGTGGCACCGACTTGTCGATCATCGATGGCCGCCAGGTTTCCCTGGAATCCGCGGGCGAGCGGTGGGTTTTCCCCAACAACCGGCAAATTACCGCATTCGACTTGTCAATTGGCAGCAGGTGCCAATGCCAGTGGTTGAGTCATTTGTTTTGGCGTCGAATCGAGTGCGACATTCCGATCATTCCGTCAGCGGCGGCGATTGGCTGGCGCTGACTGCAAATGCTGGCCGAAGCGACCGCGGCGTCGTCGTGCCGTGGTTCTGCTGCTGAACGACCAGCGGTGACCTTGGCGGTGATCTACTTGGCGTTTCATGTCGCGGCACTGTCACCGTCTTGTCCCTTGTCAACACGCATCCCATGAGAACTCAATTATCTCTGCGTTCGTGTTCACACCGGAAGTGGAATGTAAATCACGATTAGAATTCGCTGCGACAAATCTATCCCCTCGGCCCTGCCTGCCGAAGGGCCAGCGACGACGACAGCAGCGGCGTGTGAATCCATTGTGTCGCTTGACGAATTATCGATTCCGATCGCAAACATTTAAATATCGCGAATCATAAATGTTAATCGACGACGCAGCCCGGGCTGGCAATGTGGGAGCGAACGATGGGTCATTAAACAGCGATATCCGGCAGAAATTGTCAGCAGTGTCCTCTGCCAGCACCACCGGCAGGGGAAATTGCGAGTGGCTCTCGTGCCTTGGCGGTGGCAGGAGCCAACGGCGACGATGGCTGCTTATTTATGTGAGAAATCGCCGAGGTAATTTGAGGTCTAATCAGTGATTTGTTGAATTCGCCACTACAGTCGATCGGATAAGCCGGCGAGGTGTGCTGAATTGAGAAGTTTGCCAGAGCCACGGGCGAGGGGATGGGTTGCTCGTAGATGCGATGTTCAATTCTGGTCACGTTTGGGGAGTTGGTCGTCAGCTGGAGGTTTCAATGCAAGAGTAAGGTGGAGGTGAAGAGTCCAAAGCCAGAGCCAGGGCCAGGGACAGAGCCAGGGACAGGGACAAAGCCAGAGCCAGAGCCAGAGCCAGAGCCAGAGCCAGAGCCAGAGCCAGAGCCAGAGCCAGAGCCAGAGCCAGAGCCAGAGCCAGAGCCAGAGCCAGAGCCAGAGCCAGAGCCAGAGCCAGAGCCAGAGCCAGAGCCAGAGCCAGGGACACAGCCAGGGACAGAGCCAGAGCCAGAGCCAGAGCCAGAGCCAGAGCCAGAGCCAGAGCCAGAGCCAGAGCCAGAGCCAGAGCCAGTCCCAGAGCCAGAGCCAGAGCCAGAGCCAGAGCCAGAGCCAGAGCCAGAGCCAGAGCCAGAGCCAGAGCCAGAGCCAGAGCCAGAGCCAGAGCCAGAGCCAGAGCCAGAGCCAGAGCCAGAGCCAGAGCCAGAGCCAGAGCCAGAGCCAGAGCCAGAGCCAGAGCCAGAGCCAGTCCCAGAGCCAGTCCCAGAGCCAGAGCCAGAGCCAGAGCCAGAGCCAGAGCCAGAGCCAGAACCAGAGGTAGTCCGTCATAGTCAAGTTTATCACCCTCGTCGCATTCCTAACGTCTTCTGGCGCCACATTTAGTCTTGCCGGTGGTGATAAGCTTCCACCACGAATCGCTCTTCGACACTGACAATCTTATCGAGCCGCTGTCATCCCTCCTAACTGACACGACAGCCTGTGCCCACTCCACGGCCGCGTCGGCTTTATCTAGCGTTTTTCGAAACTTGAAACCCTTGGCCTGCTTCCCCAAGCCAGTTACCCAACACCACACCCAAGTCTCGCCTTACAGCCGCCGCGTGTCCCCCCAATATAGACGGCGTCAGCACACGCACCCCTTGCAATCCACTCAATCACTTCCCGTAAGGCTCCCCCATTTGTCAACACGAACGCCAACTCCATCACGGTAATCTCCCGCGCTCTCCATTAATGCAACGCGCCCGGGATTATGCCGCCCGAGCCCCAAACGGGCCGACACACCGACTCCCCTCCCCCGTATCAATCACGGAAGCAGCAGGAACCCTTCTCTGTGCCGTCGCGAGGGTGAGAGCCCCACCTAGTCACGTTCAAGAGGACTTCGGTAAAAACAGGGGTTGGCCGCAGGGACACGCAGCGCTGCACTTTGGGGTGCGAACAGTGGGTGCGGCCGAGGGCTGAAACCGACACCAGCACTGCTTTCGCTCTATTTGCCAGGGCAGGAGGGGGAAGGCGGCGACAAGAAGAAACAACTTTTCCACTTTCGGAAAGTTCCAATGGCCGCCCGCCTTCCCCGTCCGTGCGGTAATTATAAGTCGTTAAGCAACTAATTGCGGGTCGCAGTCGGACGCGTTGGCCGCTCGGCTGCAGATCATGGATCATAATTTGTTGTTTCGGGGTTTTCGCTTTTGTCTCGTTTCACAAACGCTTTCTTGTCAAATCGAGACGTCGGTGGCGTGTGGGGGCCAGCCGTCGTGGAAGATGATGCCGTAAACGGTGTAAACTTGAACTCATTTGGCGTTCGAATGGGGTACAGTCGATGCTGAAAGTTAGGCGACTGCTGGTGGTGATGGAGGTGTTTGAATGGGGAAAATGGGACGCCAGGAGATTTTGAAGGAGCTAGAGCGTGATCACATAAAGCTCCAGAGCCAGAGCCAGATGCGTTCGAATATGGTACAGTCATATTCGAAAGTTAGGCGACTGGTGGTTTTTATGGAGGTCTTTTATGATGTTCTTGAACAGAAGAAACGGCGGGAGATTGTAAAGGAGCTAGAGCGATGCGCCTGATCAAATAAATTCCCAAACGAGCTCAAGACTGGGGAGACGACATCCGTGACCACCAGGGGGCAGTACCTTTTCGGGGGAACCCCAACAACTCCCGCAACATCTTTAAAAGTCTTTCTCCAGCAAAGTTGGTCGGTCTCCTTCCGACTATTTCCTCGCCCCACTGTATCGCGCTCACATCACACAATGACCTCCATTCGTCACACATGCAGACGGGCACACGTCCGAGCGCAGTGCTCGCTCTCAGGTGAAACTGCCGGCGAAAGCATATCAGAGGCACATTAGAGCGGCCGCCACTAATCACGTCCACTCCAACGACGACGACGATTAGATGAGTTTCGCTCATGGAAAGTCTCTCGGCTCCATCGAGACCTAGAATCGATTCACTTTCGCTCTCTGCACACTGCAACGGAGTGTGTGACGGGTTCGCCGTTCAAGAATCCACGCGAACAACAGCCCAGCAGGAAGCACGGGAAGAGGATGCAATTCCCTTGAGCGTCTTTTAATTGCACTTGATTCCTCCTCTCTCTCTCTCTCTCTCACTCTGAGAAGTGATCTCCATCCTCCTTGCTCTCGTTTCCTGTCCTTTGTTCGTCGACGGAGAGGAGAGCAGGTATCGATATCGGTATCGATTGCATTGTGTCATCTTCATAATTCCCTTGACAAATTGCTCATAAAGGAGTCAAACCAAAACACCCGCACGTCCCTCTGGCCGGGAAGCGAGATGCACACCGCCCCGGTCTCTTGAATGGAATGCGAATTGAATGACCGGAAGTGTTCACTTGGCATGGCATAATGGGATTCAAGGAGGATTCAATGAGGATTCCCTCGCAGTTGAGTGCCTGCAAGAAGGCCCTGCAGCCCCGCACTCATGTGGAGAGTGCTGAGCCTTAATGACTCGAGTGACTGGCATGAAGGATGCCTGTGGTTGCATTGATTGAGTGTGAGGACGACGATGAGGCTCAAGTAGAGTCATTGTCTTAGGAGAGATCCTTCAGCTTGGCACAGGTGTCGATTGGAATTGGATCTCCTTGCCAGATGGCTGATGAACTGGATACGGTTGTTTGGTCTGTCTGGTGCTGCGACTGTGAAGGCTTGCCTCATGTAGCCTAAGCGGTTCCAGATTGACTCCACATCCCAGGAGGTCTAGTGCGGCTCTCTCTTGAACCCACCAGTCCTCGCCTGAGCTCCATTTCTAGCTCGGATTCGCGCAAGAAACCCCGCGGAAGCGTCCATCTTCATCTGAGCGGTGTAAACAACAATCAAGTCATCGGCAGTCGATTCGTCTTAATCCTCGACGTCGGAATTTATCACCGTTCCGTCCGCACTCAATGAATCTTCATTCAACCGACCAGGCGAAGGCGGCCGGCACGGCCTCAGCGCCAGAGCCAGACAATTAATCTAATCACATAATCGATTCGGAAGCACACCTCGCTCCACCGCCAAACTTGACCTGAGCAGGTTCCTGAACCCGATTTAATGGCGTCTGCCGGCTTCGGTCTTCCTCTTCGCTCGCGATAATTAAAAACTTGCCAACTCGCAACGCCATCCGATTACAGGGAGAAGTTCGTGATAAATGACTTCGCTCGCCTCGTCGGTGCGATGCGATGCGGTGGGGTCGTTGGGCGTCGAGCGTTGTAGATCGAAGAAGACAAAGCGAAAGACAATCGCTCACCACACCTCAGACCAGGCCCAGCGCCACCAGGAGTGGGCGGGCATCTCCCGGGCTGCAGTTTTGCAGCCCAAAATTATAAGTGACGGCGATATACGTCGTCGCCAAGTCGGACGCCGCATGCAACGTGATTTCGGGGCGCAGGCGAGGAGGGGGTTGCTTTGAAATGCTGGTCATGTCGACGTTCCTGGTGACGATGTTGTCATACGCGAACGTGGTCATAATTTAAAGCCCATCGCTTCGGGGCAACGTGTTGGGAGCTAGCTATGAGATATGACGAACTGTGTGGACTTTGGTACTCGTTTGGGGTCAGAGGGGGCTTTGTGGGTGTGGCGAGGTGGTCTACTCCTGCATGGGTCGACTGTGGTGGCGAAAAGGGGATGCACTTTGATTTGGATTTTTTTTGAGACGTGGGGGATAGAGTTTCTGAGGTTCGGTCATCTCCTTTCAAAGACCCTCTGTTCCTCTTCGTGAATGGAAGCCTGAGGGGCGGGTGGTTGGTCATCAGGATCTAAGGAGGTTTGCTGAGGTCCTGCTAATGCCTGTCGCTCATCGAACTTAATGTATAGCCATTCAATGCAAAGGTTCTGACTCGATTGGAACAAGTGGGAACTCAGTTGACGGAAGCACTAACTAGGTCCTACGTCGGGAAACGATCCTACGTTTATCCTGTGGAAATTAGAAGACTCACGGAGATCGCATAGGCTTGGCCAGACAGCGAACATTCGCTGAGAAAGAACTCGCCAGCGGTTCTCAGTCTGCTGATCAGCTTCCTCTGCAGATGGATTCGACTGGTACCTCGATTGGGGTCTCTCTCAATTTCCAGTGTTCCATGGGTACGTGGGTCAGGTGGGTGATAAAACATCCCCTTACAATCGCCGTCTTAAGCTAGAAAAACTTCGGATGTAGCTGGTGACAAAGCAACGAATGTCAGACTTGCGGTTTCCAGCTCGTCCAATTTCCCCACATCGTCTGTCAACTTCTCACGGAGCAAGATCCACAACGACGATACGTAGGCTAAGTGAAAAAAAGGAGCATAGGAAGGAGGAAATGTCGAGGCTTCGAAAAGTGATTGACTTCAAAGAAGCTGAATGGATAGAGAAGACGAGGAAACCTAACCTAACCTAGAGGAGACATCCCAGGGCATGCACCGGCCGCTTGTCTTCTGCCCAAAAGACTCTCTGCAGGAAGTAAGTATCGATGAATGACTCCTCCTCTGTCTCGTAACTTGTTCCGTCGATAGGGTCATATGGTCTTATGTCTCATTCTGAAAGCGTCAAAAGGCCATATGGCCGTAATATGGGCTTATGTCTTTTAGTGAAAGCGTCATGGGGCCATATGGCCTTATGTCTCATTCTGAAAGCGTCATAGGGCGGTCATCAAAATTACTCCAGAAGGAGCAAAGTAAGCCGTGCCCTATGCCGCTGAACGACGAGGCTTAGACAAGCTTCTTGAACACTGAGTCGTTCGATTCAAGTGGGCCTCCAAGTGAGGTGCAGCTTCTAGCCATTGCCCTTGTCGTCGGGAAGCATAAATCTAGACGCACCTCTCTTACCACCGTGCCACCGTTTTCACGGCATTAAATCTCCAAAAATAACCATCCACCGTTCATCGTGTGTTCTGTCACTACAACTTCGGGCATATGTAGCTTCTCACATCTCCTCCACCTTCTCCTCTCCCATCCAAGGCCAGAGTATCTCATCAACACAATTCGAACACGATTTCGTGCTCGTTCACCGCACGTTATGTCATCAAAACTGTCGAGTCTCCGCTCATAATTGGACGAAGCGCTTAATTTACTGCCACCCTTCTCATCCTCCCCTCCCCCCACTCAGCGCGATTGTCAACAATTTCTTGTCCCATTTCCATTTGAAGCCGAGACCGTTTACGCAATCTATCATCGCAAAGCGATTCAATTGTTTATTTTCAGAACACTACCAACCCGCTACCACCACCCCCCACCCATAGCCCATCGCCCCATCGCCGTCGTCGTCGTATCCGCTTAATTAATCAACTTTACTGCATCACTGACCCATTTACGGGCAACGTTGACTCCACGAAATCCGGAGAAAGTGAAAGTGACGGGCGGGTGGATGCGATTCCTCTCGAGACAATGGCCACCGCAGCGCAGTTGGTGGCACTTTTCCACGCTTGTTGCGGGAGATTTATGCGGCCGCGGCCCTGCCGTTCTTACAAGATCATCTCCAAGACGGCGACGCGGCACGGCGGTCGTTTTGGGTCTTGCGCGAGCAGATGAGCCGCCGCGAAAGGCCACCGCACCGCTAGACGACTTACGCTCGGTTATGCGGCGCGTCACTGTGACGGTTCGCTGGGCACGTGAATTGGGAATTTTTTCGTCAGAAATTGCGGCGCAATTAAAGATCACTTTTCGAGCGAAATCAGTCGGATGACCGTTGGCATTGAGCGGCTCGTAATGACGGCAATCGGCGTTACTTCACGGCGCGCTGTACGCGGTAGTCGCCAACAGGAGAGGTGACAATTCTGCTCCCATCGGCGGCGCTGAATTCCAGCGGCCATGGCTTGCCATTAAGTACGTCAACTGCCGTTTGAGGGGACTGCAGAGACTGGTTCCAGAGAGGCTGCCATTGCCGGACTCTTTCGTGGTCCACTGTCAGCCCGGAAACGAGAGCGATTTTGCCGCTGGTCTTTAGACGAATTCCCGAGAGAGTTCATCGCACGCTTGCGTGACATGATCTCTCGCAGCTCCTCCACCTGGTCACTGTTCCACTCATCCCTCGTCTGTTTTTTTTTTTTATGTTTGGCTTGGATCGTATCGATTTCGCCGCACTCACAGAGCGGATGTCATCGATTGCGAATTCCAGGAACGCACTTGGCCGCATGTGGGTTCTCCTTTGTGTGTCAACAGAAATTGCAACAAGACGGCAGATCCCCGCACAAAAGGACGCTCCGATCACACCGTTCGCACCGATCACAATGGTCGCAACGATGGTGGTGGTTGCTCGTTCCTCGCCTTCCTTCCGTCGTCGTCCTCCTGCTGAGCGCACCAAGAATGCATTTATGTGCGCCTGCCTCTCGTAATTATCCCTTTCATCGGGGTTCTCGTTCTCGTCTCCTTCTCGGCTTCAGTTAAGCCGATCGATTGATACCTCGCGTCGGTTGTCATTGCTGCGGCGGCGTGGAGGTGACGACGACGGCTGTGGAATGTGAAAGGCGTTTGACGGTAATTTGCTGTTTGATATGCCCGCCCAGCGCAGGCGGTGCAGTGGTGGCGGCACGAGGCCGGAGAGTGCGTTTGATGTGGTGGCGAGAGAGAGCTGAAATTATGGAGGGCATCGTCGACGCCAATGGTATTTTAATATGGGACAAAGGGATTCCTGGCCGCGCACCGACTGAGGGGAGGAACCTGTTTGGTTTCTGGGACTTATCATCACCGTCCATAGATTGGGATCAAATCATCGCTGTCATAACTTTTGAACGCATTCAAATGTGGTGGCATAAGTCTTGGACTTAGGGGGGATGAGAGGAGATTGGAGGGATTTGTTTGGTCAGTGAACTGATAGACCGTGTCTGGCTCTGGTTCTGGCTCTGGTTCTGGTTTTGGCTCTGGCTCTGGCTCTGGCTCTGGCTCTGGCTCTGGCTTTGGCTCTGGCTCTACCTCTGGCTCTAACTCTGGCTCTGGCTCTGGCTCTGGCTCTGGCTCTGGCTCTGGCTCTGGCTCTGGCTCTGGCTCTGGCTCTGGCTCTGGCTCTGGCTCTGGCTCTGGCTCTGGCTCTGGCTCTGGCTCTGGCTCTGGCTCTGGCTCTGGCTCTGGCTCTGGCTCTGGCTCTGGCTCTGGCTCTGGCTCTGGCTCTGGCTCTGGCTCTGGCTCTGGCTCTGGCTCTGGCTCTGGCTCTGGCTCTGGCTCTGGCTCTGGCTCTGGCTCTGGCTCTGGCTCTGGCTCTGGCTCTGGCTCTGGCTCTGGCTCTGGCTCTGGCTCTGGCTCTGGCTCTGGCTCTGGCTCTGGCTCTGGCTCTGGCTCTGGCTCTGGCTCTGGCTCTGGCTCTGGCTCTGGCTCTGGCTCTGGCTCTGGCTCTGGCTCTGGCTCTGGCTCTGGCTCTGGCTCTGGCTCTGGCTCTGGCTCTGGCTTTTGCTCTGGCTCTGGCTCTGGCTCTGGCTCTGGCTCTGGCTCTGGCTTTGGCTCTGGCTCTGGGTCTGGCTCTGGCTCTAACTCTGGCTCTGGCTCTGGCTCTGGCTCTGGCTCTGGCTCTGGCTCTGGCTCTGGCTCTGGCTCTGGCTCTGGCTCTGGCTCTGGCTCTGGCTCTGGCTCTGGCTCTGGCTCTGGCTCTGGCTCTGGCTCTGGCTCTGGCTCTGGCTCTGGTTCTGGCTCTAACTCTGGCTCTGGCTCTGGCTCTGGCTCTGGCTCTGGCTCTGGCTCTGGCTCTGGCTCTGGCTCTGGCTCTGGCTCTGGCTCTGGCTCTGGCTCTAACTCTGGCTCTGGCTCTGGCTCTGGCTCTGGCTCTGGCTCTGGCTCTGGCTCTGGCTCTGGCTCTGGCTCTGGCTCTGGCTCTGGCTCTGGCTCTGGCTCTGGCTCTGGCTCTGGCTCTTGCTCTGGCTCTGGCTCTGGCTCTGGCTCTGGCTCTGGCTCTGGCTCTGGCTCTGGCTCTGGCTCTGGCTCTGGCTCTGGCTCTGGCTCTGGCTCTGGCTCTGGCTCTGGCTCTGGCTCTGGCTCTGGCTCTGGCTTTGGCTCTGGCTTTGGCTCTGGCTCTGGCTCTGGCTCTGGCTCTGGCTCTGGCTCTGGCTCTGGCTCTGGCTCTGGCTCTGGCTCTGGCTCTGGCTCTGGCTCTGGCTCTGGCTCTGGCTCTGGCTCTGGCTCTGGCTCTGGCTCTGGCTCTGGCTCTGACTCTGGCTCTGGCTGTGGCCGTGTCCAAGTCTTTACTTCAGCCTCGACCTCTTCTGTCAATTGCCACAACTTCCGAGTTCAACTACTCAGAGATTACTTTCGTTTCTCGAGCCCAGGCCCATCCCCAAACCGGTCCGCATTCCCAAACACAGCCGGTGGCCAGGTCACCTCGCCTGGCAGGCCCTCCCTGCCGCCAAACCCTTTGTTTCCCCAAGCCGGGCTCAACAATAGATCATTAATTGAATCAACAGTGTCCGGCGGGCCACTGCAAGCCAAGCGGAATTGCCCATTTATTATGTCATTACGAACGGCGGCTTGAATAAATTACTTCCTTAATCTCGGCGCAGCCCATTGTTCCGCGGAACGCCATCTCGCGACCTTACCTCCCCGCGAGCCGGCCGATGCTCGTAAATTTCTCATATTCACCATTCAGCCGATTTACATAATAAATCCCAGCCCCGCGCGGCGATTCTTTCTCACGGACCGCGGAGAGTACCTCGTTCGAAGCTCACACTCGCGTCTCATCGGCGCGACGCGGCGTTATGTACGCGCGCTCCAGATTCCCTCTGTCAAGCCACGGCGACGACATCCATTTACCGCTTTTGTGCTCCAAATTCTCTCCGGCGACTGCGGCTTGGACGAGGTCATCTCACTTTTTGGCCATCGCGTCGTCCGTCTATCTGTCTGGCCATCGCATGGTGTGCGTGCGTGTTGCGGACCTGTTTTCGTCGGCTTCTGGAATCCAATCCCTGGGACCTGGGCAGAGGCCGCGGCCAGAGAACAAAACCAACAAAAGCGCAAACGGCCGTCGAATCGGACAAGTACTCGTACCCCGGCTGGGCGTCTGAAGTACCTGCCTCCCACCGCCACTCAACTGGACAGCTCTTCGGCGGCGTTTATCTGGAAGCGAGAGGTTCCGACGAACGATTGAGGTTCATTCTGATCTAATTGTTCTCCCCGCGGCCCGGCGCGGCGTTGCGGAGAACAACGAGATGAGAGAGGAATTCCACTTTGCCTCGAATTACTCGGTCTTTTGTTTGACGGTCTGTGTCCGAGTCTGAGGGCAGCGATAATTTGCATTATCTCCGCGGCGAGACGAGACGAGCGTCCCTCGAGCTGCTTCCCATAGAACCTGAATGGAGGCCGAATGGGTTTTTGTGGAACAATGGATCGGGATTGAGAGCTCATTTTTCGGTCAAGTGAATGCAGTGAACGCGATAAATCTCGTCGAGATCTGACGGCGCGGCGGCCCATGTGGGTCATCGACTGTCTTTCGGGGCTTTTTGTGCGGCCCGTGATCTATAGCGCAGCGGTGCCCTTCGCGATAAATCACGTGTTTCGCACAAATCGCCGCCCATTGTCACCGGAATGCGTCTAGCTCTCTAATTGCCTGCAGAAAGCAGGCTCCGATAAATCAGGCAAACCATCCGCCGTCCGATTTCCCTGAACTCATCAATCAAGCGAGTGCGTCAGTGCTGCGCTTTGAACTTTCATCAACCACTACCACCACCGCCACCAGATGCAACAGCGCCACGATGCGTTTCTCTGATGATTGACTTTTCTTGCTCCCAAGCTCGTGGCTGTCGTCATCATCGTCGGCTGCGTTCACCTCGCCGCCGGGCGGTTCCGATTGAAGCTCGCCTCGCTGATTGCGTCGACGGCGGCACAATGATTACCGAGAAGCCACCGGGTTTCTGTGCGCCCGTCTCCGATTGAACCGATTGTGACTCGGATTAACCTTGGTCACCGATAATTAATCGAAAGGGAGCCAATTGCGAATGGCATCCCTGGGATGTGGGCCACGGGAAAAGTGACATTCAGCGTGACCAGCGACCAGCGACTAGTGACCGCAGTGCGTCATCGGGGGGAAATAAGGTCACAGAATCACGGAGAGCAGCCGAGAATGGACACAACGAGTACCGATAACCGCAGGAATGCGGTGTGCTTCCACTTGGTATGTGTATGTGCGTGTGCCTCGAGTACCAGCGGATGGGAATCGGAGACCCAGTCAATGGAAGGGTCCGCAATGAGAGCAACGAAGATGACCCTGCTTTGGTCTCTGAGAGGAACCGGTCTTGCCAAGTGGGTTCAACGAGCTGTTGGTCTGAATGTTGGGAAATGGTGGCCGTTCCCCTTGCTCATACTACACCTCGTGGTCCTAGTGCTCCTGCGACACCTACTGCTGCTCCTCCTGCTCCCATTGCCCCTGCTCCTGCTCCTGCTCCTGCTCCTGCTCCTGCTCCTGCTCCAACTTTCCACCTCTCATTCTGACTCATTCGTGCTCTGTCGTTTATCTCAGCCCCACCTGTGTCGCATTCCCCCCTCTCGCCGCCGCCACCGCAGCCCACATATTCTACCCACCTAGCCACACCATTGCGACTGGTCATGGAGTGTCCACAGTCCACTGCAGTGTGCGACAACCTTAAGGCTATCTTCACTTCCCGCCCAGCGGTCATCCGACACTGGCTGCACGAGGAAGTACAAACTTTTACTCAACCATCATCGAGGTGGATGTCCAGTGTCCACTCATCATGGCTGTGGTCTGGAGCAGGTCTCCAGTGTGGAATGCATTTCTCTGTTTGTGTGTGAACTCTGACGATATCATTTTTCATCGTGTCCTCGCACCCCTCACTGCACCTGGGTCTCGATTGCGGCGAGTCCATCACCGACTGGACGATGTTTTCATTTTCATGCCACAGCTCGGAGGAACCTCTCTCTCTCTCTCTGCCGGCAAGGCGTTGTGCAGGGCGTTCGAAAATGAATCGAACGAGTTGTGCAGCACTCGGCTTGGGAGTTGAGATTGGAAATGGTCACGAAGGAGCCTGCGATCAGGTGTGCTGTGGGTTTTGGTCGTCGCTTGTCGTATTCATTTGTCACTTGACAAAGTTGTTTGACTATATTCGGGTTCGGGAACGGATCGCATTCGTCCCCGAAGGGCCATGCGGTTGCGGAGGCGACGGACAGGAGTTTTAATTGATGCCACACTGGCAGTTGACATCGTTCGCTGCCCAGGTGCCTGTGATGTCAGAACTGGAGGACTGACAGCCTCTGGAGATGGTTTTTGAGAATCAGGTCAGTCCATGGGAACCGTCCAATCAATGCCGATTTCTCAAGAGAGCTGTTGGTTGGCCCGAGGGATTCAGACTCCTTTCCTTGTGTTCTGCTCGGAATTCGGAGTTCGACCCCGGCTTGATCTTGGGGACACAGGTGGTTCAATTTGGTGTCATAATGAAGAGGAAATTCCTCGCCACCATTCACTCTCTTATTTGAACCAAAATTCCCTGAATGGCAACACATTTCAGGAGTCTGATAGACTCCTGGCTTGAGATTCAATTAGAGCTTGCAAATAAAAGTAAGTCAAAAATACGTTCTTTTTTAGCTAAGGGTGAAGATGTTTGCATCTCTGGAATGGCCAGACAATGCCATTTGAGAAAAGTAAAAGCATTTGATAGACGAGACGAGCTTACAGACTTGGTTCAGCTTGTGTTCTCTTGTGAGTCAGTAGTCCACTTGTTGTCCAGTTCTCTTGAGTGTCAGCACTCTTCACTGTTGAAGGCTTAAAGGCAGACTTGCTAAGAAATCGATTGAATTCGATTGAAATCAAAAAGGAAATCACAAAAATGCCGTGTTGAACCAGTTTTACTAGAGGCCTTGATTGAGACTTGCCCGTGGCAACCACTGCTTTGTAACGAGTGATCCAATTGGAGGTGTCAATTTGAATTTGATACAGTTTACACAAATGTTCACCTAGGGGATAGAAATTTGCTTTCTCCGTGAAGTAAAAATCATGCCATTAGAGCTGACATTAACATCCGTCGTCTGCAATTTACTTATAACGGGGAAACATTCACAAGTTTGACAAGAGGCACCCTACAGTGATTGGTTGAATTGGAGCTTTCAATCTGAATGCGATACAGTCCCCTTAAGAACCAGAAACTTAATTTACCCAAAAAGAAAAAATCGTGCCATTATCATCTGCAAGCCCCGCAATATTTCCTGGGTACACCCATCCATACATTGCAAGTTATGAGTCCCCACAGTCGGTGATCCAATTGGAGGTTCCATTCTGAATTTCCTTCAATCCACACCTACTTTCAACTGGTCGCTATGGCGTTAATTTCTCCAAAATGCCAAAATCCTGCCATTTACTCAGATAATCTAGATATTTGCTTTAGAACCTCCTGAATACCCCCATTTCGTCGCGCAAAAGTCTCCCATTAAAGGTTCCAATTCAACTCCCCACAACATCCACATAAAAGAACAAGCAATTAAAACAAAAAAAATTTGTTCAAAAATTGAATTTCATATTTATCTGGCCTCGAAGTCATTAACTCGTTTAATCCATTCCAGCCGCATCCCCTTTCACACGAAAACAAACGAAACAACACACGCAACCGAGTGCGAATGTGACGCTCGAATGTCCGTCCATAAGGCTCTCGTGACTGCAGCTCATCTCCATTGTGATGCGTTTGCTTGAGTGATTAATTGAAGCTTTTATTTTCCAGTAAAATAACTCCGCGTGCATTTTTATCCGTTTAATGGAGCACCAGCGGGTCGCCGTCAATGGCTGACCCCTTGACACAAGCGGAAAGGGTTGCATTCATCGGCATTCTCGAAGATTTTGTGGAAATGATTTAAATTGAACTCCAGCTGGTTGTTGTTAATTTCAGGAAATGAATCGATTTAATGCCGCCCCGATGTGGTGGGGTGCTGGACCTGCTGCATGGCGGTGTTTTATTGCGTGGAAGTGCTGTTTATGGGCAGTCGGAACTACGTCCGCTGGTGGTCATCGTGGCAATGAATGAGCGAAGGCGGGATGCGATTTATTTCGTTTTCTTGAACTGAAGTAGTTTTTTTACGCGATTCCTGTATGTGTGAAACCATGTCCCTCCCTCGTGGCTACCTTACCAACGACTGTCCATAAGTGGCCACTTAAACTAGAGAGCTACTCCTTCAGGTCTCCTAGCAACCATCATGTTATGATTTGACCAGGGGAAGTCTGAAAATCTGGGCAAACTTTTACACAGAAAAGCTTAACATCTTGAGCAGTGCCATTCACAATCCCAGTAAAATCGAGAGCTGAATGCAACCTTAGCATCTTAACCTTGGTCTCGTTGAGGTTGTTTCAATAAGAGGTGTCAATTTCAATCGTGTACAAAATTGTTTTTGCTTCACCAAACTTCTTCGAATTTAAATGCATTATGACGTCCAAATCTCGCCATTTTATAAGAAAGAGCCATCTCATGAGCCATCAGGTTGAAATTTTGGGTTATGTTGGGACTTCTGATGGAAACATCGCAATTTAGGAAGTTATTCACTTAGAGGTGTTAATTTCAAATTGATTCAAAAGATGGTAGTTTTAAAGAAACTCTTTCTTGTTTTCCTTCATTGTATTGCCAAGATTCTCCCATTATATAGGATAACTCACTTTAAAGACGCTCTATGAAAAGATTTCTCCTTATGTTCAAAAGTCTGCAAAATACTTATGCTTGTTGATGACACTTCACTTAGAGGTTTCAATTTCAGGACGAGTCAAAAGTGGCAAATCTGAAGCACCTTCATTTCTGTTTTATTTTCCCCATAAAGCCAAGACTCTGCCGTTATGTAAAAATGTACTGCATTACATTCCGCTGTGAAAAAATTGTCCATTAACCTGAGGTTTCTGCAGGGCCCTTCACGTCTTTTCTGCCATTTCATTTCGAGGTTGCAATTTGAACACGAGTCAAAACCGGCAAAACTGAACCGAACTCATTTCTGTTTTATATCATCATATAACCAAGATTCTACCATTTTCTAAACAGGTATGATATTGTGACCCCCTGTGAGACGATTTTACATAAAACTGAGACATCTGCATGATACTTCTCAACTCCGCTGACTGTTTCACTTAGAGGTTACAATTTCAATACGACTCAAAACTAGCGAAACTGAATCAAACTGTTACCCGTTTTCTACCATCATAAAGCAAAGACTGCCTCTATATGTAAAGGTATGATGTTATGACCCGCTGTGAAAAGAATTTGCATCAAGCTTGAATTTCTACAGAAAACTCACCATCTCTGCTGCCATTTCGCTTAGAGGTTTCAATTTCTCTTTGATCTGAACTGCGTCAAACTTGAATAAAATCCTTCCAGTTTCTTTCATCATGAAGAAGAGATTCTGTGATTATACAACGAAATTCAACTCAATGACCCACTGTGTAAAGAGTTTGCCTTAAGTTAAAATTTCTCCACCACACGACGTGGTTCTAGTGAATGTTTCCCTAAGAGGTTACAATTTCATCTCGAACCAAAGTTCGTTCAATTTGATCAAATTCTTCTCCGTTTTCCTTCATTCTATAGCCAAAATCGTCCCATTATACGGACTGCCTGAATTCAATGAGCCCCTGAACAATGGTTCCACCCTATATGGAAATGTCCGTAACAGGCTTGGAATCTGTGGCAACTTATTCGATATGTGGTCAATCAGTTTCAATAGTAAATAAGACAGACTTGGTGTAGGGAAAGTCCAGAGCCGACACAAGATTCAGATGACATCAGTTTGAACTCCATTCTGTCCAGGAGCTGATTCCGCACCTTTCGTCATGTCTGAAAGCCCAACAGTCTCTAACGTCAATTTTAAATCGCTTCTCTGTCGTCTCACAGATCTAAGCGCACACATGTCTTCCACCAATCCATTAAATCTGTCTCATCTCAGTGTCGCCTATGGTTCCCAATTAGAATCTGAAGGGTTGCGTGTGTTACAAGTTCAGACCTCTTCCCTTCAAGCCCCTGCGTGACGCATCCACTCAAGTTCACGCAATCACAAGCTCAGTCCACTGTCAACTTCAGTCTGTTCGAACGCCACTTCCACGACATGCAGACGCAATGCCCAGCCACTTGGGTAAGCATTTCGCATCACTTGGATCATCGTCCGGCCATCGGTCAGATTTAACGAGCCGTATCGGTGACCTAGGCGCACTTCCTAAATGGCCGCTTTACAGTCTCTTTGTTCTCGTTCCCCCGCACACCCTGAGCCGGAGAGAATCGCCACCCAAACAAAGGAACACTCAAGCACCCGACAGACAGCGACGTCCGGAAGCTCCGCTCGAAGAGATTCAAATCCCAGCCCAACATCGCCGAGCACGTGTAAACAAATTGAACGCAGTTCCTCTCGGCTTTCGAAGTGAATTCCCAAAGGTCACGCCGCAGCATCTTAATCGCGGCGATTCCGTCAATAAATCAACACACAGCCCGTCCCGGGAAAAAAATTAAATTGTAACGGTGGCGCAGTGTGATGAGAAACGGAGCAGGCAGGCGGGGTGCTCCCTTCCACGATTGCACGCCAGCCGAGTGCCGAGGTGGCGATTGTCACAAGGTTTGCGTGCTCAAAAGTTTCACTGGAGCCGGGAGTTGATGAGCTCTCCCCGGCCGGTACAATGGTGGCGATGATGACGGTTATGGCTGCACCGTGGAAAGTAGGGCTAATGATTCTCTTGCGTCTTCGGAAGACAATGAGCGTGAGAGCCGCACAAGGCGAGGGAAATCGTGTGCAGGCACGTCGCTCAATTCAATTGAATTCACCCGCTGAAGAGGTGTTGATTTCGAAATATTTTTTCAATTCCATCAAATCCACTTGGAGCTGGCTGGGAAGCGATTGCAACGAGGTTGACTAATCCTCGACAACGACGCGAGTAAAGGCGATGTAGAATGTGACAAAGACAATGACAAACACTCTCTCTCTCTTGTGGCTTCATCGAGTGTCATCATTTGGTGGTCGTGAGTGGACTCGGGACAGATACGATCCACAAGACGCTGCCGCTTTGAATTGGTCACTATTCAGGCAACCCACCGTTTGTCCCTTTTGTATGTATGTACCCATAGCCTGAGGGGCACCATGACTCTCATCAGGTCATGCACAAAGTCGCGCCTGAGGACATTCCGTCGCCTTTGAGATGCTGGGCCTCTGTTCACTTCTGCGCTGCGTTCCATTCGCTCTGACCCACTTCGAGTGGCGTGTCTTGAGCTCAATTTTATATCGTTTCCTTGTCGTTTTCTCGTTTCACCACCCTCCAGCACACACACATGTCCCCCATGAATCCGTCAGTCGGTCGTCCCGCTCCCTCCCAGGATCTAATGAGATGTGACTCCCCACAGCAACCACCCGAATGTATCCCCGCCACATATGTGCCTGTTCACTTGTGGCATTGGCTGCGTATCGTGGCAATTTGCGGCCACCGTCGACGCTGCGGCTGCCGCTTCAACTCGGGAACTCGAAGTGTCTGAAAACTGCTTTTTTGCTCCTTCCACTCTGCTGTCTCTCTGTGTGCGAATGACTTTGATCTCAGCGTCAAGCATCGACAGGGAGACAGAGGAGACCAGACTCGAAACTGCGATGCAGTCGAGCGGAGTCTCGGATTGCAGTCGTTGGGCAATTTGCTGGTTGGTAATGGCAATGATGGGGTCGATGTCGGAGTGCAGACGACAAAGGCAACTAGACGACTGGTATCCTCCAAGAGGTGGCTCTAGTTTCCGTCCTTGAGAATGTGATTCCCCAGGGAAGTGGGCGAGCAAACGTAATTGGTTTGTAAGCTGCAGGATTTCACGACGAGTGCACGAAATGGATTTCAGCATTTAATTATTAAGCAGGAGTCGTTAGAAGCCTTCTCTGTGGAATTCGTTGCAATTTAATCGCCTTGAGATGTGATCATTTGTCAGGAAGAGGAAGAGGCCAAATGACGCTCTGAGGGCGACTAAATCGCAGATGGATGTCCTTTTAGTCTAATGAAATCACGGAAAGTCGATGTTGAGAAAAGTTGACTTTTTCGTACTTTATATTTGTTTGTACCAAATTTATACTAAGTGTGTACTAAATTTGTGCTAAATGTGTACTAAGTTTGTACTAAGTGTGTACTAAATTTGTACCAAACGTGTATTTAATTTGTACTGAATGTGTACTAAATTTGTACTATGTGTGTACAAAACGTGTACTAAGTGTGCATTAAATTTGTACCAAATGTATACTAAACTTGTACTAAACGTGTACTTAATTTGTAAAGAATGTGTACTAAATTTGTACTGAATGTGTACTAAATTTGTACTAAATGTGTACTAAAATGAATTTTCTCGTTCAACTCGTTGAACTCTTCACACATCCACCACGGCGTACAGATCGCCATCTTTTCGTTCAATTCAGTGGCAGACTGTTAGTGTTTCCCAAGCCAGATACGATCTGTGCATTCCTCTGAATTGCTGACCCTCTCTGAACCACTATCATCCATCAAAGATCATCACACAACTCATTCCCCACGCTCCAGCCCAAGCAAAAGCCCATGTTATACGCTTTAATTGAAGACATTTGTCAAATTGTTTACGCCACGAAAATGCGTCTTGTACTCGCAGCCAGCACCAACATCACATGTGCTCTCGCAAACAAACATTACCCGTTCCAGCTTCGGAGTGTTGTCAGTTCGTTGCTCAGGGTCAATTCACTTCGCCTGCGCGCTGGATTGCCAGCGTAAACAGACTTGCACTCGCCGACTTGTCTCCGACCGACGAAACGCCTCCATCCATGGCAGCGACAATGACAACAGCAACTCGTTTCGCTAAATAAACAATGTTGCCAGCCAGAGAGACAGAGAGAGAGAGAGAGAGAGAGAGAGAGAGAGAGAGAGAGAGAGAAGTTGGGCAACATGCAGTCCCCACATCGCGTCTTGGGTGCAGCTCCGCCCAGCTGCAGGCGATAAATCCTGGCTAATGGCTCTTGCTCTGGCTCTGCTGAACTGCGGCATCGTGGGCTGTTGGCCCCCATCGCGGATTGCCTACGATCTGACTGCGTGAGCGGACGAGTGGATTGGATGTGCCCGAGGGGAATTCGGTGGATTATCGATTGGGAGTGTGACCGAGAACGGCTGATTTGCGTACTCAGTGACGAACCGATTACAGTGCCTTGACCCGAGTCGCTGGGATTCGCCTCCGTCATGCCGAGACCGCCGACGGCGACGACGGGCTCACTTTCACAAGTGCTCCGTGTGGTCATTGATTTGTGGTTCGCACAGCAGCTTTTTTCGGGTTCGTTCCCACTCTCGTCTTGATTACATCCAACAGCAGTTGACACCAGATGTGCGGAGTGCATGCGGAGAGCTTCCCCGAGGTCCATTAAGCGCCAGTCGCATGTGCATCCTGCATCACAGAGCCAGTTATCTCCTAATCCCTCCCAGGAAACCCACAAGTCCACCCCGAATCCGAATGTGCCTGGTGACGACTGTGGGAGGACGACAGGACAAGGATTATGGGTTGTTGGTTCCGACACCGCTTCCTGGCGCATCCCCAGGAGCTGGGGGTCAGCCCAACTAATATGCACTCCGCAAACGGATTACTGTTATCTTGTGTCCGATGGCGTTGATGTGGATCGGCTGTGAATGGAGAAGCTCCCCACCGACATCTGCCGTGGAATAAATTATGCCGGACTGCTGTTTGAAGTGAGTGTGTGGATGTATGGCGCACGCGACCTGTCCGATGCGTGGGCTTCATTCACGCCAGGTGTGGGCCTTGATTGCCGGACCCAGTCACCTTGGCCAATTGACGTGCGATGCGGTAAGAGCGCTCGTAAAGTGTGGAAGCTTGAGCGCAGAATAGACGCTAATTATGAGACGATTTCACAAAACGGGAAGTTGGCGCGACAGTAATTCGCTTTGCATATGGACCGGGGCAGCCGCTACTGAAGATGTACGACATGGCTGGCATGTGGGAGATGTGCTTGGAGCGGTATGAGATCATTGATTTTGGGCGACACTTGTGCGGATTTCCGTTTGCAGGTTGGAGGGAGGTGTGAATGTGCGCAGGTTTGGTTTGTGGGTTTGTCGTCGGAGGCGAGGGCAACGTTTGTTGGCTGTGCTTGACATTTGAAGACGCGCCAAGCCTCTGTGGTTGATGAGGGAGGACTGTTTCCGGGCTGATTGATTTGTGGACTGCATATTGATTGCCAGCAGAGGGCGGCTTAACCTGTAACCCAATTAGTTTTAGAGGACAAAGGGCGTCTGATTTTAGAGGATATGGGTGGGTTCGAAAGTCTTGGGGGAACACTTGAGAGCGTGTATGTTTGAAACGGTGGATGGTAGAGAGATGGTGCACAGAGCAAGTATTTAGACAATTTGACGGTCTTCACAATGAATCCGTGGATATGAGTTTAGCCCTAGTGGTATTCCGAATATTTAGGAGACAATCAATTACAGCTCGTGTCAGATTCCACAGTCTGTGAACAGCCGCAATGAAAGGGACGATGTAGATCAACAGTTCGGCCCACCTCACCCGGTTGAATTGTGATGATTGCCATATCTCAACTGAAATCTACTAAAGCTGCTGGAGCTGACGTCCTAGCTGGCACGCTTGTCAAAGCGGCAGCCGTGGACTTGGTTAGGAGCATGAACGAGCTCATTTGTAAAATATGGTCGGAAGGTAGCTGCTCTATGAATGGAACCTCAGCATTGTTTGGCAGATCCACAGAAACGGAGACCCGCTGAATTGCGCCGAGTATAGAGACATCAGTCTTCAGAACATAGCAAGCCTTCTACATCTGCCGCCTTGTGTGAAGACTGTTTACGAGGGAGGACACCCAACACGACGTTTCGGACAGAGCGTCACGAAGACATACAGCTTTGACGTAGTCATAGACTTCGTCTACCCAGGAACCACTATCAACTCAGACAACGACACACCAGCGCTGAAGTCAAAGTAAGAATAACTCTTAGCAACTGCTACTTGTTTGGGCTAGTAATGCAATTGATAAGCAAACCCTCTCTTGAATACCTAGAGTAATCCTCTATAAGACCTTAATGCCAGTCACCATGCCAGTAAACCATGCCAGTCCTTCTATAAGGTCCACCTTGGAAAGGAATGGCATGGAATTTGTCAAAAGCGGCTAAGATTACCCTTTAAAGTGATACAACTACGAACCGTACGAGCTGTTCAGCGACAACGACTTAGCCAGAAGAGTGAAGATCCAACCATAGATTCGGCTGTGTCATGTAGAGTGAATGGAAACCCATGCTCCGGTCCGGAGAAAGGTTTCGATTCTATCCCCGAGGGATGGAGCAGTAGAGGATGATCGCGAGTGAGTTGACGCACGCCAAAAAAAGGACCTCAACCAACTAGGCATGTGAAACTGGAGGCAACTAGGCCGAGCTAGCTGGAGACGTCTATAGATTGAAGCACAGGTCCACCCCGGACTGTAGTGCCATCTTAAGTAAGTAAGGCGCTGATGGATCAAATCTTGGCAAAGAGTGGGATTTGAAGGAATTTGGACTAAATTTAAATCCGAACACCCATTAAAGCGCCCCCGATGCGTCAAAACTGATCCCCTGCCGCCTAAGACCTCTGGGATGCACCTGCAAACTTTGATCATCTTCAACTTCCAAAAAATTCATCACAAAGCCCTGATTCCTTGCACGAACATTTAGCAAAAACTTTCGCATCAATCTCATGACGGCATCAGTGTCTTACTTATTGCCACGCTGTTTCTGGGACAAAAGCTAGTTGCATGACCTCATCGAGTTCCATTGCCAACATCTTAACAAACGATCTCGGGAGCAGCAATACTTCGGACGCAGTTTCAAGGACATTACCAACCACCAACCTTCCACCACTGTCCTTCACAAACGTCCGAATCCCCTGCCTCTCAATGCTCGTCGTCGAGAGCAATAAATCTTTCTTCACTCACTTTTGATAACATTTTATAAGGCATTACACCCGCTCTCCACAGAGCCCCAGATCTCGATTCAACTCCCAGAATTGACAAAGTTATGAGCAATCTCAACAAATGGTTGCCATCAAGAGCTCGCTTCGGTCTTTCGCTAGTACCGATAATCCCTTTTCTCATTGCCTTCAGCAGGCAATTCCCTGTTAAGGGATGCTGTTGTCTTCTTAGCTCCCCGCACTTAGCGCCCAACCCATTGCCCATTAGCCTGGAGTGCAAACGCAACGAAAAAACAAACCTACATCATTGTCTTCAGAATCTGCCCCCTCCCAGATGGAATGCAAAATGAATAGACTATCGACCATCCACGACGACGAAGCCTCCGCAATGTGTTGCTGCCTCTGGCTGTGTCCATTTGTGCGCACATTGAACCCTCGACGCGTTCCGCAACAGTGAACGCGTAAAAGATACACAAGAGTTCCATTTCTTCGGCAAAAGAAGAAAAATGTAAACACTCTTGTGCTGGTCTTCCACCTTCGGCCACCCACTTCCCCATTCTCTGCCATTTCTCATCCCTCTCCGGGCACTGTCACGTTAGTTAAATAAATTTTCATTTAACTGAGTGGACGAGTGACCAACAGTCAGCGACGTGGTCTTGTGTCTACTAGGTGTTCAAGTGGTAGTCAAGGCGGCTTTGGAGATTGATGTTGAAGGCACAGAAGGCGGTCTTTTGGGAGACGATGTCCAGGGAGTCCGGGAGCCAATGCCGGACGACGGACTTCGGGAGTCGATGGCCAGGTGACGGACTTCGGGAATCAATGGCCGGGTGACGGACTTCTGGAGTCAATGGCCGGACGGCGGACTTTGGGAGTCGATGGCCGGGTGACGGACTTCGGGAGTCGATGCCCGGATGACGGACTTCGGGAGTCGATGGCCGGACGACGGACTTCTGGAGTCGACGGCCGGGTGACGGACTTCGAGAGTCGATGCCCGGATGACGGACTTCGGGAGTCGATGGCCGGACGACGGACTTCTGGAGTCGATGGCCGGGTGACGGACTTCTGGAGTCGATGGCCGGACGACGGACTTCTGGAGTCGATGGCCGGGTGACGGACTTCTGGAGTCGATGGCCGGACGACGGACTTTGGGAGTCGATGGCCGGGGGACGGACTTCCGGAGTCGATGCCCGGATGACGGACTTCGGGAGTCAATGGCCGGACGACGGACTTCTGGAGTCGATGGCCGGGTGACGGACTTCGGGAGTCGATGCCCGGATGACGGACTTCGGGAGTCGATGGCCGGACGACGGACTTCTGGAGTCGATGCCCGGATGACGGACTTTGGGAGTCGATGGCCGGACGACGGACTTCGGGAGTCGATGCCCGGATGACGGACTTCGGGAGTCGATGGCCGGACGACGGACTTCTGGAGTTGATGGCCGGGTGACGGACTTCGGGAGTCGATGTCCTGAAGACGGTGTTCAGCTTCTTTTTGAGTGTCTTCTAAAAATGACGCCTAAATGTGGCCCAACAACACACCCTTCCTCCGACTTGATTCGAGGTTCCCGCCGTCCAGTGCACCATCGTCAACTCTCCCCAAAAATCCATCCATCATCTCAACGAAGTCATGTCCCCATTTCAGCGAAGTTCGCTCTGGAAACCGCATTTCATGCGCCTTCCCACAGTTTGCCAGAACCAGTCCCCACCCCTCGCAGCAAAAAAAGAAGATCACACTTCCTGTTGTTCTCAACACTTTCGTTGTCTCAATTAAGCCATCAGTCTGCAGTCAGACTCATGACGGCTTGCAAAGCGCCTAATTAAGCGGGAAACCGCCTCACAACGGCAGCATAATTGCTCCACAAGAACGCTCGCAAAAAACAAAAACCACCGCGCACACACACCAAACCTCTGGTCGCCCCACAAATGCCGTTAATTAAGATCAAAGTCAATTCCTCTAAGCGAGCATTTGTATTGTCAAGCCCGGCCCAGCAGCTCCGTCTTAATGAACCCGGTTCGCAAAACCAAAAAAAAAAAACTGATGCAACCGCCATCAGCGCTGCTGCCCGTAGGTAGCTGAGGTCATTGCGGAGCCACATGTGTCGTCTGTCGAGGGGAAATGTCACGTCATGAGCGAGGAAGCCGATCGGTGGTAAGGGGTGATTATGCAAAAGACGCTGAAGATGTGGGAGGATGGGAAGATGTCTGCGCATCCTCCTTCTTCTTTCGCGACGATGCTTCCTTCCCATATGGTCACCAGTCAGCTTAATGTCCTCTTCATCCAAGACCACCAGTAGCTCAAGGTGCGGGTGCAATGTGTTCTCGTTCTTCGGCGACTTACAGACTTCGTCGTCAGGCGACGTGAGTGAGGTGAGTGGCGGATGGTGGGTTTCATTATTCTTCGTGAAGCATGACGGTAGACGTTTTACGGTTCCAATTGAGTGCGCTATGGTCTGCTGTGTGAACTCGTTGAGGGATGGGAGGGGGGCAGAGCAACGACGGCGATACACCCGCACAAGTCGGGAGTCCAAATCTGGAAGAAGTGTGTGGTGGCACATTCGAACGTACATGGGGCTCCAAGGTCTGTTGCTGGGTGCTCGGCGCTGGTTCGGGTAATGGGGCTCCTCGCGGCGGTGTCTTGAAGGAGAGGATTTTAATTTTATTTATGTTTCTCTTTGTCGTTTGTGCGAGTTTGCACTGCCAGATGGCTGGGATGACAGTGCAGACCGTTGGCATGGGTACACTGTGGAATTTAAAAAAGGGAATTTTTACTTTGTCGCTCAAGAAGTGGGCGAGGTGGTGAGGGGGGGGGGGGGGGGGTGTGAGAGTTCAGAGTATCACCAGTTGTTCCCTAAATGGTCACAATATTGGCTTGAAGAAGTACAGTATTGGAAGGGGGAACTAAAAGAGTACCGAGGTCTCTCAACCGAGCTTTCCTCTCTTCCGCAAGATCAACAGACAATGCGCTTGAATCAATTTGGCCGCATATTTAGAACCTAGCCTCTTACTTTTAAGGCCTTATCACCAGGACAGGTCACTTTTTGCCATCACCATCAGTTTCTGGGTTTTTTCGTTGGCCCTCAAGTTTCCCGAGTTGGTCCTGTTCTTTTCTTGGATCAACATGGTCTCAGACTGATAGATCTTAAGGTCCTTCGATCTCGAAGAGGCGATCTTAGAAGCGAAAACGTCGTAAATAATGGTGTTCCTCAAGGTTCACATGTTGGGCCTGTTCTTTTCTGGATGAACCTCTCTTAGACCGATGGATGTCAAGGTCTTCCGATCAAAATAGAAACGATCTTAGAGTTGAGGAAGTCGAAGAAGGTGAAGTTCCTCAAGTTTCCTCTGTCGGGCCTGTTTTTTTTCTTGGCTATACCTGACCTTAGACTGATGGATGCCGGATCTTTGTGTGACAAAAGAGACAATCTTGGAATCAAGGAGGTCGCAAATGATGGAGTTCCTCAAGCGTCCCATGTTGGACCCGTTATTTTGCCTTGATAACCGTGGCTTCAGACTGGTGAATCATCGTGTCATGGGCCTGCCCTTTTTTCTTGATCACAGTGGCTTCAGACTGGTAAATCTTCGTCAAGTGTGTCAGATACGATGGTGTTCCCTAAGTTTCCATCCTTAGTCCGATTCATTTCAAGTTGGTTCAAGTAAAATCTGAAGGATGCCACCTTTTCAGCTTGAATTCGATGAAATGTTGTATCTCATCAGCCAGCCCATTTTCAGACTCTTTCTGTTTCCAAATCGTTTAGCAACTCATTCCCCAGCATCCCTTCCCTCAAAGGCCACTGAAAAATGCGTCACTTCTCATTCAAATTACCCACCCTTTCAACATTTCTCAGAAGGACATGCCTCAGGGTCCCCTAAGCTCGCCCCACTCCACTTCCATCCATCGATCATTGACCCCAATCACAGCCTTCAGTGACTGAATTCAAAGAATCGCTTCACATCGTCCCACACACACACGTTCTCAACCCCTTCATGATTTCCAAACACAGCAACCCTTCAACGCAACAAAACATTCACTTGACATCGATACCTTGCCTGAGCTTGACCTTCAAACTTTGCCGGCATTCTTTGGCATCACATCATCCAGCTCCAATCGAGCATGGCGCCTCCCTGAAGGCTTTCACATTCTTCCTGCGAGATATAATCGACGGCACGACACTGTCAACAATGCCCAACCATGCCAACCGGCAGCAGGGTGTCATTAGCATCAACCCCGACCTCGGAAAGGTCCTTTTTTGGAAATCGAACCGGCTGACTGGGCTTCCATTGACTGAATTTGGAGAAATTAAGTTTCACGGTGGTTATGAAATATCCCTGGGCGGGGGGTGGGATGGGGAGACATGAAATACTCGCTTTAACGGCTCGTGAGGAGCAACTAATGGATCGGAGAAATTTTCTGGACTGGGCACTTGGATGGCCAGGGGCGACATGACGCTGGAGTTCCGTTTTTTCTCTCTGAAATGCTTGTTTCCCTGAGTGGATTTCCGGAGGACTGGGCAGGAATTTAAGGACACGGTGATGTTCGTGATGATTTTTACATGAACCTTGCGTAATTGTTCGGAGAATGAACATGGAACGTGGGACTCGTGCTGCCCTGCAGCGTCTGGAGGCAGGGGGATGCTTACAAGGACATTTATCCGATGGTGGTGATGGTTGCTTTAAGTTGGTCATGGGCATTTAATGAATGCACTGGATAGCTCTGATTCATTGGTCGTGTGTAAGGGGACAAGGCACGATGAGTTAAAGCCACTGGATGTGATGGTTCTTCAGATACTTCTTGGAAGACATATCTGCCTCTCGGGCGATATAGAGGAACGACTGCCTCATTCGTCAGCCTTTAGCGAAGACCACTTTAAAGAGTTGGAAGCCTCTGGATGGGATGGTTCTTCAGAAGCTCCTTTGGTAGCATTTTTGGCTCTCGAAAGACAGGAAGGAGGTTATGGTGGATCCATCAACTTCTTAAGCAAGGCCTCATTCGTCATCCCTAGGATGCCTGGAAGCCTTGGACGAGATTTTTGCCACACCTGAGGCTGAATGGATGGAATGGTTGAGAAGACGAATCCACCCTCTTTTCGAGCAACCAAGGCTCCTGAAAGCCATCATTCTTCATTCCCTGCGATTAGTCGAAGAACTACACAGTTCCAACTTACGCATTGGAAGCCACTAGATGTAATGGTTCCTAAAAAAATTCTCGCGGGAGCTTACTGCCTCTTCGGACGACGTGGTGAACGAGCCCTCTCCTGTAGCAGGGCCTCATCCTCTTATGACCGACGTTAGGATTATTCGAAGACGACGATGTGGTGGTTCACAGAAGACTCTACCGTCTCGTTGGGAAAGACCGGGAGGAGAGAATGATAAGAATCCATCCTCTTCTCATGCAACTCCTCTTCCGTTAATCCTTTGCGACGTCAGCAGCACGCAAAGACCACTCTACGGACTAGGAACAATCCTTCGAAGATCGGTTCAAACCCCCCAGACCCGATCTAGGCTCGCTCCAAGCCACCAGGCCCCGATCAAAGAACGCTACAAGCCTACAAGGTCTGATCAAATATCACTCCAAACCCCCAGGCTACGATTAAAGATCGCTCCAAGCCCCCCAGACCCGATTAAAGATCGCTTCAAGCCCCCCAGACCCGATCTAGGATCGCTCCAATCCCACAAGACCGCTCTCAGCCAAAATCTTATTCGAATAAGCCCTCACTTCATTTTCGTGCACCGTCAGCTCGAAATGATCTCAGACTTGATCCCTCCCGGCCGCAACTGATCACAACACACGACCCACCTCCGGACCTTGAAGCCTCACTGTCTGTAGCTCCCCCTGGAGTAGAAACGCTCCCCCTGGCATCGCAACGCGTCGCCATTGAGTCTACCGTAACCAAAAATCGATCGTTCTCAAGTTCTCCTCTCCGTGGGTGATCGCAGACCCACTCCACTGATCTCCCAATTCCCCAAGACTCCCAAAATCCCGGCTCCACCATGTCTGATCTCCTCTCCACGGGTGGTCCTCTTCCATCAGTCCCCAGCCCGATCCCACTTAACATGCAAATCAGTATCGATGCCAATCAATTGCCGATCAATCAGCGCCGACGAAATCGATAGCCGCGGTTGCCTGTGTTCCCCCAGAACATTTGTCATCATTCCCTCGCGTCATGCGTCCCCCCAAACACCCAGAATCGTCCCAGAATCTCACACTCTCTTCGTCTCATCGTAAATAAATTCAAATTAGTCCACCATTCGCGCCCGCATCCAGAGTGACACGCCGGGCCATTCGAGCAGCAACATGTTTCGCCATCACCCACCCGGGCGACATGTAGCCACGGCACTCAGAACGAGTTCCACAAGAGATTTATGCGCGCTGCGTTGGCGAGCGTAACCAAAACACTGGAAAAAAAATTAATATCAGCACGAAACACACAAAGCGTCACGCTCTCGCGGACGCGCTAAGTGGGCGACATACTGGCGATTGCAAGATGTGCCTAAGACAATCCCGAGAAGTTGTGACGGAGTGCTTCAATTGTGTCCGTCCAGCAGTGAGACAACAACGACGATGACGACGGGGGCTCTAATTGAAATGACCTTCTGCACCTCGTCTTATCCACGCACGCACACACGGCCGGCCATTTGGACTTTGGGACTGTGTGGTGACCTAAGCCACGTACTTATGTGCGCAGCAGAGAAGCGAAACATTTATTGGCTGCATTTAAATTGAAGACAACATCACATCGCAGCATCCTCGGGCCGGAGGGCCTCCTGGAGGCGTATCAATTTGAATTTATGCTGTCACGGGTGAAGATCGTGGCAAGTGGTGTGTGACTCAGATGAGGAAGGCTTGCATGCTGACGCCACTTGATGTCAATCTGGGCAGCGAAGGCTGCAAACAACAAAGCGGGCAGAGCATCGAGAAACGCGAAAATCAGACAACGTTTGAAGACGCTGCTGATGTGGTGCCATGTCAAGAGTGAGAGTGATGCTCCGTGACATCTCTACAGGCACCACAGTGCCCCATTCCTTGTGGAATCCATTTCCTCCTCCAATTCCCATCGCACGCACCCAGATTGTGTCAACCGACAAGTGACTACTTCCCCGCCGTCACCGGCAATTTAAGTTATTAATTAAATTACGGAAATGTATTCACCCCCGTCGTCGCCGGCGTATCGCAACTAAACGCCAACTTTGCGTGATTTCCGTTGCACCCCGCAAATATTAACGCGACCCAATCTTCAGCACCATCTGCAACCCCAGCCCATCCCCCCACCGGCAGCCGTCGACCCCAACCCCCGGCCCACCGTGAAATCGTTCATCATCCTCCCCACCAGCAGGCGCACCCAGGAATTCCAGGGATCCCGAGCCAACACCCCCTTTCGGCGAATGCATCGCAAGACCACACCAGCAGCCCCTGGTCGGGGGGAGGGTTGTTGCATGACCAAGCCCTTAAATTAATTACTCAGTCGTGTTTGGTGACTTAACGCAGTCACGTGAGCTCGGTGTACGCTACTCCCCGAGGAATTCGACTGTAAAATGAAGCAATTTGCTGATGGAGAGGCGGAGAGTCAATCTACTGATGGTCAGTCATTGAACTTGGAACTACGATTGCAGGTGGCGAAGTCTCTTGAGGTTCATTACTGGAACTTCTTAAGGAAGTGGCTTCTGTGGGGAGAGCAGCAAATTAATCGCTCGTTTTGAGTCGACGAAGGACACCTGGAGGACGCAAAAAGAACCTCTCCGCTGAAGGCATTGTAGTCTTGTCCGCCTTAAAGGCTTTGTCCACAATAACCTCGATCCACTTGGTCGTGAGCTAGTGTGGGTAAGCTGAGGCTCACTTAAGACTGTGTCTTCGCTGATAACGCCTCCCCTTTGTCACTGTCCAAGCTACCTAAGCCTCCCTAGGTCTCTGGCCAAGCTGCCCTAGCATACGTAGGTAACTGGCCACGCTACCTAAGCGTCCTTAGGTCTCTATCCAAGCTGTCGAATCCTCCCTAGGTCTCTGTCTAAGCTGCCCCAGCTTCCGCAGGTCTCTGTCCAAGCTGCCTAAGCCTCCGTAGGTCCCTGGCCAAGCTGCCCTACCCTAGCCAAACTGCCTAAGCCCCCGTAGGTCTGCCCTAGCATACGTAGGTAACTGGCCACGCTACCTAAGCGTCCTTAGGTCTCTATCCAAGCTGTCGAATCCTCCCTAGGTCTCTGTCTAAGCTGCCCCAGCTTCCGCAGGTCTCTGTCCAAGCTGCCTAAGCCTCCGTAGGTCTCTGGCCAAGCTGCCCTAGCATACGTAGGTAACTGGCCACGCTACCTAAGCGTCCTTAGGTCTCTATCCAAGCTGTCGAATCCTCCCTAGGTCTCTGTCTAAGCTGGCCCAGCTTCCGCAGGTCTCTGTCCAAACTGCCTAAGCATCCGTAGGTCTCTGGCCAAACTGCCTAAGCCTCCCTAGGTCTCTGTCCAAACTGCCTAAGCCTCCATAGGTCTCTGGCCAAGCTCACTGAGCCTCCGTAGGTCTCTGGCCAAACAGCCTAAGCTCTGGGGGACACTGTCCAAGCTGCCTAAGCCTCCGTAGGTCTTTGGCCAAGCTGCCCTAGCCTAGCCAAACTGCCTAAGCCTCCGTAGGTCTCTGGCCAAACTGCCTAAGCCTCCCTAGGTCTCTGTCCAAACTGCCTAAGCCTCCATAGGTCTCTGGCCAAGCTCACTGAGCCTCCGTAGGTCTCTGGCCAAACTGCCTAAGCTCTGGGGATCACTGTCCAAGCTGCCTAAGCCTCCGTAGGTCTCTGGCCAAGCTGCCTAAGCCTCTTTAGGTTCCCAGCCAAGCTTCCTAAGCCTCCGTAGGCTCCTGTGTTCCCCTAGGTCCCCGGGAAAACGTGTTAATTCTCCTTTAAGTGTCCCTGGACGCATTGCGAATCCCATAAGGGTAGGGATCTACATCCACTTCAGCTCTCCCTGCGCACTGATTCTGCCTTTGTCCCCGTCGCCAGTTCGTCACGCTGAGTCACAAATCACATCGCCACTCATTCTTCGTATTCCCAAGCCTCAAGGTGATTCCAGGAATTCCCCCAAATTTCTAGCTCACTCCCTCACCCATGACTCAAGCCGTCCTAAAGCGAATCCAACCGCCACCCAGACCCACTTCTGCAAACTCCGACGTGAGCAACCACCTCCTCTCTCGAATTTTCTCTCGTATTCCTCTCCACCGCCAACGGCCACTGGTGTCGCTCTGATAAAACCCGGCGCCTCTGACGTCAAGCCACATATCAACAACTTCCAGCGGAGCATCCGTTTCGTAGCGTTCCACCAAACCGCTGACATTTCCACCAACCGCCGGATGACGGGGCGTTCTCTCGTTCACGTAACCATATCCAGACCTTGCCTCTGGCACGACGTACCTTCTCGGGTTCCAGGGCAACCCGCGTGTGTGAGTGTGTTGGCGTCTGGAGCTGGATAAGCTGGCAATCCGATTCAATTAATAACCCAACCTAAGTCGCATCTTCCTGTCATCGGCTGCAGACTGAGCCGAGCGCGGTGACAGGTGGCATCGGTCGAGTGCAGCGGAAGCGTGTAGGCTCGTCGGTGGCGTCCCATCGGCCGATTGTGGAATTTCGTTCGCCGCATGGAAATAGCCCCGATTTGGGCTTTTATGGGCCGCGCCGTGGGCTGCTAATGAAGTCGTCAGGCTAATTCGATTCTGATTGACATGCGGTTTGATGTTTACGACTCCCACTCGGTGCGTCGCTGGGCCGGTGGTTTGGTGGGCGACCACTTTGGGCGGGTTGATTAACGAGTTCTTCTTCCCGTTGGCTCGCGCGGAGATGGGCTCGGGGCTGGCTCCATAAATGGCGTTACGCATGTAACGAGGGCGGCGGTTGATGGGTTTTTCGCCATCTGGGGAAATGGTGGCAGCTCGTGTGACTGGTTCAAGGGCCAGTTTGATTCAAGAGAATCCCTTAAATGGCGTTGAATGGGGTTAAATGATGATGGCATCTATTTGCTTCGATGATGGTGAGGTTAAGAGGCGAAGAATGAAGAATGGAGGCGAGACAATAGGGTCTTCAGTGGTCTCGTACTTCGTGTTCAGCGCAGAGCTGTGGCGAAGTGGAGGTGTCTTCCATGTCACTGCGTCTCAGTCGAGCCTCTGTCGTAGACTCATAGGAAATCTTTCGGAGATAAGGACTTGGCGGGTGTTCCATGGAAAGGAACTGTCGGTCGGTTGACATGCAAGTCAAGGGGGCCACCATGTCTCTGCTTCTCACTCAAGCCTCTGTCCGAAGATCTAGCAACTATTTGGGACGACCCTGAGCTTGGAAGGATTTGACCGGTACAGTCGAGTCGAAGAAAGGACATTTACCATGTTGGGGACTGAAGACTGAAGCCACCGTCTCAGTCCCAAGTCAATTTCTGGTCAGACTTGGGAGGACTTTGTTGGTCTTTGAAAATGCAGACGGGCTGTTGACGTTCTAACTCGAGCCTCAGCCTCAACCGAGGCTCTTGCCTCTGTCGTGAGCAAATGTTGGGACGGATGTAGGCATAGACGGACTTGGTGGGGAAGAGCTGTTGGCTACCGTGTCGTGGCGCCGAAAGTACACCGTTGCTTCGCACTCTAGCGTCTGTCTCAGTCTCAAGCCAAGTTCCTGCTCAAAGTTTGGGAATGGTGGGCTGGGCTTTCTCAGAAAAACCGAGTGCTTCGTGAGCTGTTGACGCTCAAAGTGAGGGCCCCCACCAAGTAAGGATAGGTTAGTGTCCAGATGTGACGCCGACGAGTGGCCTGAGTGAACATCTGCTCAGTCTAAGCAAACAGAGTGATCGTTTAATATTTAGTGCTGACGCAAGCTTCTCATTGGCTTCGTCGTCATTCAGCGAACTCCTGAATGGTCGTATGGTCGGCAATATGTGATGGAGGCCCGTGCTTAAAGGAAAACTTGCATCAAAGACGTGCCTCTCCAACCCACGCCAACAGACTCCTAGTGATTCCGAGCGACTGCAAAGAACTAAGCAGCCTTCACAGCCATTCCTTCGACGCTCCTAGATCAGGCCGACCACACACCACACCAACGTGACCGCTAGCATTTCCTCTAAAAAACAAAGTCGTCACAGACCTTATAAGGCCAACAGGCAGCACGTGCCTAACAACCGTGTGACCATACATGGCCCCGACATTAAAAACGTAAACACCCGCCAACCCCAAGTCCAACCCACGTATGCTAATCCCCGCCGCCGCATAAGTCCATCAGAGGGCCGTGTGTCCATCGCCCTTAAGCCAAATCCGGAAATGCGTCTAAGCAGCTCCATACTTCGGCGCATTTCCCAAAGAATTTATAGCCCAACTCACAAAGTCGTCGAATGGATGCCGCTTCCTCCGGCTGCACGGCTAACTAACGGTGGAAATGGTCAAGCACACAATTGCACCCTTCCGCTGCGTGGATTACAAATTAATGAGTCCATCCGTTGCGCAGCGAGTGTCTGCGTGTGTGTTTGTGTGCGGGACACACGGCGGCGCGGCGGCCTTCAAACCGACCCGCACTTCCTCGTGGCATAACAAATTAGATGCGAACCAGTGGCACAGCACAGACACCGAGAGGCCGACCGAACCGAGGGAGATGTTTGCGTGCAGTGGTCAACGCATCCGTCCGTCGTCTTCCTCTCGGTTGCTCCGTTGGTTTATGTCAATCCAGTGCAGTCCACAAAAAATCGCACAAATTCAGCAACACACCTTCTGCGCCTGGCGGCGGTAGCCTCATTGGCCCGCGTGGCACGTGGTGGCTATCACCTTTCCGGTGCAAGGAATCAATTTTGTGTCACGACGACGTCGGTGCCCGTAAATTGTATCGAATCAGGCCCAGAGCATGTACGCACACACTGGTTCGGCCGCCATCTGGGCGCGCAGAGGTCGGGTGTCGCTCGAACTGGAGCACCGTGCCAGGATTCATGTATCGCCGCCGTAGAAGCATATGGCGGATGAGTTATCGATCTCGGGCAGGGGCCAGAGGGATTTTTTTATTTTGCACGGGGGAACATGTGTTTTCAGGTTCAGGTGCAATGTCTGGTGGCAGGTCCACTGAAGCGAACATCTTGTTCAGGTGGCTGGTGGATCCCATGATTTATGCTAATTGGGGGAGAGTCTGGTCAGGCAGAGGCCTGCCGCCTGGCGGTTGGTGGAGCGGAAGAGAACATTTTAGGCGGTGTGGATGCGGGAGGCGGAGGAGGAGATTTGAGTTGTTGGGAAGTGATGGATGGGATGCATTTAAGGGTACGTGTCCCGTCACGTCAAGGCTCAAAGTGTTCAGCTGACTTGAAGCAAGTATCCCAAACTTCGCCGCTTGAAGTCAGCAGGAAGCTGTAGATCTCCTCGTCTTGTGAGAGTACAATAGCTTAGTTGGCATGACACGAGTGGTTGCTGTAACGGCTGATTGTGTGATCGGTCTAGTGCCCTTCTCAATGAGGCAACGAGTCAACAATGAAGGCTAAATAATCAACAACACCAATCTAGTCTATTCCAGACCTAGAATAGCCGACTTGACTGGAGACCACATACCAAGTCCGCTATGGAGCGTGCCACTAGAGCACTGTGCGTCGGCAGGTCTTTGGGTCTGTCTATCAAAATTTTACGTTAGTTGTTAACAATGATGTCGAGGCCCAGCGCTTGGCCTCCGAAAAAGCAGCAACAAAAGTTAGTTAGCAGTTACAACGTATTCTATATCTTGGAACAACACCGAAAGCTGGATGATAAGCAAAACTGTGGAGCTGATTCTTGGTGCCTTCGAAAGAAAAGCTCCAGAGCTCCATCGTCTCACTGCAGGAAAACAACAAACACTCCCCAGCATGAGAAAAAATGCAACCAAGAGTCGAGTGCAAATTGATAACTGAACACTAGCGGCGTCAGCCCTTATCGTCAGCCGATGTCGTGACGCCGATTTGTCGCGTACAACGCTTGCTGGTGCAGAAGTTCTTAAATGGGTCGCGTTACTCACTCCTCGACGCATTTAGAATGATGACAAAGCAGTTGTGAACGCGAGCATGGATAACACTTCCGAGAATGCACCACGCGCCTGCTAGAGTCAGCAACAAGAGAAGTCATCGGCAAGACGCGTGGGGTATTGTCTTAATCAACGACGCGTCAGTCCAATGAGTCCCTCCCTCTGCCAGTCATTCCTTGGGTTCACAAAATGTTCAGACATTCCCCCTCGTCTCGTCTCGACAACGACAAGCGCACCCAAGGCTACCCAGCATATGCAACAAATTGCATCCCAAAATGAGCTAAAATTTCCCTTGAAAACTAATAAATTCATAAATTTCCGAAGTCAAACACTGGGGCACACACTGAAGCACACACTGAACCCATTTGCTGCACAAGGGAAAGTGCTAGTGCTCCCTCGTTAGCCATTGAATCCTCTTGCTTCCAGCTTTGCGATGCGTCGTTAGTTGCAAATTATGTGGACCACTTAATCATAAAGTTGACTAGTTTCCTCGAACTGGGGAGGGTTTCTATGGGTGTGGAGGGGATGCTGTGTATCGTTGGAGAGCAGCAGCTCTTTTCGCATTCAGCTGCATATGCTGGGAATGCAATTAAAGGGGTTCGTCCGTCAGGAGGTAAATGGTTAACCTAAACATACTTTTTTTCTGTATACCTCTGCTCCGAAATTGAACTTCGAGAGGGTAGGACGGATGTAGGGAAGGAGTCCTTCCGAAGGACATTAGACGGGTAGTTCCGAATTGTTAAGACTTCCATGGAACCTTGGCTGAATGGTGTATCATGGGTATGGGTCAGTTTGAAGTGGTGGATATCAGGCAATGGACAGTTGTTTTGGTATCAAGGCTACTCGGTGTATTTTATGCCTTTCTTCGGAGTTAGATTTCATTAACAAACCTGAATCGATTTGGATCACTCGACAGTTGATCGTAAATGGCATTATTAGCTCTTTTAATGGCTTCCAGACCTGGATTATTTATTGAAAAAATAACTTCGAAATCGTTCGGTTTAAAATGTAACCTCAAAGTGGACAATTCTATTCGGTGTATGTTGTGTCTTTCTTCGTAGTTAGATTTCATTAGCAAGCCTGAATTGATTTGGATCATTCTTCAGATTTTCGTAAACGGCAATATTTGTTCTTCTGACAGCTTGCAGATTTGTACTATTTGTTGAAAAAGAAAATTCAAAACTGTAATTAGTTTTTGCAACCCCAAAGTGGTCAAATCCAACCGCTACATATTTTGTCTTTCTTCGGAGCTAGATTGCATTAACAAGCCTGAATCGATTTGGATTGTCTTTAGTGATTCGTAAATGGCAAAACTTGGTCTTATGATAAATTCCAAATTTGGAAAATTTATTGAAAAATACACCAGAAAATTGTGTTGTTTAAAATGCAACCTCTAAGTGAATCACTTTGTTGAACCTTGTTGACTTGCATTTTATAGTAAATTTATTACTTCTACCCCACACGAGGACATTGGGATGCAAGTCCTTTCTCAGCCAGACGGCACATTTTATCGATCCTCCAATTCGGACTGGGACAGAAACTGAATTTCTTTCGGAAACGATGGCACGAACTTGAAACTGTTTTGGGGTTAGTTCATTAAAACAGTGGCAACAACCAAATAGAGGGTCAGTTATGGCCGAGTGTTGTCTTTGACAAACGTGGGAGATTATGGTAAATTCCATTTGTTGTTTCAAAATCGCATCCACGCCATCTGCCGCAAATCGCCCCAAGTGCCCACACCATACACCCATTTCATCCACCATTTCCACCATACCCACCACAAATCCGCCATCTACTCCAATCGTCTTCAACTAACCCCACTCATCTACTACAATTACAATCATATGTTTTTGACAATCAACTGACAACGCTTGCGCACCACAAAATATCTACCACTCACAAAAGAAACAACAAAAGGTAACACTAGAAGAACAAGAACAAGAAGCAAAAAAAAGAAGAAAACTAGTGAAAACTCTTCATGTTAAGTTTTTTCCATTAGCTGTGCGGTTTTACCTTCGTGGTGTCGCGTGAAAATTCATGAATTTTCCCAAGAAAAACTCACAAATTCCATTCGAAATCATCCGCAAAGTGCTCATGAAAGTCCAGTGCATTGAATGTGCATCGTAATCATTGTGAAAATCTGAGAAAAATGTGAAAATTCAGTGCAAAAAATCAAAAACGAAACGAAGGAAAACTCATCATTTGGCCAAGGCACATACACACCGATTCGAAGAAAAATCAATAATTTCCACAACTTTGTTCTCTGGTGCTGGTGGTGTTCTATGAGAGTGAACGATCGAAGAAAAAACAAGAACTAGGATTTTCACCAAAACAATTGTTCACACAAAAATGGATTAGCAACAAATCAAGGGAGCAGGTAAACATTTCATTTTGGTCAAGTCAGTAACTAAACCGAGGGGCTGTTCAAAATGTGTTTTTTTTCCATCGCCACACAGCTGTTTAAAGGGACACTTTCGTATGGCTCGGTGTCCTTATCGTTTGCGTCGGAAGCCTCTAAAGAACGCAGTATCAACAAATGCAAGTGGTATTCGATTACACAGGCACATGCACAGGCAACCCCCCTCTCGTTTTTTTTTTTTTTGGGGCCAACAATGCCTCGGCTGCGTTATCTATTCGGGAAGGCAAACAACACTAGTGATGCATACGAGATTAGTTTTGGCGATTGAAATGAAATGAATACGTTGTTGGAACGTTGGAACGCCCTCCGATTGTGTGTTTCAAAAGGGGGCTACCGACGACAACCACAACGACGACGACAACGGCAGGAAGCAATTGATTGTGTCGTCTTACTTCGCACTGCACTTGCTCCAGACCATTGTCAGTCGCTGTCGCTGTATGCTTTATTCGCCTAAACGAGTTGATTACCCTGATATAGATATCTTTAGCTCCGGCTATTGTGTCTTTACAATCTCGGCGAGTGCGAGTGGGGAGAATCTCGCATGACCTTGATGCCGTCACTAGAACGAAGTGAGATGAAAATGCGATTCATTCTCTGTTGCACGCGTTCGGAGACGATCTGAAAACAGGTCTTGCCGGTCGGGTGTTAGTCATGCTTAGCCCGAACAGAAAGAATTTACATCCAAAAAGCCAAACTCGAAGGCGCACAGATTGTCTCGTATCGCTGACTCGGTTCTGAAGTGTTCACCTTTATTTTTTGCTTTTATATTTTATCGCAGACTAGTGAGTAATTTTGTTGACTGCCTTTGTGTTTTCCATGCATTCATGCCTTTTGCCTTCGTGGCCTTATCAGGTCGTGATTAATAGCCTTCGGCGTCGTTCGCTGGGGCACTGTCGTAAAGACAACAGGATTACTTCGTCTAATCAGTGAGCATTTGCGGCCACCCTCCTTCCCCTTCTACTCAGCGCACATCAACGTGGACGACGACGGTTGTAGAATAATTATGAAGATGGTGTTGCATATTTAATTGCGTAGCGGTTGAGGAAGGCGAATAGGGCACAGGCACAGAGAAAAACCCTCGCCGTTGGTGTGCCGCTGAGTAACGCATCGGCTATTAACTCTGCGGGACAGGTACTGGTTGGTTCTGGAAAAAAAAACAATTTCATTTCGTATGGAAGTCGTGTAGAACAGTTGATTACTAGGGGATTGTGTTGTAATCTGCTTAAGGCTGTACGAGCGAGCTACGAGTTTCGGTTTCACTTGCGACTTGGTAGTGTCGTTACATCATGTTCTCACTGCTGGTTCCTCTGTGGGCTGGAATCGTTGCTGGAGAATCTGTTGATTTCTTCTTGTTGGAAACTGAGGTTACATCATTCGCAATGAGTAATTGGTGTATTTTTTCTGGAGATCAGATGCATCTGTCGGGGGCAAGAGGTTCAGGCTGCCGAGTGCACACATTGCCGGCTGTATATGGAGTGTTGTGTGCTGGTTTCCATGGGTTACAAGGTTGAGAGTCAAAAATGAGGCAATCAGACACGACTTTTTTAGATTGACTCTCTCTCTCTCTCGCTGAACTGCTGTGTCATGAGAATTGTGATGAGAGGATGAATGGTTTTGTATTGATTGACGTTTTTAGAAAATGGGATGAATGGTTTTTGGGGGATGGGGACCCCTGAAGGACAGATAGAACGGGCATTCATTTGTTGGTAAACGAACCTGAAACAAGAGTTGCCAGTGGCTTCTGTTCGAATGTTGTTATGAGTGGATGACGTCTTATTTCTCTCTTCCACAATGTCGTCTTCTTTTTCGCCAAATGTGCTGAGCTCTGCATGGCAATGTGGACGTATCTCATTTCCCCTCCGCACATGTTCGACGGAGTGTTCATTTCCAATTAGGAGCTGTGCAAACGCCAGCGCGTTTGAGGCTCTGCGGAAGGCAAGCGTGTCTCCGTATCATCAAGTAAAGCGAATGATACCTGCGTCAGCAATTTGGCCATGTCGGCATTGATTTCTATCACCTTCCAATCGAACGCTGAATGCCAACAGCTTTCTGAACCGCCTTTATTCCGTTGCTGTGTCTTTGCAGAAGGCAAGGAAGCACTCCGACTGTGATGAAGAGCCTGTTCTGTTGTCACACCTTTACAGAAGATACTTCCAGTTGGCTTAGATCAACAACTGCTATCTGAAGTGCCTGTTCGGCTGCTACGCCTTTGCAGAAGGCACTTCGACTTGACTGTCATCAATGACAGCTTTCTTATGCACCTGTTCTCGCTGCTGGGTCTTTCAAGAAGACAAGTAGCCACTGCGAATTGGCTGGGATCAACAACTCCTCTCTGATGCGAATGTTCTTTTGTTACGCCTTCGCAGAAGGCACTTCGACTTGGCTGTCAGCAATGACAGCTTTCTTAAGCATCTGTTCTCACTGCTGCCTCTTTGAAGAAGACAACTGCGACTTGGCTGGGATCAGAGGCCATGCAAGAGAACTCATTCGACAAGCGTTTCTGGAATATGCTCTACATTGGTCTTTAGATATCGTCGTCTGGAGCATCGTCTTGAAGAACTGCGTAATCGAGAATATGGTTGAGAACTGGTCAGAAGCTGCCGCTCATTGTTCCGATGTCTTTTTTTTGTCTGACGCTCTAAACAAATCCAGCCTCCAAACAGCAAACTTGCCTTCCACACGCCCCCTTCAAATGTCACACTCCACACGAAACGTTGACCCGTGCAATTGTGTCACGGGTTTCTTTTCCGTGACTCAGTCGAATGATCGTTGCGTGCTTTTGAATATGATTATGCTTTTGCATTATCGCGTCGTTATCGCTGACGCCGGAATGAGTCATAACCCCAACGCATTCTAATGAAGAATCAATCGGAATGACTTCCAAGAATTGCTACGGTCTATTCTTAGACACAAGCAGCAAATAGCAAACAAACAACACAACAAACGCGCCAACACACCAAATCAGAAACACTTTCGGCAACGCAGTCAAATTTTCACACCAACTCTAGCCACCAGTTCACTTTCTCTTCAGTTTCGCGCTGCCATTCACACGCAGTGACGTGCCATTTTATCTGAACCTCACATTGAAGCAAGATTTAGCGCAAACTTTAATTCTTCCGTTGTACACGATCGGATTTCGTTGAAAGAAACACACTTCCCACGAAGCGTATGTATGCCTTCAGGCGATTCATCGCTTCATTTGCAGCCTCAGTCTCTCTGCGTAGCTGATAAAATGCTGCACACGGGGCCACAGAGGAAGGAAGTAGCGACAAATCAGTTCTCTGGCGAGAACTTTTCAATTTCCTCGCCGCGACGAGCATAAAAGGAAACGCGAAATTTTCTTAAGAGGATTTCCTTGTTGACTCTGGGCTTCATTTGATTTGCCAGGCAATTGGATTTCTCTCTCACTCTGTCCCTCGATTTATCTGTCACAAGTAAATTGATTGAATTTTGTCTTTTTCTCCTTCGTCCATGCGACGGCCTAGGACAAGCGAAACCACCAAAACCGCAGCGAAGAAGTGTACTCTTTCGAAATACACACGCACGGCCATCAATTCAACCCCCAACGGGGGGAAGAGCAACCGCAAATAGCAGAAACTGCCCCCGGTGAACACCATCCGGAAACATCAGCCACCCCAGAGCTCTGTCACATCATTCAGTCAGGAAGCCATCTGACTGACTGACTGACTGAATCGTGGAAGTGGACGGACAGACGCGGCACGACGGCGAACAAAGTACACAGGGAATTACAAAAATGAACGTAATGCGTAAATTACGTGGCGGTGGTGCCAACAATGTTGGTGCCACCACAAACACCGCAGCAGCTAACTCCACATCCGCCGGCAACGCTGGAAATGATGATCCCGTGTCTGAATCGCGCACCCAACTCAGTCTAATGCATCTGAAGAAGCTCTTCAACGAGTACACACACCCAAAGGAACCACTTAGCGAGACCGAGCGGGATCAGAAGCTGTACAACATGCTGCCATTGTTCTGCAAGGTAAAGGATTTTGTGTAAAACGAAAAAAATAAGGACGAATGAAACTCATTTCCGTTTACCCAACTGAATAGGTATTTAGTACATGTCCCTCGTCGGATATGAGCGAGAAGTTCTGGGATGTGGTGGCGTTTTGTCAGCAAGTCGCACGGCTGATGGTCGCGGAAATCCGCAAGAGGGCCTCCAACCAGAGCACCGAGGCAGCGTCTATTGCCATTGTTAAGTTCCTGGAAATCGAAACGAGCGAAGAGACCAGCAGTGGATGGATGTTGCTGTCTACATTGAACCTCCTCGCCAATGGGGATGTCTCCTTGATTCAGGTGCGCGTTGGCAGAATGCCTCTTTTGTTTGTCAGACTGATTGAATGATTTTCGATTTTTCGATTTTGTAGGTTATGACAGCCGCTGCAGTTCCATCGACACTCGTCAAATGTTTGTACCTGTTCTTCGATCTGCCCGAAGTTACTGACGACCCGCCAGCTGAAAATGGGGAACCAATCAGTGACTTCAACGCCATGGAGAGGCGCACCCTGCTGCAGAAGATATTCGTTCAGCTTCTAGTCAAACTTTGTTCATATCCATACCCGGCCGAGGAGCTCGCCCGCATGGATGACTTGACGCTGCTGTTCTCGGCCATCACGTCACCATGTCCGGGGCACAACGTTGTGTGGAGGAAGAGTGCCGCCGAGGTGCTGACCACCTTGTCACGGCATGGACTGAAGGATGGAGTTGTTAGCTATATTCATTGTGAGTTCCTATCCCACGACACCAGCCCCCGTCCTTTTGTCATTTGTTTTTTTTTTTTGTGATATTTTTAGCCAAAGGATGCATGGCGCTCTGTGTGGACAATATGCAACGTCTGACGGACGCCAATCCACTGGAAATCGTCGAGATGTTCGTCACGGTATTTTGCTTTCTAAAGGATTCTAGTCAAGTGTCGCAGATATTGCTGGACGACTTCAAGGCCTCCCAGGGATATCTGTTCCTCAGCGAATTTTTGCTCAAGTGAGTGACGCCAGCGGCACTGCACGGTCTTTGACACGTCCTAACCTCTTGTGTGTCCCATTTTAGGTTCGAAAGTGATCGCACACGTTCAATTGAAGTTCAGGCCGCAATTCGTAACCTCGTTCTAATGATCTCATCGCTGTGCATGTGTGGTTTCGCCGAGCTGCGACCGCCACCCACGCAGGCGAACAGCCTCTTTAAGATGCAGAATTTCCAAATGCCGCAGGCTTCGTCACGGGAGACGTGCGTGCGGAACATCTACGCCTTTCAGGTCTTGCAGACGGTGTTCCTGAAGTCGACGTCGCCCACACTCTGTTGCACCATTCTGGATGCCATATCGCGAGTGTATCACTCGGAGAACGCGAACTACTTCATCCTCGACTCGGAGAACACACTCAGTCAGTTCACGGAGAAGATACACCAGAAGGGTCCGCAGATCCAGGAGAAGTTCTTCGATCTGCTCGAGTTCATCGTGTTCCAGTTGAACTTCGTGCCCTGCAAGGAACTGATCTCACTGTCGCTCCTCCTGAAGAACAACCACTCGACGAGTTGCAGCATTCTCTGCCTGAAGACCCTGCTGAATGTGCTGCGTCACAACAACGTCTTCAAGGATGTCTATCGTGAGGTGGGCATCCTCGAGGTGTTCGTGACGTGCCTCATGAGGTACTCGGAGTTCGTGCGGAAGATCACCAACGACGACGAGGACGCAGAGGTCGATGTGACCGACAATCAGAGCGACGTCCTGGGCAAGCACGTCCTCGAAGCGCTCACAATCCTCCTGAGCGGGAGCAACAACAACGCGAACGTATTCCGCGAGTGCGGGGGAGCCAAATGCACCCACGAACTTGTCAAGTTCAAGCACTGCCGCCACCAGACGCTGGGGATCATCCGGGAATTGATTCTGTCGGTCGGAGGGGATGACGACATGCTGTTCATCTTGAGCGTCATGCACTCGGTGCCGGCCTACCAAGTGGAACTGAAGATCCAGATACTGAACATGCTGCTGGGATGCCTGAAGGACAGCCACCGCACGAGGACAGTGTTTCGCAAGGTCGGCGGGTTTGTGTACCTGACCAGTGTGTTTGTGTCGCTTGACGGCAAGCTGAACGACAACCTAGAGGAGGACTCCAAGAATCTGGGCATCACCCAGGACGATCTCATACTGCTGCTCCAGATCGTGTGCCAGACCTTGGCGACGGCGATGCGCTTTGAGCCGGCGAACGCAAAGTTCTTTCACCACGAGATTTGCACGGCTTCGCTGTGCGAAACCCTGCGGCTGCTGGGATGCTTCAGCAGCGGCACCGAGCTGACCGACATCTTCGGCGACTTCGAGGCGGACGGGGAGGTCCAGAGGTACTTCCACGAGGTCTTCAGCGGCGAAATTCTGAGCTCAAGCTTTCGGGAGAACGTGCCACGGTCTCTCTCCTACGTGTGCATCGTCTACCGCCTCCTCTACAGCATCGCGTTGGACAACTTCGAGCAGCCGAACCTAAACGGAGTGATAAACCTGTTTGTGGATCAAACAGCTCGTTCGCCCAGCCAGGAGCTGCCCGCTCAGCACCCGAACTTGCTAAACCTATCGCAGCCAAGCCCAGAGCCGAGGATCGTCCACCCAGGAGTTGTCATATGCATGCTCCAGCTGCTGCCGTCGGTCGGGCACACCACAGACCAAGCCAGAGCCATGAACTTGCAAGTCTACCTCTCGGAAATCATCAAGAGTCTGGTGCGGAGCGAGCGCAACCAGCAGATCATGTGTGACTACGGACTGGCCGGGCATTTGTTGAAGATCGGCCGTCGAGCGTTGAGCGAGGAGGACAATCCGTTGCACGTGCCTCTGCAGTACATCCTGGAACGTCTGGCCGCACAAGCACTGCAACCGACCGAATTGAGGGAGTTCCTCCGTCTCGGGGAACCACTGTCGTGTGCGAACATAAACCTGGACGAAGCCTATCGCATGGGAGGACCAGTGCCCCTGACTCGCATCAAGACCCTGGTGTCCATGACCACTCCGAGGGACTTCCGCGCCCATGGGTCAAGCACGTTGCCGCCGTTCGTTGAAATGGACATGACAGCCGAAGGATTCGGCTGCCTTTACTTGCCCAGCTTGGCGCCACAAGCCGCCGCCACCAGTGGCGGCACAATCGACTCAAACACAATCGGCGGAATCGGAGCAGGTGATCGCATATTCCCACCGCAAACCGGGCTCACCTACTCCACGTGGTTCTGCGTGGAGAAGTTCTCCGATCCCAAGACAGATCCGCATTGCGTGCGTCTGCTGACGCTGGTGCGCACCATAAACAACCCGCGCGAGGAGAACCTGGTGTGTCTGTCGATCCTGCTCTCTGCTCGGGACAAGGCTATCGTGGTCTCGACGCAGGAAACCCTGGTGACGCCCAGCAAAAGTGAGTAAACTGCCCAGTCGCCCGTGTTGGAAGGTTTTCAGCCATTTTTTCCTTGCAGATCTTGGCGACTGGGAACCAGAGGGCTCTGACGATGGAAACGCTCGAATCTGGTGTCCGGACTTGCTGCACGAGGGCCAGTGGCACAACCTGGTCGTTGTGCTCAATCGAGCCGTTCTGAAGAACTCCAGCTTGTCTCTCTATTTGGATGGAATCGTAAGTAGGTGTTCCCTTCTTAGGCAGTTTCTAAAGAAGTTCTCCATCTCCAGCCGATGCACACGCAGAAGTTGCATTACATCTCGCAGAATCCAGGAGCTGGCTCGGCAAACCTTGCCGTTGCCAGTCAAGTGTTCGGGTACATCGGCACTCCGCCCATCTGGCGGCGATACTCCCGACTCTGCTGGAAGCAGGGCGTCTGCCACTTGATCGAGGACGTCCTCCCGCAGCAGATAGTACAGACCATCTACAACCTGGGGCCGCACTATATGGGCTCCCTGCAGGCGCCGCAAATCGGCAAACAGAACGAGCCTCTGAACCCGCTGGTGCCGGAGGACAAGGTCCTGCTGGGGTTGAATGCAAAAGCCGTGTCCCAGCTGACGCTGGTGAAGATTCGGAAGGTGTACAGCCGCACGGACAACAAGTCGATCGCCAAGCAGCTGGGAATGAACTCGCACGAGAATGCAACTCCAATCAAGTGAGTATTCTGTGGTCCGTGTCGCCCCACACTTGACTGTCCATTGTTTCCTTGTAGAATCCTTCACAACTCGGCCGGGCACTTGGCGGGAGCTGGTCGCTCCCTGGGTGGCGTCGTTGTGGGCTACCTCGGGGTGCGCGTGTTTAGTCCCCACCCGGTGTCGGCCATGATTGACACTGTCGGTGGGTGCAACGTGCTCCTCGGCATCATAGCAATGGCCCAGGACGTCGAGAGCCTGTACGCAGGCGTGAAGGCACTCACATGTGTGGTGCGCAGCAACCGGGCCGCTCAAAGCGAGATGGACCGCAAGCGTAGCTATCAGACTCTGGGAATGTTCTTCAAGAAGAAGAAGAACCTCCTGAACTCGCATATCCTGCATTTAACCTTCGGCCTGGTGGGCACCGTCAATAGTGGCCAGGACACCGCTGCCATCCCGAACATAACCGCTTTCCAGGACCTGCTGTGCGACTTGGAGATCTGGCACGGCGCACCGAATGGCTTGTTGCGCTCCCTGCTGGAGCATCTGCTGGAACTTGCGATTGAGTCGAGTGAGAAGAAGCAGAACGTGAAGATCATGAGGGACCTGCAGCTCCTGAACAAGCTGCTCAACATAATCACAGACATCGGCGACCACTCCACGCGGGAGATCCTCTTCTCGCTGGTGGAGACCCTTCTGGGCGGCCAGCCGAGACACAGCGACCTGCTGCTGTTCGGTCAGTACATTGCTGCGAAGCTGCCACGAGTCGATCAACCGGAGCGGTCTGTCATCCTTCCCTCGATGGCGAAGAAGGATGGCGACGACCAGATGGCGCAGAATATTTACCTCAGGAACCGATGCCTGTCCCTGCTGCACGGGCTGCTGTTCACTCCGCGGAACACCGTGAACTACATCATCTGCGACGACATTTCGAAAACCCTGGGTATGGACTGGTTGCTGCTGTTCATGCAGCCGCACGTGCACTTCACTTCGGTGATCATTGCTGTCAGAATCCTGGTGGTGATCTGCGCCAACGAGTGCTTCTTGTCGCGGTTCAGGGACAGCACACACAACGGCGGCTACTTGCGATTCACCGAGCTGATTTCACAGAAGAAGAGCATCTGCTTGGGCGGGCCCCAACTTAGCACCGGCGGATCAGCCACGAACGGCGGAGTCATGGTGAGCGGATCCTCCACGAACCCGCACACCCACCTGCCATCACAGATCGCCGGCGAAGTGAGAACGTCCGTGTTGCACGTGCCCGGCTTCCAGATCCTTGAGTGGCTGCTGCAGCACCACTTGGACGTGCCAGAGCTGTACTTCCTGATCACAGCGCTCATCATGGGCCAGCCGGTCAAGCTGCTCGCCTCGGAGCACACAAAGTTCGACTTGGATCGGGTATGGTCGTTCCTCTGGGGGACTCCAGTGTCGCATGCGTCCGCGTCGTCGGTGACTCCGAAGATGAACGTCTGCCCAGAAGCAGTGTGCGTCCTGCTCGGCATGGTGCGCGCCATTGTGCACACCTCTGAGCCCGCGGAGTGGCTCAAGAGCCATCCGGAGACCATCATTCAGCTGCTGTTCTCGCTCTACCAGAATCTGCCAGACTTCATGCCGGTCATGATGTCGGGCGACGTCATCAGCTCGCTGGTCGCAGTCCTGTTCCCCATGTCAAAGGAATTTGGGAACGATTCGGAGCCAAACAGTGGCACGTCCACCCCGACCGACAGCTCAGGCTGCTACGTGGTACACTCTCCCATCAGCCTGGTGTCCCATGTGACCTTGACCAACCACCCAGTCCGCAAGTTCGTCATTGACTTCCTCCGCGTCATCGTCGTCGACTCCTTGAGTCTCTCAATGCACGGCAAATCAACGCCAGTGGTCGACCTCGTCTTGGACGCGTCGCCGGAGACAGCGGACATGAGCCACCAAATCGAATACCAGACGGAGATCATCACCGCGCTGGTGGAACACCTTCTGGCTGCCGATGTTTTGGTTGGGGAGCAAGCAGCGCTTCCCATCGTTCCTCTGCTGCAGTCGCACGTGCAGAACATTGCCCCGAATGTGTTCTACTTCACCGCTCGGGTTGTGGACAAAATGTGGCAAGGATGCCTCTTGAAGAACCCGCACGACATCTTCGACTTCGTCATCAAACTCATCGCACAAGCCAAGCGGCGCTCGTCGGCGCTCTCGCTGGAGCAGCTGCACCACTCGCTGAACCGCTCGATACTTTATCTCCTTTCCAGACCAACGGAGGCCATCACTGAGCAGATGTCCGTGCTGGAGGCCCTCCACAAGATCATCACCCACCGCCTGCTCATCTTCGGCGCCGGCAACCACGAGTTGGAGTTCATCGGCTGCCTGACCTACTGTCTGCTCCAGTTGACCGCCGACATGAAGATCATTCTGGAGCCGTCGACGAGCCGCAGCACAACCTGGCACGTTAACCCGCAGGTGGACGTGATTGAGCCTCGCGACGACCACCTGAACCAGCTGCAGGGCAGGAACTTGATTGTGGGCGCAGCTTTCCGCGTCTGGGAGGAGCTGTACGTATGCAAGAAGCCAGCAATCGAGGAGGTCTTCAAGATCTCACTCACCCCGCCGCCCAACAACTCCAAGGCCCCTGACCTGCACACCACCCGCGAGCAGGTGATGGAACTCGCATCGAAGCTGTGGTTCAACTACGTGGACGCCGAGAGGAAGGCGTCCTACCGCATCCCCTGGGAGATTCACAACCAGATTCAGTCCAAGATCCAGAAGGTCACCGGAGGACTGACGCGACTCGCCAGCCGCACGAAGGTCAAGAAGGACGAGCTGGTGCGGACAAAATCCACCATGAGCCGAGAGAGCGCTTTCGAGTGCACCGCCATCCACGTACAGTTGATACGCGACCTGTGGGAGATGCGCTGCAAGCAATACACGCAAATGATTCAACACACCCAGCGCTACGTATTCCAAGACTGGATCCAGTCCGAGACGGAGCTGACAAGAGAACGCGGCCTCTGGGGTCCCGAGGGCGGCTCCACGTTGGACAAGTGGATGTTGGACACCACAGAGGGACCCCACCGCATGCGCAAGAAGACGATGCGCAACGAACTGTTCTACTTTCAGTACCCATATCGACCAGGCATCGATCTGCCGGACAACCGTCAATTAAAATACAAAGTGGCCACGAGCTTCGACAGCAAGATCTACTTCACGCACTGTCAGCAGCCGCCACGCATCCTCTGTGAGACTGACAGCCTGACTCTGCACAGCACGGAGAACAAGTCAACGGAGAGTGCGGTGAACTCGAATGGAACGCCGCCGCAAAGTCCCACTGGCGAACAGCCTCCGAAGCCGGGTGGCATCGGCGCTCCTCAGGAATCAGTGGACGGACCAGGAGCCGGAGATGAGCTCGACGAAGAGGAGGAGGACATGTCGATGGTCTCGGACAACGAGACATTCCTCCGTCTGCTGGAGGAGCAGGAGAAGATCTCGTACATGTTCCGATGCGCCAGGATTCAGGGTCTCGACACCACCGAAGGCCTGCTGCTGTTCGGCAAGGAACACTGCTACATTGTGGACGGGTTCACTCTGCTGAAGAACCGAGAGATCCGTGACATTGACACCCTCCCTTCGGGAGCCTACGATCCAATCATTCCCAACTCTGGCGGCACTTCGAGGTCGCAGAAGATGAGGCAATGCTCAAAGTTCTCCTACGAGGAGATTCGCGAGGTCCACAAGCGGCGCTACCTCCTGCAGCCGATCGCACTGGAGGTGTTCTCGGAGGACGGACGAAACTACTTGCTCAGTTTTCCAAGGAAAGTTAGAAATAAGGTAAGTCTCCCAATAATCCCAGTTCCCCCGAAAGAGATCATCAGAGGAGGTTCCCCTCTGCTTGCAGGTTTACCAAAGATTCATGTCTCATGCTACGGCGATTGCTGACAATGCTCAACAGTCAGTTGCGGGCCAGAAGCGGACCGCCAGCGTTGAGCAGACATCAGGCATCTTCAGCAGCTTGATTGGTGAGACATCAGTGACCCAACGATGGGTGGTAAGTAGACCAGCGCACGTCTCAGTCCGAGGTGGTATGCATGTTTCTTTGTGTGTTGCAGCGCGGGGAAATATCAAATTTCCAGTACTTGATGCATTTAAATACTCTCGCCGGACGATCGTACAATGATCTCATGCAATACCCCGTCTTCCCGTGGATCCTGGCTGACTACGACTCCGAGGAACTAGACCTAAGCAACCCAAAGACATTCAGAGACTTCTCCAAGCCCATGGGAGCCCAGTCCGAGGAGAGGCTGGAGCAGTTCTTGAAGCGATTTAAGGTATAACCTTCAATTCAATTCAATTCATTCACCAAGCCACTCATCTTGACTGAATCCATTTAGGAATGGGACGACCCTCACGGTGAGACCCCACCATATCACTATGGAACCCACTACAGCTCCGCCATGATCGTGTGCTCCTACCTGGTGCGGCTGGAGCCATTCACCCAGCATTTCCTGCGCCTGCAGGGCGGCCATTTCGATCTGGCTGATCGCATGTTCCACAGCATCAAAGAAGCCTGGCTCTCGGCCTCCATCTACAACATGGCCGACGTCAAGGAGCTGATACCAGAATTCTTCTACCTCCCAGAGTTCGTCTCAAACTCGAATAACTTTGACTTGGGTAAGTTTGCCTGAAATCCTGCCCGAAATCAGTCTGCAATGTGTGCATCCTAGGTACGAAGCAGAATGGCGAGACCCTGAACCACGTGATTCTGCCACCATGGGCCAAGCAGGACCCCAGGGAGTTCATCAGGGTACATCGGAGTGCCTTAGAGTGCGACTACGTCAGCCAGAATCTTCACTTGGTGAGCTCGAAATGTGCACATCCCTCCTCAGAATCTTCATCGATGTCTTTTGTGTTCGTTTCAGTGGATTGATTTGATCTTCGGGTGCAAGCAGCAGGGACCTGCGGCTGTGGAGGCGGTCAACGTGTTCCACCACCTCTTCTACGAGGGCAACGTTGACATATACAAGTGAGTTTCCCTTTCAGTCTAAATCTGATGTCGATTTGACCATGTCTCCTCCGCTCCAGCATCGACGATCCGCTCAAGAAGAACGCGACAATTGGGTTCATCAACAATTTCGGCCAGATTCCCAAGCAACTCTTCAAGAAGGCCCATCCGGCGAAGAAAATGGGAAGTTCTCGGCACTCGGTGATCGATCCCAGCCCGCTGATCGGAAACACAACAGTCCTCCAGTCGGACCGGCTGTTCTTCCACAACCTGGACAACCTCAAGCCAAGTCTGCAGCCGATCAAGGAGCTGAAGGGGCCAGTCGGGCAGATTCTGCAGCCGGACAAGACTGTGTTTGCCGTCGAGCAGAACAAGGTGATGATGCCGCCGTCGTACACGAAATACATCGCCTGGGGCTTCGCCGACCACTCGCTGAGAATCGGCTTGTACGACTCCGACAAGGCGTCGTTTGTCTCCGAGGCCGCAGCACAGAACTCGGGCGAGATCCTCGCATGCGCTTGTCCAAATTCGAAGATGATCATCACCGCGGGCACCAGTTCGGTGGTGACGATCTGGAAGTTCGACGCAAACAAGAAGACGCTCACCGTCCGGAACTCGCTGCACGGGCACACGGATGCCGTGACGTGCTTGGCTGCCAGCGCCGCCTACAATGTGATTGTTTCGGGTTCCCGAGATGGCACTGCCATCGTGTGGGACATGTCGAGGTTCACGTTTGTCCGGCAACTTCGTGGACACGTCGGGGTGGTGGCCGCTGTGGCGATAAACGATCTCACTGGAGACATCGCGACATGCTCAGCCACCTGGCTGCACGTGTGGTCAATCAATGGTGATGCCCTGGCCACGGTCAACACCAGCGTTGGCAGCGCCGATCGCATGCAACAGATCCTGTGCGTGGCGTTCTCGCAGATTCGCGAGTGGGATCAGCAGAATGTGATCATCACTGGATCCACTGACGGAGTTGTCAGGGTAAGTTGGGACGCGGTCGGACCTGTGGCAAGTCATCGGATTCATGTGTTGTTTGCAGATGTGGTCCCTGGAGTATTCGCAAGTCCCCATCGAGAGGAAACTGAAGAGGTGCGCCGAGGTGACGTCGCAAGACAAGGTTCCCGAGAAGGATGAGAAGGACTCTGCCAACGAAGCGTCCAAAAAACTGGACCTCTTCAAGCAAATGAAGAGCTTGTCCAACGAGGGAAATGGTAAGCATGTCCAAGTGACTGGCCAGAATGAGCATGAAAACGTTTTGTTTTGTAGATATCGCAAAGTCAGCGTCGGATAGCAGTATTTCGGAGGCGTGCGACCTCTCGGAAAAGTCCACAAAATCAGAGGACTCCGATAAGAAGTTGGAGGAGCTTGCCAAGCAGCAGAGGAGGAAGAGCAGTCTAGCCGGTACCAAATCCCTGCACGAGATGAAGTCGTCCACAGTCGATGAGAGTCGGTCAAGCGCCTTGGACAGATCGGAGAGTACAGGTAAGCACACAAAGTTGCCCATGTCTCGTGATTGACACTTTCTCTTGTCTAACTTAGTCGAGAAGAGTTCTGTGGAAGAACGAGCGATACGTCCCAGCAAATCTGACACGAGCATAACCGAGTCGTTTGTGGTTGTTGACAATGAGCAACGGCATAGGAACGATAATCTGCTCAGAAAGGGTAAGCTCAGGGGATAGGGGCACGGTGTGAGTGGTGTGACGTGGAATTGTGTTCTCCCGTTGCAGGTTTCAGATGGCAGCGTCAGCTAATGTTCCGATCGAAGCTGACAATGCACACGGCCTACGATAGGAAGGACAATGCTGAGCCGGCTAGTATTACCGCGTTGACTGTGTCGAAGGATCACAAGATTCTGTATGTTGGTGAGTATTGATTTGGGGGTTATGTGTGACACTGGGGGAGTGTGCTTGAGGTGAGTTCGATGGGAACGATTGAGTAAGATTTATTTGACGCCCTGGAAGGGAATCGATTTGGGGTTTATTCAGTTGAGTTCGATGGGAATGCTTGAATCAAACAAGCGTGTCATTGGCAGACAGAGAATGATCGAATTTGGACGGTTTCTCAGAGCGTCTAATCATCGGTGGGGCGTTTAAAGGTCGTGGCACATAGTTGGCTTTCGTCTTCGACTGCACTCTACAACGTTTAAGAAACGCAAAAGTGTCCAGTCAACGCTAGTGCGTACAAGCGTTAAAAGCTCGAAAAACATCTCTACTTCGACTGCCCGCTGAAATGCCTAAGCGTTTAAGTAACGCAGAAGTGTCTAGTCAACGCTGGGTGGTGCAAGCGTTTAAAGCTCGTGGCACATAGCCTGCAGCCATGCCTAACCATTTAAGAAAAGCTAAATCGACGAAAAACTCACAGCGTTCTCGGGATTTGGTAGAGTTTCAGGGGTTAGCCTAGTTTTGACGAACTAGGTGAGGTTAGGTTAAGGTGGCTGACAGGCAGCATGCGGGAGTCACACTTCGCCGAGCGTTTGGCTCTACAAACCCGACAAGCTTCTTCTTTGGCTGTTGCTACTTTCCCGGGGGGATCTGGACATCAGCCACCACGCTTCTCCATCGACCACGGTCTTGGGCTGGTTTCTTTCAGCTGCGCACGTTCACCTGATTAGGGCCCCTTTCGAGCTGTGTACGCCACCAACTTTTCTTTACTGTGTTGCAACTCGTGGTTGGAGTTGAAGACATTCCGAACCGGAGCATAGGGGTCTGCCTGAGACGAGGAACTCCTCCCAAACACCATCAGCACCAAAACCAACCAAAAAAAGGACCTTCCTCTCAATGCTCTTGGACTGGCAACCCTTAATTTCCCATAAATTTATTTTCAGGCGATGCCCGTGGACGAATATTCTCCTGGAGTGTAACCGAGCAGCCCGGACGAGGAGTGGCCGATCACTGGCTAAAGGACGAAGGAGCCGATCAATGCGTAAAGTGTCACGTCAAGTAAGCCTCAATCGACTGCCTTAATTCCAACCTCTCACCATCGCCCATCTTTTCAGATTCAATCTATACGAGCGTAAGCACCATTGTCGCAACTGCGGTCAAGTCTTCTGCAACAAGTGCAGTCGCTTCGAGTCGGAGATCTCACGGCTGCGCATCCTCAAGCCAGTGCGTGTATGCCAGACATGCTACAGTACATTGCGTTCCCAATCCGTCGAGAGTTAAACACAACAAAACAAAAACACAAAACTTCTTGTATATCCAAATGAAACCAAAACAAACAAAAAGGAAAACCTTTGAAAACCAAAACTCAATCCGTGTAGGGACGATCTTTTTGTAACCAGTTTATACTTTCGTTTTGTTCACTGAACATCACACAACACACACACCCTCTCACACACCACACACAAGTAATCAAGTTTAGGTGAAAAGTTTCGTGTGTAAATGTTGTTTGCGCTTGTGTAACTCAAGAATAAGTAGAAAATTATACTCAAAGTTTATTAATTTATTTCCAAAATGCAATCCCCTTGTCCCTTCCACCCCCCTCCCATTAGCATGTAAGATATAACATTCAATTTACACAAGAACGGTTAGCGTGACGTGCGCATGCGCATGCGTGCGATCTAAGTATATGAATACAGTATCAAGGCATTTTAGGTCGAATTTAGGATCATCAATTAAATGTAGAGAAACACTGAGAAAGTATTAAAAAAAAAAAACAAAATTAAGCAAAATTTTAGCAAAAAAAACAAAACAAAATTGTTACAATATAGAATATTTATATATGTATATGTAGTGAATAGAATATAGTATACATACACATACATTTGTAAGATTGACAGCCACGAGAAGATGTTTGGGATTCACAGCAGAGGACCACTAAAGCGGTCCTCGCTTCTGCTTCGAATCGCGAATCCCTTGAATTTGACGTGAAGAAGGGAAATATTTATTCAATTGTATAAAAGTCATAAGTTACATAATGCATATGCAATATATATATATACTCTCTCTATCTCTATCTCTCTTCCCCGCCTCCTCTCTCTCACTCATGCACTAGAACGCCAGCACACGTTCAGCGCATTGCGATATTATTTTCAATTGGCTCTGCAAGGAGGACACACTTTTCAAATTTTGTTTACAGATCCTCCTGCTTTTTGGACGATTGAGTGAGGGACAATGTTCATTTTTGTGATTTTTTTTATTCATTCTTATCAGTATTTAGCTTTTATTTAGCCTTTCGCCTGTGCAACGAGTTTACTTTGTTTCGTTTATTCTATTTTCCTAAATGTGCGTACGAGGGATTTACACATACATACATATGTTCCGTTTAAGTAAAGTTACATACATATATTATTTATACAATAAAGTTTATTTATGAAATTTATTTACTTATGATTTTGCTTCTGTTTGTTCGTCATGTGCAGGGGAACGTGATTTCGGGTGTTGTCTGTGATCGATAAATGATCTCACTGGAGACATCGCGACATGTTCAGCCACCTGGCTGCACGTGGCCCACCAGCGTTGGCAGCGCCGATCGCAATGAAATGAAGCAATGAATTGGGACTTGGGCAAGTTAGACACGATGTAACTGGACGTCACACAACTTAGAATGTGGGAACTTTGTATTGAGAGACGCAGAAGTAAAGAGACACAAGCCATCTGTGCAGTAGACAACTGATGTTGTTTCTCACGTGTTTCGAGTGGACATATAATAAACAGTGTGAAAATAGGAAGACAGATGAGTGTTACCGATGACTCCTTAAACTCAAACGACGTTTTTCTTCGGCTAGCCATACATTCATCCAAGCTCTAGAGGGCAGTCAGGAAATGTCACAAAATTGACTCTCTCACCAGTGTTCGGCTAGACCTTGTAATTCAACTTCTGTCATCAACTCCAGTGCGTTTGCCTAACTCGGTTTTCGACTTCGTTAAAATTCGGCCCCAAACTCATGGACACCGCATTCCTTCTTCTCCCATTTTCCTGTGTCTTCACATTGGTGCTACAGAACATTTTATTCCTTACGTCTTAGACCAGCGGTTCAACGGATCTTACTCCCCCTCTCTCTCACTCGGGTGTCAATTTACCGACACCTGCGGCCTGCGATCTATAAAGGAACCTGTCATCCACTCGAACACTGGTCAGAGATGAGCCAGACTTGATACAATCTTTCCTTCACTCTTAAACTATCTACGAACTGTCTAACCAGCTGGAACGACCTGTTTAGTTTGAGGACCAGGTCCCCTCCGACTTTCCCAAGAAGACCCTATTGAGGCGACAGAGTTTTCCTTTCCGAACTCAATCCACACATATCCTTGCGGTTGTATAGTGGCTTCTTCTCCCTTTCGATTTTCTCTCAAACAGAGCCATTCACATCCGAGGCAGAATTTTTGTTTAAATGTCAGTAAAAATCAACACTGATCCACCGTCTGGCCTGTTTCTATTTAAAAACTGACGGCGACCGCCGTTGGCAAATCCAGCACGACCAGGTTGGACCAAGTCTTAAAATTGGCCTAGTCTACGACGGAGAAGCGAATCACGACTGCTTTAGTGGATCATGGTGCTCACTGAATATGAGATGCAATGAGGGCATGGTTTTAGTCCTTCGGCATGAGAAGTGTTAACTCAAGTTTTTGGAGTTCAGATCTGCTCCGAGGTAGAGGCACTGTTTAGCTCAGAGTTGTAGATGCTGATGGCAATGAGCAGGGTTATGTGAATGTTGACGTTCTGTCGAAGGCAAGTGCTGGATTTTTGTTCTATCCTCATTTACCTCAATTCCATATGGAATGTTTGAGGAACATTTTGTCAATTGTGTCACAAACATCAGTAACGACGCAGTCTGGCCATCTCCTTACAACCCAGGCAAAGAGATGATGACCATAGAAGGTCTGGCCATCTTTGGAGGGGGCGCACAGTTCTCTGTCAAACATAGATCATACCCGATCTGCTTCCTTAGACTCTGCTACTTCGTGCTTAGCCTCCGTCTGAGTCGATCATTGGCTCTCGCGTCACAGTCACACCCCATAGTCATAACTTGTGCTACTACGTCGCCATTGCTTCAGGAAGTCACTGCTTGAGGACCGAAATTGTTGACACTTGTGGGGGCATGGGCATATGTCCTCCATGAGAACCACATAACGTCTTGCCAAATTGAGTTTCCTCTCCTTGTGATTCACACGGGGATTACATAGAGGAAGTGAACATCTTCGAATTATGTTGTCCTAGGTGTTTTTCCCCGCTACTCCGTCCGCTTTGAACAAATTTGGTTGCCATAAAAATGGTGAGGATGAGGCAATCTTAAAAGATGTCCCAGACTTTTTTACTTTGAACTTTTTAAGAGCGTAACTTAACCCCTTTTCGTAGCGAACTCAACGGAAACACTTAAAAAAGGACAATTTGTTCCCGTTTTTGCAACATTTTTCATTGATGCTTCGCTCCTATTGGTTACAGTCTAAAGCCTTCCGTGATATATGAACTATCCAACACAACAAGAATTTTTCAATTCAAACCAGTTCCCGAGATTAGCGCGTTCATCCAAACAAACTGTTCAGTTTTAAAAGTATTTTGTTTTATTTATTTGACTTACTACTTGTGACTTATGCTTTTCATTTTATATTTAAATCATGTGTTGGTTATGATTTCTCGCCCTCCCAATTGTCTACAAGCTCTTGAACCCTCGCAGGATCTTGGAGAAGAATTCACTTCCCCGAGCTAATCGCGTTTCAAATTGTTAAGTTCACCGCTTGTTTCCATTTCCAGCACGTCCTTGCTTGCTCGTTCTCACCCAGCTCTATCTATCAAAAATCCTTGCATGCGTGTGCACGTAAATAAAAGGACAATACAAAGTGATGTCTTAACCCAATTTTTAATTCATGAAAAAAAAAAAACAAATGAAAATGAAATGAAAAATGTAGAAAATAAGCAAAATCCATAAGTATTAACATTTAAGAATCACACACAATAAATAAATCACAATAAGGAATATCAACAAGGACTCAAGCAGCAGTCCTTAAGAGAATATACATATAAAATAAACAAACAAGTATATGTAATCCAAAACACCACATTTTATATCAAACTTATTTACATAAAATATACTCAAATTAGTAAGAACACATCCTTCAAAGGAATTGGTCCATACAACTCTCTCTCACACACACACACCCATACACACACTTTCCAACTGAAGACAACATTATGCATTCTCACTCCCAAGTCTATATATACAAAAACGTAGATAAATAAATTTTAGATGAATAAATGTTGAAAAGGATAATAATATACGCTAAACACTGAAAGCACACCAAAAAAAAAAAGGAAAAAAAAATGAATAAAAATATGTTGTACCATTGAAGGAGCTATTGCAAGACGATAAAGGAGATAAATAATAAAATATATATATATACAGACAAATGATAACTGCATTTGAAAACTGAGAGGGTGGTCTCCTTCGCAAGGGTTTTTGTGTTTTTGTGTTTTCCTGTCTATTGCCTCGTTGGGTGTTAAATCGACACGTCTCCTCGACGAAATGCCCATCATCGGGATCCTTTGATAGATTCCTGCAAGAAAGGATAAAGCACACATAAATAATCCCATCTCCCCCCGTTCGCATTCCATTGGACACAAATAAAATCCCAAGAATTTCCTCTCAAAATCATCAAATCGCCTGCCTAAGGCGTGTGGTGGGTGGTGGGTGGGAGGAGTGGAAGATTGTTTTTCCTATGAGGAACCATTTGCATATGTGGTGTGTCTTGGTCGTCTCAAGGAATCCATCACAAACGAATCGTTCTTTCTTATCCCCGGTCACAGGCGGTTTTTGAAACTCTTAAGGATGTCCTGTGCCTGTCCCTGGGTTGCCATAGACGGCTATGACCGTTCCCGTTGCCATTTAAGGAGTCCCCAAGAAGACGACATGTCGCCGTTGGGTGAAGAAGGAGGCGTCCGTGTGACAGAGAATAACAGTCATCAATCCTTTGACAAGGCCAAGTGCGGCGCTGTTATCCTTTGACGTGAAAGCATAACAAAACTAATAAGATGTCGATTGTGCGGATTGTCGGAGATTGAGTTGTGGGAATTTTGACATGCGTTCGAATTGAGGATGCTCGCCGATGATGACCCAAGTAACGTGTGTTTCTTTGAAAGGATTAAGGCTCCGTTTTTATGATCGAGACACTTCAAAGGAAATGCCCAGAAGAAACCCAATAAATCTTGGATTGTCGGTAAATATGGTTCGGTGCTTTGTGAGGAGGAAGGAACGCACAAGGCGAGGCTTACATTTGAGCCGTTCATGGGGAAAGTGCGTGGCAATTTGATGTTATTTGTTGGAATGGTTGGGGATTGGAGTGGAGCCTCAACGTCGTCCTAGACCAGCTAGAAGCTGCGAAACAACGAATAGGTCATCAGGATCGTGTTCCAGCTGACGAAAGAAGTCCTATGGGCGGCAGCGGAAGTCTCTTTACAAAGAGTGGGACCCAAGCAACTTGGGACACAGGGCGGATGATGTTCAAGAACCTGGAAGAGATGAGTCACTTCATGGAAAGGGAGATGTCAACAACCGAGATCCAAACAAGCTCAGGACATGTAAAGAATGGTGACCAAAACCTAGACACAGACGGAAATGAGATCCATGACCAGGCTGAGTATTCCGACGCTGCATGGACGCCTAAGTGCAAGTGGCTATCGAAGAAGAATGTCGCCAGTACCTCTGAGCTCACTCATCCCCCTTTGGAAGATTGGATTCGACGGGACCAAGTCAAACAAAGCCATTGAATTTAGCGCGAACACTTCAAAGCGCCGAGCGACAACACAGCTGAGTCCAATCTTCGACTGAATGATGCTTAGGAAGTACGCAAAAAGCCTCCACTGGCTATAGCCACTGGCAATAGTCACTGTCCTGACAGGGAACCGTCTTAGCCTCCCTTTGGGTCGCCCCTTGGCAGCCACGATCTTGATTGGAATCGGAATTCTTAGCCTCCATCTTGATCGTCTTTAGGCTTCCTCGTCACTGTCTTGAGCGCGAATCGAACTCCCTAGCCTTCGTCTGGATCAGCCTTTGGCTCCCTTGGTTCTCTCGCTTCGGTCTTCAACGGAATCGGGCGCCTTAGCCGTCTTCATCGTCTGTCGTCTGACTGTCTCAAGAAGAAACCGGACTACCTACACTTCACCAGGATCGTCCCTTAATCCTCTTGGGACGTCTTGAGAGGGAACCAGATGCCTTATCCTCCATTTGGATCGTTCCTTGGCTCCCTCGGCGCTGCCTTTAGGGGAAATCGTGGTTATTATCCTCTGTCGGCTCGTCGTTGGGCTCCCTCGTCACTTGTCTCGGGCGGGAATCAGACTTCCTAGCCTCCGTCGATTTCTTAGCTCGCCGGATCGTCCCTTGACTCTCTCCCCACAGTCTTGAGGGTGAACCGGACTCCTTAACCTTCGTTTGAACTATCCCTTGGCTCCCATGGCTCCCATGGCTTCATGGAACTCGATAGGCTTCGTTTGGATAGTTCCTTGGCTCCCTCGGCGCTGTCTTGGGCGGGAATCGGATTTCATAACCTTCAAGCCTTGCCTCCCATGGCTCTATAGGACTCCCTACCCTCCGTCTGTATCGTCCTTTCGTCACTGTCTCGAATGGAAATGGAACTCGTTAAACTTCATCACCATAATCCCTTAGCTTCCTCGCCACAGTCGCACTCCCAAGCCACCACTTGGACCTGATATTATACCGCCATGACTTCGGGATGTCACGCCTAGAGTTGAGCAGACAGAAGATTATCCGAACAGGAAGCTCTGGCAGCACTGTCCTCAGAATTCACCTGCCCCTCCCACCCGAATGAACAAACTCCTCCTTTTCCCAGTGGCACGTCAACTCCCTGACTTCACAAAAGCCCGCATGCATCGTTCCCAAGCTTCTCCGCATCGCATCCCCTTGCCATATGCCACAGCTCCCGACCGGCCACCTGCCACAGCCCGACTGTGATCTATGAGAACTGAAATTCCCATGCATCATCATGATCATCTCGATCCTGGGAACTTTTGACAGATGGACACGAATGCCATCACACCCGAGCATCCTGTCCACACTCTCACCCTAGCCCAGCGCCCACCTACACTTGTAATTAAACAGCACAAAAAACATTGTTTCGCATCCCCCGTCTCATCGCTTTTTAACTTCGGAGCAACACATAAAAAAAAATGACGAACCACCATTCCATCAGCAGCAGTCAACAGAACAGCAAAACAGAATCAACCCCCGACCACGGTGCATCTTGCAATGCAACCCTCATGCGATGATGGGAACTGTAACTGGTGTGAAAATTTGTATACACTGACTAACTGCACCCTCTTGACATTCATATCCATCGTCTAATCGGTTTCAGGCGGCGGCGGCGGCGATAGCAACCACCCTCCATTGACCAACCGGGAGATGCGTGACTACAACACGGATAAACACGTGGTCCAGCTCACATGAAGGTATTAGCGCGTAACACACTACAGATGATTACACTCGCCTGCGACTCTCGACGGCGGCTACACGAAATGCCAACAACGATACCAACCAACTTCGCGAGGCCAACCCCTTTCAGTTGGAGGGCGTGCGTGCGAGAGAGAGGGAGAGGGAGAGATGGCTCAGGGCAAAGTTGAACGGACAAATGAAGGATTCACATGCGAGCCCTCGGAACATCCAACACCACAGAACCCACCCAGCAGGAGTGTAATGATTTTCTGCTCTTGTTCCATTTCACTTTTATTGTCAGGCAATCAGGTAATTCCGAGGATAATACCTCAGAAAGGATCCACGCCGCCGCCACACCACCGACCGATGATTTGACGATGATTTTTCAGTTTGCCCTGTGCTCTGCTTGGATGCGTGTGCGTGTGGATGTGGGGGTGGGGGGGTGAGTTGGGATTTGCTCGTCTGGTCATCTCAATCGGGAGGATGGACTTCTGGCAGGATAATAATTGCGTGCGCAATGAGATGGCAGTAAATCGAAAAGGAACCCCCGAATTGAATGAATGGACGAGCATTCAGTGTGCTTGTCGATCTGATAATAGACGCGGTAATTATGTTCGAACGACTTATTGTTAAGGACTCGCCTGTTAAGGATTCAATCCCGCGAACTGGGTGCGCATTCATGGATGGGAAATGAAACAGTTGCTGCGCGGGTGATGCGTGAGTGTGCGGGTTGCTTTGAGAGAGGTGATGAGTACACCTTGACTGGACTGAGGTCTGGAATCAGATTCGGGGAATATGCTATGACAACGAGGATAGCGAGGTGTGCATCATTTTGCTGTAGGACGCACGGTTTTTAAGATATGAGCAAGGTAAGACCAATATTCATGATTTTTTCAATGTAGAAAAATCGACATCTGTAGGGGTTTTGGCGGTTCGTATGGAACCTTTGCCAGCTTATATCTCGAGAACGGTGAGTCCTACGACAAAATTTGCGTACATAATTTTTGTAGCTTATGACTTGATCTAGAGGATGGAATTGAAAAATTCCCGAATGTACCATTATTTGGGGAAATTTTTGACAAAAACAGGGAAATTTGTTTCTCTGGCGTAAATTATATGAAATTTTACATCGGCTTTTAAGGAAGGTCGATCTGAATTGTTGCTCTTAACGTGAATTTACGTTGTGCCAGTTTTCATCACTCTCAACCACCGGCAAGGCGATCATTTTAATTATTTCACCACGAAAAGTACCTTTTCCATTGAAAATGATACTTTTATAACGGTAAATTTGCCCGTTCTCCAGGTCCATCTTCTAGATCAAGTCATAAGCTACAAAATCGGGCTGCATCATTTTGCTGTAGGACGCACGGTTTTTAAGATATGAGCAAGGTAAGACCAACATTCATGATTTTTTCAATGTAGAAAAATCGACATCTGTAGGGGTTTTGGCGGTTCGTATGGAACCTTTGCCAGCTTATATCTCGAGAACGGTGAGTCCTACGACAAAATTTGCGTACATAATTTTTGTAGCTTATGACTTGATCTAGAGGATGGAATTGAAAAATTCCCGAACGTACCATTATTTGGGGAAATTTTTGACAAAAAACAGGGAAATTTGTTTCTCTGGCGTAAATTATATGAAATTTTACATCGGCTTTTAAGGAAGGTCGATCTGAATTGTTGCTCTTAACGTGAATTTACGTTGTACCAGTTTTCATCACTCTCAACCACCGGCAAGGCGATCATTTTAATTATTTCACCACGAAAAGTACCTTTTCCATTGAAAATGATACTTTTATAACGGTAAATTTGCCCGTTCTCCAGGTCCATCTTCTAGATCAAGTCATAAGCTACAAAATCGGGCTGCATCATTTTGCTGCAGGACGCACGGTTTTTAAGATATGAGCAAGGTAAGACCAACATTCATGATTTTTTCAATGTAGAAAAATCGACATCTGTAGGGGTTTTGGCGGTTCGTATGGAACCTTTGCCACCTTATATCTCGAGAACGGTGAGTCCTACGACAAAATTTGCGTACATAATTTTTGTAGCTTATGACTTGATCTAGAGGATGGAATTGAAAAATTCCCGAACGTACCATTATTTGGGGAAATTTTTGACAAAAACAGGGAAATTTGTTTCTCTGGCGTAAATTATATGAAATTTTACATCGGCTTTTAAGGAAGGTCGATCTGAATTGTTGCTCTTAACGTGAATTTACGTTGTGCCAGTTTTCATCACTCTCAACCACCGGCAAGGCGATCATTTTAATTATTTCACCACGAAAAGTACCTTTTCCATTAAAAATGATACTTTTATAACGGTAAATTTGCCCGTTTTCCAGGTCCATCTTCTAGATCAAGTCATAAGCTACAAAATCGGGCTGCATCATTTTGCTGCAGGACGCACGGTTTTTAAGATATGAGCAAGGTAAGACCAACATTCATGATTTTTTCAATGTAGAAAAATCGACATCTGTAGGGGTTTTGGCGGTTCGTATGGAACCTTTGCCAGCTTATATCTCGAGAACGGTGAGTCCTACGACAAAATTTGCGTACATAATTTTTGTAGCTTATGACTTGATCTAGAGGATGGAATTGAAAAATTCCCGAACGTACCATTATTTGGGGAAATTTTTGACAAAAACAGGGAAATTTGTTTCTCTGGCGTAAATTATATGAAATTTTACATCGGCTTTTAAGGAAGGTCGATCTGAAATGTTGCTTTTAACGTGTATTTACATTGTGCCAGTTTTCATCACTCTCAACCACCGGCAAGGCGATCATTGAAAATATTTCACCACGAAAAGTACCTTATCCATTGAAAATGATACCCTTATAGCGGTAAATTTGCCCGTTCTCCAGGTCCATCTTCTAGATCAAGTCATAAGCTACAAAATCGGGCTGCATCATTTTGCTGTAGGACGCACGGTTTTTAAGATATGAGCAAGGTAAGACCAACATTCATGATTTTTTCAATGTAGAAAAATCGACATCTGTAGGGGTTTTGGCGGTTCGTATGGAACTTTTGCCAGCTTATATCTCGAGAACGGTGAGTCCTACGACAAAATTTGCGTACATAATTTTTGTAGCTTATGACTTGATCTAGAGGATGGAATTGAAAAATTCCCGAACGTACCATTATTTGGGGAAATTTTTGACAAAAACAGGGAAATTTGTTTCTCTGGCGTAAATTATATGAAATTTAACATCGGCTTTTAAGGAAGGTCGATCTGAATTGTTGCTCTTAACGTGAATTTACGTTGTGCCAGTTTTCATCACTCTCAACCACCGGCAAGGCGATCATTTTAATTATTTCACCACGAAAAGTACCTTTTCCATTGAAAATGATACTTTTATAACGGTAAATTTGCCCGTTCTCCAGGTCCATCTTCTAGATCAAGTCATAAGCTACAAAATCGGGCTGCATCATTTTGCTGCAGGACGCACGGTTTTTAAGATATGAGCAAGGTAAGACCAACATTCATGATTTTTTCAATGTAGAAAAATCGACATCTGTAGGGGTTTTGGCGGTTCGTATGGAACCTTTGCCAGCTTATATCTCGAGAACGGTGAGTCCTACGACAAAATTTGCGTACATAATTTTTGTAGCTTATGACTTGATCTAGAGGATGGAATTGAAAAATTCCCGAACGTACCATTATTTGGGGAAATTTTTGACAAAAACAGGGAAATTTGTTTCTCTGGCGTAAATTATATGAAATTTTACATCGGCTTTTAAGGAAGGTCGATCTGAATTGTTGCTCTTAACGTGAATTTACGTTGTGCCAGTTTTCATCACTCTCAACCACCGGCAAGGCGATCATTTTAATTATTTCACCACGAAAAGTACATTTTCCATTGAAAATGGTACTTTTATAACGGTAAATTTGCCCGTTCTCCAGGTCCATCTTCTAGATCAAGTCATAAGCTATAAAATCGGGCTACATCATTTTGCTGTAGGACGCACGGTTTTTAAGATATGAGCAAGGTAAGACCAACATTCATGATTTTTTCAATGTAGAAAAATCGACATCTGTAGGGGTTTTGGCGGTTCGTATGGAACCTTTGCCAGCTTATATCTCGAGAACGGTGAGTCCTACGACAAAATTTGCGTACATAATTTTTGTAGCTTATGACTTGATCTAGAGGATGGAATTGAAAAATTCCCGAACGTACCATTATTTGGGGAAATTTTTGACAAAAACAGGGAAATTTGTTTCTCTGGCGTAAATTATATGAAATTTAACATCGGCTTTTAAGGAAGGTCGATCTGAATTGTTGCTCTTAACGTGAATTTACGTTGTGCCAGTTTTCATCACTCTCAACCACCGGCAAGGCGATCATTTTAATTATTTCACCACGAAAAGTACCTTTTCCATTGAAAATGATACTTTTATAACGGTAAATTTGCCCGTTCTCCAGGTCCATCTTCTAGATCAAGTCATAAGCTACAAAATCGGTCTGCATCATTTTGCTGCAGGACGCACGGTTTTTAAGATATGAGCAAGGTAAGACCAACATTCATGATTTTTTCAATGTAGAAAAATCGACATCTGTAGGGGTTTTGGCGGTTCGTATGGAACCTTTGCCAGCTTATATCTCGAGAACGGTGAGTCCTACGACAAAATTTGCGTACATAATTTTTGTAGCTTATGACTTGATCTAGAGGATGGAATTGAAAAATTCCCGAACGTACCATTATTTGGGGAAATTTTTGACAAAAACAGGGAAATTTGTTTCTCTGGCGTAAATTATATGAAATTTTACATCGGCTTTTAAGGAAGGTCGATCTGAATTGTTGCTCTTAACGTGAATTTACGTTGTGCCAGTTTTCATCACTCTCAACCACCGGCAAGGCGATCATTTTAATTATTTCACCACGAAAAGTACATTTTCCATTGAAAATGGTACTTTTATAACGGTAAATTTGCCCGTTCTCCAGGTCCATCTTCTAGATCAAGTCATAAGCTATAAAATCGGGCTACATCATTTTGCTGTAGGACGCACGGTTTTTAAGATATGAGCAAGGTAAGACCAACATTCATGATTTTTTCAATGTAGAAAAATCGACATCTGTAGGGGTTTTGGCGGTTCGTATGGAACCTTTGCCAGCTTATATCTCGAGAACGGTGAGTCCTACGACAAAATTTGCGTACATAATTTTTGTAGCTTATGACTTGATCTAGAGGATGGAATTGAAAAATTCCCGAACGTACCATTATTTGGGGAAATTTTTGACAAAAACAGGGAAATTTGTTTCTCTGGCGTAAATTATATGAAATTTTACATCGGCTTTTAAGGAAGGTCGATCTGAATTGTTGCTCTTAACGTGAATTTACGTTGTGCCAGTTTTCATCACTCTCAACCACCGGCAAGGCGATCATTTTAATTATTTCACCACGAAAAGTACATTTTCCATTGAAAATGGTACTTTTATAACGGTAAATTTGCCCGTTCTCCAGGTCCATCTTCTAGATCAAGTCATAAGCTATAAAATCGGGCTACATCATTTTGCTGTAGGACGCACGGTTTTTAAGATATGAGCAAGGTAAGACCAACATTCATGATTTTTTCAATGTAGAAAAATCGACATCTGTAGGGGTTTTGGCGGTTCGTATGGAACCTTTGCCAGCTTATATCTCGAGAACGGTGAGTCCTACGACAAAATTTGCGTACATAATTTTTGTAGCTTATGACTTGATCTAGAGGATGGAATTGAAAAATTCCCGAACGTACCATTATTTGGGGAAATTTTTGACAAAAACAGGGAAATTTGTTTCTCTGGCGTAAATTATATGAAATTTAACATCGGCTTTTAAGGAAGGTCGATCTGAATTGTTGCTCTTAACGTGAATTTACGTTGTGCCAGTTTTCATCACTCTCAACCACCGGCAAGGCGATCATTTTAATTATTTCACCACGAAAAGTACCTTTTCCATTGAAAATGATACTTTTATAACGGTAAATTTGCCCGTTCTCCAGGTCCATCTTCTAGATCAAGTCATAAGCTACAAAATCGGGCTGCATCATTTTGCTGCAGGACGCACGGTTTTTAAGATATGAGCAAGGTAAGACCAACATTCATGATTTTTTCAATGTAGAAAAATCGACATCTGTAGGGGTTTTGGCGGTTCGTATGGAACCTTTGCCAGCTTATATCTCGAGAACGGTGAGTCCTACGACAAAATTTGCGTACATAATTTTTGTAGCTTATGACTTGATCTAGAGGATGGAATTGAAAAATTCCCGAACGTACCATTATTTGGGGAAATTTTTGACAAAAACAGGGAAATTTGTTTCTCTGGCGTAAATTATATGAAATTTTACATCGGCTTTTAAGGAAGGTCGATCTGAATTGTTGCTCTTAACGTGAATTTACGTTGTGCCAGTTTTCATCACTCTCAACCACCGGCAAGGCGATCATTGAAAATATTTCACCACGAAAAGTACCTTATCCATTGAAAATGATACCCTTATAGCGGTAAATTTGCCCGTTCTCCAGGTCCATCTTCTAGATCAAGTCATAAGCTACAAAATCGGGCTGCATCATTTTGCTGTAGGACGCACGGTTTTTAAGATATGAGCAAGGTAAGACCAACATTCATGATTTTTTCAATGTAGAAAAATCGACATCTGTAGGGGTTTTGGCGGTTCGTATGGAACCTTTGCCAGCTTATATCTCGAGAACGGTGAGTCCTACGACAAAATTTGCGTACATAATTTTTGTAGCTTATGACTTGATCTAGAGGATGGAATTGAAAAATTCCCGAACGTACCATTATTTGGGGAAATTTTTGACAAAAACAGGGAAATTTGTTTCTCTGGCGTAAATTATATGAAATTTTACATCGGCTTTTAAGGAAGGTCGATCTGAATTGTTGCTCTTAACGTGAATTTACGTTGGGCCAGTTTTCATCACTCTCAACCACCGGCAAGGCGATCATTTTAATTATTTCACCACGAAAAGTACCTTTTCCATTGAAAATGGTACTTTTATAACGGTAAATTTGCCCGTTCTCCAGGTCCATCTTCTAGATCAAGTCATAAGCTACAAAATCGGGCTGCATCATTTTGCTGTAGGACGCACGGTTTTTAAGATATGAGCAAGGTAAGACCAACATTCATGATTTTTTCAATGTAGAAAAATCGACATCTGTAGGGGTTTTGGCGGTTCGTATGGAACCTTTGCCAGCTTATATCTCGAGAACGGTGAGTCCTACGACAAAATTTGCGTACATAATTTTTGTAGCTTATGACTTGATCTAGAGGATGGAATTGAAAAATTCCCGAACGTACCATTATTTGGGGAAATTTTTGACAAAAACAGGGAAATTTGTTTCTCTGGCGTAAATTATATGAAATTTTACATCGGCTTTTAAGGAAGGTCGATCTGAATTGTTGCTCTTAACGTGAATTTACGTTGTGCCAGTTTTCATCACTCTCAACCACCGGCAAGGCGATCATTTTAATTATTTCACCACGAAAAGTACCTTTTCCATTGAAAATGTTACTTTTATAACGGTAAATTTGCCCGTTCTCCAGGTCCATCTTCTAGATCAAGTCATAAGCTACAAAATCGGGCTGCATCATTTTGCTGCAGGACGCACGGTTTTTAAGATATGAGCAAGGTAAGACCAACATTCATGATTTTTTCAATGTAGAAAAATCGACATCTGTAGGGGTTTTGGCGGTTCGTATGGAACTTTTGCCAGCTTATATCTCGAGAACGGTGAGTCCTACGACAAAATTTGCGTACATAATTTTTGTAGCTTATGACTTGATCTAGAGGATGGAATTGAAAAATTCCCGAACGTACCATTATTTGGGGAAATTTTTGACAAAAACAGGGAAATTTGTTTCTCTGGCGTAAATTATATGAAATTTAACATCGGCTTTTAAGGAAGGTCGATCTGAATTGTTGCTCTTAACGTGAATTTACGTTGTGCCAGTTTTCATCACTCTCAACCACGCGATGATTATAATTATTTCACCACGAAAAGTACCTTTTCCATTGAAAATGATACTTTTATAACGGTAAATTTGCCCGTTCTCCAGGTCCATCTTCTAGATCAAGTCATAAGCTACAAAATCGGGCTGCATCATTTTGCTGCAGGACGCACGGTTTTCAAGATATGAGCAAGGTAAGACCAACATTCATGATTTTTTCAATGTAAAAAAATCGACATCTGTAGGGGTTTGGCGGTTCGTATGGAACCCATCATTGAATATTGCGTCATTGGATCTCAAGCGTTTCTGCCTACGATGGGTTTATTGTGACTCAGCCACGTTAACCGAAGGATAGCTTAGGAACGTTATATGTTCTGCCAACAGCTTCTCTTTGCTCAGCGAAGGCCTGGAGCCTGCGACCCTTCGAATGCTTACCACGATTTTGACAAACTTCAACTGATAAGTAGCCACGAGTCACACCCTTCAGAATAACATGTCCTTTTCCTCAAAACTCTTCGAAAAACATCATTCATTCGCTTGAATTTCCTCTCAGTCAAGACTGTCTGCTCCACATCCTGTCAAGCTGGAAGTCCCTCAAGGCAATCCAACAGGGTGACTGTTGCAGCTGACAGCTCTGTCGAAAACAAAACACGGTTAAATGTCTAATTTCATTTATTAGCAATAGATTTCTTTATTTCATATATTCCGTTATATACTTGATTTATACATAAGTTCTTAACTATTCTACAAAAACGAAAAAGAAAACTGTTCACCTTCTCCAACGGGGGTGTGCGTGTGTGTGTGCCAAGCCAGGGCACCAAATGAAAGCCGAGCCTGAGGAGACCAGCTCAAAAGAAAGAAAAAAACCCAAGTCAAATCAATTTTATTCACGAGCACGAGCCCGCGAGCAAAGTTATCTTTTCATCTTCCCCGTCAGCCGGGCCCTGGCAAGGGAAGTTTAGGAAAAACAAAACGAGAAACCAGGTGGAGGAGGCCGCACATGTTCGCGCGAGCTTTGAAAAAAATCATTTCCGTTAGATAATCAAAAGAAAACACAAAATAGCGCGACGAAAAAAAACAACGAAGCATAAGACAACAGGGCAGGAGGGCAGTAGTGAGTGACGGCGCTGACGATGATGGTTGATGCCGTCTCGGCTCAGGGGAGAGGTGGAATTAAAGAACAACGCTGGAGGTGCTCTGCGGATGGGGTGTGGTTCACTTTTCCATCGCGTACTGTTCCATGGAGTACATGTCTCGCAGAAGCCGCGCTATGGGCACATTGCCGATGGTCTCCTTGAAGAAGAGCGCTTCGATGGTGGACGCTCGGATGGTCCGGAGCGAGGGCAGCAGCAGGAGGAGTCGGCCGAAGCGGGTCGCCTGCCGGGGATAGCGGATGCGCACGTGATCGGAGAGGATGCACTGGGCTTGGTCCTGCAGCATTTCGACGGGCTGCACGTCGCAGAGGCCAGCCGTCTCGGGGGCGAACAGGGAGATGGCTTTCATGCAGCCAACCTCGCTGCCGTCCGGGGTGACCTGCCGGAAGCGGGTGAGGATCTCCTGGATGGTCTTCATCTCGGTGATGGTGGCCTCGTCCTGGAGGACGCGCTCCTTGATCATTGGCGAGTCGAGGATCGGAGCCAGGTCCAGGGGGATGCTCCACTGGGCGAGGTTCAGGATGAACAGCTCCTTCCAGGATTCCTGTGCGAAAAAAAAACTGCGATTAGTGGCCTGGCCTTGAGTGAAGGGGAGGGATTGTGTAACTCACTTGGAGGAGCAAATGCTGGTCGCTCTTGGACAGCGTTTGGAACGGCATGAGGCACTTAACCCACCGGACGGCCATGAACAGCAGCCTGGCCGTGGTCTCCTGCAGCATCTCCCACGAGAGCAGGCGCGAGTCCATGCCGATCAAGGTCTGCGGCAGCGGGGGGAATAGGATCGAGTTGTGCATCTGGTACTGGATGATCTCCTGGCACTTGTCCGGGCTGAGCAGCAGCTCCAGGAACCCGTTCTGTCGCCCTTGGAACGCACTGCCGTTGCTGCTGCTGTTGTTGTTCGTGGAGGAGGGGCTGTTGTTGTTGTTGTTCAGTGGCACCAGGTCCTTGGGGGCAGCGGGCAGCGTGGGCGTGGACGATGGCGAGGACTCCACGTTGAGCTTGGGGCTACCCGAGCCGTCGGAGCCCGGCCCGCCGACGCTGGAGATGCTCTGCACGGAACTCGACGGCGAGGGCGAGTGGTTGTGCATGCGCTTGTAGAACTCCCCCTGACTGCCGCCGCCGCTGCTCGGCGGCGACGTGGTCAGATCGAAGCTGGCCGGCAGCCGATCTCCGCCGGGCATCTTGGATGCCTCCATGAGGTTGTGGTGCATTTGCGGCAGCAGATGTGGTGGAAACGGCATCGTCGGCGGCGGAGGTGGCGGGCCGCCAATCCCGGAGGCGCCGTGCAAGTGCGACGGCGGCGGGGGATGGAAACCCCCCGCCCCTGGGTGGGCGGCGATGTGCGAGGTGTAGTTGAACGAGGCCGACACGTTCGTGACCAGCGACACCGGCATGTGTGCGTTCGGATGGCCCATCCCATTCGGGTGGTGGTGATGATGGTGGTGGTGGTGCAGCTGCGGGTGGAGTTTCGGCTTCCGGGGACCGCGCTCATGCTGAACGGCTGAAACGAGAGAGCGGAGAGGGGGATTATTTGCATTTGCTGCCTGAAATCGGATTAGCGCAATTATCCGCTCGGCTGGAGGGCCTTCTCTTGGGGTGGCTGTGTACGCGTGTGTGCGAGCACAGAAGTCCTTAAGACATCCTGATTTTATTTGCATACACATCAAAGTTCGCCCCCCGCCCCAGCCCCCGCCCCCGCCTGCATATGTCAATAGGGAAATTATAAAGTTCACCAAACGGTGAGATGGGGTGGCCGCCTTGGAAGATTTCAAATTTTCTTCCAAACTCTGATTTGTCAAGAGACGGAGGGCGGGCGGAGGATGTGGGAGGGTTGATGTCTTAATGATGATGTGGGAACCACTCGGCTGAGCTCTCGTGTGTGTGTGTGGATGGGTGGTGGTTGGAAGTACTTAGTCAGCGGCAACGAAAAGTACTTTGAATGAACTTAAGACGTTTTTTCTGTTCGCAAGACAACGACTACGGAAAAGGGTTAAAAGTTCGAGAAAGTTGTTCATTCTTTAATTTTTTCTCATTTTTCATTTTCATGCCACCCCGGCGGTCGGAAGATGGCGGTGGCTGCGACGAAGGTGGTGGCTTTTCCTTGAGAATTAATGGCACTCGGATTGGATTGGTCGCTGCGGTGGGTTTTGGTTTAATTGAATTTTCGAGTTTCGTTCGAAAAGAAAGTTTCATGACTTGCGGCAAGGATTTGACAACGGAAACTGAGAATGAGACTGTGACTGAGGCTGAGCCTGGGACGGGGAAATGTGTGTGGAGTGGGAGATGTCTTGGGTGTCATAGAAGATCAGCGTTACACGATTTAGCTGCTAGCGGGATTTGATCATTATCATCAGATGCAACATTTTTTTTAATTTTTCAGCAGATTTTAGCAGGTCTTAAAAAAATTTACTTTACATTACAAGTATTTATGCGTCGAATAAGGAGGGTGTAGACAGAAACGAATCCATTCATTTTTAAACCCGCAAAGCGTTATAAAATATGCTTTTTTTGTTTTTTTTTATATTTTCCAACATTTTTCACAGTCTTACTTACGACGTATATCGGCAAACAAATTTGAAAAAAAAACATGATAAATGTGCACAAGAGATGGACAACAGTGAACAAATATTTTCACATGTAAGTAGGTAGGTAGGTGGGCGGGGCTGCTAGGGAATTCACCAGAACACTTAGACCACGTTGGTCCAATGTGATACCCACAGTCAGATCCGACAGAGCGTATTAACTTTGCTTTCACTGGGATTCGAACCGAAACAGGGGCAGGCACTTAAGCGGGACCCCCCCCCCCCCCATTCACGGTTTCAAAAAATCGATTTTTCAAAAACTCTTGAAGATGTTGTCGATTTATGATTGAACGTAGGTAGGTTTTTTACCCAAGAATTTGCTTCTCAAAACTTTAAACGCGTTTTTCTCGAAACAATGTTTTTACGACTGGCGCATGAGGCTACTCAAAAACTATTTTAATTTATGAGGTTACTCAAAAACTAAATTTTAATATGTTATACATATATAACTATGTTATGAACTAGGATAAGTCGGATCGGTGAAGATCTACTTTATTTTATAACTTGATTTTGGTTTGCGGCTGAAAAAAGTTTATTTTCAAAAGGTGCGCCATTTTGTTAATTTTTGTGAGAAATTAATAACCGTAGTTCATATCAGAGCCAACATGTATTATTTCTAATACCCTTGGAATTGTTGGTTTCACATGCTCCAGTGTGTGGAAATCACATGCGCCGCCGCCGCCTAGAAGAAGGACTTCTGTTTGATCACAAAAAAACAAGAATAAAAAAAAATGTATGTACAATTTTTTTCTTCTTTTTCAAGTCTTCAATTAAATGTATGCAAAGTCAAAAGACTAAATCGAGAATGGGGGTCCGCTTAACCAACTGCGCCATTCAGTCGCTTCATGTAAGTTGGTTAGAAACTAAAAGCTTTAATCGCTTCAGTAACGAAAGTAAGACAAGCGAATACTGAAACTAAAGGCTGTTACAGCTCTATTCTAACAGTTAAAATATTATCTTTAATGAATTCGAGTTTCAGTAAAGACAGTCAAAATCGGTTGTACCGACCTTCAAGGGACTGACGAATTTGGTCGTTATAGCCGATACATATATATATCTTCCTCATCTTTAGTATTGAGGATAAAGTGGAGTGTGAAAAAGAATACTCCTTATTATTCTGTCCAGCATCGAATCTAAAAATGATATTTCTGATATTTCTCTCTCCTCAATCGTAACGATTTTTTCGTTTTTCACTAATTTTCTAGTGTTCAAACTTAAAACGAATAATTAACACAAAACAACAAATTATCTACAAACAGTAACCATTTCAAAAAGAAAACACAGTCGTGCCACCTGGAAAAATCGGTCGTTGTAGGCGATATGTCGTTTTAAATGATGTCGTTGTATATGTTATTCACTGAGTCGACGCACAGACCGGAATTTATACTTAAAATACTAAAAATAAAAATAAACGTACATAATTCTTCATCATCATCTTCTGACCCGCATGATCCACTAAACAACGCTCGAGAGATCTCCAGGCAACTCTATCCTCCGTCATCGACTCTAACTCATCAGGGGTTATGCCCAAGCGTAACCAGGCGAGCTTATGGACTTGCTCCAGCCACCTCATCCTGGGTCTTCTAAGTGCTCGCCTTTCTGATGGAATCGCATTCAAGGCCTTACCTAATCCCCAAGGAGAAATCGATTTTTTTTAGCATGTTTTACTTTCAGTCCTAGCTTTAGCCGACTTGAACAAAATAATCTGATAACGCTGCAAGAGGTACTATCGTCGGAGCAGATATTGGAATCCACTCAGGCAGAACGTTCCGTTCAATCTAGCTTCTTTTAAGTTACAACTCAATAACCAAAGCAAACAAAAGGTCAATGCTAGATGGAATACCAGCCAAACAAATCTGGCCCAGTCTTGTCCTCAAAAGATCTGATGGTGTGATCTCCTTAAAAACACCCAAAGTGGAGTAATCACCGGACACTGCCTTTTGGGGCTACACGCGAAAAGACTAAGACTAAGAATATTTGCTAACGATTTCTGCAGAAGTTGCCGAGGAAGAAGAAGAAAGTGTGCAACACCTCTGCAACTATCCTGTAATTGCCTCAGCTAGGAAAGCCAATCTAGGCTCCTACTTCTTCGATAAAGTAAGCGATTTGATAGAAACATCAATAAAATCGCCATTAGACTTAATTGACAGATCTGGCTGGCTGTCGTAATAACCACGCCGGCCCTACACCTCTCTTTTTAGGCAAACCCACGTGGCAATACAACGAGCCTACTTTGGCCCAAGTACATCTAAGCCACTTACTACCTACCTTCCTAACGAAGCTGCTGAAATCTAGGTAGTAAGGTAGTTGGAGATGATGGCCACACGCACCAGCTTATCTGGTCGGAGGAAAGTACGGCGTTTTCCCGATCCACAAAAAAGAATGCATGCCAATGACTACGATGGTTGTACAGGGAAGGTCTCCATTAACATCGCGTAGACAATCTTCTTTGCCGTTCGCCTGAAACATTTTATGAACACAGTGTGGTTTTACACGATGGAAGCCCGCAATAATCCAGAAAACCCCAAGAAATGCAGATAAATACTCACGAGCTGTACGTCGATTTTATCTTGCATAGAGAAGGGATAAACATGCCATGTCTCGTCTCTGTTTTGACATTCCTGCCAAACTCGCCAGACGATGGAGAATTCTCCCCGTTCCATCAAGGTCGGGAATGAACTCACCAAGAACTTAAATTCCACAAAAAGGTTTTGCACAAGTCAACACCCTGTCGTGTCTCCTCCTCATCGTTCTCGGAGAGATCGCGTCAAACTCTCACGCCAACACTGAAGAGACCGATCTTTCAAAAGTCCCTTTAACTTGCTGCCAAACGTGGATAGCATTTACTTGACTTGATGATGTTTAGGTGACATGGTAACTTTGGCTACACGCAGACCAAGAAGTTCATTTTTAAGGTCTTCCAGTTGTTTAGTCAGCTCTCCCTAATTTTTGGGACTTTACTTTGACCTTCTTGGCTTAGTTGTTTAGTGGAAAAGGGTGCTCCCTCTATTTAGTAAAATGAGTGCAATTCTAGTTCTTAGATTGTGACATCTCGAGTCTTGTGGACTTGTGCATAACTTCCCTCTTCACGCACTCCACTTGGCACATGAGCCACTTAATGTCGACATCTCCTATTCATCCATTCACATAAACCAACCCAATTGCCTCAGTTTCTCCGTCTCAAAGAGGTTCCTGCTAAAAAATGCACTCGATCCAGATAAGTAAAAATCCACACATTCCACTGCTCCACCAGTTCCCAAAAAATAATCAAAATCGGAAAAATCCCAAAATCCACATGCCAACAATTACCCTGCACTGATTCATGCATCGTTCACCACATGCAGCCGAACTTGCTTCAACATGTTTCCCATCAACATCATCACTCGCAAGCACGATCGCTTTGCTAAGCTTTTTTGTGCCCAAGCGCTTTGTTGCGAAACTTTCATCGCCGCTCAGGTGCATGTCAAAGCATGTTCAGTGTTGTGCGCGCGCACTGTGGGCGGTTGTCAAATTCGGCGGCGCGGTGTGAAATCGGTGTGCGCGACGTGAATTTTCGCGAAAATTTGTCAAATCGGATGTGTGTGTGAATGTGCGTGTGTGGTTTTTGGAAATTTATCGTGATTTTTCTTATTCGAAGATCGGTTTGCAGAAATTAATGTTCTTTTCGAAAGTCTTCGAATGTGTTTTGATTCAGTCCTTAGAATACGTTTCTGCTTCTGTGGTTGTGTAAATTTGTTTTTCCATTCGGTTTCTTAGAAATTTTCGGTTTTTCCTAGCTTTCTCGCTCGTTTTTCGTTTGTTTTTCGTCGGGAGTGTGTTCATTGGCTTATCTGCCCACAGACGTTCATCCTTTCGAGATCACTTGCTCGGTCGCGTGTGTGGATCCCGCCCAATGCCCCCGAGTGCGGTTTGAAATTGGGTGGTGCTCCAGTTTTCCTCAAGTGTTCGTGGTTTCTAGTACCTTCAGTGTGCAATTTTGTAGCATCCTCAGTGCGGGTTCAAAAGGGTTGTGTGTTTTATCTCATGTTGTGTGTGTTTTGTCTTCATGTTGTCGCGAGTGGTCTGTCCGTTTTCTTTGTAGTTCCCCGCGTTTCCCCACAGTGAAGTGTACCCCGATCGATTGTTAAGCATCCCGATTGCTTGGGGCCCAGTGTTTTGTTCGCGAGTGGTCTGTCGTTCTTCGTTTAGCATCCCCAGTCCCTGAGTGCGGTTCTAAATGGGGTCTCAGGTCGGGTCTCGGATCTCTCTTTCTCTCGCGAGTGGTCTCCCTTCATTAAGAAAGTGCCCGCGTCTCTCCCAAAACGTTTCTCGTTCGAATGATTAGCATCCACAATGCACGGGGTCTATTGTTTTAATCGGTTTGTCGCGAGTGGTCTGTCCTCGTTCTCAGTTTCTCGCGTCTTCCCTTACCTTCCCCAGAGTGCGCTTCGAATAGGAGTTTCAGTTCAGTGCTTTGTCCGGTGTTTCGCGGGTGGTCTGTCGTTCTTCGTTTAGCATCCCCAGTCCCTGAGTGCGGGGTTTCAGCGCTTCTTCTTTTTCTCGTGAGTGGTCTTCCTTAGCTAAGAAAGTTCTCGCGTTTCCCCAAAGAGTGAAAAGGTGTTTCGTTCGAATGTTTAGCATCCCCTATCCACGGGGCCCATTATTTTGATCGGTTTGTCGCGAGTGGTCTGTCCTCGGTCTCAGTTTCTCGCGTTTTCCTTTAGTTTCCAATTGGAGTTTCAATTCAGTGCTTTGTCCGGTGTTTCACGGGGGGTCTGTCGTTCCTAAATTTCTCGTGCCTCCCCAATCCCTGAGCGAGGATTCAGTTCATTGACCAGTCTATTCGCAAGTCGTTCTTAGATTACCCGCATTTAGTCAGATTAGAGTCGAAAGTTCGGTTCGGTGGTCGCTTTTTCGCGAGTGGTCTGCCTTCGGTCTCAGTTTCTTACGTCTTCCCTTAGCTTCCAATTAGAGTTTCAGTTCAGTGCTTTGTCCGATTAATTTTCTCATGCCTGGCCGAGGTTTCGGTTCATTGACCAGGCTTTTCGCGATTCGTTCTTAGATTCCCCGCCTTGGGTCAGAGTAAAGTCGAAAGTTTAGCATCTCCACTTCATGGAGTCTCAGTGTTTCTCGGTTTTCGCGAGTCTCTCTTTTCTCTTCGCTACTAATTTGCCCGCATTGTCCTAAAGCCTCGTGTGTGTCGTTCCAATGTTTAGCATTCCCAGCGCGGTTAGGAAACGGTCCTCAGTCTTCCACGAGTGGCCTGTCGTTCTTCGTTTCCTCGCGTCTTGGTTTAGCATCCCCAGTCCCTGAGTGCGGTTTCCAAATGGGGTGTTCGCGATAATTGTCCTCTTTCTTCCCCTCGGTCCACCCATGTCTCCTCCTTCCCCCCTCGGGAGTGTCGGTCGCTCGCGTGTGTATCCGGAGTGTTACAAGTTCATAAGTAGTCTTCGTGTGCAGGACACCCCCCGATGGACAGACGAAGCAGGTAGGTCTTCAGTCTGATTGACGTCAAGCCAGCCAGCGTTGGAGCACCTCTATTCCTCGTCAGTGTTCACCTAAGTGAGTAGCCTTTTCATTATCGTCTCACTCATTGTCCTCGGGAAGCAATAGGTCTCCACTCCACACTCCTGGTCGTCAGGGTCTTCGGGAAGCTAGAGTAGATGGGGGTCCGTTTGGTTAGCACGCGGGGTGGGTACAGGTACGCTTCATTATTTACCACATAACCACTCTCTTTTCCAGGTCGCAGCCGTAAGACCTCTTGAACTGGTTGTATGCCACTCCGTTGTGAGTTCGGGGGCTGGTTGGCGAATTAGGGCGCTTCTGGGGGTTCTTTTGCCGCACCGATCCTGAACTTGGGTTGTTGAAGGGCGTAGGGCTAGTTTATTAATTTCTTCTTGGTTTACAGCTTCATCGGCTGAAGTGTGTTTGTGTTTCTCTTCTCTCCATTAGGGCGATGGATTGTTCCTCTGTTCCGTCAGGCACTCTCACACGTAGGCATTTATCGAAAAGAAGCTTGAAAAGGCTTCCTCTTCTCTCTCTCTCCGGGGACCAGGCTTTGGGTAGTCTGAGTGACTGGCCACTGGGTGGTCTTTCGGTCTCGTGGGCTGGGTGGGGTTGAATTTAATAAATTTAACTGGTCTCATGTGTCGAGTCTTGAGGGCAGACATGTGGAAGCAGTCTTTTCTGTTTGTTTACTTGCAGATGTGGCGCACTGAACTGGCAGAGGTGACTAGACTTGCTCTTTACAGATTCTTATGAGTGACTGCTGAAAGAGGGCTCCTCAAACTGTTGAAACCGAAAACGAAAGCTGGAAAAACACATTTATTCCTAATTTTGTTTATTACGTTCCTTGTTCGGAAGAGGGTCCGCTAAAGTAGACGTTCTTTCTGTGAAGCTTTGAATGATTGTAGTGACAGGAGACGTAGGCTTTGGAGAGACTAGACTTAGTCTTTGAGGTGGCTAATAGTTTGAAAATTTATTGCTCTTGTTTGCCTGCTAGGCTAGACTTCTGTCAGAGAGACGTGTCTGGTTGGAGGAAGCTTGGTGGTAGGAGGGAACCTTCTGGTTGTAGGAGATCGGCTGGTCAGATGGAGGCGACTGATTAGAGGGGTTCCACTACTCAAAGAAGACCGTCTAATCTGAGGAAACTAATTGGTTGGATTGTTAAGAGAAGACCGACTGGTCAGAAGGACGGACTAGAAGATGACTGGCTGCTTAGAAGGGACAGGCTGGTTGCATGAGACTTATCGGCTAGTCCCTCTAGAAGGTGAATGGCTAATTGGAGGGGATAGGCTGGTTACATAAGACCAACTGGAAGGAAGGGACCGAGTGGTCTGAACTTTATGACAGGCCAAAGAGGACGGTCCGTCTAAATGGGGCGGCATGGTCAGGAGGACCGATTGGTCAGAGTGAGACTTTCTAGTCTATGAGAACAGACAGTTTTATGGAGACGATCAGAGATGGAGGCTGCTCAGAGCTACCCGACTGGGTACAAAGGACGAACTGCTTGCAGGGGGCCGCCTCATAAGAGAGGAGCGACTGGTCTGAAGGAATGAGGTCGGAGGAGATCCATTGGACAGATTAAGAGGAGAGTCTGGTCAAGAGTGCGACTGGCTAATGGACACCGACCAGTTGGAGTGGGTGGAGGTCGAGTGTTTGCGGAGAGAGGCCCTTTGGTCTAAGGGGACGAACTAGTTTTAGGCCACAGGCTGGTCAGAGTGGGGTGACTGGTTCTTGAAATCCAACGGCTGGGAGGGGGACAGAATGATTTGAGTGGATCGACTGGTCAAAGGAAGCAATCTGCTTCTTGGTGCCAGCTGGTTCGATGGGACTGATCAGAGAAGCCTGAGTAGCACCAAAGGGAGTAGCCTGCTCGTCAGCTTTTCGTTTGGGTGCCGAAAAGAGACTTAGTCTACTCCTTCCACTATACGTGGTACCTTCAGGCGTATGTATGCTGATCTTGTCAAGGATACCGTGATAAGGACCTCCGTCTCTGCGTGGTGATGCCTCAAAACTTGACCATCCCCTCACTTGGATTCAAAGAATTCTTTTCACTACCAGATCGTTCTTCATTGCTCTTACTTGTCTTCCCCCAGATAACGCGATTGTCTGTTCCTCTGATCCCATGTTTATCTCTCAGAGAGTTCTCTTGGATTTTCGCGTAGATGAGCATTAACCGCGTCTCATGTACAAAGGTGGTGATGGAGTCGTCGACTGTTTCCTTAGATATCCACACACCGGGGTATTGGAGCAAGAGCGTGTGACTTTCAATTATTTTAAGGGAGATGGGTGGGCCATGCGTCTTCTCTCTGGAGTGGATCTGGATCTCAAGCAACGCAAGTTCCCCCCTCTCTTGATTGAATGGGAAGCCATACGCGCTTCCTCCGATGATGGCTCCGGCGTGCCCATATCGAAGGAAACATCGGGGAGGACACCGTCAATGGTTCCATCAGCACTTGTGTGACACACGGCGAGTGCTAAGATCCAAGTGAACTCTTTGAGAGATTAACAAGAGATCTGATGAACAGACAAACGTGCTACCGGGGGGACGACATGTTGAAGCTGCGAAGACAATGAAGAGCGATCTGGTAACGAAAAGAATTCTTTGAATCCACCCGAAGCATTAGACGAGCGCAGAGGCATTTGTGCACAGGGATGGAGTCTGTATCATAATCCTTGACAAGATCAGGCTAAGTCTGAACGAGGGACGTATTGTGGAGGCGAAGAACAAGAGGAGGAGTGGGAAGTGTTTCCCGGCACCGAACTGAAAAGCTGACTATCGGACGACTCCTACATCGCTGTGATCTGTTCTTGTTTGTTTGTTTCCACATCTTCGTCTCCGTCAAGGATGGTGGCTTCTAGCCTTCATCTTTCTTTGTTGTCTCATTTCGATCACTGGGACTGAAGGGGGTCGGGAAGACCCCTAGATCCGTGAACGATGATTTCTTTCGACGATAGTGTCTGAATTTTGTCCGATTTATAGAATCAATCGATAGTCCTTCGGTTTGTTTTTTCAATTCTTCCTTCACCCCCTTCCCTTCATCACAACCACCCCGCAGATAAGTTTCGGCACACAAATGCTTCACCTGTCGCAGGCTTTTTGATTGACATCCCCTCGCGCTAGGATGCATCATGGAATTCCCTCAGTTTCTGGCAAAACCGTGTCCATTTCCCATACACACCCTTGACCGGACACTTGCCAGCGCGACCATCCTGCATCGTCATCCCGCACGGCATGGACATGAGCAATGAAACAATCAAATCAATTAATAGAGACCTTCCTCAGCTCGTCCGCCGGCCGACAGCAGACATCTGTCACTTCAGGTAAGATCGAAGCCCATGCCACCCCTGTCGCACATCTAAACACCCCTAATTACGCGGGTGCACTACAAGCGAACAGAAGAAATCAATTTCGAACGAAAATAAAACTGAAAATCCATCAGAGACCGACCGAGCAAATAAGTGCGTTCAAATCTAGCGACCGTCAAATCATCATCCCCCGAAAGAACTGAGCATTCCGAGGGTCGTCGCTGTCGCTGGTGGTGCGTCGGCACCCATCCGCGTCGCTTCCCATCATCACCTGACCTGTCTGACTCCGTCGATGCTGATGATGTCGTTGCTCGGTTCGGCGTGTATGCAAAGCAATTCCCAGGACATCGCGCCATCTGATCATTACCCGAGCGCCGAGCAAACAAGGATTCCGCTCGCGGATTGCGTGTCACGGCCAAATGAGACGTTCAAGTGGAAACAATTTTTTCTCGTTCGGCGGTTTTTCGCGAGACCGGGGGATGAATGTGAATCCTCGCCACTTCCACCCCCACTGAGACAGTGTGTGGGAAAATTTCCCAAAGTGAACAGACGTTTTTTTTTGTGTTTCCTCCTCCTCCTCCGCCGGCTGTGGTGAGGGTGGAGCGGTGGTGGCAGCAAAACGCCATGAAAAATTGCTTCACATCAAATGATCCGTACGGGGACGGGGCGCACAAAGACGACGATGAATCCGCAAGCGGCTTACTGCGGGAGGCGACTTGGAAAAAGACAACGACGACGACGATGGTAGCGATGGCGGTCGGTGGTGGGTGGGGGGTGGTCTGTAGCTGGGTGCGTGCCAAATGCCTTCTAATGACGGCTGAATGGTGTGTAAAGTGGAGTCTTAAGTGTAAGCCGCGTTAAGTAAACGATGGGGCAGGAGGCGTCTTGATTGAGACGAGGAAGAGGGTGTGGGCAAGGGTGAGTGTAGGTGGTTCGATCAGAAGGAAAGAGTGAGTCTTTAGGGTTCGTGGTTCGAAGGCAAGGCTTCAAGTCTCGTTTTGCTGGAGTGCATGGTGGAAGGTGACGTGGGAAGCTATATTCAATCAGGAGGACGTTGGTGTGATGATGAGCTTGTCTGGACGTGGACTCTTCAAAAAGAGGAGAAAGCCTTCTTCTCGCCGGTCGACCTCAAGAGGAGATCGTCCATAAATACCACCTCGTAGCCAGAGAATGAGTACAGATCAAGGAACAAATTTCCTCCACCTCCCCACAGCCTCATAACCCCCAATTGCCGGCGGCAGAATACTCGCACCGATCCGACACTTCATCACACCCCCAGAAGCTAACATGACATTACACCATCCCCCAGTCGAGTGCTCTCTGTCTCTTCCATTCCCAGACAAAGGCTGGCAGGCACCCATGGAGTCCAACACCATCGGAGAGCGATTAAAACAAAGTCCCAAAGTGCACACGAGGTGATTTATTAATGCAAACCCTTCCCCCCTTCCCGACACAGTCTCACTCACATTTTGGCAAAAAGCAACGTGTCACTGCCGCACTGCCGGCAGCGGTGATGGTGCTCGGCTCAGAGATGGTGCTTATGTCTGACGCGCACAACAATGTGAGCTGTTGTTACACAATTCCCCCAGCCCCTTGCCCCCTCTGTTGACACATTCGATAGAGAGACAGAGGATGGCTGCAGAGACCAAAGGACTAGGTGTCAGCAGCCAGGATCCGGGCGCGCAGTCACTCTCGTTCAATTGACATACAACGGGATTAAAAATTTAAAATCGACTCAACATGACATTGCAGTTTATTCTCCATGTCCAGTCCTCCCCCAGGCCCTCCTCCCCCCATCCCCCTGCTCCACACTAGCCACCGGACGGCCAAATTGAAAATTCTCACCGAACTCTCGACATCGCATAGATTATGCACGATGATGCATCAACGGATGCGAGCATTGAGTGGGTCATGTCGGCGGACGGGAGAAACAGGGGGTTGGGTGGGTTTTGTCAAGCGAAAGGCTTACCGAAAGGCAACCGGAAAACATGCGAAAAAACCGAACCGAACCGAGCCGAGCCGAGTCGAGCCATTGTCAATTGGCCAGCTGACGGAGTTCCCTCGAGTACAGGCGCAGTGGCAGTGGCAGAGATCAAATTGTCACCCCTCACCCGGGCACGCATCTTCACGCACACATGACTCCGGTGATATGTCACGTAATTAAAACCATCCCCATGCCCACCGATGGGTGGGCGGCGGCGGTAGCTTCTGAATTTCCTGCCGCATGTGTGAACTATCTCACGGCCGGGTGTGGAATCTTGGCGATGTCTTCAGACGGGGAGAACCACACTAATCCGATTTATTGGCTAAAAATAAACAGTTAATTTCACTTGGAATCATCGCCATGGCTGGGAGCCCTTTTGAATATCATAGACCTAAGCCGCACGACCGATCCTTCCCCCGCCGCCGACGCGCCCTTGGTTCGGATTACGTAAGACAATGGGGCGGTGGGACGGTGGGACGGATGGGAGCACTGGAGCGGACGAAACGAGGGTATATCCGAGATGAATGTCTTGACAATTTGAATTTTGCGATCCAAAATATGACAGATATTACGGGTAGGGCTGGAAGTCTGTGGTGTGGTCTTAAAGTGGATTACAAGGTTTTTTTTTTAAATTGTGCAAGTTTTCATCAGCCTCCATAATTAAACTTATTTTACTACAAAAAGGCCCTTATAACAGTAATTTTGCCCAGCTCCATCTTCTAGATCAAGTCATAAGCTACAAAATCGGGCGGCGTCACTTTGCTGTAGGACGCACGGTTTTTAAGATATGAGCAAGGTAAGACCAACATTCATGATTTTTTCAATGTAGAAAAATCGACATCTGTAGGGGTTTTGGCGGTTCGTATGGAACCTTTGCCAGCTTATATCTCGAGAACGGTGAGTCCTACGACAAAATTTGTGTACATAATTTTTGTAGCTTATGACTTGATCTAGCGGATGGAATTGAAAAATTCCCGAACGTACCATTATTTGGGGAAATTTTTGACAAAAACAGGGAAATTTGTTTCTCTGGCGTAAATTATATGAAATTTTACATCGGCTTTGAAGTCTGTATTCTGAACACTGATTTAAGGACATCTACTTGTTTTAGAGAAGTCGCAGTCTGTCCGAGTCGTGATGTCCAAAAACGGAGGGGAACGTCTCACGAACTCACTGCACTGGGCCGGCCAATCGCCTGCTGGCCACCAATGCTGCAGGGGTCTTAATCCGAGAATCTAGGGCTCACTAGAGCTGGTCTTTCTTCTTATTGTCCATATTTTAGGTCAAATTCAATTTTTACACCCGAGAGGATTCAAGGAAGACCATCAAGTCTCGTCCTCCTCACTGTCCCTCGTCCAGATCCCTACACACCCTCCCCCAAATCAAACTCATGACTCAGCACCGAAGCTGTTTGTCCACTCAACTGGACGTTCCCTCCAAAAGTCGTCCCCGAAATTCTGACCATATTCCTGACTCCGCCCAAGTCATCCTCTTAAAGGACTCATTCCACCCCCATCCTGGGCGACTCAATAAAACTGCCGTCTATCCGGCCACCTCCCGAAATCCTTGAATAATTGATCTGCCCATCAAAAGTCGAGAATTAAATTTCACAAAAGATTACATGTGAACCGTAGCACACTGTGCCATGTCGGCACGTCCCTCAGTTCGCTCTCAGCTCGCTCTCAGTTTGCCAATCGATTTGTTATGTGAAGATGTCATTTCGACAAAGGGACTCAACGACTCAAGGACTTCATCTCCATCTGGAAAGCGATTCTTATCATTATCCGTCGTCGTCGTTCGTCCATTGTGTGTGTCGCATCTAATGATCCATAAAATGATGGGATTCTCCACCTTAATCCTTCGCTCTTGCTTCTCTCCCCCTCGAGCCATGGCGGGTGGTGTTGTGCAACCGCAAGATTGAAACTTTTTCTTTGGAAAAAAAACTTGATGTTTCCCCCTTTTTGTCCCTCGAGTGTCAAAGACTCACAGAGAGATAGATAGAGAGAGAGAGAGAGAGATCCAAGTGAACTGTGTGAACTACACAGCAGGCAGACAGGCACCACGCACCCAGTGCCAGTGCCTTGTTGTCCTTGTTGCGAAACTTGTAATTCACCACATAACACTCGAATAAAAATAACATTAACACCCGGCATCCTGGAACCCAGAGAAAAAGGACACCAGCGCCAATGCCGGGGGATTACGGGCTGCCAACTGGCATCCATTGCCATTCCACTCCCCGTCGGGGAAACCGATGTTGTTCTGCACAGTTTTTCCAAGGGAACATCCCACCTCAGCTCAACCAAGGCAGCAAGTCTTGGGGATTACAAGTGCCTGGCTGGGGAGCGGCTCAGGGGGAGTGGTTGAGAAAAGGATTTTGTCTCTCATTTCGAATGCAAATTAGTTTAATATTCCAGAGCTGCTGCCACCTTCGAGGAGGCGACCTGCCCCCGCGTTGTTTTCTCAGCAAAGTGCCAAGGATAACAATTTTAATTTTACTTAACTCCGGGGTTGGAATTATTTTGGCTTTCTGTTGGTTGATTCTTTGGTTTCAATGTGGGAGCTAGCAGGGGCGGGTGGGGGGGGGGGGGGGGCAGTCGTGGGAGAATGATTTCACTTACCGTCCTTGTTCATGGCCGATTGAAAGCACTTGGCCAGGCGGCATGCTCGGCACTGATTCCGATGGGTTTTGTCGACGGGACAGCGTCCTTTGAGGTCACCCGTCGCCTTGCAGGTGTATATTCGATTTCTGTGAATGCTGCGTTTGAAGAAACCCGAACAACCTGAAAATTGATAAGAGAGAGAAAGAGATTAGAAGATGGATGGTAATTTGAATGAAGAGTGGGTTTGATGAGGGGGAGGAGGATTGAATGGTTTCGGAGTTTTCATCAAAGACTGGGCTTGAGTGGGATGGGCTGACGGGCTATATGCTGATGACTCAAAAACCAGCGCGGGGACAGCTTTCTGTTGCCTCTGAGGGTCCTTAACGCTAAGAGGCGACTGTATCATTTCAAAGGTAACTGCGAATAATGCTCCGCAAGCGCCGTCCATGACGGATCGATTGCTTGTATTGCGGTGAAAAACTGACCAGTTGGCAGTGATAGCTTGCTCTGTTTTAGCAGCTGTCAAAATATTCACTAGTCCACGACTGGCAGCGTTTGTCAAATAAACTTTTGATGTTCCCTTTAGCCATTGCCTAGTTGGGCACTATCTACATTCGAATGGATTGCTTCGATTGACTCGGTGGCGCTGCAGTCCGATGTGGGCCTGGACCTCAGCCAGCACGCCTCTCCACTCGTCACGATCTATCGCCAGTTACCTCCATTTTTGCACACCATAACGGCTAAGGTCCCCCTGGTCTTGAGTGCGCTACCTTTTACTTAGACGACCTTTATTGCGTTGTCTCACAGGCTGAGAGTCTAGGATTAATCGTCGTATTCGAAACCTGGCAGGTTGTACAAATGGACCGTCAAACGAAATACAGCCGTTTTCTGCTGGACCCCATTACATCTTGGTGTCCAAGTGAAACGCAAGAGCGAATGGTCTTGCACCAGAAACTGAATGAGTCTTTAGCTATCCCTTCTGCCCACACAACTTTGGAACAGTCCTTGTAAGATTGAAGTCAGACAGCCCAATGAACTGGACATCATAATTCGATGAGAAGATCTTCACGATGGTCGGGTGCTCCTAAGTCTGCTTGGAATCTGAATCATTGTTACGAACTCAGGCGGTCCTCAAGGGAAGAAAGGTGGAGTAGAGCTCCACGGTGTCTTAAAAATTCAGCCGACTATGTAGTTCATGAATGACGAATCCGACTAGTTAGGCAGGCCTCCGTGCCTTGGAAAAAGCCAATAAACAGTGACTGACACTGTCTCAAGGACTTCCTCTCCTTCTTATTCGTTTTCCTGTGAGCGCAAACGTCCAATTGGATTCGTCAGCGGATAGCCAGTTGCTTTGCGCTTCCTTCCGTTTTTTCGATTACACTCCATGGGCAATCTCGCCACAGTTAACAAATTTTGCATCATAAACACTTATAATTCCTTGAAGTTGTGGCCAAAGAGCTTCTAGAAGCCAGTGTGAAACAATGGCTGTAGGTAGCTGTCAAAAGGACTCAGGGGCTTCATCTCAATCTGCGAAGCGCGTCTAATGCTCGATGGTGTGATGGGAAAGATAAAAGCAATAAACAGTGTTTGAATCTAAACATCGGATCAAAGGCGAGGCTCCTTTAGTTGGGGCTGAGTAAGGAAGAGATCACGATCGGATGTACGCTTGGTAGTGGAAGTGCATTAATTTGCAGCGCATTTGTAGTTCATCAATTTATTAAACCTATACTAGACAAAAAGTGGAAGAGTCTGTCGGTAACGGAAACCACGGTCATGATCATCCGCTATTACCTTTGAAGTCTGGACTAGGTGCTTGACAAACTCTGCACTAACCTCCTTTGCATTTGCGTGTAAGGCCTCCTTTCCATTTGCCATCGCAGTCCAGTACTTTTTGTAGGATTTGCGAAGATGAAGAATGTATCGGCTTCTGCTGTTAAGCAGGATAGTGCCGGCCATGGACCTTCTGCTTACGAATAGATAAAAGTAGCACCGCTCCGAAGAAACTTTAAAGCAACGCCACAAAGAGGCGCCCACATTTAAGCTGATGTGGTTTTTAAACAGGGACTAGTTCACTTTTCCCCTTGTAATCATAACCATAATTTTAAGCATCAGACGAACCGTTCCAATCATCTATGGATATAGACGCGTCACAGTTTTCAAGCTTGACCCCAAAACAAGCTTCATCTTTGACTCTTCCAGCCTGTCATGGCTGACTAGGTCTCCGTTCATCATCAATTTAATGAAGGACTGCATCAAATTCTTGGCTGATGTTCGGCTTTAAGGCCCTATCGTGTCTGCTTCTTCCTCGGCTTCCACTCGCAGCTGCTAACAGCGGTTCCTACTCCAGTCTCAACCCAACCTCTCCGACGCCTACTTGCGCCCCTCATCTTCCACTCACAACAGTCCCTCGATCCTCGTCAAACACGCACCCACAGCCGTTAACTTCAAGCAGCCCTTAAGCCTACATCGCAAGGATGTTCAAAAATAAGTGAAAAATGAAAAAATAGCGCCGACAACAACTCTCCAACTTACCATCGCAGCTGTATATCCCGTAGTGTTTCCCCGAGCTTCGATCTCCGCACACCTTACACGGAATGTCCAGAAGGCGATCTCCTGCAAGGATTGTACAGAAAAAAAAATGTATTACTTAAAAACTTCAAGAGAAGGCAAAAGGAAAAGGAGATCCTTGAGAAAAACCCAAAAAATAAGAAATTTTCAAATATAATCCTTTTAATTCCCCGAGCGAAGGAAAAGGCACTTCCCAGTCCCAGTAGCCACCCATCCCCGAGTGACATAAGAACTTGCTGCTCTGCAGGCTGTCGTTGCCAAACACACGGAAACAAGGACTTCTTCTCGCTCCCCTCCTCGCAAGAAGCAAACAGTTCTTTGGTTTTAATTGAAAGCGACGAAAGAGTTAAGTGGAGCGCCACGATGCGGCGGTGGTTCGATGCAGAGCTGCCAACAAGGAAATCCTTTTACGCTACTTCTTTGCACAGTTTTTCCTCTCCTTTATTTTTTCTTCACACTTATCCCCTCCTCCGGTGAATCCTTGTATCGGGGTATTGTGTTCTTTTTTGCCGGCTGTTTAATTGCCAGCCAGTGGTAATTTTCCCATGACTACTGTGTGCGCGTCCGCGGGGCAAGGGGGTCCGGGCGTACGAAGGAACAAGCGGAAATAAAAAGGTGTCCTTAATTAGTTATTCGCAACAGCAAAAAAAAAAACCAGACTGAAAGGATTTCGGGCCGGGAATTAGCTTTTGTTTATCCGGAAACGGAAAAGGCCCCTCGCCGCATACGCACACGCAGCGGCCGGGGATTGGATTTAAGTGAAATTATCCAGGATTACGCAGAAAATTAGTTTTTTCTACCGCCCTTCCGGTGCGAGTGCCGAGTCCTTGATTTCCACCACCACCACTGGCACGGGGTGAGTGTGTGTTGCCTTTTGTTGATTTTGTCCCGTTCAACAGTTACACAGTTACACGCTTTGTTGCGACGACACCACCACTCGAGTGGGCCCTCGTGTGTGGCTAATCCGTCCGAGGGTAATCATCAATTTGACACTTGTCAAAATACAAGGGGTTGACACTTAAACGGTGGCACGTTTCCCTGCTGTGTCCTCAGCCTTGGAGGGGACTCGAGTTTGAATTGAATTTTAAGGAAGTGTCAAACGGCTGTTTTGTTTTGATTTGATTTTAAAACTTTACAGCTCCTCACAACAGACACCCGCTCGATTGCATGGCAAACGTATTGCCACTCGCCAGTGAGTGCCGCCGCTTTTGGTGAAATGAAAACAGAGGCGGCCTTTTGAACGGCCTGTGGAATGAATTGAAACTTTGATGGCAAATATTATTCTAACGGGTGTTATTCAAGCCTTTTTTTCGTTCAAAATGCGCCTGCTTTCGACAATGGGGAGGCGGAGGTCTTTGTGTGGGAACAAAGCGAGCGGTGGCGGTGAAGCGTGTGGGAAGCAATATGTTTTTTAAAGTCCTTTAAATTTGAAGAGTCCTCGAAGGGCATGGTAATGGGAAAGTGATAGGGTTCTCATCGATTGTGGTTTTCTCTTCAGAAGTTGCTCTGACCGAGCAATCGAAACGAATGAGAATTCAGGCTCTTGACGTTTGATCTGCAGGATGTTTCAATTGAACGAGTACTCGCTTGTATATTTTTTTTAGAAGAGTTACCTATTCATGGAGTCCCATTTCGCCTTGCCATTAGAAGTCTATGGTATTTGAAAACCTGGTGTGGCAGTTGGACGTCGTGAACAGAAATGGGATGTGTCCTTCGGGAGTACTGGCACTAGGGTTAGGTGCGGAGGTTTGCTAGCTCGGGCACTCTGACTATGCGTAGCGAGTCCTCCGTTGCCAACACTTTAGCAACGTCTTGAGACCAATTTGCAGCGTGTAGGGGCTATTATGGAACCCATGCGTATGTACATTCGTGCCTTTATAAACTTTCACCACGAATTACTAAAGACTAGATGAACTATATTGAAACAGGATCGCCGACTTCGATTCTATTCAACTTTATGTGTGACGATGGAAACACCGTGCAATAATTAGGACTTACGGCAGAGTTCGAAGTCAATTTCAGACAGAGAGTCCACTAGAAGTAGAACGTGGAAAAGGTCCTCTTATCTTCCACATCTACCAGCTTGAAGTCTCAGGGACTTCCGAGTATATGTCGTCAGTTGTTTACGAATATTTCCGAAGTGTAGTACCGATTTTTTTCATCCGTTTCACAGACCCTGAGGGTCGCCGTGGCGTGCGTAGTGGGTAATTGCGTTGACTCCTACGCAGCGGGTGCCAGGTTCTACCACCTTTTATAATTCATGGCTTACACCTCTTCCGAGGCACTGACAATGCTCAAAGAGTATTCCTGGCTAGTAAAAGCTTCTCAACATCGCCGTTCGGATTCGGCGTTGAACTGTATGTCTTCGAAGAGAAATATTGTTTTCTGAGTCGTCCTTAAAGAATCTTCTTGTGTTTAGATATTTTGGTGGGCTGACATATCGATGGACGGTATGTTCTTTTTTTTTCCAACAGCTCGTGGTGGACGCTGGGCCTCAACCACCCAGCTTCTCCAGCAACCCCTGGATATCTGCATCTGCCTAGTTTTTTTTTCTCACGCCAGGTTAGGAAATAGAGGACACTCCTCGTTATCTTTTGTCAATGCCCAATCTTTACCTACTGAAAATATAGAACAATGGGAGAAATTTTCTTCCAGGAACTTGCAGAGACTCCACTAACATCTCTTTGGTTCATCAGGACACCTTGACGTGGTCCGGGGGCTTAAGTCGGCCCGCAAGTCTGCTGAAGGGATGACTCTACCAAGGTTAAGCTTTCTTCCTGGCTGAGGCGTCCCAATCGGAAGGATGAGGTGTCCGGCGAACTAAGTCAATCGGGGAATCTTCGGGCCGGAGCTAAACTTCCACTCGTGAAAGAACAATAGCACGCACAACACGAGTGGTTGCTGAGAAGCTAGGCCCAGGTGCGCCTTGGACTGTCGCGGCACCCATAGTATTATTATTATCCGTTTCTTCTTCTTTTACTGCACTTTAGCCAGAAAGCCTCTCCAGCCACGCATTCGCACGCCGGCTTCCTCTGATCAACGCCGTTAATTTGATCCCAACCCCAAATGATGACTGGACCAAATTTGCGTAAAAACTTCGCTTTCAGTGGGATTTGAACCGGAGAGTGCCAGAGGCAGACACTCAACCAACTGCGCCCTCCAGTCGTCTATTTTGTCTTACGGACAGCAGAGGATTACTTAAGCAGAATATTATTTTTATGGCAATTTCGAGATCAGTGTAGGTGGTTAGGATGCTAAGTTAGCAGGTTAGGGTGATTGCCACCACTGTAGCAGTTGTGGCCCACTTATTTGATCCTGGTTGGATCCCTTGTGCTTTACACCGGATCCTCTTTAATTCAAAGGAACTTCACTAAAGAAAAGGAACTAAACCTGGATACCGCCAAATGGTATTCTAGTGGCCTATTTTGATGAATCCACTCCCGTGCTGATTTACAGCCAATTTGTTTTCCTGATAACAACTTGTCCAGCCCTTGCATAAACTGGAAATGATTTTTCAGAAACCTAAAGGAAATATCAGACTTAGTTTACAGAGGAAATGTCAGACTTAGTTTACAAAACTCACATTTCCTCTAGGTTTCTGAAAAATCATTTCTAGTTTTTGCAAAGACCACTTCCTCGTCCGCTTTTGAGATTGTCCATGCTTCCGCGCCGTACAGCAGGAATGGGATGATCAAGGTCTGATATAAAATCAACTTGGTCCTTGGGAAGATGGCTATACTTCTCAATCTCCTCCTCCTGAGCCCATAGAAACAGCGGTTGGCAAGAGTTACTCTGCGTCGAAGACATTAAATTAAAAATCTTAGACTCATGGCCAACATAGTGTAAGAGAGGATGAGTTCAAAGATAATATAACTCAGTCACGCAACGTAGTAATTGGTCACCTCTTTGCAATTCGACAACTACGATTTTTGTGGGTTCGAACTGAAACGTACGCGACGGATTCCATGGGTTTGGGCATTTAGGGAGAGATCAACATATGGAGAGTCCACTGTATTTCAGAAAAATTAAATTCGTGGCCTAAGCCAACTTTTGTGTCTAGATAAAAAAAAACACGACGCTATCAGCGCAAAAGTGGCGTAACCCACAAGAATTTAAATTACGTTGATTCTCACTAGAGAGCTCAAACAATTTTATTATGGTAATTTTCGGGTTTTGTTGGTATTAATTCCGCAAGTCTTGGGATACGAAGAATAATGTGTTTCCTCCAAGACGCGAGTCCTTTTCGTACATCAATCTACCCCAAGGAAATTACTCTACTAGGTGACTTCAATAGAGATACCTTTGTCGTTGTTTGCCTTGAAAAAGGACGTTCGAAAACAATGTGCACTACATTCCATTACAATGTTCCTACCTACAGTGGACTCTCCCTAAGTTGAAACTCTCTCCAACAAGAACTTTTTCGCAACCAACTAAAACCTCTCTCTAAGTCAAACTCTCTCTCTAACTCGAACAAATTATACTATCCCCTGACAATTTGACTTAGGGGGAGTCTACTGTATTTGAAAAAAGACAACCGAATCCGTCTTTTATTTTCTCAATCACGCATTTTAAGCATGCGAAGAATTCAAACCGAGCATGATTCACATCTTAAATGCAGTGCTCTTGGTACATTCAGTTCCGACGTGGTTGAATAACAAAAGAAACGTCTTAATTCAGAGGTGTGCCTAAGAAGAACCCCTGTCAGTTGACATGAGCTCATGATCAGAAGATGAACAAATGGCTGGGATTGGTTTCTTTTTAGACACGAGTCCAAAGCGGTACAGAAATATTATAAGCAGCTTAATATTTTCCAAAAATTCCAAGACCGCGCTCGGAACCTCTCAAATTTCTCACGACTTCCCGACGGCACCTGCGTTAAATCACAGAAAACCAAAAAACAAAAAAATTTCTTATTCACCTGTTCCCATTTTCCGCTGATGGAAATATTTAAATCCTAAGGTATCCAGGGCGTCAGTAAATTTTAAAACACACACGCTTTCGAAAAATCACAAAATTGCATAAACTTCACTTTCACTTTCAAAACACCGCTCCGTTTGAACATTCACCACGAAATTGTATCCGATTCGATTTGAATGATGAATTTGCAGCGCTCAACGCGAAGCCCGTTTTAATCGAGGCGAGAACAAAAACAATTGTTTACTTATTTTTTTTTATTTTGAACCGAACAAAATTACAACCACGTCCTGCTCACGATAACTTTACACAGTCAGTGACTCTGACACGACTTATCTTCCTGCACTCGACGAGTGTTGTGTGTGCGCTACGCTACGGTGGCGGCTACTCTCCGTTTGGGCAACTTGTAACGCGCTACCACCGTTGGCTGGTTGGTTTCCCTGATATCCCGTGTGATAGATGATGACAAAACAAGAATGACGACGACGACGACGTTGATATGAAGTTGATGATGACAATACCATCTGCTAAAACCGAAAAAGGACTCGACCAACCGAGCAACCAACCAACCAACCAACCACTACCACCACCACCATCACCACGACCATCGACATCATCCCCGTCATCACTATCCTCATCATCATCATCATCATCATCATTTTACCACCCTTACCACCCCCAATGGTTAACGATAAATTCTGACATTGGCCACAGATCTCACACTCTCGCGCGCAACAAGACCGAGCGGCGAGGTGAAGGAGAAGAAAAAAAAGAAATACGAAGCGAATCAACTGCGAGTAGCTTTTCGGAAGGAAAGGAGAGAAAAACCCGAGAAAAAATAAAATTGAATCTGTTACACCGGCGACGGGGGGGTGGACGAGATGGGAAAAGGATGCGCGCCGCAGTGCTCTCCCAGCGGATGATGCTCTCGAGAGAAAGAGAAACAAAGTCAGGAAGCACAAGAAGCACAGAAAGAACGCCCACATACTACGTGTCGTACGATGTGCATCCTTGAAAACATCCCCTATTTCCTTGTGGCTTTCGACAAATTCACCACAAAATGTCAAGAATGACGAAGTTATGTGTTAAGCAAGAGCAGCACCACACACACACGCATGTTGATCGCGATATCGCGTGCGTGTGTGTGTGAGGAGTGACCCCCCACATCATCATGTGACACTTAAAGTTGACTGCTGCATTGCGACGTGAAATGAAAAAAAAAACGATGCATTTGAAAACGACTGCTGGCAATGCTGAGCATGAAACAGCAGCCGTTATGCAGTGACCTCCCAGCTTTCTGCACATAAAACTGTCAGCTAACAGCGGGTATGCTGTACGGACTTACCAGCTTCAAATGAACACAGTTGCATTGAAATTTTTACAAGATTCACACGAGGTCTTTGTTTTTGTCCCCCGAACTGACGAAGGGCGTGGACTGACGAAGTCGAAAAAAGAACAATCCATTTCGCAAGGACGAGAGAGAGAGAGAGTGAGAGAGAGAGGACGTCCAAATGAGATGCTTAGTGCGTGCGTGTGTGAGTGAGTGAGTGCGTGTGTTCACTCCACCGTATGAGGGTTGATTTACTGACTCCGCAAATTGAAATGACTTAAAACTGGCAGAATGTGCACACACACACTAACTCACAGTCGTCCCGCAAAGAATCGCTCATCCGCTGCGAGAGCTGAGAGCTGAGAGCAGAAATGTACGGACAAGGGTGGAGCTACCGGATGACATTGACTCCTGCCACATCAGTGAACGAACGAATTCCCACCACCTTCCACCCCCATCGGTCCCAACATCATCATCATCATCATCGTAGAGGACATGGAGACTCTGGAGGATGTTGTGGTTACATTAGTAGCAGTAAGTCGTCGCACACTCCACTCCGCACTGCCGACCGACCGATTGACTCCACGCCCGTGTGTGTGTGTGTTGGAATATCCACCATTTTGAAAAATCCTTGTAAGATGACACTCTCTCTCTGGCCATGTACTTGTGTGTGTGTGTATCCAACGAAGGAAGCCACACCTACTCTCTTGTCAAATGGAATATGCCAACCACTAAGCGTAAGGCAAGCCAAAAAATCATTTTTAGCATCAAGAGCGCATACGTCAGAGCTGGATTGGTCCAGGGAGCGTGTGTAGTGGTGAGTTTCTCTTGCCAGGGGGGTCGGGTGTGTATTTGCGCGTGTGTGAGAATACAACAATTTTGTAACGGAAAAGCTAAAAGCTACTGACATCACACAAAATTGATTTTTCCCAGGCTTCGCAATGCGCCCGGACCAGAGTGGGATGGCTTGGGTGAGAGGATGAGGGGGAGACTGAGATGATATCCACCATTGATTGCTCTCCATAATAACCTCTTGGTGTGTTTGGCAGGTTTATTGGATGTACAAAGTCCGAGCTGTTTATGGACACACTGTGTGAGGTGTTTATTGCTAGAAAAGCCATTCCAGGACGACGAGGGACTGAACTGGGACTCGGCTGAACTCAATTGTGACGGACCACAACACATGGGTTTATGTAGCTTTTTGATTAAACCATTCGTTTGTCGATTCGGGTTTTCGATTCAAAATTGCTCAAACGAATCGACTTGATGATGACAAAAGGCTTTAATGGGCGTCGACCGCAGGGACGGGTATGCTGAGTGGGTGTTCTCTTCAATTTGGTTGAATTTAACTCTTGTGGGTCTGAAGCAGAAAGGATGGGACTTGAAGTTTCTAGAGAAGCACTTGAAATTTAATCGGTTTCCTTGAAGGTTGAAACTATTGAGCCTTTTCGGTTTCCTTGGATGAATGTAGAAAATGATTACGATTCAAGTGATCTCTCGAAGCTTAGTCACGAGGGGACAGAGGTTAGCTGTGAGATCGAGATCTTCACAGATCGTCGCAGAACATCGCAAGAAAACTACCAGAAATATGGATCAGTCGTTGGATCTTGAAATTCGCACTCCATTGCAAGCAACTGGATGTCGAAGTTGGTTAAGTGCCTGTCCTACTCCCGGTTCGAATCCCAGTGAGAGCAAAGTGGTTGGTTTTCAAATCTATGGCAGTCACCATTCGCCGTTGGGATTGATCACTTTAGAGGTCAATCAACAGTAGTAGTCTGACTGTGGGCATCACAATGGATGGCCTAAGAGTGCTGGGAATTATAACTAGCAGCCCCCTACCTACCTTGCCATCATATCACTGTGTACAGGTATTAAACTTTGACGAACAAATTGGTGGAAGATCAGCTTGACAAACAAAGTTGGGTTGGGGCATTTGAAAGAAATGAGTTCGATTGCAGTCAAGGTCTACTTAAAACCAACTCCTGTTGTGTCTGTTAATTTAAACCACTTGTTGGTCCGGCTTCTCTTGTATCAAAATGTGTACCACTGAAGAATTTTGCGCTAAGCGTAGACCCTCGTTTGGAAAACCAAGCTTAATGCTTTTTTGCAGTCTTCTATTTGCGCTGCACTCTCTATTTGCACAATTTCCGCTCTAAATGCGCATCAAGGACATATTCGATCTAATTAAATTCAAAAAGATCAACTGTTCCTACTTGTTGATTCTCATTATTTTGTGTAATGTCGATGTTGCTTATGTGTTTCGTTGTGGATTCGACTGGGGATTGATTTCTTATTATTAATGAAGGTAGGAAGAGGTTTAGTTTCCTTAAGATAGGCTTAGGAAAACTAATTCGATTTGAGTCTCGTTTCCACGGTTGTTGTCATGCCGGTAATCGAACACCATGCCTTGAGAAGGCTTTAGGAGTCCCACATGCTCACTATGCCACCTAAATCGTTAAACAAAAATCCTCATTCTGTGATTTTTATCTTCCTTCATCCAATTCTTCAGGTAAGGATATGATGGCAGTTCAGGTTAATCAATGTCCTTATTGACATTTATGTGTCGCCGTAAACGCGGACGTCCCATAAATTGTTGTCTTACAGGCTGCGAGACGAAGACCGTTCGGGTTGAGGACAAAGAGGTGCCCATGTGCTCTACATAGCTATGCCATCATATGCGATGGCAAATGACTAGACTCATTTGTCGTTATACAGCCCGTTGAGTTCTTGGTTTTAATTCAAGTTCTTGGCTATCTATGATCAATGCAATAAATGGGTTTGCATTTGATTAAGTTGCTTCCATTTCAATGCCTTCAAGCGCGTTAGGACAATGAGCTTGTTGATTCCTTTCAATTACATTAATGCCATCAGTCTATCCTAGGACCTGTACAGACCTTTGAAAGGCCGTGCCTATAGTGAAAACATTTAGCGGAATCAGAGCTGTAAAGTATTTTTAATTTTGTGGATTAATTCTGATTCTTGGATAAAATGAGGTGCCAGTACCCAGGCTCTGAAGTACAAGCCCAGTACGTCAACTGATATAGGGACTGATACTTGGTTCTACACAAGCTTCAACGGAATCAACACCTAGCTTGAAGGATCATGATTACAAAATTCTCATTTTTCCAGTTCGCCTAAATAGAGCCGAGAGCTGTACCATAAGCAATATAGCAGAGATGATTCTTGTTGAAATTCTGCGTCGGATATACAATGCGAGGAATCTGAATGGATGAAACGACACCGACGACCACGAAAGGAAGACTGAACCTCCGGTATACAGACCAAGTAATAGTGGACGCAGCTTGAGACTGAATGCAGCATACCCAGGATCGTCAGAGATTGCTCTGGCTCAGAATATCCATTGTAGCAGCCGTGATGATTATTTAAGAGTGGAGTCAATGTGTCCTCTCGCTGTGGACTATTGAATTGAATTGAAGAACTCGAGGGGTGTCATTGAAAGGCACTAGTCCTGTCTTCTGAAATTTGACAACATCTCTAGATGGGATTTCTTGGAAGTCTGTCCCTGTTACAGATGGGCTTGTTTTCCATTTTGAATCTTTCTCGGGTAAGGCTGGGTGTGTGTGTTCCACGTTTCTTTCACATGGCCACAGTGCTTAAAAAATGTCTGTACTGGAAAGTCCCATTTTATGGAGGTAATTACATGCTCCGTGTCATGTTAGTGCTCCACAGAGCACCCTTAGGTTAGATTTGTTCAGTTCTAGAGCATCTTTGGCTCGGTTGAGAATGTAGTTTTGTTCCATGAACTTAATACCTTCTTGGTTGCTTTGTGGACTAGCTCAATGACTGGTCTCCTTGATCGGCGCCAGAGGAAATCTATGCTCATTGCTTTACAAATTTCACAGAATCACTGAGAGTTGGTGCTCTTAACTTTCATCCTTTGCGAGCATGCTGATGAGCTGACACCCACATTCACAAACCGCTAAGAAAATGCTTGCCATCCCGTCTCCTCATCAGATCCTTCTCGTATCTACTCGTCGGACATGTGCTTATTCGCTGAATAAGGCCGCTTTTGTCACCAATTTGTTGATGAGTTGTCGTCCAACTCGAGACTTCCATCGACTAGATCTTGCAAGGATCGGAGGATTCGCGGATTTGATTTCCACGACTGCTAACTCCTTCCTTCGAATACCTTATTTTTTCCGCCTTATCCCATTCCGAGCTGTTGCCATTCGCAAACCTCCTGTCTCATCTCAGAACACACTCCCACATATTCTACAGATTGTCCTGTCCAATTACTGAAATGAAAACGAATGAATATTCACAACTCGACCAAGCCATCACGACAATATCGATCGTTTCGCCTCGATGAACTCGCCCAAGCTTCAAATAGAAGCAAAGTCAATCTCTTCCAAATCGAATTCGTTCCCAGCCTGCCCACATCGCCCGGCCTCATAGCCCCTCAGCCATTGGCCGGCGATGGCATCTCATTCCAGGACATAATCCAACGAATTGATTATATGATTTCTGATGGCACAAATATTTACTCAGCTTCAGAATCCATGTTGTCACGTCACACTGACGGTAGCTTTTCATTTCGGCACACCCTCATTGGGTACGAGACTGCTCCCCAACCCCCTCTGTCCCATCCAGCATCCCCCACTCTCTGGCAACTCGTTCGGAGCGTTGTCGTCGTCGTCGTTGTGCAAACTTTGTGGTTGACCTACACAGAGGTGTCGTTCGTCGTTGTCGTTGTCTGCATGGAGCTCGAAGCTGGAACTAACGAAATTTATTGATTCATCCGGATTCGGTTTAATTATGAGAGACGACCCCGCCGCCGGAAGTCCTTAACCCGTTGCCGTCTGTTTGTTTTGACAAAACGTCACGAACAAATTGATTTTTCAATCCACCACCCACCACCCGCCTAAGGCGAAGAGGCACTCACACAACCAGACACGTCCGTGTGCTCAGCTGGTGATCTCAAGGCATCCAGGAAGACCAGACCATCGGTGCTCCCTTTGAGGGCATTAATTGAATTAATGCTCATTGTGGCAACAAATTAGGAGGAGGCCTCGCAGTGGGGTGTGGGCGGACACGGATGATGGATTCACCTTTCAACTTAAGCCCTAGTAATTAACCTCATTACTCGTTTACGGATTACCACCCGGAGGCGGGGGAGGCTGACACCGAGGCCATTCAGACGTTCGCTGCTACAGAGCAAGCCATCGACCGGCGGCGATGACAGTGGGAACCGGGACACCTGACGACGACGATGCGGTTGTTGGACCGTTTTGCCCGTTTCTTTGGTTTTATGTCCTTTGAACGACAGCCACGTCGGATGATGGAGCTCGCTCCAAATGACTCTCTGCGTTATTTAAGACGGTCGGCGCGCATAACTGATGCACTCCGGTTGCAATGGGGGATGACGATGTCGACCGACGGACTGGCGGGTGTTCTCTGATTAATGTTGGGACACATGTCACCTGAGGCAAACGATTGAGTGAGTGAGCCAAGCGGTGGGGGTGTGCTCGCAGTTGGTTCAACAGCGGATTATGGGCTTAGTTGTGTAAGGCAGGCATCGGACCTGTGTCGGCCAATAAAGACTTATGAGGGTTCTCTAACGGCTGCACTGGAATGGCTGGACTGGGCAGCCAGGACGGTAATCGCTTTGAAATGGAATTCTGTCTGCAATTGGCAGAAGTGCACTGTGCGGCTGATGGTGGCTGGAGGTCTGAAATGGGGACTTCTGCTGTTGGTTTGTGCTTCTCTCTGGGCGGTAACTGTGTCGTTAGTGATTTCCTGAGACGTCGTTTGAGGTGGGGACGATACAAAGAGCCATAAGGGAACTCGGTCCATGCACAGAGTGCTTCTACTATGGCCAGACATCCTTCCGGCTCTTTATTCCACATTTTTCTTGAGAAATGTGTGCTTCTAGTTCGTCCTAGACCTTGATTCGAGGTGTCTTGGTCCATTGTCTGCGCCTCTGAAGCATCTTTCGAGAAAGACTTGTCTTCATTGGAGAGAAGTTGTTCCATGCCTACGACCTGTCATCTTGCCCTTTCTCTCTCGCGACACATCATCAATTCTGGCCGTCAAATGTCAAAGCTACTGGGGTTTCATCCATCCAACCACCTGACCATTTGATTTCCTCCGGTTCATGGTCCACAATGAACAAACGTTGATGGTCAGTAATCCTTGGCTGAGTTCTTTCGTTATCCCCGGCAAGCGACAAAGACAACACTTCAATTCCAAACCTCGTCGTTGCCGTGCCACCGTATGACGCAAGATGACCAACTGCCATCCGTCCAACGACACCATCATCCACAAACACACGAGGACAGCAACAGAAAAAAAAGCAAAGAAATGGTAGCAAAACACAACAAAGCAACTGTTCGAGTTCCCTTGGCCAGACAAATTGATGGGATTAAGGTATGTAAATACAAAGGATGTCACTTCATCTATCACGACTCCTCGTGCGGCTTATCGCGTGTTAGACTCCACCCCAAGCCATGCAACACCATCCACCATCGACCACCACCCACCACCCACCACCATCATCATCATCATCCAGCATCCAACGACTTGTGTGTGGCAGACAAGACAAAAATGGCGCCCAACGGAAAAACGAAGGAAAAAAAAGGGAAGTGTACGCGGCGTCATAAATCCCCTTTCCAAACAGTCCTGTTGGTATCACTTGTGTGGGAATTTATTTATTTCCTCATCCAGCAGCGCCACGTCGACAAATAAGGATCTCATTTGTGGCACTTAATTCCCGAACGTCTCTGTTTGACATCTGTCATCTGTCAGTTGGTGGTGTAGAAGGAGAGGAGAAGGAGGCACACCGTCAATTGAATGCGAGTGCGAGCGCAATTATGATGTCCTGGAAAATCCTGAAGAATTGCAAAGCAAATAGTAGAAGCCCTCCCTCTCCCCTCCACCCACCACCCACCCACGCAGCCTCCTAATGAGAACCACGCTTCATTCACCACCACCACCACCACCGCTAGCACCAATCTTGCATGTAAATCGGGAGAGAAAAATGACAAAATCCTTGCGTCCGTTGAAAGAAAAACAGGCAGAGAGAGGAAGGGCGGCAAAAAAATCCAGTCGTTAACTGTTAATTTTTGCAACGTCACGAAACGTTTTAGTCCTGCGAAACCGTATGCACGTACGAATGCGAATGGAAGGACATTCAATTCGGATTTTTTTTGTATTTTTCATTTTTTGTTTGTATCCTGCATCCTTGCGGTGTAACTGTTAAACTGTCTCTTACAAACCGACACCCACACACGGGCGCGCTGCCATCACAAGCAGAAGATGCCTCGGCAAATAGCGAGGCAAATGGAAAAAATTAATGTACCCCGGTGGCGGCGTCGGCGTCGGCGTTGGTTTATTTGCTTGTTCACCTTTCCCATGCAAGATGGCGTGAGGCTGTTAGTTGATTGTTGGGCATGCACCATCGACGGCGGCGTCGGCGGACGATTAAAAGCCGCTCAAGCCCGGACGGGTAATGAAAGGATATTATTCCGAAGCGGAGTTCACACACACAGGCTACACCGTCGTCGTCGGCAAATGAATCGTAACCTTCGGCAAGTGTGGTTTTTGCTTGTCTGCTTTTGGGGGCGAGGAGGAATGATGGTTGGTAGGGATTTTTTTTTTTTGCGGAAATCGAAGCTGGTTAAGCCTATTAGGCTGATGAAGGGAAGAACCGAAACCTCATTCTTAAACTTCCGAGAGTTTACGCATGGAATTCAGTTTAGTTGCGTCGGGATAGAATAGACATTGCATACGTCTTAGGCGCATGAAGGGACTTTTGGGTCTTTTGAAGAGTGTGGTTGTGGAAAAGAAAAGTCTTCAGAACGACTTCAATCAGCGACAAATCCGGGGTCGTTCCGGAGACTGAAATGCGGTACTCTTGAACGAGTTGAGGCTTAGACTGTACAAAGGCAGCTCTTTCATTCTAAATGGGGATGGACCAAATCTAAATAGGGGTGGCGCTGGCTATCGAAAATGTACCAGAGTCTAACTTCTTCGGCAACCACTCGATCTCTCTCGAGTGGGGGAGGAAGCCACAGTTTTTATGCTGACTCCTTCTCAGAACAATTTTCCAGAATGATACTGAATACTGAACTCCTCGTGTCTCGAGAGTGGAATGGTCTTACATGGTTATACCGGGGTCAAACGGGGAAGCTTCTACGAGGCAGGTACACGCTCTGAGGCTTGTGAGTGACTAGAGGGAGGGACCATTTATTATGCAAGTTTTTCAAGTCAGTAATTGAGTCACCAATGTGGAGAAGGACCTTAACTAACTTGGCATGCGACAATGGAGAGCTAGACAGAGACCGTGAAAGCTGGAGAGGCTTGTTGGTTAAGGCCCAGGTTCACCCCGGCCTGTAGCGCCAAATAAAGAAGAAGAAGAATCGAGATACCAGCGAGAAGAAGACGCACACACACACTTGACCACGGAGCTACAAGAAGGGCTTACTCGGGAAAAAAATAACCGAAGGGCCTCGATAGAATCTTGGATCTTGGAATGCCCCTCGGTCTCTTGAGCGAATCAAGGGCACGAGTGAATGACGATGTAAACTGAACTAAAGTGCCTATCTACATTCAAATATCCGTTTCTGACACACCGCGCAAGGAGTCTCAAGGGAAAGACTGGTCTTAAGGTGTCTTCTTCTCTCTCGGTGCACTGGCGCCTGTCTGGCGTTTGATCATTTTAGAGATCCCATTAAAGAGCCTAAACTAGTGATCTAGGTACAGTCTCGTTCAAGAAGAAGTCAGTTCTCGGACACCTTCCTTCTCAAACGCAGTGAATGTCCCTCAACGCGGTCAGAAGCGCCTGAATCATTTCTAACTCTCCTCTGATCTCTAAGATGGATAGACCATGACCATACGTCCATGCGCCTTCGACTCGCCCGTATTAAATCGTGGTCGTTGAAGATGAGAGACCTTCATGTAGCCTCTCTGGCCATCAGCTCGAACAACCGGACCGCGTTCCAGCTCTTTGTGGGTGCTGGAGGGCGGTTCTTGTAACCTTTCTTGTGCACAGCGTGTCCACTGTCTCTTGTGATTCCTTCTAGTGAAGTACTCCAGAATTATTTCAAGAGACTACGGGACGATTCTTGCAAGAATTTGACCACACGATCCACAAATGCCTGGGGCAAGTTTATTCCTTGCGGCTTTTTTCTCGTCCACTCTGAGTGCTCAACCTACTTGTCTGTGGTCTTATTCTGATCCTTTCAAGCTTTCGGCAAAGATGACTTGTTGTCTCCCAAGTCCCATCTCATCTCAACCGCTGATCCACTCCACTTAGCTCTAAAAACCACTTCCCTCGCCTCGATCGAAGCATGCCTCAGATTCCTTGAATTTTCTTCTCGAAACTTTCCCCCGATAGAAGCTCATTCTCTTTTCGTACGACTCTTGAGTGAGTTCAAAGCAAAATCGTTCGTGGATTAGAAAAAAAATTCAAAAATCATTCAAAAAACGTTCAAAAAAACGTGTCCCACCTCGAGAAAAAAGAAAAAAAACTCACATCTGACAAACATGTGCGATCAATCGATGCCAATGGGAGCAGAAGTCGATGAGCCCTATCACGGTTCATTCGAGGTAAGCTGAGCCAAAACCGAGGCACATACCAAATCCCTAGACCCCTCCTCACTTCCAGTTCGCCGGAGCAAATCCCACCGCACGACGGGCCACGCACCCCGGCTGCGAGCTGCGAGCCAGCAAGATGTACATGTACTGCGACTGCAACCGAAGGAACGGACTTCAGGACAACTGCCCGAGGACCGTGTGTTCCGGGAACTCGAATCAGATGCAAGGCGCGTTCTCTCAGAACGATGGCATGCAAATGCGGGGCTTCGCAATGCCTAACAATGGCCTCTACTCGAAGAACGCCGGTTCAATGCCATTCGGAACTCCGATGAGTGGCTATCAGGAATACTTTGGCGACGGTATACCTGCAGGGCTTGCGATTCACCCGTACTCCTCGGCGCAGCAAAGTGGGAGTAACTGGGGAGGCAGTCAGCAGGGCAATCAAGCTTGCGAGTTGAGGTCGGACGGTCGTCACATGGGCCACATGGGGTATGGCGATATGGCACCTCAGAGGTGGTAGACTTGTGTTGCGTCTTTTAAATAAAATTCAAATTTTGTCGTATTTTTATAAATTTGAGTACATTGGCAGTAGACATTCTTCTTCACTTTCGACTGTGGGCCCAGTTCTCCGTCAGTGTGGATCCTGGATCCCAGGCAGAGGAGATCAAGGGCCCTACGTGTGGTTCCCGATTGTCGGTTGGGGAAGGCTGATTTTGACTGTTCTTCTAGACTGCCGTCCCACAGCTCAGTCAGACTAGAGGACGGGACTCTAATCGCCTATGACGACAACCGTCTAAATCTGACGTTTTGACGCGTTTGACTACACCTAAGAATCTTCTGTTCGGTTGATTCAGTACGTAGTGGCATTTCAATTTTCCACTTGCAAGAGATTGGGTCGATTCGAGATGAGAGCTCTCAGTGGACTGGCGCTTAACTCATTCAATTAGGCCACCATGTCGCCCTGATTGAGGTCGTTCTGAAAAAAAAATCTTGTTCACTGCTCTAAAGATCCTTGAGAATTCTAAGATTCATGCAAGCCACCCGCATTTCGACTTGGCCAAAACCAATTCAAGCGCCCCTAGTCGCACTTCTGCGTCCCATAGAACCTGGTGCCCTCAACTCTCATCCACTTTGAGTTCTCTTATACCCAGAATCTTGCAACACTCGATCGATCTGACGAGATCCGTTAACGCAAACCCACAGGCTATTGATGCCCTGCTGTCTGATCAAAAGTGGAACACCGAACAGTGGCTTCTGGGCTTACACTGCCGACTGTCTGTCGATTCACTCGTTGGCTTGTCCTGTCGCAATCCACTAAGGCCAATTAAGCCTTGATCCTTCCCAACAGAAGGCACCCAAAAAACCCCCCACTCTCATCTGAAATCCTAAACAGACCAAAGAACTATCCCCAGCCCCAGAAACCGAAACCAAATCAAATTCAAGACTTCATCTGCCTAAGGGTATGCACTAAAAATTTTATTCCATAGAAAAGTCAAACAAATTGCCAAAAATCGGTTTATCAAGCTCAAGCTGCAGCGCCTCAATTTATTTCACACCAGTCTCATGGTCATGTCCTTCTGAAACAAGAAAGGACACCAATGGACGATTGCTTGGACGGCGCCTGTGGATAGACTTACCATCTTTTATTCACCGCCGTCAGCATTTTGGTGGAGCCTTGACCGGAGTTTCGTCCGCTGCGGCACACTGCACCTGACTCAGCTTTTCCCCCGACGAATCCTTACATTGCATTCTTTTTAAACTCGTCCCCATCGTCATGTAGGCATGCTTGAGGTGGAACTTGGACGGACAGCAGTTTGGAACGGGCGAGCGCAGGCACTCGGGCTTGCCTTGGCACGACGAACGTGGACACTGATCCTGGAGGCCGTTGCGCTTCCAGCAGTCGCAGTTCGTGTACATCACGCCGGCTCTCAACTCCCGACTGCTGCATTTCTTCGGCTGAAAGAGAATGAGGCGTGTTACGGCGCGGCAGGGGAACGGCGTGAGATGCGTTACCAAGGCGCCGCGAGACTTACCTTGATAAGCATCGACTCTTTACTCTAACACGCCATGTACGGGGGACCGGGGAGGCACGGACCACAGGGTCCCGATGGCCCGCATGGTCCACACGGGGCACAAGGAGGGTAGGGTCCACAAGGACCACAAGGGCCACACTTAGACACAACCGGGCCGTTGGGCATAGGGGGACCACAGGGGCCGGGACCGCAAGGCCCGCATGGACCACTCGGCTCACAGATGGGGTATTGCCCGCTCGTGAAGCAAGGCAGAGGCCTACAGCCGCCAATCGGGGTGGGCGGACACGGCTGGCTGGGCTTGTACCGAATCGGTCCGTTCTGGTAGCAGCAGTACTCGCGCGGCGGCGGAATGTCGATCACTTGGGGCTTCGGCTGGCACAGGAACGTCTGGCAGACCTCGCGTGGCTCGGTGATCCTCTTCGGGTAGCACACCACGTACGGGTCGGGCACCATCGACGGGTAGTAGATCACCCTGGGCTCGCGTATCATCTGCGAGACCCACGTCAGCTTGGGCACCTTTATGACCCTGGTCACGTCGACCACCTTCGGTATGGTTATCTGGCGGCATCGGTTCACCACCATTGGCTCGGGCACGATTTTCTGATTGAAGACGACCTTCTTTTTGCATATCAGCCGCGGCGGCTGTTGTATCGTGACGCACTTGGGCAGAGGCGGTGGAGGCCTCGGCGCGCACTGCGGCAGGGCTTCCAATTCGGCTCCCGAATAGCATTGTGGTGATGGCTGTTGTGGGAGGGGGGCGAGGAGGATCATAAGGTTCGTGCTCTGTGAAACTCACCTCGTATGGTCCCGAGCAGGGATCGCACGGAGCGCAGCATGGAATGCAAGGATCGCACATTATGTTCGGCTAAGATTTATCCTCTGAAAGAGAAAGGTGATGAGACGGGTTGGGATGAAAAAGGGGTCTTGTCTTGCCTTTTTTACGTAGTATCTGAAATTTTCCTTTTTTTACTAGAATTTAGAAATTCGATGTTTTGGTGAAGAAAGACTGAAACTGAATGCGGTTTGCTCGAAAAATCTGGAACGGGAATTTGGTTGATTTTTTTTCAAAGGCGACTAGATTTGTGGGGAGTTTAATAGTCGAAGTGGAGACTTGCGTGGCAAGTGGATTGAGTGGGAGATGGGTGTCGGGCTCGACTATCATGGCTTTGCTCTAGTTCCGGGGCACAGTGTTGCGGTGGTTGGAGTGGATCGAGTGGGAGATGGGTGTCGGGCTCGACTGTCGTCGTGTTCTTGGCCTGGGACACAGTGGGGCGGCGGTTGACGTGTCCCTCTTCCTGCGTCTGTCCCCGTGGACACAGTATTCGATGAAGAAGGCTTTTGGTGGTTTCACTAGAAAAAAAGAGAACATCTTGTATGTCGCCACATCTCCTCCTTCACAACTCCTACCAAGACTCCTCGTCAAACAAGTTGAAGCACAGGGACATATCCTCGGACAGGGACACGTGTTGTTTGGGCACGCACCATCCGGCTCATAGCAAGCATTGCCACCACAAGACTCTGACGTCCTCCGGGAGCGACAGCCATGAATGTACAACTTTGGAGTCTCGTCCTGCAGCCCGTTGTTCTTGTTCACAGACCAGTCAGTCCACATCTTGGATGACTTGATTTTCCTGATCTTGGGGTCGCCCTATAAAACAAACAGACACTTTGTTAGGAACTCTCCACTTGTCGACTGCCATTCCCCGCATTTACCGCCGGCAGCCAGTGTGAAGTCGGCCACTCCATGTAACCCCCCTTGACAAGTCTGTGAACCTTGAGCCTCTTGTGATCTTCATCGGCAGTCTTAGGCGGTCGTTGCTGTGGAACACCCTCAGATTCGGCACCCATTAAGTTGTCCTGAAAGTCCTGGCAAAGAGGGAGGGATACATGAGGGCATTTCGAGAAAGTCTGGGGAACCTACCAAGTCACACGGTGCCAAGGAAGTGCAGCACCTTTCAGTCATTGTTCGGAAACTTACTTGGCCTTTGGATCAAGAAACGGGAATTTTGAATTTAGAGAAGGGGCCGCAAGGAGTCCGTAAAAAGAGTCTGTTCAAAAATTTTCCTGTTCACTGACAGTTCCGGGGAGACTGAGTCAAGGGGCATGTGAGACTGTTTCAGGCAAGGTTTCGTCACAATGGGATGCTTGCAGGCAGGGCTTGGGGGGAATTTGGGGGAAGCAAGAGTTGGTCTGGTCACTGTTCAGACACAGAAGTTGGGATACATTAAGAACCAGACTCTGAAGCAGTTGAAGACGGTTTTCTTCAGCCTTGGCTTCGCGGTTCAATTCACGCAAATATGTGGTAGACAAAGATTTCTAAATTGGGCTTACAACAGATCCCGGGCTTTTGCAGATGTCCTTCAGTCCGTGCAAATTATTGGAAAAGCTGTCATCTGGATGTGAGGAGACTTTAATGCACTGGGCGCCCTCGAGCCAAGCGAGTCCTGAGAGACTTGGCTTGGACCTCTTTCGCCAAAGATTTAAGAACATTGTTGGAATCTTAAGTCAACCATACGCACCGCTTTGTCCGTGTATTGATGTGTGTTTGGGGTGTGGGACAGTCTGTGGGTTAAGCCGTTTGACAAACAGTGCGAACAAAATCAAGTCGGACCCTAACCAACTTGGTGGGCAAAACTAGAAACAGCGTGGAAGGAATCGTGTCATCTGAAGAGGCTTACCACTTAAGGTATTCCTCTTTAACAACATACCAAAACTGAGGGCGAAAAAACTCTGTACTCGGTAACGCGTACCAAGTTTATTCAGACCGTTCGAATGTCTAACGCCAGCTTGAGTTCGGCCATGTTAGCTGGAGAGGTCTGTTGAATGAGGCCCAGGTCCATGGTGATCTGTGGCCTGCATCACGTTATGGTCATGCTATAGAAAACTTTCGAATGTCGTGGGGGCTTCTCTCCCCATTGTGTACAAAACTTGAGAACTGATCCACATCTAGAGGCGATGGGAAGACTCCTTCTGAATTGATGTCCTAGAGATCGAGCCAGCGACAAGCATTCGAAGAGGAACAAAAGACAACACTCTCGAATGACCACAAAATTTCATCAAATTTCCAAGTCCTTAAAGCTAGCTACCATTTCTGCTAGCTACTCACTCATTCATCTACTAGAAAACTATTTCTTTCTGCAGAAATGCCTTGAAACTAGTTTCATTCTATTCAATTCGGCTTCTATTCAATTCGAGAAAATTGAAAAAAAAAAAACAAATATTTGAAAATTTTCTATTTCGGTAAAACTGCTTTTTTGCTAAGAGACCTTGTTCCAATCCCCTTCTCTCATTGCAGACCAACATTTAAAAAAGCAACATTTAAACCATTCAAAGTCTCAGAAAATGTATTCCATTACCGGCTACAGAGGAACCTGTGGTCCCTACGGACCGTATGGAACGTGTGGACCTTGCGGGGTACTCTCGTGTGGACCCTACCCACCGTGTCCACCAACTCAACCGTACGCCTGTGGGCCGAGCGGGCTGCCAATCGCTTCGGGACCTCGAATGCCCAATGGATCCGGTGGCCCGGCTGGCGCACTGTATAGACGGGGAGTTGGGGCCCCGTACGGACCCACTGGCCCTTGGGGACCGTGCAGTCCCCAGGGACCGTTCGAGCCACTGGCGCCGTGTCAGACGTATTGTCCATACGGACCGTGCCAAGGCATTCAGTATAAAATTTGTTCATGAAGTGATGGGGGTTTCTTCTGCTGGGTAATAAAGATGGAAGTCTAATGCAGTCTTCTTTTTGGAATAAGGGGGACATTTGCTTGGTTGAAGAAGTGAAATTGGGAGGAGTTGCGAAGACAGATGGTAGCAGAACTACGATAGATACTACGATCCTTGGGGACTGAGTTTGTAAGCTGAAGTTGGTCGCTGGGCGCCATTCCAGCGCCCTTTTAACGAACTCTCGGCATTGTCCGGCGCTGGCCGTAGACAGTCGATGAAAATGGCTCCACCAACATGTCTCCCTCCCCATTTCGCATAAGATCCATATGAACTGCACCAAACAGCCAATGTACTGATGTTTCGACGAGCGCATGTGGATTGTGTTTGCTGCCAGGGCCTCGCTCGAGAAAAATGATGGTTTGTTTGCCAAAAATATTGGTCGACCATCGATTCAATCGACACTCGCGATCGGGCGAGTTTGGTCGTTCGGCTCAATGCTGGCGACGGCACGGGTGTAGGTTCAAGTCCAACCGCAAACTAAGCCGTGAGTCTTCAAGCGATGTCACATTGCTGATAGGCGCCTAACTTTGCGTCTTCTTCGATACTTCCCGCTATCGCTTTAATTTCTCAATCGAGTCCCATTGACCATTACCTGTTGCTTGTGTCTACGATTGTACTCACAGCTCCTCTCATAGGATGCGATAAACCTACCCACATCCACTAGAAGGCTCTACCGCAAACCTGTCTGTTGCCCCGGTTGCCTCCACATGGAATTGAACTTAGACGTGCCTCGCCACAAGAGTCGGCGCATGCACACACGCCATAGTTCCAATATAACAACTAAACCAATAAAAACAATCAGCTAGTGTGCAACCCTTTTCGTTTATTGTTGCTGAATATTTTAAGAACACATAGAGTTCCTGGGATCGGCGACTGTTCAACCTCCGGCGAGCCATAAGTCAACGTTGCTGCATCTCAAACTAACATACTCTTCAATGCAACCCTGAGTGAGTTCAGCAAGGCCTTACACACAGCGAAGTCTCGTAGCATTGCGCCTTGCAGGGTGCCGGGTACTGACATGGTCGTGTTCTTTTAACGCGTGCTAAAAACCTTCAAAGCAATTAAATAATGGACGATGAATAAAATGTGGAATTTAAAAACTGCACTTACGTGGATAGCAACATGGGCCACAAGAGTAAGGGCCACATGGCGAGCAGGAGCTACTGTATGGGCCACAAGGGCTGCAGGGTACACAAGGTCCATAAGGTCCACACGATCCATAAGGCCCACATGGCCCACCACAAGGACTGCAGGCACCATATGATCCACATGGATCACAGCTTGGCCAATAGGGGCCACAAGGTCCACAAGGTCCACATGGACCACAGGGAGCGCATGGAACGCCGGATCCACAAGGGCTGCAATACGAATAGCAAGGGCTGCACATCTTTTAAAGTTTTTTGATGTTTTCTGCAAAAGAAATTTCCAGTTTTTGTGTTTAAAATTCTTCGGGTTCCATCGAGAGTCTCACCGAGTAGGGCCAAAGGGAGAAAATTTCGATACGCTTTTGAAGCCGAATGAAAAATTTATGAATTTTCGAATCGAAATCGTGTCGAGGAGAATTTTTTTTTCTCAAACGTGGCATACTCGATGAAATGAAGTGGGGTTCAAAGGGGACGAGTGGTTTTCCACTTTGCGATGTAAGGCGTGGAGCGGCGGGGGTAAGAAGGCAATCATGCGGGGTGGAGGCTTCTGGAAGTCGGATGGGATTTGAAAGGGATTTCTGACACCATAAACATGGGTGATATGCGATGGTTAGTTGTGACCGGGCGTTTCCAGAATACCTCAAGTCAAAGGACACCGCCTTCTGGAGGACTGACGGACCAAGCTAGACCGCTTAAGTTCGTCAACTTGGCAGGTAGCGTACCAGCTGGAAAGGATTGATGGATGAGTCCCAAGTGAATGGTGGCCCATTGCAGAACAATTACAAAAGTGCACCCATCTAGAAAACAAGGCCTGATCGACCTGATCTAGGAGCGATGAGAATACTCCCTCTGAATTGATGTCCTTGAGATCTACAGCAAGTAATCAAAGAGGAGGGAAACCAGCTCCTGGGGAGGACGATGGCCCCCAGTCATAGCATGTTAGCCATGTTATTGGACATAAAATCGAAAGACCACCGTCAAGTGATGTGAACGTCACGTCACAAAAATTTGTGAGGAGTCGGTGGACAAGCGCACAATCAACTGTGAAGTAGAATACGGCCGAACTAGCTTCCACGTTCAACGCAACGCCCCACAACGTCGGCCATGAAGTGAAACAAGATTCGGTTCTCTCTCCCACGCAGGCCCGAAAAACAGGCCCACTTTCAAAGCAAACATTCTCTCAGGTTGACTCCTTTTCTCACTTTATTTCAGACGGTTCAAAAGATAGCCAAAAAACATGTGTAAATGTGAACTTAAACCATCCTTTGCCCCGCATCCCACCTTAGCAACAGAAACCATTTGAAAAAGTCGGCGATTTGATGCGTTTCGGGCAGCACGCCGCTGTGGCATAACAACGCATCGGTCTGTTGTCCAGGCCGTGGGTCATGTAGGCGAACCTCAACGGGTACGAGGCTGGACAACAGCCCGCGAAGCCATTGCCAGTTAGGCCACAACATCCGTCTCTGCACATTGACCTGGGACACTGGTCTTGCAGGCCGTTTAGCTTCCAGCACTCGCAGTTGGTGTACATGACGCCCATTCTCAGCTCCCGACTGCAGCACTCGTCCGAGCCGGGTCCATAGGGACCACAAGTTCCACAGCAGGATGGCCACATTTTTCTTTTTTTTGGCTATTCAAATGATTGCTGGGAAAAAATAAGAAGAATGAGTGAGTGGCTTGCGGGTGTGGGGACAATGGTCAGAGGGGGGACTTACAAATTTTCTGATGAATTTTAAATTTTGAATTTTGACCAAGAAGCGATGTTTTTCGGCCGAAAGTTGATTCGAAAATGATTTTGATTCTCCAGAAATTGTTGGCAGGACTTCAATGTGTGCCTACTTGATTGAGACCGGAGAACAAGTATCCGAATTTTGGGAGGGAATCAAGGCGGGCTCATTCATCCCGGTCCTTGTACCATGATAGAGACTTCGGATGAGTTAAAGGCTGGGAAGTGGGTTGTAAGGAAGTTGTTGGTGATTTCATGGTCGTCCGTATTGTCCTTGAATTGTTTTCAACTCTGATCTGAGTTCCTGTTTAGGCTGAGGTCTTTGGTATATTTTTGAACGTTGGGCATTCCCTTTGAGGGCCTTGAGCCTTGTGGAACGTCTATAGAAACTGATTATCGTCGCTCTGGAGCACCTGAGGACCTCCTCAAGGTCTCCGTCCATGAACCATTATCGGCCAAACTGGGCGGAGTGACTCTGGGGCTCAGCCAAGAAACCTTTGCAGCTGACACAATCTCTAACCAGCTGCGTCCAATTCCGCACGCTAAGTTGGTTGCGGTCCTTCTTCACTTTTGTGCGGCAATGCTTCAGATTCGTGGACGTCCTCTTTTGTGTTGTACTACTGATGCCAAGTCGAAGAATCTTTGAACTGGAGCAGATAGAGGGAGCCAGCTGGAGAGGCTTCTTAGTTGAGGCCCTGGCCACGCCAGACTGTCGCGCCGTTGGAAGAAGGAGATAGCTAGATACTCTATGGGCTACCTCTCTTTGGCGTTGAATCCGTGGACGCCTGGGAAGACTCATGTCACCGTGGAACCCGTGCAATTATGGTCGAATCTTCCGATTGAGCGCATGGCTTCTTCATCAGCTTCATCTGTTTTTGTCCCCGGAGCAGGTAGAGCAAGTGCGACCCGTTCACACTCTAAAATGTCTACTGTCTCAGTTCAACGCCTCAAATTCCCATCTAGATAGGCAAGCTTTTTGCAAACAAATCGTTGCTCAAAAAATTCATAACAAATTCGATTCGGTCAAAGGAAACAACAAATTCTAAAATTAGAAAAAAAATAATCAAACGGTGGGCCTTACCTTCCTGTTGGACTTCCCACGGTCATTTTCGAAATTTCAGACAATTTTAGACATCATGTGCACTCCCTGTGGACCCTGTGGACCTTGCTGCCAACCCCGTGGATCATGTTGTGGACCAAGAGGGGCATATGCTCCTTGTGGCCCTTGTGGTCCCTGTGGCCCATGCGTCTTTGGCCCCGGCAGTGTTAGTACACCACAGTGTGGCCTACCAAGTCGTCCGTATTGTGAAGTTCCAGTGCCCCTGCCAGCTGGTGCTGACAACTGCTACGTTAGCCCCCCATTGATGGAGGGCGGCATCCCAGATCCTCGTGTGTGGAATAATTGCCATCCGCCCAGTTGCTATCCGTGTTATTTGTAGAGGCGAAGAACCCACGATCCCACGACAAGAAGGAGATAAAAGTTCGAATTAATTTGTTTGTTTTTGATTGAAATAAATTCATTGTTGCGAGTTCCACAAGGACGGGACGTAATTTATCGCTGTTTTGATGGCCCATTCAGTCTCCTCTTCTCCAAGTGGGCCAAGAAGACGACAGAAAATACCTGTGGGTATACATTACCAGTAGGTCGTGGAAGGTATAGAAGCCATTTGGATCAGTTGATAGGGCATCTGTAGTAAAACTCACCGCTCTCGGAGCTGGTGCAAGTTCGAAGCTGCACTGTTGCAATTTTCTGCGAGCTTTGCTCTGGCAATCACTAGGTTGACGAAGTGGGTGCGACTCTTGTACATCCAATGAGCTTGAGACATGTCCAATCGTCTTCAAAAGCCACAAATGTTGTTAATAAGAAGAAGCCTTAATTCTGGTGATACCCATTTTCTCGCAATTGTCTGTGAGTAGAGACAAGTCTTCGAGTCTTATTTTCAGAGCATACATTGCTGCGTCATTTCCGTTCGATTGTTCCTACCGGCAGTGAGGATTAGAGGACGAGGTCTTGTGCTAACAACTGAATTTTCATGGCTCTCGTCACGATGGTCTTCATTCGTGACTAGACCCTCGCTCATCAACGACGCCTAGTTGCCAAAATCAGTGTTCAACCTGTGCAAAGCTTGTGTTCCAACACGCCTACACGCCATGACTAGATAAAAAGCACTTTCCAAAATCAGGTCAAAGCAACCCGAGTCGAAATAGATTTTCACATCAAAACATTAAATTTTTTTCGGATTCAGCCAAAACCGGGCAAATTCTTGATCTTTCTTCAATAATTAAAAATTTCAAAATTCAAGCAATAGTCAAAAATGTGCAGTCCCTGCTTTCCCATCGGCGGTCCATGCGTCCTATCTACTCGCTGCTGTGCTCCCCGCGGTCCTTGGAGTTCTTGCGGTCCCCCCGGTTCATGGGGGCCATGTGGTCCCAGTGGTCTAAGTAGTCCTTGTGGCCCTGGTGGACCGTATGGACTTTTCGGACCTTGTGGACCCTGCGGCCTTGGTGGACCCTGTGGGCCTTATGAACCTTGTGGACCCTGTCGACCTTCTAGCCCTTACAACAATTTTAAGTCATATGAGGTGAGCTGATCATGTGCACAACAAAATCTCCTCGAATGCATTACAATTGAATTGATAAGATGCCTTTAAAGGCCTATGCTCTCCAGGGTCCTCCAGGGTCCTCATATCTCCCCTGTTGAGACTTAGTAGAGTGAAGCGTAATACTGCCTAGCTGACCTTGTTGCCAATGCCCCGTGCACGTCTCTAACATCAACGATGACGTGCACATCTAATTTTCTGTATTCTCTTGCAGCCCAGAGGACGTGTAGATCGGTTGCTCCACAACGGCGCCTTATACTCGACACTGGATTACGACAGGCGAAATGGAACACAGGACTTCTTGCCGGTTTCTCATCAATTGCCAAGTTGTCGGCCTCGTTGTATGAGCGCACATCGCTTTGGTTGAAAACTTTGCTAACCTGCATACGATCCACTCAAATCGAAAGTGGATCAAGTGTGGCATCTGTTGTCACTCTCCTTCTAGGGAAATTAATTCCACTTGAATGATTGCCTCTGCATAGTCTAAAAAATTTCAAGTGGCGATGAAACCATTAAAAAAAAGAAAAAATCAAGAAATTAGCTGAGACGCATCGTTAAGACTTTGGAGAGCCAACGAATTTGTCACATGAGCAAAAGTTATAGGTTTGGGACATCAAATCCGTAGCAGCTTTTATTCGGCTTCTTTTTAAAATAAAATAAATTAAGGAACACAGAAATTTGTTAACGACATCTCCCATGAATGAATTGTAATGAAAATAATCGGCACAAGCGACGATTGGCGGAACGCTGTGCGTTCTTTTCGAATATTGGTGCGAACAAGACGTGTAAGTGGGAATCTCTTGGTGTTCAATTGACGCAATAGGCCTTAATTATGCGAACGACTGGAGATATTGGGGGCTGGTGGATAGAGGGTGGAGGCTGGAGGCTGGAGGCTGGAGACTGGAGGCTGGAGGCTGGAGGCTGGAGACTGGAGGCTGGAGGCTGGGAACTGGTGGCTGGTGGCTGGAGGGTGGATTCTAGAGTCTGGGAGCTGGGGCTGGTGACTGGAGGGTGGAGGCTGGGAACTGGTGGCTGGAGGCTGGGGGTTGGAGGCTGGTGGCCTGGGCATTTAGGCATCTATGCTGTAATGGGGAAAGGCGTCAACTCGTGTGGTCAATGTTCGAGCACAACAACAACTTCCCGGGACCACTTCTCTCGAGTCACTGTACCAAGTTCACATCACAGTGAGTGGAGACTCTAGAGACAGTTGATCATGCGTGAGCGCCAAGTCGACTCTACTTCCCCATGACACCTTTCCGCTTTTTGGCAATTCTGTCCCATTGTGCGGCGACCCCAAATCTGTGGGCAAGCAAGGAAACTTGACGTATCAAATGGAAAGGCCCTACGTATAACCTAATTAATTAAAAACGCAGCTTTTCTTTGACTTCGGTTTTATTTTCATGAATGTCTTCACAAATTTTGAATAAATTTCCGACATCGCCTTGGATTATTCAACACCTTCCGCCGCTTGCGGGATTCTCTTCTCCACATCGCCATATATTATCATGACCGCCATTCATGGCGATGCTTATTCTGAGTAATTGCCTACCACCTTCCTTTTATCTTAGAATCCTCATTGAAGGATACTTTTGGCGCCATCTTGCTGTACTTCTTATTCCTTGAGCATGGTCTTCGCATCAAAATTCGATCCCTCCTATAGAAAAACCTGGCCTGACAGTCAAACGAAAAACCTCAAAATCCCTTGAATCAATTATCAAATTTTCGGTCTTCGAACAAAAAACAAACATTTTTGAAACTCCCCCCGAAATTCTTCTTCAATCAATAAAAATTTCCAAATTCCCCGCTAAATTCGAAAATCTCAGAAATGTGCGATCCGTCTTGTGGATTCGATCCAATTTGGCCCCTTGAACCCTGCTGTGGCCCATATCCGGTAAATAGGAAACCACCACTAACTGTCCACACTTCAATTCTCTCTCTCTCCAGTTTGTAGGCCAAATTCGACGACGCCTGAAGGCGGGAAAAATGTACACGACCTGGGACTGTTACAAGCACAACGGCATTCAAGATCATCCCCCTTGCAAGGTGAACGTCGGTGTTCCACGGCGCTATTGGTACCTATTGCCACCAAGAACTCCCCTGCAGTCTTGCAGGAGTCTGGACTGCAGTCGGGGCTATTGATGATTGCAATTGGCAATCGGGAGCTGAAGGAGCCCTGCAAATCTTCGCGAATGAGGCTCCCATGTCTCAGTATATAGTTCAAGGAGAATTTACAATAGAGTCCCAGAAAAACAAAATTGAAATTAATGTTTGTTTTTATTTCACGCACGCACATAGGGTGCCATAGTGAACGCTGTGCACGCTCCCTAGAGTCGCACAGCAGCACATCTGGCTTCTCTGGCGACCCAGTAAAGCCGGCACACACAATCGAACAGATCACCACCATCGGCAGCGCGACGGCACATTAAAAGTTCACGGCATTCATTTGCCTATCACTGAATGCAGATAGTTTATTCGGGACCGGACTGCTAGCCATTCAGCGCGAGCTCTGAGATACTTGTCGGCGTGAGCCGGCACTCGAGAATCAGTTTCAGTTGGTCGGTCGTCGGAATTGAGTCGTCTCGAGGAGCAACCGAATTGAGACGCGTTACTCGATGTGTAAGTGCTGGTGTGTGTGCGTGTGACGGGGGGTTAAAGTGCGGTTCGTGTTGCAAGTGCCGAGTGATAAGAGAATATCCATGGACGAGGGGCTTTTTTCACGATAAAACGTTTCAAATTCGTGCAGAATGTTGGAAACATCGGTGATTTGGTGACGTGGATGGGATTTTTAGCTCATTTTTCGAGTTACGTTGCATGGCGGTGGTCGGTGGGGTTATCTCTTCGACGTGACATGGAGTGATGAGTGTTGTGTGGTGGAGATGAGCAGGGAAGTGGACTGAGAAATGGGGAGGTTGAGGGAAATTTTATTTGGCTGAGTGGAGACTTGCGACATCATGAACTGAAGTTTAACAGGAGTAAATGGAAACTCTTTTTTGATGCCCCGAATTTGGAAGTGTCTTTTCATTGACAGATTTCTACTAAGATCCGTAAATTTCGTCGAACTCAAGCGATAATAAGGCAGTCTTGGTAAATTCAGATGCAAGCAAGCCCTCTAACAGTCAAATCCTACATTAAGGGAAGTAGTTGCTGATCGGTAATGTACCCTACAAGGGCATTGTTGCAAATTAAAAATTTGTAAAGTGTAAAGTGTAGGAACTGTTATACGTCCACACAGGCGGACAAGCAGAATGAAGGAGGAACGTTATGAGTTACGCACATGGACACCGATTGGTGCGAGCGAAATTAAATCGATTCAGAATTTGTTGGTGCATGACGACTATCAACCATTAGCTTGTGAACGCTGTGGCGCAGTGGGTTAGTGGGTCACTCCTACACCGAGTCTGCCAGGTTCGATCCCTGAATGTTCATAATTCACGACTCCACTTCTTGAACCGCTTGCCCAAACAAACCGCAGATGGATATCTGGCACAGGATGCCTCATTACCAAACTACTGTGGCCTATGATCGATCCCAAACGATCACTTAGCTTGATCACATTAAGCAGGCCAAATCTCAGATCTCTTATTGGCGTTCTAACAAAGCTTTGTGCCATCGGAACTCCCGCCTCTAGACTAGGCCTTCCCTATAATGATTTCTGTAGAAGCTGCATGGACGAGGATGAGGAAGAAACCATCGAACACTTGCTATGTAACTGCAATGCTCTCTCAGACTTCTGGGGCCCATTTCCTTGTTAATCTGGATGAACTGAGCAGCATCAGAATCAGCCCTCTTCTTCGCTTTATCAAAAGCACAAATTGGTTTGTGGAATAGGTAGCCTAAGATCCGCGTGGTAACACAATGGGCCTATGCTTGGCCTAAGTGTGTCTGCTGTCCGTATGCGCGGCAGTCAGCCACCTCAACCTAACCTAACCTTCTCAAAAAATTCTCTGGATAAAGTTTCCTACTGTGTTTATTTCTGCCAGGGACTCTGTGCATTCCTCGTTTTCCTTTCAACTCTTGTCTGAGTCTTGAAGCCTATCATTAAGTTAGGTTTTCAAGTCTCTTTTAATTGAAAGGCATCCATTAAAGTGACTAGGCTACGTTCACATTCATGTAATAAACTGCCGTAGAGAAGAGTGATGAGATCTCTCTAGATGCTGATGAGATGCCAGTCCACTTGTGTACAGCCACTAGTCTTCTGGCTAGACACTTGGTGCTATACAGCCTGCACAGTCGCTAATTGAATCTTCTAGCTAGCAAGAAGCGACAGGAACAGCACCAGCAGTCCATGAACTTTGGTGTGTCCTAGATTTGTTTGTTATTGGAGAAGAAGATTCAACCACGAACTGTACGGGTTGTACAGCGGCATGAGCCTAGTCAGGCGTCTACGGATTCAACGCCTAAGATGTCTGGGTCATGTAGAGCGCATGGACAACACTGCTCCAGCCCGAAGAGTCTTCGACTACGAACCAGTGGGACAACGCAATAGAGGACGCCCACGAAACCGATGGCGCACCGAGGTGAAGAAGGACCTCAACCAACTTGGTGTTCGCAGTTGGAGACAGCTGGCTAAAGATCGTGCCGGCTGGAGAGGCTTACTGGTTGAGGCCCAGGTCCACCCCAGACTGTAGCGCCACCAGAAGGAGAAGAAGAAGATTTGTTCGCTGTTCACCGGGCGGGTTTCTTCTTGTTCGATTTTATCGATTGACTAAAGTAACGCCGTTCTTCTCGTATAGTATATTAAATGATCTTGATTAAGTGATCAAATTTGCAATCGCCACTGCGACATTATTTATTGATAATGCAACCCTGCTTCACCCTCTTATCGTGCATATTATCTGTCGTTTAAGACTATTCTCTTATCCTGATGCGTAAAATGATTCCGATCAGCGATTTAGTGGCTACCCAGACCCCTGAGAATCAACAAGAAAAGTGATTTCTCTTCTCTGCTCTTACAAAGCTGCACAAACGTGAGATTTGTTTTCCAATCTTTCTCGGGAAGGATTTCCGGGAGGGTGTCTTAAAATGTGGTGTTCCTCACTTTAAGACATCCACCCAGATTTCCTCGTGGTGATTGGCTCGTGTTTTGGGGATGTCACGTCTCTCCCATAATTTTTTACAGTCCGAGAAACAGTCTCTTAAAACGACCAAATGCTTCAAATAATTATTGGAGCGTATTAGGTTCTCATCTCATCTCATTTTCATTTGACTCGTGTCATCCACTCTGGGTCGCAGGGGGAAGTCGCCAAGAGACCTCCAAGCCAATCGATCCCCGCGATCGTGTCTAACTCGTCACGAGTTATGACCAATCACAACCAGGACAGTTTTTTTTTTACTTGATTCAACCACCTAGTCCTGTTTCTGATAAGTGGTTGTCTATTGGATGGAATAGCATTCAAGGCGTGATAATGCGGACATTCGTGCCACGTGACGAACCCATCGAATTCGCGTTGTCCTTTCCGTTCGAAAAGCAGCTGCGAAACTCAAAATTGAGTTCTTCCCGTACTGCAGTGTTTCTCCAACTATACAGTTTACAATTTAAATTTATAGTGGCCCCGTTCCCTAAATTCTTCTTCTTCAAGCGCGGAACAAACCTGGACTTCAACCAAGAAGCCCCTCTTACCCCCGCTACCTCCAGTTTCGCACACCTAGTTGGTAGAAATCTCTGTCTCCACTTAAACTGTCCTATCATGTATCGCCACCTTAAACTGTCTTACCACTTACAAAGAAGTACCTATGCCAGGAAACACTCACTCACCCGTTGTCATGCAGTAATTATTCAAATACCCCCCAACTTCCACAAGCGCTTCCCCTTCCGAGAACTAGAGCAAATTCAAATGCAACCCAAACCTACAACAATATTCTCTCTCATCTCACACACAAAACCATCAGTTCCAGTCAGTCTTTAAGATTAGAACGAAACACAGCCGATAACACACGGACAGAGTGTCAGAGAACTTCCTTGTCGAGGCCAAAATGTTATCACTGTCCCACTGCCCAAAATAGTGTCTAACCACCCCAAATCATGCGTCTTGTTTCCAATTCATTGATGCAAACCACCACCACCGATAAAAACAAAACAAAAAACAAGAAAAAAAAAACGAGTGAAAGTGAACCGAAAAAACAAGTTCAAAACCCTGTCTGTTCGATGCTGATATCAGCTTCGGTTCTCTCTAAGTCCCTCTTTGTCGTTCTTTCAGATCACTTCAAAATGGGAATACACAACAACAAGTCGAGCAAATAAATCGCACAAAGCAAAGCAAAGAAAAAGACCGAAAATAAATTGTATCTCGATGTTTGAAATATGCCAATTGTGTAATGGTGAACAAAGAAATGCGAAAGATTCCTCTTAAAAGGAGAAAAAACAATAAATCACCTCATCGGAGCTGTTCACGTATTGCGGGCATCACTGTTGCAGCGGCAGGCGGACGCTTGCCCCAATGGGCTGTGTTCAGCGCTGCCATTATCGTCATCTGTATCGCCTGGGGTTCAGCTGTGGGTTATGTGGATGCCGCCGAAAGGAACGATGACGATAGTAAGTGAATTTCGTCGGTGTGTGTGTGTGTGTGTGTGTGTGTGAATGGGTGTTGTCTCTGAAGTCATTTTGTGGAATTAATTTTAAATGCTGGTCAAATATGGAGTTGCCTCGTTGTTGCGTCGCGAATTGATTGCAATTGACGCCTAGTTCTAGATGTTTGTTGCGATGAAATGGGTCGAAAATGGCTGGCGGTTTGTCTTATGAAGTGTTCGCATGCTTCGAGTTGAGGATTGCGACCTTAGAAGGCAATCAGCTCTTGGAGATGGGAAGAGTTTCAAGCAAAGTCGAAGATTCTCCGACTGAGGGAATTTACTTGGTGTCACAAGTTCTGTGGGGCACTCAATTGAACATCAGATGTTAATGCCAGGGATTCTGAATCAGTGACATCTCACTCAAATCAATAATATGCCAGTCTGGCTTTACGACAGAAGGACACGGACTACATAGAAGGCAGGCAAGCGTGCTACTTGTCTCTCGTTCAAACACCAGGCACCAGTCTTGAAGCCGAAAGAAAATACACTCATGCTCATACAACTAAGCCACATATCCGATAATGAAGTACCTCATATCTCACAACTTCTTCCGCCGTTCCGCTTTATATTCATTGTTTGGGTTATTATAGGTTATACTGTCCACTGCTCGCCATATCGAGAAACTATTTTCTTGCTCCTCCTGCTAAGCTTTAACATATTTCAGCTTCATTCATTGCAACAGTAGCAATTGCTACGCCAAATACTTCCTTATCGCATATGTGGCTTAATTGTGTGAGTATGAGTGTATCTTGATCATGTCTCGATCTCTTGATTGTGGTTGGAACAGATGATTCAACTGAGACGCACATACGAGGGTTGAGATCTCTGCTGATTGAGGACACTGTCTCCTCCAAGTGCTCTCTTGCCTTGTCTCAGGCAACCTGGCTAGACATTTGCAGGTTTACACTTTACCGACTCTGTTGTTTGTCGGTTGTTGAATTTTCTGGCTATCTAGGTACTATTCAGGTACTGACAATGTCTCCTGTGATCCTCAGTCTAGCAAGTTCATCGGCGATCTCATTTCTCTCATCCCGTGACGACCCGGGACGCGGTCATGTCTAAGTTAATTTTGAATTTTGAAATTTTAATGCCGAGTGGAGAAGTTAAAGAATTGAGCAATGCCTTAAGCACAACTGGTCTGTCGCAGCAGACTCAAAGACTTTGTCTCTTTCACCTATTCTCCCAAATATAGTTCTTGGCCTTTAGGTTCGCATGGGTTTCCACTTGGAAAACCGACGCCAAATTTACTTAGTTATCGATTCTCTGAGTTGACGAAATCCTTGATTTCGATCGGTCGTTGTTCTCGCGAAGTTGTTAACCGGCTTGATTAATTGACATTTTCAATCACCACTCGGACAGGAGACACGTACTACCGCAAATATGTAAGTTTTCTTCAAACATAAATTCGCTCCCTGGCTACAAGCAAGAAACTGAGTCTAAGCGTTTAAAGGAATATATTCGACGGTAAATTAAGTGTGTGTTAAGAGAAAAGATCAGTTCCAACGCCTTCTAAACTCAAGCACAGATCACACGGCGGCGTCATCTGATTTAAGTTAGTCGACGGCTTGAGCAACGGCAGTCTTCTTGACTGATCCCTAGGGGAGGGACATATTTGCACATAACCGTACCGACTGGCGCAAAAAGCGCCTCATCATACCAATTGGATTATTCCAACAAGCACTTGCTTCAGTCGATGATTATGGATGGAGAATGTAAATGTCACTTAGAGTCATGCGAATCAAGAAGTAGGGACACTTTGATTTACTTGAACCCAAAATCAACAGAAACTTGATGGACATTTGGAGTTGTGTCGAGATCACTGTTTGAACACTGAATTCCTGGACTCTCTAGACAAAATTTGTTGAATAGCTCGCACTTACTGACCACTTCGCGGCACGTAACTGGACACGAATGTCGTCTGATTGTGCTTTTGGAAGCCACGAAGCAGCAGCCTACTCCGTCTACTGTACACACAGAGTGACGAAATTGGCCACGGCACGTTCCACAAATTCCTGTGTCTTGGAACAGAGAGCCTAGCAAAGATGTACCCAGTCTTAGGAGTCTTCCAAGCAAACTGATCTTATTCAACCCTCGTACCTTATCACACGTATCCGTCGCCAAGCGGTGAGTCCTCCATTCATTCCTCGTCGAATTCTAAATGCCCCTTCCTCAGAAGCCAGTTTCAAATTTAGGTCGCAAATCATTTGCATTTTCCACAAAACTCTTGACCACATGAGCATCGTCCAAGACATGCCACCATCGTCCCATCTTCGCATCGCAACGACTTGGCACACATTCCTCAATTTTAATTGCAATTGCAATCGTTCGCGTTGCATGCATTCCACAGCGGCACCCCGAGTGTGCGCATCGTTTGCATCGTGCCACGTCCACGACCAGCCATCTGTCAAGCTCAATAAATCAATTCATTAAGCAGTGGCCGCGTTCAATTGAGACGCATACCGCCGCGACAATCATTAAGGTCGTCGCCGTCGTCTATCTCTCCATTACATAGCCCAACAGCAGAAGGGACAACTTGGCTTGATTGTGTGCGGATGTAGGTCAATAGTTGGTCCAGTGATAAGCCCACGAATTGAAATACACTTGACCACCATCAACCACCGCGCCGAGGCTGGCTTATCTGCCGTGGTTATGCAAGCGGCGCACGCGACTTTATCGTTGGCCGGAGCTCAGACACTTAGTATTTTTTTGCAGGTGGCCTCGTCGATCTGCTCAAGGCGTTTCGCTTTCCGGACCTGCCCGCCGGGATTGTCCAGGCGAAGGGGTTCTGCAGCAGCGAAAGGACCCCGTACACGGCCGCGTACCCCTCGCCCGCGTTCAAGATCAGCAAGGAGGCGATGCTCACGATCGAGACGTCGCTGGTGTTCCCCAACGGCTTTCCGGAGGACTTCTCGATCCTGATCGCCCTAAAGCCGAACAACCGGACGCAGAGCAGGGTGCCTGTGTTCACGATCTACTCGGAGGAGAGCGACGATGTCCTGTCGGTGTCGATCGGGCGGGAGATCGGCATGATCTACCAGCAAGTGGAGGGCGGCCCGCACGCCCAACGGAACGACATCAACTTCGGAATCGGAATCACGGACGACAACTGGCACCGGATCGGCATCAGCGTGAAGGGCAATGCGGCGACGCTGATCTTGGACTGCAACAAGCAAGTCACGCGTCGCCTAGAACGGCAGCTGGGTTCCTCGATCCCCACGAACGGGCTCATCCTGACGGGCATTCACATGAGGGACGATGAGGGCTTCTTCACCGGCGACATCCAGATGATGCACGTGTCCGACACGCCGGATGCCGGCTACGAGATCTGCTCGAAGTACGTGCCGTCGTGCAGCGGGACATCGACCGTCACCTCGTACAGCTCGGGCCCCGACGGCGTTCGAAGGTTTTCGTCGACAACTTGGACCTCTGGCGGCGGCGGGACTGGATCTGTGACGTACGAGAGTTTCAGCAGCTCGACGAGTGGCGGGGCAGGCTTTGGGGCCAGAGGAGGTTCCTCCTCACAGAGCTCGGGCAGTGGATCCCTGGAGGCCAGTTTGGCGGGAAGTAGTGGCGGCTCTTCGGGCGGCTTCAGATACCATTCGTCGTCCAGCGGGGGAATCTCTGGCGGTGGGGCTGGCATCGGCTTGGGAGCAGGCGGAGCAGGAGGCGGAGTAATTTACGAATCCAGTTCGAGTTCTTCTAGTGGAGCAGGTGGTGGGGGATCAGTCTTTGAAGCTTCGAGCTCGGGAGGCCCCTCGGGTGGAGGCATCGCTCAGACCGGCTCCGGGTTTCAAGTAGCAAGCGGTGGCTCTGGATCGGGCTACGACATCGTCGGTGCAAGTGTCCTTGGGAGCAGTTCCTCCATAGATCTGGATGGCCAAGGCGTGCTCTTACGTCCCAACGAAGCCCGGAAGCCTCTCTCCGTGGGCGGTCTCAACGGCTTCCCAGAGTTTGGGCTGAATTCGACGGACGACGACACCAACTCCCAAGAGGACAGTGCGGGCGTTGAGGATGACTTCGACTTGAATGCCCTGAATGCTGACTTAGACGGCACAGGTGGCGCTGGCCCTAGAGGGCGGAAGAAGCCGAAGGGGCGGAAAAAGGGTAAAAAACTTGACCCGGACCAGGGCGCGGAGGTGGCACCCGATGTAGCGTTTGAACCCGACCGGAGGAACAACCAGACTGGGGTGGGATCGTACGACCCGAGCAGTGTGACATGCTACCCCGGACCGAGGGGGTACACCGGACTGCCCGGACCACCGGGAGAGCGAGGACCGAAGGGGGACCCAGGCAGAGACGGCCTGTCCGGGCAGTTGGGCGCCCAGGGCGCGCCAGGACACGTCTTCGTTGTGCCGGTAGGTAAACGCGTTCTCCGTCTGAATTTGTTTTGACCGTGTCTTCCTAGGTGAGCCAAAGCAACGACAAGGGCCCGGACACCCACGCGGAGTCTCTCAGACAAATGCTGTCGCAGCACATGGTAAGCCACTCTCATTCCTTTGCTCGCTCCATTCAACAGAGGCGCTCTTTCTTCCCAGATGTCGATGAAGGGCCCAGAGGGTCCGATGGGATTGACTGGACTACCGGGACCGGCGGGGCCATCAGGCTCCCAGGGCACCAAGGGCGAGCCGGGTGACGTTGGCGAGCCTGTGAGTTGCTACGTCCTTTCGGGCGGCTTTTGCTGAAATTCATCCCTTTTCTCTTTAGGGTGTTCGAGGACTGCGAGGACCCTCAGGCATGCAAGGACGCGAAGGACGTCGCGGCCGGTCTGGCAGAGACGGCGAGCGGGGGTCAGTTGGACCCACGGGGCCGAAGGGAGAAATAGGACCCATGGGATCGGCAGGACTTCCAGGCGACAAGGGACACCGTGGCGTGCAGGGAGCGAGTGGCGAGAAAGGACAACAAGGCGTTGAGGGACAGCCGGGCGAGGAAGGCCCACCAGGACTACCGGGACTCCCTGGCGAGCTGGTAAGTTCCCAGTGACATCCCAAATGAAGCACTCATCCGAATTCGAACTCTTTGACAGGGCCCTCGGGGCTTTCTAGGGCCACGGGGGTTCCCGGGTCCCGCAGGCAACCCAGGCCTCCCAGGCAACGAAGGTTCGCAAGGTCAGAAGGGCAACCCCGGCGTGGCAGGACCCCCCGGTCCTCAAGGCCAACTAGGTCCCGCCGGTCCAACAGGCTCCCCGGGTCATCCAGGCAATCTCGGGTCACCCGGCATCCCGGGTCCGTCGGGGAAGGCTGGTTTGCCGGGGCTGCCCGGTGCCGATGGCTCCCCCGGGCGGCCGGGGACCCCTGGGTCGACTGGATCCAAGGGCGACCAGGGAATGCAGGGAGTACAGGGACCTGTCGGCTTCCCCGGGCCACGAGGTCCGAAGGGCGATGACGGGCCACGGGGACCGATGGGTGACAAGGGCGACAACGGCGAACGCGGACTGGACGGCGAAAAGGGTGACGCGGGCTTGCAGGGGGAGAGGGGAACCCCAGGGTCCCCCGGAAGTCCCGGTCCTGAGGGCCCGGAGGGCCCAAAGGGCTTTGAAGGACCCCGTGGCGAGACCGGTGACATCGGTCCCACCGGTGAAAAGGGCAAACAAGGACCGCAGGGATTCCAAGGCTATCCTGGTGCCACGGGCGACAAGGGAGACAAGGGAGCAATTGGGGCTACTGGCCCGGCGGGCATCAAGGGCGAGAGAGGACAACAGGGCAGCCAAGGAGAGCGAGGCGAAACAGGGCCGAGGGGTTTCCGCGGCTCTAGAGGTCGTCGTGGCAACGAAGGCACTCCCGGACCAAAAGGTGACACTGGCCAGCCTGGACCGCCGGGTGCTCAAGGCGAAGCCGGTGCCCAGGGCGCCGAGGGGCCACGCGGATTCATCGGAATGCCAGGACCTCCGGGGGTTGATGGCAAGAACGGACCCGCTGGACCGCCCGGTGAACGAGGACAACCAGTAAGACAACAAACTTCCTGCCACATCGCTTCTATAACTTCTTCTTCTTCCTCTTCAAGGGTGAACCAGGGAAACCAGGACCAACTGGCGAGCCCGGCGTTATCGGACCACGCGGTGTCACTGGCGACCCAGGTCCCGTGGGTGAACCGGGAGTGCCTGGCTTACCGGGGCTTCCGGGAGAATCAGGATTACCAGGTGACGCGGGCAAGGAAGGTCCACACGGCCCCGCCGGACCCATGGGCAACCCCGGGCCACAAGGACCCACGGGCCTGCCCGGCTTTCCCGGAGAACGCGGCCACCAAGGCCAACCAGGGCTCACTGGACTCAAGGGCGAACTCGGCATGCCTGGAGCACCAGGTTTGCCGGGCGACAAGGGACAAGCTGGCGAAACGGGTAAAGACGGACCACAAGGGCAGATGGGGAGACCTGGACCGACGGGAAACGTCGGTGTGCCGGGCAACAAGGGCGAACCAGGTGAAAGGGGGCCGGTAGGTCCCATCGGACGCGACGGATTGGCAGGCACACGGGGCTTACCGGGACCACCGGGCCCTGTGGGCAGCCCGGGCGAGGATGGCGACAAGGGCGAGACCGGGCCACCGGGAGAAAAGGGTCTAAAGGGTGCTCTGGGAGAGACGGTAACCACGATCAAGTGTCGCAAGTCGATGACTTTAACTCATTTCCTTCACAGGGTCCGATTGGATCAGCAGGCCCTCAAGGGCCGCGAGGCGAATCGGGGCCGCCGGGAACACCGGGCGACAAGGGTCCCCCCGGCGAGATGGGACGGCATGGAGTGAAGGGCGAAGACGGCAAGCCGGGTATTGCAGGCCCACCGGGCAACATTGGACTGCAAGGACTCCCCGGGCCGCCGGGAATCAAGGGCGAACGCGGAGACGACGGCATGATGGGGCCCATCGGCCCGTTGGGCCTACCAGGAGAGCCTGGCCGCCGCGGACCGAAGGGAGCCGTAGGAGCGACAGGAAAACCCGGAGCACCCGGCCCCATGGGGCTCATGGGTGCGGATGGGCCTCAGGGAAAACCCGGTCCCATCGGACCTCTTGGAAAACAGGGCGAGCGCGGACCAAACGGACCCAAGGGCGAGGAGGGAAAGTCCGGAGTCGCTGGACCGCCCGGCAAACAAGGCAATCCAGGACCAGAAGGCCCAAAGGGGGCTATCGGTCCTCGCGGCTATCCGGGAAATAATGGCGAACCAGGTCTCCCCGGATTGAAGGGCGAACAGGGCAAGGAAGGAGAGGATGGAAAGCAAGGGGAACAAGGCCCAGCCGGCGACTACGGTCCACCCGGTCAAGTGGGAGAGCCAGGTCCACCCGGCAAGCAAGGACCCGAAGGTCCATCGGGCGTGCAGGGCAGCACTGGACCCACCGGCGAAAAGGGCGATAAAGGCGACGTCGGCCCCGCAGGTCCAATGGGCATCATCGGACCCCAAGGCTTGCCAGGCACCCAGGGGCCACCCGGTCTCAGAGGATCCCCGGGAAGCGTCGGCGAAATCGGAAGACCAGGAAGCATTGGAGCGCCGGGCCCGAATGGAAAGACAGGCGAACCCGGACCAACAGGAGAGAAGGGAGACCGTGGCCGTCGTGGTCAGAAGGGCCACCGCGGAGAGCTGGGATTGGTCGGCATGAAGGGCGATCAGGGAGAGAAGGGCGACCGAGGACTGCGAGGTCCTCAAGGACCAGAAGGTCGCAAGGGCGAGACCGGGCCCATGGGCCAGATGGGCTTCAAGGGAAACGACGGGCCGCAAGGCGCTCCAGGAGACATCGGCCACGTCGGCCCCAAGGGAACCGATGGCGTCACAGGAGCCAAGGGAGACATGGGACCACATGGACCGCCAGGTCCACCCGGTGCCCCCGCAGACGCTCCTCTCATTCCACCTGAACTTCTCTTCCAGATGAGCCAGTACGGCGCCACGAAGGCCGACACGCGCCGCAGGCGAGATCTGTCCAGCTACGAGGACGTCGTCGCACTGGACGAAGACGACAGCTTGAACGAGTTGATGGGCATCACACTCCCCGACAAGACCTCCAAGAGGCGGTCGAAGAAGAAGAAGGCCAAGAAAGACGACCTGCCGCCAAAGTTCCAAGACATGTACAGCGCCATATACTCCATGCGCCAAGACTTGGACCGCATTCGCAAGCCGCTGGGCACGCAAGACAGTCCGGCCCGCACATGCCGAGACCTCCATTTCGGACACCCGCACCTGACAGACGGATCCTACTGGATCGACCCGAACGCCGGCATGCCCGACGACGCGATCTCGGTGTACTGCAACATGAAGGCCGGCGGCGAGACCTGCGTCGCCGCCGACGTTCACACAGCCCAAATGCCCATGATCCCATGGAGAAAGGAGCAACCGGACTGGTTCTCGAATTTGAGAGGCGCCTCGAAAATCACCTACGACACCATTGGCACTGTGCAGCTGACCTTCCTGCGGCTCCTCTCCCAAGAGGGCCACCAGAACTTCACCTACTCCTGCTCGAACAGCGTGGCCTGGTTCAGCGGACAGGAGAACAGCTACGTCAACGCCCTCAAGCTTCTGGGCGACAACGAGATGGAAATGGCCCAGGCGGAGACCGCCGTCAAGCCCAGCGCTCTCTCTGACGGCTGTCAGGTAAGTGACCGAAAGGCGGATGAGGGTGAGCAGAGCAGAGTCTCAGCAGCGTTTCTTTCCAGGCCGGCAACACCCAGGCGGAGACGGTGCTGGAGGTGCGAACGAAACGCTTGGCCTATCTGCCCATCACGGACTTCTACCCCAGTGACTATGGACAACAGGGCCAGGCGTTTGGTTTCCAGGTCGGACCGGCCTGCTTCAAGTGACAAGGGAGGGATGGATGATGAATCACAAAAAACTGGACTGCCAATGATCTTCACTGATAGATAAAGATAGCCGTGTAGGATCTTTTTTGTTTTTATTTTGCTCTGATTAAGTGTACTTATTAGTTGAGTTAGGTTTACCATTATGTAAGAGAGTGTTGTTGTAATATTTAAGGAGAGTCTTTTGCAAGTAAGGAAGAAACGAAATTCGAAACGAAGCGATGGTGGATGGGGTTTTTCTTTTCTCTTGGATTGTGTTGTGCAGCGTTGGACGAGATGAAGAGGGGAGCAAGGTTCCTGGTTGAAAGGCGTTGACTGGAGACCAGAACTGCATCACATTTTGACAGAGAAAAAAGAAGAAGGATCTGTCCTCTGCAAGTCAGCCCAGCTGTTGGGATACGCCGATGACAGAGCGGCGCTTTCCCGAGATTCGCTTTTCAGTCAGGGGACGTCATCCTCCAAGACTCTGTCAAATGCTGCACGAGGAGGTCTTGCGTCTACCGCATACAGGGGAGCTAGAGGGAATGACTGGGAATGCATTGCCTTCAAATGTCTTCGAACGATTAACTCAATACATTTAAAATTGTAGAGTAACATTTGTAGCCGGAGCACTAAGGGGCATTAGGCTGAGAACTCCGGATACCTCCGACAATCTGGTTCCAACACAAGTCCCCTTCACTGTATACAGGGGGTGAGTACAGTGTGACTCCTTTTTCAAACATTCCAAATTCTTCAAGGAGTATCAGTGGCCTCAAAAACTCTGGCTCAAACCTTAGGTATCCTTAACGGAAGAGGAGAAGGATATTCTTCAAGCTTGGCAGTCTTCAGAGGTAGCTGGTAGCGAGCTGATAGCCTTGCAGACTTTATCATTGTGGATGATAAAGTTCTCCTCTGTCGCCAACTCCCTGCGGAGTAAAATCCTTTACTTCAGACAGACAGACTTGTAGGCTAAACGGAAAGATTCAGGAGCTCAAGGGAGGAAGAGAAGATAGCGCTTGAAAAAGCGCGTGACTTTGAAGAGGAGACATCCAATGGAACGGGCGAGTCGGAACAGACTAGCCATTAGATATCTGATTAGAGACTTCTCCGCAGGACAGACTGCCCTGATGTGACGTTCGCTCATGTCTGAGCACGCGGAGCGGTCTCACCATTTGTTAGGTCACCAAAGGGAAGTCCAGGGGGAAGTCTGGCAATGATCCCTAAGCCCACCACCGGCAACGCTGCCAGTCCTTGTCCCATCCCCGGCCTCGGAGGAGAAGCGGGCTAGCCAAACACGAGGAAGCAGGGTGCAGCTGACAATCTGGCAACTTCACCTGACTAGTCTACAGGCAGGACTCCGGTGCTAGGTCGGTTTGTTGAAACAAATGGGGACCAAAATCTTGCTCTAGAAACTCATTATGGCAGTCCTACTAGGTTAAGCAAAACAGCAGAGCTTGATGCCTTCATCGGAGAAATGGTGCCGTCTGCGAAGGAGGTAGATGGAGGAGAAGACTTCACCGCGGACTAGATAAGCTGTGCCAGGTTGTGGTTGTAGTCTGGGAGGAAAAATACATCGAATGCACTGGCTCGGTTACATTGAGCGCATGGACTGCAAGGAACGTGGGTCTTCAACCTGGTTTAACAAGGAGAGGTAGACCGAACCTCCGGGATACATACCAAGTCTTCGTGGACGCAAGACAGTTTGGCATTAACGACTGGAAGTAGAGTGATCAGGAACGATGGTGGACATGGAACAGGCTCAAACCCTCCATGGGTCGCATGCCTGAGTAGTAACTAAGTAAAGCGAGGGATTTTGTTAACTAGAGAGCCTACTTGATTAAGGGTCATTTTTTTCCGGGGGTAGACGATTTCCACGTCGACAAGACTCTATGGCGAACGTTCGCGCATAGAATTGTGAGATTTTTGCTCACTAAAACCACCTCCCTGAATTTATTAAGACTACAACTAAGTGAAGCACTTAACCAGGAGTTTGTTTTTCATGATTTAGGTTCTGATCGGCAGGTTACTCTCTAATGAAAGTTCCTGCTAACACCGCAACTATGCGCGGGTGTAGACTATCGCACGAGATCAAGGCGCACGGCATTAGTTTCCTCAAGGATCGGGTAAACTGCAGAGTTTGTGTGCTCTTCAAGGCGGCGCTTATGTTTATAAGCAAAGTTCTTATTGATTGAGGGTCACGCGAAGGTAAGTTAGTAAAGGTAGGACAACGATTTAAAACTCATTTGACATTTCTTTTTTTTCATATTTATTTTTCTGGTAAAATTGCATAATTAAAAATTTAACCTATAAATTTATTTCAATTCATTTGTTGTTTCCCCGTGACATATTATTTTTCTCACTTATTCTCCTTCTTCATATCAAAACCGAAATGGCAATAAACTTAAACAGAATTCGTGCAGCAAACGAAAACCAAAACAAAATGCGAAAATAACACGTGGAATAATTTCATTCAGTTCACCAGCGTCCGTCAATGTGACAGTTGCTGTTGACAAAAAAAAACTGGAAAATTTCATTTTCTTCAATTCAATTCTCATAAATATCTATCTTTTCTTTTTTTGTACAAAATAACTCACACAACAATTAATTTTCTCCCTAACAACGGTTGACACGTTCTTTAATCCTTAAAAAAAAAAATTAAGAGAAATTTAACAAAGCAGATTTGGATTCACTTCAGGTTCATCATCTTTAAGTCTTTTAAGAGTTATTTTCTCGTTGCCTGTCGCAGCGCAAACAAACGGAGGGCATGGACAGGTGGATAAACTGTATACATTTTTTGGTTTTCTTTTTTAATTTACATTTTAAAGGTTACAAGGTTACATAGGGTCCTATACACTAAACAAACAGACAGAGATATAGGCTTACTTGCTTTTAAAAGAATACACAACGTTCAATAGTTAGTTAGTTAATATTTGTAGGTTAGTTTCTTTTTTTCTTTTTTCATCTTTTGACTATGGTTTGATACACATTGGAAAAATATGTTTTATTTTTGTTTTAAACTTCTAAAATGCACAAGATATTGGGTTATGGATAATATAGGTTAAATATGTAATTACTTCATAGATGCACGTTTGTTTTCGTATTTTAGCGGGTTTGTCTTTGTATTTCACTGATTTGAGGAATGGGAGTGTTAAGGGTTTGGAGGTGGTTTTCGTTGATTGTTTTTGTGTGAGAAATAAGTCAAAACCAAATCAGACTTAAGGAAACGAGGGAAAAAAAGGAAGAAAATAGGAGAAAAATAAGTGTTGAGACGAGCATTTGTTCAAAGCAATCGACACCGGTCTGCGTATGATGTTGTAATGTCTGCACTCTTTTGAAGGATCGAGAGTAGGTAGCGATATCACGGAATCACTTAAAGCATCAGATGTTCATCCGGAGAGCAAAGTTGAATGGAATCAAAGCCAATAAATGCAAACAAACCGAAAGAAATACCTCCTACAAAGTCCACATCACTCTATCTTCGTTTTCTCGCCGGACGATCTTTCTATTTTAAAGCTTAACTGAACTAAGTCCTCACTCTTGCCCCCCAGTCTCAAAGAATGATAATCAGGCAACTATGATACACCTTCCCTCGTACGCGTCGTTATTAGCGATCAATATGAATTGACTACTCGGTAGCAAATCCTTGTATCGTTCGGATTCGACTTGTTCGCGTAGTTGGTTAAGCCCCGGTTCGAATCAAAGTGAAAGCAAAGTTAATACGCTTTTATCTGGTTTTCAAATCTGTGTCCACCATTTGCCGGTGGGGTCAAATAAACGGCACTATCTGGTGCCCGATAGCCTAAGGCTTTATCGCTCTGGCTTTACGGCTAACTTATGATTTTAACAATTATATGTTAGCTTTTTTAAATAAATAAATAATAAATAAATCTGATGTCCGACTGTGGGTATCACAATGGACCAATATGGTGACTCACAAGCAGCCCCTCTTACCCATGTGCCTACATCACTCAAAATGACAGTCTTTCATATTCTCAGTCGCCAAATTGTGTACCCATTACAGTCAGTACATGCACAATCCCTCTGAAACCAATTCTCTCGATAATGCAATCAAAAAGTACTACCTCTGCCCAGAAGATAACCTATAACAAAGAATTACACCATCACTGCAGTCCCCATTCACCCATGGACGCATTGAGTCGAGGGAAGTTGTGTAGGAGAGGCCAAGTGAATTTAATCGACTTTCAAACGAGGTCGAGAGAGAGGAAGACTTACTGACGACGACGATAGTATTCAAATCCTAACAAGTTCCTCTTCAAAAACCAACAACTGGGACCTGAAAAGCATAGTAGTTAGTTATCAACCTTAGCTTCTGGTGTACTCAAATATTCTTGTAAAATTCCGTCTCAAATCATTAGTCTTATGTTGAGGCTTCGCTCTCCCTCCAATCTACTGTGCAACTGGACACAAGTCTTAAAGACTGACTCTCTTTCTATCTCTAAAGTAGAAACACTTTAGCCAGTGTGTTCACTGTTGGTGTGTTTTACCCTTTCAGTTTCTGAATTGGTATGAGATTGGAAAAAAAGCATCAATTCACTTCAGATGATCGTGGTCAGTTCGTCACATCAATGAAATGGAACAATGGCAGATGATCCTTAGTCGCGCAACAGACATCTGTTGTGTAAAGCGCTACTGAGGGCATACACTGAGAGAACGTAGTGTTTTGTGTGTGCCCTGTGATGGTCAAAGAAATCCGCTTACGCAGGAGAGATAAATACGCCGCGACCCTTGAAATAAACAGTCCAATAGGGAAAGAGTTTGGGATAACAGAGGCACATAGCCAGAAACCCCAAATGATGGCGCGTAAGCGTTTTTGGGTTGACCCATTCATGCCCTAGGACCCATTCATGACATGATGATGTGCTAAATAAGATTGTCTCCGAGTGTAAAATGGAAACCAAATGAACATAAACAGAAAAGAAACCAAGGAAAAACCAACAAAAACAAATAAAAAGAAAACAAAATTTCGTTTATATACATTTTATTATATCATACTTTTGTAATTTGTTTTTCTGTTGTTCACGTCTCCCACTCCTCTCCGCAAGCAAGTGAGATTGTTTGTTGTGTGGGTCTGCGTGTGTGAGTGTGTCGGTGTGTTTTTTATTTGCATTTGTTTTTTCTCGATAAATTCATTGGTTGATGAACTTTCGTATTTTATTTGTTTGTTTTTGCATTTCATATCTATTTGTATATATTCTGAATATAATATACTTCTATACATACATATTTATATTTTGTTTAAATAAAATTATTATCTGCTTGAATTGTTTTGCGTTTGTTGCTGTGTCTGTTATTGTTAAATCCTAATATAAACAAATGGATCGTCGATTACACATTAAAATTATTCACAAGAGAACAAATGAAAGAATGAAAACCTAACAGGATTCATATCAGATCATCATCAGTTTTAAATTAAAATCACAAACTAAACTAAAATTTACCAAGGAATTTCGTTTAAATAAGAATAATCATTATCATATAAAGGGGGCGTGTGTGTTTGTGTGAGAGTGTGTACAAATATTCGGATTATAACATAAACATTAAATTAGGAAACAAAGAACTTATACAAAACTACACACTTTTCTTTCTGCAATCAATGTAATTCGCATTTACAAGTTAGGCTTCAGTGTGAGTGCGTGTGTCAGTATATTTTTTTTTTACATGTTTTTCCATGATCAACAGCAGTTTCACTTCACAAGCGGTTTTGTGGTATAAAAACGAAACAAACAAGCATTCTCGGCTTGTTACACTTTGAAGCTTGGATTTCTTAAAAAAACAAACAAAACTTTAAGTTACTGTGTATATCTACTATCTTTTCCTGCGTGTGTGTGAGTGTATGGATGTCTGCTTTTCTTGTTTGTTTAAATTATTAAATATTGATTTTAATAATAGTTTCTTGCATTTCTTATCTTTTTTTGTTTCTTTTCATTTTTTTTTTCAATTATAACTGGCGAATATTTTTTATTATTGTTGTTAGGTAAATAAATGTTTCTTCATTATTATTATTGTTATTTTAGGTTTTCTTTTCTTCTTCTTCTGTTTTGTTAATATATATATATTTATAAAATTTTAATACAACTGCCGCTACTATCTGGGCGTTTCCATGACGACTTGCTTGAAGGCTCCAGCCGATACACGAGATTTGACTTCATGGCTGCCTAACGATGCCGTACCATCTTTTGCTATATACAATTGCAGGCCAGATGCTGGAAAATAGAAAGAAAAATAATGGTGTTAGTTAGCTTTTGAATTGACGATGATGACCTTTCCAAAAAAAAAAAGTCTACAAAATTGCAAGTGGTGTGGTCACTCAAATGTGGTGACAAAACACCAGGCGAGCAGAAACCAGCAGTAGGTCTTCTTTGTAATTCTATGTAATTGCCTGCAAAATTGAAAGAAACTTTATCAAAATCAATTTTTGTGCGCAGTTTTACCAAATGATCCTTTTTGCAATGGAAAGGACTAGCACGACGAACTGCTTCATACAATTTCCGTTTTCCTTTTAGTCCAGAATTGGATTTCTTGAAGCATTTTCCCTACATTGGCAGAGCCTTTTGTCAAACAATTGCAGACTCTAGTACAATCATGCCTTTACTGGGTAATTATAAATTAATTGATAAGCTAATGCTCACACCAAGTCACAATTTAATTTTCTGTGCAATTCCCTTCTGTGGCTGGAAGACATCGTGAATTCGGTAAAAAGCCAAAATGAGCCCTTGCATTTTGTGTCCAATTCCTTTTTCCATCGAAGACACATCGCGTCATCGGTGAAATTCCCCAACGAGCCCTTGAACATTGTATGCCCTTCTGTAGCGGGAACACATAGTGGGTTCAGTGAAATTTGTGTTGAAATTCCCTTTTGCAGCGAAGACACATCGCAGTTCGAGGAAATGTGCCATGCACTTGTGCCTGCAGAAATTCCTCATTCGGCCATGAAAAGTGGTGGTTGGCCATGGTGGAATAGCTTAGACTCATGATGGCAGTTTGGCCGTGGTACATTTATTTTAATTTACCCTGTTTTTCGTCGCGATTTGTCCACAGCAGAAATTGCTTTCATAGTTCGAAATGAAGTGTGTTAAAAGACTACTAAACTCATCATACGATTCATTGCAAAGAGCTGTTTGCTGTGATGGGCTGAAGCTACACACTAAATATGCACAGTGTACCGTGAAGGTTGATTCAAGGATTGAAGTCGAATAGATGGAGAAGACAATTAAGAAGTCTTTGATCTTTACAAGAAAGTTGACTTAGTAGATTTGCCATACTGCTTCAGCCATATCGAGTTCATAAATGCCAAGCTTCCCAGAAGCATGACTCCAGAACGATAAGAGGTTCGGTGTAGAATTAGTTTATCGCAGAGGGAGTACTTTAAAAGGAACCATCAAAGGGAACAGCTCAGATGCTCCTTGAATCACCATACGGATGAAAAACTATGACGGGCGCATAGAAAACAAACCAATCTGTGCCCACAGGTCTACAAGCTAAATCTTAAAATGAAGTCAAAAAATAATATAACATAAAACACAAGCAATTCAATGGAACGTATATACTCACTCTCTGCTGATTCCTCGAACTGATCTAATTTAGTATCCTTTAGAATTTCATCGATTAATGAATTCGGATTGACTCGTGTCTCCTCCACGCGATCGGAGACACGAGGCGCTCCATCGTCCAGAGCTCCCTTCTTACGTTTCTCAGCAGCGGTTTTCATACGATCTAGAGATCCTGTTTCACTTATAACTAACGATCCGGAACTGGGGTTCCTGCGTGGGTTTGAAAGAAAGAAAAAACGAAAAAATTAAACGTCTGTCTTAAAACTGAGAGATTGTCTAGTGGTGTCTTCTAGTTTTTGCAATGAATGGTTTTCAATTGATTCAATGCACGAAAGTAAGACTAAGTGCCATTCATTGCAAAAAATGGAATGGCAGAAGAATTGAAGCTGAATTGTTTAATGTAAGCATTTAGTGACTATTGGATGAAATTGAGTAGAGGTGTGCGGTTAATGAATATGATGCGGTGCCCTTAAAGCTCATGAAGAAGTGAACACAAAAATGAATTTTAATTTAAGGATAGACAGTACAAAAAATAGATAAGAAAGTAAAGCAAAAGTGTATGTGAGCAGCCGTGAGGTAGAGTGGAGCTAGTGTTGAAAGGAGGAAAGAAATGCACTTAAGAGATGAGACTATATCCTACTTGTAGCAGTGGGAATTGAGAGAGATAGAGAGATAGAGAGAGCAGGTGTAACAAAAACTACTCGGTCACTTAGTCACAAGATTATCGTTCAACAAAAAAATAAATGATCATTGCTTGCTTTGGCTTTGGAAAGGAATTATTTTGAGATGAGACTGGAGACCTTGGAGGATTGGTGGTGTTTGAAGGTTCAACAGAATGGACATGCTACATGCGCCCATTCCAATGGATTCCAGACTCTTACTTTTGACAAATCCTCTACTCCAACTGTGTGAGACAAGGCGGCACAGGAAGGGAGAACCTTGGTCAGCAGAGCGTTCAAAGTTGAAAGCACGTAATTGGAGACAGGCCTGGCATGTTGCCTTAAACCCAAGTCTGCCTTAGACTGTACCTCTCACACCTCACAAGAAAGTAAAGGAGGATTAAATTCCCCGATGAGGTTGAATGTACAGTGAAGTCTTTGTTAAGCGTACAAAGACGATAACATGTTTGTCGTCCGCAATAGAATCAATGCAGAATCAAAGGGGATGATTCACTGTAGCATCAACGAAGACAAAGATTGCCAATTTGTGGAACAATTAGGAACGGGAATAATTTAAAGCTACTGGGGGAGCTAAGGAGCAGTCTGAGCAGAAGATTCGTCTTGAAGTCATTTCAATATTCACAGCAATACTTGCAGTATTGGAACCAGTTTTCTCCTTGAAACAGGGGGATGCATTTCATGGATTGGATCAAAATACTTCGCGACGGACAAAGACCAAGATATCGCGTGCGAAAGGCAGGTTGGTCTTGATGATTAGAAGCAGCGTGGCCAGGACTCAGCTCAGCTCAGACACCCCATGAGTCGCTAAGCTGATAAGTAAGTAACTGGGTCTACGTTTTAAAGCAACCACTCGTGTTATCCTTGCTTCTATTCATTCACAGGTACAGAGGATCTACAGTCTCTATTCGGACAACATGTAGTGACTTTTAGGAAGTATGTTCTTAGGAGTCATCCCTGCTTCGAAAGAGGTGGTGCCGTGATTTAATATGTGGTCCTTTGACGGAGGACTCGACTCACCAACCCACTGACTTATGACGGCGGAGTCCAGTTCTCAAGAACCAAATGAAGGAATGGCCAACAGTGAAGCTGAACTGGCAGCGAACATGGAAGAGGGCGCGGGATTGACTTCAAGGATAGATCCCTCGACTGGAGTGGACTGCTAGAAGTTCTCTTTGGGAGAGGACCATTCTTAACGTCCCTTGCTCTTTTCCTTTTAGAGTGTACGAGATTAGGCTGTCTATTTCCTTTGCAGCATAGGATTCTAGTATTCCCAAACTAGACATAGAAGAAGTTGAAGGGCGGTGGGTCTTGTGGATCAAAAGACCAAGCTGTCAGTGTCTAATTAGACAATCTTGCAGGGAATTCATTAATTACCGCAATCACGCGTAAGGTAGAGGGTTGTAGCTTTGGTTAGGGGTACAGAGAGACGTTGAACTGAATCGTGCAGTGAATTCTAAGACCTAGCAGTTATGTTTAACACAACGAGTCTGCATTGGCCTGGCAGATAGCCACTTCAGCCCTCTTTATTCTAGAGAGACTTCAATTTCGTTTAAGATTCTCGGACGGACTCCTGAAATTCCTGGAAACAAATTCCCGACGATTAGGAATTCTGGTATTTGACAAGAGTGAGGACTGAGTCTACAAGGTCTCTAACCCAAATTGGAGAGGAAGCCAAACAAGCTATGAGGTCTGTGAAAACAAATCCACAACACAATGCAGTCCCCTTGTCTGTACTTTAAAGACGCGATTGAACGCAATTCTATTTTGAATTTGATTGAGTTCTGTGTCTTTCTGGCAGAGAAGCATTAAATGCCAAAGAAAAACAAGCTGACTAAGCCATCTCAAGCTTTCATTGCAGCCATTATACCAAGTAAGGCACCATCAGCGAATGATAAGGCATTTTTGTGAAAGCAGATAATCGTGACTAGGTCCGTGGATTCACAACAAACTCTCATCCAAAAAACGTACACAAAGCAAAAGTAAAATTCAAATAAATAAAAGCAGCATTCTTCAAAAAAGACTTCGTGTGGAAGACATGTGGAACCCATTCAGCTCGACCCATGCATGGGCGTTTCACAAGCAGAATCTTCACAAAAAAACCGAACGAAAAAAACAATCAAAATCTTACGAAGAACAAACACAACGAAAACAAAAAGGTGTAAGCAACAAGAGCAGGCATCATATATAAAGCATGTCTCAACAATAGCCAGGTGCGACAACACAATTTACGGCAACATTCTCTTTTTAAGGATTTTTTCATGTAATTGCTGTTTGAGGAACGAACATATTAATACTGGGACGTCGAATGACTTGCGAGGTGGCCAACGGTGACAGGGATGCTCCCGTCGGCGTGACATATTCCCCAGCGTTTCCGGTACAACCTGTGGCAGCCGATGAACTCGTTGTTGTGCCCACAACCGCGTTACCTCCTCCACCGGTGCTGCTGTTAATTGTGAGCAATAGAGACGCAGCCGAAGGATTCGATCTAAGACTGCATACATCCGTGGGACTGGTTGTCGATGAGTTTTGTGCGTTTTGTGCTGCTGCTGTTGTTGCTGCCGTAGCGGCTGCCGCTGTTATTGATGGCGACACCACTCCTCCTCCACCAGTGGCACCCGGTGAACCGAGCGGCTGAGTACTGGATCCCATGCCATCGACAACGTCACTGGTGCAGGTGAACGTGATGACGGCTCCACTACTACTGCCACTCGACGAGGTGCTATTGATGCTGCCCAGTGTGCCGCAGGACGATGAGGCGTTCGGTGATGTTGTCGCTGTGGCAGCAATTGATGAGATCTGCCGATTGCTGCCATCTAGGAGACGACGTGGCACGCCCGAGATACTTCTGTGGTTCAGATGGAGTTCAGAACACGCGCATGGTTTGGTTTGGTTTGGCGTGTGTGTGTGCACGGATGGGTGGGTGGCAAATGAAATCACAAGACGCACGCGCAGCAAGCAATTAACGTGACACGCACACAAAGAAGAGAGAAAGAAAAACATTTGAAGAAGCAAGTTTGTTTGTTTAGAATTCATTTAATTTCTGTTCAAAATTCGGGGGGATTTAAACGAAAAAGAGGAAAAAACAACGGAAATCAAAGAAAAATTAAGACACACTCTGTAAGCGATGATGTCGCTTAAGCAGGCTCTTAAAGCTGGTGGACATTAAATAATTTTAAAGCTCAGACTTCACGCAGTCGGGCGTCAGTTCACTCCCAGTCGGCAGAGTGGCACATTTGTCATCAGTAACGATATCCAACGCGGTAATTGCCCCCGTCATTGATTTCGAAATCAATTAGCACGCCTAACACATCGCATTGCATTCACGGCGTGGCACAATGTGTGCCCTCCATTCTGGCCAACGCAGCTGGTATCCTTCGGGAAGGCAACAAGGAAGCGCTCCTCGTAGCTCCATTTTGAATTGAATTATCGCCCCGGAAACACCGGCCAGTGGGAGAGCCAGGAACTTCTCATGTGGAATTCCCATGACTCTGGGTAATATTGTGTAAAATGCATGATATCATCGCCGCCGCTTGGTTCGAACCAGCCATTAGGGAGAAAAGCGCCCCACGTCGGGGTATCGTTTTTTAAGTGACTGCCCTCTACGCCCGCCCACCCACGTCAACATAAATCATTTCGACTGGTTTTTCTATTTTTTCCCCCGCATTTAGCTTTTTGCGATTAAATCGTCTATCGATTTTCACTCAAACACTTGGGCTGCGTGAAAAAGGACGAAGCCGGCTCGCCGTGAGCGTGAGCGGGAACAAGAACAAAAAAAGGAAGAAGAATTAACGTCATAGTGTGTGGCGTTATTAATTCAGTTACGGCGAAAAATTGTCCTATTCTCTGGTGACGCTGTGCGAGCACGCCTCCGCAGCTGAAGCACCACCTACGCGTCCTTAATTGAATTTCACTGCAGTGGAGTGGTGGCGTTGTGGTGTGCTCTGTTAGCGTGTTTCCGTGCCAGTGATGCGATTTTTCATTTTACACCTCGGCAATCGTTTCGAAGCCTTTCTGGCGCACGCATTTGGAGGCATTTAAATGTCATCAGAGAACATTAGGCAAGGACTTCAGTGAAACAGAGGTTTTCTGCGCGAATTAATGTATTTTGAAGATGCCAAGACACCTACGCGAGGTAGTCGTGTACGGGAATAACTTAGGCGAGTCGGAGGATTGCGAGCGGAGGGAAGTTTAATCAACATGTACCAGCTGGGGCTGGAATGAGTTGATGGGGAAACAGTTGCTGCGAGGTAGTCATGACATCAATGTGATGAGTTCGTTTTTAAAGGGACATCTTGGGAGACATTCGGCATTATAAATTATTCTCATTCCATTCGGTGGCACGGTTGGATTCAGTGAGATTGGATGAGCCACGTGTGGGCTATGCTGTCGTATTTCATGGCGCAGTAGAAGATTGACGGGCTTAATTTCACCTTCTTAGGCATTGAAACAATACTCTTCAATTGGAGAAGCTAATGATCCCTTTGAATCCGAGTTAGAAGAAGCAGTGTTACAGGAGACTACGGCGTTTCAGCTGGCAGACAGAAGTGGAGACAACTAGTTAGAGATCGTACTCGCTGCAGGGGCTTGTGGATTGAGATGAAGTTGAAGAAGGTGGAGTCTAAGATCGGTACGATCAGTAAGGATCGTGCCAGTTGACTGGTTGTTGGTTTAGGACCAAGTTCACGACGGTGTGAAGCTCCATATGAAGGAGAAGTGTGATGTCTGCGTGTCTGATAATACTTCTTTGATAAGGCAAAGACAGTAGCGTCACAGGGAGAAGGTGGAGCAAAAGATCGGTACCGTCAGCAAATGCCTTGCCTGGAATGCATTGGATTGTAGCTCTGGTCATGGTTAAGTCACACTTGTGGATGGTAGCTTTCCAACCACGACATTTCTGAGCGCGGAGGAGTAAGAGCGATTAGTACTGACTAGTGAGCTCAGTCACTATGCAGGATAAAGAAAAACTTGGAGACACTTCTTGTATAAATGCCCGGCATTTAGACTCTAGTCAAATCTCAAGCATCTTTGATCTTTCACTCTGATCGAGATCTCCAATTGGCTGCAGTTGCAGCCGGATTTCACAAGCGTGATAACTTCGTCGTGTAGGCACGTAACTGGTATGAGGCGAGGTGGAGATGTGCCTAGCTCTTAGGGGAACTTCTCGTGTTGCATTCGATCTTCAACGAGAGGAGCTAAATGCCGACTCAAACGGCGAAGTTTAAGAAGTTTATTCTAGACTGAGATTAATCCGCTGGATTTTGTCTGTGGTTTGTGAAGGAGAACATACGTGACTTCCAGTTGTAACAACCCTTTACACTCCGTTTGGCGGAATCGGTATACACATTGGCAGCAACATAAATGAGTTAGTAAGGCTTCCTGAACTCCAACCAGTAATTCTTGTTGTCGCGGTAACAACAGTACACTTCGTAGTGGGTTCTTAAGGAACCCTCTGAGACATAATCGCTCGCTGCGTCTAGTTACCTGCGTCAAACATTCTGCTTTCTTCTAAAATTCCAAAAAGTACGTACATTACCTCTGAGGACAAAGACTTTCTCAAATAACCCCTGAAAGGGAAGTATAACACTCTTAGCACACAATGTATACCCTTAATCCTAGGCACAAACCCTTAATTGGATGTTAATTTAAAGTAAACAACACAATCTCTAAAAAAAGACGGACCAAAGATCTTCTTCAAAACGGCACAAAAATTAACAAAAACAAAAAAAAAACCTTAACAAAATCAAAAGAATAACAAAACAATTTAAAAAATAAACACTTCCCAGACAAACACACTTCAATTCACGAAAAAAAAATGTTTAACCAAAAAAAAAAAATTAAAAACTTGTGCGTTGAAAAAGAAAGCCAACCAAAAACAAACAAAAAATTAAGCTCCCACTCTCCCTTAAATGATACCCGCAAGCCAGGACAATTCGCCGTGAAACCAAGGTTAGAAGAAAAAAAAAAACAGGATAAAATGAAAACAAACAAATTTACAAACGAAAAGAGGAAATACATTTTAATGAATTCTTTTGCTATTCTTTGTTATGATCGATTATGATCGACTTTGTTGCTTGTCCTCTCATCGATGACATTGATTTTCTGTTGAAAGCTGATAGAAGGCGTGACAAAGTGAGGTTAATACAAGTGAGTGACAGAGAAAGAGAGAGAGAAAGATTGATTTTCTGTTTTGTTACAAACCGTACCTCAATAGATTGGAATTTGGACGCCCGGCGACCCCGGTGAACGCCTCGTTATTCGTGTAATAGACATAGCCGTCGGATTGTCTCAGGGGCGTGGAGCTTTTCGCGTTCTTAATGATGGCCGGTCCGTTGCGCTGGTAGCTTCGCCTGTAGGCCCGCTCAAATGGTGTTCGTGACAGAATCAGACCCTCGGGGGTAAAGTGCAGCTTTCCGAGGCGTTCGTACGAAGTGAGCTCCTTCATCGAGGAGCCCCACGAGCAGTCGACCACATCGACCCCGCTGTTGCCGATCTCACTGATGTCGCCCGTCGTGCCAGAGGGGAAGCTCTTCCGGCCCGAAGTCGGCGTCAAAAACGGATCGCACTCCACGCGTTCGCTCACCACATCCGGTATGGTGCCGAGCGACTTCATCTTCGCGATCGGATAGTGCGGCCGGGGCTTTTGCGTCTCCGGAGTGTCGTCGTTGCCGATGAACTTGGCGTTGCCGACCTTGTTCTTGATGAACTTTCCGCTCTTTGGCGAGTCTCCGGCACTCACGCCCAGCGCTGGCGACGTCCTACTGTGGCGGAGTCTCTCGAATTCCAGCTTCAAAGCCTCCCCCTCGTAGTTGTCCACGTCCACGGTCAGGTTGTTCAGCGACTTTATCTTCGGTATCCTCGAGCTGATCAACTTCAGCCTCCTGGGCGAGTTGCGGTCCAGCTCGCGGGAGGCCTTGTTGAATTCCATCTCCAGAATCGACAGATTCTCCATCGACTTGATCCGGGCCACCCTCGGCGTGTGGAAGTTCTCGTCCAAGCCCGAGTCACCGTCGCTAGACACATTCACTTCAAAGTCGTCATCATCGTCCTCCTCATCGTCGTTCTCGTCGCTGCTGCTCGTCGAGTAGTTGCGCTTCGCCACCACCTTCGTCACTACCTTTACGAACTCGGCCGGAGGTGTGTGCAGAAACTGCTTTGGCATCTCATTCAATGGCGTTCGAAACTCGTCCATGCTGTGATCCGTCTGGGCGCTCAGCGATGAGTTCGGCGTCAAGTAGACGTTCTCGTCTGCATCGACACTCTCCGCCTTAGTGTGCAGGAACGTGGGGATGTTCAGTTTCATCGCATTCAGAGCTCTCTGATTCAATCTGCTTAAGAGGGAGACGGATTTTTGGAATCTACAGATTTTCGTTTTTTATTTTGTTTTGACGTTTGTTGCCGCCGTTAGGGGTTTGTTTTTGTATTTTTGATTTTTGCAAAGCGAGAGCAAGAGTTTTTATTTTTTTTGCAACGTACAGTACAGTGGTGTTAGTCAAGATGAATTCGTTTTTGATTTTTTTTTATTTACCAAAACATAAAAAGGTAAAAAAAAATGAGAGAAGAAAAAACAAAAATAATAAAAATAAACAATTTAACAAAACAAAAGAAAGATTAAATTGAACTAGAATAAGGACTAGAACGAGAACTACTAGGATTGCAGAGAGGATGTCTCCGCGACTAGTTTGTGCTGTCAACAATTGGATCCTACTCTCTACCCATCTAGACCACTAGCCTGCAGTGAGGAACCTCTAAATTTGACTAGATCTTGGAGATGTGCTTGGTTGGAGTTTGTCGTGAAGGGGGGGAGCTGATACTCAAGGTTCAGGTGATTAGTTCTTTTTGTGCGCCCTTTGAATTTCCTTAAACCTTCTTTCAACTTTTTCTATATTTCTTGCATTTAAGCAACTTCTGGTAGTGAGTTCGTGTATGAGTCCCAAATACAAAACATTAAATAAACATCGGAGAACGTGGATGAAGCCGAGGGGAGAATAAAGAAACCTGATGTGTACACTTGCTGAACAAGTGACTAGCAAGGAGGACGCTCTTTGTACAGAGGCTGCAGCAATGTTGTCGTTCAGACAAACGTCACCACGTTTATCATGCCTTTCAGACCAGAGTTGTGGAGCAGGAGTTGCGGAGTCTGAGGTGCCTCCTGGAATGCACTCAGAAGTGACTGATCATTTGTACTGCATCTCGTGTGACTTGTGTGCACATTCATGGGAAATATTGCCATGTGTTCCACTTTATTCCATGTTTGGGGAAATTTTCCATAAATGTCCAACTTTCTTTATCCGGGACGTACACCGACTTCGAATTCCCTAACAGAATGATAACTATTCCTTTGTTAACCGATTGCTAATGTTAAAACTTCAGTTGAGGATAAAGCGAATGTTTATCCCACCGAGATCACTTGAGTCGTTGAGAGAGTATATCTGTGAGACATAAATATATTGCTTCCAGCTCTTTCATGCAGTTAAAGATCAACAGAGACTGGGCAAAGAATATCCCTCTGTGTTCTGTTGTACCAGGCTGGAATTAATTTCGGCACATTCCTTTCAGTCTAAGGCACACCGTTCTGAAGGAGATTATTCTGTTTTACGAGGATCCGAATTCGAGAGCTTTCTCAGTCTTCAAAACTAGAGACTGTCATTGAAGGTGAGTTTATGCATGCACTTGGACTTGCATTGCACGGCACTGGTCCACAGTGTCGCCCTGAATCCACATGCATGACTAATAAGATGCGTGTCCATGTCTGACTAAATACAAGTGTACTCGGACAATAATGTAGAGGAGTGCACATCAAGCCTTGCAACACAAGTTCACGAATGCGTTTGAATTCACGTCAAACTAGGGGCTCTAGCTTTGAAGACAGAAGGACCTTGTATCCTCGCCGAACAGAATAGTCTCCTCCAGCAGTACTAACCAATCTCATTGTTCGTTGGAAAATAAATAAGTACCAAACCACTTCGATTAGGTCCCACCTTCCAATCCCAAAAATCAACAACGCCAACCAAGCTCCATCGTATATCCATTCCCCTACTTTTAACCCCAACTACATATTCTTCTTCGTCTACAACTTCTAGTTTTTATAAATCAAACAACAAACAATTACAACCCTTATCCATACCCAAACTACACATTTTCTAGAACTATATTTAAATTGTTTACCAAAACACAGTTTACCGCATAAGTTTAAGGCATTGTTATAGCAAATCGTTTGGATTTTATTTTTAGTATAAGCCGTTAGCATTCCGCGGAGAAAAACAACACCAGACAAAAACAAACCAACAGAATTATTCGCTCAAAAATGATTCGATAGGTGTGTGTTTGCAGTTGAAATGAAAAAAAAGAGGTTTTGTTTGGCAGAAAAAATAAAATGATCCACTTTGGCTTCGGCAAAGGCAAAGCATAGAAAAGGTACAACCATGCAGAATTCCCCATAAACAATGTGGAAGACATGAGTGAGTGTGTTTGCGAAGGAAGACAAGGAAGAAGTGATTGTTAGCGAATTCGACGGGGTTTGAGTGCAACGAGGGGGTAGTTCATGTGCTCTCAGGATTCGATTGAGTGATGGCTTCAGTGGATGAACTCGATGAAGTGATGGGAGCCAACTCTATTGCTCAGACTCAGACCCTCCATGGGAAGCAGCCTTTATAAGTCAGTCTATGGAGCCTAACTTGATGTCAGGAGTTGTACTGCTGCAGTACATAGGTTTGATGTCATTTAGAGGGAAGGAACTTGACTTCACTTTGAAAAAGGTGGTGGTCAGGGGAATGCAAGCTCCCTTAAGTGGACAGCGACGGTGGCAACATGTATGTTCGTCTCAGAGACTTATTCGTCCAAGGGAACAGAAGAGTTATGCAAAATGAATGTGAATGAATGTGAATGTGAAAATCGTATCAGGGAACTGTAACTTGGTATTGATGACGAAACATAGTGCCCAGGGTCGTCAACGAAGGAAGACAGCTTTTGCTCAGGTTTAGACCTTCCATGGGTGGCAGGTGGCAGGCAAGAAAAAAAGTAAGCCAAAAGGGGCAACCATGGGAGCTGTCCTAAGACTGCTATGTGGAGCACGGAGCATGTAATTACCACCTCCATAAAATTGACATTATCATTATAGAAGCCTATAGGCACTGTGACTGTGACTGTGGAACCACTTCCAAGAATCGCCCGAGAACGATTCAAAATGAAACAGAACATCCGCCACAGGCAGAGGCCTCCAGGAAATCCTATCTAGAGAAGTTCTCCAATTTCTGAAGACATGTATTAAATCCGAGACCAAGAGAAGTGTCATTACAACACAGCTCGAGTTCTTCAATTCAATTCAAGCGAGTCGTCCACCAAAGGGAGCTTTCCGCATAAGGAAGCGGTTTTTCAAAGCGAACCTGTCCACATAAGGAATCTGTCCTCCCAAAGGAGTTGAACAGTGGAGCAGTCGACTACTCGTGGCCAGGGATGTTCGTGTGTACTACTTCTTTGCCAGAACATGGAAGATGCCTCTTGCTTCTTGGTAATTTCTGGACGACTAGTACTTCACTGAAAATTTGCGTGAATTGATGCCTGCCTGCTCGAGGCCAGATACTCGAGGATTCAATCACGAAGAGTGGACTTCAGGACTGTTTCCAGGAATTCCTCTGCCTTCATTCGCTTTCATGATGGAAAATCCTTACGCGTTCATCAATTCTGTGGACTCCATGAATCCACCGTCGAATGAGAAAAAGAAGGATGGTCTTCTGGGAGACATCTCTAAAGCAACCATTCATGGGAAATCCATGATGCATCTCAAATTCATCTTCAAAAGCCTGTGCACATCCCATTCAATGAAGCAGTCATGAGATGAGCACATTTACGACGAAATTGTGGAATCACTGAATTCTATTGAAGCCTTGGCAAATGATTCCCTCGATGAATGGAAGGAGGAATGAGAAATGATAGTGAAGGATGATTGAAGACGTAGGTGGGTACGGAGAAATGGTCTTGGACACGTTCCTTTTCAGTGACAACCTTTTTTCAGAGACGAACAGAGCATAGACACATATGTTCCACAATTAAATTGGTCTGCTACACACAGATAGCCAAACTTTCTCCTCTAGGGCTTTGTTTGTATTGACTATTTTTTTATTTGTAGCCTATTTCCATGGTGTTCTCAAAATTCGTTAAATTTGAATGATTTCAGGCGTTTGTGGGAACATCAAAAACATGTGGAACGTAGCCTCCTTCAATGCAATGCATGCACTCTGAAAGGCGGTCACAGTTGAGTCGGAATAACGTCCAATTATCGAAAATGAGACAAGAAACAATGATTCACTTGATCTTCCCCGAAGCCAGACAGCAATTAGCTCGTGTTGCACTCATCGTTTGCCTTCCAGAGCAAAGGTGAAAAATCTCACAAATCAATTTCAACCATCAATCACAGAGCTCGACTTGTCTGTCTTTTGTTTCCTCACACTGAAGAGGAAAGAGTATCATTTCCAGGCTTGAACCCAATTCCCAATACATTTGCACATTTGAACACACATTTTTGAAACAAAAATCCCGTGTAAGACTTCTTGTGAAGTGCCCTTGAATGTGAATTAGTGTGATTTGTGAATACGTGTGTTCAGCTACAAGCTTTGTATAATACAGACCATCAGTCATCATCATCATCAACATCAACATCAACATCAACATCTTCGTCGTTGTCGTTGTCGTGGTCGTCGTTAATTGTTCAACTTTAAGTGATGTTTGCAGAGCACAGCGTAGTGATACTCAATTAAGTAAATAGATGAAGAAAATTAGTAAAACAACCAAAAAATAACCAACTGTCCGTCCGTAAGACAACAAACGAACACACCGAAACTAGTTTACAACTGTAAGTGTGTGTGGATGTGTTTTCATGTTCCACTGATCATCTCAGTGCGTTTGCTCAATCAAGTAAAAACAAAACAAAAGAATACACCATTTAGCAAATTGAATTGATTGTCTAATCTCTTAGCACAGCCGAGTACAGCACTAGTGTTCCAACAACAAATCAAACGCATTTCTGGCAGAAGACAAGAAGTCACGTTCTCGCGTTCTGACATGCCGCAAGCAACGCACAACGATGGGCGATCCTTGCACTTGAACCGTCATCATCCTCATCACCACACGACGACAACAGAAAAGATTTCACCGACTCCGAGACAGAGGCAGAGAAGAAGGCTGACAGCAGAGCGCACAAATGCCAACAAAAATGACGCATAATTGTCCGCCGGCTGTTTTAGCGCACTTCTTCATCGCAAGCCAGCCCTCTCCTCATCGTTGCTGGCATTTCATGGTGTTCATGGTGTGCACACACAAAATTCTATGCACTTTGTTGCATAAACGCTTAGGCGAAAACAATGCGGGGAAACTGCAAATGCATTTAGCCCGCCGAAGCGGAACCCTTGAGGCGGGGAGAAATTGATTTTTTGAGCGGTGGCCAACTAACCGACAGGCCGGGGTTAGTTGACCTTAAACTTTGCAATGAAAATAAATTCCCGGTGATGATGTGTTTGGGTGCCAGGTGGGACAAGACTTTTTTTTGTGATACAACGTAATTAGCGAGTGTTTTCGTTTCGCTGACATCGTTGACTGGCCCAGCACGTGCAGGTGAAAGGGACGCAAAATGGACAGGTGGAGAATGTTTGGATTCGGTTCAGAGGGTGACGCGACTGCAGATGACACTCTGACGGAGCATGAGGACGTTCCGTGCAACAGAGGCCAGGCGTGAAGATCGTACATTGTGTGGAACTTGTCCGAAAGGTGCTCTTGCTTCTATTTGCAGGCCTTGAAGGCGATCGTTTTGAGAAGGCGCAATAAAGTCGCATCGCAACAGTATTAGAACTTGTCCAGAAGGCAATCCTGAAAGTCTTATGCGTCTGGCGGGGACTTTTCACTTGTCCATTTTGCACACATTGTTAAAGGCGAACATTGGGAGTCCTTGAAGATCCATTGGGACAACGCAAAAGAGGACATCCGCGTCTAAGATGCCGCACTCAAGTGGAGAAAGAGCTCAACGTGGGTAACCAGCTGGCTAAAGACCGTGTGCCAGCTGATGTGGAGTGGAGGCCTAAGTCCATCCTTGATCAGAAGAAGAAGTATTTCTTATGTGTTTAGAGAGGACATTGCGTCAACGTTCCTCCTATCAACCGAGGAGGAAGGCGATGCCTAAGAGATTAGTTTGTTTGTCTTGTGTAAGGTTGCCTACAACGCCTTAAGGCAGTACCAGGATCTAACGCGTTCCTAGGTAATTTCTTTTCGTCTTAACGCATGCATTCAACAACCCTTCATTTGCTACCCAAGTGGACAAAAATCTGTCTAAAAGTCAAATCGTCTGTCTGTCCATCTCTCAAAAATTCCTCATCTTCATCGATCTCTAGACATTCCCAGAGAAACTGTATGGATCCTCAAGAAACGCAGCAGATCACATTAGCAACACCTTCATACTTTAGACTATTTTCCTTTAATTTAACCCTAATATAGTTCCCTTAAACCACAAATGGTTCAAGGGACCCCTCTCTGACCCAAAAAATGAAGGTTGATCATGCCTGAGCTAGCAGCTAAATCTGCTTGACCCAGCAGGTCCTACAAACCTCCGACATTCAAAGTCAACCCCAAATGTAAACCACACACACAAAAAGTCCTTTTCAGGACTACAAAGGTAAGTATCCTAAAATTCCTGACGTCAACCTACTCAGACCCAAAAAATCGAAGAAAAATCCAACAACAACCACACGGACTAAATTCTGCTAAATTCAGTACAAAATCGATCTGAAACACCAGGCCACCAGAAATGCAGAAAAAGCAGCAGGTATACCTTCAAAAACAACTTGAAGTATGCAATGATTTTTGCCCAGGCCACCCCCATGACAAAAATCGTTGCATACTTTAAGTTGTTAGCGAGGGTATACCTGCTGCTTTTGCTGGGATTCTGGTGGCCTGGTGTTTTGCCGGGATTTTGTATGAGAATTGGCCTTTTTTGGACATCGTACCGCTCCCGTCCCGCTCGACGTATCGCCTCGCTAATCGCTTCCTATACCGATCCTTAGATCGGCGCTCCCGATGGGCCGCCTACCGCTCGCGTACCGCTTCGCATACCGCTCCCGTACCGCTTTCCGTACCGCCTCATATACCGCCTTCTGTACCGCTTCCTGTACCGCTCACCATATCGCGTCGCCTACCATCGGAAGCGCCGGACCGTGGACCGCCCAGAATACCGCCGACCATCCCGGTCCGCCCACGCAGAGCGGTACCATCGCTAATTTTCAGTCGAAAATCGACCAAAAATCGCCCCGAAATACCAGGCCACCAGAAACGCAGAAAAAGCAGTAGGTATACATTGATTTTGTACGAAAATTACACTTTTTTGGACATCGTACCGCTCCCGTCCCGCTCGACGTACCGCCGCGCTGATCGCTTCCCATACCGCTTCATAGCTCGTCGCTCCCAATGGACCACGTCCCGCTCCCGTACCGCTTCGCATACCGCTCCCATACCGCTTTCTGTATAGCCTAATATACCGCCTTCTGTACCGCTTCCCGTACCGCTCACCACATCGCGTCGCATACCATCGGAAGCGCCGGACCGTGGACCGCCCAGAAAACCGCCGACCATCCCGCTCCGCCCACCCAGAGCGGTACCATCGCTAATTTTCAGTCGAAAATCGACCAAAAATCGCCCCGAAATACCAGGCCACCAGAAACGCAGAAAAAGCAGTAGGTATACATTGATTTTGTACGAAAATTACACTTTTTTGGACATCGTACCGCTCCCGTCCCGCTCGACGTACCGCAGCGCTGATCGCTTCCCATACCGCTCCATAGCTCGTCGCTTCCATTGAACCACGTCCCGCTCCCGTACCGCTTCGCATACCGCTCCCGTGCCGCTTTCCGTGCCGCCTCATATACCGCCTTCTGTACCGCTTCCTGTACCGCTCACCATATTGCGTCGCATACCATCGGAAGCGCCGGACCGTTGACCGCCCAGAATACCGCCGACCGTCCCGCTCCGCCCACCCAGAGCGGTACAATATTCAAATTTGAACGAAAAATGAAATCCAAATTTAAACCTAGAGGGTATGCAACGTTTTTCTGGTCGCAGTGATCATGCCACCCAGGACGAAAATCATTGCATACTTCAAGTTGCTTTCGTGGGTATACCTACTGCTTTTGCTGGGATTCTGGTGGCCTGGTACTTCGGGTGGATTTTTGTATGAAAAATCTGATTTTTTTGGCCGTGGCCTTTGTTTTTGTAATGTCGGGTGGTTTGGGTACCAAGTGCTGGCAGGGGGGTTTTGTGCGCTTTGTATGTAGGTATATGGATCTGGTCGGTGGGTGTGGGGGACGGGGAGTTGTGGAGGATTTGTGATCCTGACAAGGACCGTTTGTGCGTGGTTTTTGTTTGACATTTGGGTTGACTTGTTTTGTCGAAGGCTTCTACCATCTGTCGAGTCCAGCAGAGGTTATCTGCTGACCCAGACAGATGTGCCTACTTTTAATGTGTGATTTGGTTGAATGCTTAAACTTCTTACCTATTTCTAATCTGAATTGAAGGATGCCCTAAAGTCTTCAAACAGATCCCAGTTGGAGTGTCGACTCAACCGAAACAATAAACTAAACCCTGCAAACAGTCTCACAGTTCCTTCCTTTCTTTGGGATACCGCTGAATTTTCGTAAACAGATGTGCAATCATCTTTGGACAAAAGCATTCGTGTCCTAGCGTGTCAATCTTCTCCTCAAATGTCTGCACAGGAGGAGATGGCGTTTGAAAAGGTGTCTGTACCACAAAAACTGTGCGCTTAGCGTCGATTGCGCATTATTGCCGGCTTTGAAGACCAATCTCTAGAGTCCAGACATGTGACGCTAGATCCAAAAGCAGTGTGCCCAGGATTGTCAACGCTGGAGGGGCGCCCTGGACGCTCAGACTCACACTGTGCATGGGTCGCAGGCCTGGTAAGTAAGTAAGTAAGAGCAGAAGATTTGCCCACATTAGCCACACGTCCTTTTCAGGACGACAAAAGAGTCTTTAAGAGTATTAAACTATTTCAATTATTTTTGAGTGTTTATTTTTTGGAATTCCATAAGCTAATATGAGTGCGACCAAACTATTCATTTGTTTATTTTTAAGAAGTCGTATCAACTACAGCGTCGAATACACCTCTTCTGTGCCCTAGGGTCCTCTCGCAATCGTGTACGACGAAGCATCATCACCCTTCTTTGCGTCTCATTGCAGTGGATTGAACTTGAAGTGCTCGTATTCACACAAGTTCCTCCGAACGTAGAGCACAGAATGACACTTTACAGAATCACTTCACACACTCTTGACAGTAAATTCACCATTTCCCAAGCACAAGCGTCGACATTAACGACGACTGATGTAATAAGATCCAAAGCATTTACCGCCTCACACATCTGACCAACGACGACGACGACGTCGACTCGTAAGCACTTTACTTCATCGCTAATTAAGACGTTTGAATGCGTCTCTCGTCCGGCATCGCACCCATCACCTGCAGCGATGGAAATCTCGTTTGATTCTGCTGTTGGAACACACTATCACGCGTGCTGTCTCTTCTAAGATCTAAACCAAAACATTGCAACTAAACTAAACAGCTAGAGTGTGTGTGTCATCTGTTTGGATCAAATCAAATTGTATTCTAAGATTGATTAGTAATAAAAATATGAAATCAAATTAGTACATGGTGTGTGTGTGGTGGGTAAGGAAATAAATTGTAAAAGCACGGAACGGAAAAGAAAAGAAAAGAAAAGGAAACAACTCAAGAAGAACGAAAGAAATAAAGAACAAATTATCGATTTAAGGTTAATTCTGTTATGCAGTGTGTGTGTTTTAGTTGTTTTCTTTAGAAAATAAATAATTATATAAACTTGGAATATAAACACAAAAGGAAACAACGAATAAACATTTTAAGGTTAAGCATATGAGCGAGCGAATCGCTGTGAGACGACTTACCGAGCATGACCTGAATCACCTTCAGAGCTTTGCCTTGAATGTTGACTGTGCGAAAAACTACTGTAACCCGAACCCTTTGACATCTGTGAACAGAGAGAGAGAGGTATGTGAAAGGAACTGGTTGTATGTGGAAAGGATGACTGTACTCACTTGACTAGTATTGCTGGAATTTCTCGAGTGTCCCATCTCTATCATTGATGCAGTCCCAGTATTGCTTATGCCTCCACCTCCACCACCAGTGCCACTTCCACTGTTTGTTATCACTCCACCTGCTCCAGTTACACCACCACCACCACCACCACCGCCGCCGCCTCCGCCACCGCCTCCTCCGCCACCACTGCCACCAGTTCCTCCAATTCCACCACATGGAAGCACTTGTTGTGCGTTAGACAATGACGTAAGCGATGGCGGTGGATATGTTAGCAATAGTGAATCCGATGCATTAGTCGGCGGCTCCGATGACTCAGACAGTCCCGAATCGGTGACTATCGACGCGATCAATGATGCTGGATCAACATCCGTGAACAGTTCCGATTTCTTTTTCGTTAACGAGCCAAACCCGGAAGATGTCTGCGATTGTGAGATGCCATCATCTCTTGACGACGATATCGGTCGATTGCCCCCACTAGTCGCCCCCGAACTAGGTACACCAGTGTTAGCTGTCGGCACGGCTGACGGGACTGTGGCCGTTGGTGTCTGGAGACCACTCAGTGCATTGTTCGCCCCGACAACTGTGCCGAGGTCATCCTGCGATGGAATTTGTTTGCCTGCCAAGCTCGGCGTTGGTCTGAAAATGGAAAATGAAAACACGTCGATAAGTGTGTGAGAGTCTTCTAAGTGAGAACAGAACTTACGCTTTAAAGAGAATATCCCCGCTCAGCATGTGCATTTTAATTGACACCCTCAGCATTGAGTTGTCCAGGCGATGACGCTGATCATAGCCCTCCAGCAGGCAGCGTCGCGATGTCAGGCCCGATCCGGCGAATTCGGCAAGATTCAAATCGATAAAACCTAATTTATAATAACTACGTCCGCCCTTCATCTCTTTGCGGATGGAAATTCGTAGGAAGCATGGATCTAGGACACCAGTCGACGCGTTCGCCGACATTTTGCATGGGAACTCGAAATGACGATCCCATTCTACGCGGTGATTACGAACTTCTTCTCTGTGAATGGCAAGATGTGGAAAAGTTAGTGTGATTAGATTTTCAAATAAAGTCGCAAATGATGGAGGAGGACGGAGCAGACAGAGGAGACGGACGTAGGAGTGGTAGACAATGCGCTTTATTGGCTCAATTGAATAATTCAATAGAAACGAGAGCGCTGGAGACTGTCTAAAAGTTTCAATTAAACCGTCAAAGCGATGGAATATTGACCCGAGACGAGAATGTGTGACACCTTCTCGGGCGCACACAAATATTGGCAGTGACAGGAAATTGGCTCTTTGAAGTTGGAGCGGGCGCATGGGGTAATTGACGAAAAGACTGGGTCTTCTGGAATGGAGTGCGTGTGGAGAAGGCGAGCGCCTTAAGTGAAGCCATGGAAGGGGTGAGTTAAATTGAATCCAATTTGGAGACACTCACCGGAGGAATGGTCGGTCTTAAGTGGATCTATTATGAGGAATGTGGAATTTAACATGGCAGTCTGTAGCCTTGTCAGCGATTTGGGGAAAGGCACATGCACACATGGATTTCGAGAGAACATTCCAACAAGCAGAGTAAGGAGTGGCAAGTGAGGGCTGCATTGAATGGGTGGAAAAGACGTTTGCAAGACTGACGAGAAGAGAATTGGTCACCAAGGCAAGCAGGGTCGTGGATGGAAGCTCCTCCATTTAGAGAAAGACGGACACTCAACTTCGTGCACCTTCATATGTGCGTTTGTGGGTCTCGCCAACGTCTGAACCGAGGCAGTGCCTCAGAGTTAAGAGGCGTCAGTCAATCCATCTCCTCGCTCCATCATCGTCCTCAAAAATATATACAAACTCACCTTGAACTGTACTCTTGAAATGATCCACCATCCAATAAACGTATCTTAGCAAATAGCACCTCATTAACTAAGGCAACCTCAACCAAATCCTTCAGCTGCACCTCGACATTAAACTTGTACTTCTTTTTTTTCATCATAAAGGCCATCCCAGGGGCGCTAGGCCCAAGTAATGTCATTCAGGGTTCCGTCTCGACGAAATATTGTTGCCGCTTGTGTGGACAAACAGAACGTGCAATCACAAATCAATCCACCAGGAAGACGAGAAGAGTTCCTCTCCTAAGTGGAAGTGTCGTCTGCGTATGTGTATCCGAATGGAAGCTGTGTTTGATTAATAGTTGGCTTGAGTATGCGTTTGGTTTAGTTGGCTTAAGGAAGCGTTTCTTGTGACTGCAATAGCAACAGCAACTGATAGTGCGCCCGCGATGAGGTTCAACGTTATTTTTAAACAGAATTCCTTCGCTGGTGGTGATTCATAGTTCAGCTGCGCGCTAAACGCTGGCTTTTGTGTTGTGTGCTGTGTGTGCTTGGGTGTCAGTCAACGACGACGACGACGTTCGTATTGCATGCGGATGTGGAGGCAGCAGCAGTCTGAAAATAGAAAGACAACACAATTTGCTGATAAGAAAAAATAAATTCTTTTTTAAACTTTAATGGGTCATTATAGAGTTAATGGTTGATAGGGAGCGAGAGCGATTGTTTAGAATTGTGAGGCATGCGTTCAGCGTGAGATAAGCGGGGGTCAGGAGAGCAGCTGAAGAGCCGCCGGCTACGAAGTTCGGTTCGGGTTTGGGGGAAGTTCTTTTCACTGAGAGCATGGGAATAGCTGAGAGGGGAGAGACTTTTGGATCGATGGGTAACGAATTATGTGATATTCTGGGTCAAGATAGAGGACTAGGGGAAGGGGACCTGTGTGGGGGCTGTGCGTGGGTTAATGACTTTGATTTCATTTTTAGGGGAGAGATGGGAAGTTTCTGTTTCTGTGAAAGACAACAAGTGGGTTGACTATAAGGGGTCTTTGAAGATGCAAGATGATTTGTGAAGAAAGAAGCCGATGATCATTCTGCTGGGTTTTAGTGAATGAACTGTGGAGGAATCAGAAGCAACTTGTTCGATTTTAAGCATCGGCCACATTGGGACTTGTGTGGACGCCTATGATGGGATGTTCAAGAACTACATTTCACAGTCGAACCGAACTCAGCATAGTCCCTGAACAGTGTCTATGGGAAGAGGAAGTTGAGTGAGTTCGAAATTGTGTTTAAATCGAACGCCTAATTTGGGATTTACGAAGGGCCTCGATAAGCAAAACGGCAGTGCTGATTCTTGATGCCTTCGACGTGGGATGCGTGATCCCTTCTCCGAGCAGGATGGAGGAGAAGACATGGCCGCGAACTCCACATGCTGCACCAGGATGTGGGTGTAGTCTGGAAGACAAAAATCCGTCGACAGCACTAGCTAGGCCACATCAAGCGCATGGACAACGATGCTACAGCTAAGAGGGTCTTCTTCTGGTTCGAGAAGGAGGGGAAGACCGAATCTCAGGTAGAGAGACCTAGTAATCGCGAACCTTCGACAGCTTGGTGTAGACGACTGGAAGCAGCGTGCCCAGGACTCAGCGAGGGCAGAGACTGCTCAGGCTTAGACCCCTCCAGGGATCGACGGCCTCATAAGTAAGTAAACGCGTCCAAGGATTGCATGGCAATCTAAGGACAAAATCTGTCAGGAAACGGACTGACAGCACATCACATGCAATCCAATGGATAACAGCACAACTCGCTGATGTTGAGACGGACACTCAGCTGCGAGCCCGACAAGGTTTGTGATATGTCTCGTAAAGGAGGGTTCAAAGAGAAGTACCTAAAAGTGACTCCGCCTCACGTGCAGCAAGTTCAGAAATTGTCGGTTAGTCATGTTGTCTATTGGCAGTTGGAACTGCCAGCTTAATTAGAAGGTGGATCCAATAAGTTGCCACGTCTCCCAGTCTGAGGTTTAGCACACTCTCGAAGCCCTGCGGACTGCGTCTGCGAACAAAATTCCTAGAGGCCTTGATTGTGGAACTAATTTAAACAGAGTGTCACACACTGCGAATAAAAGTGCTACACAACCTTGATTGTGGAAAGTCGTGACGAGACTCTTAATGCGTCGTGGACTCTGTGGCCTGTCTCAAAAATTCCACGAGCTTAAGATGATCCTCGGATTACCCTCGTTTTTGAGCCCCGACATACTGTAAGTTCAAGCATTTCTCACCTCTTCCTGAATCTTTTCAGCAAGTTAATGATGAAGGGACACAGTCTTCTCCTCACAGCCTTCGTTCATGCCAAGCACCGACCACGAACAGCACTCAAAATCAGAACCATAATCCTTAATCAGCCCATTAGGCGCGAAAATCCTTGCACAAACAATCGCAAACAGCAGCGCACCCCGTGAATGACCCGATTTCGAATCGAATAATCCCCGAGCAATTACCGTCACACCCCGTTCGCTCGTCCACTGTAAATTGATCAATTTCGCCGGATGATTTCATAAATTGTCTCTCCCCTGTCAAATGGCATTTACTGTAAGCCGCCAACGCCAGCGGCACTGCCACCGTCATCGTTATACCAAAAAACAAACGTCACCTCTTCTCGTTTAATCCCGCTCGCATTATGTGTAATTTCTTCCAATTGACCTATTTCCACACACTATCAGCCACAAGTCCTAAATCACACGGCATCGCTGTCCATCTGGTGGCCGCACATGCACACTGGCAGCGCACAATCAAAATAACTGTCACGATAGATATCCCCGGACACAAAGTTAAACGATTTCTATCGAAGCTTTTATCGAGATTAATTTTTTTCTCTCTCTATCTCTTTGAAGGCATGGCAAAGGACACATGGACTGTCGCACATAATCGGCAGTCGTTAAACGTCACAGTGACAGTTTCTGACTTTCTCTTGTGTCTTGGACGTGGTCAGGCGTTGCTTCCTTGGGGAGGGATGGATGGATGGAGTTTTGAAATATTTTCTAATTACTCACCACCCTCAGCAGAGTTGTCGAAACGCTAGTTAATTACCGGAAATACGTTGTCGACCCAGAAAAAGGAGCCTGCTCGCTGTCCACTTGGCGGAGTGATGCGACAGGGGTGAGTGCGAAGGCTTCTGCAATTAGAGCGACAGGTTAACAAGCGAAATTCCATCGCCGGTGGAACTGATACTAAGCGGGGGCGGCCGGGAAGTGACGTACAGCGGCGAGCAACGATTTGTAATTAAGATAAGGACAAAACCCTTATGCGGTGATTGAGAGAGCAGAAAATGGGCTGCCGAGTGATTCATTGACAGCCAGCACGGTGGAAGTCCTGCAGACAATCCTAGAACCGGTAAGTGTTTACACGCCCAAAGTAGTTGCGACATGCCATCGGAATGAGCGGAGGAATTCGTGGATTGGGTAGGAATGGGTGCGCCGTGTGTGTGAGTGGCCCGGTGGCGTGCAGTGTGTTTGTGCGTCAAAGGATGACATTTCGAAGAAAAAAATGGAATGTTTCAGAGTTTTGCGACGCATTTGACCAGTGTCCAGTTGCGAGGGGGGATGGGAATAGTTGCTGAGGAATTCTGAAGGTATCCCGGGGGAACTGAGCGCGCACTCGGATCGAGTTCGGGAAAGAATTCGTGACAAGATGGAAGGGGGGTTTCTTTTGTTGTAAAGCTTTGAAAAGAAGACACATTCTCCAAGGATTGTTGGGATTCCCCTTTGGTGACTTCGATTGAAGCAGGGGGCGAAACGTGTTGTCGTTGACTACGGTTGATACCTGGTTGGGCTGCCTCTCATTGTGAAGGAGTTATGACCATTTGGTCATTGCACAGCGAAGCTAAAAGGAATTGGAAGCGACTAACTTAAACTAACTCCCTCTATGAACTCGAAGTGACTCTCTGGAGCCATGGAAACTTTCAACTTCCCCCAAACACTGGTTGAGATGAAGGGCTTGACTTTCGTTGTTCCATAAGAGAAATTGTTCAACTTCCGCTTAAAGAAACAACTTCTGCCATGGCCTGCATCAGCAACTAATCCATTTCTTCACTCTCCTCACACAGTACCGACCCCCACCATCGTCCAAGTTGACTTAAGAGCATCCTGCCCGCTGACAAGTGAATCCACATGTCAGGTCCTTCGATCCCTCCGGAAACCCACTCAAGCCCCGAGATCAAAGTCCACACATTCCCCAATTTATGCACACTTCCCATTCACATTTCAGGGATGCACCAAGTCAATGCCTTCGTCCGCCCCTCAACGACTCCCATTCTCCCGAATTATTCCATTCAGCCCATTAGATCTGTCCGTTCCGTCGGATTCCCTTTGAGAGGCACTCGTGGACTCGGCCATCGAACGTGGACTGCATTTTTAATGGGGGCCCCAAAATCACATCTCCACTCGCATGTCTTGCCTGTCTGAAAGCATCGTCTGCTTGCTGGAATTGTATCCGATCCGACATCGAGTGTGTGCGCTGGTGTCTATTTCGAGAAAATCATGCACAAAGGCATCATCTCTGGCCGCCGCCACAAGGGGGATCCATAAAACTACAGGAAAACGGAAAACCACATGACGACGAGCGAGGAAGAGTCGTCTTGTGTGCGTTGTGGAAGAGGGAGAGATGCAACAAGTTGCAAACAACATTCAAATCTACAGATGGCATGTGACATGTTTATGCTTCGGTTTGAATTCGTTGTTTTTTTGGGGCAGCGCACATCAGGAAATATGTGACAGCAGTCTGTGGGATGGATTTATTAATTAAAAGCGTGTTATCCAATTGAAATCGATTGTAAATTATGTCAGTCGGAGGCGTCTAATCTTATCGCGCGAGATGAGGGATCGAGCACTTATCTGCGCGAATGTTTTGTTGGCTTGCGATGATTTATTTGAGCGAGGGATGGATGATGTAAGCGAGAGTGGAGATCGTCGGTTATCTTATCGGGAGATATCGTGGATCGCAGAAAGGCGCCTTGGACGTCTGGCGGGGTGGCGACACTGAAGAGTGTGGAAGACATCGAGCTGGCAAGTGATATAAAGGGTCTGTCAATCAGGACATCCAAACTTTGATGGTTGATAGGGAACATATTATTGAAGCTACATCTGTAAAATTGTTTCTTCATTTTGTCAAGGACGGAAATAGAGTTCCCCAATTCGTGCCAATTATACCACACCAGACCATTTTACGGTCGCCATAATCATCTTCAGCTATGAGACGCATTTCTCGATCAACGGGCACGTCAAAAAACAAAATTGTCGAATTTGGGATGATCCCAATCCACATGATGATCCACATGAGAAGGTCGTCCAATGAATTCCAAAAAATTCACTGTTTGGTGTGGATTTTGGGTTGGCAGCATCATAGGTCCACATTTCTTTGGGAACGACGTTGGGCAGACTAGCACTGTCAACGACGAGCGCTATAGGTCGATGATAACCAACTTCTCATGGCCTGAATTATGATAGGGACACCAACGACATGTGGTTTCAACAGGACGACGTTAGGTTCCACATAGCTCACGACGCATTGGAAACTCTGCACGAGCGATTGGAGGGCATTTCACGTGGAATTGATTTGGAGTTGAAATCAGATTGGGAACGTCTCCGGTAAACTTGAGCAATGGCACTGGTGGCGGATGCCAGAGGCCTTAAGCATATTTCCGTGGAAATAAATAAACGCTCCGAATCTGTGGAGTCTATTGAGGAACTCGTAGTGGTTACGGAGAACGAGAAGCATCTTCTTGGCCTTCTTATAAAGGCTTAGTGTTCATAATTTTCTCGTGCAAAAAAGGCTACGAATAATTACTTAAAGGCACAGCTCCATCTGCAGGTATAGAAGAGGATGTCTCCTTGGACATTGACCCTAAATGCCTGGAGCATATCGTGCGCTTGGAGAATTTGCTGCTTTTGTAAATAAATCTCCACTCCACTCCACAACGCCATACCTTCCACCCAGTCAGTGAGTCATTTCTTCGCCAAATGAAAACGTCTGCTAAATGGACAAGGTCAACAGAGCGCGTCCTATATCCACTGCTCGCTAAGTGACTCGTTATTCCATTTCAACTTGTCCCAGATTTTGGTGCCACAAAAAACCATGACATTCACCTTGACTTGTGTGTCGTTTGTTTTCACTCGCCTCACTCGGTTAAGTCATAAAACCCGAAAGAGCTCCCATAACTCCATTATCACTGCAATCAAACGTTTTACACGCGAACTACCGCCCCGCTGATCACACTCAAGGCACACATACACACAAAAGAAAAAGTCACCGCACCGTGCTGACTGAAAGGACATGGTCTTACCTTCGACCTTAACGACATAAAATATTCACACACTAACTTAAAGCACGTCACTTCCACGTCAGATTGTAGGTTTGATTTGCCCCCAGGCCGGCATCCCTCATCCGCCTCCCAGGCGTTCGTAAATATTTAACGCGCCCCGTCCATATATCCTTGAGTTGACAATGCTTACGTGGAATAAATCATCAACGGAAGAGCATTTAAATCCATCATTTGCATATGCGGAGCACAAGCTGTCAGCGGAAGCGTTGCCGAGGATGCCTTACGCAAGACGAAACTTCAAGATTGCACCCGCACCCGCGCCCACCAAGCCCTCACTCACCCTCCCTCTAGGCGAGTTATGAAATCGTAGAGAAAAAATAAAAACTGATGAAGGAGAGAAAATAAAAATAAATTTCGTCCACTTCACGGCAGACCCAAGGCCAGACGAGCGTGAGAGAGATAAAGTCCAGACTTTTCATAAAGTGCCATGTGACATGAGCACCACAGCAGTGGGTGAGGGTGAGCGACGACTAAACGACTTCCTCCGGACATGACTTAATAATCAATTTTAGAGTAAAACAAATTTCAAACTGGCTCCTCACTCAGCCACTGCTGCCGTCCACTGTGTTATCTAATTCAACCCCCTTTTTGGGGACTGTGACTGGATGGTCGGCTGCATTTTATGCATCAATCTTAATATTCATGACAGACAGGCCAGTGGTTGCATTACGGACGCGTCGTCAATTCAATTTACTATCTCGAAGTTTTCATCGCACCCCCACACAGATGGAGGAGGTGGTCGTGGCAATGGTGGTGGTGGAGGTTCTCAGTCGAGTGGAGGGGCGGACTGCATCCATTACATTTCGAAACACTTCAATCTGTCGCTCGGTTTAGCATATTCTCATGAAATGGGTCAAAATTCCCATCTGTTGGGTGGTTGATGTTGATGGGATGCAAGGTGCCTCTGCTTGGTACATTTTGCGGAAATTTAAATGGGAAATTTATGGCATTTAAGAGAAGAATGTGGAATGTTGGGTGCAAGCCTAAGATAATGGATGAAAAATAGATTTGGAACTTGTAGACAGTTGATCATGCACGTGAATCTCTGTCAAGATCGGAAAGGACAAATGCACGGAGATCAATGATGTCGGCTGAGGTTTAGGGGAATTCGACTTCCTTTGAGAAGACTGGACGGAGTCACTGGAAGCATGTTTCGGCCTAGACCAGTATTATGCCCCAGGGACATGGATGGTTCTTCGGAAAAGAGAACGACCACGACTTGGGTGGCCTGTGTAAATCGATCTTCGAGACTAGAGACAGCTGGCAAGAGAGAGTTATAGTTGGAGGATCGCCCAAGGACCAAGGACTGAAGACCTACGTCCACATATGGGTTCTATTTGGAAGATCCTCCAAGAGGAACTGAAGTCGTCGGCTGGACTCGTTTTAATCGCTTAAGCGACACACAAACTGAAGACGAACTATCAAACTTCTAGTTGATTGATCTCCTAGGAGGAACAAGAAATCGATTGGAAATTAAAGTCCACCAGCTCGCCCTTCCTTTCATTCCTCAAATAACCCTTACGTCAAACCAAATACCCAAACCGCCAGGAGTGCCAATGTGACAGTTTCAATTTGTGAACTGTGCCCAGAGAGTGTGCACCCAACTCCCGTCGCCAAGGTCACTGTAGTCGCACAGCCCGAGATTGTGTCGCATGTCGTGCCTAATGGCCGGTCATTTCGTGTGCAATTAGGTGAAATGGTAATTTCCAAAAGTATTTACTGCCTTCACGAGATTTTCCTTTTGTTGTTTTTACGGCGCACGATTGCGATAAAGACATCCTCTGCACGAAATAGTTTCCAAAATGACAAGCTCTACACGAACTCATTAACAAAGCAGAGTCAACGAGATGGCAGCGGGTGTGGGGATGTGTTCGTGATGTGCTCTGGGGTTTGTAATTGATGTTTCCTGTGAAGAGGACAACTGCCAATTCCTCCTCGTTCAAGTTTTGGAGAGAATCCATGTCAAACCACAGTGTCCACCCTTGCAGCCCAGATACAAACCGCACGCACATGCTCACCACCTGAGCGGCATAATTAATTGCCTAACCTCAAAGTTGCCATTGAAAGTTCAAGTGCACCGCAAACAAACAACAAACGGCAAATCAACAACAAACCGAAAAACAATTAATCCCACGAAAACCACAAGTGTACACCTCAAGATACACTCGCCGTCCCTGCCCAGTCCACACGCAGCCCACTGATTCGTCATCCGACGCCGCCGACTCTCGGAACGTCACCGAGACGTGTGTGACATTCCCATTCGTCACGCCACCAATTTGGGGACAACGCACACCCAAATGTGCGAATCGAACTGAGCCTCAAAACCGGATCGAAATGGATTGAAAAAAAAAAACGCCGATCTCAATCAGATAGGAATCTTAATCTGCCACCCCAAGGGGCTGGGGATTAGATGCCCGCCCAGCTGTCGGAGAGACGTGCCTCGGCGAGCTGCATTGTGCACATGCGACGGCGACCTTTACCTTGATACGCTGCCGCGGCTAGAGACTTTGTTGTGATTAGACACGAGCACGACAAACAAAGCAAGGTAAGGTGCGAGTTGCTAGGCTACTGAGACCTCACTGCTGCCGTTGTTGTCGTCGTCGTTCCCGGCGACATTCGGAAACGTCAACAGCGTGAACATTGATTTCAATTATAGAACACTGTTCACCGTGCAAAAGCACGCCACAACCTTAAGGCGGCTTGTTGTCGAGTCGCGAGTACGTTGTTTTTATGTTGATGTTGGGGAGTTAATTTGACATTTCGACTGAAGTGGCGAGAGCCAGTGACAGTGTGAAGTGAAAGGAGCCGGAGTGTGTGGAATGTGTTCATCGATGAAGAGTGGAAAACAGTTTCCCTTCCCGAGTCCCAAGTGAAAGTGTTTCATTTTCCTCTGCTTCCCTGACAGTTGCCGCTTGGATGGCTGTGTGGAAGGTAGGTGCGCGTCCGTCGTACAACTGACAGGCTTCATTTCACGGAAGAGATTGCCGATCGTTCACCTCACAAGGAAAACATTTCTCTCACATCACTGTCACAGTGACAGCTTGACAAAGGGTGACACACATCTTGGACTGAAAGGAGGATGACAGTTCGCAAACGTCTTTCACAGCACTATGCATGATGCATGAATTGAAATTCAAAGGTCGACACTCACTATTCCCACAAACACACACTTTAACCTTGAACGTGTGAAAAATCGGTCACAAAAGGCGCCGTCGATTAGGTGTCGAATGGATGTGTTCAATAATTGCGCAATTAACCAATTAACAAATCAATAGCAGGCCCCCATTACAATCCCGGAAAAGACGTTCCACAATGTCACTCCACACCACATCGACTGACCCTCAAAAAATCTACCTTTCTCTCCACTCAATTTGCTGCTTGTTTTTGCTTCCAGTTTCGCACTGAGAAAAAACCAACGCACACAAACAACGGTGAGAATATCATTTACATTCGAACAATTGACACATCTGACCCCTGCTGTCATATTCGTGTGTAGACTCGTGGTCTCCACATCACCAATCAAACTTGATTAAGTCAGGCAAGGAAAAAAAAAAGCGCAAAACAGCAACTGGAAATTTGCATTCCCCAACACGGGGGCAACAGCCACATATGAAGAAAAATTCGCTCATCTGTCAGATGCGCAAATTACACACAAAAGGGAACTGAGAAAAATGCGATAAAAAAAAGAAGCAAAAATTATTTATTCGAATTTGACATCCATTCGACGTCGTTATTGGATGGAAATTAATTTCAATTGACATTGAAACCGCTGCGACTGGCTGAGACAACCGATTGACGTAAGGGAAGAGGCACTGATGAGGGCTGCAGACGCAAGTGTCAATGAGAAAGGCTGTAATTGAAAAACATGTTTTTTTTCGGTTCCTTATAAGGAAATGACCGCGACCATATGGAGTGTGATAACTTGACAGGTGACAGATTTGATGTGTGCTAGGGGAATTTGAGGTGAAATTTTGTTTGAAATGGGTTTTGTTTTTTCACCACATGGGAGTTGAAGTTTTGGAGAGTTTTATGGGAAAAATGGGGAGAAGGGTAGGAATGTCATAGAAGTGACACAAGGGATTTTAGAAACAGTGGGAGAAGGAGATAACACACAAGTGATTACGGGGGGAAGGAGGAGGGTGGACATTGTCAGAGGCTTCATTTGAGAATGGGCTTATGGACACGTTAAAAGGGCTATGAGCACGTTCAGGGGCTTATTGACACGTTCACAGGCTTTCCACAAAAAAGGAACGAGTTACGCCTTGAATATCAAATCCCTTGGCAGACTCGGGACTAGGCGGTTGCATGAAATTCAAAAACTCGTCTGTTTGCACTGGGACATAACTCCTGATGACGTAAAGGAAGACTCACTGCCACTGGCACCGATGGTGGAAGATCGAGTGGCCTGGAGATCTCTCGGGAGTCATTTGCGTCCAAGACCCATTTAGTGCATCATGCGGGCCATTGAAGATGAGATGAGCACAATGGGTTTTTAAAGTTTCAAGAGCGTAAGAGAAGAGCATCTTGGAGTGGAACTTCGAAAACAATGTCCGTCTTTAAGACTGCCCCACATTTGAGACCAAGGCCTACCCTGGAGACGAATGGTTTTGGAATTTTCGAACACCTCGTCAAACTTACAGACATTTGGAAAAGATCAAGAAACAGATGTCAACTTTCGGATGTCTGTTGGCTTCCTTCGAAAACGAATCATAGCTGACGACGTCAGGGCCAGGGAACTTAAAGACGCTTTCAAATTTTAAGACAACCTAAATTTCCTTCTGAATGTGGCAGTTGTAACCAAATCCAAAATGTCAAAATTTTATACATAAACGACTTATTAACCGATGATAGCTTAGCTCCGCCCCGAAGAGTCTCGATGTCGTGCCTTTGGCACAACGAAAGACAGGACGCTCGCGTCTAAGACCCCAAACAATCTGGTAAGCGAATCTGGAAGCACATCCCTCACTCTGACTGGAGAGACTTGTTGATTGACGGCCAGGTCCACCAGGAATCTCCCAAGAACTCCCAAACTTCTACATAAATTGAACCTGAAAAGTATAGGTCCTCATTCAATCTCTTGCGGCAATCCACCCAAAGTAAATTTCAGCTCCGAACTACGCTCAAAGAGGACAGGCAATTTGAAAGGTTTCTCTTAACAAAACAATCAGAAGCTGCCAGCTGCCCCCATCAATTTCAGCCTCCTAATCCAATTCAGTGTGGACATAATTCCTCCATTATCAAATGACCCAAGAACTTCAATCATCACTCTGACCCTCCACCTAAAACGCAAATTAAGGCAGCCCCTCCCCCACCACCGTTCACTCTCATCATTCTCCGCCATTCAATTTCAAGTTAAATAGCTTCCGTCCTCGATGGGTCGCGTGCACTGCCATCCATCTCGGTCCTCCGACCAAATTCCGCAAATCGAGATGGGAAATTCGGAAAATTCATTATTTTCCCATTAGCCAGTCGCCATCGCCGGCCGAGGAGACCCAACGTGGATGGGCTTGGGTGTGACAGAAACCGAAGGAGAGGGACGACCAGAGTGAAAGAAAAATCAAATTGCCACCATAAAGCTAAGGAATTTCTTGATTAGAAAATTCCTCACCAACTCTCCAGCAGCAGCCAAGAAAGAAAAACAACATTCGAGTGTCCTTGCCCAACCCCAAGCCGTTTCGTAGCCCATCCATCCATCCACTCACAGCTCTCGCAGAGGGTTACTGGAAAAAACAATGCGAAGCAGCAGATCCTCCTCTCGAGTGCTCGACGAATGAGCGAAACAAATGAGTTCGCATGTACCAACGAGCCAGAGCACGTTGACGACGACGATGAAGGCGGATGAAGGTGAGACGACCACGACGACGACGACGACACGTTGCTCTGTGGTCAAGGTCATCGTTATCGTTCGACTAACAGGTATTCCCCATGCTCTCCGCCCACGTACGACGGGCATGGACACGAAACGAAGTCCTCATCGACAAGGGAACCTCGTTAACGAAACGACGACGATACGGAGGGAAATTTGGTATTCTTCACTGGCAAGTGTACATATATTCTTAACCATGGCCTCTGGGAACGAGGGCGAGGGCTGCTTTCGAGGATAATCGTCTTGGGTGCACACAATCTTCGTCTTTACCTTTTTCTTTTCCCTCTTTTCTTGCTAAAGCCTATGCGGGGGCTGTGTGTCGTTGAAAGTTTTTTAGAATGACAAACGAGGCGGCAAAATTGAATTCGTTGAAAAAAGCCTCGGGTGTTCGATGAATCGCCTGGAATAGAGGTTAGGTTGGGGAGGATCGCTTACCAGTTTTGCGAGAGAACGGAAGTTGTAGTCCTTCTTTTCCCCTGGAATCTGAAAGAGAGAATATTCGATTAGATAGGCTGTTTGAGGTCGAATTAAAGTTTTAAAGGTGTCGCAGTGAAGTCGATTAGGGATCAAGGGTGGAGGGTGGAGATAAGGTAAACCAGTTGCTTGTGATGGGAGGGATTATCCCTTTAAAATGGTGGCAGGGGAATAGAACTCTTTCGAGTACAGAGCTTTGTCCTTGAAGGCGGAGCAGATAGGGTTCCTAAAGGGAGGCTTCTTGGGCCTACGTTTTTACTTGGAATCGATAACGTTTCGATTCGTACTTGGTGTCGATGGGGAGCCTCAACGAACACCACTCGGGCCTACGTACTTACTTGGTGTCGATGGGGTTCCATAAGGGACATGTCTTTGGCCTACGTTCGAACTTGGCGTCGATAGGGTACCTCAAGGGACACGTCTTGGGCCTACACTTTTTATTTGAGGCAATTTATTTGATGCTGATTCCGCGAAAGGGGATGAAAAAGCCCTTGATATCTTCGAGAGAAGATCGGGCAGAAAAATTTGGAGAAGAATACACCATAAACTGTACAGCGACCTGAGCCTAATCAGCGGTCTCCGGATGCAATGACTAAGGTGGCAGGGCCATGTGGATAGCATGGACAACCTTGCTTCGACCTCAAGAGCCTCCGATTCAGGGTATATGAGACAACGCGACAGACGGTGCGCGAAAGTGGAGATGGACCTCAGCAAGAGCTAGAGGCTTGATGGAGAGGCTTGCTTGTGGAAGCCCAGGATAGCCACCGACTGTAGCACCAGGCAAAGAAAGACGATTTCGTGATTCTTTTCTTGTCGACACTCTGTCACATGGATTCATATTTCACGTTGCCTTGACACGAATTCGAAGCAGAAAGGAGCTCTGGAACTGGGAGTTCAGGTGCTAGAAACTTTAGGATATGTCTCCCTCTGGCCTTCAGTCTGTTTTGTGTGCATTAACTAGTCTCTGATGCATGAAATCCATCTTTTACATCAAATTCGAATAAGAATGAAGCACTTTCAGAGGCTGGCAGTTTTGGCAGTGTCCTTCACGGAACATCTTGGACCTTCATTCTTTGTTTTAGAGCCTCTGCTACACAACCTACGCGTTGTTTTGGGCCGAATTCAGATGTTGAAGGTCTCATCCGTCTGCCGCTACTGGTGTTCCACATGGGCCACGTCTAGGGCCTTCATTCTTTGCCGTGACCATTTCCAAGCCATAAGTCAATTCCCAAAGGGCAACTGGATCACATTTGCAGTCTCCACCACCACATGACATCATTGGACTGGCTCCCCTTCAACATCTAAGTTTGTCTCTAAAGTCCCCCTATCAGTGGTTCATCTGTTATCCCCCTCTTCAGAAACGTCTTCAAACACACTCTTGCGTCGCATTGAAGGGCATCTTTAGTTTCGATCTCAGACATTCATCACCCTCGCCAGATGGATGTGTCCACATCCGTTCTTCTCCACTTGACTTGACTGAGATGTTTTCTCTTGCCATTCACGTTCTGTCTCATTACGAGTTATCGACCCCATTTGTTCGAATTCCTGCGGTGGCTCGACCCCTCCTCCGGCTATATATAGCCCGCCATCAATGTGTTCCCAATTCTCTTCGATCCGAGAGTCATTCGATGCGCCTCCTCCTCCACTCCGATGCCCAGATGCGTCCAAATCGATTCTGGTTTACATTTCGGAGGTGCTCCGCCGGGCTGCCGTGTCATTTCCGCCTGCATGCGGAGCCATTCATCGGAGCTTCGTGTAAACACCACTGGACTGAATGCGCGCCCGCTCCTGCCGTGGAGGCGCCGCGCTAACCATCCGACCCGACCGGGCGCTGAATATTTTCCGCATTCCTCGGATGGAATGTGCATTCCCTTCGAAAGCCGAGGGGGATGCCCCTCCTCTCTATGCGGCCCCATCCCAAGATGGGCGTGCTGTGATTGCGTGGGCCGCCTGACATGTGTTTTGAGAAGATCGACAGCACCTCGACCCTTGCCCCCGCGGGACGAAACAAACAGCCTGTTTGTTTGTTGGTTGTGCTGCCAGCGATCCGCTGTGGCGATTCGAACGCCGTCGGGGGCTGGGTGGCGGCGGGCTGTGCTCAATTGGAAAATTTATTGCTCCGCGGCGGGGTGGTGGTTGCTGAGCATGTGTTTTTATTTTTCGCGTTGAAATTGCGCGTTAATTGGAATTCGAATTGCGCTGAGGATGGGAGAATGATGTCATTGCAGCTGAGGAGGCGGGTGTGCTTGTGTGTGGGAGCTTGGCTCGGAGCGTTGCACACTTCTCGTCGGTCTTCGCGATTTGGGTGTGAAAAATCGAACGCCTTTGTGAGATGACATTGAACGTGTTGTTGCCGCGATGGAGTGTGAAGATATTTTACATTTGCTACTCGCCACTTCCGTTTTGTGGCTGGTTGGCGAGAGGGCTGGCTGACTTTGGGATTTGTAAACAAATCTGTCAGCTTGTCGGCGTCGGAATGGGCAGATCTGTGTGGGGAGAGTGAGGCAGTGAAACAAACGACTTCCTGAGGATCATACATCAAAGTTTTTTCGACGTCCAATGACCTCGAAAATGGGGGGAAATTTGAGATATTGCGGTTTAATGGACGGACGTTGTGTTCCCCGAAAAGAATGTCTGTTTTCTGCCAGAGAGGGAGATCAGTGCTCATGGATACAAGCGAAGACTGAACACGCCTAAAGTCCCTTCCATCAGACCGAGTGATTTACAAGGAATATCTCATTCTTCTGCCCCTACATCACCCATCGAGGTCCCCCATCGAGTGGATCGTAAAGTCTTCGAGCAATCACCCCTCATCCTGGCCATCGACACACCCCGGTGTTTACACGTTAACAACACCTCGTGCACCCCGGCTCGGCAACGCAAACAAATGAAATCACCTCTCGTCAGGTCGTAGTACCCACCCACGAGGAGGCTCAAGCACCAGCAACTTCCGCGTGTTTACTTGTACCGAGGGAACGAAGGGAGAAGCACTAATTAACGACTCTCTTCATTCACCGGTACTTTCGCAAATAAACACGATTCATTCCACAAATAAATTTCGAACCAAATAGGTACTGAATTACCCCACCCGCCCGTGCACCTGCACGGCGACCGACAACACCCGCTGAATACGTTCCACAAAGCGCCGTCGTCGCCGCCCTTGACAGTGCGCGCTCGTGTTGTCGTTTGTCGTTCTTGTCGGTCGCGTCCGATAAGAATGAAAATAAACGAACAACAACCACGGCCGGTACATTTGCCATCGATAACACTTATCGATGGTGTTCGTTCTGAGGAAAGTCGTCGCTCCCTGGTTCCCCACCCGCGCCGCGTGGCCTTATCGAAGAGGGTTAAGCTAATGGCTTCGGAGTTTCAGCTTTCACCGATGATTGATGAGCTCAGATCAACTGGATGGCTTTGAACTTAGGTTTAATGGACTTGGCCGCTTGACAAGTCGACGATAAGGTTAAGGTGGGCGTGAGGTTTCCCCAGGCGACGGCGGCGCCGCACAGAAGAGGGTGCGACGACGTCGGGGCGGTAATTAAGAACAAAATCCTTGCATGACGAGTGGTAATTAAATGAGCACCCTTCTCGCCGCCATCGGCAATTGAGTGTCGTCCAGGTGGGGTTGGAAATCTCGCGGCAATCGGGCGGTAGGCTGAGCGAACTGGGTTTCCTTGAACTTTTCTTCTTTTTCTTCGTGAAGTGAATTAATGGCCTGTGGTGCATACGCGAGTGTGTTCAGTTAATGAGACGGCACACGGGGCGGACAGTGTGTGCGAGAAGTTTGTCACCAGGCGGACATAAATTCCCTTGCATTCTGATTCTGTCATAAACTCATTTTGCCTTCAGGTCAAAGAGCTTCAAATTCCATGCCATTCCCCATCAAATGAACGGACCTTGACGAGTCTAGAGTACATCGCATCATTTTGTGGACCCTATTCGGCATTCAGTCCTTTGCTGCTCCACATACTGTCGCTCCCCGAGGCACTGGCACTCCCTCGAGTGCAGTAGATCGTTACAACATGCGATAGCGTGCCAGTGCCCCAATTGTACCACGAACCAGCGAATTCCAAGCCCTTTGCGTCCGCGAATTTTGCTCCCGGACCCCGTAATTATCCGCAAATGCCAGCAACCCCTACCACACAACGACAAATGATAGCTTATTCACTTGAAGCCCTTCCCGAACAACGAACAAGGACCGTAATCGAATGTCCAACATGTCCTCGTGCACCGACGGATCCTTTGTTCTGGCCACCACCGATGCAGCCAGGACCTGAAAGTTACCTGCTGCGGCGTTGAGAAATTGAATTTTAAATTTTTAAACGACCACGACCATCTTCCTCTCTCCCTCGTGGTGTGCACCACCGCCACCACGTCCAGACAAGGTCCACCGGTTGTGTTCAAATGTTTCCACATCAATGACGCATTGCAGTGCACACAGGGCGGAGGTTTATTGGATCCTGTTTACGTATTCTTCTCCAGGTTGACTTGGACCAAAGGACCACGGCCCGAAGACAAAGGATGTGTTTAGGGATCTCTTTTATGGTCTCCCCCCAGTGAGGTGACTTGCTGATTTATATCCTTGATGAAGTGCCTCCGATGTGAGTCATGATGTGTCCGTGCTCCATCAGCTCCCTCCCTCTCGCTCTAGGACAACAATAACACGAGTGGGTCTTGAGAGTTCATCGACCACCGGGTGTGGGTGTGGGTGGGGATTTATCGGTGGACGGTGGTTATGAGTGCCCTCCGACGAGGTGGGCGACTCGTCCGTATTCCCGGATGGAACGTGTTTTACGATCCACCGGAGGGTCACAAATTTCTTTACGACTTTCCAGGGTTATGCATAAACTCGAAGTGAAGTGAAGCCAACTTGACACAATTTGTTCTGGAACACAGTGCTCCTTGCGAATCGCGGGCGGGATTTATTGTGCAGGACCCATTCATGGTCGCATGACGGGCGCTTGGCGTGGTCTGCCAGCAGATAAGTGGTGGCTTTTGGTTGTTCTCCTGGTTAATAGCTCGTGGCGGGCGTTACGGATTGGTGGCAAGTGATGGTTGGTTGCGGCAGGCCGTCGGAGGACGGTTGTTCTTGTCGCATTGCAAATGAGGGTGAAATTGGTTCAATGGCCTTGTTTATCGTCCAGCAAGAGGAGGAAACTGGAGAAAGTCCACACATCGTCGTTCTAGAAGGTAAATCCGTCAGTGAGTCGCGGAAAATAGGAACTTGCTCACATTTTAAACAGTAACAGAATCTACCCTTTAGGGCGAACGAGAGCAAGTGACCAACGATTGGGTCAAGAAGGCCTGCCTTCAGCCAAGGTCGTCGGTTTGAATTTGCCTGATAAGTGTTCCAGGAAAGGGATATGTCAGTCGCTGTCCACAAAAAAGGGGCGTCACTATAACCGTCTCCGTGGTGACCTGACGAAATCGTCGGCTGTCGCCGGGAATCAACTAAATACAACCTTCCCTCGGATCGAGACGTGAAATATGAAAGTTGCCTGCGTCAGGTTTGACAGAGTCGACAGACAGGGCCCGCCACAAATGTCACAAGTGCAATCTTTCAACACACACACACACCTCTTTTTGAGATATCATCATCGACTTCCTGTGCGGACGCTCCATTGCCGAATTCCTCGCATTCTCCCGCAGCGACACTCAGGGTCAGTGTGTGTAGACACGATGTCGACATTCCACGTCGCCTGAGTCAACAAAATTTCGTTTCAAAATTCGATCCGACTCGAAACTGGGTCACATTTTGTTTACAAAAAATCTAAATGAGTTCGAATCCAGATAGCTGCTCTCTCTCAAGGCCTCCACATCCATCCCGTTCGACATTCAACAAACGAATTCGGATTCATTTTGAATTTTTGTATGAGTTCACGTGTTGCGATTCGCTATGCAGCCTCTGTGTGGGGCCATCGTTTCCAATCGGATTTCCCATCCGTATTAAGCCATGCGAATGTCCGCTATGCCATGTCAGGGTACACACCAGCCGCCGCCAGCATCCACAGTCCTAATCAGAGAGAGAGAGAAGCCTCCACTTTGAAGGAAGGGAAGTGACAGATGCCCTCACCCAGTGACTGTCTCGAAAATTGGGTTTCCGACTCAGAAGAAATGGAAAACTGAACGAATCGGGCCATGATTGGGGCACATTTGGCTGCCAGCCAGGTGACACACTGTCGGCCAAGATGATGTTCCACTCTGGAGGACGCACAGCCGAATGGCCTGCCAATAGGGCGTGGGACAGAGAAGACAGAGGAAAGATTGTGGTCAGCTGCAATGCAAACTGGTTCACTGGAATGTGCCTCTCTACACAAGCACAAGCACCAGCAGCAGGGGGAAGTTGTGGTTGCTCTGTTTTTCTGTGGTTTACAGGACGACACTGTCCCAGCAACGAATGACCAGTCAAAGGAAGATCCAGAGATGGGCGCCCTTCTTTGTGGTTGCTGTGGGATTCGTTTGTTTCTCTCCGTCGTGTGCTCAGGGTGCATTGAGGGATGTGGAATCCGTTGAGGGAGAGGAGAGATTAAGGGCTTTGAAGGTGAATGGCATGTGCAAATGGAGTGAAGGTGTTTCATAAGCCCTTTGAAGGGTTAAGAGGAACGTGGTCTTAAATTCAAACAAACTTCACTTCAAAGGGTAAGCTAGGGAAACATGAAGAAACTCACAAGAAACTTGAACAAAAAAAAAAACAAGGAAATCTCGGGTGTCTTCAGCCACTTCTGGGCAAAGACGCGGCCAAAACCTAACATCAAAGCATTCCATTCGATTGTGGAATCACTTAAAACGGTCGTAAAACTGTCCAAAAGACCTTGCCTTCACCAAACGCCAGGGAAGTCCAGTTATGCGGCTTCGATTTGCAAGTCACCTTGAGATGCATTCAGCATGAGCCGCCGAAGTCAATGAAATCAAGCGGCATCTCGCCAAAACAAGACCACGCACGTAATGCCAGACACGTCGTTTCATCGTTCATCGTTTGGCAAGCGTTTCTTCGGCTTGCTCGCCCTGCGGGTAATTGGCGTGTTATCAATAACAATTAACAGCAATTTGCGCCGATATTCTCGTTTGTGGATCGACTGTCAATTCGCATGACGCACTCAAAATGTCAGCGAGTACATAAAAATGACGTCACCATATCGCGGTCGCTCGGCGTATATCTTCAATTTGAGCTAGTCTTACCGTTGCAGTGTGTGGATACATTTGGCCAGCAACAGTTACGAACGGGGCCTGGGTGGCCACCAGAGCACAAGAACCACGGTAATCCTCACACATTTCGGTGGAACGCGTTTCGTTTCCCTTTCGTTTGGAACGTGACTTGAAATTCAATTAAGTCCCCCCGCGCCGGATTTCGTTTTAGAATCTTTTTCTCTGTGCTCGGGTAGGTAGGTTACTGACAAAAAAAAAGCAGACATACTTCTAGCTGAAGACATCGCGCATCGCACATCGACATCCGTCGACGAAGGTCTTCTTTCACTTGACTCTCTTCTGACTGTGTCCGACGGCTGGTCGTCGTCGTGCTGTGGAGGGGGACTCGACTAGATATCAATTTTGTGCACGGAAAAATCAATTATGGTCAAGGTTCTTGTGTTAACCATGTTTGCGGGTGAATCATTTGAAAGCGATTTGTAGTACAGACACGAGTCGCACTGCGGCGGCGTGGAGGACGGGGCTGACTTTGATGTGAATCAATTGACGACGACGACGACGACGGTCTGATTAGGGGCGAGCACTAGAAACCAACAGCGTTTTTGTGGCGACAACGTGAACTATTGATTGTGAGCGGGGAATATTGAACAAAAACGTGTCGACGATGGGAGTTTTTTTTTTTTTGTTCCCCTCTCACTAAACTTGGTCGTGGCACAATGTAGACTGTGTTGTTTTTCGGAAGCTTTGGAATTTTGTTTTCTATCCTTCGGTGGACATTCACTTTTTCGAGAGATTGTTTGCAGATTTGGCGTGATTTTGACGAGTCGGTGCAGTTTGAGGAAGTGACCCAAGATGAGGCTTCAATTGCAAACTGATCAGTAGGCCTTAAAAATGAAGAGAAGTCGGATTTCTGGACTGGAATGTGATGGCAGAATGTTGCCCTTTATTCTAGAAGAACTAGCTTCCAGACTGGGTGAGACAGAAGTGGTTGACTCAGTTGCAGAAGATGACCATACAACAAGCGACAAAATTGAAAAAAATCCTGCCCATAGCCAATGTTCCTTCAATGTAGACCCAGTTCCGACTAAGTGGTCAAGGCAACGCTTAAGTTCTGGAAGTCGCTAAGAGATGATCCCTCCAGAGGTTACAACTCCTAGTCGTTCGACATGATGTTCGTTGTGGAAAAACTGCGAAACTTTTGATGTCAATTGGAGGATGGGACAACGCCAGAAGTTGGTACACAAAGTTTAAAGTAAAATGACCCCACGACAACGCCTCGAATCAAGAAATTATTTGTTATCTTCTCGGAAGAGGCTAATTTTTGAACCAACACGATCCACAAGTTCTTAGCCACGCATCCAGACAGGTTGTTTTGTGTGTTAAGCTATCCCCTCCCGCCCTCACGGAGACGGACCTTGGAGACCCGTTGGCCGTCAATGGCGAGGTTAACCGACACTTTTTTGAACCCGCCACCATCGACGTATCCTAGCTGTCGTGCCAACAAGAATGCACACATGTCATACAAGAGACACAAGGCTCGAAGTTGTGGATGACCAATTTAGCGGCTAGGTCATCCCACAGCGCGGCTCCTCTAAGTGACCATCAACTTGACACCACTCGTTTATTTCCTCGGCAAGTCCTTAGTCTACGCTAACAAACTAACTGCACTTGTAGAGCCGGAACGCTATCGCCGCACTTGTTGGACTGACTCATACAAAATTGGACCAAAACGACTTGAAACATGCCGAGAGGCCATTGATGTACTATTCCATAAATAATGGCATGAATGTAGCTTCAAAATAAAGCCAGAATATATTGTATGTCTCACAGCGTTGTAGTTTTGTTTGCATTCCTCTTGCTATCGTTCTTCTCTGGTCACCTCTTAATGTTCCCACCTTATCTTGGACTCAGTGGCCTATCATCAAGAATCGGACGGAAACTGATTCTGATTTTGAAAGGGAAGGATGCTTTGTCATCAATCGAAAGAGAGAACACTGTCTGCCCGTATTCGCGGGTCCTCGTCGTACTTCATCAATTTTTGTCCCAGTGGATTGGATGTGTGTAGCCTCTAGCTGATCGATAGTCAACTGTCTTCCTATGACATATCTACAAATCTTGATAATCCGCGATCTCCGCCAGCGACACTGTGCCCACATTTCCAGTTGTTTTCGCTTGCGTCATATGTACCCTTGAGAAATTTAGATTCCAATCATTCATCGGCTTCAACTGGCCGTCTAAGTGGAATTGCATGGGAGGTCTAATTGAAATTATCGTTCCAAGAATGATAAAAAATGCTGATAGACAACAGTGCCTCGAACATTTGTTGCACACTGCCGAGATAAGCGTGGAAATGACGCACTCTGCGTCGATGCCGTCATCGTTGCCTTGGAGCTTGGTCATGTAAGTACATTTTTCGCAGAGGAAGGCTGTAAATGTTTGGATATTTGAAAATAGCAGCACTTTCCCGTCACAAATGTCTCATACAGTCATGGTCTCATCTTGGATTCAGGCTGTATGTTGGTCAATTTAAATTGTAACCTCCAAGTGAATGGTCTCCAAAAGATGGAAAAGACAACATCCACTGTCGATGGTGGGACAGAAATGCTTGCATGCTTCTAGGCTTCAAAAGCAACCATCTGTGAACACAAGCCACCACCCGAAGGATCAGTGAGCATCCTCTTTCAGTGCACCTGTCCCTCGCTGAAGGATTCCTTCGCATGTGAAATTGTGCCCTTCAGTGCTGAGGATAAGTCAAGGACCAAGATAATTTATTAAAAAGGACCCCACACACATTGGATTGGGATTTATGACTTCCTTTTGGGCGAGTTAGTGGGCGCTAGCTGCACTTGGAATCCAATTTACTCTGCACGAGGCCAACAGCCCCCGCCCCACGACGCTCTTAGCACACATTTCACAGCACAAACTTTCAATGATTGCCTTCCTTTCAGAGTTTTTCCTTTTTTGCCACTCAACTAGTGGGTTAACAGACTAAGGACCAGCACCCACGCGCTCGAGTTCTCGGGCTAAACCCAGAGGCGAGCATAAATTACAAAACTTCTCATAAGCAGGAAGAAGACCTCTCTGAGACGAGAGAGCGAAACGAGACGCTTGGCAAATTACCAGTTGCAAGGATACTCGTACAAGGCATCGTATGATTGCCTTCGAGACGGAAGAAGACGGGAAGTTCTTCTCGGTTGCACTCGCGTCTAGAAGGCAGACACCAAACATCCTGCACGAACCTAATCGGGTTAAACCTCAGCCGGGCGGAGTGCAAAACGTCTTCTAGCATGCATCTCCTCTCGGCGGCGGCGAGGAATGCTAAATGTGCAAAACTCAATGAAAGCCTGTATGTGGGTCGCATCTGCGGTGCCTTTGTGGGTGCTGCAGCGACGAGGACGACGTCACAATGAAGGGACACATCTCGTTACGCCCCATCCACCGCCCGAGTGGATAACGCCTTACGACCACGACAAACGACAGACGGTGGGAGGGAGTGTGAGCCACAAGGGCTGTGGCCGCAGCTTGAGGGCGCTTACACATGGCGTATGAATGAAGGAAGTTTCTCCAAGGAGACGAAGGGAGCTGGCCAAGGGATGGTAAGTGGTTTCCATTGTTCGCGGGACACAATCGATGCGAGTGCAAGAGTAATTGCGAAAGTTGTCGTCGTCGTCGTCGTAGCCCTGCCGAGCGGGGGTGAATAATTCGGCTGAAAAAGGATTTTTTTTTTCGTTCATCCTTGATGACCTTCGTGCGGCAGGGGATGGATTTGATGAGGAGGATGGATTTCTGTTAAGTGAGCAACGTTACGATGGAGTTTTGCACAAAAATGCGCTTGAGCATGCAGATGGGCGAATGACAGGGTGGAGCATGGACCGAGAGCAAAAAAAACCTGAAAGCAATTTTGTCGTTTTGATTGTTATGACACCATCCCCGACTTCTGGACCTTAATTGGATTTTTTTTAAAGTCAAACAGCGGGTAAGTGGATTTCATCTAGGTTTCCACTGAGGGGGGAGTGAGTTGGGGACTTTTTGAAAGGCTTTCGGAGATGGAATCGCAATGAAAAATGTATGCAAATTGGCAGAGGAGTGGGAACTTCGAAGGAGTGGATGTTCAGAGGCTAGCGGGTTCCAGGTCGATGAATGTGCTCACCAATTTGGCTTCGGGCGAGATTTCTTACTCGACTTTTTGACAAGCGAAAATACAACGACGTCATTGTAGAGTAACACATCTTGTCTCCGTTTGGAATGGTATATGTTGGCTGGGATATATGTTTTGGGGGTGTTAGAGGGAATGCTGTCTCTTTCACGTTCATGAGAAGTGCGCGTTAGAGGAAATAGAGAAGTGCCACGGCAGGAATAATGACCAGAATTGGTCATGGACTATAAAAAAAACGGCAGAACTGATTCTTGGTGAAAGTAAGAGAACCATGAAGCAGCGTCAACGAATGAGGATCGTGATGTCCAAAGAGAGGCAAACGTCTCACATAGTGTTGTGTCGAGCTCACTGAATCTTGGTGGTCTCCTTTGCAAATGCAAAGCTTTCTTCTTTTCGAACTCGATTGAAGGGAAGGTGGGTACAGCTAAGGCTCAAACCCTCCATGGCCTATATTGTGGATGTTGGCCCTCTTGCAAATCAGCCCCTTTTCATCCGGGGCCACCTGGTCACTTTGAACGTCCTGCCATCCCATTCTTACGCCACTCACTCCCTCTACGATCAGCGCGGGTTTCCCCTTCTACTCACTGTTCTCTGATTGTTGTGAGACGATCTACCTGAGATGGGGTGAAAGTGCCTAAACAGGGAGAGACTCAGAATTATTTTCGGAAGGACCATCACCGGATTCCCAAAGACGGTCACCTTCCCACGCAAATATCTGTCTATGACTAGAAACCAAGGAATGTTCAACACACTTCCAATAAATATTGCCCTCAATTTGAATCCACACCAAAGACCACAACCATACTCACTCGCCGCGTACTCGCGAACTACTTCCGCACTTCGTTTCAGTCTCTCACCGCGACGGGTAAACAAATTACCTCGTATTTTTCCAATAAAAATCACTATAAAACCAAAACAGACACGAATTCATTTGCCGCACCGCAACGCGCCACCGCGGACTGTGAGGGGACCTGAGTCAGAACGAGTACCCCACCACAGCGGAGAAGTGTGACAAAATATTTATCGAAAGTGTTTTTCTTGCCGTTCGTTTTGTTCAACAATCTATCAATCTACACCCACTGTTCACACTCACGAGTGCCGTCGTGTGTTTTTGTGTATCCATCGGATACTTAGGTGAATGTCAGTGAATCACTAAAAACAACGTATCATTTCATCATGTCATAAAGCGCTATCGATGAGCAAACAACACGCGTCCACGCCGAGAAAACACACCCGACCCGCGCCCAGCAAAAGCCTTTCGGGCGGCTCTCGTTGTCACTGTCGCTGTTGTTGCCCTTGTAAAAGTGCGAAAAAAAACGCCACACTAAACCACTTTTTGCCTTATCTTATCGTCGTGTTGGGAGAGACTATTAAACAGAAATCCATAATCTCACTTTACACTTTGCCAGATGACACGCTGCTGTGAATGTTCTAGATACGAGCGGGCCGGCGAGCGAGTGTGGAATCGAATGGGAAAACTTGAACATTTCGCGATAATTTTTGTAAGTTGTTCACGAGCGGCGAGAACGGAATGTTTTTCTGCTCTTCCGGGTGGGGTTCGAGTTGGCACTTGAAGTGTGGAGCCACGAGGACGCAATGCGCGTGCAAAATACTCATGTTTTGTCGCTTCCTTTCAATCGTCAGGTGCATTCGAGAAATCTCGAGTGCAGTCTTCCGGAATCGGCGCAACGTCACATGCCAACAACGTCTGAGTCACGCCTTGGAGGTGACGTCACAGCATCGTGGTGGAACTAAGCTAACTGGTGTCTGAAGTGATGCAACAAACATTGGAAGGTGCTCGTGAGCTTCTCAAGTCCTTTGAGAAGATGCCTCATCTCCAAACGCGAAGGCACTTTAAACGCGAGGATGACGCCCTAAACACGAAGAATGACGGTCCAATGAGAAGAATGACGTTCCGAATGAGAGGACGATGCTTTAAACGTGAAGAATGACGGTCCAAACGCCAGGATGAGGCTTTAAACGCGAAGGATGAGGCTCCGAAGGAGATGATTGGAGCTTCAAACGCGAGGATAACGCTCCAAGCGCGAAAGATGACGCTCCATACGCAAAGAATGGCGCTCCAAACGCGAAGAATGACGCTCCAAACGCAAGGATGACGCTCCGAACGCGAAGAATAACGCTTCAAACGCGTTCAGGTCCCATAACGCATCTTCAAACGCAGGGAATGAAGCGTCCAACCAAGAAGCAATCACATTCTTACCCGGCCTCAAACCCAACCCAAGGCAAGGCCACATGGCGCCAGCTCAAAGTACAAAAAACACACAGAACTCCGTTGCTATGACACACACACACACCCCAGCCGTAGAACCCCCACTGGGTCTGCGACAAGCATAGCACGCTAAGCCTCGTCATTCGCGATAACAAATCCCACAGCAGCACGCTCTAATGTCATGCATAATTTGCATTTCAGTTCGCAATTACCACGCTCACGCCTTATCGCGGATATTCGTAGTTCCGCAAGCCAGCGCCGGCCTTGAACGTCCTTGACACACACACACACGTCACACTCCCGGACTGACAATCAGCGCACTACTCACCTTGTAGACACTTTTCCACGCACCTCGTCGTGACCTGAAAGCAGACAGAAAACACACAAAAATGAGTTTCAGTTCGGGAAAAAAAGTCAGAAGTCAGAAGAAGACGGTGGGTTGGGAAACACAGCTCCACCACAAGTGGCCAAGTGACAAGAGGGGCGAGCTTATGCAAGCCGACGCATGTGCTCATGCAACAGTGTCAATCGGCTGACAGAGCGGCTTGGCCATCGATGAGATGTGTAATTTGTTGTGACGGCATCTCCATCCATCGGATGTGTGTGACGGTAATGACGAGTAAATACACGATACTTGCTCGTCGTCCGATTGCATGCGGAGAGCAATTAATGCCGCGGTTACGGGAAATTGGTCAAAGAAAATGGAGCGCGACGCTTAAGTCGACCCAAGTGATCGTCGCGTCGTGATCTCTATTGGTTCATGGGGCAAGCCGTAGCTCAGCGTTGCATCACTCGAGATTGAGGCAATCGCACGAAAATCAATAGAGGAGAGGATCCACCGCGTTTCGCAAGCGTCCAACCAGACCGAGACACCGCCACAACATTCCACACGATGGCCGCACAATTCAATTAACTCGTAACTGTCGCGCGGATTCACGGATTCATCTTTCAGCCCTCGTTTCTCAGAATTCTTGCAGCTTCACGGTTTGCTGATCGGGAGACAAAAAAGCCTCAATTAAGCCCCGCAACCATGAAGGGACAGATGCCCGCGCTGCCCCTCCGTATGGCGACATCTTCCCGCCAGATGTGCGCCCAGTCGTGGACCCTGCTCTGGTCTCTGGTCTGTCATAACCGAGTTCCCCTTCGACGACCACGGTCTCATTGTGGTGACTTTGAAAGTGAGATGATTAGCGGTTCCCGGCTTGTGATTTTGAAATCGTCTCCACCTCCCCCTCGGTCCGAAAGGAGTGCATGGATGTGCGTGCTTGCGAAAGTGTTTCACTTCGTGGATTTAATGCATATTTTTTTGTTCACTTGCTTCTGGCTTCCCTCGAGTGCGTCTGAGGGGGTTTGCAAATTTGTGGACGGCGGCGAGACGTAGGCGACGCCAATAAGTGAAATTGATCTGACCGCGCGTTGGACGTGAAGAAATTTAAGTTGGCCTCGGAATGAAGGAGATTGTGACTGAAACGTGGGAAGATTGAGGCACGCGTCAAGGGACAAGGTTGCTTTGAAGCAAGTCTCGGAGGAGAGGAAGGACTCATACTCTGAGACAAAGCGGACAAGATTCTGACGAAGCTGAAGAGACTAGGCTTGTGGCATTCACGAACGAACTAGGTCATAAAAGGTGAACTAGTGTAAGTAGTGAACTACTTCTGAACAAGATGATCTAGAGGAATTAACTCGTTCAGTAAGGTGATTTGAACTGAACTGAGCGCTCTCTCGAGCTGAACTTAAAGGGATTAGCCTAGAGTGATTGGTGGACTTTCCACACGGGGATGGATTCAGTGCCGAAGGACTGGGGGACTCATACAATTATTCGTATGATCCAATGGTCATCAGTAGCTGCTTACTCGTCTTAAGACACTGATTAGTCCTCTAGTGACGTTCTGTGACTCCCAATGAATAAGCTGCTGATAAAGTGGACACTTGTCATTATGAAGGGACCAGAAAAAACCCAACAAATCATCACTTCAAGAATTTTTAAGAACTTTATCTGAACACCAACGAAAACAACGAACTCGTGAAATTCCTGAGTTTTCACTTGGTGGACAGTTGTGAGTTGCCTCACAAGCAAGGGAGTGCCATGAGTCACTTGGAATGCCGACAGCTGGAATGCATAAACATAGCCCTGATCATAAAGTGAGATTTCATATATTAAACGGCAACTTCTCACCAACAAACTGGCGTACAGACATTTGGAGTTTGATGAAATGATGCGAGTTTTGCAGCATGTTTAAATTGTCACCTCTAAATGAATTACACATATACCACTGTGTACAGGATGCAGCCAGGCAGAGTGCCAGGAATGACGATGATTTGGATAAAATGTCAATATTCAAGCATACCTTCATGTACAAAAATCGAATCTCTACAGGGAAGAGAAGGGAAATTTTGTTCATGTTTAAATTGCCATTTCCAAAAAACTCAGACTACAGAAGCACTTATGTTCCACAAGGTGTATGCCTCGGGTATTTGTAGCAAATGTGATATTGTCATTATGCAAGTAAAATGGCATTATTTCAGCAAGAGATTGATGTATAAAAGTCAACAGTTTGTCAAAAATAGATGCAATTTTGGTTATAGCTAAAATACAACCTCCAAACGAATGTGTTCCAAAACGTCTTCCACCGACTATAGGGGGTCCATTTCTCTGTGGAAACTCTTCGTGATCTGTCTGTATGAGAAGATTTAAGCGGCAGACTAGGATAGAAATTTGAACTAGGACTCCTCCGGAGAGGATCAGTAGGCAGAGTTTGAAAGAGGTGTGCAAGGCCGGAGGCCTGATCGATGAGTTGCCTAGAACTCAGGGTACACTTTCAATGTCTCCAACATAACATTACAACACAAGGGGCGCCACATAAATCTACGACACGAAAAGGACAGCAGTTTGTTACAGATGACATCCGTGCCCCTGGTGGACCCCAAAGCTAAAAATAGGAACCTCTTTCGTTGAGTCTCTTTAAAATCCCCATTAATTCCACCAGACACATCTTGTGCCTCCACTGTTCCAAAGTTTGAGTCTGTTGACAAGAGTAATCCCACTGGTGAGTCACAGGCCTGAACAACTGCACTTAGTCAAGTGCGGGAGGCAGCACAACAAAAGACAATGATCCACCAATTGCAGCGATGACACATCATTGCGCAGTTGACTGCTTTGATGTGATGACAGAGTGGTCTTGGCTTAGTTCGATGAGACGCTAAGTGTTGTGTCCGACATGAGATCTTTGTTATGACAGGTAAATGCGTGATTTTGGGAGACGACGACGAGGAAGGATGAGTGAGTCAATTTTTGGGGGATCACGAGGACAAACTGTAGAGAATACTGAACCAGATTCTTCTTCTCATTCATGGACACTCTCTCTCTCTCTCTCTCTCTCTCTCTCTCTCTCTCTCTCTCTCTCTCTCTCTCTGATAACAGGACTTGTTCAGAATATATCCCATTAAACCACCATTTAGAAATAAACCTCTAGTTAGCGTTGGAAACGTACGACTTCAGAGTCCTGCGACTCGTGGATTGTTGAGGCCGAGCTAAAGCTGCCGTCCACCCTTAACGGTCCCGCGGACACACATTCATTCCGACCCACGATCAATTTTGACGCCCTCAAGCACATGCACGCCTCCGTGTGATTTTTGGAAAAGAAAGCAGATCAAAAACTGACTTGACATCATTTTGTGGATCTTTGGCAGGATATTTGTGGCACCAAGACAATTCTCATGCCAGGCTCGTCACGAAGTCCTCGCCAGGGTGTAGATGAATCGTGCCAAGAAGAGAAGAGTAGTGGATCGTGAGTGTTGGAACGAAAGAAAAGAACGACGTTCGGTGCAGGAGGGCTCGTCACGAAGTCCTCGCCAAGAAGAACTCGATCAGTTGTGGATCGTGAGTGTTGGAACGAAGGAATAGAACGCACCATCTTGCCGTCTACCCAACTACGTTCCAAGAGACTCTTGTCAGCCAAATCCTCGACAAAAATTTCCCTCATCGAAAAAGTCTTTTTCAATCAAAAACGTGATCTCCACCCACGTGCATCACAACACTTCACTTCCCATCCCATCCCCACAATGGACCCTCACATCGTCACGTCTTCAGAATTCAGAATAAATTACCCAAATGAACTCACCCGACCGGTGCTGCTGTGCCCAACCTCGTCGAGAGGTTATCTAATCCCAAGCGAAGGGCCTTCCGCCAGAAAAACAGAAACACAAAAAAATACGCGTGCGTTTCTTCCGGTCTACTTCGCCAGATTCTATGCGCTATCTGGCAATCTCCACGTATGTGTGTACCGTACAGAGCAACAGAGAATAAGTTCGCTTTTGCGATCAACAGCAGATACGTCTTATAATTACATTCGCGGAACAACAAGAGGTGATTCAATCGCAGCCCCCGACGCCACCCTAGCCCCCCGACAGGCACTCACACGACGGCACAAAGAGAACGAGACAATGGAATAATTAGAAAGATAATTCACTCGTTCTTGCATTCATGAGGTTCTCCCAGCAGCTCGTCTCATATGGCACACGGCGCGTCTTGAGAAGAGTGCGCACTCTTTCGAGTGAAAGAAGACAAGACGATAAGACAACGAAAGCGAACAAGGAGACGGCGGCCGACGGATGGCTTTGGTATGCAAATAGCATCTCACCGAGAGCGGTGAGTGAGTGTACATCTTGATGAGGAACTAGTTCAGATGACAATCGAACGCGAGGGGTGTTGTCTTTGTGTAAGGCCGAAAATGGTGCGTCTGAGACGATGGGAGGTCTCATTTCACTGACAGACGCTGTGACAGCTGTCAGTCTGTTTGGTGACAGGTGAGGAGAGATCCGTGCATCCGCTGTCTAGGGGGTGTGGAGACTGCGAGCTGTCTAGATGTGTTCGATGTGATCTCAAGCGATTATTGACTGGTGGTTGTCTGAGCGGCGACGATGGCTGCCTGAGCGACGACCCCCCTCCCCCCCTTATTATCAAAAATTTATCTGCAGCACTAGATGTCGTTGGTTTCAACGTCAAAGCCCCGCCAAGATCGTTCATCTTCATAAAGCAAAGTCATCCCATGCCAACCCTGTGGCAACCCACCAACTCACAGAAACCAGTCAAAATCCGCACAATTTTCAGACGCCTTCGCACTCTCCTCGTCAAACCACCTCCCCCTTATTGACTATATTGGGATATCCCCCAAGCAGCTGATGACAAATATTCACCTTAGAGACAACCGCAGAGTTTCTTCTTCTTGACACAATCCACCCGACGAATTAGCACCAACTAACTAACTAGCGGTGAGTTTCCTTTTTTTTGGTAAGAGGCTTAAAAGAAGTCGCAGCTGTCTTGTCACGGAGTTCTGTGGGCAAGACAAAGCCGAAGCGACGACTTTTGAAATGAAGACGCTAATTGGATCATAAGCTGATGACATGACTGAATGCTACTCCGACGTCAAATGTTGTCATCGATTATGATCGATATGAAATTTCGTGCAAATTGAGTGAGAGCTTCGTGTTGGCAATTGTCCGTGAATTGATGACACGAATTGCGATCGAGATCGGGAGGAATGTGTGAGGAGGACGAGGTGATTAAGTGTCAAGAGCCAGGTCAATCAGAGACTGGAGGTTGGTTGTGGTTCCCCAACGGAGGAGGGAGTCAATGAAATCCGTCAAACTTGAGAAGACTCTGTTGGAATATAGAGAATGATTATGAAGTCTTAAATTTCAAAAGTAAAATCTTTCTAGGGAGAACAAGTGAAATTTCGTTCATGTTGAAACTTTAACCTCCAAAGGAATCATGCGAAAGAAGTAGATACGTTCCACAAGGTGTATGCATAGGATGTCTGTAGCAATGATGATGCTGTCAATTTTTAAACAAAATGGCGTCCTTTCAGCAAGAGATTGATGTATAAAGGCCAAGGGTTCCTCGAAATTATATGCAATTCTGGTTTAAGTTAAATTGTAACCTCCAAATGAAATGTGTTGAAAAACATGTTCCATAGACAGAGGGCATCCATTTCTTTGTGGTAACAGTCGGAAGGGAGCCTGGTGAAGGATCGGACGATAAATGCGAGAAAGAGCCTCTAAAAAGGCGGTAGCTATCTTGACGTCGTGATAACAGCGGAGGAGGATCCGATGACAGAAAAGTCGTTCTTCTCTTGATCTCGAAATTTACTCTGTTCAACTAGTCAAAAGAAGGTTATCCGAATCAAAAGAAGGCGTCTGATGACTGCGATCATCTACTGAATCATGAATGACATTCTCACCTAATGACAAAGGGGAAGGTCTACAAACTGAAGAAGAAAAGACCATTATCTTGCTCTTCCCACCCAAAATCTCCCTCCACAGGCGCAGAATTTCTCAAGGATCTCTTCAAAACCCCACTTGCAATGGATTTAATTTATTTTTAGCCCACGGCGCAAATCGAATCACCTCGAAACACGCATCAGGTGCCAATGCCTGCCAAGGGATGTCCTTCACTCCTTCATCACCCACACCACCACACATAGAGGGAGCCTCACTTGTGTTCGCTTTTAATTAACGATTTGCACGAGAATCAGACTTTATCGTCCGACATTATCGTCGCTCGGTTCCTCGCTGTTGTTTATTTGCGCTTCTCTCTCGTGCTCCCACCACTGCCATTCAGCCGCCGCGCCGCTGTCACATCTTTTCCCCAAACGCCGCGATGGTGATCACATCGTTCTCGTCGTCCCGTTCCGTCCCTTCGCGTCTTTCATTAAGTGGAGTACTTTTTTAATTAGCGGATTTCTGGAGAAGATCCCCCACCACTCGCTGGCATAAAATGAATTTTCTTCGCTCCCAGTTTTGATGTTATACGGTGTTTCTTTTTTTTTTGCAAACGATTTCTCGGAATGGCCAGGCACCAGGCAGGGAAGCAGAGGGAACAGCAGCCCCTTGGCTGGCCGTGGAATCCGTCATTAGCCGAGATGAGTACCGAGTTTAGTGCGCGAGTGTATCTCCTTAATGTGGCCCACATTGCGGTTCTTCTGTGGAAGACGGTTGTGCCCGCAAGCAATGTAATTCGATGAATGATGTAACAGCAGCGGCGGGCAGAGAGCGACGAGGAGCTAATCAAATGAGACGCTCTGAGACGTTGAATTGTTAATGGTCGGATGTCGACAACGGTTTGCAGCGCACAAACACTCGAAGACGACCGAGGGGTGGAGAGGAGTCGAGCAGAAACATGGGTCCGCCGAGGCACGAGTCGACATTTGGTCAGGGAATTGCAAATGCGATCCATTGGGCCACTCCGTCTACAAGTGGACGTTTCAGAGAAAGAGAGAAGGCTTGGAGGGGAGCATGAATAAAGAAATCCTTTGTGTAGATGGCACAGAGCTGGGTTTGAGGTCATCGCTAAAGACGGCTGATCGGGGATACCACAAGTGGATCTTGCGGTTCTTGCAGAGGTGGTGGCTTCATTGCGGGGCGACGAATTTATTTCAGGCGGAAGAAGCTTAGAAGTCCTCTTTGGAAGTTGATTTCACGAGGATAAGGTCCCAGGGTTAGGTGGCTGAGGGCCTACAGGCGGGCAGTGGCCCTTCGTAACAGAGATCTAGCCCTACTTCATCTCGCTTGATTCTGTCGACTTTCCTTCGATGCCAAGATCTTTTGACATTATCACTGTTGGCTGATCATTGTCTTGACAGGGGGGTACGCCGACTTGATGCTGTTGGCTTAGGAAACATCGTCTATTCAAGCTCACCGGGCACCAGATCACCCTCACATTGGCGTACGTTTGCTTGCCTTGGGTTCGGACCCTGGATGATCTTGTCATCTTCGGTCTCGCTCAGCTTGTGGACTTGCTCTCGTAGCTCTCTGCTGTGGAAGGTGCTTTGAAAGGGGGAATAAAGTGAGATTGATTTCGAAGCTTATGCTTGGACCTCCGCCTTATCGGACTCTGATCCAACTTTACAACTTCTTAAGCGGAGACGGACTCAATCGGATTAATCGGGCTTTCGAGCAGCGGCAGTCCTCCATGACCTCAGATGGACTCTGGTTAGAGGTTGGTTCAGAGCCGGAGAGGCTTCATCGTAGTCCGTTCACATTCGGGGAGGTCAACTGTACACCTCCCCGACTGTGGACGGACTACGACAAAGCCTCTCGGGCTCTGAACCAGCCCAGCTCCTCCTTGATCTGGGACGGGGAAAGCTGTCTATCGAGCTCTAGGGCAAGTTCCCTCTGCTTGTTGGACTCTAGACCAGCTTTACCGCTTCCCGAATGTAGACGGACTTCTGAAGCAACTTTGCACTCGCCCCGAAATCTCTGTGATCTCTGAATTGTGTCCCTTTCGACGCAAAAGTCCAAAGCTCATCAGCAGTTGAAATAATCATAAACCTTGACATGATCAAATCCGAAGGCTTTTAATTCTGAATACACTCCAGACAGGCCTTGTCTTACTCTCCACACTCAAGCCACTGATTAGACCTTCAGACAGACTTCCACACTCCAGCTTGATTTGCCTCCTCACCTAACCACTCTTAAATTTGAACTTAACCCCCTATCAAGGCCAACTCCTTTTGACACAGCTCTCTGATAGCACACATGAATCACTCACAATTCATTTTTAACTTGTTTCACTGAGATAAACAAACGACAGCGTCCTTATCAGCATTAGTCTCGGCATTATCTGCGTCAATTCGAATTGATTACGCGCACAGCGCTTACCGGGCTCAGATACCCAGATAGCCAGATAGCCCCGGCAAACACTGTAAACTTCGTCAAGATATAATCTCTGTTCAAATATTGACTCCGGCGAGGGGAAACCACCAGCTCAGTGATGTGTTAAGTCTGTTTGGACACGCAGTGAACAAAGGGCTTCTGCTGAAATGGAAACGGAATCGTTGGTCGCGATCTACTGTATTTGCGCGTGTGTGATTGGAGTGTTTTTTTATTTTTGGCAGGAATTCATTGCAATCTGGCGTTCTTGGAAGGAAGCCATCTTCAATCATTTGTCATGTCGGGGCACTTGGATGGATGGAGCAATCCGTCTTGGACTGGAAGTGATTGATGGGGAGACTGAAACCCTGGGATCGAGTTGAGTCACTGGGAAAACATGCGAGTTTTTTCTCGGGAGATTTTCCTGTGGCTGCTCTTAAAGATATCAGCTCTTATACTCCCTCTGTTGAATCTACAGACGGGACGGAGGAGGGGCTTTATCAGAAAGCCTATCGAGAGAGCCTATCGGAAAGATCGAGATCAAAGATTGGCAATAAACAGAAGCGCAAAAGGCTTCTAGTTGAAGGTAAGAGCATAGTTGAATCAATAGAAAAATCCGGGCGCCAATAGACAGAGACAAGATCACTTCAACTGAAGACATGCCGAAAGATCAAATTCAGTGGACGACGCGAAGAGACCATTGGGCTTAATTTCAAACTGAACAACTGAACAGAGAACCCGCGAAGGACGTGACCGGGAGGAATATCATTTTGTAACGTTTTCTGCACAAGACAAGAGTCGAGCTTATCGGCTCAACATCTGCCGTCTGTTCTTTGACAAGTGAATGTAAGTTGGCAGAGCTCAGTCTGGGGGTAGACGGTTCCCTTAAGGCGAGCTATATCTACCCCACCGTCCGCTTCTGTTTCTGCCCCTAGTTGACTGAGGATCAGTCTTATGATCCTTTTTAGACATACAAAGACCATACCATGCATTTTCAAGTGTGAACACCTGACTCTCTAACCTACCTGACTCTGCGTTTCTGTTAATTGCCAAGCTGGGATCTTGATCTTTTCTGATCTTCAACCAATTCCATCCGCAAGATCGCTGGAAAGGCCCTCTGATTGAGGCCAACAACCGTCCCGCCTGTAGATTCATCAGAGGGAGGATAAGAGCTAATATCTTTAAGAGCAGTCACAGGAAAATCTCCCTAGAAGAAACTCGTTCACGTTTTAGGGAAATGACTATCATCAGCGGTCCACCAAAATCAAGCCAGGAAGAATATACGATCAATCCAGCACACATTTCTTCAGATTAACCGTGTTGCCTACTAAGGGAATGAATCCCTTCGCTATTCAGTGACTTCTTATGCTTCCCTCGTAGATTGAAGGTCTTTGTTCATGTCTGCTACAAAGAACAAGTCATCGCGGAAAGGAAACTGCTTGGTAGCGTCAAAGTATAACAACGGAGGCAAACGTCTGTCGTGCTCACTGGCTCTTGGCTGTCTTTCCTGAGCTCTATTGAAGGAGAAATTGGAAAGGCGGCTACGGGCCCGGTACAGGCACTCTGGAAGTAAGGAAGTAAACATTGACACTGCTCCCTTTTACTACACTTTTGACAAACATGCTGTTTCTGGAGAAAAGATTCAAATGAACGAGTGTCACTAGATGTAGCTACTAAACCAAGACATCGCATCAAAGGGGAAGAATCGAATGCCAGCACGGGGCACCACAACATTCATTATCAATGATCTGCTGCCACAGAAGTTTGTGGTAAGATTCAAGGTTGCCCACGCCCCCACAAGCTCACATCTTCAGTCTAAAGTGCTCAATCAATGTAATCCCTCTGTAGAAATTGAAGCTAGAGACGCCAACTACGAAAAGAAGCGTGGCAGCTGGGGAATTGTGGGACAGAGTTGAGGCACGTTGCTAGAAAAAGGTGAGAGTCCTTACGCGTCTTGGAATCCCTCACAGTGCACAGACGAGGAAGGAATAGAGTCTTTTCGACTGCTCGGCGAGTGCCCGTTGCTCTAAGGAAAGACTCGATCAAGCTGAAAAGCCTCCTCGGGCTCATATCTGTCGGTTGGAATGTGGTGGAAGACTGGTTATCCATCAAGGTGGCAATGGCATCAGCGATAAGCGAGTCCCAAATGTAAGCTGCATGGGCAACTGTAAACCATTGTAGGCATGGGTTCCTTCCCAACTTTTTCTCATCAGAAGGATGGGAAAAGGCAGACTATTCAAAAATAAAAATAAGCCATTCTTTGTTCGGATTGGTTTGGTCTAATTTTTCGAAGCTCAGTCACTGGTACTCAGTCAATGGTAGTCGGCCATTTAAACGCTATTTCAGAGCTCTTTACGGAAATTGCAAGATCTTCATCTACGTGAAATATCCTCCAGCTTGAACACAGTCCGATCTTGGTGAGTACGTCGAAGAAGGTCATCCTGTCCATCCACACGCACACAGTTCATCACGACATCTGGCACCTCTTCTAGAGAACAAGGCCCTATCAAGTCGAATTCTATGAGAAGAGAAAAAGGCAACTATCGTCAATTTGGAAGAGGCTTTCCACGGGTGGACTAAGTTAGATTGGACGCCACACTCGTCAATCCATCAGCATAAACATCTCCCCCTTTACCCATTCCACAGAGCCCGCCAATCGGGAATCGGAAACCCAACTCATTTGCCTCTAAAAACCGTGACAATCAATTCTTCAGAAGATGCGCACGAACCACTGGCTCCAGTCGTCACTCAGAGAGCTATCAATTGAAATTCCCCGAACACGGATGGCGATAGAATCGCTTCAAACGCCACATGCATCGAAATTCGTCGATAGGCAAAAAAGTACTAATAATTCAGAGCACATCCGAGAACAGCTCTGTTGTCAACTGATATCTCACTCGACGGCGTCTCTTCTGTTCTGTTTAAACAATTGTTTGATATCAAAAAAAAAAAAAAATAGAAACAACCAACTTGTCACCTTCCCCCTGCTGGTTACCCCGTTCTGTGTACAAACACATCACCGTCCATTAACGACGGAAAATAAATAAAATAAACACACCCCCCTCTGCTCCAGGGGACGGAGACAGGGGAGCGACAAAAATGAACAGAATCGGAAATACTTATCACTCCAGCCAGTGTGCCTGTGCACGAGAAAAAACGGCAAATTGCACGCATAGCTCTCCGCGCGACGAAACGGGGGCGAAATGAAATTCGAAGCGCACGGCAAAAAAAATGAAAAAAAAAAAAAAAAGAAACTGTGACAAGTGTCAACTATCATCGTGAACAGCGAAAGGAATTTCACGATAAATAGATATAAATGGACAGTTATGCAATTTAGCGAAAGAAGATACAGTTACTCGCGTTCTGCTGGGGTGTGCGAGAGCACATGCGGTGTGGCCTGGGGGTGGACGAGGTATCGCAGCTCATTGCTGCAACCTACATTCTTGTCTGGTGTTTCTTTCTATTTCTACTATTTTGTTCGCATTCATTCGGGGCGGCTAAGTAGCTTCAATTAAGTGAACTGCGACAGATGAGGATGCGGGCAATGCGATCTGGGGATGGGAACTGGAGCTGAATGAAAATTGGTGCGACAATTTGCGACCGGGTGGCTGGTGGAAAGATGATCAGAGTTGAGGCGGTTGTGAGACTGAAAGGATTGAGTTTCGGAGAATTTAGAGTGACGACATAAGTCAGCCTTCGTTTCCAAAAATAGCACGCACCTGCATGCAATCACTCATGAGGCCTCGAAAGATCGAAATCACTGAAAGTCTATCGCGCTGATTCCCATCGGAGATACTGCCTTATCGACCACTTGTTGCCGGTGACGTCCTCGACGAGAAATCCTCCCCCAGACCGACCTCAGGCGCAATCTCTTAATTTGGAAACAATGTCAACTCGCTGATAGGAGAGCCCCTCTTGTCACCCCCTCCTGTTTGCACCCTCGTCGAGTTGTCATATGCTAGCCCCGCGGTGCCAACAATCGTGTGAAATATGAGGTAATTCGATGATTGCAGGCAGCAATTGTGTCGGTCTGTCTGGCCGGGCCGACTGAAACGCACAACCTTCCATCAGCCAGTCGGGGATTTCTGTAATTAACGATGTTTCTGATTGGAAACGAAGGTTGCCACCAACTGCCAACTGGACTAATGTTCTTTCGTTTGTTTCATCTGGTCTGCCGTCGACAGGCAATGGACACGTGAGTGGAGAGTGTTCAGCACTGCACCTCTCGATGACCTTTCCAGAGGTCAGACGGACAGAATGTGATTCTGCTCAGTTGGGGCGAGCACACTTGGTTATTGACGGTAGTTGCGGCGGCAATTAAACAAATTATCGGCGAACTGTGACTGTGACGGATGTGGTTCAGATTTTTGCAGTGGCTAGCTGGCGGTGAGGGGAGGGGGTATTACTTTCGATTTATTTTTTTTTTTTTTTTGACAGCTTGGATGGGGAAAAAATTGAGAAGATTGACACATTTGAGGGATTTAGACGGGAATTGTGACCCAAAATGTGGAGTGGAACTTAAGACGACTATGAACCAAAATTCGATAACCAAAAAGGTGTCTTTTCTGAGGCCTTGAATCCTGTATGTCCTTTGCACATAATGAAAAGACGCTTCTTTTGAGACCAAGGCCATCTCGCTACGCCCGATAGAAGGTAGGAAAAAAAAAAGTTTCAAAAAAGATGAACTTTAAAATTTTCAATTTGAAAAATCGCCCATATCTTGGAAGATGTACGCTTTTTGACGTTTGTTTCTTTTTACAATAATATTCTAGTTGCAATGACGCTACTTTTGAGCCCACGACAATTTTTCTAGCTACGGCCAATAGAAGGGTGGAAAAAGTCTCCGAGAAGGCGACCTCGAAATCAGTCTCGATTCTCAAGGAAAGTCAGATGAATTTTCGACATTCCAACTCGGCAGGCCCTGAAAAGATCAGAAGCACGTAGCGAGAGATAAGAAGTCTTATTTAAGTCCCACGATGCACACGTTACCGACCGAACTGTTATGTGAACAGCCAAGTTCCCCCATCAACCACCTTACCGACGCCTGAAAATTCGAAAGATCCAATTAAAATGACAAGAGCTCCCCATCATTCACCGTCCCTGACCTTCACAAAGTCGCAAAGACAACAATCTTCTTATCAGAGATGACCCTCCTACCTTTCAAGCGCACCACTTAACCAGCGCCAACCAATACACCACCAAGGAATGCCCCCATTCGACTGAAGAAGCTCTCGAAACTGATTACCGCTCCTCTATGGTCTTGCGAAACTCCGAAACAGGTTAATCCAACAAAACGTCGTGCAATGCTGGCGCGATAAGCCAGCCAGATGATTAATAACGAATTACGACACAAGCTCAGTACCCACGCCTGCAGTGACCATAAATCGGCCTCGAAAGGTCACTCATTATCGAGCGGAGCGAAAAACAAATCTATCAAGTCTTCTCTCCTCTCCGCCGACAACGACGATCGACGAAGACGTGGATGACGATGATAATGATGATGTCTACGTTTAGGTAACCCTGAACGCGATAAACATGAAAAACTCTTTCACTTCGCTTGGCCATGTGCACACGCGAAGCTTGTGAGCTGGAGCAGTGAGTGGGGACGGGAGTAGACGCGTGATGGGTTCTTGTGCATTTTCCACTTTCACTGCAGCGAGAGAGAAAAGCGAAAACGAACGTATCGAACAGAAATGAGGAGGAGACACGATACGCGCGCACGAGAATGAAATGATACCACCAGCAGCAGGCAGGCATCTCTCGAAAGGAAGCCAGCCAGACAGCGACGACGACGACGAGGACGACGACGACGGGTGGTGCTGGTACGGATTCGACACGCTGCACGGGTTTTCTTTCGATTTTCTCCCCGGCGTCATTGATGATGAGCAGTTTGTGCCGTGGAACGGCGTGAGCCGTCGGTGGAGGTGTTGCTGTGGACTTTGGCTTTCCAAGCGAGGGGAGGGGCCATGGGTTTGTGAGGGTGCAGCGGATGAGATTAGATGGGAGGTGAATTGCTTGATCAAAGTGGTACAGGTCAACCGACGTGGGTTTAACGAGGTGAGGTTTAGCACTCGTACCGTCAGTCAAAGGTGTTTCTTGGAAGGTGGACGCAAAAAGATCTCAGTTGCTCGTCTGAACCTAGGTCCTAGCTCTATTTGAATGGATGCTGGGGAAGCCCGCCTCAATCTTTGTTCTTCCCCTCTTGCAATGCAAGACGCAGCGACAAGAGAAATCTCGAAAACTTTCCGACAAACCAACCAAAACCCATCCCAAGGCTCTGAGCAGCGCCACTTTGTTGCCAACTCGTCGCTTATCGTCGCATCAGCATTGTCAACCTCCAGCAAATCCGGACAAACAACATGCAATCAAATCCCGCCTCATTTATGGTCTTGATCATAAACACTTCTGAGGCGAACACCTGCAGGCAGAGTTAAGCCTTCTCGTTCTGCACAACTGCAGCTGATAAGTGGGTGCGCGATAGCAATTGATAAAGCCTGTTTGTCTGTCCGTCCCCCTTGACAGCTGCAGTGGAACAAGATCTGTCGTGGACGCGTCTGCATCCCGTAAGCCGTACAGTCGTTGAATTTGATAATTTGCTTTGGTCGAAGGTCGAACATTGTTAAAGACAGCTCTTGTGTCGGGAAGGTAGTGTGGTCGTCGTGAAGGTTCCACGTTTTGGCCAGTTCCTGTCGAAATGGCTCTACCTACAGTTCAACCGCGAGAGAGAGGACATTTTATCAAAACATCGTCTTCATTCAAGTCTCTCACTTCATCCACAAGCGCTCCCCTACTCTCGATCTTGTCTGTTTGCCTGAACTCTGAATTCTCTCGAAACATGTCAACCAAGGACACACGAAATTGCTTGTCATTATCCTCTTCTTGGGAGTTCCTTACGCAAGACATGGTAATCTCCGGAATGATTAAAACAGATGCCATGTCACGGAAATCACAAAACTCTCACCATCCTCCTTCGCCATCCTCTCAGCAAGTCTCAATTGATTTCCCCTGGGAATAAATCACATCTCCAAACAGCAGCCCACGCACATCACGAGATTTTCATCAGTTTCATCAGAAAGGACGCATATTTTGTCATTTGTTTGATTTTTCAAAAGCCTTCCAATGACTCACCACACACACTCGTGCAACCCTTTTGCTATCTCGGTGAGAAAACAATTGAGTCAGACGCCCACAGAAGCCCATAAATCGGAATCTCAACACAAACACCCCCCACCACACCCAGCTGACAGATGACAGACTGTCAAAAGAGCATAAATCAGCGGAGACACACTCTCACCTACGTACAGGAGCTCATTTGTTTGCGCCCGCATTTCGGAACGAACGCGAAAACCGCGGCGAATGGGATTCGCACGCACGTCTGCGGGTCTGCGTCGATTCGTGATTATCTCCCGTCCTTAGAGCCATCAGACCAGACAACCTAGCCAGAGTGCTGTCAAAAACAGATCGGATTAGTGGTTCGCTAATCGATTAGTCACTCGCCCGATTACGCGAGGCAAATCAAAGTCGCTCGAGCGGGGAGAGAGAACTCTTGTTCTTACGCAATGTTTACCTTGTGGCGGAAGAAAGCGAAGCGGACTGGGGATCGCTGGCGTGGTTTCGACGTCAGTACAGCGTGGAGACGGTGGTGGATGCTCGCCAGGGGGATTCCCAAATCAGGGGAGATAAATTTGGTGTCTATGATCTAACCAGAACTGGGAATTGCCAAGGTTTCCACTTCAACCTTGACGTCTAGAGGTAGTTAGTGATGGAAGCAAGGTCGATTTGAGGGAAGCGACTTGGATGCGAAGTGAGGTTGAGGCGAAAGAAATGAGATCGTTGTGAAGGAAGACCGGTAAGGCAGTTCAAGGAACATTGTGATTTAGTTGAAGTGAAGATTTAGTAGCAGAAGTCCACTGACAACCACCAAGACCCCGCGAATCGAAGTTTGGCACAAATTTTGAAATTTGGTACAAAGTTTCGATGAACAGACAACTAGCTTGCGGGATAGGGTCTCAATCGTAAAGTTCAGACTAGGGTCGCTTTATTCACCTGAAGCTGGAACTAAATTTGGACAACGTACCAAAGACTTGGCTTAGCTAGAAATCGGCCACATGAAGACATTAGAATTCAAATGAAATGTGATCTGAAAAATTGTAGGAGACCAAAATATGGACAATGCGTCAAAGATTGTAATGCCGGACTCATGATGGTCATGCAATTCGTTGGTTTGGCTTGGACAGGAACAGGAGTCCGATGGAGAGCTCGGGGTGCAAAGAATATGCGATCCAAAACGTTCCACAAAGCCAAAGACTGGCCAATACTTCCAAGTTTGTCTTCTCGCGCACATGATAACGAAAGATTTTATAACAATTTTGACCAAAAGAGGCTTCAGCGATGGAATTTAGACAACGCCCCAAGGTTTCACTCCAACAAGAACAGGAGTCGAACGGAGAGTTTGAAATTCAAAGGAAATGGGGTCCAAAAAGTGGTACAATATCAGAATTTGGACATTTATCCACTAGGAGTCGAGCTCTTGCAGGTGCCGGAGATTGGAGGAAACTTAGGCTTTTCTGATCCAACCACATTTTCAAAAGTGTCACCGCAAGAAAATTTGGAAAATGTTACAAAATTTGGCTTGACGTGAACTCGGCTGCATGAATTGCTTGGAGTTCGAGAGATGATCTGTCAAAGCTTTAGGAACTACTTTGCCCTAAACTGCGACTGGAGAAAATTTGGGCAATGTGCCTAGGTTTCATTTCACCTAGGAGTCGGACTCATGAGGGACTTGGAATTTGGAGCAACCTTTGGTCAGCCTCATCCATCCATATTTTGGACCAGTTTTTGCTCAGTCGGCTCCAAGATAGCTTTGAGGGACTGGGAATATGAAGGCTCATCTAATCCGTCATCCCTTTGGAACGCATTAGACCAAATTAGGCTTGGAGTGGGGATCATGAATGTTTGGAGCTTCAAGGTTCCTTCTATCCGTCAAAATTGTGGCCTCTTTTTTTTGCGAAGCCTACAAGCAAGCGCCTAAATCTCTGAACATGTAAGACAACGACAACAGAGGACCCCGCAACCGAGGAGGTAAGGTGGCGCAACTGGTGGAGGTGGTGGAGAGGGACCTTCTCGTGCAAAACTGGAGACAGCCTACAAGGCATCGCGCCAATTGAAGAGTACTTACAAGGAACTTTTCGTGCCTACCGATTTTTCGTCTTCCTTCGATTTTGTAAATCTTGCTCAATCCAAGTAAATACCGTCTACATTCATTTTGCCAGTCTCCTTTCCATGCCAGTCTCCTGTTGCCGCAAGCGCATTCACACACCGCACCACAGTCGCACCACCTCCCACGAGCATCCACATTTAGACGCAGAAAATAACAAATGCTGTCACGTTCAAGTGCTTCCCCATGACAATGACCTTCAGCGAGACAAAGTTGGCAGAAAAATGCCCACCTCTGCGCAGCGTTCGCACCCGTCGCTCGTCAATTCCGACTGAAATCATAAATTCAACCGAAATTCTTCGCTCCCCATTCGTCGTCGCATCATCGTCGCCGACTCACACAAACGACGACGCGGACGCACAAAACAAAAAGGTTCCCGCCGCCTGCCCTCTCCGCCCCTCACCCAGCAGCAGCAGCAGCAATAAACACACAATCAACTCTCTCGCAGATTTTTCCATCTTTTTGTTTTTTTTGTGTGTTGCCACTCGGTTGACTGGTTGCCCGGTATACATACACCTCATTTCAAGGACGTTCCTCGAGACCCAGGTAATACTGGTTTCTCTTCGTCTTCTGCTGTCTCCTTCAAGCGCCGTGGCTCACGTCTTAAACTTTCAGGGCACACAACTCGAGGTGGATTGCATTTAATCATCGTAATCAACGTGACCGACCTATCATCATCGTCGTCGTCGTCTTCGTCGCTGCTGCTGCTGCTGCTGCTGCTGTGGTGGTGTTGTTTGCCGATCTCAATCTCGATCGAGCTGAACTGAAACTTGATCTGGTTGAGTGGACACAGCTCTTAAAGTGTCGTTGCCTCTGCGGGCTAATGAGGAGTTTGACCAAAGAAATCGCTTCGAGTACCTAAAAGAGGGTAGGAAAGAAGAAGAAGAAGGAGAGAAAGAGAGAACTCGGGGGGACAGACGCACTTGAGAAACAACACACAATCCAGGTCGGTTGCGCGGAATTTCAATCGCATGCGGTTGCACAATCACCGACCACGCAGCAGTGCAATGATGTCTGCGCCAAGAGGGTACGCGCCACAACTCTGCGACTTGGTTCAGGTTTTTTCGTTTAACACCTTCCTTGGAACGAAGTCAAGTCGTGATCGGCATCAAGAGGCCCATACAATAGCCACCAATTGTTCGTGAAACAAAAATCGAAATTACCAATTCCCCTCACAGAGGGGGGACTGCGGTGGGGAGAGGAGGAGCTAAGCTAAGCTGAGGATTGCAAGCGCCGACGGACGCCTAGCTTGGACGAGGGCTTCACATTTTTCTGACAACTGTCACCGCAGCTGGTATGTGGGAATGTTGTGTGATAGCACGTGAGGAGAGAAGGTCGAGCTTGCGTGACACGTGGACGTGCGTTCGTGCACCTGGTCTGGGTACGAAGCGAATACGTGGGTGCAAAGAGGTGGGGGAGCCTTGCACTGGTTTTATCACTTGGCAGCACAATGACCGTCGGTAAAGTAGATCGAGGAGAAGGTTGTGGATGATGAGTGGCTGAGAAGTCTTACTCATTGGAGCGACGAGTCCAACGGTGACACAATTCTTGGAACAAGTGGGCAGCTCCTCAAGGTAACCACTGGCCAAGTGGATTCCCAACTAGGACAAACAGTCACGTCCATTTCCCACCACACACACACACACAAACAAATCAGAAACTCTTTCTTGGCAAAGGATATTCCGTTTCCCTGTCTAATGATTGCCCAATCCCTTTCCAAGGATTTCCCAACTCATTATGCTTGCAAATAAGAGAAAATACCCATTGTCACCATTGGCCCGCACCCTTTCCTCACCGCGCCCCGCCACACATCCGAAATGGCAATGAAATATAAAAACAAAACGAAAAACTCTCCATTTCCTTGCGTAACTTTGAATGGGGGGAAAGGACAATGGCAAAACTTTCTCTCGCTCTCGCTCTCGCTCTCGCACTCACATTCACTCTCTCCGTCCCCGCCGTCGCCGTCGCCTCGTCGGTTTCGTTTTACTTGTTTCGACATTAATAACATCCACCCTTAAAAACAAAAACTCAACGCCTGTCGCCCATCGGCAAGCCTTAAAACAATGCGCCCCCGAGAGAGAATGGAGACTTCCACTAATTATGGAATGTTTTTTGTGTTCCCTTTTTTTTGGTTTTGTTTTGTCTTCACATTTCCTGCGTTGGTCCTTGTGTGTGCCTTTGCTTTGAATGGACACCGAGTTGGACGTTAAGTTGACAATAAATGAGCGAGTGGAGAGTGGTGGAGGCGAATAGTTTCCAGTTAATGTCCATCAAGCTGTCATTCATTGATGCAGACACACAAACACACTCACGCCTGCACACAGAATGCAAAGGACTGCAGGTGTTCTGTCACGTGAAGGGATGGATGTTCAAGGAAGTTGTGGAGAGAAACTCCCCGTCAGTTGTGTGAAGTTTAATCGATAACAGACATTAAATTCCAGCGAAAACTTTGTAGGGATTGCTAGGGGGATGTCTCATCTCCGCAAAGCGGTGCTCATCCTTCCTGAATGGATGACGAAGTGAAAGGGAACCTTTGGGCATGACGTGGGGGACGAAGGAACGTGGCGTTGGCTGCTACAGTTCGAGGTTAATCAATAACAAGCTCCCAGACGTTGTAGTCAACTTTAGTGTCCCACAGAAGGAACGCAATGACTAAAGAGGCAACCATAATGAACGCAAGCTGACTTAAGTCAACTCAATCAATCGAGGGAATGAACAGAAGTGATGCACTGTATTCAAAATAATTGCTTTGCCCATCTTCGTTAAGTTTCGTTAAATTTTGGGGGGCGGAGTCAGTCGTTCCTTCCGTGCCTAAATAATCGTTGGTGTTGAAATGTTGCGTAAGTTCCCTACTTCCAACCTACTATTCGTTCCTTTCGGACAAAAGCTCAGATTGACTCAAGTCGACTCTGATTGAACCTTAAAAACTGATTGAGGGTCTATGGAGATATCCTCCTTCCAAGATTAAGAGGCGGAGGGCGAGCTGACGTCACAAACAAGGGCGAGATTGAAAGAAAAATATTATTTAGTTTCAACGTCCACCACTCCCAAGAGAATTCACAAAGTTTAGCGGGTCCAATGCGTCAGTTCCTCTGTTGATGACGTGGATTTACACCTTTATCAAGTTTTGTAACACTTGCCTGCGTCATCAGCAAAGGGAAAAGAAAAGGTCTTAGTGTTCACTCCTGTGGAACTCGAAAGAAATCACTCAAAATGTTTCATTTCATTGATGAGTGAAGCTTTGTTTACTGTCTTCAAGACTTTTTCGTGATCCTGTGAAACGGACAGCTTCCCTGAAACCACAGCAATGATCTACCTTCCACAACACACGTCTGTCTACCTACAACCCACAGATTCCGTCGAATCCTCGTCTAATCTAAAATTTGACGCCATTTGAGCATCGGCTAAGTCCACCGAGAGCCTCACACCTCTCACCACACAGACGAGTAGCCGCCGCGTGCTTCATCCACAAAAAAAGAAAAGACAGAAGAACTGGACAAAAAAAACGAAAAAACCGGGTCATTAACCATTAATGCCCCCAAGGAAGTCGGCTTTTTATTAAGAGCGCTCCACTTCACCGCCACAAATTCTGTGCAACGTGCTGGCAGCTGTAGCTCGCCGAGCGGGTCATACTTTTGTTTGCTGAATGAAAGGCACATTTCAATTGAAGAATTGTTTCACTCGCAAGTGCGACACAAAACACACATAAAATGTGGTTCAAATAATTTTCAATTTCGGATACTCGCTCGCAGTTGGTCACAGACGTCAACGACAAGGAGACGATAGAGGCTGCAGGCGACGAAGAGGAGGAGGAGGATAAAGAGAAGAAAACCGAAAGTCACGCTGCGGCTGCGGCTGCTACTGCTGGTCTGCTGCCAGAGGAAGATGATCGTGAATCTCGGCGTGTGAGACAAGCAAAACCGAATCAGGGTCAACGTGTATGAGGGATAGATGGACAGATTGTACAACGAACGTAAATTGTTACTCAAACGATTATGATGCGAGAGAGGGCGAGAGTGGGGGAGTTAATTGGTCTTCTGGCATCTTTTCTATCCAGTTAACCTGCTAAAGCAGGCTTTCGATTGCGGGAGGGTTTATGGAAATCGATGTCTCGCAGGTAAGTGGGTATCTAGCGCGCTGGAACACTTTCATTGGAGAGTACTTTGTGGTTGGATGGAGAAGGCTGGTACTTAAGAGGGAGGAGGTGGATGTGGAAGCATTGCAGACGGAGTTTGCGAGAAGGTTAATCTTAGATTGGAGGAGGAGGCAGTGTGGCAAGGGAGGCGCGAGGGGATGAATGTTTCGGATTGAAGGAGGATCTTGTGCGAGAGACGTCAAGAAACTTGAGAGGACAGTGTGTGACAGGAAAGAATACGGAAGACGGTTTGGCTCAGGAAAGGAAGCCTGGATTGACAACGAATGTCACAAGTTTGTCTCCCAGGGTTTGGGAAAAGTACTCTGATTACTACAGACAAGCCAAGTCACCCAAAAAAGAGATTGTTGAGGTTGATGAAGCGTGTGGGTAGCCCTGCAGGAGACCTGCAAACGAGCAGTTCCACAACTGCAAAGAACAGAAAGGCAAAAGGTGGGAAAGGATACATAACTTGACAGGGACCATCGTAGTCCGGAAAAAGACGATCTGAATGCAAGGACACAAGAGCGAAAATTGGGGACTACCTGATGGAGGCAAACCTACAAACGAACAGTTCTACAACTCAGAAGATCAGTGGGATACTAAATCTTTAAAAGAAACCCTGACTGAAAACAGATTTGAAGAAGCAAGCCACTGCAACAATCTGGGCAACAACGCTGAGGTCCATACTTGCACGCTTGGTGATCCGCAGAATCCTCACAAGCAATGTTGAAAGCAAGCTTGGCTAGACGGGGAACGTGGCGGATTTGCAATGAATTTTGGTTCATAGATCCAGGGAAAGTCTAGCGCATAAAGTCACCAACTTAACCGCGCTTGTTGGTCGATATCCAGATTTAAGACGGATCACAGCACGAAGACAGATCCAAAGAAGAAGACAGAGAAGGCTCCTATTACGGATACTATTAGGCGGACAATCTCTTTGAGCAATCTTAAATTGAAGCTCCATATATACTCCCTTAGCCGGACAAAAGTGATGCGACCATCGCTGTCCTAATATGGGAGCTTTCACTGGTCGGAGGAGTTAGAGAAGCCTACAGGTAAACTATTCAGAAGATCTGCAAGGGAAAGTTGGCACGTCTGGCGAAGAAAGTAAATAATGCTTTCATACAGCAAGGCAACACTTTCAGTGAGGAAAGAATGCCAGTCATTTGACCCAATTTGCAGACCCTGAGGCTTGTGTTGTTAAGGATACTGCTTCCTTAGCCTGTCCTGGCTGTTCTGACAAAGATCCTCCAAGGTACCCCAGCTCATTCGCGACCACGAAACACAATCCCTCTTGAAAGCCTTCAAGAGTTTGAGTAACCCTTACTGTGTCAAAACACAACACGAGCCGGTTTCATGTCTCCACGAACTCGAACTCACTCCGCCCCTCTCCCATCGCCCCGGGTATCTCATGTAAATCCAATCCTCTCATATGCCCTCACATCTGAATCTGCCAACCGCCTCCAACCCGACCCCCACCCCAACCACCGTCGCAGTGAGTGCGTGTGTGTAATCAAAACCGAAGACCACATTATTATTCCCCGAAAATAAAGTCTCGCGCCAGACTTCCTGTCGTCTTCTTCCACTCTGCTCGTCATCGATCCGACCACGCGGAGGACTCTCAGCACTCTCGTCGCTCGTTTTTTCTTTTTTTCCGAATTGATTCTGGGAAAAGGAAAAGAAATTAATGTCAACAAATGTATTTATTCGCCGCCCACTCTCGCAGCAGCCTCCCTCCGTCCGTCCTCCACCGCGGCAGCCGCTCCATTTTCTGGAGCCAGGGGTTTGTGCTGCGAATTATTGCCGCATGCCCATCACCACCCTCTGGACGCGCGTGAGTGTGGGTGGATGGCAAGTATTGAAAAAAAAATCGATAGTGGAAGTTGAAATTTGAACCACAAGCACCACCGGAAGCGTGCGATGTCGTGTAGGCGCCATACGCCATACGCCTCTCCTTGACAATCATAATTGAAATATCTCTCAATCCACCCTCAATCGCTCGCTCGCTCTCTCCCTCTACCACGCGCGATCTCCTCTTCAGCACACGCCCTTAATCGCCGTCGACGCTGTGAATGACGGAAGAGGACGTTTGAATAGTGAAGCAAAACTCACGTGCGCGCGCTACGGAATTGAGTTATGAACGCTTTCGAGGGCAAAATCGAATTCAAATTTCTGCTCACAAGTGTCACGCGGTGGGGGGGTACAGGGGGGAGGTGGGCACTGTTGAAGGGTTGAAAGTGAACAGCAATTCTCGAATATGTAAATAAATCGGGTGACCGCCTGAGGAAGCATTGCATTTGACAGCAGCATGTCCGTGATGTAAGCCCAACGGGGGATTAGCTGGTGAACACATGTCCGATGACACCCTGTGTTTCGATTGAGTCAAGTGAGGTCGTCGGTGGAGAGTTGTTTCTTTGTGAAATCCTACACGGCCACTGGAAGGGTGCGAATGGACTCGCACAAGGGGGTGAGTCTTGGAGTTGGTCTGTGGGTGTGGCAACAGGTGACGGAGGTCATTGGCTCTTGTGACAGTGTTTCGAATTTGATTGAATTGCTCTCACAATCTTGCTTTGGACATCCTCTTTTCATCCTCCTTTGCAGAAGATCGCCTCTTTAAACAGTTCCCAAAGTTTCCAAACGAGACACCTCCAGTTCCGTAGCCGTAGGCAAATAAACTTGCGAACGCAAGAAGTCATAGCTTCCCACAGTTGCCCATGACCCGACACTGTTCCCCTCTCTCGCAGGATCATCCGAATCACACTCACTCACTGTCACCATCCGACGGAGTAACCCTACATCTCAAAACTTCTCCCCCACGTCCAAGACAGAAACAAGGTCTCCTCTGCAGCACGGCACCCTCAACACCGTTTCAAGTTCACGAAGCCATTTTGCTCCTCTCCAAGCCATCGTTTCGCCAAAAGAATTAATTAATTTAATCCAGTGATCTACTTTGGCCCTCCCTTTCGCACTCGTTTGCTGCTCCGCTGCATATTTGCGTTGTTTTTGCGCGCAGAATACATAATTTATCACCGTGCATACACACACGTCGCCCCTCTTGACGCTCAACTCAACAGCACCTGACGACCCCGAGCGGGGTGTACCTGTTGAGAGGAGCTGGCGGGCGGGCATATTTATGCAGCGCAGGTGGCGGTGACAGTGTGGACTAATTAATTGGCTCGTTGAAGGCAGCCGTGGAATTTCCCTCAAAAATGCTTGTCGAGGTCAGCTCAACTCAGGTTGCGGCCAAGGATCCACTAACCCATTGACCAAGGGACCGTCCATCCATCCATCCATGTCCAGCTACACGGGCGAGTGCCGCAGTCTCCCACATCCACCGATGGTGGCTGGCAAACAGCAGCGAGGGCACAAAGACGCCGAACCTAATTGAATACATCCTCATTAATCAATTGCACTGCGGCAGCACAGCCTGTGCATGGGGTGCACCGTCAGGGCGAACAAAATCAAATGCATCTCTGTGCCCTCAGCTGAGTTACGAAACCAGAAAAAAAGGAACTAACTCTGGATCAATGCTGGCGGCTCTGACCTCCATCCTCAACCAGCTTCGACCAAGTCCAAAGCAGAAGCATCAAATTGCTCGCAGAACTACGGCGCGACGAGGCGAAGAGGAGCGAAGACCGAACACAAAAGGCGGATTCTAAGAAGAAAAACTAGTTAAGTGACCTCCAGCAAAGAGAGCCCGTAGCCGAAAACACAATTCACCGCGGGACGACGCGACGTGGAGAATCAAGGCAAGACAAAGGGAATCAACTGGCGTGTGCTGAGGAGGTGAAAAGAGGCGATATACTGGCAGTGTTGCCAATTGTGTGGCTTCGCGGCGGATGAATGAGTCTTCGCGGGAAAGCTGGGTGCTTGAGTCGAGCGGTAATCATGTGTGAGCAGAGACTTCTCCATTGTTCTCATCAAAGCTATTGAGGCTGTGTTGCGCTTTTGATGGATCAACAATTGGCACAACAGATGAAAGAACGACAACAGAGGCTTCTTTAAGCGATCGTGGCAAACATTGTTTGGAGTGACAATGCAGAAGAGTGATTTTGTCTTTCTAAGATTCACATCTTCTTTGTGGATCTCGCTTGGATTTTACTCGACGAGGATGCATGATCGTGGGCTCAGAAGTGACGCGGGAGATTTGACTCGGTGTGGCTCTAGTCCAATGCTTATCGTCACATCAAAGGTGTATGATGAAACCGGAACATCAAAAACCTGTACTCGGCAAAACGGCAGAATCATGTGCTCACCGATGTCAAAGCACAAGACGAGGTTGCCAACGAGGCCAAATCACAAGTGACATCTCCTTCGTTGGGCTTCTCTAATGCTACGTTGAGAGTGCCAACCTTGCTCTTCTCGAGGATATATCAAAGACCGAATACAGCGTCGGAGTGAACACGAGCTCCTTTGCCGACTTGACACCAGTGGAGACAGACGTGGACTCAGTCGTGACTTCAAAAGGGAAATCCAATCAAGGTCATGCCAAACTGCCTCCTTCTCTACCTCAAATTCTTCTTAACCACCACAAACCCCTTCAGAACAATGAAAGAGATTCAAAGCACGATAAATCATTCAAAGAACTTCCTGCACTCGATAATGGACTAGATTCCATTTTAGACAACAGCCTAATCTTATCAAAGCAAGCAGGTGTTGACAAGGTCTAGTTATCTACATCGCTGATACAGTTTAGTTACAAGCTCCCGACACCCTCGCACAGCCGCACCCCTTCGAACAAGAATGTGAACCAGATTGCGGAAGAATCTCTCTTCTCTTGCGGTGAAGGTCACACGAAAAAAACAAGTTCAGATCTAGTGATTCTAATCACTTCTACTACGTAAATGGCTGGCCGTGGTTTTATCTAGACACACGTCAAATGTTGTACCAAAGGAACAACACCACATTCACTCAATTGAGACGCAATTGCATTATCTTCTTGTTTTGCAGCGCCGACACGTTCTTTGATGTGTCCACGATATGTGCCGCACGACAATTTATCACTGGGCCGTAAAACAAACGCTCAATCTTTTCACTTTGTCGCTGATATGGAAGCAGACAGGAGATCTGATAGAGACTTTGAAAGGAAATTTGGTTGGAGTGCAAAAACAGATTGCAAGAGACCATGAACTTTTGTACCTCTGCCATTGCAAGACTTTCATTCATCTAGGACTTCGTTTGACGACCTTCTTGATGTAGAAGGAGTATCTCCTGGTTTCCGGACACATTCTCTAAACTTTGCGGGTGTGAATGCATGTCTGTTGCTGCCACGACAGTAATTCTTGTGCACATGGCAATAACCAAAAAGCATTGACAGACGCTTCCTAAGGATCACTCCACAATGTGATCCACAAATGACGGAAAGGACGCTGGGAAAAAATCCAGAGAGCAGCCAGCAGACGTCTCCTAATGATCACTCAACAATGTGGTCGACAATTGACGGAAAGGACGCTGGGAACAATTCCAAGTCAATTCAAGTCTTGGTTAGATTTGATGCTCAAAGATGTGCAGAATTGACTCTCAATGCCTTCACCAGCTTGAGTGACTTTGACAGCAAACAGAAACAGAAATTTTAACGTGTCACTTCAACATAACCTATTCGTCTGGAGAATTGCAAGACACGCATCGTGTAACAGGAACTTTGAAGAATGGTGCCTCCTAAGGCAGACAGAAGACCCAATGTTACATTGACCTACTGTTCGGGATGAGGGAAAGAGCATGGAGCCATGCCAAGGACATGCAAAACTCTCATATACCCCTCTTTCGACGGCAAAGTACGTAAATCCAAGGAATTTCCTACCCTATGGTCCAGTCGGAAGTCAAATGCCAGACAGCTTGTCTTTCCTAAAAGAAGACAGGGAGACTGGCATGAATTTGCTAAGAATAACAATCACAAAGCGGAAGCCTCAATTCACCCAAAATTCAAGTTCCCATCTTATCAAGCCTACAGATCTTCTCTTCGCCCGAGTTCCGTGTCTTCTTCAGACATTTCCAAACTCGTTCGACATCGTTGACTTGGAATCGCGACACAGCCTCACAGATCTCTCTACTCGTAGACGTCCGCCAGCATCAACAAATGTCTCCAACAACACAAACTGCAAAAATAATGAAAAGAAGAAGAAAAAAACCGGAAAAGCATTCAAAACTTTCGTGAAAAAACAGATTTTTCCCCTTACGAGACCCACCTAGAAGGAACGCAGACAACATGCCCTCCCCCGACTCATTCACACTTGACCAACGGCAACACACCAACCAGAGACACACTTTTTTCTCCCAATCTGTGCGGTACACATGCACCCCTTCGTGGGATAAAAGTTGTTGCTGCCGATGTCGCTGTCTCATCCTGCTCCACCTACTCCACCGGAGCAGCAGCAGCAGCAGCAGCAGAAGAAAATCAGGATTTTCTAGTTTTTCTCTCACATCGTTGTCGCTGCTGCTGTTGTTGTTGCCGTTGCCGTTGCCATCATCGTCGTCGTCGTCGTCGACGTCGTTGTCTTCATCGCTTCTTCGCTTTGTCTCTCTCTAGGTCCGTCATCATTCACCAACACATTCCATTCATACAATTTTCACAGAACCACCAGAAGAAGCAGTCGAACGAGAGAACTCTTTTTTTTTCGCGAACGTCAGCGAGCAACAGAATTTGGAATTTCGTTGAGAACAGGAAAATGCGATTGTACATACCTTTGCGAGGACTACTCTGCCGCTGGTTATGCTCTGAAACTGGAATGAAGGACTCGTCCTGGGGCCAGACCCAGAGCCGTTTTGTAGCGCGACTCACTCTACAGAACGGGGAGGGAAACAGATGAAATGGGACGAATTTCCTTGCACTCTGCGTTGGGTTTTGGCTTTTTTCTTGCTCTTCACTTATGCAATTTTCTTTTGCTTCTCTATTTCCCGATTTTTCACACACGCACAAACACAGGCCGCACTTTATGCACTTTGTATTTCGGTCCTCTTCGGGACGACGTCGAATTCTATTTTTTTTTTTTGCTTTTTCAGAAACTTTTGCACTCACGATCTGCAAAACGGGCGAGACGTCGCTCGTCGAAGAATTCACGAAGCAGAAAACCAATCGAACGCTTGAACTCAAGCTCTACCGATCATTTTTCTTTTCGCGGATACTTCACGAAGGAATAGAAGACGATTTTTCCTTGCTTTTCGGATGGAGATGAACTATCGAGGAGTTTTCCTTCGGATTTGCCTTCAACGAGAAGGGGGCTGCTGCTGTCACTGGCAGTGGAACACACTCGATAGCACTTTTTTTCTTCTTCGGTTTCAGAGTGACTCGTTCAGATGATTGGGGATTGATACTTTGCGTTTTCACAAACAGCGAGCCCGTTGTTTTTCCTTCGGGAGGGGCAAGCTCGCACTTGCTCTTTTCCTAATTTATTTAGCTGAACACTAGCTGGGGTTTTTCACAGTCACTAAAATTTTGACAAATCGATCTCCGCCATTTGATGTGCGAACGAACGGACAACTTCTCAACTCGACTGCACTCTAGCCCGACGTTGGTGAGAGTGGAGAGTTGAGTGAAGCGAATGGCCGTTGATGGGTGAATGTGTGCGATGCGATGCGTTGTGTGTGGTTTGTTTCGGTTTTGTTGTTTTTGTTGGTGTCTCTGTTGCTCGCATGGCAAACGAATGGGTGGATGAGATGTGTGAGTTGGAAGTGAGTACTGTTGGCAGATGGTGAATGCGATGCGCGGCGTTGTGTGACGCAGTGACAGTTGTTCAGGAGGTGGTTGGAAAGTGGAGATGTGGAGAGTCTTGTGAGACAGATGTTTGTTTTGTTTGAGGGATTTGTGGGGATTTTTTGTTTATGTAAGTCATTATTTTAAGGGATGACTGTGGGAATATTCGCTCGTGAGAAGAAAACTGGTTAGATTCTATGGCTGATGGTGGATGGAAACCAAGTTAATTGCGCAGTAGACGACCAGGTAAGGAATTCTGTACCAACTTGGTATTTGCAGAGAACACACTTGCTTGTCCCAAGCGAATTCATAATTGTGTGAATAAATAGAGCTTTGGGAGTGCCCAGAAGTGGATGATGTTTTTTTTTTAATTTGAGAACGTCAGTCGTTTTGCAAAGATTTTCCGTCAGGAAACACTCGACATAGTCGAAGAAATGGAGATTTTTTTAATATGTTGCATACTTACAGGGGAAAAACGAATTATGGTCGGTCATGTAGTGAACCTTGTCAAATACACGAACCCTGTGAATGACATGAACTATGAACAGTCGGTAGGGCAGAACATAGTGTGGTGGTTTGTGTAGTGCTTGTGCGATTTTTGTTTTCGAGAGATGATGGCAGATGGGGCAAGTTTAGCGGAAAATGACAAGAGTTCCGGGTGGTTAAGGGTTAAAGACTGAATAAAGGGCAAAATGGGTTAAGAGGCAGAGGAAGGGGAGTAGAGGCAAATTGTTGATTTGATGAACTGGCGAACAAAAGGGTCACAGATTTGGACAGAACTGAAGTAATCCACAACGAGTTTCTCTCACCAAAGTCGTGGACAATGACTAGTCCGTTTCGAAGTGAGTTGACTGATGCAGTGCAGCGTTAGATGATCAGTGAAATCACTCCGAAACGGACTGTGGCCAGCTGGAGAACACAGTGTGTTCACATGGCGTGTAGGACACTGGACACCCATGTAGGACACACAGCTACGCAGGCACTTTGTTTTCTGGCAGGAGCCTGGCGTTCGTCCTGTTGTGTGCGCAGCTCCCGTTGATGTCTGTTTTTGGTACAAAAAGGTGCATCACGAAAGAGCCTCGCTTCAAGAAGAGAAGATGATTGATGTTCGTCGAAATTAGAAAATTTAACCCTAGTCGTCTTGCCCTCATACCATCCCCAAATCGCAATGACAACCAGCAAATCATCAACCAACCGTCACTATTCCGACCCTTAAGGATGTTTCCATCTACCGAAGCGTTACAGGTGTCTCTTGCAAAATCTCCCATCCCCCCAATCATAGCCACCAAATGACATGCAGCAGCCACTTGCTTCCATTCAAAAGCAATCGACAAATCCACGAAATCCACTCGTCAAAGAAAGGGACATTAAGGACGTTTTAATCTCAGCAAATTATTTCGAACAAAACGCGCACACACAACAGCCGAAGCTGAAGAAATCGAAAAAAAAACTCCCAAAGTAACCAAACTCAAGAAATCCCAGCGATATCTACGACGACTCCACTCCCTCGTTCACCCACATGTTGTTTCCATTCCAATGACAACGACCATAAAAATAAAAGCTCAAGGACATAACACACGATGTTAGAGGGGCTGCCGCCATCACCTCCACCGTCACTGGAAGGTGTTCGCTCACCAAAAAAAAAAAAAAGCTTCTCTCGATCTCTCGCTCTCATCTCTCATCCCCCCTGTTTGTCGCGTGCTTGCTCTCACACTTTCCAGTGGCGACACAGACGAGCCAAGTGGAGAACTCAAGAAAATCTAGAGCCATCCTCTCAGTCGTGGAGTTCCAGTCGTACGGTCTGTATGGAGCTCTCTCCGCGTAACAGGATTTTCAGAAAATCAAGGAAAAAGCCAAAACTTGTTGTTGGGTGTGTTGTTCAGTAACTAGTTCGGGATACACACACGCTGCTTGCTTGCGAAAAAATTTCAAATTTCAAAAATTCTTGAAAAAAAAATAAATACAAAAATTCGTTATCCTGCGTGAAGTGAAGTGAAAAGCAAACCGAAAAAAAGAACACACAATTCCCTGTGTACACGCATAAGGATTGATAAAGAAAAGCTAACGGAAAAATAAAATATACTTCCAAGCCCCCATTTGCTCTCCGTGCATAACCGTGTGACCGAGTGACGCGGTGTCTGTGTGCTCGTGTGCGCGTGTGTGTGTGTGTGTTTGTGATACATCCTCCCACTCCCTCTCTACCCCCGCACACATTCAGAGAGTCGTGTCCCTTTTTTCTGGTGTTTCTTGTGCTGGCTCCGGCTCTGGTACTGCTGCGCCTCTGCTGATGCTGGTGGTGATGGTGGTGGCTGCTCTCAATCTCTCAGTGCTTTTACGTATGTTCCTTATCTAGGACTTTCCAACGGGGAACCGAATCGGCCCTTGCCACCCCCCCACCCTTGGCACACACAAAAATCCAACACAGAGTGAACGCGAGAGCAAGCGAGTGAGTGTGCCAGTGGAGGAGGATTGCGTAAAAGAGTTCCCATCGGTAGTCGTCGTCCTTCGGGAAGGATACGGAACGGTACGCGTGTTGTGTTCGCTGCTTCAAACTGCCGTGCTGTGTGCCGCCGATTGAGAGCTAGTGGATGGTAAAATTAAGCACAAGTGTGCCGCTCTCCCCGAGTCAGCGAGAGGTGTGTTTTTTTGTTTTTTTTTTTTTGCTGTGACCCTCCCCCGCCTCTAAGCAAAAAGAGGAAACAACCCTTTGAAGGGGTGTCCTGTGTCCTGTGTCGTGATTCGAAGTTCGAAGTGATGTCCGAGATATTGTCCCGCACCTCGGTGTGAGCGCCTGAAGGAGTCTCCGCTTATCATCTTCCACTCGCCCTCACCCTCCCTCCGCCATTCAGGTCGACGACAACAAGGCGTTTTTGTGCGTCCTTGTGACAAACGGCTGGGAAAAGAATTTTAATTAAAATTTTGCGAGGTGTTATCCTGTTATCGTTGTGCTGTTCCTCCTTGAAGCCCTGCCGACTGTCGTCGTCGTCGTCGCCGCCGCTGTGTCAGTCTGTTGTGCGTGTTCGCTCGCGATAATCGTTAAATTTCGCGTTCTTGGGCTGTTTTTTTTTCATCCCGATCCCCCTTGTTTTGTTTGCTCGCGACGCGAAGTAAAGAGTAAAAGGGACGTCACCCCTTACACTTGTTCCACCACGTTCCACAGTCGGTGTCAGTGTCAGTGGCTCACGGTTTTTTTTTTAGTTTCGACGACACTAGCTAGAGTGCTCCTTAATGTCTGCGACAAGGGAAGTGTCATTATCAATGTTCGAAAGGACATAGCGCCGAACAAGTGATAAGGTAGGGTGTCAAAAATCAAGACCCTTAGCGTCGCCATCGCACAAAAAGGATCTAAATTGTTGAAGCTCACGACAATACAATACGCGAGTGTATTCAGTGAAAACGAACAGTGAATTGAATTCTGGGCTGAAAAGCGAAAGATAGAGGAAGGCAGCCGAAAGAAAGGGAAAGGATACGCATACGATATCTCAGACGTGAATTGTCGTCATCGTCTGTGTGCGGGCAAGGCGGGCGAGCTCTAATTAAACGCTTCAGGATACGTATCTACGGAAATAGAAAAGTGAGTGAGTCTTTGCATAGATTTTCTCTTAAATGATCCCTTCCCCCCCTTGTCACCCCCCTCATCATTGTTTTGCCCCCCTTTTCGCGTCGGTGCGTGCGTTTGTTTGTCTTGGAAGCCGCTCGCCTTTCCATGATTGATGATGGTTAATTAATCGGACGACAAATTAACCTAATGGGGTCGTCCTTGCATGTGGGCCGATGGGTGACAGTGTGGTCTCGTGAGTTTCAGGGACAAACGGTGGCCCATTTCACCTTGGGTGTGTGTGTGTGGGTGGGTGAGTGCGTGTTAGTTTTCTGTCTTTGGACGGGATTTTATCGACGACGACTTTTCACTGGAAAATGACACATTTCAGGCGATGGGTGGTGGTCTGAATAGATTCAGGCGGAGAGGGGCACCGAGGTCCTTTGGGCTGACCAATCGATTCGGGGAGCAAGTCAATTTGTTGCCAAGATATGTTAATTACTTAATAGTGAGACTATGAGTAGTTGAGGGCTAGGGACTGCTTTGGAACTCATTCATCATGTGGAACGATGAGGTTTCGTGGTTTTTGTGACACTGGGATGAAGAGCGGAAGGAGGTTTGATTGTATTTGTGAATCCTGTCTAGACAGTGTCAGGAGATGGAAAAGTTTCGCTTCTAAGGAAGAGGCAGAGCCCAGCCACTCATGCAACTAATGAGTAGTAGTCTAGAAAACCAAGTCTAGAAAACGAAGCCTTTCCAAACCTTTTCCAGCCATAGAGTTCAGACTACAGAATGATTCGACGTCATTCGTCAAACCTTGAGAAAGAAAGAATCGCAGCCTTTTCAAGCTTTCCACCCAGCCAGAGGTCAGCCACTGACTTCAGACCACTGACGGGCTTCAAGAAACATTAATTGATTATTAAAGGAAGGCTTTTAAGGCCTTTTCCATCCAGAAAGTGTGAAAGATAGAGAGTGCCTAAGGAAGAACAGGGAACCAGTGGATCCTAATGAGATCAAGTCACCCCACTCCAAGCATACATATGTGGAGTGGGCTGCTATCAAGTACTTCAACAAGGACAGGGGAACATTCTACGTTTACTCTTAAGAACACATCATCAAGGACTTACTTTTCAACACAAATGAAGGCAGATGCATGGACCCTCCAGTCGTATGCCGCATTCACTGGCCCGGTCATTGACTGTCTAGCTCCTTAAGAACACTGCAAATAAATGCAACAAGACTTAAGGGAAATGATTTGAAATTCTTACAAGATTCTGGCAGAATTTGGATTTCGTTGTCGGAATCTTCTTTTCACAGTCATCAGAAAGGCCTGTCGAAAGGGAGAGACAGATAGAAAAAGGAGAAAAAAAGGGAGCAGTCATTTTCACACGTCTGTACCTTGAATCCAGTCCAATCCCATGCGCCATATAAAAAAAGAAGGCAAACTAAATAATTAGTTCCACGTGCCAGTCTTCACAGCCTGTCATGTGAGAGCAGTTTTTCGAGAGATTCATGAGTAATCTGTAACCACGAATTGACCAGGAGGCCACCTTAACCACAGCTTGTCACTTCAAACATGAATCAACGCAGGGAAACAAGACCTCTTCCCAATCGATCCCACTGAGAGTTCATGCTTACCAGGCTCCCTCAGAGCATGCTTTAGACACTCCTCATAATCGCCATCGGTGGCTGTCTTGTTACAACTGCCGCTCTATAAACTTCTAAACACACAATTAGGCTGTCGAATACGATACTTCTACTCTTGGCTACAAACAGTCAGAAGCACGAACACAACAGAATCACTAAACACACATCGACTTCTAAATTCTATGTAGACTGCAATACAAGACTCCCTCATCACTATCTCTTGTGAGCTCTAAAAATAAATGAAACAAGAAAAGGATATTCTTAAAGACTTACAAGATTTTATCGGCTTTCATCCTGGGAATCTCGCACCTTTCAAGCAAGCCTCCTTCAGAAGCTTCAGAATCAACCAGAGCCTGTAAAGAAAGGAAAGAGAGAGAGAGAGGGAGAAGAAAATACACCACCACTCCTTCGTGTTGATCCCCACATCCCACCAGAGTCCAGTGCGCCACATCTGCAAAGATAAAGAAGAGAAAAAAACTGGTTCCAAGCAAGTGAAACCAGTTTCCTTTAGAGGCGCATTAGTAAACTGTAACAACAAAGAGACTCAGGCTTCCCCCAGACAAGCCAGAGCTGGTCTCCAGCCTGGAAAAAAAAGAAAGCAGCCTTTTCAAGCTTTTTCGTTCCAGAAATGCCTAACAGAACAGAGGAACAACCCATCACCCTGACTTCTCAAAGAGAAACACAAAAATAGAAGACTGATCGTCCGTCGATCAGTTGAGCCGATGAGCCTGTAAACCAAGAAAAGAGTTGATAAACTAGCCCTACGCCCTTCAACAATCCCATTCGAAGACCGGTTGCGCGAAAGAACCCCCAGAAGCGCCCTAATTCGCCAACCAGCCCCTGAACTCACAACGGAGAGGTGTAAAACCAGTTCGAGAGGTCTTACGGCTGCGACCTGTAAAAGAGAGTTTTATGTGGTGTCTATCTACTAAATAATATGGCGTCACTGTATCCTCCCCGAGTGCTAAGCAAACGGACCCCATCTACTCTAGCTTCCCGATGACACTGACGACCATGAGACGGAGTGAAGGCCTATTGCTTCCCGAAGGCAAAAAGTGAAACGATAATGAAAAGGTTACTCACTTAGTTGAACACTGATGAGGAATAGAGGTGCTCCAACGCAGGCCGGCTTGGTGACAACCAGACTGAAGACCTACCTGCTTTGTCTGTCCAACGGTGGGTGTCCTGAGATGAACACTTCACTTCCGAGGCACTCGCGGCACTTCCGAAACACACGCGAGCTACGGCACTGAGTCCATGGACAACTGGATGGACATGTGATGGCACAAGAGGAAAATGATCGCGAAAACCTGATCGAAGACTGGGGATGGTAAACAAAGACGTGGGAGAACTAAGAACGACATACCACTCGCGGAAGACCGAGGAAATCAATGACTCCCATGGATTGGAGATGCTAAACATTCGAACGACTCAAACGAGGCTTTGGGGAAACGCGGAGAAGCTAAGAACGACTCATGAAACCCGGCCAATGGAAAGAAAACTTCTCTGAAACCGCGTTCAGGGATTGCGGAGGCGCTGAGAAACATAAAAACGACAGGCCACCCACGAGAAACTGATAAAAACAATGAACTCCGTGGATTGGGGATGCTAAATACTCGAAACAGACACATTTTTACACGGGGGAAGCTTATGCACGAAAAGAGATCAATCGCGAAAACCCGAACAATACACTGAAACCACATTTGGAACCGCACTCAAGGACTGGGGATGCTGAACGAAGAACGGCAGGCCACTCGAGAGCAAAACAATGAACTCCATGCAGTCGGGATGCTAAATTACACTGCACTTTGAAGCTTAAGACACTAGGTAGACCACTCGCGATAACACGAAGAAAACACTGAGACCCCATTTGAAACCGCACTGGGGATGCTACAAAATCGGTCAGTCACGTTACTGCACGAAGAAGGTAAAAAATAGTAGAAAACGAAAACCACACAATTTCAAACCGCACTCAGGGACATCAAACTTTGCTTGACACAGGCGAACATTTCAGGTGAACTCGAAAATATGAACGTCTTCCGAAAGATAAATCAATAAACACACACACGAACAAAAACGAAGTTTAGCACACGAAAACCGAGCGAGGAATTTAGGAAAACAACGAAAGAAAGAAACCGAATGAAAGATCGAACACAAAACCACAAAACACATTCTCGATCGACTCTCGAAAAAAAAAAATCAACTCTTCGGCCCGATCTACGAACAAACTAAAAAAAAAACCCGAACCTATGAAAAAAACTTCAAAAAACCACACGTCGATCGACAAACACATTAAACTTGACGAACTTACACGAATATTTATGTCGCGCAACTCGATTTGACACTGCACTGCAAATGACAACTGACCAGAGCATGGGCACAAAGCATGCTCAGACATGCACTCGAGCGGAGGAAAAAGTTTCGCAACAAAGAGCTTGTACACAAAAGCTGCGCTGAGAGCGATCGAGCTCATGAGTGATGATGTTGCTGCGAAACATGTTGATGCATGTTTCTTCGTGTTCATGAAGGAATGTTTGTGTGTTGTTTTGGGGACTCGAGGTCGTATTGATATTTTTTGAAACTAATGGGGCTCTGGTATGTGTTCGATTTGCTTGGTCTGTTTGTGGATCGAGTGGAGCTCTGTGGATTGTGGGCAAACAGGTCGTCCGAAACAAGAGCATTTGAATGAGGCACAACACGGGGACTTTAGGCGAAGACAACTTCAGTTGGAAGCGCACCCAGGAACATGAGAAGCTGAACAAAGAAGCGAAACAAGTGAGAATAGGGACTGACCACTCACGGCAATCACACCAAGGAATCGACATTCGATCGAGACACGCTTCACTTTTTGGAAAATGTAGAGAGAATGAACAGACGATGCTCATGCATCAAAGTCGAGTGAATTAGTACGCTGGAGATCGCTTATTTATGCGCTCGGTTTGGAAAATTAGCCATTTAATGTTGTCATTTAATGGCCAGTGTACCAAGTCCACCAGAGTTGGGATTATCCGATCTACCACCTAACATTGAGTTCATCTTCCTCCGATAGCCAACAGAAAGGGAAGATCGTGGTGAATGCTCCTACATCTCTCGTGACACACGAGACCTTAATGAGCATTGTCGACATTGTAGGTTGACCCAAATGGACTACCAAATCGAATGAATTCAAGAATTCAAGGATTCCTCTGCCCAGCTTCCTGAACCCAGCCTCAAAATGAGCGAATGCACACCGTGGACCTAATAATCTTCGCCTCCAGTTCAAGCGGACATCGCAGCAATGGCCAACTTCATCTCTAATGCAAACCTCCTTATTTCCACGCTTGTAGTCCACATCTCCTTCTTTTTTGGTCTTGTGGCGCTGCAGTCTGGTGACTTGTGTCTCAAGCCAACTCGTACGATCTCGTCTTAAATTTAATCTGAACCACAGCGTCTCAACCCTCCATCTGTCCTCCCTGACATTTGCTTGCTTCAAAACGATCAAGGACCACACACACTTCGTTCCGCGCTTCAGAGGAAACAAAAGAAGTGAAATGTCCCCTCATTTTCCGCTGTTTTACCTTTGAAGAGTCCGCTAATCCCAAGATTAGCTTTGATTAAAACACCAACGCACTTCTGTGTCCCCTTACACTGTAAAGAAGTGCCCAGAGTGCTCCGCCCACGGTTCACTTTCGGGAATCTCTTCTGTTCTATTTCTGGACATCAAATTATGCTTTTTTCCATTATTAATTAAAGGATTTAAATCTGATTGGATTTTAAGCGAGAAACATCTGCCTGCTCCTAATGGCAGGAAGGCGGTAGCTAAATTTACATCTCCTGCCTTGATTGATTCTTGGTCAGGTGGGTTAGTGGTTGGTGTGTGGTGGCTAGCACATTGTTCGTTTCCACTTGAGATGAAGTTGGCCATTGCTGTGGAGCGCGTCTGCATTGGATGCGAAGATTATTAGGTCGACGGTGTGCATTCGCTCATTTTGGGGCTGGGTTCAGGAAGCTGTAGATGGCCATGCAGCTTCTATTCACTTCCATAGAGTCTTTCCAAGTCCAATGACGTCAAATCATTGGTCTTGAGGATGCTAAACATTCGATCGAGACACACTTTACTTTGGGGAAAGCGGAGAAACTAAGAACGCTAGACCGCCATCATTGGTCTTACCAAGCCCCGGATGAATACTTTTCCCTTGAAACTTGCCTTTACCTCTCCTTCCTGGCTCTCTTCTGGAGAAGGATCTCCACTTAGCACAACCCAGAGTCCTTGGAAGCTGCCAATTTTATGAATTTCCACATGCGCTTTGGACGAGCGATGTTTACTTCATCTGTTCAAGAACAACTTTGAGAAAAATTGCCGACTAACCCTTCAGTGTTGCTCTAAGTGCACAGGGTGTGTCCCTACGAAACAAATATGGCCTACTCTCAATTCGAGAGGATTGCACATTGTCTTCAGAAGGAGGAGGCTAGCACTTAGGACCGTCATCGGTCTCTCATCACTGGGCACTGGGCAATTGGAACTCACGCCTCACGATTGGGTCTGTCCCACAACAACTCCTGCAGGTCGAGACGCGGAAGAAGAAGGAGCAATGACCTAGGGGCTTCTTCGACTTCTTCTTTATTTGGCCCTTTTGGGTGGACCTGGGCCTCAATGAAGTGATCTCTGGCAAGCTGTCTTCAGTTTCGCATGCCGAGTTGGTTGATGTCCTTCTGCGCCACTTAAAACGCAAGCGTCCTCTATTGCATTGTCTCCCAGGTTCGGAGTCGAAGAGGGACTTACATCTTCCAGAACCTCTTCGAAGGGATCATTGCTAGTGTCAGCCACCTTCGCCGCTTTGTCAAAAGCACCAGCTAGTGATGAGCGCAAGAGGATCGACTACTTCCAAGTGGCAACAACTTTATTCCTGCTCGCTGGCAGTGATCCACTTTAACCTTACCTAAACCTTCACTCTGATTTAGCTCCTTGCTTGTGATCTTGCATCTATCAACCAGTGTGTAGCTTATCTCTCAATCGATAGCCTTGACATCATCGATTACTTTCGTGCATGTGGAATATTTCTCGATCCATTACCTGACGCCACTGGGCTTCCCTACGAAGGGTCGTGGTGCGGAATGACTTCACCGTTTTCTAGGGCGTATGTGGAATATTTGATCCAAAGCCTTGCGCCTCTGGAGTTTAGTACAACGGGGCGCATGTGGACTATTTTCTTCATTTTCTGATTCGTATGTGGACTATTTTTTTTTTCGTTTTCTGAGGCGTATGTGGACTTTTTTCTTCGAGTTCTTAGGCGTATGTGGATCATTTTTCTATATTTTCTGAGGCGTTTTTGGACCATTTTTCTTCGTTTTCTGAGGCGTATGTGGACCATTTTTCATCGTTTTCTGATGCGTATGTGGACTATTTCTCTCGTTTTCTGAGGCGTATGTGGACTATCTTTTTCGTTTTCTGAGGCGTTTGTGGACCATTTTTCTTCAATTTCTGAGGCGTATTTGGACTATTTTTTCCATCGAAATCAAGCTCCATTGGAGATCTCTGCGGCGTATGTGGAACATTTTCCACAGTTTCCTAGGGCGTACGTGGAACATTTTATACTCCATTTTTCGTCTTCTTAGGCGTATGTGGATCATTTTTCTTTATTCTCTGAGGCGTTTTTGGACCATTTTTCTTTGTTTTCTGAGGCGTATGTGGACTATTTCTCTCGTTTTCTGAGGCATATGTGGACTATCTTTTTCTTTTTCTGAGGCGTTTGTGGACCATTTTTCTTCAATTTCTGAGGCGTATTTGGAATATTTTTTCCATCGAAATCAAGCTCCATTGGACGATTCTCCATTGCAGACGTTCTTGGTGATGTGAAGGAGACAACTGAATGCTTTTGGTGTTCCGTTGAAGTCAAACTCTGTTTCGATGACTTTTCGAAGTGAGTGAGGCTGAGACTATGAGGAGATGCCAATCAAGAAGAGTGTGACTCAATGTGTGACCTTGTTTCACTTAAATTCTGCCTAATCAGGCCTGTGACACTGGGTGATGGCCCGCTCTGACTGTCGCCAAGGACATCTTTGTCGGTCCTCGGCTTCCAGTCGTTAAGACCACGATGACTTCCGTCCGCGATGACTTCATCTCCATAGAGGAGATTCAGTCTTCCATTTCGGGGCTCGGATTTGAAGACCATCTTAGCTCGAGCATTGATGTCCATGGGCTCGATGTGGCCTCGTCGGTGTAGTCGATGGATGTCTTCTCCTCCATTCACCTTCCCCGCAGACAGGATCAGGTACCAAAAATCAGATGTACAGTTTTGCGTCGTCTTGTTTTCCCGTCATTAATTCAAAGAATGAACAAATATCCTTTCTAGCTGCGGGCTGCTGACTTCAACCAATGCCATTAAATTGTTGTCCAAACTCTTGTCTCTTCTCTCCTCGTTAAGGAATGTTCGAAGTTCCCACAATTTTCTCCGCCCTTCAATGGGAAACCATCGCTCTCAAAACAAAGAGGACTGCACTTGAAATCCAAGTCCTCTCCGACTCCCCATCTCCGTCGTTTGTTCAAAAGTCCATCTGGCCATCGGACTGCATCAACAAACACACCATCGACCACTTGAAGCATCTCCTCAGATGTTTGCTCGCCCATCCTCCTGTCCACACCAGTTTGCAACAGATGGCAAGTCTTTGCCTTTGGGCCATCCGAGAGGAGCTCAACTTTCTTACTCTTCGCCTAACTCGTTCCCATCTCAAGGCCCACTCCAAGGCTGCCTGCAGGCACCTTCTGACACACAATCCATCGCAAAGGGAACACCAAACCACTGTATCGTCTCGAATGGTGTTCCATTTAGTTGAAAAAACAAGGAACTTTCCAAGAAGAAAACAACAACACGATGAAAGGAAAGTTCCATTTCTCCCAAGTCAACAGGAAGGGACCTTTGCACAGAAACAGAAAATTGAAAACATTTTCGCCTACAAATCAAAAATGTTTTCTAATTTAGTTTTATATTTCCTCTTCGCCTCTTGCCGTCGTCTCTGCTTTCCTGTTGTTCTGTTATTTTACACCGTACCTCGTTGTTGGCGTCGTCGTCGCCTGCCTCGTGTGTCTGCTGTCCTGAAGCGATAGTTACTTTGGCACGATATCCTTAAACCGGACCATGACACATGGAACAATTCACACACACACACACACACACAGTCACAGATGGGCGCACAATTACTGAGGGCTGTGATGTGTTTTTGAAAAGGACGTTATCCTTTTAAAGATGCGACCCATCACGAAACTTTTCTAAATCTACACAAAAAAATGAAACGAATGAGGACTTGCTCCTTTTCGGTGAAAGGAGGGCGCACACACAGAAAAATGGGGTTGCAGAGTGCGGAGGGGAAGGAAGAGTGCTCTCTGAAATGTGGGTGAAAGCTTTTGGTTACCTTAACAATCCAGCATCCAGTCCATGTGATGTGGGAAATTCCTGTAACACTTCCAAGGAGAGCCCCAAGTTCGACACCACAAGAGACCGAGACCAAGTCCGAGACTGAGAGTTTGAGAGAGAGAGAGAAAGAGAGACTGTGTGCGCCTGTGTGGGTGTTCGAAATTCGAAATTGTGAAGGACCCTTCCATTGGAAGAGGAGCGGTTGGATTGTGGTGACACAAATGCCGACTGACGTTGAGTCCTGATGTAGAGGAAACCCAATTTTTCTCGACCAAGTACACCAGTGACGTGGTGACTAGGACACTTGTGGGATGGGATGAGACACTTATACACACCCGTTGTGTGTGTGAGAGAGAGAGAGAGAGATGTGTCCCACTTTACCTAAATGAGTCTTTCTCTCTCTCTCTCTCTCGTGCGCTCGCTTTCCCAGAGAGCACGCACAGAGTGGTTGTGGATTCCATCGTCTTGGCGGTTTCAGTGTCGACCGGCCGACAGGTTGAATGCTCAAGATAATTTCCTTGTGTCGTGTGCGTACGTTGCGAGTGCTTCCAGGTTTCCATTTTGAACAAAACGGCGGCGGCGGGTGAGCGAGATTTTGTCCTTATTTCAGGCGTTTCTTCCCTCCCCCTCTCGACGAGATGTTGCCAAATCTCTCATTCTCTCGGGTTGCTTGTAATTTTAGGTTGTTGGCAGATCCTCTCGCTGGTGGATGATTTCGTGTGACTGTGTGTGTGTGCGCACACAAACAGGATGGTCTTCTCCCTGGTGATGGGTAGCAGCAATGATGATAGATGAGCAGCACGGGGGGTTGGGTAGAGACATGGAAAAACAGTGACACACATAAGTTTTCTGTTTTTTTCCCCCTCACTGGTGGGGCGAGTGGAGGGATGAGTGTTTTGGGGGTTGATTGTGTATGCCGGTAGTATCAACTGGACCGGTTCTCGGTCTATCTCTCCTCTGTGTGTCTTGGAGGTTATTAGCTCGACTGTCGGATGTGTTTCGTGCTGTTTTGTTTGGCGATGAGGCTGATGATGATGATGTTAGTGATACGAGGATGGTCGAGCAGCACCGCCGCCCGCGCCACCGGTGACACAGAGGGTTGACGGTGTAGATGCGGTATGATGTTGGAAATTGTCGGGGTGCTGTCCTTTGGTGTAATTTAACATGCAAATGGGTGGGTGCGCTTTAATTTGTTTCAATATTGGCAACGGCACAACGACACACAAAAACAGCAACAATAACAGCGGCGACGGGAATGACGACGAGGATGTTGCTGACGATGGTGGGGCGTGTGGTTGATGGGTGGCAGTGTTGGAATGTAGAGCGCTGCTTAGCTGACATTCTAATTAGGGCGTGATTAAGGATAAAAGGAGTCAAAATGCCTGGATTCGGTGATGGGCATTTGGGCGTGGGACGTGGCTGGGAATGGTTTGCGCTGACACACGGGCTTCGAGCGGTCATGCTGTGAGTAGCTGGTGACAGACTGATGAAAGGAGCAACTGGCGAAGGGAAGAAGTAGCGTGGAGGAGTGTGACCGCTCAATCTCCCACGAGCAGGCGAATGAATATTTCGATCAGCCGTCTGTCTACGCTGCCATCTCTTGACTGACATCTCCTTCTGTAAGACTTGGAGTCGCGGGGGTTTGTCGAGAATGAGTTTTTCGATGGCAGTCGTCTCAAGAATGAAAATTAAGATCTTCCAAGATGACCGATCCTACGACGCGCTGCCAAATTGACTCACATCTTTTGTCTGTTAGACCTGTGGATGCAAAGGTTTCTCTGTGACGAGTGTGTCTTTTACCACACGATTACCTCTCATCTCACACGATCACCAGTCATTGGCATCTTGCCCCCGTTGAAGGCTGAGACCTCTCATTCTGTATAAAGATACTTGACAAGGATAATAGATTCAGGAGGGGAGACTGAACAAAAAAAATGAATGAGTTCGAGTTTAAGTGAGCGGGTGAACAGGTGCAGGAATGTGTCTTTTGAGCTATCATCAGTTTTCGATGGTGTCCTTGATGGTCTTGGGGTCTTTTTATTTCCTACGAAGCGACTGAACTAACGACTTAAGCCTTAAATGTATGGTCATGTATCCCAGATCAACCTAAGAACCACTAAATTCCCACCACATTTGCAGACATCCCCTCAAGAAGCCACAATTGTGATGAGTTTTGACGTTAAGAGGAGGCCACGATGCAGGCTCTTCTTGGAGTTTCCGAGATCTTCCGATCTAAGAATCCCTCTATTCTGTGGACACAATCCACGCATAGTTTATTCACCTCTCAAGAAGATCATTGGTCTTAAAACTGAACCTTGTGGTACTCCATGCTGAAAAACAAGACAGAACCCACTTTACAATAAAATTTGAATGCCTTTTGACCCAATTCAAATCTAAATCCAATCCACTCCTAGTCAGCTAAACTTTCAAGAAGAGCACTGGTCGAAAAATGGAACCTTGTGGCATCCCAAGGCACATTACAGTACCAGCCAAATTTGAGAATGTGAGGGGATGTCCAGAACACATGTGTTGGTCGCCCATCGTCTGAGGACCGAAAATCTAGATCTCCCACGATCACCGATCACGTGCTTCTTGGCAGCGTAGAGCCAAGTTGACTGAGATCTTTTCCAGTGTGTCTTGGTTTGTCGGTTGCACGTCGTCCCTTTGCCTCTTCCTCGAACGCTGCCAAGTTGACTGAGATCTCATTCTCCGTTGCTTGAGATTCGAGGCTCGAGTCTTGGGAACGAGTATCACCCACCACCTCCCGTCAGTTTGCTGAGGACTAACTCCGTAGGCATCATCTTCAGAATCTTCACGTCCGCTAATGTTCCCCACAGGCCCCAACTCCGCACGGTATCCCTTCCCATTTACACATCCGTCCCCCAGAAATATCGAACCGTCCTCGAACGCCCTCCAATGCCCTCCAACTGACCCGTAGCGCCATCTTGAAATCAGATCACGTCCACGAACTCTAACCGGTTCGGGAATAAACTCAATTCCCTCAATTCGCCATTCTCGTATCTCATCGTCCACCCCCTTCACCCCCCCCCCCCCCCCCCCCCTCCTACTCACATTTCCAAGAAATCAATTTAAAGAAGTAAACTTACCCAAGCGAAGCACAACACCTCTGGCGCCGCCGTCCTCGGCAAGCAAAGGACCCAAGACAAATTATTTGAAATTGCTCGGACATTGAAATAAATCATGATAAGGGTCCTCGGCCCGTAGACTCCTTTCGGTTATCGCACGCCGCTCCCTCGGTTCTCGTGAATTAAAGCATTTACATCCCAAAACTGGCGATGAAGTGCTCTGCCCCCTTTAATTAATTACCTTTAAAGAGCGGCCACGGAACGAGAGCTTTAAGGAGTCCAGCAGCTTCAACCTCGTGTCATGCACACAGAAATTCAATTCATCTCATGCCGCTGTCACGTATCCTGCACATACGACTTCATATGTCCTGCAGCGGAATAATCTAAATACACAGCCACGTAGCCGGGACATTCCATTCTTCGTGTGTGCCCTGCGCTGCGCTGTGTGCGTGTGTGTGCATGACAAAAGGCGACGCATTCCAAGGAAACTCTCCAAACAGCCAGTCAGCCAGGCAGGCAGGCTGGCAAGCAAGCAGCCAGGAAGACAGACATTATTCGCACGGCACGGTGAGTGTGTGTGCTTTTATGCAGAGAAAATAAAAAGCGCCACTGGGCGATAAATTCCATAAGACGAGTCCTTTTCCACATCCTGACAGGTGCAAGTATTTTCTATTATTGTTTTTATTACCTATTTAGAGTGGGGAGAGTTGTTTCATGGCTGCTGTGCTTATAATGGACCGCGACGACAACAACGACTACGACGACGGAAAGAAAGCACAAAACCACATCATCCACCGTCCCAGATCTGAGGGGACTACTCCCGTAAAGCGTAAATGGCTTCAGGTTATTCTTCGAAAGGACCTCCCTCGCTCGCTCTCACTCTGTCTCTCTCTCGGTGTCGTCACTTCCCTGGGCCATCCATCACTTGACGCGCGCAAATGGAATACGCATTACGAAACGAAAAACTCACGCACACACCTCCCCCACCCACCCACAGCCAGGGTAAAGGATCGCCCGCCTGTTCAGGTATATTTCCTAGGTCTTGCAATAAATCTCCCATCCCGCAATGCCCGCAATGATTATGGGTTTGTGCGAGCCCGCACGTAATGTGTGCGAAATGAAGATGATTTTGATGAAAATATTTTCTCCTAAGGATTTCTGGCTCCTTTGGGACATCCACACACCCACGTAGAGAGAGTCACAAAAGGTGGCCCATAAAGCACCGTGATGGGTGATGGCGTGTCTTGTGTATGACACAGAGTGTGTGATGGATAACAAATGGCCGTTTAATGTCTCATTAAGGTGACACCAAGGACACAGATCCTCGGCGGTAACCCGGTCGTATGGCGATGGCCACGAAAGTGGATTTTAGTGGATTTTAGAGGATAATGAAAGTTTAGTCTAATAGGGGCCCGATTAGTTCATTAGACCTCGGTAATGCTTGTCTTATTAACTTCGTGGTGCGGCAATGTCAGCGAATCCATCGTGAGAGTCGTTATTTTCGCATGAAGAATGGAGTGCGGGGATGATCTTGGGCTTAGACGCGGAACTCTTGACCTCTTGAGAGATCTTGAACGTCCCGACGACACTCGAGGAGATTTTAAAGGGTTGCTGTCACATTTTGGTTCCGCTTGACACTAGATCACCTGGACAAGGCGATCTGACAGATGATAGAGTACCAGCCAGTAACACAGCTCTTCTTGTGATTAGGCGGTGGAACCTCTCCAGCTAACAAGGTCCTTAATGTCTCCGACTTGACAAATGCCTGTCCACCTACTTCGTCCTCGTTCGGAATCTGCAATCGATGGGTGTGCAGAGCGGCAGGTTTATCGATATTAATGCGAAGTCAGTGGGAATGGTGAAGGTGATAGGGCACGGCTCTCAGTTGGTGGCTCCTAATTGGAATTTTGACTCACTGATGTCCTTGCAGTCGGGATCATGTGGTGTGAGTGAGAATTTGAGCGATGGCGAATGGAGTGTAAAAATCCATAATTCACACTTGAAGGAACAGAGTATTCCCGATTGGGTTCTGTGATGTATTCATTTGGATTCCTGTGGTTGAGTGGAGGCCACTCATACGATCTTTCGGTCTTCTTGTTCACGTATGCCCTTCAAGAAGAATTGTCTTTGTTCAGTGAGCACACAGGTCTTTCAATTGAATGTGAAGGTTCCATGCACTGCAATAAAATTAGAAGTGGTCTTTTGTCGCTTGGTTTACGGATGAGGGAGGCGTCCATGAGTCCTTCCATGAGAAGAATAAGTTCTTCAGAATCACTGCATAAACCTGGACACTCCCTAGTCCCTTCAGATCCAAAAAACTGGAGTTTCAAGGACCCCTTACCTCCAATTCGCAGAAACACATCCTCCTCAAGCCATTCGAAGCATTTTCACCACTTTCTCCAAGAAACCCTTGCCACCAACCACTTGTCTCTTGATTTTCCTTCATTTCATCTATTTCCCATCCACTTTCCATCCCCACAATCCTTCAGAAGTCCTTGAAATCAGCGGAGTTAAAAATGGTTTCATTAAACCAAGAAAAGTCGACCCAATTGATTTACCATTTTACTGCATTTTTTCCGCTGAAAAATGTCAATTTCTGAAAACTCTATTTTCGCCATGTTTTCGCTGTAAATTGACTGCCTATCACTCTGGCTGAGTGACTTGCATTGAATGACATCCAGGGACACTTGGTTTTTCTCATTTGGTTGCGTAGTTTGGCTGGGAAAGTCCTTTTTCAATTTTCATGACGTCACGAGGAATCACAATTTCACACATTTTTTTAACATTTCTGGCAATGCCGTCATCGAATTTGTACTGAATTGTTGACATTTAAAACGCAGTGTTGCCAGCAAGGGGAATTGATCGCGGAAAATGTGTTAAAAATTAAAGAGATGGTAAAAAATTAAATGGGCCTGTTTAATGGGAAAACGTTCGGGATTTGAGGAGTTGATGCTGTTACGAGTGCGGGACGTAGGCATTGACTTAAGAGGCAGTAAAGGCGTCAATCTGTGACGTGTCTGTGGAGGCTAAACGGAAGCATGGACTTATTGAGTATGGTTAACCAGCATTGTTGATTGAGAACGACTGGGGAGTTTGATTGATTGTTTTGTTAAGCAAATGTGAGGTTGCTTAGGACGCCATAAGGGACTGCCTTGCTTGAAGTCTCCAGAAATTGGAAAACACGTCTCCGAATTCAAGCCAAAGCAGACTCAGACTTTAGAGGCTTGTGTTACTTCGTGAGGAAGGAAAACAAAGTGAAATGAAAGATGTCAATGCCTTGACCAACTCCAATCGGCGTCCTGGAGAGATTTGCAGTTCAAAAGGAACCACTTTCAAATTATCCATGGATGACTGCTCGCCAGCAAGCACAACCTCATCAAAGAAATCCAATTGATTGCCAGTGATTCAGAGAGGGACCCCAAACAAAAAAAAAAGACAAATCATCAGTTCAGCGCCATCTAACACGACAAAGTATCAAATCCCCAAGCGTAGTGTGTGATCCGTTCCAGCAGCAGCATTTCCTTTCTGTTTCCAGTTAATCCCTGCGGTTGGTTGCTTAAGCATATCCTGCCAGAGTATTTCACAAATGAGTTTGACTCGGTCTCTTTGTGCTTCGTTTCCTTCCTCCATGTATTGTGATGTGTCCTTGCGCTTGCCGTCGAACTCTGAATACAGCCACACACACAGACAGTCCCACCAAGTAATATTCATCTCTCAGACGGAAAATAAAAAACTGTGTCAACGAATGCGACGAGGATTCGTTCCTCCCATTGTAATTCGCTGATTTAGCGAATCCTTTTATTTTTGTCTATTCCTTCGTCTTCGTCTTCTTCTTCTTGTGTGTGCCTTTTTTTGACTGCCTCCTCGAAAGGACTGTGGAATTTCAATTTGGTGCTCGTTTCAGTCCTTGCTTACTCCGACAGTAGTCGGTCGCCGCGCCGTACACACCAGACTCACTCGCAGTCCTTCCCCTCCCCGCATCCTGGGTGATGATAAAATTGTCAATGGATTCCATGGTTTAGTGGTTTTTATTGCTTCCCCATATTCCTCTCGAACACACGATGATGGAGAAAGAAGAAGAAAATGTATCTAAGGCATTAGCAGTAATTATCCTTTTCATATACATGTTCCACACAAGTTGTCTCCTCTGTCGGTCTTCGTTATCCCGTGCTCTGTGTGCTCCGTCTGCAGCTCGCAGTCTGCAGCCGTCTCCTTCGTTTATCATTGTCCCGATAGCAGGGTACTTAAGTTTTATGTTCCGAACAAATAATAATGTGAAGGACTTAATTTGTTCGCTCGCATCATCGCTACACTCTCTATCGTCGTTGGTCGTTGTCGTTGCCCCCACAAACTCCAAGTGTGTGTACTTTAGGGCAAACTCTCTCCCTCTCTCGCACCCTGTGACACAACGCACAGGACATTGGACCTAGGACCTAGGACACTGGCAGTCGAATTGATTTTCTATTGATTTTGCTGTCATTGTTTGAGTTCGATCACAGATTTTGTGTTGTTGTCGCGTGTATTAATTCCTAATGGCGAATGGAGTTGGGGGGCTGATGTTAAGCACACACACACACACACACATCCAAATCCATCCATCCGTCTAGCCCGAGCAAGTGAAGAGCGGTAATTTATTGTATCGGTGTGGATAAGAAGGATGATCCAAAGTGGGTTTTAAGTTGTCAGAATTATTTATGAGGTGTGATTTTTATGGCCACCGTCAAGGGGGTTTATGTGTGTCTTCTGCGCTGCGGTTGCGGTTTCGGTTTCGGTAATAAAGCACACTCAAGTGGTGCCATCAGCGACCATTATACGTGGAGCGTCGATTGAATTTCAGATGCAATCGTGAAGTTATCGTGTGGTGAGGGAAGAGGGAGCTTGAAGAATGAGAAGGTGATCGAGATTGAAACTGTCTAGATGTCGTTTTTGGCTTAAGATGTAGACCGTGGCTTGGAGGAGTGAGTCTGGAAAAGCGGGTGTTAAGTGTCATGTCACTAGAGGGCTTGGGAGTTGGTCCCCGTTGGAAATATCGCGGTTTACCTTGTGTCATAGTTTGCGCATTCCTGTCTTTATCGGATCATGCTTCAGAGTAATCCTTGCTGACATCCTCTCCTCCTATTGTCGCATTATGATCCTCGGAGCCTTGGTAATTTATGACCTCCACCTGGGTGAGCCTGACAGTGTTTTTCGAAGAGAAGAAATGTCTCCCTATTAGGAGACACACAGATCAACGCACCTTCAACTTTGCCTGCTTTGGAAGGATATAGACATCATTGACTTCACTTTATATAAGACGTTGATCATCTCAGTGGTGCTCTATGTTGCTGAGACATGGGCAAAAGAGTCCTTGATCTTTTTCTGAAAAAAGTTTTGCTTGCTTTGTGTCTCCTCTGGACAAAAGTAAAGAGGACGTCACTCTCGCCCTCAACCAACTTAGTGCTCTGTTAGCAAGATAACGCGCTAGTAAGGAGAGGCTTGTTGGTTGGCGCCTGTAGCGTTTAAGCGATATAAGTATACGAGCTAACCTAAGGTATGAGAGAGTGACAGGCTTCTTCGCATTAAGAGGCATCTGTCACTGAGGCTTGGTGTCTAGCCATCTTCGAATCCAACGCCTAAGGTAACTGGACCATGTGCAACCAATGAACAACTTTGATAGAACCGATTTCGACTCTAAACCTGTGGTATAACTCAACCACAATCAATTTGGAGTTCGAAGTCGAAGGTAGTCAGCAATGAATCGCCCTAGAAGACTCTTGTTGGTTGAGTGAGGTCCAGGTCCACGTCGAACCGTAGCGTCATACAGGGAAGGACAGATGTTGTCTGTCGAATGATGTCTATATTCTTCCAAAGCAAGCGAAGTTGAAGGTCCGTTGATTTTTCTTCGTCTCCATTCGAATTGGTCTTCTTTCCGGGCCTTACTTGGGCATTTGCTGCTAAGTCTAAAATGGCGAGTTCCTCTGCCCGCAATCCATGCAATGCAATGTACTTTCCTACCACTATCTATAGCACCTAACTCCAGTTCTGGACACCAGTACGAATGAGATTCACTTCAACTGGTCCCATCGCTGGGGTGGTCGTCCTCTTTTCGTCTTGAGTTCTACTGATCACAAGATCTGTTGATCAAGAGGCTCCGTGTCCAACAAGGCCATCTTCTGTTCCATTTGTCCGACAAACTCAGGGTAGATAAAAGGCAAAGAACTCGTCTGACTAACGCCACGCCATAAACGACTGGATGGCGCAGTTGGTAGAGTGCCTGCCTCTGGTTAGCCGGGTCCCCGGTTCGAATCCCAGTGAAAGCAAAGTTATTACGCTTCTGTCTGGTTATCAAATCTGGTCCAGTCACCATTTGGAGTAGTCAATCAGTGGTAGTAGTCTAGTCTAGACTAATATCGTCTAAGTGTGCTGATGAATGAACTAGCATCCCACCTACCTACCGCCACGCCATTACGCAATCCCGACTTAAACCTTAAAAACCTTTCTCCCACACCCTTCCACAAGAGTCCTTCAATTACACCTTTAATTCCCGCAAGACACATTCCATTCGTCATTCGGCGAATTGCAGTCCCCATAAAACCCTGCCTGGGACACAGATCAGACCAATAATTGCACAACAACTGAACCAGTTCGTGCCTGCACTCAGCTTCAATGGCATCGCCACCTCTGGCACCTCGGGCCGTGTGTCATTTGTGTTATTACGCGAACCGCGCGGCAGTAGATGATGGCAAATAAAAGCAAGCACCCACCGTACCGCTGCGCCGCCCACATTCACTATCTCCCGCAGGAAATCATTTAAACAAAAATATTTATTACAAGCACTTTGTCGCTCGCTGCTTGCACTTTTCTCATAAATTCTCCAACCTCCAGCTCTCCCTCCCTCCGCCGCTCATTGTTGGATGTCCTCTCGAGGAGCGTATTGGGTGCAGGGCTCCCAGATGCTCTCGCAATTACGGAAATGAAATTTAACCCGCAGTCGTGCTCGATGACTGTGCGCGCCCACCAACTAGGCGAATGGGACAGTTCGGGGTGGTCTGCCGATGTCACCACTCATGCAAATGATGAAATGTCATTCGCTTGGCTTACACATGTTCTGTGTGTGTGAGTGATTCGTGGTGGACTTATCAGCGACCAAACTTTAAGTGGATTCCATTTGGAAGATTGGCGAATTGACAGGCCGCGAGGACGAGGGACGACAATGGTTGTTTCGTTTCAATTGTTCAGATGTGAAAGGAATTAATTTTTTACGATAGCAGCGCTCTTCCTATCCGTTTCCGGTTACGCGGAAGGACACTCAACCGAACGCGAAACTGCTGCCGGACTAGAGCGACGATGGGAATTATTGTTTAACTTGAGTGCTGTCGTAAACGGGGGTAAGTTGATGTGCGACACTTTAATTTCATTACCGGACATGGACACGGACACGGACGGGGACGGGGACGGGAACGCGGACAGCCCGGACTGGACGCGTGTGTGTGTGGGCGGATTTGTGGGCTGTTAAAAATAGACCAGGGTGTGTTTATTGAGTGCGCGAGGGCATTCGAAAGTGTCACGTTGCATGTCGCTGTCTCACGTCATGTTGAATGGCTTTCCTTGAGCGGCCATTCAGTGCTGGTTAAGTGAAAAGTCATTGCCTCGCTCTTAGAGTTTCCGTGATGAGTCGTTTGACGGGTACTCATCGCCGCTGGTTGTTTGTAATTCCAGCAGGAGTGTCACAAGTCATTATTGGATCGATGGGTGATGCTGGTGTTAAGTCAAGTCTGGGCTGTGAAGGAGGCGGCTTCCTTGAGTCTTCGACCAGGCACAGGCAACACAATAGAGGACAATCATGAAACGGATGGTGCGCTCAAGTGGGAAAGGATCTCAGCCAACATGGCGTGAGCAATTGGAGGGAGCTGGCTTAAGATCGTGACAGTGGAGAAGCTTGTTGGTTGAAGGCCAGGTTCAGCCCGGACAGTGGCGCCATCAAAAGAACAAGAAGTCCCCCTTGTGTGGTTGTAATAGACGTCAAGCATCAACGCTGACATTGCGGTATCAACGCTAGCACCTTCACCAGCAGTCTTCCAGTCCTGACCCCTGGCACTCCATGGCACCGCCCACTCATCCCCTCCACCAGCAGTCTTCTAGCCCTGGCCACTGCCACTCATCCTTTCCACCAGCAGTCCTCTAGACCTGGCTCCTGCCAATCGTCCTCACCACCAGCAGTCTTCTAGTCCTGGTCACTTCCACTCGACACCTCCACTAGCAACCTTCTAGCCCTGGCCTCTGCCACTGGTCTTCTTCATCAGCATTCTTCTAGTCCAAGCCTCTGGCATCTTTCCCTCCACCAGCAGTCTTCCACTCCTGGCCCTCCTCACTTGTCCCCTCAACCAGCAGTTTTCTATTCCTGGCTTTGGCCACTTGTCCTCCATCCTCCACAGTCTTCCGTCGTTCGTCCTGGTCATTGTCCTTCCTGATCACTGTCCTTCCTGCCCACTGTCCTTCCTGCCCACTGTCCCTCCTTCAGCAGCCTTCCCATCCCAGCCTCGCCTTGAAAACCTCAAAATCAGCATCATTCCTCGCCCGTCATGCATGTAGTAGGTCCTTATCCACAGCTCATCTCCCACCTTCGCATTCCGCTCCTTCAGATCGACCACACAGGCCACAGGCGCCCAACTTAAAGCTCGTGTCAAAATTAGCTCCTCTTCGACTAATCGACAAATTTGCTGAGTCGTCTCAATTCGCTTGGGTTCCACTTGGTCTCCACTTGAGTTCCACTCGCACCCACGTTCTTCCAATTTTTCCCCCGTTTTCGATGACCTAGGGTGGAATCAATTTATTTATTTTCTTTTTCTCTTGTTCTTGTTCTTCTTCGTTTTTTCAGCATTTTATTGCTTCTGGTCCCCCCGCAGCCACCACGACAGCAAGGCGGCCAAGCATGGCAATGGTTCGCCCTTATCGGTATCTCGTGTGCCATTTGGGGTTACAATCGGCCGTCATACGTGTCGTTTGGGGTCTCTGCTGACACCCTCTCCACCCACATACGAAGGCTCTTGTCTCCATCTGGTGGTGGAGATAAGAGCATTGTTTCGGTGTTGACCCAGTCAAAGGACGAGGACGAAAATTAGAAACCGAATTAATTCCGGTCACATTCGAAGGGATACCAATCGCCGGCAACACAAAAAATGAAACGAGAAAGGTAAGCTCTCTCTCTGCGGCCGGAGGGAGGGGTGGCAGCAAACACAAATGTATCCAGCGAGTGACTTTGCTTACATTATCATATTACCGTGTGTGAGTGTGCTCATGAGTGTAACGCCTGGCTTAGCACGGCTCCGCATTGGCATTGCGTTGCGGGTCTTCGAGTCCTGGCACCATTGGCGTAGCCCAGGTCACTCATACGAGCGACAGTGTGGTGCAGTTGCGTGCCCACAGGCAGGCAGGCGTAGTAGGGGGGGAGCACTTGAAGTGCATGGATGTTGGTCGAAGTCAGTGACTGTATGTGGTGCCGTTGGCACGTTGCGCTCGTGCTCGTGCTCAAAGTGAAAAAAGTAATTCCGCTTCGGTTGTCCTGGTGGTTGCCAGGACTCTTATTATCCGTTCTCCTCTTCCGTTGGCTCCCTTCGTCCTCTTAACGTCATCATCGCCATCCGGTGCGGGACTGGACCGCCTCGGTGTGGTGTGGTGTGGCGTTGCGGTATTTGCCGGTCTGAGGCTCAATGGCTTTCGCATCCTTGCTCCGATGGTGGCCCCCTTTACGGATTACAGGGTGAGCACTGGGATTGCTTTTGCATCTTACCTTGCAGCGGTATTCCTACCGACATCGTGCGGAAAGTGATTCCATGGGATGCTTGCTTGGCCGGAAAAAAAAGTCACACGGTCCGGCGTGTCGCCGTTGCCGGTGGGCCACAATAAATTTGTTCATCTTGTGAACTTATGCAAATGGAATATCTTTTTTAACGAAATTAATTTTCGGTTTCTTTTTGCCTCGCCCGAGTCGCTCGTGTAGCGCCGCCGCTCGTGTTACACCCTTGCGAGCATAATTCATCGTCAAGTCGTGTGGTTGGGTTGGATGAGGAAGGGGGGATGGCAAGGCTAGATTTATGATACGGTCCAGGGGAGCGAATGCCGGGGAATTGGGTACTGAGGTTTTGAATTTTTAATGCGATTTCGAATGGCACTGGTCGAGGATCGGGTGGCTCAGTGGATCAACAGGGTTGCTGCCCGAGGGACTGGCGAGAGTGTGTGTCCGATGGGTGTGCAGGTTAATCGATATTAATGCGAATGGTGAAGGTGATAGGGTAGAGCTCCCAGTTGGTGGCTCCTAATTGGATTTTTGACTCACTGATGTCCTTGCGGTCGGGACCCTATGGTGTGAGTGAGGATTTGAGCGATGGCGAATGGAGTGTAAAAATCCATAATTCACACTTGAAGGAACAGAGTATTCCCGATTGGGTTCTGTGATGTATTCATTTGGATTCCTGTGGTTGAGTGGAGGCCACTCATACGATCTTTCGGTCTTCTTGTTCACGTATGCCCTTCAAGAAGGATTGTCTTTGTTCAGTGAGCACACAGGTCTTTCAATTGTCTGTGAAGGTTTCATGCACAGCAATAAAATTAGAAGGGGTCTTTTGTCGCTTGGCTTACGGATGAGGGAGGCATCCATGATTCCTTCCATGAGAAGAATAAGTTCTCTGCTTAATCACTGCTTAAACCTGGACACTCCCTAGTCCCTTCAGATCCAAAAAAAACTGGGGTTTCAAGGACCCCTTACCTCCAATTCGCAGAAACACATCCTCCTCAAGCCATTCGAAGCATTTTCACCACTTTCTCCAAGAAACCCTTGCCACCAACCACTTGTCTCTTGATTTTCCTTCATTTCATATATTTCCCATCCACTTTCCATCCCCACAATCCTTCAGAAGTCCTTAAAATCAGCGGAGTCAAAAATGGTTTCATCAAACCAAGAAAAGTCGACCTAATTGATTTACCATTTTACTGCATTTTTTCCGCTGAAAAATGTCAATTTCTGAAAACTCTATTTTTGCCATGTTTTCGCTGTAAATTGACTGCCTATCACTCTGGCTGAGTGAGGTGCATTGAATGACATCCAGAGACACTTGGTTTTTCTCATTTGGTTGCGTAGTTTGGCTGGGAAAGTCCTTTTTCAATTTTCCTGACGTCACGAGGAATCACAATTTCACACATTTTTTGAGCATTTCTGGCAATGCCGTCATCGAATTTGTACTGAATTGTTGACATTTAAAACGCAGTGTTGCCAGCAAGGGGAATTGATCGCGGAAAATGTGTTAAAACTTAAAGAGATGGTAAAAAATAAAATTGGCCTGTTTAATGGGAAAACGTTCGGGATTTGAGGAGTTGATGCTGTTACGTGTGCGAGACGTAGGCATTGACTTAAGAGGCAGTAAAGGCGTCAATCTGTGACGCGTCTGTGGAGGCTAAAGGGAAGCATGGGCTTCTTGAGTATCGTTAACCAGCATTTTTGATTGACTACGACTGGCGAGGCTGATGGATTTGTCAGTTTACGACATCATAAGGCACTGTCGAGACTTAAGCCGTTCGGCTGGTTGCCAAGCTCCACAAGTATGCTGAAACGCTACAATTGAACAAGTCGCCTCCGTTCCTTGATTTCAAAATATCCTTCCTGTGTTTTTTGGAGGAGTGGACCACACATGAGGCCATCAAAAATTCGACCATTCATGTTTCCATTTATTGATGGAAGATGCATAAAAGGACAGAAGCGGGCACTTTCTCCGAGTTGTTAAACAATCACTGCTCTAATCTGAATCCCTGACGTGGCTTACACCCGGGTGGACAGGTCAACCTAACCAAACCTAACACGTTCATAGACACATTTTTATCACTGGAAGGTTTTCAGAAATAAGAAAGCAATATCTCTCCTCTGCGACCTCAAACTAGGTTGATGTAGACGTTAAGGGCTTGTGCTTCTTCGTGTGGCACGATTTCGAAATGGAATGAAATGGGACAAAGTCTTGAGCATCTCCAGCTAGCAACTAGGAGTGGAGAGCGTAGTCTTGGCGTAGGGGGTTAATGCGCTGGGAATCGAGGTTCAATACCAGACACAAACAATTTTCATTATTCATGGTTTCGCCTTTCTCGGGTGATCAGAAAGGGAGAGTATCTGTCAAGAATGAGCTTCTCAAAACGTTGCCCTTCGAAGTCGGCGTCAAACTGCTGGTCAAGTCCACTTGGAGGGGTGAGTACTCATGCACAAAACTAGCTAGCCCTTGGTCCACTTCGTATTGCACCGCCACACATAATTCATCTAGAGTGGATCTTGTAATCCCTTCTGTTGTCAACTGTCCCGGAGCTCACCGCCATCATGCCTCCACCCAACTGACCTTCGACCAGCAACGAGCAACTCCCCCTCGATCACAAAAAATTAATTACACCAACCGAACCACCATTGACTCCGTCCAAAAGGGATAATACTCAAACAAGTTAATAAGACAAATCCGTCCACAGCCCAAAAGCGTCTTTAAGCAGCTTTAACTCTCGAATGTAAGGACCCCAAGACCGCCCCTTAATTCGTCAAAATTAATCCCAAAACACACCTTTAGCGGTTCACCGTTTTGATTCATCGCTCCCCTCGCCCTGCGTTGAATTCTCAATCAACACAATGCGGCTGATTCGAAGTCGTCGATGTCATTCGTCCTCATTGTCCTCTGGGCAGCGAGGGGGAGCTGTGAAGCACCTCTGCCGAATCCGCGGCGCGTACTTAAGAAATCCAAATCCATTAATACGATTTGATCTTTATAGACTGACTCGAGCAAGGGAAGGACTCGACTCGGAAGACGGCGATGGGTGCTTCCTTCGATTACACCGCTACAACGCCACAGCCCTGTCTGGGCGTCCGCATTAATGGTGGCGTCTATTGAATCCAAGTGTATCTAATCCTGAGATGAGCATTTCGCTGAGTCCTTCCGCTGGATGGGGAGGGGGAGTCGGCGGGGGGTTATCAGTCAAATTGATTGCTTCGACTTTCTGTGTCTCTCTCTCACTCGCTCTAGCCAGACGTTCTTTCGCGAGACTTAAGTGTATTCAATGCTTTTCGTCGACTTCGCTTATGAGCGGAGGGAACGCTGGGACTGATGGTATCCTTCGAGGACAATTCGCGATTGTTTGTCTTTTATTCATTCGACAGATGGGTGGCCCTCGAGTGGGGTCAACGAACAAAAGGCGATTGTATTGCGACGAATCGGTGAGGGTGGCGGCTGAGAGGTGAAATTAAAATTAATTCATCCCCCTTCCCTCTCTGGTGGCTGGTGAGAGTCGGTGCTTGAGAGTGAGAGAAGGGGAAGTTCGTCCTTGGAGCTAATCAAAACCGCTGACGCTGAGATATTCATTTTTCTTTTTGCTTTTTTCATCGGAAGTTGGCAAGTCAACTCTGAGGTATAACCATTGTCATGTTGAATTGGCTCGGAAGAGATGTCCTTTTGTGTGCTACGATGACGGAGTGGTGAGGGAGAGTCGTGGGAGGGAGTGCAAACTCAAATGCCGACGGAAATGAATTGGACGAAGGGGAAGCCATTCAAAAGTTGGTCTTAATTTAGTGAAATGCTTTTTGTAGAGAAAGTGGTGAGTGATGCGGACGTGTTTTTTTTTATGTGTCTTTAGGTTTACATGGTTCTCGGTATCGAGAGGGTTAGGAAGGATCTTTTGGGTGGTCAGATCCTTACAGATCATTACAAGGTCCCCCATTTTTCCTAGGCTTGGAACTGCTTAAGGCGGGTCTCGGGTTGGGAAGCTGGAAAGATCGTAGATTAGGTTTATGTGATTGCCACAACTGAACTTAGATCCTAATTGGATCGAGGTTACGCCAGAACCTCGAACTAGCGCGGTAAGGTAATTTTTAGTCCTCAAGGTGCCCGAGTTTTGACAGGGCTCCGTTAAAATTTTACCTTATCCCCTGGCTGCGAATTATCCAATGGGCACACATCCCTTGTCATTTGGATGAGAGACTTCGTTCGCCGGCCACCCCATCCTTCTGATTGGATCACTTCTTTCCGAGCATACAGCTTTGCCTTGCCTGGCAGTCTCACCGCTTCAGCAAGTTTGGGGTCGGCTTGAGCCATCCCACCACGACAAGGTCTCTATTACGCGGAGCTCTCCCTTGGCTACATCGGTTTGTGGAAACAAGTTGGGTCAGCTCCAACTTCTTACTCGAAGGACCAAAATTAAGCTCTACACGACTTGGGTTTATAGTCCTCGTTTATAGAGCCGAAAGCTGAACGATAAGCATAATAGTTGGGCCTGATTCTTTGTGGATTCTATGGAATTATTTGCGTGAGATGTATGAGGAGGACGAGAAGACACAACTGCGAGCTCAATCCAGATGTGAATGTAGTCAAATCGCAACGCCCTGTGAGATAAATCGAGCGCATAGAACCAATGCCCTAGCTAAGAGGGTCTTCAAATCCGAGCCTCCAGGTTCGAAACGGAGAGGATGACTGAACCTCCAGCTTAAAGACTAAGCCGTCGTGACATTGTTGACTGAAATCGGCTTGCCCAACGATGGAAGGTGGGCTACCTTCTCAGACCCTCCATGGCTACTCCGCCTCTAACCCTCCATGGCCTGTTAATTAAGTAAGTAGGTATAGCCACGATTCTTCGACGACAAACGTAAGGGGAAATTTGTTCCAAAATAAATTCATAAATGGCATGATTTCAGCAGCAATCTCGTATAATAACATCTACAGTTCAGCATCAACTGGTATAAACTGTCTGTAACTCAAATTGCAATCTCCAAATAAATCACGGCTCTCCCAACACTCATGGCTCTGCTAAAGTGTCTGTCCCATCGACTAACAGTCACAACCGCTTGAATATTGCAAGGACTGAAGGATGAGGTGATGGGATGATGCAACAGAAGGAGTGTTTTAATGACATATCCACAAGCAGGTCCAGGTTGAATGAGGGCTTACACTAAATGCGATACTAAATGGAGTCGCAAGGGCGAGGGTGCTACGTTGCTTACATCACGTCTCTGTTACCAGGTTGAGAGCTCATTTTTAATGGCAGAGTTTAAGCCTTAGAACTAGAGTACAGACTTTGGTATATCCGTGCAGGATTGTGTGTTATCTTTGAATTCAAATTGTAATCTCTTAATGAATCGAATCCCAAGTTGGAAGCAATCAGCTTTCACATATGATTTGTGAGGCGAAGGAGGTGATGGCTATTCATCTTAATGGGACTAATGAGGAGAAATGGATGAACTGAATCCAGATCATTAGAGACAGAAAGCACTTTGTGTGGGAAAAACTAAAAGGAGACTTAAAAGGCTGTCAAAGAGATACAGGACCCTTCCTTCATCCAATTCAGAGTCCACCCTTAAACCCATCAATTCAGCTCTCGGAAAATCTAAAAATGTGAGCAGTTCTATCAAAGCCACTTCCCTCTGCATTGAAGCCAAAATGCAACCTCCAACTGAATCATCATCCCTTCAACATCTTTCGTCTTATACAAATTAGATTTCCAACTGATTATGGCGACAACTTCCGTTATAATGAAGTTAATTGAGTATAAAGCAAGAGGATGATGTCATAATGAGAATCTCCTTGTGTACAACACACCCATCCATCCGTCGTGTCATTTTTGACATTGACGTCTCCCCAGAGTCAAAATGATGATGATGCCCTCTCTCCGCAATGCAATGCAATGTCATTAGGGAGACCCCGAGAATAAAGGCGACTACACAAAATCCAACGGAAAATGCATTTCTCACAAAAATTCCCTCACCAGTAGCAGCCCCCACCCACGCCCAACCACAACCTCAGTCACTCGCACAAAGGGAGAGCAAAGAAAATAGAAAAGAGAGTAGGATTTCTGGATGAAATCCTTTTAATAACACGTTACACTTTAACACCATATGCCTTTCATCGTCGTCGTCGTCGTCGTTGTCGTCGTTGTCACCAGGCGCGCGTGTTTGTATGTGAACACAGTAAGTTTTCATTCCTGCTCATTATTTTCAACAGAATTCACAGCACACAGTGACATAGCATCAGTTATCAGATCGCCCCCGCCCCCATTCCATGGCTTCCATCTAGCTTCGTGAAAGAGAGAAAGTTCAACGCTGTCTCTCACTCCCGACCGCGCATCGCGCCAGCCTGGGAAAGAGATTAAGACTACGGCAAGCCAAGGAGGTTGAGTGAAAGATGCCGAGAGATACGAACAAAAAAAAAAACAAACAGTGGGGGGCGGAGGTAACACAGAACTAGGAGGAAATGTAAAGTCCTTACGGGGATAATAATTCTTCAAGTTTCTCCTTGCCACAGTATTTGAACGAAATTACAACTTTCGTTCATTACTTGCTGCTGGTTGACGCTGCTGGCTGATGCTGCCGTTGCCACTGCTACTGCCCCCGCCGTTGCTCCGGCTGCTGCTACCGCCGCCGGTAGTTAGTTGCTGTTCGGATGACAGGATACGTGTACGTTTGTCTGTGGTGTAGTTAAACTCACGTGCTTTTGTTCGTTGGCTCTTGTTTGTGTGCGCGCGAGTTCAGTTTAAAGACTCATTTGCCGTGCGGCGGGAGGTCGTGGGGGGTTAAGTCAACTGAGGTGAAAGCACTGTGTTTGTGAAGTCAACGTCAAATAGATACATGCGAGGAGCAGATGTGGTTGAATGGTCATCAGGCTGTGATACAGGTCGTGACAAAAGTTTGTCGTCACTTATTAGGGTCAGAGGCATGCTAGATATGTTTTGTGGATATTTGTATTATTTGTGGAGTGATTAGTGGGAGCGGAGGAACGTTGCCAGTCAAGTTTAAAGCGGATTTTCGTCTTTCCTGTTCTGGGCTTCTTGTTCGTCCTTTTTTTCACGTTAGCTTTCATCAAGGATTGTCTTTATTCAATGAAGACTGGATTGGATTGAGTGTGGCTTTTATGTTTCTTAATTAAATCAAAGGAGTCCATTGTCGCAGGGTTCAGGCATAAATCTTCCTAGAGAAGTGACTTAGAAGACGTCCATCAGTCTTTCCATGAGAAGAACAAGTTCTTAAGAAACGGTCTTAAGCATTGTTTCTTAAGAACTTGTTATTCTCATGGAAGAATTGATGGACGCCCCTAGTCCCTAGTCCCTTTAGACCAAAAAAAAACTGAGATTTCAAGGCCATTCCTTCAGAAAAACATCCCCCTCAAGCCATTCGAAGCATTTTCACCACTTTCTCCAAGAAACCCTTGCCACCAACCACTTGTCTCTTGATTTTCCTTCATTTCATCTATTTCCCATCCACTTTCCATCCCCACAATCCTTCAGAAGTCCTTGAAGTCAGCGGATTCAAAAATGGTTTCGTCAAACCAAGAAAAGTCGACCCAATTGATTTACCATTTTACTGCATTTTTTCCGCTGAAAAATGTCAATTTCTGAAAACTCTATTTTCGCCATGTTTTCGCTGTAAATTGACTGCCTATAACTTTGGCTGAGTGAGGTGCATTGAATAACATCGAGGGACACTCGGTTTTTCTCATTTGGTTGCGTAGTTTGGCCAGGAAAGTCCTTTTTCAATTTTCATGACGTCACGAGAAAACACAATTTCACACATTTTTTGAGCATATCTGGCAATGCCGTGATCGATTTTGTACTGAATTGTGACATTTGAAGCGCAGTGTTGCCAGCAAGGGGAATTGATGGCGAAAAATGTGTTAAAACTTAAAGTGGGTTAAAATGATGTTGAAAAATCAAATTTGGTTATTTGATGGAAGAACGTCTCGGATTTGAGGAGTAAATGTCGTTGCGTGTTGGGGGACGCAGGCACTGGGTGAAAAGACCATAATCATCGCGAGGAATTCGTCAATTGTCTGTGGGGACTAAGGAAACCGTAGTACCGTATAACTTCTTTCCAATTCTATGGAATCGTAACCATTCTTTTTTTCGGCGGCGCCTTGGCTTGCTTTAGTCTTAATCTCCTGTTCAGTTGGGAGTGGTTCATTTGGGAATAAGACACAGCGTTGAACATTCCGTCATTCACAAAGATAGATGTGATTAAATTGATTTTTATGGAGTACGATGTCTTTGTTCATCAATCCCCTAGGGAGGACTAGATACAGTCTTAAAATTCATTCCTAATCAGAACACAGAGAGATGTCAATGGGGCGTTCACTGGTATTGGATAAAGATGGTGGTGGCTAAGTTTGGTCTGAAGGTGAAGGAGGGGAAATCGAAGTATACGCTGTCCTCAAGAAATGACATGCAAACCACAAGGGTAATCAGGGACTTCAAGAAACGACACACAACATCTTCGACTCGGTGTCCAAATGGGCAGGCCTGGCTTCGTCTACCTCGCCTGCGTAGTACACGAATGAAACCAGTATCGAGATCATATGCAGAGAAGTGTACTGTGTCTGTTTTCGTTGTGCTGAGGAAATGAAGCCCTGTCTCGAAGGATCAAGCTGACTTTGTATAAGGCATTGATCATCCCATTCCTGAGTGGATGGCGCGGAGGGATGGACAATCTCAAAAGCGGATTATGAAGTTCTTGGTCTCTTCGAGAGAAACGTTCTGCGTGCGTCGTGTTTGATGGCATATGGAGGAGCAGACAATGAGTTATACGGTCTTAACAGCGACATGTGCCTAGACTGCCATTCACGTTTCCAGCGCCTCAGATGGGTGGAGCATGGGGCACAACTAGAAGCTTCTAGATCTGATAAATTTTGTGGGTGCACCTTCCAGTGTCAACATCACCCATTAAGTTTATCGCCACTTAATGAAGACATCAAGGATCTCTCCAAGTTTCAGTGAATTCCAGGCTAAGATACTCTCTAACATGGTGGTTAGCAACGGCCACAAGGACCTAAGGGCCTATCATTAAGGACCCATTTGCCTACTTACATAAGACACCATGCCTTTGACTCTTCCTTTATACAATTTGTCGTCCTGTATGACCGCCAAGTTCGAGAGGACTGCCCCAGGATGTCTACCGTCTTACGCTCTAGACCATTGTCCAGAAGTTCCATTCTCATCGAAGAGATGAAAACTATTCTCCATCAATTTTGTCACTAGCCTACAAACTTCCACTCCACACTGTACCCCAGTGAAGATACAAGTAAATTTGACCCGCAACAATGGCATCATCATATCTCTCAAGTGTGTAATTATCTGCGCTGAGATTTAGAGCGTTCCAGCCAGCACTTGGGGTATTTATTGCCTGCATTGTTTGACGCCTCTATTTGCCTTGTAGTTTTGCTGCTGAAGTATGTCTGGAGGGATCTTGTGGTGGGGCGATGTCGGAGTCTGTCTAGTTTGGGGGGATGCCATTGCCTTGACCTAGGTCGTCTGTTGGTTGGAAAGCGATTGGGTTGTGATTGGTTTTTGGACAGGAGTGGACTTTTTTTCAAGACTCTTCTGGGAGATCATTTAGTGGGAATGTGGTTGGTCGATAAGGATGGGTGAGGTGGACTTAAGTTGCTCTTGGAGGTGTGTTACAGAGGACTATTGTTGTCTTAAACTCTGTTGAAGGACAAGGAGTCAATTATGGAATTTGATGCGACTTTGATGAGGAATTTGAAGTGGAATCCTGTGAATTGGGGTAGGTTCCACTACTGACAGCCGTCTTACCACACATTAAAGACTCCCTTACAGAGTTTAGAGGCTTATGTAGGTCAGTACCATAAACAGTTCAAATCTCAGTTCTAAAAGTTCAGTCGCACACGTAAAAGGACTGCTGATCTGCCTACTCCCTCATGTCCAATGCACAGCTGATCCGAACTCCACACGATAGCCTTCCCAAAAAAAGGATGAACAACAACGAACATTACCCAACAACCGTCCTACGTTCCACGCTGCTATCAGACATGAACTCCAAAACAACCTCCAGGCAAGCACCCCTAGACAAGCACCTCCCAAGGATCAACATCTAATTTACGCCATCCTCATCCGCTCATCTCACTCTCACTCTCCATTTCCATCTCCGCTCAAGTGCTGATGAGAAACTTAATCAGATTCCCAACGCGGAGGAACTAGAGAAATGTACATTCCCGCCTCAACACTCAAGGACTAAGCAAGCATCAAGAGATACAATCACAAATATTGAGATATCCTTGCAGCGATGTTCATTTAACTTCGCATTGTTTCATTTCAGGAAATTAGTCGACTCACCCTTTCCACTCGAAGGATTCCCACGCACGCATGCAACCAACCCCTCAGCAAGTTCGCGCAATCTTTTCAAGTGGAAATGGGCACACACACGAACACATCTCCCTGCCATGGGGCATGTCGGATCCTACCAAGCCCCCGCCCCCTCTTTGGCTTGCTTTAAAATACCGACATGGTCGCGTTGTCGTCGTCGTCGCGCATTCCACGGCAAATAATGAAGTGAAAGTGTTTCTATTTATTGGGTGTCACTGCTTCCGCAGGATACATATTCAGGATATGAATTTAAATGTGTTTTTGACACAATTTTTTTCTCTCTCTCTCTCTCTTTTTTGTCGCACTTCCATCCCTCGAGGCGAGCGAATTCACTTGAATTCAATTTAGGCAAAAATTAAAGAAAGGATTAAACAAGCGCGAATATTTATTGCATTGGATTGGATTTCATTTGAGAGTCGTAAAGTACGTGTCTGCGGCGATGTCGAAGAGGCGAGGGCGTTCTCAGCTTTTTATACGCAGCGCGAACTTCAAAAGAACCGGCACGACACGTAAGAGCACGAGCGAGAGGTGAGTTGTGCCCTACCTGTGCACACGTCCCGACGACGACGACTACGACGACGATGCTCGTTCGGTTATGGCTGAGAGTTTTCATTGAACAACGTGACTGGGTTTGATGATGATTGCCAAACGGAATTTCTAATCAATAATTGAAGACCCTGCGGCATACGTGTGTGCACTTAGGACCGGCAAGCACATCCGAGCTCTTAATCAAATCAAATCACTACGAGATACTTGTTTTCGGGAGAATTCATTTCAATTGGTGTAATGAATGTGATCGGAAGAAATGGACTTGCGGTGGGCATGCAGATTAAGAAGAACGGAGGGAGGGGAAATTGGTGGTGATGATCGTGGAACAGTGAAGTCGGCAGCCGAAGAGATGATCGCGATGAATTGGCCAAGACTTGGAATGTTTAAGACAGTTTTGATAAGAAAGAGCATTGGTGCCACCTCGGGCAGTTGACCACCTCGTGGTGAGGAAGGGCATCAGATCATCACGGCCACTTGGCAGACCCAGGACGAGGTGAAATAAGTTCAAACAAGTCACGTGGTTGGCTTAGACACATCTCCTAGTGAGTCAGAGAACGAATAGTAACCTTCTGTCCATCGCACAGGGACCGCACTTTAAGGACCTCGCTCCCCTCCATTTTACTTCAAACTACTCTCAACTCTCTCCCACTCTCTCTCTCTCTCCCTCTCTCCCTCTCCCTCTAACCACACTTTAAACTAAATCCATTTTTTATCCATTTTTTTTCTCATTTCAGGATATGACATGTGGTGGTGTTGTGACATTTTGGATATTATTACTGTTTTCTCTAATACTGCTAAATGTTAATGTAACCAACGGTGGCCGGCCCGATGAGCTGCACATTGGCGGTATATTCCCGATAGCCGGCAAGGGAGGATGGCAAGGCGGTCAGGCGTGTATGCCGGCTGCAAAGCTGGCATTGGATGATGTCAACAAGGAAAAATTTCTACTTCCCGGGTTCAGATTGATTCTTCACAGCAACGACAGTGAGGTGAGTACTAGAAATTTATGAAAAAATGTTCGAGTCGCTTCCTTTTTGCAATTTTAGACTCGAAAGTCATTCCGTCGATATTATCGTTGAACGTTTGAAATTGAGTTTGATTCCTCAATCAATTGAGGAAGAGACATTTTTTATATTCATCGACGTTATCGTATTTCATCTAGTGTACCGTCTCGTATCCAGTCTAGTTTCCCGTCAAGCAACCGAGACCAGGAAACGTAGACTGACTGTTGCATTAGTCGTCCTATTAGACAGCGCTCGATTTTAGTCTCGTATCCAGTCTCGTATCCAACCTCGAATTCGACACTAGGCGGTGAATGAGTCGCCTGTTCAATCTCGCCACCCGTCTCGTATACCGTCTCACACCCCCACCAAGGGAAACGTGCGAACGTGTCGACTCGGTTCCCATCTCGTATTCCGTCTCCAGTCTCGTATTGTTTCTCGTGTACGGTCTAGTATTCCGTTTTCCCACCAAGCAATCGAGCCCAGGGAACGTGGGGGTGACTGTTCCATTCAGTCCCTTATTAGACAGCATTCGGTTTTAGTCTCGTATGCGATCTTGAATCTCACCTCGTATTTCGACACAGACTCGATTATTGCCTGGTCAATCGCAATCGCAACCCGTCTCATATATCGTCTAGCATCCCACAAAGTAACACACACAAGGACGAACCTGTCGGTTAGACTTCCATCTCGCATCCAGTCTCGTATCGCTTCTCGTATTGGACGAATGCGCCGGTTCGGTTCCCTCTCGTATTCCTTCTCGCATCAAGTCTCGGTTTTAACCTAGCAACCTGTTCCGATCGCGCTCGGCTTGCGACTCGTCTCTCATCTCGAATTCCGTCTCGTATCCCATCGAGGCACGCACTGTATCACCTGTTCCCTCTCGTACCCAGGCTCGTATCCCACCAAGTACAAACCTCAGAAGACGAACATGGCGCCTCGGTTCCCGTCTCGTTTCCCGTCACGTATCCCATCTCGAATCCCATCGCGACACCGACACCAGGGAACGAACGTGGTGGCGGCTGTTCCATTGAGCGTCTAATTAGGCACCGCTCGCTTTGGCTGATGGTTGTCCTAAGAGATCATTTCAATGTGTTCCCCTAATTAAAGTCGAACGCTTGGCAGCCTTGATATCCCTTTTTTTCGTGGGCTCTTGTTTTTTCTTCCCTTGTTTGTGGTACAGCCTGATGGCAGATGTTTCACGCCACGACTGGCATTGTGCGGCTTGGGCTTGTAAATGAAGGGCGGCGGGCGTGAGGGGTGCGAAAGGGGAGCGAAAAACAAAAGTAACGAGAAAGTTTTCCATTGTGTTGATTTTTTGGGAAAGTTGATGTTCCCATTAACTTTGCGGTGGTTGCCTTCGCATCCCCTCCACGCCACCGCAGCCGGCAGAGTCCTTGTGTGTCGGTGGGCATTCTGGCACAAGGCTGAGCAAATAATCTCAGTTTTAACCGTCTCCGTGGAAGCAGTGAGGGAAGTGCCTGGTGATTAATTTATCTTGCCAAAGTTGTATGGTTACATTCTATTTTTTTTTTTTTTTTGTTTTGATTCAGTTTGGATGATGTAAATAAACGGCTGAGTGTGGTGTGGGCGATGGCAGAGGAAAAGGATTAAATCGAGGTTTTCTTTCTTAAAGCGGATGGACATCCATTGATGGTCTCGAGGGAGTCCTTGAGAGGGTAGGTGTTGAATGGTTGATTTGAGCGAGCGATTGAACCAAATGAAAGTTGACGGAAGTGGTTAAGGGGTCTTAAGTTGATTGTCTTCGTGTTGACAGGATGGAATTGGAATTTTGGGACTTTGGAGGATTTTTAATACGACCAGCAACCAGGAAGACGAGCAGAGGGACACCTCAAGGAGGAGTACTTTGTCCTCTCGTATGGATCCTAGTGGTTGACGAAATCATAAAGACGTTGGAGATGGTAGCCGCATATGCGGACGATACGGCATTCCTCTTCTCGGGAGAAGGGAATTTTCCCGAGAAGAAGATGGTCACATCGTCCGCATATGTTGCTTATTGAGCGTCTCAGATAAGTCAATAACTGGTTGTAGAACCGAGGAGTGAACGTGACCATAAGAAGAAGATCACTGAGTTCACCTGTCCAACTATAGATGGAGTTGAACTTAAGCTCGCAACGGATGGCCGACTTAAGTGCTGTTGAACTGAAAAACATCTTAAGGCTCACACATGAATCTGACTTCAACTGTAGCACGGGAACATTGGGCGCATACGTTGGTTTAAGTAAGTCAACCTAACCCGACCAGCGTTCAAGAAATGAGGGATTCTTGGCCAAGAACCTGAGTCAAGCATTCATTATTCATGTCATTCAAGGCAAAACACGTCCCATCAGAGAGACCACCACCACCACATAGAAACCCTGCAATCAGCATGTGCAAAATGTGCATCCGTTCTCGCAGTCCTTTTCCGCTCCCCAAGGTCTCCTTTTGGTAGCTTAATCCATTCACGTCCAGACCAATAATTGTATCAAGCAATCGATTATGTACGTCACCGAATCATTAATTACACTCGCCAACTGCAGGTCAATTCCAAACCGAATTCCATTCATAATTTTGCCTCGAAGCCATCGCTTCGTCGGTCGCCTCGCCTCTCTGTCCACATCCATTTACGTAAATTGTTAATAATTCAACACTCGAGAGTGTGCTCGGTGTGCGACGGTCTATCGAACATTAAATTAACTCCTGTCAGAGCCTGCTCTTCTCTCTCTCTCTCTCTCTCTCTCTCTCTCTCTCTCTCTCTCTCTCGCAGCACACACAGCACACGTTGGGAAAATCCGGGTTAAATAAATTATTTCCACGCTTCAACTAACACAATTTTATGCTTGATTCAACGGTAAACAACAACTGAGGGGAGTAGGATAACTCATCGATGAATTGAAACTGCTGCTGGTCCTGCAGCCCCCCACACACACTCCAGCAGCTGGGAACTATAAATTCACTCCCCTAGGTGAGATGACGATCCCGACCGCACACGCATTGGAACATCTTTGAATATTCATCCAGCAGCAGTCCTTATTCACCTCGAGAAGCGAATACACGGCGAATGCAGGCGCAAAAAAATGACCAACTGACGTCGACCCGATAAAAAAAATCAATGCCTGACCAGTGGGGGGTTGGTTCTTTATGTTGTCTCTCTCTCCCCGACCGGCCTCGGGCCAGGGAAGTGTCTATCTGTGTTCTGTGAATCCTGCGCGTGTATTCCGAATCGATTTCATGTCTCGCACGCTGTGCGTGCCTGTGTGTGTATGAAGACTCCGCGACCCCATTGATATTCAAAACTCCAACCGAACATTGGCCATCGATTAACGAATGCCGGGCAACACACCGAATATCCTTTTTTTGCTCCCCCTCGTCGTCGTTTCGAATGGATGAAAAAATGAACAAATTGTTCATTCATATGAGACATTTCCGAGATGTTTTAGAGCGCCACCCCGCCCCTGCCCACGCCACCAACGATATTGAATATTTGATGCCATGCACGTGTGTGTGTGAATGCGAGGAGCAATATTTGAAATTGCGTTCAATTCCTGGCTTTTCTTTCTCTGTTCTTCACCCTCTGTTCCTTGAGTGTTTTGGCAAAAGTCGTGAAATGGCGAAATGTCCCTCGAAAATTCCCCCCGGTGGCGGATGAAGTCGATTGAATGGAGACGGCGCGGGCGGTGGCCTGTGTGTGGCAAGGAGTGAAATTAGGATTAAGCAAGTTTGCAGTTTGCGTATTCATGGGAAAATCGCTGCGAGACGATAAGTGATGAGGGCTGCTACACGAGATCACATTTGCGGAATCAAACTCTGTGTTCGGAGTCAAATGGAATCGATGGAAATGCATAGTAATGGCTTCTGGAATAAAAAAAAAACACAGGCGAGGGAAATGTGATAAGCACTCAAGGATGTGTGCTAGGTGGTGCGGGGGTGAGGGTATTTTCGAGAAATTGAAGTCAAACATGAAGCCAACGATGGTGGTGCACGCAAGAACCCGACACAGCACTCAATCTTGTGGGTTTTAAGTGAAATGGAGATGAGATCAGAACTAGTTTAAATGTTTGTTTTTACATAGACAACGTCGTAGTTGAAATTAATGCATGTCGTTATGCTGAATGACCGGATTTAAATTCACTTAAGCAAATGATTGAAAACGACGAACATTTGCTTCAAGCGGCTCTCAGCTTCTTGTCTCGTAATCATTGGTCCCCTTTGTCCACTTTGAACCATCAGAAGTCAAAGCCTGAGCACAGGACAACCTCGTATTTGGTTAACAAAATCATAAATCCATTTGGAATTGCATCGAGTTAAGAAACAACGTCGAAAATTATTCATTTCCCAGCACTCGTCAAAGATTGTGACGGATGAATATTCAAAATTAAACAGTATTCCTTTGTTGGGATATCTCGTTGCATTTGAAATATTCCCCACCACTCAAGTGGGATTTGAATTTATTCCCCTTCAACTTCATTTCACATGATGAGTGGTTTAACGGAAGAGTTCTTGCAGAAAGAAAAATCCTCTCACAATCTCCCTATTGCGACCAGAATTTCCCCCAAATTTATATCTCCACATGAGACTCTCTGACATTTTCTAAAAATCGCCAAACAATAATCATACCCCTTCGCCAATTTATTTAACAAAATTTTCAAAATCCAATTGCATTCCCCATTGATCCCAGACTGATATCAATTTCAGATGTAAACCATGGTGAAAAGGGAAATTCCTCCAGCACATCTGACAGTTCCCTCATGCAAAGGGAATTTTTTTCTTGAATTTTCCCCTCACTGAGCAAGATTCAACATGTTGCAGCAAATAAGCTCATTTCAGTTGCGCAGTCGGGATTTTTATGGGTTGTCGTTTGTCGGTGTGGAAAGTGTTTTTAAATCGATTTCTTGTAAAATAACGCGTTGTTTTTCGAAAATTTGGTCTCATTTTGAAGATAAATTAACGCTGAACAATTTGTGATATGTTTTACCCGTGCCGGTATGAAATTTGTGCAGTTTTTGGTCGTTTGAAGTTTCAGTTCCCTATTGAAAGTGTGATTTGAGTTTTGCTGAAATCGATGTGAGCGTTTGGTTTTCAACAGCAATTAAGTATGTATTTCCAATGTCTATGCATTTGTTATGGAACATCAAATGCGAATTGAAAGGTATGGTATATTGGTATTTCATGTGAAGGATCTTAGTTAAATATGGAGTTTGTTTTGAAATCTTTGCTTTATCTATTCTTCTGTTTTCCCATTGTTTCTTAACTAAATTGGTTCGTTCAGGCAATATTTATTGTGGTAAGATTGTTGTAAGTGAATAAGTGTGTGTCTCCATCCAAGGGCATTTCCACTCATTCGACATCATCATTTGGTAAACATTTGAATCAAAACAGGAAGAAGAGGAGTTCTCGTATCTTGCCCTCCTCTACCGCCGGTGTCTGCCTATTTGTTTACTGCCATGTAAATCGATCCATCGTCCAGGCCCGAATTTGAGGGCTAAGAGAATGGATTTTATTGGCATAACTTGCTGGTCAATTGTCTTCTATTCTGTCCTATGCATGTCCTTTCATGTAAATCCCAATCATACATGACCGCGAATAATTAGATGACATCAGTTGAGCTACCACCTACGACAGCATGGATAAATTATTGCAGTCAAAAGAAATGTTGTTCGATATGAGAAGCTTGGACTGCACAAACCCGCATGACATGTCCAAACACCATGTTCTTCACCGCATTCAGCGTGTCGAGTGCAACTCCTCGTGCTTACTCTACGCCAAACGCATCGCATCGTGTCGATGGACAGACACAATTTGCTCCAGCTCGTTATTTTATGCTGTGTCTAGTTCCATTTCTGCCTTTGGAACGCATTTCGAAAGCGTTTATCGCCAAACCAGGTACAAAATAGAAACAAAAAGCAATCAATTAATGCAGAACCCGTGCCAAAAGTTTGTTTGCATTTAATTAAAGCACTGATTTGATATTATTCTACGGGGAAACGCTCCGCACAGTCGATTTTAAACTAAATACCTGCCATCATTTATATCTGGATGCAAACTATCTAAAGTGTTGCCGATAAAACTGTCTGCTCACATTGCAGTATTTGCGGTTGATGTGGCTCTCCACTACGGTTGGTCATGATGCAACCACACCCGCTTCCGCCCTCTTAATTTATACCATTTACCTTTATCTCTACCTCTGTCCCCCCCCCCTTACTTTCTAATTCTGTCGTCCTTGACCAAAGCAACTAACACAACAAGAGCATTAGCATCGATTAATGAAACAAACTGCAAACCAGGAACCAGGCTTGGAAAATCAATTTCCCCTCTGCGGTTGATTTCGAACTCATTTTGCCCTAATCCAATGCGTGCGTTGTCGGCTTCCATATCATTCACTCACTTCGGGTGTGCGTGCAGGTTGATTGGTTTGAATTAATCCAACTTTAAAGGGCGTTCGCTTAGAAAAAACAATTTCCCAAACCAAAAGGGATATAACATGCCACCAGTGATACATCCGCCATGGGGTACGTGGTTTTCGGAGGACACGGCTGGATGAATTCACATTGCAGTTGATGGTTTGTTTAGAGCATACACCGTGCCGAGTCGTAGGCCAACTGATGCTATCCCATTGTTCGTCGTCCTGGCTAAATGAGATTTTCATAAGAAGGCATGCAAGGGACACAATAGCCGGCAAGTTATTCCAATAGAATCCCGTCTCTTAGCACTCGGAGTCGTCCGGCTAGCGAGGCGGAACAAAGGACGGTTGTTTCGGGTGAAATATCAATTTTCAGCAGTAAAGATTCATTGTCGTTTCTCTGAGGCCCTTTGTGTGGACGCAAAGGAGCGAGTGGTTGTTACGAGGTCCCCGACTATCATTAGTTTGTTTCGTGCGCCTTTATCGGCTTGGCGCGGTGCTGAATTTATGCATAAAGTGCATGCGGGGTTTGTTGGAACGGAGCGGGAGTTAGTTCGTAAACTCACTCGGATATGAATTTGGGAAGATTTCAGTCTGCCGAGGATTTCGGTAGGGAGGTGTTTTGCGGGGAATTTATTTAGAGCCGAATGAGGTTCCATGGGCGATGTAAAGGCAACCATTGAGGTTGTTGTTTGACTATCGGTAAAACCTTTGCTCTTAATGAGTTTCTGCAAAAGGGGGATGTTCATTATTTAGCTGAGTGGCGCTGCGAGTCATGTGACGTTTTGTTGGGTGTGACCAGGCGGGTACAGAGTTTGTAGCTGAAGCCCTCGCTAGTTATAGATTGGATTGGAGGCTTGTGAAGTTTGTTGCCCGACCAGGGTTGGACAAAGTTTGTAGCTGAAGCCCTCGCTAGTCACAGATTAGATTAGATTAGAGTCATCATTCCTTAGCTAGTGTGTGTAGCGAGGTTTGTGAAGTTTGTTGTGGGACCATTGTCAGAGTTTGTAGCTGAAGCTCTTGTAAGTCACAGATTGGATTGTAATTCTCATTCTAAAGCCGAATTCCGCCGCGAAGCTTGTGATGTTTGTTGTTCGACCGGGCCAGGGGAGACATTGAAGCTTGAGCGTCACTCCCAGAGAATGTGTGCAGGCCATTAACATGGATCACTGAATCTTGTGAAACGTCAGGTATTCAGCCTTGCCCCAGGAATACCTTTTTGCGGTCTTCCAAGTATTAATTTTTTTTCTTGCAAACTCCCTCGACTACCTGGGGTTCCTTCACTGGTCAAGAGAGGAACAATTTGTCCTTCAAACTGTTTCCCCTCGCCCTTCCAGTCCCCAAAAGATGCGCTTCTTCTTTCGGTTCCTCTTTTCTCACCCGCAAAAAATAACTTCCAGAGAAACTCATATATTTTGCTTTTTTTTGCTCAAAACTTCTGACGAAAGGTAACAGACAATAAAAAGAGTTATCCATTCATTCTCTCGAACGCCCTCAACCGAAGTAAATGATATTGAAGCTCGAAGCTCGAAGCTGTTGAGGAATTTCCATTGCCTTCCGTTCGCCTTTTTATCCACTTAACCCGCGCCATCAAAGGCCATCATCAAAAAAACTTCACTCAATTCCCGATGCCACGAGTCGTAAAACAAAATTTTTAACTCACATTCCAATCCCCTGCCACTGCGCCACCCGCCTCCCGCCGCCCGGTTCCTGGAAAGTCGACAAAAGCCTTTTACCCTCGCAAATGGAATTAACGAGCATAACTCGGGCAAATATTTTTGCGAAATTACAAATAAAATAACGCGCATTGCCTTGTCCTCTCTCGGGAGTAACTTTTTCGGGTGCAACAAGTCGAGAACTTGCACACTGGCTGCCAGCAGGAGCATGCATCATCTGCTGTGGGACGAGGAATTTGGTATTTATTTGTTTGGCATAAGTGAAACTGATGGATACATATGGCAGAGGGAAAATAAAATAAAACGTCGTTACTTTTTTTTCTCATTGAAAAACCGAGCGCTGACTACCCTCGGGTTGGGTGACGAGCGAGAGCGAGTGAGAGAGGGAGAGGGGTTGAATTTGAAGGGGGAAACAACTTCTGACAGATTGTTGAACATAATCGAGTTCACCAGGAGGGTTCACCTTCGCCCTGTTGAATTGCATTTAAATGTTTGTTCTACCGACCAGAGCAACCGTTATTTTGCATTCCAGTCAAGGATGACTTTCCGGGGGTTGGTTGCTGCAGAGGATTCACGATTTACGATTTTCGCATTTTCATTCCCATTTTGTGGAATGTTTGACAGTGTGCTTATTTTCGAGATAAATTGGTTGATATTTTCGCTAGATTGAGGGTAAACAAAAGTTGAAAGGGTTGCCTGCCATGGGAGGGGTTTTATATTTGTTCGGTTCGTTTTTGACAATCCATTGAAATGGGAATGGGAAGGGATTCTGTAGCAGTTGACTGCAGTGGAATGCGATGAACTGAATGAAGGCCGGATGTTGGGAGTTGTTTTTTTTTTTCCTGCTAAGAGGGAGGGTTTTGATTGTAGATCGGGGTCAGTTTAGACCTGTAGATGGCACAGCACCTGTGGCTAGTGATTTGATAGAAATGAGGGGATGCAGGCAATCTAGCATGAAGTTCTTGGCTTGGTTAGTAGGTCGTGAAACATTCGTCGATTGAAAGACAGTTCTCGATTTTTAGTCACTCCATTTAGCGGTGTGGATGGCGTCACAATCGATTGAATGACGGTAGCCTAGATTTTCATAGATTTTTCGAAACTCCTTTTAAAGTCGTAGGTGCCCCCCGATCTTGAATGAAAATAAACTTTTGGTAGACCATAGGTGCTCCGATCGAAGTTGTAGATGGCGACACAATCGTAAAATTGCCGAGATTGTTCTCAGATTTCTTGAAACTCCGCCGCGCCGCGTTTTTCAATTGAATGAACGATCTGGTAGATTATAAGTCAGAAGAGTTATAGGTGGGTCGACAAACGTTATTTTAAAGGAGAATCTTGCAGATAGTTGGTTCGATTGTCCACTGCCTTTTCCAGACTAAATTTAAAGGCGGCGTCAGATTACATTTTGGTAGACCTATGGTGTGTAGCGACTCTATTCGGAGTTGTAGGTGGCGCCACATACGTCAATTAAAAGAAAAATCTGGCTGCAAATTGGTTCGATTTTTCACTGACTTTTCGAGAATACATCTAAAGCGTCGGAGGCAGATTCTCGAATTGAAAAAAAGTTTTGGTAGGCCGATGGTATGTAGCGGTTCTGTTGGGGATTGTAAGCGGCAGAACATTCGTCATTTGAAAGAAAACTGTGACAGAGAGTTGAGGAGAATGTTCACATCTTCCTTAAGACTCAATTTGCTGGAATAGGTGGCGCCACATTCGCGATTTTATGGCGATATGTGACAATTTCTTCGTCAATAGATGCCGAACACTTAGTAAAAAGGAAACTACTAAATTTACTCCTTTTTAAAGCATTTCAGCTAGTTACTGAAATTGACTCCCTTCCCATTTACCGAAGACCCTATATGTCCTGCCTACACTACTGCCAAATTTACTCCTCCGGAACTCATCCCAGTTACACACTCCTTCCTCTCTGTCTCCATTTCCATACGAGCGAGTGTTTATCATGCCCATACTGAAAACCAATCCACATTGGGAATAACAACCCACCAAAGAACGAGACACTTTGAGGCAATCAACATCTCATCTGTCTCCGCACTCCTCCCGTATCATTTAAATGTTACACAACTCAACCTCAAGCCACCAAGCAACCAACCAACCGACATCCTTCCCCCGACAACACGCACTTCTCAGTTCTCTCACATGTAAGCCCGACGTTTCGCCTGTGAATTGTGTCTCTGTGCGTCTATCCTCGGGGGCTGTACATCCTTCCAGAGGATACCGACCCTTTAATTATTCAGAACGGTTAACTCTCTGACGTCGTCGGAGATACAGAGAGACAGAGTGAGTGTGAGAAGCACATCCGAAGCGTAGATCCTTTTGAATTTAACGCTCCTCCGGCTTCACATGGAATGTGAAAGGATGCTCGCGTATCCCACACCACACACTTCAATCATAACTCGAAGGCGATGGCGGTTGGAGTGAGGTTCGATGGATTCTGTTCCGAATTGAACTTTAACTCACGAGTCGCTTTCCCCGCCAGTGCTTCCAATTAGGTGCTCTTCGATTGAACCACTGTGCGCGGCGGCAGCGGCGGTGGCAGTCAAAGGGAATTCTTGAGATTTTCAACGAAGAGGATCAATATTTGCGCGCTCGTCTCTCCTCGCGTCTCCGCCTTAATTTTCATTTAAGTTTCTGCAGATTCCATGTTTTCAAAAGAAGAAGGAAAAAAATCAATTCTATGCCAAGAAGGAGAGAGACGGGTGAAGTGGGACGGCTTAATGGGAAAGTCATGGTCTTCAATTGAGTCGCTTGTCAATGTGACACACGTTGTGTCAATCAATTATTTTCTTTTTTGACAGTTGATGCGAAGTCTGTCTGACTGACGAGGGAGGGGGAGGCCTCAAGGCTTCCGCTGGCTTATTTAGTAATTGAGTTCAAAAAGGCCTGAATTTCCTGTGAACAGTTAACTTTTAATTCACGGCGCATGAGACTGCCGGAGAGTGTATTCGTCATCGATGGCCTTTGCGTCTTGCGAGAGGTTTGACCTTAATTTAGCGTGAATTCGAAAATACTGACGTTTGTCCGATTGGATTTATTTTTGGTGCGGAACACGTTCCACAAGGGCCCACTCTTTACGGGGCCTTCTAAAAATATTTTCGTATTGTTGTCTGTTATCTTGCCTTTCAGAAACAGACTAGAAGGGCTATGTGTGACAGTTGAGAAACCGAGTGTGGCTTGACAATGATATTACCGCAAGTATCGAGTCGTGTTGATCGAAGCAAGTCATTTTTGAGGAAATTCGTTTTGAAATGGATTCGTCGTCATCTCTGAACGCAGATGGACTAGATTTAAGATAATAGATGGCGCCACATTCGCTTGAAAAAGTTAAGTTCGTCTTAGAATCTATTGGTTATTCAGTGCCTTTCATAAATAGAATACGAGATTAATGTCTGACATTTGATTTACCGTGGGAGTGTCGGAGGAAGTCACTGACAATGATAGGACCGCAATATTTGAGTCGGAATTCTTATTTGTTCGCGAAAGTCTACTCAAAATGTCATTGGTTTCATTCCTGAATGCATTTATTTCCTATTGAAGGAAGTAGAGGGTGCCACATTCGCTTAAAGAAGTTGAGTTCGTCTTGGGATCTATCGGTCATTTAGTCTGAGTCAAGAAATTGTGAATAATAAGTAAATTTGTTAACTCTTGATGGCTCTCGACTTCATCTGGAAGTTCACGCCGAGATCAGACTCTGTAATCGACTGTCTCGCCCCTCCGGCGTATATGTGATCATTCGTGTATGCAACCAATCAAATCGAACTAATTTAGCTAACATCCTTAATCCCACCTCACACCTCAGAAGATACAAGGATGCCCTCGTTTGATGGCAAAGCATACCAAACCACCAACATTTCCTCAATGAATTTTCTTCAATAAACTCTATCAAAAGTCAAAGCAAATAACTCAAGCCACCGTCGTCGTCGTCGTCGTCAGCAATCTATCCCACATGCCACCGTCACCACTACCATCGACCACTTACTTAAGGTTCCACACTCAGATCCCAGGCTCCTCAATCCTCAAGTCCTTATTCAAAATGCGCAACCAACCAGAAGCACTAGGCAGTAACCATCTACACACCTTCCATCAACAAAAATATCCCCACTAACAGGGTAAAGGAAAATTGCTAAGAAAATCATGAAATGCAGGAATTCATCTCCCATCCATGGCTCCCCGTCCTCCTTAGGATAGCCCAAGAAGCAAGCGAGCTGGTGTGGGGAACACAAGGAACACGAGGACAACTATACCTGCACGATGATGGTGTAGAAAAGAGGATGAACTCTAGTTTCCTTGCATGAATAATTTACTCCGTTTAATGGATTTACCTGCTCAGCAGTCATCACACACAACCCTCTTCCACACACACACACACACACCGTAGAGACTCAAGTTTTTTGTGTGTCTCACAAGGATGTGTAAATTACGTGCATTTATTCAGCCCGCACATCAGGAGCTGCTCCGGGTCCCCGTCTCTTCCGCTCCACCGCGTCGCCATCAGCATCTCGGCATCATCAGTGCTTTAATCAATCTCATATTAACTTATCACTGAGGAGCGTGTGAAGAGGAGAAGGACTACGAGGAGGAGGAGTCCGGGCGGCGAAGCAATTTAAAGAATCTTCCTTGGCCATAGAGAGAGATTTTCACACCTGAGTTAGTCAAGTTTTTGGGGGCAACCCTGGGTGGTTGCGAATAAATACTGGTGTCGTTCTTTGCCGAGAATGAAGGCTCACATGACCGAGAAGGATGCACTTCAACGGGAATGACTGAGGGTTTCTTTTGAGGAATTCATTCGGCATTGAACACTCACACTGGATGCGAGTGGGCGATGATGGTGTGCTGGTGCATGCGAGTGAGTGGAAGTTACTCGGATGTGAGTCCCATATTTCGGAGGACTCTTCCTGGCTCTGGTGTGGTTGTGTGTGAAGTCGATGACATCTGCCTGGATCCACACAGCAGTGGATCCTGTTTAGAGAGACGTAATACCTGAGGGGGCTTATGAGGGCAATTACGGGTGCTTTTTGAACGAAGTGAGGTTAAGATGCACAAACACAAGTCTTTCCTTTTGGTCTTACCGTGGTTGTGAGGAGTGAGGAGGTGATTAGGAACGTTTTTGGACGAGCGTAGATCTGTGACACCAGACTGTCTTCCATTGGTGCTGTTCAAACATGGTTGCCTGTGAAGACGCGTTTGTTTTTACAAAGAGGAGGACATCCCTGTGTCATGTCTAGCACTCTGGGGCTTTAAACGAAAGGCAAGCCGGTCCTCAACTTGTGAGTATGCCTGAACTTAATTTTGCAGTCATAAAGACGCTTATTAACAGCCTCTTTTTTCTCCCCCACACGCTCCACGGTCGTGCAAAAGTCAAGATCATCTCCATCTCGAACCCTGAGTCTCGGATTTAAGGACTCTTCAAGGACTTGCACACTACCTCCCTAGATTCATTCGGAAATCGTTTTAAAAGACTTCTAAACGATGGATGAACTTTTGACGACCGAAAGTTTAGCCAAACGAGATTTTGCTGCTCAAAACGGCAGCTCATTTCATAACTTTATCCATCCGACAGTCGCCCCACGTGCGACGCCCTCAGCGGACGCCCCTAATCCCCCGATCAACTCGAACACAAAGATGGTCTGCTGCCATAATATTTCATCCCGCGGCTGACATGTAGTCCCCTCCCGGTTGAGCTATGCGATACATCGAACAACACGTTAATGTCCTTAATATTCATCCCCCGCACAACGCACGCTAACAATGCCAGCAGTTTATCTACTTACGTCCTTAAGAAAAGTTTTTCGAAAAACTTTTCACCACCTCACCTTCGTTCGACTCACCCTGCTGCTGCTGCCGCTGCTGGTGGTGGATGCAAAAAGGACACAACAAACATCCAATTTCTCAGCATTAGCCAGTCTATTCCCTCAGCCATTAAAGCTGAGGAAAAACATAAAACTTGTCCCTTATCCCCAGCAGTGTATAGCTTCAGTCCTGTCGCAGCGGGAGATAATTTATTTTGAATTTTATCCTCTCCCCTCCCTCCACCGACGCCAAGGATCGGTCGCTTTGAATGCCAACACAAAAGCCGGATACGCGCAAAGACAGGTACCATCTGCAGGCTAGAACAAAGCACCAGAACTAGAGGAGAGGCCATGGGATGGGGATGGAACACTCAAATTCTCTGCGACTGGGACTCCTCTCACACAAGGTTGACTATAAAATTAGTTTATGGCATCGACGCCGATTGCTGGGCAGGTCATCTGCGACAAAAAAGTGTTCACACCGACGTTCGTCGACGTCTCCCTCAAAAACAACAAGCGACGCGCCGCTCGACAAAACCCCACCGAGGACACTCGTGTGGAAGAAAAACAACTTTCATCGAGTGGCCGGTCTGTCACTGACATTCCCCAACACAAATCGTCGTGTTAATGGAAGTTTGCATTAACGGCCAACTTGTCCGGGCGAACTCACAAGTGCACACACAGGGCCATGGTGTCCTTGTTCTCGCCTTGACTTGTGTCGATTGTTTTTTTTTTTTTCGGTTTGACTGCATTTCCTGCCGTCGTCGATTGGGAGCCGCCGCCGCAGCCGCCCGGTTACACAGAATTCGAAGGAGAGGGTGGACGGTGGACAAAAAAGGGGGAAAAATATTATCCTGCAGATAATTTGCGGTTGGCAGGAGGAGAATTTATTGTTGAACTGCAGTTATCCCTATCATCTACCGCTGTGTCCTTCGCTCGACTGCCCTCTGTTGTCTGTTGAGGGTGAACGGACAAAAGGATAATGAATCCCTAATTCAGACAAATGTGTGAGACGATCAGTGGTCGCATCCGTCGCCGTCACAACGTTACGCATTTAGGATCAAAATTTATCCCTCCCCCTGGATGCAATCACAATGAAATTAAGGATATCCAAATGTCCTCATTTTTTGCGCATCCCGGTGCTCAGCCATCGAATCGGACGCAGGGGACGGACGGACTGCTGGATTTGTGGGTGTTTAATAAATCGTGCTAGATAATGAGGATTTATTTGTTTGCTATTGCGGCGAGAGAGATAAGTGAATCTTTCAAGCATTAAGGATACACTCTCCTGGCGCTGCTAATGGCTAGCAATTAGCACAAAGTTCTTGCTAACCTCATCCCCAGCGGCCGGGGTGGTGTGGTGTTGCTGCGAAGTCACAGAAAATGTGGCATTTACGTTATGGGTCATGGTCGGGGGACTGTTTTGTTTGCCGAGCGACAAATGGTGTGCCGTTGCGGGCGGGCGTGGATGGTGACGCTGTTAATTATGACTAATTTGTGAAAGAAATCCATTCCGCAGTTGGATCCGAGCGAGTTGCAATGAATAATTACCAAGGATTTTGAAAACAAAAGACATTTGAACGAAGGTGAGGGAAGGTGACCACCACCGTGCTCTGGTTGTTGTGTGGGGAAAAGCTAGCTAATGCGATTTTGAGAGGTCCTGGTTTGCATCTTCTGTGATGGATTTTGTGCTGCCAACGTGACGGTGGAGGCGCTTAATTTCCCGGGAAACTTTCTATAAATCTTTTCCAGGATCGGAGCCAGTGAGGCAATGCAGCAGAGGGTGACCACGACTGAGTTGGCACTTCAACGTGTGACACTGGCTCCAGCTGGACAAAAATGCGGGGGATTAGCGGCATTTTTGTGCCAACTGGGCACTGGATTCTATAAATCTGTCAAGCTGCCGACGCTGACCACATCATAAGTGGACAAGGACGCTCTCTGACTGATTGAAGAGCAGTCAAACAGGCCATGAACAACTCTCTCTCTCTCTCGTGTCGAGCACACTGTTCGGCTGTCAATGTCCCCCCCCCCTCCCACAAACAGAGATACATATCCTTGTACTAAATAATCACTTAAGTAGACCGCCTGAATGTCTGTATCTCTGCCTCTGTCTATAAATACCCCATCGCTTGAGTGTGTCTAACATGCTGAGTGATGTGTATCTATTCATCTCCATCCGCATCACATATTGCGAAGCGTTCATTGATTTTTATGGCGGCAATTAAAGGAGACAACAAAATGACGAAGGATATTAATGGGCCACATACTTAGGCAGGCGACCGCCCGCTTTCCGCCGAGCATGAGTGGCGCAGGATTAACAGCGGCAATGTATAAATGTGCATGTACTCGCCTTAAACATTTTCATTTTTCCTTGCTGCTGGTTGCTGGCAAAACGTCTCATCGTTGTCGGTCGTTGCGAACAGGTAACGTTCGGCATTAAGGCGAATTTTTATGTGACACTGGCTGACTGAGAGATTGGCTGCTGCTACTGCTGCGGCACATGACGGAGGCTAATCTGGTTTAAAAGAGATGAGAGGAGTAGACTAGCAAAAAACACAAGAGACGAACCGAACGGATCGAGATTTAGGAGCGCGCGACATTAAACGACTTAATCGCTTTGGTTTTCATTTCGACAGCCGCCAGCCGAGCAGTGTAACGCTGAGCTTTCGGCCGTAAATTTACTGCCGACTTGTGAGTTAATTTTGCGATTGAAAACGGGCGATAAAAAGTGTTACATGCTTCCACTCGGTCTTGCGACCTCTTGCCAGGCTTCGGCTGCCCTTGCGAATTGATACTGAACCACAAATTACGGGTGGTGAGCGATGGGGGAGGGCAGGGCTTAAGGTTGGTTGACGGGCAATGTTAACGAGAAGATTACAGTGCGGGCGGTGGCGGAAGGAGGGGGCGATGGCAGTAAATGCGAGTTATTGCTTGAAGATAAAGACAGGAGGCGGTGGTCGGGAATTAATAGAAAATAATTTCGAGGGGCGGGCTTAAGTGAAGTCACGAGCGCTGTGAACGGATGAGGGGCGGCTTTTTATGGACGGAAAAGATGGCAAAAGAAGCTGATGGATATGAAATTCTCGTGATTGAGTTTAACCTTCTTGGAGGCATCTGCAGGGCGTGGCTCTGTTTGGAGTGGAGACCACGAAGAGGTCTGGTTTTCAAAGTGCTGGTTGAAGGACGAAAAAAGAAAGTGGACAATCCTCAAAGGTATAGATCCAGTGACGAGAAGAAGTGTAAATTTGTGTGGTTCTGGTTGCTGGCCATCCCTGAAATCTGTACAAAGCCTCCTTGCGGTCGTTTGCAAGTCACTTTTGCGTAATCTTTCCCTTCCGCTTGGTAGAGGTACTTCTCAAACGAGTTACCTCTGGAGGCCCTGAACCAAAGTTGAAGGTACATTCCATCATTGACTGCCACGGACATGCTGCTAAGTCCAAGCTTCGGTGGTAGCTCGGTCCTAACAACAACGTTCAGTCATTCTCCAACCGAGTCCGTAAACTTGACAACTCGGCTCGTACCAGAACGTTCGGATTTGAAGACGCTCTTGGTCGCAGAGATGGTGTCTATTCACTCGAAGTAGACGAGCCAGTATTGTCGACTTCCCAGCTTTAACCAGGAGGCTTGGATTCGAGGGTCTCAGCTGGAGCATTTGTGTAAGCCAGTCTAGTCGACGAATCAGCTAGATTGGAAGGTGGTATCTTAAGCAGTAGCGTTCATTCTCGCCATTTGGTTGAGAGGCTCGGGTCGAACCAAGAGGTTTGGATTCAAGGACCTTCTTAGCTGGCGATTTATATTCGTTGACTCCATGTGGCCAAGTGGTTGACGGATCAGCCTCCTACACCATTCTACAGCTCACCACGGTGACTGTAAAACTCCAAGAGTGTCATTTCATACCTCAATACCAGTGAAAAGAAATAACTTAAATTTCTCCCACAGACATTTTCACACCTCGCCCGAAGCCCGGAAGCACATTCCTCTGCTTTCTCCTTCACCCATCCACAACCATTGGCGACATAAAAAGAAGCAGCAAACATTACACCGTTCGCTTAACCACACAGCTGCCCTTGCCACACCCTCGCTCCACACACAACCCTTAAAACTCAAACAAACAAAGATTACAAAGGAAAGCAGAGGCAAACAATAAGCCACGTTGCACCTGATGAACATCCATTGAAATCTTTTAATGGGTCACAGACACGTTTAGGATGTGTCATGCTCTTGCTTTTACCATCAGTCCCCCACCGCCCCCTGTAAACTCATGTCTTATCAGTTCCCCGTGCGAGTCATAAAACGCTCTTGCAATCGGTAGCAGCAGCATCAGCACACACACACAAGGTCCCTCGTCTCGCGAACATTGTTGCCCATCTCATTTTTCCTTAAGTGCTTTCTGCTTGCTCTCCCCCGAGATCGAGCCCTCGAGTGTGGTTATGTGTGCGAGGATAGGATTACTCGCTCTCCTTAAATTCATCATCATCATCGTCGTCAGATATCCCTGCTACACACACTTAATGGCAGACTCTTAACTTTTCGTCCTTATTTTCCACTTTACGCTTTACACGCGTACGTTGTATAACACGACGTCGTCTTCATTTTAACCGCTTCGCATTTGTACTAGATATTTTATCAAATTCCATTCCATCCCCCTCCGCGGCTCGCAATGTCCTCGGCTGCACTATCCAGTTCCGGTGTGTGATCCCTTTCATCTATCCACCGCACGGAACTAGTGGAAGTGGCTTAACTTGAGCCACGGAGAGAGCCGAACAAGATTTGACTTTGACAAATTCCACGAGAGTAGGTCTTCTTCCTTCATCCACTTGGCGGCGGTATTTAATCCGAGCACACACACACACACATACCCAGTGGCACAGGACAGTACGCTGCTTTAGTCGTTCGGAGGGCTGACACGAATGCGAAGCGATCCCCCGATGATGTCGCACGGGGGAAAATCCCTCATTGAAACCGAAATAATGTCTCATGACAGAAAACAATTGTCCCGCAAATCCTTCCATTAAATCAGAGCACAGTCGCACACAGACTCTTTTGGGGGACCTCCGCAGGTTGACGGGGGGGATGCCTGTCGGGTGGATAACCTGAAAGAGCACTTGCTGGAAGGGTTGAGGAAGAATAATTCTGCGACTGAATTGATTTTCATCCTTTTTTTCGGCGTCGCTCGGGCCGGGCTGAGATTGAGTTGTTTATGCTGATCCTGGCAACACGTTGTAGTGGATTTTGGAAATTTATGACATGCCTAGGCGCTAAGCGATACAGACAAAGCCGAGGATCACATAAATTCAAGCTGATTAGGCGGGTGGCTGCCGTCAAAAAATACTATAGATTCAAAGTGAGTTTGAGGTTGGGACGGAATTTTGATGAGAAGCCATTCGTTGGCGGGTGGAGTGGTGCAGGAATTCGATTCGAAATGGTTGTCTGGCGGGAGAAGCACATAAACTTTCATCGGATCCTTCAGCAGATCATCGTAGTTTCTTGGAAGATAGTCGATGAAATCAACGAGGGACAGAGTGATTTACAAGAACCCCATCGACTGGCATATGTTTGAGGATTATGTGAAGATGTTAATCAGAGCTATTACTTTTGTTCGATTTCAGCCTTTTCGTCAACAATAGTCGGAGAGTCCTGTTCACAGGTAACTTCTCACAGCACTATCGACTTGTTATTGGCATCGTGGCGAAACAATATTTATTGATTAAGAATAAAGTGACATGAGCGGGAGCTAAGAGGTCTAAGGGGCACAGCGACTATTACTTAACAAGCCAACAACCCTTGAAGGATCTGAGAGCCTAAACAATAGGTTCCCATCATGGCTGACAGTCCTAGGAACGCTGCTTCCAGCCTTCAAGTCCAAGCTGTCAGCGTATTTAGGAGGACGCAGATAAGTCTATGTGGAGTTGGCGGTGGATATATAGGCCTTCAAATGTATCTGAGGATGACCTATGGTGGCTGGTAATTCAGAACCACAAGGAATCCATTGAGGTCGATGTTGAACCTAGGACTGTAGCTCCATAAAATGAAGAAAAATAAGAAGAATGTCGTCAACAATCGACGTTCTTCCACTCCTTCCGAACCTCTCCAGATTGCCGAATCCCTTGTTACTAGGGTCCAGTTTCACACACCTAGTGGGTTCAGTTCCTTCTCCACAATCGGTTATCGTCTTTGAAGTGTCATAAGCCTAGTGAATCCTACTTTAATTGAATGTATGTCTGAAGTTGGATGTGCTCAATAGCAGATCTCTACTAAAGGTTGAGGGAAGGAAAGAAGGAATTTACTTCCCAATCGTCATAATCGTACATATCCAACAAAGCGTTCCATTTACATTGGGGAAGGTCTGAAGGTGACTAGGAACGTGCATACAAATATTCCATTCACATGTCATTGCAGGTCGCGGCATAACTTGTTTTAGAAGGAACCACGCCAAAAAGGAGCCACGCTGGGAAGATCAGAGTTCTGGACGGAATCAGTGAGCAATTTATGTTATAACCTCAGAGGCCAAGACAATGACAGGCAGAGAACGATGAGCTCTTTGTGAATGCTGTTCGTTTGACAAAAACTCCTAGGTTATCCCTGATTCATTGAATTTATGTGTTCATCGCCTTTGTCTGTATGATTGTGGGTCGTAAGGGTTATGTAACCAAGTTCTTAATCGTTGATCCTGACACGTTCTGCTTACCTCGTTCTCATTCCATTCGCCTGCTTGACGGCTTTTTGAGTTCTGCGTCTGTAGTGTTGTGTCCTTCGTTCATGTCATGCCAATTCGAGAATCAGCTAATAAGGTGGTATAAAATGGAAAGGGATAAGTCCACCGGATCTTCGAGGTTCACAGCATACACGATAAAACTCCATGTCACTCGACCCTCTGTCATCGACTCTTATTTATCAGAGGTTATATCCAATCGGAACCAGACAAGCTTATGAACCTTATCCAACCTCCTCGTCCTGGGTCTTCCAAGCGGTCGCCAACCTAATAGAGTCGCAATCAAGGCAGTTCGAATGACCAGCTGATCGACAGTGACTTCCTCGTGTTCTGTCGAGTTTCTCATCATATTCCGGCGAGTAACTCTCACAACTTACTTACTCTCTTCTCAGCAATGACGGTCACCCACAACAAAACATCTCATCTCGGCAGCTTATATTCACGATCTTATTCCCTCGTTCATTACCAATTTTCATGACAATAGGTAGGAGTTGGAACAGCTACTGAGTCAAAACCCGGTAACTTGACTGATTACAGATTCGCCAAGCATGGCCAATCCTAAAAGAATGATCAGAAAAACTTCTCCCATCACACGTTAAAAAAATCCCGAGATACTTGAAATTCTCCACCTGGGGCGTATGTGGAACATTTTTCGCTTTAAAACGATATGCTCGCCAAGTGGCGGATTTGGTGGCGTATGTGGAACATTATCGCTTTGGAAAGATATTTTAACCAAGTGCCGGGTTCTGTGGCGTATGTGGAATATTTTTTACTATCAATTCCATGTTGTATCCCATTGTCGTATGTATACTGATCGATTGTTACTCGAGGAGGGGTAAAGTTTTGCTGAGGATTTGGAGGCATACTGTCATTGGCTACGACTTTTGTGCTGGTTAAGCAAACTACACCACGAGGAGCCATTTGAGGCGTTTGTTGCTCTTCCAGATGATCGGAAATATTCGTCTTCCCTGACTTATCTCCTGGCATAAATAAGCCAGCGTCTAGTATTATCATTCAGCGCGAAACGAATCAGGAAGTTGTGGAACCCATTCTTCCCCTGTTGTTCTAATGTTCAACCAAATTTGTTTGTTCACATGCTGAGCTGTTGTATTTCTTATTTATCATTCTAAACTAAAGCTTCTTCTGATTTTCTTTGTGTATTCATCTTGTAATAATCTCTTCCTTTGTTTTCTTTTCAGGTGAGTGACTTAAGATCCTGCTTAAAATTGACTCGTAAGAATGAAATTTTGCCCATTTTATTGCTCACCACGTGAAGTTTGAGTTTCCCTCCGCAGTTTCCTGGACGAAGGCGCGGCAACATAATCGTCACCAATTCCACTGAATACCTCACGTTTCCTCAAAGACTTAGGTCTCAGAAGGGGAATACCATGAAATGGCTAGGTGTTCTCTATCTCAGACTTCCCAAGCACCCTTCAGTCCCAGAAACACAGTCGAGGCTATCATCCGAATGCACTCCAATCTCGCCTGAAAATAGATCTTCTCGAGAAAAGTGCTGGAATCCCACGCATGACTTAGAACACATGTAGAAGCGATAAAAAGCATATCCCCCCAACAAGAAACGAACACGACATCGACTACGACGCGTCTTCCAGTAGTCGTATCCTTTCAGAGGATATCACTCGAGCTTATCCCCTCAGCAACAAGAACGATAAAAGGAATCATTTCACTCCATCAGCTTAGCATATCCCTCTTGCTTCATTCACTTCTTGTTTTTTTCTCTCTCTCTCTCTCTCTCTCTCTCTCTCTCTCTCTCTCTTTTCATTTGCCCCTCGTTCACATCTTGATTTATCGCTGAACATCCTCCAATTGCTCGTGTAATATGAAAATATTATCGCGCTTCATTATTATGATCCTTGTGCCACTTCAGCTTGAGCTTCAGCATCCTGGCCCGCCGCCGCCACACACATTGCAGTGACGCTTCATTGCTTCAGTGCTTCGCAACGACTTCAAATGGCTTAACGTCGGATATTTGCATTTTATTCGTTCATTCTGCCGTTGCAAATGTTGAATTGCTGTCATTACTCCAACCAGTCACACTGTTACACTGGTGGTGTGGAGCCAATGCCAGAGCGCGGCGCTCCCAATTGCTGCTCACACCCGTCGCAGACTCACTTCCCGCGTCCTTCGCTCCCGGAGAACTTGCAATTATGCAAATCTTTTGTGTTTGTCTGAGCTGAGGATTGTTTTTGTTTTGCATAAGGACTTGGGTGTACTCGTGTTTCGGCGTGTTGCACCAAGAAAGTGTCGGTGTTTCGGCGGGTGACTGAGGAGTCATTTAATGGGTTTGTTGCTCTCCCAGACTGAAACGGACATCATAACACACTCTCCACAGAAAGAGAGAGAGAGAGGAGTCCCGCTTGATGAGACTCATTTCCGGTTGTCGCACGAAGCACGTCTGGACGGGGATGACAGAGGCGCTTAAGCAGTGGACTGCTGTTGTCAACTTCTCAGCTATTGTATCTAGATGTAATTAAAGTTTATTTAACGATCCACTGGATAGAGTGGTGGTTTGGATCGATGTTGTGTGAAGTCGTGGCGGCGACAGTGGTGGCCGTGGTGGCGTTTCTTTGGAGGCGTCGTTAAAATTCATTTGATGGGTGTTCCCAGTCAGCCGGTCGATGTAATTATTTGGTGCTCTGGATTTTCCCCGTCCCCCCACACAACGGTGGACCTTGAAAATGGTCGCTGGGTGGTGTGAAGTTGGACAGCCATGGCGTGCGACATTTCGAAGTGATGAGTGGACTCCTGGGGATTTCCAGTGAATTTTACTTGCCCCACATTCGACAGAAAGTTTCAATTGACTTCGAGACTTGTTTAAGAGGAGGAGTGGAGACCGTCCCCGGAGGGCGATGGAAACAAAAAATGACACGTGGAAACTAATACTGGCCTCGGTAATAAAGTTGCTCAGTTGCTAGGCACTTGTTGAGTGTATTTTCAAAACTAAAGTCGAGCTACTGCCAATCCAAGCTACCCACGGGCAAACATTTCAAAGAGAAGTTCAACAAAAGAAGGCGGCTCAATCCATACGGCTGCTGACAGCTCCTCAAATCCAACAGGTGGGCGGTGGTTTCATTCCTCACAAAGACACACCAACAAGCTTTAAATCCATAAGCAGCCCGCCCCCCGGGGGATCACCCATTTGCTTGTGGAATCTATTCAGCTGCCGGAAAATCCCTTGTAAATACTTTCTTCTTCAAACAATTGCCTTGCCCAGCACCGTAGAGACGGAGGAAAGGTGGTATCTTTAGCTTATTACATCAACATTGAAAGCAAATATCCATCCCAGCCTCCAGGGTCCAATCCGGCTCTTAGCTGGCCCCCACCAAAGTGGGCCCCTCGTCGCCACAAGAGCTAGACAATACCATTGTCTACGCTGGCCCCAGTTCGACAAACGAAATGAGAAAAAACAATTCTCTCCTAATAAAACGGATGAAGAGACCGACGGGGGCAGAGCAAGGACCAGAGAGCGAATCTCGCCCTTATCCTGTACATCCTTTCACGTCTTTAATATCGAAAATGGAACAAGAACAATTGTGTATCCACTAGTTTCGCAGAAATCTGCCACCCACGTAGCCACCTACCCAGCACCCATCATCACCACCACAGCCGACCATCCGTCGTCCTTTGTCTAGAACGCCTCGGGGCAGTGTTTTTCTTTTCGGTGTTCTGAATGCTCCTTTACCGGTACCGGGCACTGTGTTGGCATACCTGTTAAGGGCGGCACATCACAAAGACCCCGATGCGCACCGGGCGGGGGGTGGGGGAAACGGAAGAATCAACATCAAAAGTTGCTGTGCTGCTGTGGTGGTGAGGTCCTTTCTGGGAAAAAGAAATATTTTTAATTAGAATCCTTTTTATTTTCTTTTTTTCTTCTCTGCCTTTCTCTCTCTTTCTCTCTCTGTCTCGTTCTTTCTGACTTGGCTTATGGTCTCTTATTTTGTGTGGTTCTTCTTTTCCTTCTTTTTTTTGCTCGATCCTGCGTCAGTGGTTTTGTTGGGCGCTATTCACAGGCGTGGAGGAGAACATCCCATCGGTGGGGGTGGGTGGAGGATGAAAATGAGTTCCCGAGGTGAGCGAGCCGGTGGAATCCTGGGCGGCTCTGGATCTGAATTTCCATAAATATTTAGATTTTCATTTTTGTGGAACATGTGGTGCTCGGCCTGTTGAATGGTGAATCAGTTTGGGGATCGACTCGATATGGAGGGACTCAGGAAGGCGGAGGAGACGATTGCACACTTCAGAGGGAGCAGGAACTAATTAAAGGGGTCTCGCAGGGCTGGGAGTCTCAAGCAGAAAATGGAAGCAGGTTCGATGGTGTAAAAGAAAATCGATGATGGCATTTATGAACCAGAGATATCCGAAGGGGAAGATTTGAAGCTCCCATGTGTGATTGAGACTGTGGAACTGACACGAGGAAGAACTTATGTCTGTTCCACAGGTTCCACCCACAACCCAGGCAGCCACCATGTCACAACGCCTGCTCTTCGAAATCAAAGCAAATTGAACCGAACACTGAACACAGAATAAATAAGGGCTCTCCTCTCCTCCTGACTACAAAGTCAGCTCCACCACTCACTCACATCATAACAGCTTCCACAGAGCCCGGTCCACTCGACACAATCATTAGCTGGTTCTTCATTAAAACCGAACTGCTTTGCAAATAAATCTCTCGCCTCACATACTCAACTCCTACCAAGCCGCCGCTGATGATGAACAAAAGTGTATATCTGCAGTCGAACACAATCATTGCACAATGAACAACACGCGGGATAAAGCACAGCTTGTTACAAAACAGAGAAAAAAAAGGAGGAATCTAAAGAGACTACAACAGCAGAACACATCCTGCTGAACACAGCCGAGCCGCCTGCGTTAAGAGATGTACTGATGAGCGGCATTACGCTTCATTAACTTCGAAAGCGAATGTGAAATCACGAGTGAATCTACTCTCGCAGTAGTTCACTTCAATTAGGTTGCGTTGTTGTTGAAATGCGCTCACCCGGTGAATGATAATCGCAAGCGCTCCTAATTATGCCACGCCAAGGAGTGACGCACAACCACAATGGGCTTCGTATCCGTTTGATGGTGTCGTTCGTTCTCTTTTTTCCGTCCAGACAAGAGTCAGTGTTGTGTCGGAGAGTAGCGTCGAGATAAGCGGAGAATGTTGACATTTCGGGGGAAAAACAACAGCTTCCGGGGATGGTTTGTGAATCCGGAATGAGGTCTTATCTGGGAAATGAGTGGATATGAGTTCGGAGGTGGAAGGACTGACTTTCAATGCTTCCGCTGCTTGATGGGCTGTTCCGTGGTGCCAATCTTTGAAATCAGCACAGCTTTAGTTTGCAAAAGACATTGAGGAAGATAAAGTGGCTTCTTGATGAGGTGGAGGCTTCATTAAGGGCGACGCTTAAGTGGTGAATGTCCGCAGAAGTCGTTAGAGCTGGGGCAAAAGCCAGAGCTAGACCTAGAGCCAAAGCCAGGACCAGGGACAAACCCAAAACTACTGTCGGACCCAGAGCCAATTTCGGACCTAGAGTCAGTGTCGGACACAGAGCCAGCGGTGAGCCTAGAGCCAGAGGCAGTGTCGGACTCAGAGCCAGAGCCGGGCCCAGACCCAGAGCCGCTCTCAGAGCCAGAGCTTGGCCCAGAGCCAGAGCCAGTGTCGAACCCAGAGCCTGAGCCGGGCCCAGAGCCAGTGCCAGACACAGAGTCAGAGCCAAAGCCGGGCCCAGAGTCAGAGCCCGGCCCAGAGTCAGAGCCGGGCCCATAGCCCGAGCCAGTGTCGGACACATAGCCAGATCCGGACCCATAACCAAGTGTCGAATCTGAGCCAATGTCGGATCCAGACCCAGTGTCGGACCCAGAGCTAGGACCTAGAGTCAGCCAGGGCCGGGCCCAGAGTCAGCAGCAGTGTCGGACATAGATTCATATCCGGACACAAAGACTGAGCCGGGCCCACAGCCAGAGGTGTGCCCAGAGCCAGAGGCAGTTTTGTACAAAGAGTCAGATCCGGACACAGAGCCAGGCCCAGAGCCAAAGCCAGTGTCGGACTCTGAGCCCAGTGTCGGATCCAGAGCCAAAGCTAGTGCCAGTTTTGGACCCAGAGCCAGTTTCGGGCTTACAACCACAGCCAGAGCCGGGCCCAGAGCCAGAGCCAAAGCCAGTCTTGGACCCAGAGTCAGTTTCGGTGTTACAACCACAGCCAGTGTCGGACCTATGTTCACCACTCGTTTCCGAAAACAATCTATTCACCATTCATGAATCACATTGCCAGCTGATGGTCGACTCCTTGCGAAACCCCAGAATGTGCATCCTTTTAAACAGAAAACGATACTTATTGACTCGGTGAAACGGTTTTCGTTCTTTTCATTTATTGATAAACAACGTCTTCGTATTTTCCCTTCCCAACGATCATCCATCGCCTTCCAGTGTCAGCATCATTTCTCCTGCGCCCCCCTCTGTTCCGTGGCAAATGGTGCAACCACAAAGGAGAAACCGAATTCAACTCTCCGACCACGTCCAACCACTTGATGATAATTCAACACATACTCCCCACAATCACCGCCTTAATTGCTGCTATCCATGGCCAAACTTCGGCAGAAACTTCATCGTCTTCGGGGGCTTCGTGGGCCCAGAGAGAGAGAGAAAGAGAGGCGAGTGCTGCGCCTCTCTGCCCGAACCTCCGAATCCATTCCGCGACTTATTAAATCAACTTTCTACCGTATCTCAGAAGTTCGAGAAATTTTAATTCAGCCATCAGTAGTTGAATCACGTCCCACCACCGCCATGCCGCCGACAGCTCAGCTCTGTGCTCTCTGCGCTGCAAGGCTAACCCTTAATTCATTGCTGCGCTCCTTCATTTCCAGCAACTTGTTCGGTCGTAGGAACAGCTGGTGGCGATGGGGCGGTGGTAGGGTTCTGTGCACACCCACACGGATCTACTGTTGTTTATGCCGTTTAACGACGTAATATTTGATTTCATTTATCCTGTAGAGACCCCGCTGCGGGTGGTGATGGTATGAAAATAGAAAAGGAAAGGCAAAGGCAAAGAAATGCCAATGGTGGATGAATGAGTATGTATCTGCTTTCGTCTTCCTTGAGACGCTGATATGGGCTGGCATCGTGTGCGCGAGTGTGTGTCTGACGAAAAGGAGAGTTACGCCCAGGATATAAATGTTTACTCATTGTATCCGTGTGTGCACACAGATTTGAAGATTGGAGTTGTTTATCCTTTTGTTTTGTTTCACTTCGCAACGCTCTTATGATGGATCTCCTCTCCTGGTAGCCGGGCTCCGTGCTCATGTGTGAGCGAGTGTGTGTCCAGAGCAGAGCGATGGCAGGCATGTTAATGTCAAACGAAGATCCTTGAGTACTGATTTAATTATAGAAACGTCATTTGTTTTTCTGTTTCAGTTCAAATTAGAGTGCGGTCGAGATTATCCCTCAGGCAATTCCTTGCTCATTTGAATCTATCTCGTATTGAGCTATAAAGTGTGCGGATTCAGATCTGGGCATGCACGAAGCATGTCGAGATGAACACCGTTTGACCTTTTGTTTGACATCAAAGGCGCTTAAGCAGCGTTAAGTAGGCTCTTTGCATGAAACTGGAATGTCGAGTGAAGGTCACTGTTCTTGGAGAAGGAACTGGAGACGCTTGGGTGTGGGAGAACATTGAGATGTTCATCAATGCTTCAGACTCATGGCCGCTGTGGATGGAAAGGTTAGGAAGCGTCCCTACCTACAGTTGAGATTTGTCCCCATATGCTCGAGTAACGCGGGCTTCGGGGCGCTCGAGGCTAAGATTTGGCCGAGTTCTATCCACGAAGCGAGTCAAGACACAGACAAATGATTCCGTAGGCCTTAAATTAAAATGATCCACATCGATCCGAGCGACTGGAGTAATTGGTAGAGCCTTGAAGCATTGCAGGCCAGGGCAGTCCCCATACGCTCCCGTGTCAAACTTTGAATTCAAATATTCCACATACGCCTCAGGTCTCTGAAGACGATGAAAAAATTCCCCCACGAAAATAATCCACATTCGCCCCCGATTCGACGAAAGCAGAGGTCAGGGCCTGGTTGCAATGGGTGACTACTGGCAGACAGCAATCACACCTCAGCATAGGCCAATTGTTTTAAGGTCGTCGCATACCGAGCTTCAATTTGAAATATTCCACATACGCCAGGGTGACCCGCGGCGAGGAAAAAAATACCACATACGCCCGAGTGCATCAATTGTCGAGCTTCAGCTACAGAGACATTACACATGCACCTGAGGACTTCGAAATTAAGTTGCATAATCTGACGCAATCCTCTAAAAGCTAAAGCCAGGTATAGAATCTGTACCAGAACCAAAGCCATAGCTAGAGCTCGAGCCAATGGCAGATTTATAGCTAGGGCCAGAGCCAAATAGTGACTGCACAATGAGACGCAGAGCCAAGTGATCTTATTACTTCACAAGAAAACGCGGAAGAAGGTCAGAACGCTTTGGTAACCTCGGAACTGTCGTCACGCCTTCGGCGTGGTGGGTGGCCAGCAGAGCAGGGATATGAATGGAAAGATGTTGTTCTTCTCTTTTTCACTAAAAATATGGGCAAGAGGGGAACACACACATGTTGCGCCCGCACAAGACAACGAAGAAGAATGACCACGCATCCTTGACTGGATGTTGGAAGTTTAAAGTACCGCCGATTTACTACTCATCAGCGCATAGCCAGAAAGCTAAATGACCACCAGCAGCTTCAGCACAAGATTAATCGCAGGATGTCAAAACTCCAAAACGGCGAACGAACACCACCTCGAAACTGGGACGCTTTTGAGATTACAGTGTCAAAACACATCACGTGTACATGCAGGACCCCGAAACAGTCGCATGTCCCCCCCTGGACAAGACCGCCACAAAGAACGAAGAAAATTGAATAAAATTAACTCTGAAATCCTAACTGCCAGACAGGATGCAACACAATGCTCGAGGGACATTAACTAAATTATCCTTGAACACCTCGCCGAGAAAAAAAAAAAAAAAAAAACTCTCTTTCATTGTGCTTGCCACAGATACCAACTGCTTTCAGGATAATGAAAGCGCGCACCCCTAAACATACCGCAAGAGATGTCGCAGGACGACAACGGAGCAGCACAAACCATCACGCCAGCAGAGAAAGGATAACAAAGGAGAGATGTTGTTCTTCTCAGTTTCTTTTTTTTGTGTAATTTTCAATTTTCACGAGGTGTCCATTTTAGTGAGAGAGAGGAGGAGGAGGAAGGAGAGAGAGCAACCCATGTTGACAGTTTTAAGATCTCCGTGTGTCTGGTGAGTTCATTTGAATCCTGTTCATGGGGAAAAATAACTGGATTTGTGGAGAGTTTCATCGCTAAGGTAATGACAGGGACACGGGAAGACAAGCGAAAGGACGAAACTGACACAGTTGTCCTCTGCGGTCTTCTTCTTCTTGTGGTGGCGCTACAGTCCGGGGTGGGTCTGGGCCTCAACCTCTGTGGTCTATCCATTCTTATTCTCCTTGTCCTCTTCACTGATGGGCTGTGGTTGGCGGGGGAGACGGTGCAGCGAGTGAGGAACAGAAGAATGGAGATTGGATTTGTTTCCCTGTTGTTCTTGTATGTGTGTCAAGCCACCCGCCAATGGCCCGCAGTTGGATTGTAACTTAAGGTGGGCTAGCGCGAAGCAGCCGGTGTTGTCTATCGGGAGAGAGGCTAATCTTTAAGAAAAAGTGTTTATAAGAAGTTAGAGGTGCGTACGGCAGAGGCGGAGAAGGATCATGTGTGTTGGAAGTTAAAGGACTGGTGTTGATTTGATCGCGGTCCGAGACGGTTGATCGGCCACATGTCCTTACTACGCTTTCGCAATGAGACATAAGACTATATGACCTGGCTTCGCCTCTGATGGTTGTTCTGACGTTGATCTCAAACTCGGCTTTAGCTTTGATTCCGTCTCTGCACCTCCCTCGGCATCAACCCTCAACTCTGGGCTCTGAATCTAGCTCCGAATCCTTTAAACCCGCTCCGATCCTTCTCATCTCAAGGTCAAAACGCGAATGCCTTCCCGTTAACCGTGGCTTTTTCCATTTCCATTTATCTGCGTAGCGCTCCAAACACCCAAAAAATACCGTCCACCATCCCCCATTCACGCACAACCGTGCAAAACGCATTTCATGGCCACCACAGTCGACGCTATCCATCAACATGCTTCGCAATCCAAACCAAAGTCCGAAAGAAAAAAAAATCTCTAAAAGTGCAATCAAATTTCCCGTCCCTCTCAACGGTCTCCCCTCGGCGGACTTCCATCCAGGAAGGCCTTTCAATTTCAGATCCAATTCAAAAAGTGTATCCCTCGCCCAAGGACTCGGATTGCGGCTGACTACGGCTCCAGCTATCCGGCTCCATTCACCCGTCCAAAGTCGGTCACGTCTCGGTCCCGGATCAGTGCAGGTGAAGCACACGTCATCCCTGCGAGTGAGCGGGGAGAGTGTCGATTTTTTGCGGGCTAGCGCGTGCAATGATTAAGCCCGTTAATTGACGGTGTACATTCGCGTTCGCGTGCTCAGCTCTCGATGCGCGGTTTGTTTACACAAGGACGAGGGAACGGATAACACACCGCACAACGCTTCAAGGACACCCGAGTGAGAGGGCGACAGGATTTGTTATGCAAAAGCAATCGCGATTGTGTCGCGTACTTGTTTTGCCTTCTCCTCGTCAGTTAGATGGATGTCCTTTGAAATGTTAACAAGGCGACGACTAAAAGGCTCTGGTTCCTCCCCCGATTGGGTGTGTGCGTGAGCGCTTCGTTATGTAATCGTTGGTTTTTTATGTTCCATTCAACCACAACTCTTCTGTAACCACCTTGGCTGGGTCTCAGGCCCCGTGGGAGACACGCACACTTACTCGCATGCACCTCGCATGCCAACCTTGGAACCTTGGTGGCGGTAGCCAACCGCTCGACTGACAGAGAAAAAAGGATTAAACTGAAATTAGCATTGTGTATTGTGGCTGTCCTGAATTGCAGATGACTTCATAGTCACACATGCGACTCCGGCTGGGGCTGTCTCTCGGCCTGCACATGTGTGGGGGCGGTTATTACTTTGTCATGCATACACACGGTTGCACGATTCGCCCCCGATGCAGTGTGCCAGCGAGTGTGTGTCCTTGTGAAATATTGAAAGCGTTTTACTGTCAAATTGAGTGGATGGTGGAGTGTGTCTTCGCTGTGGATTCAGTGTGGCCGCGTAAACGCTCTGCACACAATGCCCGACCTCTATGCTGTAGCAGGGAGAGGAGGGAGATAGTTGGCGCTGAGATATATACAAAAAATAATACGGCTCCACATTTACATTTTGATGAAGGCTTGTTCATTTAATGGTTCCAATGAAGGACATGCTTAATGAGGCGGATATTGTTGGTTGGCATGCAATAAACTGAGCGGATGCACGAGTGCCAGAGCTGGGAGTGTGCTCGACGACGGCTGGTGTGTGCATGGGCGGCGACTGTCAGTGGGTTGGGTTTGTGGGCAGCAAAAAAAAAAAAAAAGAGACGAATGAAAGGAATTAGTACTTGTGATCAAGTGCGACGTGGTTGATGACACACAGACTGTGGGGACTGCCAGTGGTTCGGGGGAACTATGTCGTGGCTGCAGGTTCTCGACGCGAACTTAATTCTCTGCAGCTGCTGTTGGATGTTTGAATTCATCAATTTGGGGCGTTACATTTTGGAATTCGAGTGATTCGTGGAGACGGCAGGACAAGTAGTCTTAATGAATCCAATTGGTGTGAATTCCACTCAGGGAATCAAATGCCGGATGGTCTGTCATGGTGTATGGTGGATCGACTCCGAAAATTCGGAGTGCCTTTAAAGTGATAGCAAATAAGTCAAATGTCTCAAATCAACTTTTTGATTGTCCCGCCCTCAATCAATCATCAATCTCAATCTTCAAACTCCAAAACATATTCGATTCGTTCAACATAACCAATTCTGAAAATTCGGAATTTACAAAAGGACATGTAAAACGAGGAATCCCAAGAGCATTGCCTCAAAAAAATGTCACCTGCCAGAATTATGCAAAAATTCTCCCCAGCTTCTAAAAAATTTCGACTCCGAAAATTCGGAATCCAGTTAAAGTTGCTCTTTGCAGGAAATTTTCTCAACGTGGATTCAGTGACTTACCATCTGCATCTCTTATAATAACCGTTGAAAAATCTCGACTCCGAAAATTAGTTACTCACACCGAAACAGCAAATCGACCCAAATTCGATTACAAATCCATACACCATCTGCAGTTTTCGAGATTGGATTGCGATCCATATTCGAATTCCCAGCCTTCTTCTGTAGGTGCCGCCACTTTCCGGGGTGGACCTGGCTATCAACCAAACAAACCTCTTCTCCTCTGAATTAACACTCACTTCTGGTTTAAAAGATGATATACTTTCCTTCATAACCCCTCGCCGCCAGCACAGTCCACCTGTCACTCTTGCACAACTCATTCCCCGTGATTAACCGCGTTAGTATCTGCCGCTGGGTTTGACATTTCACGTGCACCTCGTCTCGCAGAATTATCGTCGTCGGCTGCACGTGGCTTTGTCCTCCCTCTCTGGCGGCAGTGCTTTAAGAGAAGAACTCTGCGCATTTGAATATCCTTGCATTCACAGTCGACGTCGGCACTTTGCTGCGTTGTTATTTTAATGGACATCCACACTACAGCGCGTCCTTGGAATACAATAAATGTCCTCTCGTTGTATCGTGATTCACATGTAACCACACACTTCAAACGGATGTCCTTCAACATCCGTCCATATACCACCGGTGGGTCCTTTGTTTTCATTTTTGCCACACAATTGAGGTATGCACTCACTTCCATTAGGGGACTTAGGACCAAACGCAAACAGACACACGCACAACACATCATTGCCATACACCAGGCAACGTTAATTATTACCACCAAGTGTCCTTGACGAATTCAAAAACAAGGGAACGTCACCGCCAGCGCCACCGCATCGCGCCTCTTACTTAGTCGCCGAGTAAAACATAACATTTAAGGATTCGCAGAAAATTTCGAATGCGCATAATTGCTGCCGCTGGTGCGGACGAACCTGCAAAGCACGTACGTAGGTGGCTACGTGTGTGTGTCTTGTATCTTCGCAGTGTCCTGAAGCGACCCGTGGAGCGAATTGGGGGCGGAACGGCGCGGCGGACGTTTCGGAATTAATTGGCTTAATTTCTCGGGAATTCTGTCGACTGGAGAGGAATGATAAGCTGTGGGACACAAGCTGTGTAGGGGGGAGAGATGATATTTTATGCATACGTCGAGTGGGAATTCATTAAGTCTTGCTTGGTGACGTATGGAGACCGACGAAAGGAGTTGACTTGGAAATTAGGCAACAAATGGATTTAAATGTTAAAGAGGACGAATTAAATTGTCATTTTTTTGCTTGTTTATGAGCGAAGGATGTAGGTTGCTTGGCGGTTTTTCAAAAAAGAGGAGATGATTGTCGAAGGCAGGGTGTTTTGTGGAATGTGTTCCACTTTTGTCGGCTTAGAGGGGATTTGGGAGATGACATGAGCTGGGCTTAGATCCAGGGTGTCAGTCCATCAACAGGAGCTCGGGTGAATGCTCGTGTGAGGAGTCCTGAGCAAGACTCTTCGACTCTGTGGAACAGAGGATCCACAAACACCCTCCGTCTTTGGTGGACCACATGAGAAGGACATCAACCATTCTCGCGAGCAGAACTGCACACGCTTGTTGGTTGACGCTGAGATTCACTCCAGACTATAGCGCCACCCAAAGGAGAAGAAGTTAGCGAGCAAGTCGACGCTGAATCACTGCCGTGGGTTGCATAGGCCCTTGTACCACTTGTCACCTCTTTCAGACTTCCTCACGAATCTTCGACACTTCCAAACACAAGCATGACCACCTCTCGAGGTCGTGGTGTGTCCTGAATTGAGTCACTTTGATTTTTCGAAGATTCAATAAATCGATTCGGACTGCTCAGTACGCTGTTTCGCACAAAAAGGCCAAGACATCCATCCACCCCCAGCAGAAGGGCAATCAAAACTGAAAAAGGAAATGTAAGTATTTCAAAGGACTTCCGATACAATCCATTGACCGTAATCGAATCATCCTAAACAAAGGCGAATTCGAAGGGACCCACCGAAAAAGAAGTTCGACATCAGTACTCCTCACGCACACATCAAATTCAGTGGTCTTCCCCTTTGAAGTGTCTTCTGCTGCCCACCCCCACACACACGCGCATACACACATCGCTCGACACATTTTGATTTATATGTATTTATTCCAATTTATGTTTGATTAATCTTTGTGTTCCGCTTGCGTTCGCTCGCAGCGAGGAACGTGTTCGTTTTTAATGCCCCAGGATATTGTGTCCTAATTTCTGAATCTTCCTGTCTTGTCTCTCTCTCACACACGCAGAGTCTCCCTCGAAAGGGAACAAGAACAGGACATTTTCGCGTTGTTCACTTCGAATTAAATTCAAATAAGACTGAAAAGAAACACACACACAGACACCCACCGAGCCACCCGCACGGCATTCTTTCTACATCGACATTTGAGTGTTGTTCTTGGCAAATAACGCGAGAGGACTGCAGAGGCGCGAGGAAGAAGGAGAAAATAAATAAACAAGCCACCGGAGCTCAGGGATCTCAGGGAGAACACGAGAGAAAAGGAGTGTGTATCGCGTTCATCCTTCAAGGACGAACTTCTCCACTGCTCGCAAATAAATTGGAAGAATTTTCTCATTTCGAAGGACTTACTGCGCGCAAAGGATGTACGCAAAATGAAGTGAGCGAGTTCGAATGCGGGCAGCAAAGGACAATCAAAGCGATGGTGGCGGGGTATCCTTTCGCGAACCAGGGGCCCGCCGGGACCTGTGTGTGAGTGTGCCAGCAAGTGGCGACAGCAGCGAGTTCTGCCTAAACAAACTGGGCTTAGGCTGTGTGAAGGCCTACGACTCCCAGGAGGATAATTTATCGCCACGCATGCAGGATGGGGTTGAACAAGATGAATTTTGCAGAGTCCTTCGGCCCATGAATCAGCTGGAATGGCACACATGTGGTCTGTCGGGAGGACGCGAGAATTGATGGGATTGCCTGATGGATTCTCCTGGAGATGCAAGAAGTAACAGACAGAGCCTCCATCTGCTTATGACATCCTGCGGGTGCACCGAATAAACTCTCAATTTTCTTTCGTCCGTCGGGATAGCACCACAGCCTCTCCACGACTGCTCAGCATTACAGGACAAAGCATGAATTTACCTCTTCAGAAGAAAAATGGCCGCTTGTTTCCTTCAATTATCCTTTTGTGTGAGCAAACTGCCACAGCTGACCCCATCACCGTCGCCCCGTCTCGCGCTGCCAACTGGAGAGCAAGCAAAGTGAGCTCCAGGCCACTCTCCTGGCAGGCCACACAAAAGATCTCGTCGCCGCGTCTCACTCTACCGCGCTGGATTGCATGTTGTTCTGCGGCTCTTCATCTGCTTTGCATTAATCCCGGCAGAGGATCGAACAGAAAAACGAGAGAAAAAGAAATGAAATGCAAACGGAAGCGAAATAACATCGTTGCGCTACAATGTCCTGCCGGCGAACGAGAAACCGAGAGCAGACATCGGGAGGATGTTAAATAAAATTTCCATCACAGACTGAATGGCTGTTGTGTCGTCCTGGGCATTGTGTGGCGACGGCAGCAGCCGCCTGCAATTTGCAATCCTTTCTCCGTCCACATCCTCCCACGACGAGGTGAATGGGAGAGATTATTGTAATGTTGGCCCCTCCGACGCCGCCACAGCGATGGAATGCCATGTGACAGATTGTGTCACATCGGTTAATGGCGGTTGTGTCAGTTGACAGACACTGACGTAGCGTTGTGCTACGATGACTTTAAATTCAATTCGAAAGCGAAACAAAATCATTTCAGTCATCCTTGGATTCCATTAAGAATGTGTGTGAGGAGAGAGGCAGGACGAGAGACTGAGAGGAAGGACATCTCTGAGTGGTACACACAGAAGCCAAGCCAAGAAGGTGAGCGTGGATGTCGGAGGAAGCTTCACGTCTAAGGATTAGATTACATTTTCATTTCTCTCGAGGATAAGTTTTCTTTACAAAAAGACGACGACAACGACTAGAACGAGGACGACTGGCAGGGATACTGAATTACATCCCTTGCCGATATGACGTGCAATTATGGGATTTATGTTCGTCCTTTTATTTTTAACACTTTTCAGATACTTGTGTACTTTTCTTGTTTTTATATCCTTTTCGTCCCTTTTTTTCATTTTCGGTTGCGATTGGTCCGCGGAGAGAGGGCAGCCATTGCGCCAAGCACTTACCTGGAACCGAGTGGATTGGGCACTCAAAATGCGGCAGCTGTGTGGAGAGGGTGGAAGATAAATTGTGTTCAAGAAGTAGTTCCAAGGATTTGCTCGACAATCAAAGTTTCATCCCGTAAATCAGATTAAAGTTTTATGGCAGTTTTAAGGGATATTCCACTTGAGTGTATTCGAAGTTGAATGGGGGCGCAAACTCCTTTAGATTTCGCGACTTCCCGATGTCCTTCCAATGAGTGGGCTTCAGTGTTTATGGACGTAGGCCTATCGTTAAGATGATTGAGGCACGACAGCTTGGAAGAGCCATGTGATGCCAAGGAGATGGGAGTACCCGTTTAAGCCATGTTTCATCGCGAATCTTAACAGTCAACGAGAAGAAGGGGTGGCCTAGAGATTACATTGTCACGATCTTCACAAAAGGATTCATCTGTGCTGGGGAAAGGAAGGGCTACCAGAAGCATCTCATTGCCAGGCCTTGATTGGAGGATACTCGGACCGGTTTATGGCTGTCATTGTCCATGCTCTTGCCCAAACAATCTCTCTCTCAACGACTTTATGGGGACCTTAGTAAGTTCCTTGTGACAATGCACACCTTATCATCACTTCCCCACACACAGAGCCCGCTCTAACTCCTAGAAATAGGCCATCAAATACCCTCCTGTTTAATCGTCCATTTCATGAGTCGCCCCCCTCCTCGAACAAGGACCTCACCGAACTGCTCAACCCTGACAATTGAATGGAGCACCATCAGAAGTGCTCCTTCTGGATGTGACACCGATAAGAACTCTCATTAAATTGTCGCAATTTCAGACAAACGACTGACCTCCGACTCTCACCCCAACACACACTGTCCATCGAAGCCTCCAAACAAATTGCCTCCTGCCAATGGGGCGGGGAGGGAGGCCAACATTTACAACTAATAAAACACCAAAAACCAACAATGGCCATAAACTATCCACAAATGGACAAGTATCCCGCCATCAATTTATGTGTACACTTTGGCCATCATCACCGTCCTGGGCCGCAACAAAAACAAAGAAAAAAAAAAAAAAAACAAAGCCGTGGTTGTGTGTGCGGGCGCCTGTGGTTGGCACGTTAATGATGTCAATTGACACACACACACGCAACCTTGGCGGTCTGTCAATTGGGACGTACATAACTTGCGGTCGATAAAGTGCCTCTTCCACACTCAGAGCAATCAATCAATTCCAAATCGAAGTCAAAGGATATCCTGCATCTGATGCACTTGATTAGGGATTACTAGGCGTCGATTGGGCCAGTTGAAGAGGCACAGCAATTTGCAAGTGAAACGTTAAACCTTGAGCAGTGGCAATGTGTTGTGGTGGGTTGCATCTACAATTGCTCACTTCCGTGTGGACGAGTGCAGCACCGACCGAAATTCATTCATAAACGGGGTCCGCATCGAATGATCAGAGGCTTCAGTCTTCTGATTAGACATGTCATATCCTGTGACATGGGATTGCTCACACTTCGCACTCGGATCTCTGGTCGATACCCACAGGATGCTGGGCGTATCTCTCTCTCTCTCCCATCAATCGATGGAATCTATCTCGGATTTGATTTCAATTCATAAGGGTCTACGCACACACTGGCCTGTCTGTAGGATTACGTGACCTCATTGTACCAATGAATACGAATGAGGACCACATGTGAAGTTGGATCAGTTTTTGTCTCGTTCACATCTGGAAACTGCTTTAATTGGAATCGGAAGGGTGCGGCCAGTCGGTCGGTTAGGCTGTGATTTGTATCCTGTCTGCCGGAAGTGTGATTGCCAATTGTGTTGTGTAACTGAAGACGACGACTATGATGATGATGATGAGGGTGAAGATGCTGAAGATTGCCAAGGAATTTCAGAGAGAGACACTCCAAGTGGTTGCCTGCCTGGAACTGATGGCATTTAAGCTGATTGGGTCAACCCCTCCCTCAAGCGAATTAAAGGCATCTGCCTCAAGGACGTTCCAAAGCCATCTGGCGCTCGTTAATCCTTCACTTTCACTCGCAATCCTGATGTCATCTCACCTTAAATCTACTTTTCATTGCCGACTCTTAGGCTCCCACGCAAACTCGGTGGCATGCAATGAGCTTTCTCATGTTTATTCGCCGTTAAGCTGGTGACACTGCCCCTCCTCTTCCTTTTGGCCCCCTCCTCCTCCTCCTCCACCTTGCCACCGATGGAACAAGGCCCATCCAAATTTGTTGCATTTCGGGCGCAGCACTCCACAATCCATCCGTTGTTTTATGCGTTCATTTTGTTTTCATTTTTACGAGAGTACATGTTCTGGGCGAAAAACACAAAGCAAAAAAAAGAAAAATGCAAATCCCCCCCAGCACATCCAGTTGCTACACACCATCGTGTGTACGTAAGCCCTCACCCGGCCCGAAGCCTTAAATCCTCTTGTAGGCCATTTTGTCGTTCGCGTCGTCATAGCACTTCTGCTACCGCTGCTGGCGGGGAAATTGCTTAGCAAGCATAAATGTAGCCAAATCAAAGGAGCAAGCAAGCGAAATATCGCACTCAGCCGTTGTACAGGGTGCAAACGGCACCGGCACCGGCGCTGGCACCACTCCACCTAGCCACGGAGAGCCCGACCACGGCCAGGAGAGCCCTCGAAACGAAATTTCCAAACAAAAATCGCGTTGCTCACGAGTGGGGAGGGAGGGCTGTGAATTGAAATATAGGGCCAAGGTGAAACAAGGGCAGCGGCGGCGTGAATAAATTCCGCGACGATGTCTACGGGTGAAGGGTTGTTTAGCGCGATGGATTGGGAGGCACTTTGTCCTCCGGCCGTTGTTTTGTTGCTGCTCCTTCGCTTTGTGTCGGCCGATTCGTGCCCGTGGCGCTGTTGTAGTGAACTTGCTCGAGGGCAGAATTAGTATTCCGCAAAGCATGAGAGTGTGTGCCTTCAGGTGGATAAGCTAATGCCGGGCGGGCATTCTCCGAGTCCGATGACATCTTCGCCCGTTCCTCGAAGCCAGTGCGGTCCACTTTCGCATTCAGTTCGCGCTTCCTTGGGTGCCGTGATTTAATTTTCATTCCGAACTTGGAATTCCGGCGGAAGCCTGGCCTGGTGGTTGGTTGGTTGGTCTTGGACCTTGGCTTGTTGTTTATGTGAAGGCTTTTACGGCCAAGGGATGATTGGATTTTCTTCCTGTCCATGGGGCAATGTAATTGTTTTCCGCTTGGATTGGGTGTGAGCGACACAGAGACATTTTCTTGATGACGAGGCGGATTTCGAATTTGATTGAGGGTCATGCTGGGATTTTATCGGGCTCGCTGACGACTTGCCGGACGGTGGCGGGGAAACGGGCGAACACATAAGACTTAATGACAGGGACGATGATTCGTGAGGTTTATCAGTCTAAACTTAGCCCGGCTGCTGACATTTGCGAGACAAATTGAATTTACGAGCGGGAATTTTTATGCCTCCAAGCTGTTGTCCTTCGAGTGGGGAGGTGGGACCTCTGGTTGGAGTATGCTTAAAGAGGTGGAAGAGGCATAAGACCCCACAACCACCTGCCCTCCACAAAATGTCCCCAAATCAGAAAAGTGTTCATCTCATAGACGAACGTTTGAGTTTCCTGCATTTCATATCGCGAGCCGTCGCTTTCTCAGTCTCAAACTTCGATTTTTCCCCACCTCCACACAGCCGTCCCAAGCGCGCCCCCCATCCCCACACAGACCACATGAACATTTCATGACTCCTCCACTTACTGTGAGAGCCACCAGCCCCAGTGGCGCACACACACACACATCCCCAGCCGAGTGTGTGCGAATGGAAATGTGTGTCAGCAGTGCTGGCACAGCCCCCGTTGCCCGCCGCTCCCATAACCCTGACACAGATGACTGCTTGACATGAAACATTTCATGACTTTTAAATGGGTGCTTCGCATTCACAAATAGAAAAGCGTACAGAAGACGATGAGAATGCAGCCGCTCTCTCTCGCTCTGTTTCTCGTCCGCCACCGGCAGCAGCAGACCCGACCGATTTCGAACAAGTAGGCAATTCCCTGTCAAGTGGGGTTGAAATTGCGCGGCCACACCAGCACCACACGTCCGCGCACACCCAGCGAGCGCCACAGACTGTGTGTGTTCGTTCCTTCCTCGCAGGGATGGAAATTAATTGCGGAGAGTTCTATGAATAAAAAAGCCACCCCCTGGAAGAAATCATTTTTCGTGGTTTGTATCCTCCGCGCCACCCACCCGCCGCCGGCATTTGTTTGTGTAGCCATTGGCATTGAAATTCGTTTATCTGTTGTTGGCCGACGAGTGTGCTCAGAGATGAGGGCACCCCTCGAGTGGGTGGCGGCGAAGGACAATGGATTTGGATTAAGAGCGCCACCACGCTACATCCACCACGGAGTGTGATTCGCCGGCGTACATCATTTTGATGTACGGTAATCGTGGTCGAGTTAACGTGCTAATAATTGGGTGTAATGGTCATTTGTTTCTAATTACCTCCGTGTGGGTCGGCCGCGGGGTGACCTTTTTGCCGGTTTTCCTCGCTGAGCTCGCATAACTTGACATAACTGATGGCGGACATTAGTTGGAGGACTAAATTACACGCCGGTCTGGCAATCAAAGTAATAATCATTGATCGTGGCGCGGGAGGTGGTTTGAAAAATTAAAAGGAAGCCTGCGACCGACTCTCCGGTGGTGGCGAGGAGGGGCAGTGTTTGATGTGGTGGCGCTGCTGGTTGGACGGTTGGATGGATGGATGGAAGGAAGTGGGTCAATGACGCGAAGCCGTGTTTGAATGAGGCAAATGTTAAGGACACGCGGGCAGAGAGTGGTTCGGCCTCGGGCGGCAGGATTTCGAAGTCAATGGCAGAGACCGCCTCGTGGCTGGGAGGGGGAAGGATAAATGTTGGCTTTGTTGCCTTGCCACGGTTGCACTAATGGCCCTGAGGGGCTTGTAATTGAAGGTGATTGGCTGGCCCAATTCGGTTGACCAGAATTCGATTGCATGTTGAATGAGTTCTTGACTTGCGAGTGGAGGTCGGGCACTTGACAGTTTTTTTTTTGAAAGCAGTTCTTGCGAAGGACCTAAGGGGTTAAACAGTGAATGGGATGAGTAGTTGAAGTTTCGAGTCAAACCTGGAATTGAAGATGACTTTGAAGGGAAACTGAAAACGAGACTGAATGCGACGCTTGAACTGAGAGCGAAACTGGGACTGAAAGCGGCTCTGGGACTGGGATTGAAAGCGAAGTTGGAACTGACAGTGAAACTAAAATTGCACTGTCTAGAGAAACATGTCACAAACTTCTAGTCACCGCCCAAAGAACATTCACTCCAAAGCTCATTACATGACTTTTTCCATAATTTAACTCGTAACTCATTCCCTCTTCCGCCTGCCTGAGCACAGATAAGACGGTTTCATGTTAAAAAAAAACGCACAAATTTTTTCCAGCTTAATGCTGGCGTGCCATCAAAGTGCGCCGGCATAACTTCGTGTAATCACTTCATACGTTCGCAGCCGTGTTTCTGCCATCAAAACAAAATGGAGCACAACCTGCAACATTAAACCAAACTTATCCGTGTCCGCCTACAAAGGATTTACTCCATCAAGCGCGCTCCCCTCCCCCTCCCCGCTGACAGCTGGGAGAGTAGCAGTTTTTAACATCCTTCGCGATAAAAATATGCCAGTCGTCACATAAAAACAAATAATCTTCTCTTGATGACTCGCGGGGTGGCACCTTGCGCTTCGCAGAGCCGACGAGGGGGAGGCAACGCGACAAGAGAATTTGTCACGCTGTCGAGTGTCCTAATGAAATTTTATAGCCAAAGTGTATGCCATGGCCGGGGTGTGGGGTGTCGGCCGGTGTCCTGTGCGCGCACCGGCAGCTTCTTGTGGTGCCCCGTGGGAGTGCGACTTGCGTGCGTGGGGCAACTGCCAGGGATGACAGCCACTTGTTTATCCAGCGTGAGGGGCGGCTCTGGCAGTGAACTCGCATGTGGCCCAGGAACTGTGTGCGTTGCGCGCGGGGGGTAGTTTAATTAATTTTGAATATTGCCTACGCGCGCTTACACACATGCGCGTGTCGTTGCGGCTGTTTGCACGCAGCATCCGTTGCGGTGCGTGTACAGGCTGGTCGGTTATCCGACGCTGCTGGTGGGATTGTATTAGAAATTCATCTCGGCACCAGTGGAGGGAAATTAATTTTCGCCATTCTGCCTCCCTCGACAGTCCAGAAGTAAATTTTTCATGATCTGGACTCGGCGTGGCGAGGCAGGTGCCGTAAAAAAATTAATAAATTCATTTTCAGGGTAACCGCGACGTTGTGAAAGATTAATTACCCAGATGTACAAAATCCGGCTTAGGACGGGCATTAACTTATGCGCGCTGTGGTGTGCGGCGGTCGGTCCGGTGGGTTGGCCAGGGCTCGGACGTGCACACCCGGCGGCAGATTTAACGATTGAACATGGAACGATGATGTTGTCATGCTGAGTTATTGTGGGTCTTACTGGGGAGGTGATAGATGGATGAGTGGGGGGTATGGTGGACCTTGGGATCAATCTAAAGCCGGTATTAAGTCGTAAGCAGAAAGCAACTCGTGGAACGACAAAAAACTCTGACTGGGAAGATCTTCTGTTCGATGAGAGAGATGATGTTATCATAGCGACGAAGACATGGACTTCACTGGTGTCCTTCATATTCCACAGCATCCGCCGGCCCTCGGTTCTGGCCTTAAGAAATGTTCCACATACGCCAGAGTGTCCCTAGACCAACCACCACTCGGGACGTAGCTTGAGAAATGCTCCACATACGCCAGAGTGTCCCTAGACCAGCCAGCACTCGGGTGGGAGCACAAGAAATGTTCCACATACGTCAGAGTGTCCCTAGACCAACCACCACTCGGCAGTAGCTTGAGAAATGTTCCACATACGCCAGAGTCACCCTACACCAACCACCACTCGGTTGTAGCTGGAGAAATGTTCCACATACGCCAGAGTGTCCCTACACCAACCACCACTCGGGACGTAGCTTGAGAAATATTCCACATACACCAGAGTGTTTCTAGACCAACCACCACTCGACTCTAGCTTGAAAAATGTTCCACATACGCCAGAGTGTCCATAGACCAGCCACCACTCGGTTGTAGCTTGAGAAATGTTCCACATACGCCAGAGTGTCCGTAGATCAGACGGAAGTACAGGTGGTGCACTCAAAGAAAACAGTTCAGATCGCTGGGGAGGAGAAAGGATACGTGTCCAACAGTTAAAGCAAACAGGAATGAGTTGTGGAACCTAAATTGCGTTTGTAGGAGCTCGTGCTGATCATGTGAAACCAGTTGATAGCCAAGTGCCACTATAGTCCCCTCGAATCTTTGTATTTCCATCTGAAAACTTTTAAAACCTCCCCCAAGACCTCCCTTCTGCCGGAGTTCATTCCACTCCAAGGATTCCCCTCACAACCCGCCTCTGTACACAAAACATTCACCCCACCGCGCGTCTGTGTGGCCGATTCCCCGCGGTGATCCTGATGGCTTTCTGTCATACGATACCAACATCGCCATAATTTAAATTTCCATTCATCTCCCCACCCGGGGGACGGGCAACAATGAATAAATATTTCCTTAATTACCAACAAAGACCCGCCGAAGCTGGTGTTGCTCCTCCCTCCTCAGTTCCCAGCCGTCGTCTGTTTTCTCCCCTGGTGATCCTTAATCGTCGCCTGGACTCCTTCGTCGAGCTTGTTAACGAGAGCGAGCAAAAAAGTGTGTATTTGAAAATTTATGAATTCCATCCTCATCGCCAAGCCCCGTCCGCGCCGGTAGCAATCTTCACATTTCCCCGACTTCCTCGAAACAAATCAAAGGACGTCTAAAGAACAGAGGCCAGGCCCTGGGGCCAATTAGGTGATTATACGGAATTTTTGTTCAGTTTCTTCTTTCGAAATTCATTTTCAGCTTCTGGGCACCTCCTCCGCCCCGTATTTCATGCGATGTCCATTGGAGACAATTACAATTCGGATCCTCTGGCGGGGGTTGTGCACAGTATGTGTGTGTGCGAATAAATACAATTTCCGGGTAATTTCTCACAAGCGCAGAGCGTCTCTTAGCGGATCCTTGCAATGAAGAGTTACCGCCGATCCACACGCTGAACTGAAATGGTCAAACGCCAAGTGAGCCGAACTTTTCCTTTGCCTCAGGCGGAGGCCTTCGCTCTCGTATTTTGGCACTAATTTGTTTTCCATTGTGTTCTCGGGCTCGTGTCCTTTTTGCATGTCTATTGGCGATAAATTTTGTGATAATAAAATCAGATTTGATTCCGTTACCTAATGCGCGCCAAAGACAACGATACACACAGAGTGACACGGCAAAATGGCAGCCGAGGAAGTGGAGGAGGATGAGGAGACACACGAGAACTGATAGAGAGGACAACTGAGCCAAGGACGAGGACGCAAGAAATTCGATAAGTTTCCTATTTATGGCGCAGAAAATTGGGAATTGTCTTGTAAAGTTTTGTGTGTTTGTGTTCTCTGGGTCGTCGTCGTCGTTGCCGTGCCGTCATTCACTCCCTCGCTCTGGCTCCGTCTTTTTCTCTTTTTGTCCTCGTCCTTCGTGTGTTTTTTTTTGTGAGTAATTTGTAAGGATATTTGGTGTCGGCTGAGATTTACTGGCACAATGAACAAATTGTGTGACATGGCCAAACAGAGACGAGAAGATATATTTCCACGTTGCCCTCCCACACTCTGAAGCGAATATCTTTATTCCATGAGGTGTCCTGTTTAGGAACTCCTCCTCCCTCCCCGTCTCTCTGTATCTCTATGTGTGAGTGAGTGTTGGCGTAATGACTTTGGTAACAAGTCGTACAAGGGAGCCAAGCACACAGCGAGGCAAAGAGCTATTTTCAAAGTCATTTCCCCCGAGCCAGTGACGCCGCCGACTGCCAAAATCGAATTCGCCGTCAATATCGTCATTATCCTTCAGATTTAAATCGAAGGCCCTTCCTTTGAATTTGATTCATATCATTTCGCGAGGAAGGATGACGGACGGAGGGGCATTAGAAATGATTGATTTGAATTGAGCCGCTGTCATAATGAACTAGATTGTTGCCTTTGTCACGGTTCGAGCCACATGCAAGGACTTGCCTTCGTTTCCTTGTTCAAGGCCATCCTTGTGCCCATTTGGAGTTCGAGCACGAGGCCAGGGAAAGTTCAAAGAGAATCGGACGGAGTCAAATGACAAGCTCCGATGGGTGGGTTTTAATTAAACAACCGAAAGTAGCGAGGGACGATTTTGCGAGGACATCTCGCGCTAATGGATTAGCAGTGGCAGTCGTAGGAGCTTGTCATTCAAGACGACTGGGTTGTTGTCTCAGCGATGACAGGACGAATGACAAATGCCTTCGTTGATTGACAGCCGCACATTAGTCGTGTGCCCTTGGCGGAATTTTGCATGATTTGATGGCATTTTCCATCCAGATTCAGACCAGAATTTACACCACTTTCCTCTTAAGTCAACAGATCACGGAGCACATTCCTGGCACCCTCTGAAAAAATATGACTGTCCAAACAGAACCATCATCCCATGGATCACCAGGGATAAGAGTCACATGACATGTTGAGCCCATAACTTCAACCGTCACCCCGGCCCGCATGTCATATGCTCTGTGGTGTGTGTCCTTCGAGAGCTGTCAGAAAGTCGAGAACAAATCTCAGCGACCACACGCCATTAATTCCTGTCCGTCTTAGTGACTTTGCGGGCAGCAATTAATCCACAACCACTCACCCGTCACTCGCGGAAAGCAGAAAAAAAAGCAATCTTTGACAGTGAATCCGAATAAATCCCCATCATCCCCCCATCCCGCCGCCGACTGATTGTATATTAATTACGCCCAACACGAAGGACATTCCTAGGACTAGGTCATTCATCCAGTCACACCCTTCACCGCGATGTCTAGACAAAGCATGAATCAAAACCGAAAAGGAAAAAAAAAATACAGAAACAGAAACATCGCCCCAACCACTCCATCGAAGGGTGAAAGCTAAACGTTGTTATTTTCAGTCAACCGCCGAGATGACCTCAATCCAGGCAAAGTCATCGCAGACGACTACCAACGACGACAGAGACATGTGCCCGCCATAAATCCTTCTCGGCGCAATTTATGAAGTTGTCCTGGTGTTCGGTGTTTGGTCGCTTGTTTCTTTTTTTTTTTTTGTGGTTTTCTGCTTGCCCCCTGCTGTGTCTGACGGCCTGGCTACGTAAACTGAAATCCATAAAAGCGAATCCTGTCGAAGTGTGTACCCTGGCCCCTCTCGTATTTTATCTTTTTGTGGACGCACACACCCAAAGACCCAAAGAAAAAAGTATTCCTTGGCAAAGTGCCAGTTCGAATGTGGTAACAAAACTTGTAAACCGCCACTTCGGTTTGCCACCCGCTCCTCTCTCCTGGCTCCACGACAAGGCTGAGGGCGGGAATCTGATGGGCTCACCGGCGGCGTCCTTTCACACACACGCCCAAAAAAACTCGTGTACTCGTGTTTCTCTATGCATTTTGCTTGTTTCTTTGGAATGACGTAAGCATCTTTTTGTTTGTCTCGTTTCAGTGCGAACCCGGCTTAGGAGCTAGCGTCATGTACAATCTACTTTATAATAGGCCGCAAAAGTTAATGCTTTTAGCCGGTTGCAGCACCGTCTGCACAACTGTAGCTGAGGCAGCGAAAATGTGGAATCTAATCGTAGTAAGTACGAAATTTGTTTTTGTTTCATTTTATTTTTCCGGTCGTTCTTACGTTTTTGTTTGCTTTTTCGGTTTCCATCGCGCCACGGATTTGGGATGAAACTCCTCGAATGGGTGCACGAATAAATGAATTCCCCAAGAGATCCTTGGAACCTGGATAATGCTGCCGTTGCTGTTATTGATGCTGTTGCTGGCTGGAGATCTGGGCGATGATGATGCAGGAATTTGTATAGCGTCGCAAAGGATTTACGGGAATGTGCTGATTTAAAGAAATTCTCTCGAGCAATGTATTCACTCCGTGGACCTCTTCTGAATCTCTCCTGGATTCTACGATGCTAAGGAAAGGTGCAGTCCGTAAGGGATGTGTCATTAAACATCTAAAGTCTCATTGACGCTCAACAGATGCACGCCTCCAACAGCATTCCAATTCCAATCCTCAAAAGAACCACTGAATCTGACTAATTTGCATATGAATTCATCGCCTGGTGGAAAGACAACTCGCCTACACACAGATCTACAAGAATTCAACAATCATCCAGAGGAACTCATGGCTAATCCAATGAAACAAATATAATTTCCTTCGTACTCCTGCCCAGCTTCAGAATGCCTGCGGTTCATTAGAAGCATCACAGGATTGCTTTCTCCTACCGTCACATTTCAAACACAAGGACTCAGTAAAGCTCACCCATCAGTTCCACTAATCAAAAGAAAGCCATCAAAATGCCTCCTCAAAGCATATCCTAATAGCCAGCCTTTACCATCAACCAACATAGTTGTCCAGTTTTTAATTGAATTCCACTGGCCCAAGTCCTCTGTGTAACTGCAGCAACCTGGAGCTCAGTACATCAGGAAGGTCGATAACTCAAGTCCATTTAAGATCATCTCCGGTGCTGCACATGCACATGTGCACTAGATAAGTGAAACCAACCGAAAAAGGACAAGCATACATCCCTTGTGTGTACCTGGAAGCCAATTCTATGAGTTAACTGCCGAAAAATCCAAAACAAATAGCAACGCTTGGGTCCTTGCTGTGTGAACTGGGGCACCATACCCATGTCAAGGCAAGATGCTAGAGAGACTATGGGAATTAATTTATGAATTTGTATTTACACCGTAATGCGGTCGAAAGGACACCGCATGGGTGTGATTTCGAAACGCACCAGCCACCAACGAGGCTAATGAACACTCTGTAAATGCAGGCAAGGGCAGTCATGCGAGTGTGATAATCTCAATCGCCCTTTTGCCGGGGTGTCTATGTGAGGGGGCAGTTGATGAACAGATGTGTGCAGCAGAAAGTCCACGAACCATGGGAACCTTCCAGCCGTTCTGACCTCAAATTAACTAAACTTATGGCATGCAACGATGAGTGGTTTTGGTACGAGGGCGAGGATGTGTTTGTCAGAGTAAATTGGGAATGGACAGGCCCTAAATTTGAGCTTGGTAAAGGAGTGTAGACTGTAGTTGCATCCTCGGGGGCCTTTTAGTTGCCTAGGCAGATATGACCAACAATTTGTACAGACGATTGCTGCCAGAATGGATGATCAGAAGAGGTCCTACGTGGACAGAAGTTTTTCTGAATTCGTACAAGATCTTCCAAAAATTTTGTAGAAGGTTTAGTTACAGAGCTCGTTGAGACAGGCCACTGAACGGGCTAGAAAGTCTGTCAAAATTGAATTGAACTTGAGAATCATTTGTGCCTAAAATGTTTGTTCATGAATTCAAAGGATTGACAGAGATTCGTACAAGGACTTGGTTTCCAGAACTCTGCTCTAAAGATGAGTTGGTCAGAAAGTCTCCGAGGGGACCTAGGGATTCCAAGCTAATCTTGAACTTTGTCCTCAGCATGTCGTCGCTTCTCCTCCTCAGCCAGTAGTTCCTCATCAGATTTGCAGATCTAGATAAACTCCTCAGCGATTCTCGCGGCAGTATGTACCAACTTTCGAACGCCTAAGGTGGCTAGGCCATGCATAGGCCACGGACAACGCTGTCCGAAAAGTCTTCGATTCCACACCAGTGGGATAACGTTATAGAAGATGAGTTCGGAACCAATGGCGCTCCCAAATGGAGAAGGACATTAGGCAACAGACTTGGCGTGTGAAATTGGAGGCAGCTGGCTATAGATCATGCCAGGTGGTGAAGCTTGCTTGCTGAGGTCCATGCCCAGTTCCAGAACTTTCGTCCATTTCTCATGATGCTGGGACAACTGTGGTCACGAGCTCCTTCTTCGTTGTTCCCCTTGGATGTTTAAGTGAAGTCCCAATCCCCTCGCCTTCCAGTATTCCGTCTCATTCATCACCATTTCGAAGCGTCCTCTTCCTTGTCATGTGCCCCGTGTCACATTTCTGTTACCACTTCCGCAGACTTGTCTTGTCCGCCGCCATTGATAGGGATATCGTATATCTCATCGATGTTGATGGAGAAGGATAAGGAAATGAGAATATCCTCCACATCATCGCACCAGAGTCATGGACAAACATCACACGACGCCAGCTGACGCAAGGCGACTACGAGAAATAGAACCGGAAGTGGCCGCCGAGAGTGAAAAACAATCTCCTTCCGACACTGGTGCAGGCCAAGAGGACAGATCTCCGGCGTTAAAGTTTAATTTCACGCCAGTGGTGGTGGATGGTGGTGGTGTGAAACAACCGGAGATCCGAAAAATAAATCCCACCCCCTCGCCACGGCTTCGGTGTGGCGACTTACAACGAACACCGTTCGTCACTTAAGTGATTTTAATTATTGAAGCTGCACCACGATGCGGATTAATCGTGCCCTTCCGCCAGACCAAACCTCACCAACGGCGAGAACATTTCTCCCTTTGTCCGGCGTTGATCCTTTGAAAGGACTTGCAGCCAGCATCAGCACGTTGCACGAGCACAACCAGCACAACTGCAGCAGCTGCCAGCAAAACGGTGAATAGAAGGATATATTTAATTCAACCAAAACGCGAGTACCATTCCACATCCGTGGCGCCTTAAAGAGAGCACTCTAGTCCGCAGGAGAACAAAAAAAAACAAAAGGACAGAAAACGTGGCTTACAACACCTCTCACGCGTTGTTTTTTTCTCTTTCTCGTTTCAGCTGTGTTATGGTGCATCGAGTCCAGCGCTGTCGGATCGCAGTCGATTTCCGACCCTTTTTCGCACCCATCCCTCCGCCACTGTACACAATCCGACAAGGATTAAACTTATGAAAAAGTTCGGATGGTCACGGGTTGCCATTCTACAGCAAGCCGAGGAGGTCTTCATATCGGTGAGTCTGTTTGTGTCTGTCTGCCTGTGTGTATGTGTCATGTGTGCGTGTGTGTGGTCAGATGGATGTATGTTTGATTATACTGGTCGTCGATGTCTGAGCATGGATATGCCTTTTGGGTAAATATTTATGGGAGCACTTTTCGTTTGTTCGGAGGATCCGATGATGATAAGGGATTGAACCTTAAGCAAAGTGCTTAAGTCAACATGTGCCACACAAAAAAAAAAAAGGGGTGAATATCCAGCACGTGTGCGGGTGTGTGGGGGTGAGTGGGTTTCAAATAGCTTTTGCGGTTGTTGATACTGCATTACCGAGGCACCGCTCTGGGGGATTGAAAGCATCTTTCGTGAACAGCGAAACACGCACTGAAGTGGGCGGCGTTGATAATGGCTTTCAGGCTTGATTGATGAGTTGCAGCAGGTGATGGTGATGGCGAGGATCAGTTTAAGGTTACATGCACACAGTGTTAATCTAACCGTCTGGCGAAGTCCATGCGAAGTAGACAGTCTCATCGGTGGAAAACCCCTGCAACAGACTTCGAGACAGGCGGAGAAAGACCGCGTATGGCAAGCTGTTCCAGCAGCAAGGATCGCAAATGTCCCTCTAAAGAAAACAGCCACTCCCTCTCGACAGAAAATCAACCCTCTTGCGACCCAACCACATTGGTAATCAACTGAAAACCCGCCTCGGGACACGCCACGTGAATATTCAATTGATTGTCATCAGGAATCGTACCCTCCAAGCAGGTTCATTGCCCGCACATGGCCTTCTGCGAAATGAAATGAAATGCCAACATTTCGTCAACAGTCAGTGTGCTCCCCCAAAGCCTCTTAAATCACCTCATTTACCAAACCACCACGCCATGGCAGAATTCTAACGAAATTCCATCTCTCTCTCACATTCCCCGGCAGTCCATCAAATCGAAATTGATGCCATTTGAAAACGCCCTTCTGGCTTCACTAAGCCCGGGATATACGTCTTTTTCAAAATTGCCTTCCACCACCAGCCCACCCACCCACACGCCGTACGGTACATAAATCAATGTGTAGGTGCACTCCCCGCTCGTCCCCTTTATCTCCTCAAAAATTATCTCGGCTTACCATATTCCCCAAGGACTTGGTGGCCTTAAATTACAACGCCCCCCGGCGGTGACACATTGCGCCCGAACTTTTGCCAACATCCCACCCCTCGAGGAAGAATGAACATTTTACATTCAACCCCCCCAATTTATCATGAAACTATTTATAGTTCCGATGATAGACCCCCCCCCCCCCCCCCCCCCTCCGTCGATTGCGCTTAACCCGCTAGAGCCTGTGGGCGGTTGTGACCACCACCACCCCGGCGACCGGTTAGCGCACACGCGGGCAGTTACAAGCCGCAGAGAGTAATCGCATCGATGGCCCAACAAGCAGAGTTGGTGTGGCACCGGCGTCGCAGAAAAGAGGTGTGCAGCATCCTGTGTGTCCGCAGGACGAAATGTCCTGTTGAGTGAAGTGACGGTGGTGAGAAATGTTATTCAAAATTTGTATTGCCTTTGGATTTGGGGATGCTTTATTCGAGTTTAAGTGCCTCGTCCTGGACCGTAAATGTGAATCCATTCGGAGGCGATCTTTTGTGGGACAAAAGGGTTTAACGGCCATTAAGGCGAAGGATGACTCCTCGTAATGGCCCGACAGAGATGCATGTCTCTGGGAGCGAATAAAATATTGATAATTGTTTAAGATTATGCGAAATGGGGAATTGCATGTGATGCTTGGGGTTGTTTGTGAGAGAAGATCCTCAGTGTGGAGGTGAGCTGATGAGGGAGGCTGTTTAAAGAGATGTCCTGGAGGAGGACATAGGAGGAAATCCACAAAATTGAAGCTGGAACCAGCTTTTTTTCCCAAAAAAATGGTGTCTCAACTGTTCAACCGATTTCTAAGCTGGGTGGCGTATGTGGAACATTTTTTACATAAATGTCTCTCTCTCTAGAAGCTATAGGTGACAATTTTGGACTGGCTCAATTTCGTAAGCTCCCATGGCCAGTGTCTCTGAAGGGGTCTCTATGCTCCAAGGGTGTGCCAAATATCAGAAGGTGGACTACACAGTCTGGCCGTGTTCCACAAGCCCTCAAAGCCTCTCAGAATTCCTCAACAAGTCCACAGAACAGCTCTCGAGTTCACCAGTCTCATCAGTCCCAGTGCCCCTGAAAGTCTCCCAATCCTGCCCCAGTGTCGCCTACCGTCAGCTTCTCTAGTTGAATTTCCTTGTGTGATTTCCCATAACTCGTTTACCTTTGTCTGCTCGTTGCCTTGTCTACAGAGGGAACAAACATCCTTTATGCATCGTCCACAGCTGCTTGCCCCAAAATCGTTTCATTTTCAAATAAATTACGATCTCCCCCCGCATGATGCACCGAGCCAGCCCGCCTCTGTCCTGAATCGATTTTAATTTCGTCCAAGAGGCACTTTATCTAGAATGCATTAATCTGCTGAAGCAAAACAGGAACTCCGATGAAAAACTGCAACCACCAGCCGGTTACGGGGTATATAACAGGCATTAGGTCCCATCTGGTCTATCTGAATTCACCTCATGTTAGGTGTGCACCTCCGGTCATCACCGCCCGCTCGCTCCTCTTGACAAAACCTAAACTATCACGACGATGGATACGGCCACAATCACAAGCCGAAAAGGAGTCGCTCACACTCTGTCTCTCTCTCTCTTAGTTGATCCCCTATTGACCGAAAAACCAATTTCATTTCAATTTCATTTCGCCTCCACTCCAGTCAAGGAGGAGCGGGCCAGCGGATGTGGGGAGGGGGGGAAGGGGGATATGCCACTTTCAAACCCTTTCAACCTCAAATTGTAATCGATTATCGTTGTGAATCGCAATGATAGGCATTTAAATGGCAATCTGTTCTGGCAGCAAGGCGAAGAGTGCTGAAAGTGAATGTGCCAGCATCTTCGATCGTTTCTCGTTTCTCGAATGCACATCACACACACACACACACGCCGAGCTCTTGACACTCGAGTCTTAAGTGTGCTGCTGCATTGAGTGGGTGGCAACTGGCAGCGGAGCTCTTGAGAGACCTCTCACACGAGCGGGATATTTTCAATTTAATCCACCAATTACGTGGCCGAAAGGATATTTATGACTTCACAAGCCAGCCACACACACAACACAGCCGATTCGGCAATGCCACCACTGCCCGAGTGCGGTTTATACTCCTTGGCTGTATCCCTCAAAGTGTCGCCTTTCCGAATGGTGACTGGAGCAACTTTGGCGACAAGCGATACTCGACACTCTCGTGTGTGTTTTGGTCTCCACATCGAGGATGAACATAAATCTGCCACGAAGCACAAGAGGATATTATTTATGGAAATAGACGTGGGTCCTCAGAGCGAGGTTTGTATTTGAAAATTTTTGAATAAAAATTTGCATAAATTTCGATTTTCGTTATAACAGGTGATTTGAAGGAGCCGCAGAGGCAAGGTGTTGTGTCTCAATAAATCAATAACCAGTCTCCGCGAGGGGGCGCGTTAAGCCTGGGGGATTGCAAATGCGACTGAATGCGGATTTGACTTGGTAAACTGCTCAGCGTTTAGCCACAGGCAAACATTGTTCACCAAACGTGGAATCGCTTGAGTCTGAACAAGAACTCACACATGCCTCAGCTGAGACGTGGAGCAACTTTCCTGGATTGCGAAGGAGGCGGCGGCGTCTGTCAAGGAAGTTGGTTGGTTTTTCTTTGATTTATCTGTTCAAATAATGACTGCGGGATGGGTAGTCTGTTTCTTGACATAGACTTGCTGGTGAGGCCCGACAGATTATTTCTCGAGAACGGTGCGTCCTACGACAAAATTGCAGTACAATATTTTGTAGCTTATGACCTGATCTAGGGGATGGAATTGGAAAATTCACGAATTTACCCTTATTTGGGCAAATTTTTCAAAAAAAAAATGAGGTAAATTTGTTACTCTGGCGCTTCTATGGAAGTTTTGAAAGCCTATTTCTCGAGAACGGTGCGTCCTACGACAAAATTGGAAAATGGAATTGGAAAATTCACGAATTTTCCCTTATTTGGCCAAATTTTTCAAAAAAAAAAAGATAGACTTGCTGATGAGGCCTGCAACCAATAGAGGGAATGAGCCTGCCTGGGAAAATGTCCTGCTATACATGTCTAGCCTGAGTCTTTCGTATATCTGCCTTTCATTGTTGACTGACCACGATGGCTTGGTCGGGGATTCGGTCGTCATCTATTTCTCAAACCTGGCTGGTGTCCATGAGCTCGATGTGGCCAAGCCAATGACGTCAACTTCTCCCCGACATGATAGGTCCTGGGGTTCGCAGTTGTGTCTTCTCCTGCCTTCATTGTCCTCACAAGAAGGACCAATCCGACGGAGAAGTTTTCTCGCGAAAGCATCAAAAGTAACAAGACCCAACCGCCTGAACCCATTAACTTCCAACACACCAAACTCATGGCCATTCATCAGTCAATGATGTCAATAAAATCCACCGTCTGTCCATCATTTCTGGATCAAATTCGACCACAAATGCTTGCGAAATTGACGACTGACTGCAAAACTAAACCGACACAAGTGAAACTGAATCCCCTGGCACGTCACGTTCCATAACCACACACGCCGTGTTTTCTAATTGAAACATCACTACTCCGCTCAGCTCGGCTCAGGCAAAATGAATATCCTTGCAAAGTCATCTCGCATTACTGCGAAACAACAACAGACGGCGGCGGGCGCTTCACCCACTCATCAATTCATTTCAATTTATCTTTAATTAATTTGATTAGGATCAGACTACAGACTACATGAGCTGCCAAGCACACACAGCGGCCCACACGACCGCCAGCCACACCCTGGTCATTAGTTATTCTCTCGCCGCTCATCGGAATCCTTTTCGTAGCCATGTCCACCATGGGCGAGAGCCTATGCTCCCTCACAACAGATTGCCTCAACGAATTGAATTTCATATCGAATTTGTCTTGTCATGCCTCACCTCCCGTGGGCCATGGCCGGCCATTCTCTGCCACCCACCATGGACTCGGACTCGAAAATTAAATCGAAGTAATGAACTGTTAACAAATTTTCTTACAACAGAAATGAATGCGCGCGAATGAAACCAGAAAGAAGAGAAGCAAAAGGTATCCCTCTTATGGGCTTCAGCGCATTGGCGTGTGCCGTCCTACGTTCGCTCGCTCGTTCGTTACGTTTATTGGCCATAAAATCAGCGAACAAATGGTGCGTTCAGGAAATTCAGCCGGGGATCCTGTTGCGATCCTACCAAAGCCTGCGTCACCTGTGGTGCTGGTTTGGTTTCTCCGTCTTGAGGACATCTTAGCGAGGTCCTTGGAGAATGAAGACAAAAAATGCCTTAAATCTCCAATTTGTTTCGCTAATACTCTCCGCCGGTGGATGCCAACGGTGAAACGGACTCCTTACGGCCAGAGTCACCCCATCGGTCAGGATGAAAGGAGTCTATTTTAAAGTGCGTGCAGGGAGAGAGGCGTTGTTATCTGGCGAACGCACACAATTCAATTTCACAATTTCGACAGCACGCAGGGATCATAAAAAACCGGAGGTAAATCGAATTTTTATTCTCTTTTGTGCGCACGGTGGCGGCGAATTGAGACAGAAAACGACGTGTAAGCGCACACACAAAGACGGGGGGGATCAAATTGATTTTTCTCTCTCGTTGTGCCTCTTTAGTTGGTTCGACAAATATCCTCGGTGCCATCGTTCACGTTAATCATTTCATTTTCCACGCCACAAATTGCGCCCGTTATCAATTTTTCTCTGCTCCTCCTGCGAGTCTCCACGGAGGTGGGAGATCTGTGTGAGATTTATGGAAGCAGTGGCATCGGTGGTAGGCCATGGCAGCAAGCAGCAGCAACCCTGTGCGGGCATCATTAAAGGGAACCAAGGCTCTCTCAGCGGGATAAGGTTATTACCCGTTGTCCATGCCACCACCACCAACCCACCCCCATGCGCTGGTAACTGCTGTTTCCGATGTCTGTTATGGCAAAGGTCTCAAGCTTGTGACTTTGCGAGGGCACGTGCGGGAGCGGGGGCCTGAACGGCTGTGTTCATGTTTGGGGCTAAGTAATGTTTTATGTTCCATCGTTCCGTGGATGGACTCACCTCCCCCCTCGATTGGTTGCTACGGCGAGGTGGGAGCGGAGTATCTTGAGTGTCATTCCCAGTTGGCCTTGTCATGCTATTTTGTCGATTGCTGTTGAATGATAATGATGGTGTCTGCGTGTCCTCACAACGGCACAAAACCGGAGATCCCTTGTCAATTTATATGAAGTCAAGTCAAGGTGGCTAATGACCGGCCTAGGATATTGTGATGATTACTCTAGATTGTTGCGTGGTCATCGTTTTCTCTCGATTTTTTTTGGTTGCACAGCTGGAACCCCTAAACGATGATGGGCGACATCTTGTGCGAGGAGTGATCAGGTGTGGTTGTGAAAGTGTCATTGATTGGAGCGAGCCATCCATGACCTGATGGTGTCCTGTGGTGTGAAATCTTCAAAGTTCCAATGATGGCTGCGGCATGGCGGGTGTTGTTGTGATGGTGATTAGGTGTACACTTGCCGGCAGATGGTGTGAGGTTGTTAGGAATTCAGTTGATGGCCGGTGTACCGGCGGCGTGACTGAGTTTTTTTGGGCAGGGTGTGCCGCAATTACTGCTGGCGTAGGCTGGATTCACTAAATCGTTAATGCTGGCACTACAGGATTCCGATGAGAACAATCGTGATCCAATTAGGATGACAGGGTGTGGGTGGAAAAATGCTGCTCGTTGGCCTAACTTCCGCAATGATGGTCAAATGCTTAGAGTCGATGGAGTCGTGAGAGAGGAGACATTACTTTTTAGTGAAGAGACGGGGTCTAGTAGTTTGGTCCACGAGTATTCGAGTGACATCCTGAATCCAGTTGCGATTGAGATATCCAATCAAATCCAGTCGTAATCTGTACTTAATCCTCCAAACCATTACCCTTCTGTTGCAGGTCACCAACAAACTCGGATCATCAGACCCACTAATGGAGTACAGTCGCCGATGCGTGTAGACGGACACCACTTTAGAGACACAGCAAATCCTCGCAAACCTAAGCAGCCGTGTCCTTCACGGTCCTTCACTACAATTTGTCAATCTTCATCTTCCAACGAGACTGTCTCTGTCTCCCCCCGGTCTGTCCCCCCCACTCCTAGACAATTTGCTGTGACACAATTGCCATGAGTGAGTTTCATTAATTGTCACTTGCCACGCTCCCTTTGGGATTCTCAGTCTAGTCTCCTCCGTACCTCAGGCACAGAGGGCACATCTACGTCTCGGCGTGTCACAGTTTGTCTTGTCAGTAGGAGTATGATAAATCATCACATATCGCGTTAACGCTGATGCCGTTTACCCTAATCCGAGTCAATTGTGAATGGGAGCTGCGTGTGGGTCTCGCTTACTGGGTGTTTAATGGTCCTTGTCCTTGTTGAAATTATCTTAAGCGAAGACAGGGGATATTGCAATTCAAGGTGATCATTTGTCACGTGCGTTGGGGAAAAAATGCAGTTCTACTGGTGTTTATTCGGAAACAGGTCAAGTGGTCATTCGCAAAGCTGGTAACAAATGTCCTCTGTCCAGGATCATCAACCGATCATGTCAACTGGAAGTTGAAGCATGTGTGTGGTGGAGACTCGCTGCAGCGAGTTTCTATTGGTTAGCGTGGAATGGGTAAAAGCTTCAATAACTATTCGTCGAAGCCCTTAAAACCACAGGCACAGGATTTCATGGAATCCCTGGTAAACCGTGACGCGGAAAGCGAAGCATTATTTTCTTTTGGTTGAGCAGACATCAACTAGGTATAGTTTCAGGCGCATATGCAATCGGAACGATGCCACGAACTGTACACAGCAAAACTACACCTAGCTGTCCTCTCCACCCCAGCAGACTACATGGCGAAGCTGTTAGCTGTCAGAGAAGACTTGACGGGAAAGTCAACTGGATAAGAGTTTGATGTGGGTTTCGAACAGCAGTGGGCACCGAAATGTGCCCCAAAAGAGGACGAAGCCATCATTCAAACATGACAAGTCATTCATAGACAACTCCGACTCCCATCTCATTTATTCAACCGAGAGTGTCCGTCAAAATGTTAAGTTGACGCTTGACTTCTCTCCCCAGTCCCATCGAGATCGACCACCATCTCCCCAGCCGTCAAACCCGCCTCAAGTCAAATTCCTTCCCTGTCTGTCTGCATTCAACCCATCATCGATTTTTGAAAGTCATCCTAAACACCCCAAAGTCCTCCTCCATTCAGTCTCTGTCCAGGGATCCTTGCATGAATCCAAGAGGATATGCAAAAAAAAAAATTAATTTAAAATATCCGCGACCAAGATTTGCCAGTTCCTCGGATGAAATATTTTCCCTTTTGCCAATATATCTGGCATTATCGTTCGCTTGTAATGAATGCAAATGTTGTAATAACACATCCCTCCCTCCCATCCTCCTCCGTGCAGAGACACAAATTCCATTCCAAAGCATTCACGATCGAATTCATGGCAGCGAACGAAAATGTCGCTTCGTCTTCTGTAAGCTCGCACGAATCACGCTGCTTTTTGGCGAGGGAACAGCAAAAAAAAAAACCCAAAAATAAATAATAAAAGGGGATTCAGGAGGATGTGACGACGACGTCTTTCTGTAGCGCATCCGTTCGAGGTATACGAGCGAGGTTTTCTTCCTCCAAGCAGACAGAGGGACCGATTAAGTGAAAGGATACGCTTTTGACTGAACCGAGCCAAGCGCAAATGGTACAATTTCATTTCAATCACTGACTCCTGCTGATTATGATGAGAATGTGTCCCGATGTGTTCCAGGATGGCGCATTCGAGGAGGAAGATAATAAAAATATTCCCCTGAATCCTTTCTCTGTGTGCGGCGCTTGGCTAAGGGAAGGATGGAGGGTCTTTTATTCGCTTTTTTCGTTCAACTCGACTCCAACCAGAGATTGTGGATAAATTAGAAAGCGATTTGGTAGCAAAAGGGGATATTTCTTCTGTTTGGATTCACATCTGGCAACGGGATACATGAACGGGTTGCACAAAGGAGCGTAGACAACTGCTCAGTTGTCCACTGATGTGGAATTAATTTTGTGTTCTTTTTTGACAAAGTGTTGTTCAATTGTGACATTCAGGCGACTCAATGCGGGACTTGGATGATGGGGATTAATTTATTTCTGGGGGATCTGCTTTTGGCACAGTGTTAGCTTTGGCGATCTACCAAATCACTTCAAACCTTGTTCCTCACCTTGCCAAGGCCCACATCTCATTGCCCTCCTCGCTGAATTCGGCAGACTCTTCATAGCTTAAAATTCTAAGTCAGTCTTGATCTCTGTACAAACCCGAAAAACTCTAGAGAGAGAGAGAAAAACTAGGAACCAGAAGCCTTAGAATCAGCCGTCTTCGGAAACAGTTCCATCCTCTTTGTCATGGCGATGGTCTAGGGCTTCTCCTTCGTTTCTTACATCATCCGCAAGAAGTTCAGAAGCGCCCGGCTAAACTGCACCTATTTTCAGACGAAGCAGATGTTGGTCCGATGTCCTCTGGAAGGATGGCGCGTAGAAGTGCGGTGAAGGGCTATTGGAACGACCTCAACTCGTGGTCTATGAGGGAACGGCAGGTGGGACTGCAGAACAACGAGTTCCGCTTAGGATCAACATGAGCATGGAACAGGTTACGGATTCTTATCGCTGAGAGCTCCAGAGCCTACTCATCAAACCGATCACCAGCATGAGAATTTGAGCAAGTTCTTGGCGCTGAAGGAACAAAATAAGCGTCTTAGTTGCATTCACAGCCTAAGACTCGGTTCAGACCCTCCTCGTCAGCCAGTCGCAGTCTCAAACGAATGCTCGTCTTTAGGCAGTTTGATCATAAACCCCTTTCACTCCCACTCACAGGCTCTCTTCTGAACATTCCAATTTTCAGCCACTGGAACGCATCCTAAGCTCAGTGACATACGCAGCTTACTTTCAGTCTTTGGCTCTGGTACATCTTCGGCCTCAGTTTCCGTCACAGTTGCAGCACGCGTCAGACTAATTCCCAACTTCAGTCCCATCCGCGGCTCAGCTTTAACATGCCATACTGCTTGCTATCGCCCTGATAATTGGCGTCTCGTCTCATCAATGGCTGCATTCAATTGGCGAAGGTTGAAGGTACAAACTTGAGCTAACCGCAACCACTAACTTTTGCTGACAAGAATGACTGACTTCTCTCTCAATTTCTATGGCCTCTGGAAGAACTGGTGTAAGTCAACTAATCAGGTTAGGTACATGACTTCTAGATTAAGCCAAGAGTCCTCTTAAAACAGTGGTCTCTATACATAGCACATATACATTAAACGAAGGTAGACCTAGCCTGGGCTAGCAGCTTAATCTGTTTGGCTCAGCAGGTCCTAGCAGCCTTCAACATTCAAAGTCAACCCCTACATTAAACCACACACAAACAGTCCTTTTCAGGACTACAGTTCTAGTAAAGGTAGGAAGGTACTCCAGAAATCGTGCCCAACACAAAATCTGAAAAATTCGGTACAGATTTGATCTGAAATACCAGGCGACCAGAAACGCGGAAAAAGCAGCAGGTATACTCTAAAATGCAACTTGAAGTATGCAATGATTTTTGCATGCCCAGTGATCATGGCCCACGTGGCAAAAATCGTTGCATACTTCAAGTTGCATTTTAGAGTATACCTGCTGCTTTTGCTGGGATTCTGGTGGCCTGGTGTTTTGCTGGGATTTTGTATGAGAATTGGTCTTTTTTGGACATCGTACCGCTCCCGTCCCGCTCGACGTACCGCCTCGCTGACAAATTCCCATGCCGCTCCATAGATCGGCGCTCCCACTGGACAACGTCCCGGCCTCGTACCGCTTCGCATACCGCTTCCGTACCGCTTTTCGTACCGCCTCATATTCCGCCTTCTGTAACGCTTCCCGTACCGCTCACGAAACCACCTCGCATACCGTCGGAAGCGCCGGACCGTGGACCGTCCAGAATACCGCCAACCATCCCGCTCCGCCCACCCAGAGCGGTACGATCGCTAATTTTCCGTCGAAAATCACCCAAAAACACCAGGCCACCAGAAACGCAGAAAAAGCAGCAGGTATACCCCCAAAATGCAACTTGAAGTATGCAATGATTTTTGCATGCCCAGTGATCATGGCCCACGTGGCAAAAATCGTTGCATACTTCAAGTTGCATTTTAGAGTATACCTGCTGCTTTTGCTGGGATTCTGGTGGCCTGGTGTTTTGCTGGGATTTTGTATGAGAATTGGTCTTTTTTGGACATCGTACCGCTCCCGTCCCGCTCGACGTACCGCCTCGCTGACAAATTCCCATGCCGCTCCATAGATCGGCGCTCCCACTGGACAACGTCCCGGCCTCGTACCGCTTCGCATACCGCTCCCGTACCGCTTTTCGTACCGCCTCATATTCCGCCTTCTGTAACGCTTTCCGTACCGCTCACGAAACCGCCTCGCATACCGTCGGAAGCGCCGGACCGTGGACCGTCCAGAATACCGCCAACCATCCCGCTCCGCCCACCCAGAGCGGTACGATCGCTAATTTTCCGTCGAAAATCACCCAAAAACACCAGGCCACCAGAAACGCAGAAAAAGCAGCAGGTATACCCCCAAAATGCAACTTGAAGTATGCAATGATTTTTGCATGCCCAGTGATCATGGCCCACGTGGCAAAAATCGTTGCATACTTCAAGTTGCATTTTAGAGTATACCTGCTGCTTTTGCTGGGATTCTGGTGGCCTGGTGTTTTGCTGGGATTTTGTATGAGAATTGGTCTTTTTTGGACATCGTACCGCTCGACGTACCGCCTCGCTGACAAATTCCCATGCCGCTCCATAGATCGGCGCTCCCACTGGACAACGTCCCGGCCTCGTACCGCTTCGCATACCGCTTCCGTACCGCTTTTCGTACCGCCTCATATTCCGCCTTCTGTAACGCTTCCCGTACCGCTCACGAAACCACCTCGCATACCGTCGGAAGCGCCGGACCGTGGACCGTCCAGAATACCGCCAACCATCCCGCTCCGCCCACCCAGAGCGATCGCTAATTTTCCGTCGAAAATCACCCAAAAACACCAGGCCACCAGAAACGCGGAAAAAGCAGCAGGTATACCCCCAAAATGCAACTTGAAGTATGCAATGATTTTTGCATGCCCAGTGATCATGGCCCACGTGGCAAAAATCGTTGCATACTTCAAGTTGCATTTTAGAGTATACCTGCTGCTTTTGCTGGGATTCTGGTGGCCTGGTGTTTTGCTGGGATTTTGTATGAGAATTGGTCTTTTTTGGACATCGTACCGCTCCCGTCCCGCTCGACGTACCGCCTCGCTGATAAATTCCCATGCCGCTCCATAGATCGGCGCTCCCACTGGACAACGTCCCGGCCTCGTACCGCTTCGCATACCGCTCCCGTACCGCTTTTCGTACCGCCTCATATTCCGCCTTCTGTAACGCTTTCCGTACCGCTCACGAAACCGCCTCGCATACCGTCGGAAGCGCCGGACCGTGGACCGCCCAGAATACCGCCAACCATCCCGCTCCGCCCACCCAGAGCGGTACGATCGCTAATTTTCCGTCGAAAATCACCCAAAAACACCAGGCCACCAGAAACGCAGAAAAAGCAGCAGGTATACCCCCAAAATGCAACTTGAAGTATGCAATGATTTTTGCATGCCCAGTGATCATGGCCCACGTGGCAAAAATCGTTGCATACTTCAAGTTACATTTTAGAGTATACCTGCTGCTTTTGCTGGGATTCTGGTGGCCTGGTGTTTTGCTGGGATTTTGTATGAGAATTGGTCTTTTTTGGACATCGTACCGCTCCCGTCCCGCTCGACGTACCGCCTCGCTGACAAATTCCCATGCCGCTCCATAGATCGGCGCTCCCACTGGACAACGTCCCGGCCTCGTACCGCTTCGCATACCGCTCCCGTACCGCTTTTCGTACCGCCTCATATTCCGCCTTCTGTAACGCTTTCCGTACCGCTCACGAAACCGCCTCGCATACCGTCGGAAGCGCCGGACCGTGGACCGCCCAGAATACCGCCAACCATCCCGCTCCGCCCACCCAGAGCGGTACGATCGCTAATTTTCCGTCGAAAATCACCCAAAAACACCAGGCCACCAGAAACGCAGAAAAAGCAGCAGGTATACCCCCAAAATGCAACTTGAAGTATGCAATGATTTTTGCATGCCCAGTGATCATGGCCCACGTGGCAAAAATCGTTGCATACTTCAAGTTGCATTTTTGAGTATACCTGCTGCTTTTGCTGGCATTCTGGTGGCCTGGTGTTTTGCTGGGATTTTGTATGAGAATTGGTCTTTTTTGGACATCGTACCGCTCCCGTCCCGCTCGACGTACCGCCTCGCTGACAAATTCCCATGCCGCTCCATAGATCGGCGCTCCCACTGGACAACGTCCCGGCCTCGTACCGCTTCGCATACCGCTTCCGTACCGCTTTTCGTACCGCCTCATATTCCGCCTTCTGTAACGCTTCCCGTACCGCTCACGAAACCACCTCGCATACCGTCGGAAGCGCCGGACCGTAGACCGTCCAGAATACCGCCAACCATCCCGCTCCGCCCACCCAGAGCGGTACGATCGCTAATTTTCCGTCGAAAATCACCCAAAAACACCAGGCCACCAGAAACGCAGAAAAAGCAGCAGGTATACCCCCAAAATGCAACTTGAAGTATGCAATGATTTTTGCATGCCCAGTGATCATGGCCCACGTGGCAAAAATCGTTGCATACTTCAAGTTGCATTTTAGAGTATACCTGCTGCTTTTGCTGGGATTCTGGTGGCCTGGTGTTTTGCTGGGATTTTGTATGAGAATTGGTCTTTTTTGGACATCGTACCGCTCCCGTCCCGCTCGACGTACCGCCTCGCTGACAAATTCCCATGCCGCTCCATAGATCGGCGCTCCCACTGGACAACGTCCCGGCCTCGTACCGCTTCGCATACCGCTCCCGTACCGCTTTTCGTACCGCCTCATATTCCGCCTTCTGTAACGCTTTCCGTACCGCTCACGAAACCGCCTCGCATACCGTCGGAAGCGCCGGACCGTGGACCGCCCAGAATACCGCCAACCATCCCGCTCCGCCCACCCAGAGCGGTACGATCGCTAATTTTCCGTCGAAAATCACCCAAAAACACCAGGCCACCAGAAACGCAGAAAAAGCAGCAGGTATACCCCCAAAATGCAACTTGAAGTATGCAATGATTTTTGCATGCCCAGTGATCATGGCCCACGTGGCAAAAATCGTTGCATACTTCAAGTTGCATTTTTGAGTATACCTGCTGCTTTTGCTGGCATTCTGGTGGCCTGGTGTTTTGCTGGGATTTTGTATGAGAATTGGTCTTTTTTGGACATCGTACCGCTCCCGTCCCGCTCGACGTACCGCCTCGCTGACAAATTCCCATGCCGCTCCATAGATCGGCGCTCCCACTGGACAACGTCCCGGCCTCGTACCGCTTCGCATACCGCTTCCGTACCGCTTTTCGTACCGCCTCATATTCCGCCTTCTGTAACGCTTTCCGTACCGCTCACGAAACCGCCTCGCATACCGTCGGAAGCGCCGGACCGTGGACCGCCCAGAATACCGCCAACCATCCCGCTCCGCCCACCCAGAGCGGTACGATCGCTAATTTTCCGTCGAAAATCACCCAAAAACACCAGGCCACCAGAAACGCAGAAAAAGCAGCAGGTATACCCCCAAAATGCAACTTGAAGTATGCAATGATTTTTGCATGCCCAGTGATCATGGCCCACGTGGCAAAAATCGTTGCATACTTCAAGTTGCATTTTTGAGTATACCTGCTGCTTTTGCTGGCATTCTGGTGGCCTGGTGTTTTGCTGGGATTTTGTATGAGAATTGGTCTTTTTTGGACATCGTACCGCTCCCGTCCCGCTCGACGTACCGCCTCGCTGACAAATTCCCATGCCGCTCCATAGATCGGCGCTCCCACTGGACAACGTCCCGGCCTCGTACCGCTTCGCATACCGCTTCCGTACCGCTTTTCGTACCGCCTCATATTCCGCCTTCTGTAACGCTTCCCGTACCGCTCACGAAACCACCTCGCATACCGTCGGAAGCGCCGGACCGTGGACCGCCCAGAATACCGCCAACCATCCCGCTCCGCCCACCCAGAGCGGTACGATCGCTAATTTTCCGTCGAAAATCACCCAAAAACACCAGGCCACCAGAAACGCAGAAAAAGCAGCAGGTATACCCCCAAAATGCAACTTGAAGTATGCAATGATTTTTGCATGCCCAGTGATCATGGCCCACGTGGCAAAAATCGTTGCATACTTCAAGTTACATTTTAGAGTATACCATAGATCGGCGCTCCCACTGGACAACGTCCCGGCCTCGTACCGCTTCGCATACCGCTCCCGTACCGCTTTTCGTACCGCCTCATATTCCGCCTTCTGTAACGCTTTCCGTACCGCTCACGAAACCGCCTCGCATACCGTCGGAAGCGCCGGACCGTGGACCGCCCAGAATACCGCCAACCATCCCGCTCCGCCCACCCAGAGCGGTACGATCGCTAATTTTCCGTCGAAAATCACCCAAAAACACCAGGCCACCAGAAACGCAGAAAAAGCAGCAGGTATACCCCCAAAATGCAACTTGAAGTATGCAATGATTTTTGCATGCCCAGTGATCATGGCCCACGTGGCAAAAATCGTTGCATACTTCAAGTTGCATTTTTGAGTATACCTGCTGCTTTTGCTGGCATTCTGGTGGCCTGGTGTTTTGCTGGGATTTTGTATGAGAATTGGTCTTTTTTGGACATCGTACCGCTCCCGTCCCGCTCGACGTACCGCCTCGCTGACAAATTCCCATGCCGCTCCATAGATCGGCGCTCCCACTGGACAACGTCCCGGCCTCGTACCGCTTCGCATACCGCTTCCGTACCGCTTTTCGTACCGCCTCATATTCCGCCTTCTGTAACGCTTCCCGTACCGCTCACGAAACCACCTCGCATACCGTCGGAAGCGCCGGACCGTAGACCGTCCAGAATACCGCCAACCATCCCGCTCCGCCCACCCAGAGCGGTACGATCGCTAATTTTCCGTCGAAAATCACCCAAAAACACCAGGCCACCAGAAACGCAGAAAAAGCAGCAGGTATACCCCCAAAATGCAACTTGAAGTATGCAATGATTTTTGCATGCCCAGTGATCATGGCCCACGTGGCAAAAATCGTTGCATACTTCAAGTTGCATTTTAGAGTATACCTGCTGCTTTTGCTGGGATTCTGGTGGCCTGGTGTTTTGCTGGGATTTTGTATGAGAATTGGTCTTTTTTGGACATCGTACCGCTCCCGTCCCGCTCGACGTACCGCCTCGCTGACAAATTCCCATGCCGCTCCATAGATCGGCGCTCCCACTGGACAACGTCCCGGCCTCGTACCGCTTCGCATACCGCTCCCGTACCGCTTTTCGTACCGCCTCATATTTCGCCTTCTGTAACGCTTCGCGTACCGCTCACGAAACCGTCTCGCATACCGTCGGAAGCGCCGGACCGTGGACCGCCCAGAATACCGCCGACCATCCCGCTCCGCCCACCCAGAGCCGTACGATCGCTAATTTTCCGTCGAAAATCACCCAAAAACACCAGGCCACCAGAAACGAAGAAAAAGCAGCAGGTATACCCTAAAATGCAACTTGAAGTATGCAACGATTTTTGCCATGTGGGCCATGATCGCTAGGGGTGAAAAAATCGTTGCATACTTCAAGTTGCATTTTGGGGGTATACCTGCTGCTTTTTCTTCGTTTCTGGTGGCCTGGTGTTTTTGGGTGATTTTCGCTTTTGCTGGGATTCTGATGGCCTGGTGTTTTGCTGGGATTTTGAAAATTTAAATTTTTTGACATCGTACCGCTCCCGTCCCGCTCGACGTACCGCCTCGCTGATCGCTTCGAATCGTTGCATACTTCAAGTTGTTTTCTGACGGTACACCGGGATGAATAGTATTCTAGGTGTGAAGGAGAGGGGTGGTCAAGGAGGGAATTAATGGGTTTGTGTTGTGTATGGTTTGGTAGTATGGGAGAGTGTGTGTTAGTTAGTAAGTGTCCTGAAAAGGACATATTGTGGGTTTGTTTGACAACTGGGTTTACTTTTTTGTTGGAGGCATCTAGCATCTGTCGAGTCGAGCAGACATTATCTGCTGACCCTGACCGATGTGCCTTCGTTTGATATGTTCCTTAAATGGGTTTGCCTGGTATTTCATGCATGTTTCTGCATGAAACACCGGGTCACCATGTAATCTGTGACAAAGAAGGGTGTCTGCTAGATGGAATGGTATTGAGAAGCCAGACCTCTAGTTGAACCGATTCATTGTTTTCGAGGTATATTCAACAAAGGAGCTTAGGCAAAGACTAGAACTACTTACACACAATATTCCTGTGTCCTGCTTTTGGTAAGTGCACTGCTTTGGGAGGGATCTCTGTGAGAAGCAGAGCTGCGTGAAGGTCTTCGGATTCTGTGGACTGAATGCCTGCAACTGGCTTGGTCAACAGACGCTTGTCGCTCCACACTCCTGCTTGTGGTTCGATTGCCTACTCGTTCATTCGCTCCTGATTCTGCTCCTCTTTAATTAGCTGGTGGATCGGAGGATTTCTCTTGAAAGACTTGTTAATTGATCAGAAGCACTTCGTTAATTTGTTGCCAATGTGGACACTTCAGCGTCATGTGGGGATTCAGTTGCTTCCACATCATTTGCCACTCGGTCCAGCGACAGAAATACCCCCATGACAGGAGGGTTGGAATGAATGCCTGACTGGTCCGTTGCCTTGCCACGAGAGCCCGTCTCCGAGTTTCCATTTGTCCCATTTACCACTGGCGGGGAACCAACCGGAGCTGATGGTGAAGCGGCGTAAATTTGAGATCCCACTGAATTTTTCCAACTCGTTGCAATAGTTAACTAACAGAGGAATCTGAAAGACATCAGAGAATGTGTTGCACGGTACAGCTACTGCAGAAGGCGCTATTGACAACGCTTAGTCTTCAATCGTCACCTGCCATTTGCCAGAGTCCTGCAGTGTCACCGACGAGCGTTCGAAGGAAACAGCTGTCTAGAGCGATTGGAATCCATTCTTGACCAGATCTCTTGGATGTTTGCTCGAAAGGCTTGCATCGTGTTCGCTCATTGTACTTCGTTTCAGGAGCTTGCTGGTGGCAGGGAGCGTCCCTGTTGAAGGAATTCTGCTTGGATCCTGCGTCTTTTGTTGAATTTGAAGAGTCTGTGGCTCACTGATTCTCTGGCATCCGGACTCCGACTGCCCCAAAATCGCCATTCGTCGCCTAAAAGGAATCCATCTCTGGAAGGAAAATTAAATCAACGTCCCGTCGACGACAGACTACATGCCATTCATTTCTCGTGCAGCTTCCCTCTTGACTTCCGTTCGCAAGAAGAAACTGCCGGCCCCACCCCACCGGAGGTCAGGAAGTCCCTTATTGCCTATGAATGCGACACAGCCTCTGGGCACGACGTCAGCATCTGTTGCAACATGACACAAAAACAACAACAGCAGCAACATAAACTCATCGCCCGAACAGGATACATGTCACGAGCGGGAAAAGCATAAAAAAAACGAACACACTTTCCTGTCACAGATTGCATAAGGACTGCAGAGCTCCATCCGCCTGGGAGTTCGGCAGTCGCCCTTATCCCCCACCACCCTGGCCATGGCTCATCCATCCTCTGTGGGAAAAGAAAATCAACAACAACGCTGTCGACGGCAGGAGCAGCAGCAACAACAACAACCCGAAGCGTGCCAATTTCCAATTTCGGTGTAATAAAAAAATTTTCTTTTCTGGAGATTTCCCATTTTTATGACAGCACGCCGGCAAAAAACAGAAATTCATTTGGTGGCATCGTAAATCCTTTTAGCAGGACTCCCGGGGCTCCAGGGCAACCGTGTGCTGCTGCTGATCCGGTGGGCATCGAGGGTGCAAAGCGAGAAGAGACCCACTCGCCCTCGCCAAGGGAGCGGAAGTGAAGATTGAAATGGAAGATAAAATTGAGGACGATTGACTTGACATGCGGTTGATGTTCAATTATATGGCCGCCGAGGGAATACAAGTCGTTGTCCTGTGTGAACTGTCGTGTGTGCGTTGAGTGACGTGCAGGATGTTCCCGGGACTGAGGGGTGGGAGGGGCGAGTGCGTGAATTAAAATTTAAATATTTCTTCGTTTTTTTTTCGCCGGTTTAATGGAAAAGTTTTGTAAGCGGGGAATATCACCTGCCCACGAAGGGATGAGGGACACGAAATGTCAAGTGGGAGATGCTGTGTGGTGCGAGATGGGAGGGGAGACTCCATTTGGAGAGAAAATGGAAATGTGACAAGGAATGGGGTCAGAAGAGATGATGACGTCGTGTCGCAGAGAAACAGGAAGATTTTTCAAAAATACAGTCTTTGTTGATGTCTGTCTCAAATGATATTCCTTAAGTTTTAGACGAATCTCGAACTGAAATGTGCGGAAGTACACAGCAGTCTTGAGATGTGCAAGAAGAACTTGACACAGGAATGGAAACCCGGTGGGAAAAGGAGGCATTTAAGAGGACCCAGTGGAGCATCTGGGGACACTGATTTGCAAAATGACTCATAGTTCCGAGTGCCTGTTGTCGATTAAGAGGGAGAGTACTAGGCGAAGAGATTGATTTACAAGCACCATCGAACAGATGCATTTGACTGTCCACAGTGTCCACACTTTTCTGAGCTGCTGTGGCGTATTTTGTCCAAGTGGTGATAAGTGTTCAGGAAGGGCACCACATACGGTCATTAGGTCAGGCTTGTTCAGGTTTAGCCCCTTCTTGGTTGAGCTCCTTCAGATCGACCCTCATGAATTTTTTGGAGGCTGCAGATCTATCTTTTGTGGGATCCTTAACTCAAAACCGAAAGCCCATGTCTAGAAAACCTTTACGGAAAGAAAGGATCAAAATTAAGAAGCTTGACGTAATGCCAAAGAAATGTGGAATAGGAACCGGTCAAACGAGGTTGTGACATAAATAGAGACATCAACTTCGAACCGAGGAGCATCCACGTCCATGAAAGGAGAAGGACTCTAAACAACTCGTTGTGCACATTTGGAAGCAGGCAGAGCTTATGGTGGCTAAATAAGCTTGTTGTCTGTGGTACAGATCCTTCCCAGACACCGCAGAAATTTCGATCATATCACGGTGCACGGTGCATCTTGTGTAAATTGTCGCTTCTGTCAAACTCTTAGGCACTGATGCAAGCGCTGAAGACAAATACTTTGAACAGCAACAAGAGGCATGAGGTGTAAATGTTGTGTCAAAATTTAGAGAAATTTGTTGAAAAATTAACTAACCCCGAGGAGGAGGTGGTTACTAGAGAATTCTCTGCATGCGTCGTCGTCGTTCTGGTGATTTCGGGAACCAATTCATGTCAGACGTTAGACGTAGAGATAGATGAAGATAGGTAGACGCAGTAGTTTTTCCTAAGTCGTTTTCGCCACGGCGCCAAAAAAGACTACACAAGAAGCTGTGTGATAATGAAACAGGACACCTTAGACGAATCACTCCCAGCAAATCCGAGGCAGTCATTAGAAAGATGTGCTATTCCATAAATAATGTCATGAATTTAGCTTCAAAATAAGACAAGAATAAATTTTATATCTCACACCGTTGTTGTTTTATAGAAATTTCTTTTCCTATCGCTCTTATCTGGTCACCATATTTGGGTGGCGGCACAGTCCATGTAGAACCAAGACCCAACTTTCAGACCATCCACTCGTGGTGTGAGTGCTTTTGTTCTCTCACGAGTTTAAAGAGCCTACAGTTTTATGCCGACTACAAACGGCCAAGTTTGAGAAGATTCCTCGAGGCGGAACCTCTGTCTCCCTCTATCTCTCTTTCTATTTCTCTCTCTGTAAGCATGTGAATCAGAAGAGATGGAGTCGTGAACTATGAAACTTGCCAAATTCCGGGATTAAAACGAGATCTTCCAATCGATGCACCTACCCACTATACCACGGTATCCCCCGGAAGATGAGGATAACAACCATTTTAATGGCAAGCTGTCTGATTTTGCCGACAGAAGAAAGTTGGTTATCGGGCAATTTCCTGAAATTCTTGCCATTAACATTATTCTCATAGAAGTACATATGCCTGCAGCTACAGAAAATCCCAGACGTCCATGAATTAATAGATGTCTTCTTCGGCTTTGTGTGGCGCTACAACCCTTGAATCGATAAACTCTTGCGAGCAGCGGCATGGTTTTGAACTCAAAAGAAGCGATATCAGCGAAAAACGCCCGGTATTCTAGACATGCGCTTTCGGTTTTGAGTTAAGGATCTCACGAAAATGACAGATCTTGTCTTCTTTAAGCGTCACTGCAAAAAATTAATGAGGGTCGATCTGAAGGAGCTCAACCAAGAAGGTGCTAAACCTGAACGAGCCTGACCTAATGATCCTATGTGGTGCTCTTCCTGAACGCTTCTCACCACGTGGACAAAATAGGCCAGAGCAGCTCAGAAAACTGTTGACAGTGTGCACAATCAAAGGCAGCCATGGAGCACCTACTAGTCGAGTGTCCAAATCTGACGCGAAGCAGATATAATCTAACGAAGAGAATCATCCTCTGCTCCACGCTCGTCGGCTCGGAGTCAAGTTCTCCATGCGCTCCACCTGGTCCAGCCGTCTTAAATACTGGACACATAGACGCCTCAATAGACTCATGTCGCTGTAGTTTGTGGTTTAATCCTGTCCTGCAGATCTTAACGAAGGACTTATTCGCACGCTTTTGAACTATCCCCATGCCTCTAGTCACAGATCTGTTGTATTCTCGATAATCAGAGGAACCTTCTGTGCATGCTCAAGTGATAATTGGAGCTCCTGCAAGAAGAACGCCTATCCCTGCTAAGTACTTGTGTCAAAGTTGAGAGGATGTCGAACAGATTGATGTCTAGAACAGAAACCCATTTGTCAAGAGCACTGAACCCACGCCCAGCAATAAAACCAAAGATTCCATATAAAATCACTGACCATCAACTAAAGTCTCCACTCATCACAAAATTATGTTACGTATACGCCACCCCTCACACAAAATGAATTGCCCACCATTGGCTTTCATTGCAACGACGCAATCAAACAATGACCCATCCACCCATCCGTCCATCCATCAATTCAATTCATTTTCCACATAACACCTCGTTAAACACTCTCTCATGTCGATCGCTCGCACAGATACGAATGCCGGCCATTCATTCGATTCCTCGCACAAATGACACCCAAAGTGCTCACAATTTTAGAAAATTAGCTCGACTCAAGCCGACTGCCATCGCAACGGCATAAAAATGCGTCCAAATTGCCATCCATATCGACGTTCATCCCCATGTCCCTGGGGCAATGGGCCACGGGCCATTCCCATTCCGGTGAGCACAAAAGGAATCCGTTGCCGTGCCTCAAATCACCACCAACGCCGCCGCTCGCTCGTCGGCCCACCTTATCGTCGTCGTCACTATCGCTACAGCACAGTATTGTATTTTGCCTCGTCGTCGTCGCGTTCTGGTGACATTTCGAAGGACGACCAAACCAAGCACTCGGCCGACAAGCTGAGGGCAAAGCAAGCAAAGTCAAGCGCTCGAAGTCAATGCAGGGGACACAAGGACGAAAATTATTATTAAATAAGCTTCATTCCTCGCCGACAAGGAGTGCGCATTTATTTGACACTAATTGACTTCTCTTCTTGAAACGGACATAATTGGGTGGGTAATGTGTTCATGTGTGTGACTGTGACTGTGTGTGTGTGTGTGTTCGTCTAGTTCACCTTGATGGCAAGCAGCAGCAGCGGACAAAGGAGCCGACAAGTGTTGCTGTTTTCGAGAACAAATATTGATTTATCCTTGTCGAGTGGGTGGCTCTTAATGCATGGGAATGATCGATTGATTCGTGTGCGGGAGAGGAGTGAGGGGCTGAGCTAGTGATTTAATGAATAGCAATGAAACTAATGCCTGACTGTTGTTTCTTTTTCCATTTGCAGACCGTTGAGGACCTCGAGAATCGATGCATGCAGGCTGGCGTCGAAATCGTCACCAGACAATCATTTCTGTCCGATCCAACCGACGCCGTACGAAATTTAAGGCGCCAGGACGCTAGAATAATCGTAGGACTTTTTTACGTAGTAGCCGCTCGCCGTGTCCTGTGCGAGATGTACAAACAGCAGCTGTACGGGAAGGCGCACGTTTGGTTCTTCATCGGTAAGTGTGTTTGTGTGCGAGAGTTCAGCTTCATTCTCAATTAAAAGTTAAATTGCCTTTTTCACACTCCCCCCGGTCCTCCGAGGGCTAGGCTCTAGCGCATGCAATGGTTCACGAAACGACGGGCGTATCAAAAGGTGCCTCAGTTAACGCCGAGGTGGAGGCGAAGGAGAAAATCAGGAACCTTGACTTCCGCTGGTGGCCTCACTCTAACAAGTTCCCGGCGATGAAAGCAAACCGCAAACTTCCACTTGATGGTGTTTAGGTGCAAAACCAAACATTCAACCACCACCCGACACCATATCATCCACCTTTGTTTCGGCACATGCTGGTGTGTGTGAGTCTATGTGTGGGTGCAAAAAGTTTTCCTAAACTCGAGCGATACTCTTGGAAAAAGTTGTGTCCTTGCCTAATGCAGGCAACATTGAAATGTTTGAACATTCTTGTAGCCAACCACCGAGCAACCACCACATCGACGCTGACGAGGAGCTGTGGCGGTTTTATCGATAACCGATGATGATAGGGTGGTGGGGGTGGTGATGGTGGATCACATAAATTAACCCCAAGCACAAAGCACAATCGTGCTACGAAAAGGGACATTCGTGCTCCCAGGCGCGCACAGGCAGACAAGAAGCCCTGGCGGCACAGTGACATTGAATTCGTAACTGGGCGCGAGGTTAAGTTGGAACACGTGTGTGATGACGCGGAGTGACTACACTGGTTCCACAATGAATGGCATGGGTGTGTAGCCTAGGAATGTTAATTTATGCTTTCTGCATGGAGAACGCGACACACGTGACTTAACGTGAAATGAGCGTATTTCGGTGATATCCTGTGGAGCGCGGGAGAGTGTGGGAAACTATAAATAGTGAAGCACCAAATGTGAGGGTTCGCAAGGGGTTCTGTGTGACTAATCAAATGACATCGAGGGGTTGAGTGGAAATCCGATCAGAGATCGTGACGCGTTGTCCCATCTCTGGGCGAGCAACGGAATGCCGATGTTGGAGGGTCCCTCTGTGATCAACTATTGGAAGACTCGGGCATTCCTTGAGCGAGTTAACAGGACGAACGGCTCGTTTCTTGATGGAGACACGATCTGGAGGGTTCCCTTTAAGAGAAACAAAGGCAAATCATTATCATTCCCAGTGACAAGTACTAACTTTCTTTCCATTCCAGTCACTTTGGTTTTCGAGTCAGTGATCATTGGACACCAAACCCTACATCTTCCACCCATTGAGCCCTGGCCACCGGTGACAAACTCCAAACCGCTTGGCAAACCATCAAAGGACAACCATCTCGGCGTCCCCGACTGGATTTCCTAGGCCTCTCCAAATGAGATGAAACAACAATCAGTGCGTCGTCGTTGGCACGCACCATTTCTCCGAAGAAACCCTCAGTCAATCATTCAGATTTCTTCGGAAACTCCTCGACTTGGAATCATCGATCAAAGTCTGTCCCCTGGAAACAGGCAAACGAGAAAATTCACTCAGTTCACTGAGCAATCAAAGCCGAAACGGGAACACTAAAATAGACTTCTCTGTGACTCCCGCTCTGTCAAGAATCTCGATAAGAAACCCTCGTTTTTCCGACACATCACATATTTCACTCCGGGTCTCGCATGGGTGCGCTCCCTTGGCAAACTTTGATTCCCTCCGAGTCACTGAGGTGAAGCCTATTCCTTTGAAGTCGCCCTCTTTCGCATAGAGTCTGCTAGATTCACTTCCATGTCCTTTTGGCACAAATTAACATACCCAAACCCAGTTCTCTCCTCCTCTATCTCTCTCTCTCTGCGTCTCCGTCGTCTCGTTCCGGGTTGTAGACAAAATATTGGACATTTACCAAGAATCCTTTCGTCAAATATTTGTTCGTATTAACACAGAAGAGGAGCAAAAAACCAGCGGACGAACTTTTTCTCATTTGCTCTCGGTATCGCTGCATGCGGAGACTCGTCAATCGTGCTCAGCCTGATGGAGAGGAAGCGGCGCGGCGGCGGAGGGAAATTTATTAAAATTTGCATAACTTTATGAACATTTCCTAGTGCCAACCCAACGGGCGGAGCTTTTTCTGTTGTTTTAAATGAATTTTCTGGCAAAAGAGGATGACGACTCATCGACGCGAGGGACCATGTGCGACAGATGCAGACAATCGAATGTGACGGGCTGTCTTTCGATGGTGTGCCAATCGGTTTGCAGTTTCATTGTGTCATCGGTGACCATGACTCGATGGAGGCGGGGGCTATAATTTATTCCATGTGTAAAAGTTAGCCGATGGCATACATGTGTGGACATGGATTGTGAATTGATTTGTGCCCGTGGTTAAGTAACGAGTTTCTTTATGTGCTTCGTTGATTCCTGATGGCTTCGTTTGTCGGTGTCAGATAAGAGCGTTGAGTTAGACCTGTCACATGAGTGTCTATTCGTCAGAATCTGAACTGGGTTCTCAGAGATATGGAGGACTCTGCTCTTAACAGACTTGCCTTGGTAATAGGCTCCGAGAGGAACAAGCTGTTTCTTCTTTTCATTTGTCCGGATAATGAGTGCTGCGACAATCCTCCAATCTACAAGACCCTCAGCTCAGAGACTCTGGGAGCTTATCAATTCTCCCGACAAACAGGTGAGCAGAATGTTCATGTCCTCTGTTACGTTGTCCCAGAGGTTCGGATTCGAATACTCTTCGCGTCGGAGCTGAGTTGTCCATACGCTTTACATGGCCCAGCCACTTTAGGCTTTAGGATCCATAGACGCCTGGCTAAGGGTCACGTCGCTGTACAGCTCCCACTGTTCGTGGTTGAATCTTCTCCTCCAAATACCGTCGACTTGAACAGGACCAAAAATTGCACGCACAATAGGTGTGTTGCTAAGTAGCATTCGCTTTTGATACATATCAGGTGAAGATGACCAAATATTGCGAAGTAGGAACACGCTTATCGAGTTGCTTGAGGTGAGGTTAAGTTCTAGTGGCCGATGGTAGAGAGCATCGCACTGCGACGCTTTAACTCCTTCCACCAGTTGGTGCTGGTTCCGAAATGAATCCCTCGAGGAAGTAGGCACCTATGTGTGCCTTACTACAGGCACTGCACGAGCTGGTTTATGGTCTTCCTCTACCATGAAGCTTCTACAGAAATCATTGCGCAGGCGCCCATCCTACGGCCCATGCCCAATTGCACTCTGTTCTGTTGTGACCCAAATGCGAGCCCTGAGCGCTGGCCTATATTCAGTCTAAGCAGACAAAGTGAACGCTCAAGAACCGAATGTGGCTAACTATGTTTTGTAAGGAAGCACGTAGTGCCTTTCAACCATTTGCGATTGTTCATCCTGACACGAAACTGCTTGGTCCTGACGACTGACGACCAGCGTGTGCGGGACCGCCAACAACGAAAAGCAGCTATATCCGTGACTACGACAGGCCTCAGCTCAACTTGAATTTTCGCTCAAGGGATAAGGAATATCCGCCAACCTGTCCCTGTTGTCCCGTGTATACTCATGTCAGATATCTTTAGAAGATGGCATCGAAGGTGGAGTCTTTCTCTGTGAGAGAGAAGGTGTCGAGTTCTCGGCGCAACAATCCAGTGTGCACCTGGGTGTAGTTTCTATTGCACCTTCACGTATTGCGTGTGCTAGATCTATTTGCGAGAGGATGAGATCTGGAGTCTTATGCCGACTCTGAACGTCGAGCTTTCAAAAACCTCTTTCCAGACAGGAATACTCTTTGAACGAAGTGGCTCTTAAAAGGTGGAACCGTGAGCTATGATTCGAGCAAAATTCTCGGTTGGACTGAACCTACAATCGCCAGTGTTCCACCTCCGTTCCTGAAAGTTCGGTCGAATTCCAGCGAGTTCTCGATTTGCCCGCTTCAACTGGAAATTGAAATGCTCAACCATCTCATCCAGCCGACAGTTAAGGGTGAACTGACGAAGACTTCCCTAGAACAAGGACTTCCGCCCTCCTCCATCCATCTCATACATCGTCTTGACCTTTTTCCAGTATTCATTCAAGATTCCATCACGCTGTCGCTGTCCATTTGCCAAACTTTGTATCCGTCCCTAATGAATTCCCTTGTGATTATTGCAAAACTGTGCCCCCACAGCCGTCACCATCACCAGAGCACACCTCTGACCACTTGGCTCGCATTAATTATCCTTGGAAATTGAATCAGTCATCCATTTTGGGCCGTAATCCATTAATTAAGGTTTTCGCAAAATTTATCCACCGAAACAGAGTGGCCGCTGTGCGTACAAATAACTGTCAGTCATAACTTCACCCCCTCCACCAGCAGCAGCCGCACTACCGCCACGAGCGCCAGGACCCAGGAGAGTGCAAATATCCTTGAAATCAATCTCGGATACAAATCAACTGAAAGTCAAAATCAATTCCTTTTGACGAGCCCTGTCCATTTTGCCAGGCCCTCGTCCTCGTCCCAGTCTCACGCGTCCGCAGCGAACGAAATGGAAGTTCGCCTTGAAAGTTTGCGTAACTTTTCCCTTTTCGGGTGGATCACCAGGATACGGATGGATATCCGAAGAGATCATCTGAAATATTAATTTAAATTAATTTCCCTTGTAGCGTGGGCAGACACCTCCCCTAATGGATGGAGGTCGCTGCTTTCTTTTCTGTTGACTTGATCCCGAGCTCGCGTCGTGCGTCAGGACCAGGCCGAATCCATCCCCGAGTCCTCATGTCACTCGCTGATGCTAAAACTAAAAGTAATCAAATTCCCGGCGTCAAATCTAATTACCACAGGACGCGTGGTGTGGGCGATGCCAGCGGAGTCAGGAAAAAGGATAACACTTTGAATGGTGTAATTGGGCTCTTTGAGGAGGAGCTGGCGGGGATTGTCGACAAGATGGTGAAAGCCGTCGATACTGCCAAAGGACAGATGGAAGTTAATCAATCCTTCAGAGGATGGGAGCGAGCGGCACGCGGTTGGGAAGGTGAAAGCAGATTAAGTCGATGATTAGGATGTCCTTGTCTGTTGTTTCTAGGATGGGGGACAAACGGTCTCCGTTCCCTGGGTGGAATTCGTTCGAGATTTGAATTGAAACACGTGGTGGTCAGTTTTATGCTCGGTGAAGCCCCCCGGGGGCCGGGTAATCAGCTAGTTTATAGTCCATCACGTTGGGCAAAGGATCCTCTCCCTGGGGAAAAGGTGAAACGCAATAAGGTTTAAGAGGGTATCAATGGCCGGCGAACGGGTCGTGGGCCATTAATGAGAAGAAAAACAAAGAAAGGATGAATGATCGAAGTGGGACGTCAAAGCCGAACCCTAATCCCCGGCAGGCTGTGCGACGGAGGATCTCCTAAATTAGGGTATGAAAAAAGGATTTCTGAGCAGAGGGATACGGTGGATGTGATGAAGAAAATTGTCGACCGTCATTTGCAGAATTGCGGTGAAGGGTCGTGGAGAGAGAAGATGGATGGAACGGGGGGTGGGGTGGGATTGGTTAGCTTGAGCATGAGGAGATGTTCAATCGTTTCCAGAAGACACATTGGAAATTGTCGAAAGACGACCATTAATCACTGCAACTTGAACTCGATTTCCAATTGATTCCCTTTGTTTGTCCCATTCCAGGCTGGTACGAGGATAATTGGTACGAACAGAATCTCGACACGGAGGGCATCACGTGCACAATAGAACAGATGCGTATTGCGGCCGAAGGACACCTCACAACCGAGGCCCTCATGTGGAATCAGAACAATCAGACGACAATTTCCGGAATGACAGCCGAGGAATTTCGGTAAGTAACTGAAATATCTCAAAATTAGAAACGAATAATTTGTCTTTTCTCCTCTCTCGCCCACACGCAGACAACGACTGAACACAGCCCTGATAGAGGAAGGCTATGACATTCATCACGATCGCTACCCGGAGGGCTATCAGGAGGCACCGCTGGCCTACGATGCGGTCTGGAGTGTGGCGTTGGCCTTCAACAAGACCATGGAACGACTGAAAGAACGAAAAAAGTCCTTGCGTGACTTCACATACACCGACAAGGACATCGCCGATGAGATTTACGCCGCAATGAATTCCACACAGTTCCTGGGAGTGTCGGTGAGTGCTGGTCTCAAGTGCCGAATGGTGTCACAATTGAGGGCGAGTCACAAGGAAGCTCCCCAGATTTGAGTTGTCTCAAACCGCACACACTCACCACCGGCAAGCACAATCTAATCCAACCGCCTTTGCTTGTCGAGTTGTTGAGCAATTACTTGCGTCGTCACACAAGGACACCAACCGATGTGCTGTTGTTTTCTTTTTGTCACTTCAAAGGAGCGCAGTCATGTGCGATGATGGGATGATGCTCGCTTCTCTCTCTCTCTCTGTGTGTGCCTTTGCCACTCCTCGATGCATTTCGCCCCGGCTTTGTCCTGCTTCCGGGTGTGCTGGAGCACAGTGAATGGGTTTACTGTCACATGGATAATAAACTATTCGTTCAAGGATATAAAAGGCGCTCTGGTTGCACTTCATTCTTTCTTAGACACTGTCGTCTCCTCGTTTGGTTCGGTTCGGTTTTTTTCTTGTTCCCAGTTCCAGGGGTAGTTCAGCTCTCCCGACATGTGTGTGCGAGGATATCGGTGACATTTTATGTGATTTCTTTTTCCTTCCCCCCACTCCTGTCGCCTCTTTCTCTGCTGATTTCATATGTCCGCAGGGACATTCCAGGAAATTCCTCCTGCTTCATGGATGGATAATGTTGTTTGCCTGTGTGATGGTTGTACCCCGAGCTAGAAATTGTGTTCTTTTCCTTTCTTTCTTCTTCTTCTTTTTCCACTCTTAACTCGTTGCATGTTTGTTTGGGGCAACAGCAGTAGCAGCAACGGGCGCCCGTCCTATGTGTCCTGTGTGCGCTTGTGATTTTCTTAATTAAAATTAACGACTTGGGTTGCGCAGTTGAAGCGAGCTCAAAGGATCGAGACAACATCTTTGGCCTTTCAATGGAGTGACTTGATGTCCTTTTTTTCCACTTTCAAGTCATTAATTATGTGTGCACGTTGTGAGACTTTAATTACTGAGGAGTGGGACTGATGTCCTTGTGCGGGTGTGTAAGTGAGCGGGGGACTTGTTGGTCTGTCACCTTGGGGGCTGAAGGAGTGGTTTATTTTTTCGTTCTGGTGCAAGGTGTGTTTGTTCTCGTCCTCCCTAGTGGCTTTCCTCACACACATTTTTCACATTACTTCAGTGGCACTGATCAAATTTGGATTCAATTTGACTCGTTTTTGACCTTTTGATGGCCTTTCAATTCCCTCCCCACGTGGGTTGAGCTCGTTTGACCCTTTTGCAGAGGATGCCACGCGTGTGGCTCTTGTTGGGTCCACCTTTACTTTTGCCTTCGAGAATCAATGGGATCTGAGGAAATTGAAGTGGCTTCTGTTCGACCTTCGCCGGGGTGGGTATCTGTTTCGATGTTGTGGACTGAGAGTGGGACCGGTGTTTGTAGACAAATCAAAAGTCGTTTGATAGTCCGCTGGGAGTGGACTAGGATTCGGTGTAGACTGAAAAAGATGACCTTTATGTCTGGGTACAGCTCGTCTTAGGTCGAAGTGTGATTGACGAGAATCTGCAGTGGTCTTGTGATCCTTTGGCACTCAAAATTCATTCCCAGACGGAGTTGGTCGGGAAATCTACTCAGCAGAATCTGCAGTGTTCTTGTGATTGTCGTTTGACACACAAAATCCATTCGCTAAACGGACTGGTGGTCGTTTTAAATCTCAAAAGCGAGATTTGCAAAAAGCCATCCACCTCAACAACCAAAACCTCATCTTCCATCAAGGTTCTCGCGCTGAGTTTGTTTTCACAGCGCCTCTAATCGCAGAGGAGAGAGAGCGAAAAAAGAACAACCTATTTCCATAAATTATCCACCACGCCCCGTAGTTTCCGGTATTCATTCACACAACCCCTTTTTGCCTGACGACCTCCGCCGCATCATCACGCAAGAACCCTGCTTAACCACGTTTCTGTTTTTGCATTCGTTCGTCATGTACGTCTCTGCTCTCGCTCGCTCACGTCGCAATCATTTACTCAGCAAGGACATGCCCGACGGGGCGGTGAAATAGAAAAACCGAGACGAAGCTTGCTCGTCGAACAAAGGCAACGCAGGAAAAAAGAATCACTTTCGCTCCTCGAGCAAAAATCAACATCAAGTCCAATCCCAGTTAATAACCCACTAAATTATCCTTTATGAAAATATTTATCTTAGTTAACTGATATGTACACTCACGCGCGAACACACACACACCCTAACAGAGGGGCCCCCTCTGAAGAGGTGCGCCAGTGGGTGTCGGTGTCGGCGGTGGAAAAACTATTCATATCCTGTCGTGAGGTTAAAACGGAGTACGTGTTGAGAACAGCAGGAAATTAGTTGTAAGGGCAGGGCAAAGTTTCTTCGTTCGGTTTGTGTGTGCGTTGGTTTTCTCCGTTTGTTCTCCCCTCTCTTGTTCGGAAAGTTGCATCCTTTCCGGTTTGCAGTCGAATGGCGAGGCTGACCGCTCCAATGCAGGTGCTCGAATGCCTACTCATTCAATGGCCACTCCCTCATCCCTCCCTTCTCATTTTCTTAAGCATTTCCTCACGTAGATGTCGGCGTGGGTGTGTGTTTGCGGTTCGTGTCTGGTTTGTGGTTTTCATGTAATCACGCGTTTAACAACATTTTAGCGCACACGTCTCGTAGGAGTCATGCTGTGCAGCTATGTGACTGTGAGTGCATGTCCCTCGCTCGGGATTCCATTCTTCATATCTTTCTCTCGGCTCCTCGTTGCTGTGTTCGCCCCCGGGTCCCAGGTGTACCCGGTCCTTTCATTCGATTTCACGGATGGAAAAGTTACAATTGTCCTGACCGGTCGTGCAGCAATGACGTTGGGAGTGTAACTGCGACGAGGGCGATGTCAAAAGGAGATCCCTTCTTCGGAGGTAAACACAGTTAAAGGATTGAAATTGTCGAACGATGTGGGAATGGAGATGAAAAGCGCTTCAATTTGCGGCTGGTGTGTGTGTGTGTGTGCACAGGATCTCCCCGATGACCCCATTATGACATTGCATAGCCACGGATTTGAATTATTAACACATTGCGGCGCTAATAAGCCATGGCCCGGAGAAGATAGATTACATCCTTTGGTTGAGTCAGTTTTAATGCGGCCGGTCTATTGTTTGGTTTTCGGTTTTTGTGTGCAAGCGGTGATCCGGCTGCTTGAGTTGGGAGAGAGAGATACTGCTCGTGGGGGGATTTGCAGTGGTTTTAGTTGACTGAATTAAGGATAAGGTCACATGGAGATGAGGGCTTTGTTCGTGGGGTAGGCAGGCAGGAACTCAATCGTGTTCGGGGACGCTGAATGGAATAAAATGGGGGAACGAACAGTCATCTCATAAGGTGACGGTTTAATACATTCACTGGATTCTAGGCCGCACCGATCTCGACAAATGGGAGGTTGTTGTGTCCCTGAGACTTTCTGTTGGTTGGTAAATCTTTCCATCAGCCCATCAGGCATCTGACAGCATCGGATTTTCAATTCACCGGCCATTGAATCCATACTTCCTTGAGTCTATCGGGCCTTCAATCCACCGTGCATCGAGGCCATCAAGTCTTGAGTCCATAAGGCCCTTCCATTGAGCTTTCAGTATATACAGCCTTCAGTCCCTCGAGCCTTGAGTCCATGGAGTCGTTAGCCCTTTGGACTCTCAGTCTTCAGACTCTCGGGCATTCAGTAAATCCTTAAGGCAATGAAGTCGTTGGTCTTTGTGATCTTCAGTCCATAAGGCCTTCACCGCGTCGGGGATTGTCTCTGCTTCTCATCGTCATCTTCAACCACAGCCCTTTGAACTCCAGGGCCTCCTTTCCGTTCGCCCATCGAAACAGTTGGTAACTCCTTCTCCTTGACACTTCCACCTCGACACTCGCATCAGTCTTCGATTACCAAGCACTTCTTCGTCTCATCCTTCCAAATTCACACATTAATTGTTTTCCTTTTTTCTTGTTTTCAGGGAGTGGTCGCCTTCAGCTCCCAAGGTGACCGTATTGCCTTGACCCAAATCGAGCAGATGATCAACGGAAAGTACGAGAAGCTCGGCTACTACGACACCCAACTGGATAACCTCACGTGGCTCAACATGGAACGCTGGGCTGGTGGCAAGGTAAACATCGCTCGTAACTCCTTCGCACAATCCTCCAACACAGGTCCACTCGCCTAACGCCAAGTGCAAGACAAAACGACCAACAAAAAAAATGGAAAAAATTTAAATAAAGCGGAAAATCCTTTAAGTCCTCCTCCCCTTCTCAACCAACCGAGACAAAGATTCGCAGGGCGGCAAGGGGCAAGAAGAAAACAAAAAAACGAAGCATTTGAGAGTCGTCCTAAGTGGATTAGGGATTTCCTCCTCGAAGGTTTCCGTCGGGCTTCAAGTGGGCACCGAGATGGGGTTGTATATGTTGAATCACCAAAAATAACAACCGCCACCAGCCAACCCTTTCCCTCTTGGGGGAGAACTTATCGAAAAATTGATTTTGATGAGACCAGATAACCTTAATCTATCCACACGAGCAGACAGGATTTTTCTTCTCTTTTTTCGGAACGAGACACGGACCGCAATGGATGGTCGTCGTCGGCTGTTGTGGTGTTTAGTCGCCGCTGCTGACGTGAACTGTGCGTGTGCCTGCTTCTCGCAAGAGTAAACGGTTCATCGGATTGATGGTCGGGAGTGGTGCGCTGCTGCCGGTGGAGGATGTCAAAAGTCTTAAGGGTTCAGGGTTGCTAGACAGTGTCTCGGATCGGTTTGGTTGGCACTTTTAATTTTATGGACAGCCTTTGGTTTTCTGTTTTAGAGAGACAAACAGTGTGATGGACCGGGGGCAATCGGGTGTGCAGAAATGTGAACGTGCCCAACTGGGATTGAATTTGAAGTGGAATCAGAAACGAGGTTTGGAAGAAAGTTGATGGTTAAAGAGGTGGATTGACGCCTCAAATGCGACAAGGACTGCCTGCTAATGCCTTGGAATGATGAAAGAGTGTCTCCAAGATTCTAAGAGAAGGCACACAATTCACTTAAACTGGCTCTTTCTGCCTCTCTCTGAAGTCATCAGCGCACTCCCCAGCAAGGTCTTAGCCTTTGTGGCCTGATTCCGTGGCCTTCTGCAGATTTCATGTTTTTAACCAGATCTTGGACATCCAGCACACTCCGCAGCAACCTCTTAGCCATCGTGGCCTTCGATCAACGCCTGAGACTGGCCAGAACACTTCTGAACCATGAACCGCTCCCACTCCATGCTTTCCATGACCCAGTAAATACTTTATTCAAACGACAGAAACCAAAAATTAAGCCTGCACGCTTCCCAGTCTCCCACACAGTTCCCGGCCCACAAGTCGAGGGATGAGGATAAAAAGGTCGAAACCATTAACATTCTGGATTGGGTAGCCTTTTTCAATTTCCCACCCCGCCGCCTAACCGAAGCCCTCGCCCCAAACAGTAATTTCCTAGAATAATCTAATCCCCGCCCTGAATAATACATCACAAGGATCAGCAGCCATTGGAACTCACTCACCGGACACTTGGTGATGTATAGTGTTGCAAAGACTCAGATTAGGCACAATGACCATTTATTAATTTGACAAGACTGAAAGGATAATGCCCCGAAGTCGTTTTGACCGGCCAACGAGCGACCGAGCCCGAGAATGGATTGGCCTAAGCTAAATCCTTTTATATTGATTCCCTCGTTCGATTCGAGACCCTGTGGTGTGCGTGTGGCACACGCTTTAATCGATGAGCCAGGTGGGCGAGTGGAATATGCTGTCTGCTGTTGCCTGAGCTGAACCGCAAGGATAATGATAAATCATTCACTTGCCACGGATTCGTTTCGCCTTTTTGTTCTTGTGTGAAATTGCAGGATGCATCTCATCAATTTGGAATTTTTTTTCCTGTTTCGTTTATTCTTGCAAAATCCTGACGTGCACATCCATCATGGACTCCGGGCACACGATTGATTGCGCTTTCCACTGGCATGCTTCGGAATTAGAGACAGAGAGCGATGCGCGCGGGTGGTGTCCAACGACCTGAATTTATTGACAATTGGTGGCTTTGTGCAGTCGGGTCGGGATTAGAGTGAATTAAAATTTGAAAAATGTTTCCTCTCTTTGCAGGTACCGCAGGATCGGACGATAGTGAGGAAGGTCCTGCGAACGGTTTCGTTGCCGCTGTTCGTGTGCATGTGTACGATTTCCAGTTTTGGGATAATTGTAGCCTTAGCTCTCATCGTGTTCAATATTTGGAATAAGCATAGAAGGTGAGTTCTTTATTTGATTGTGGATTGTTTCTCGAGCAGGAAAGAAACAATCCACAACACTGGTGCAATTTGAAATCATTTTACAGAGTGTCGGAGCCGGTTACTCTGCCGTCACGCTGCATGACTTCACAGAGAATCGACGGCAGAAAATCGACTGAAACTGACTATCAGTCCGCGTTGCAAGCAGTTAAAAAATTGTAACAAGAGAGATAAATCTTCTATGAGCCTGAAATAAAGTTGGGTGCCTTTTTAACTTCACTCAGGAAAAAATTAAATTAAGTAGAAGAAGATATAGAAGGAATAGAAGGAAGGAATAACATTCGACAATTAAACGAGTTCCACGATTCAAACAGATTCTTAAGAATTTTACGACACATCTTACGCGAGAACGTGTTTGCTGGGAAAGCTTGTTGCGAATTCTACGAGCTGTACACGTTCGCCACTATCGACAGCTGAAACCGAAAGTTCTGGTGATCGTCTACCTCAAGCACCAACTCTTCAATTAGCATCCTGGTGGAGATCCGATACGAAATGGCCAGACAGACATCGCTTTTTCGGACTTGGGCGGACAACATGAGCCGATTTAGAGCCTTCGAAAAAAGAGCTCTATGTCGCGGACATTCAAAGAAGGTGAACAAAAAAAGACAAAATCCCGAACTCAATGAGATTTACAGATACTTGAAAGTAGTTCGGATGGCAAAGATCTGCCGCCAGTACAGGCCTAGCCACCGTCGGCTATACTGACTGACTTAGCCACATCGAGCGAACGCTCCGACTAGGTTAGGTTAGGTTGATAGATCCCACGACTAGCGGAGAAAGGAGGGCTAGGCTGTGCAGAGATCCCCAATTGGCATCGTTCGCGACTGAACTAGTTTCCGAGTGGGCCTCCAGCCAAGGAATGAGAGCCCACCGGGTGGGATGAGGATAGAAGGAAGGGAAGAATAGGTATCGGGGTGGTCAGAGGATGACTGAATCTTGGCTTCATGTCTCCTCATAGGGAATGCGTTCCCAAGAGTCATTGACCTTTACTGAGCCTCCGCACAGCGTCAAGGTGTCCAGCCAAGCGGAGGAGACCGAGTGTTTAGTATAAAGTCAAAGGAAACCTCTATTCAAGACAACTTGGACTTGCTAAATGGAATGCACCATCAAGGATGGAAAGGGGCTTCTGATTAGCCTCAGACTCAGCAAGTAAGTACAACATCCTGGATCCGGAGATCGTCAGTCCATCAACCACACTGGCACTCCAGCAGCGTGGGGAGAACTATTCGTGTGAAGAAACTGAAAATAATCATCGTTCCGTTCCCTTATCGAACCAGTAGACTTATTTTCGTTGAAAAAAAAAGACTGGAAGGCAACCTCAGAATAGACTTACATCAGTCGTTCGTTTGTAGTTGGACAGCAGTTTCGATGAAGAGAAATGGGATCGTCCTCCTGGTGCTTGTTTAGAACAAGGAGGCACCTCAGTTCGTAACGGCGTGCATGTGACTCGGTGGGTAGGGAGTCCTATCGGCGTAAACTTCTACTGTTACCATCTCTCCTGAACACCGTCAAATTCCCAAAATTTTTGGTAAACAGACGACATAGCTACACAGATTGTCCTTTTAACGCTCAAGTCAATAGCAAAACTAGAGTTGTTGATGAAACTGTCAGCAAGCCGCGTTGTCAACCTGATTGCTCAGTCAGCTGACAGTCAGCCTGAAGCATCATCTCAACGTCGTTCAAAATAAAGTCTTCAGTCTTAAATGGCAGACGGACTGATGGAACTCTAGCTAATCTAATACCGAGACATTGAAACGACATCGATTTCTGTATTCAAATGTCGAATACCCTACTTGTTGATTCTCATTCATTCACATGCCGTTCATCATGAGTGCTTCGAAAGCGACAGACTACTCATGTCATCTCTGTGGACACCCTTTAGATTAAAATTAAATAGTTTTCTGACCTGAACCTGCTCTCCCTTCTCAAATTGACATTTTTATCGCTTCACGTCACAAACTTCAATTCCCATCCAAAACAGACTTACCCACAATTTGGCGAACGACGAACGCTTTGTCTCAGCACATATTCATTAACCAAGAGCAGAGGATCTCTTTCATTCCATAAATTTTCAATTTCAATCTCAAACGCCGCCCGACCCCCAGCACACAATACATGCATGACGCCAGTTTCATAAAAAATTCAACTGACGCCGTACATTTTAATCACTCGATTGTCTCCATTCCCCACAAAGGATATCGTTCTTTGGTTTCCTCTTCTTCTACATTCTTTTTCTCACCCCGCATACCTTAAGCCACACATCCACTCACACACACACACACGTCCACGGAGACGGAACGCCCACGTCGTCTTGTCTTTTAACAACCCATTGAAACCAATTAGAACAAATTAATTGCACTCTTGATTGGTGCTTTGGAGAGAGCAAAGGCGAAGCAGGACGAAAAGCGAGAGGCACACAGTGAGATGAAAAGAAAACAATAAAACGGCAAAAAATGTGCAAAACGAAGCTCGCCTTCTTTCACTCCTTTCTCTGTCACCTTTGCACACAATGTGAATTGGCATACTCCGCAGGCATGTCGTCGACCACACATGGATCTTCGTGGGTTTGTGTGTCAGTCAGCAGTCACTTGGATTTAAATTACCGTTGACCCGAAAGACGGGAGAGACACCACGAGGACGAGGTGAATTGAGCATTTTTTTGCAACTTTTTTGCAACTTCTGCTGGAAAGGATGGGAAAGAATAGTGTAAGCGAACTCTTAAAAGGATTTCGTTCTTTGAATTGAAATCAATTGTCCTGACAATAGGTGCTTGAGGCGTGTTCCATCGTCCGTTGACTTCGAGTCTTCTCTACGTCTACGTCTATGTCTGTGACTCTCTCTCGAGTGTCTCTAGTGTGTGGGAAGAAATGCTGATGCTGCTCCTTCGACGGCGCATAATAATGGGGTGGCAAATTATGAGAGAAATACGTGACAATGGTGTGGTTATGAGTGGTTGAGTGAAATGCACTAAAATGGACCTCAAGTGGGGTGTGGGCCCTAAAGGGATATTCGCCCAGGAATTAGATTCAATTTTATCAGATTGTGTGTGGTGGGCTTGGTGATGGGTGTCATAGGAGTTTCTGTATCAAAAAGGATACTCTCCAAAATCGTGCCTTCAACTGGGACAAATGGGGACTCTAATTGGACTGTTGTCTGCATTAAATGAACCTTTCCAATGCTACAAAGTTGGCTTCTTATCTAAGTCTTGGATCCTAAGTTCGTCGAAAAATACTTGACGAAAGACGTTTTTAACCTGTGAAAGTAGGCAGCATCTTTTCGTCCCAATGCCTGCAAGTCTTACTTTCTACGTAAATGTCCCAATATGACTTGATTTCATGAAACTTAAGCTTATTACAGAACTGAACGGAAAGTAGGCAGAAGGCTGTTTCAAGTTTCAAAGCGGTCAGGAGTGATTTTCGAACATTCAAGGTCCTCTGTCATCTTCCTACTTAGAGAGCTATTCGTTTTGCTCCAACCCAAAGTGAACGAAACTAAACGAAGTATAAAATAAGTACTTCTGCGTACGGCCAAGGTTATCCGTCAACTCCCTACGTAGAGAGCTATTGATTTCGATCCCACCCAAAATTGAACGAAACTTAACTATACTGAACAAAGTATACAATAAGTACTTCTGCGAACATCCAAGATCATCAGTCATCTTCCATCGTAGAGAGCTATTCTTTTCGCTTCCACCTAAAAGTGAACGATACTTAACAATACTGAACGAAGCATAAAATAAGTGCTTCTGTGACCATCCAAGGCCAGCTATAATCTTTTTACGTAGAGAGCTATTCATTTTGCTTTCATCCAAAATTGAACGAAGCTTAACGAAACTGATCCAAGTGGTTTTTATACTTTTGCATATTCTAACGACTAACATACATAAATCTCCGCACGTCGACGATGGTTGGGACTTGAGTTTGGTTGGCAGCCAGATGTCTTCTTCCGATTCTTGGTAAACCTTCCAGCCTCTCCTTTTCCAGACGAGAGAAGGAGAGACGTGGTACGAGAATGAGAGAAGATTTTCTTTCGCACATCTTTCTGAGATTTCACCGGCTGGCGAATCCACGTGACAGCTTGAAAGACCCAAACTCTTTCCTTTGACAGGTGGGATGACTCTCACGCACTCTCTCCCTCATTTTGGTCTAGTCTGTGGCAAAGTCCTAAGTCAGATATGAAACGGAATAAAATGTGCCACGCCCGCCATAATCTCTCGCCAGTCAAAGACCGCCTACCTCCACCCCTTGCCAACTCCCACTCACGACAAACTTTAAACAATCACAGGCCTCCTCCTAATCTCTCGTCTTCCCATAAGCCGTCTCAAAAATCCACCGGATTTACTTCACCGCATGACCGCCAACTTCCCTCCCACATTCACCTGTGTGCGAGCAAAAGACATCCTCTCACAATAATCCCATGTTTCTCTGTAAAAAATGTACGAGTGCTCGGCAGCCCACAATCCCACGACTCACTGCTGATTGTACAGAAGATTTCACGCACAAAGGGACTTCCAATTCGGAGAACAATCCGCTGAATGAGTGATTGCGAGAAATCTGCCCCATAATGTTTCAATCTGCGTCTTTGTTCCGCGACACACTCACACCACCAGTGTCACCTCACAATCAAATCAATTTGTTCTCACCCCCCTCCGAACGCACCCCACATCCGCGGATAATGGGGACATCGATTCATTTGCTGACAACGCCGAGACACTCAAGCCGAAGGTCTGAGTGCTAATCTGATGGAGAATGGCGTGGACAAGATTGCAGTAGATCTCAGATCTCAGAGCAACAAGAGGACATCATCATCGTCATCGGTATCGAAGTGTATCCTTTTAACAGCCATCACCTATTGTCTGAGTTTCATGAGCCGGAGGAGGACACATTAAGCAGCAGACTGGATAGCAAGTCAAAAGAGAGACTTCACTTCGTCCCGTCGGATCTTTGTCTCGTGGGTCTCATCCAGAGGACGGACAAAACGGAGAAAAAGAAGGAACTCACTGGGAATAGCGAAAAAGGATTATCTTCGCCTCGGCGACTCCGGCAGTGATGATAAACAATTGTGCAAAGGACTTAATGTGCCACGACGGATGGGGATTAAGGTGTGGGAGTGGATACATTTTTGGAGACGGAGCGAGAAACCGGATAAGGCTACACACACGCCCACGGAACCTGTTGTTTTTCGGTGAGGTGAGATATAGAGCATTTTGTGGCATTTGCTTGGGTTGGCCGGTGGTGGGCGAGAGGCAATTTGACATTCACGGCTCATGACTGACGTGAGCACACGGTGCTTAGGCGGAGACAATGGGCTCTGGCAGTCGATTTCACATCACATCGTCCTCCAGTCCCGGATCTGAGACGGTGTCTATCAAGGGGCGCGAGGGTGTGGGGAGAATCGAGGGTTCAATCTTCTGGTGCCCGAGGGAGGGCTTCAGGACACATTACTTCCCTCCGAGCTCGATCCATAGGGAATGCGATCACAAGAAGTCCAAGAACAAGGGATCTACATCAGAGATCCAACAAACCTCCCCCTCCCCCAGAAGACAATTAAGCCTCCATCTAGGCAATCATCTCCTCCATATTCTCTTATTCCCATTAGCAGTCCACTCACCAGGGAGACATCTCATTCAATAGCAATTGCGTGAATTTGTCCTCGTTGTCCTTTGTTTTTCCGCACATCTGCGCTGGTGATTACCATCAATCTATCTTCCACAGCCTCCTCCCACCACCCCCACATCGTCGCCGAGCAGAATCGACTGAGAAATTCACTCCCAATGCACAAGGTGACCCGAATAATCGTCCTTAATCCGTTCTAATAACTTTGTCTGCCGAGGATTAATCGAAGAAGAAAAGTAATGAAACACATAAGCTCGTCGGCTAATTGTTGTGATAATTACCCCAGTGGAGGTGGCCAGGACCATCGCCATCAACAACTGGCCACCGCAGCCGCCTCCGCCTCCACCGCCTGGCAAACAAACCAATTTACCCGACCACAGGACAATTGTCCTCGCAGAGCGAGTGAATTCAAGCACACACAAAACAAACCCCGCCGCCGCCGCCTCTTCACTGAGACAAGGCAAAAGTTTTTGGGAGAAGTTGTGTCTTCGTGTGTGTGTGTGTGTGTGTGTCCCTCGGCTAATCGCCGCTGTACCACACAGAGAAGCCATTTCGTCCTGGTTCGCGTCGCAATAGAACGAACGAAACCGAAAGACTCCCGTGGGAATTAGTTAAACCTGACAGCCACCTGGAGATGGGAGCGGCTACGACGACGACATTCAGGAGTCGGTGGGGCTCGGTCAGGTGCACCAGACTCGACACGATCTCACCCACTCCACGGCGGGGGCGTGCGCCACACAAAGCATCAAACTTTGTCTCGAAAGTACGCTGCGGAAACTTATCCGGTGGTTCTTCGAGTTGGTTGCCGATGGAGGGGGCTGTTCCTTGGCTTCGGAGGCGTCCATCGGAGTGGAATTAATTATTTTTGCTGCCGGTAAACAAGGATGACGTGCACGTGAACGGCAATAACACGCCAAGATAAGTAGCTACATCGGGGCATATGGGGAATGAATGGGAAGAGAAGAGGAGGAGGAGGAGGAGTAGGTGGCAGCTGTAAAGATGCCAGGAACAATGCCCGAACGAGGTGAATAGATAAATATTCACTCAAACGCTCTCAGATATGGGATAACTGAAGTGGAACTACAACACATCGGATGGCGTCGCCCCTGAATGTGGACCGAGTTGGGTGACACGAAGTGGAACGTACGTGTACGTGAGTGGTGACCGTTGAGCCGCAACTCGAGAGGAAGTTGTCGTTGTTTGTCGTTAATGGAATGCGAACCACCACCTCCTCGTGGGTGACTGTGACAGAGACCGACAGCTATTCTCTCGGAAGTGGGAGAGAGGTTGCTGTAAGTGACGAAAGTCCTTGTAGTCACCTTTAAAATTTAACCGCCTGCTTTTCACTGACCAACCTTTTTTCTTTCTTTCCAGAGTCATTCAGTCCTCGCATCCAGTGTGCAACACAATTATGCTGTTCGGCGTCATCACATGCCTCGCATCGGTCATCCTCCTGGGCATTGACGGGCGTTTCGTCGATTCCGACGAATACCCGAAGGTAAGCACACACTCCCGCCATCTCGCTCACTCTCACCAACTCACGCACACATTTCATCTATTTTCAGATTTGCCAGGCGAGGGCTTGGCTCCTATCGACTGGCTTCACACTGGCCTACGGTGCAATGTTCAGCAAAGTGTGGCGCGTCCATCGATTCACCACGAAAGCGAAAACAGATCCTAAGGTGAGTTACTGACCATCCAGCTCTCCCCTCCCCCAACCGGACCACGTCGACAACCACACACGTTTCCGTGCAGAAATACTTAACAAATTGAAATTTAAATATTCAACAACTCGAGGGTTGTTGCGCCTCAAAATAGAGTCCTCCCTCGTGGAGTGGCGCTATAAATACTTCCAGTGCACCGCCCGCGCCGCACGGCTCGTGGACACCTTCATAATAAATTAATTACATACGCCTCCGCGTAGGATTTTGCACTTACTGACTGACTGTGAGCTCTCACTCTTCACTCTCCGCGCTCGGCTGACTCTCCGGCCCATTGTTGTGGTGGTGGCCTAGAGCGAAGGGGTTGCATGGGGAAGTAAAGCCCTTTCCGCCTCCAGCGGATCATCAGAGGCCGCAGCACTCCCGCGGAATACCCAAACGTGATCCACACTGAAATTTAATGGCCATAATTACTTTCGTAATGGACGCACGAACAGGATACGAGGTCGAGTTGCGCTGAAGTCCTTCATCTCGCTTCCCTTTCTCTCTCTTCGTTTTTTTTTTTTTTGAGAATTTTTGATTCATGATGGCAAATTGATTTCATGCAAAAGTGTAATTACGTCCCGCGAAAATGATTACAGACCCGCAACGGACGGGCCCCGCGTGGCGGAAGGAAGATTCGATAAAAGGGTTTAAGCTACACCCCGGTCCGCTTATGAATTTTTGAGAATTTGAGGATTACCATGGCATCTGTCATTCAGCGGGGGAGAGAGGGCAGGGAGGCCAGGGATGTGCGTCTTTGAGGCATAGTGCTTTGCGATAAGTTCGATTTTCGCTTTCATTAGGTAATTGCTGGGGGTAATTATTGTAATTGAAAGCCTCTGCCTTGCCTTGCGGATCCTGGCTAAGTCTTCATTGGAAATAAATTAGGAATTCGCGTGCGCCTTGGCAAGGGGCGGGGCAGGGAGCTGACTCCTTTTTTTGGCAAGCCTAGAGGAATATCGAATATTGTTGAGTGTGAGGAGAGAGTGGTGGTGGGAGAGTGGGAAATCGGAGCTAAATATTCCAATTCGCAGGTGGAGGCGCTTTCTGTGAGCTTGTGGAGGACATTTGAAGGTGGTTCTGTAGGCGGGCCAACTGCTGGCTCATTGTGGACTCTCTCAGGGCCAAGTGAACTGGCAGCTTCTTTAGACTTCAGTCTTCCCTGAGCGGGTCTTCTTCTCGTTCTCAATCTCCTTTTGAATGTGATTGTAGTCAAATTTCCTCCATTTCCATTGATTGCAGCCGCCATCTGGCTTCGAGCATTTGATCGTCATCTTTAAGTAGTCAACATGCCTCACCATCTAGCACGGTCCTGTGCTAGTAAAGCCCTCTCCACCCATCGACGGTCCATCTTGGCGTTTGATTTCCTGTCTCCCTGAATCGATAACTGGTTGGCGCTTGATTTTCTGTACAGTCTTGTCTTCATCCCTGATAACCTCTTGTTCAGCTGGCCGTTCGTTCCTCCGCTCCGGGCTGGGCTTTCTGGTGTCTTCTCGACAACGACTCGAATCGCCAACAGTCGCTGTCTTCTTCTTCAAATCAAGTCATGACTCGACTGAACGTATCCTTCCAAGAAACTCCCCAATCCATGCGCCCGCCAACTCAGCAAAAGTCAAATAACAAAGGACTCCCACAGGGTTACCATCTCCCTCCCGACCTTATGCAGTATTTCGTCTTAAACTTCCCTCCCTTCCTTGGGCTAATTCCACGTGCTTCCTTATCCAAATTACCACGAAAAGAACCACCCCAACGCCCACCGCACAACCAAATCCATTGACAAACTCATTCGTGAGTCGCGTACCAAGGGCACCAGCAACCTTGCCAACGCACAGCCTGAACATGTAACATGTCATTTCAATGAGCCCCGTGCGCCGGACGTAAAACGTTCCTTAAACGCCGCACCAAAAGAAACTCATTTGTCATGAGGAAGGAAACAAGAAGAAGAGAGGAAGACTTCCCCAATCAATTATCCTTGAATCTTAATGCCTGGCCACGTGTCCCGCCGTGTCGTGCTGCTCCTCCTTTCTGAATTTAAAAATACCCAAGCCCTGTGAATGTTTACTACACTCACGTGCAGGTAGTAAACTCAGCGAATTCCAATTCAACTCGCGTCGACCGGGGGTGGTGAGAATACCTCTGTTCCACTAATAGACACGGCTTCCTTTCCCAATTGGGCATGGGTTATCCAATTTTAGGTGAACGGCTCCCAATTAATTGTGCGATCGCTTCGGCCAGAGGGAGCTGGTAATTCGTTTTCGCTGGCATGAGTGTGAATTACGCTTCGTCAGGACGCGACGGGGCCGTCTCTGCCGACATCTGTCGCCCCAATTAACCCGAAACAAAAGCCCAAGGATTAACCACGACAAGCTGTCGATGAAAAAGAGAATCCAACCAACCAAAGGAGGCACACACAGCTGACCTGTGGACGAATGAATACGCCACGACAGCGGGTATTTTAATGTGCTTTCGTTTCGGCCTTTGACTTGATGCACAGCGGTGATGTGAGACCGACAGGACTTGGTGGATATCTCATCGATTACGCTGCCGCTTGATCCTGGCTACATTCCTCACATTTGCTCGCCTCCGTCGGCACCATGTGATGTGCGTGCGTGTGGATGAGGCTTAAAAAATTTATTGCGGTTCACTGTAATTGATTTTAATTATTCACCACAAGGATGTGTACTTGGCTGCGCTTGAAAGAGAGAGAGACTCAGTGTTTGCTGCTATCTCTCTGGAGGGATATATTCCGACCGACTACAATTGCGTGTTCGTTTATTTATTTCGAGTTATTTTCCGCCGCCGCCGCTGCTGCTTTCCCTCCTCTATGACTCTGCCGATGTCCGGTGAAATCCTTTGGATTATCCTTCCTCTCTCCGTTTACGTGCGGATAAATAATTGAAATGGTGGAGCGGTTTAATTACGAATTTACCACTCGACGAGTTCCTCGTGCAATTCAACAGATTGTGCTTCGAGTGGAACCTCGCTTCGGTCTTCTAATGTTTCGTTCGACATTTGTTGCATAAGCACGGACACAACCTGAACTCAAACGAAGTGTCGCTCGCTGTGGATACAGGATGCAGAACGAGACTCTTCTTCTTGTTCTGTTCCTGTGCCTGTATCCCCTTGTGGGACATACAGCTGCAACTACGCCGGAAAGAAGCTCTAGGACCTTCCTGGTTTAACTTTGGTCCTCTTCATTTCCCTGCAACTTTACACGTCTTCCCGAAGGCCTTCAATGACAATTCCCACTTAAAACCATGCCTTAACCAACTCCCTGACCCAACGAACCGAATTCAAAACCCCCCAAGTGTCACAATCCTTCACAAAAGAATTCGAATTGTTGCCCCCAATCAAAATGATCGCTCGAAAGCATCTGAAACACCTCCTGACCATTCAATCCAATCCCCTACTCAGAAGCATTCCGTCCATCTTCCAAGGACGCCCGAAAATCACTCTCTCATACCCCAGATCGAGCACACGAGTAGCACTAGTCCTCCTCAAAGCATCCGCACTGAATCGATGTAACAAGCGAAGTTCCAGACAGGAAATCCCTTCCCTTTGTCAAGTGTCCATTAAGACACATTGCACGAGGAAAAGAGAAAAATTGCATAAACACATTTGCATAAGAATTCCATCACACAATGGGGCCCCGAACTGACGGCAGGACGATGCACCCGATTACGTGACACAACCCGGCAACGTGATGCAAATCCTTCTCAGGAGTTCATCCACATACAAGCGCGCGTGTGTGTCTGTGTCCTAGTGACTGCAATTTAAATTCCCTGTCATCCGCAAGGATGTTCTCATATTTTGCTACCAACAGAACCGACGTGAGTCAACATTTTTGTTTTCTTTGTGTAATTTCTTTGCAGAAAAAAGTCGAGCCCTGGAAGCTGTACACAATGGTATCTGGCCTGCTGTCCGTCGACTTGGTCATCCTGCTGGCATGGCAAATATTTGATCCGTTGCAGCGTATCCTGGAGACGTTCCCCCTAGAAAATCCAATCTCCACCACAGATGACATTCAGATTCTGCCAGAGCTGGAGCACTGCGAGAGTGAAAAGAACTCCATGTGGCTGGGTGAGTTCTAGTTCAGAGATGTGTGCCACTTAATCTCATCTCATTCTCTCACTCTCTCGCCGTCCCACTCTTTGTCACAGGAATCGTGTACGGATTCAAAGGATTGATACTAGTTTTTGGACTATTCCTCGCGTATGAGACACGCTCGATAAAGGTGAAACAAATCAACGACTCCCGGTATGTCGGGATGAGCATATACAACGTTGTGGTGCTGTGTCTGATTACAGCGCCAGTGGGCATGGTTATTGCGTCACAGCAGGACGCGTCGTTTGCATTCGTCTCGTTGGCTGTGATATTCTGTTGTTTCCTCAGCATGTTGCTGATATTTGTGCCAAAGGTGAGTACTCCCATTTCTCCCCACCCCTCCTGACTCAAATCATTATCATTTCCCCCTCGTTGCAGGTTATTGAAGTGATCCGACATCCGAAGGACAAGGCGGAGTCCAAGTACAATCCAGACTCGGGGATATCAAAGGAGGACGAGGAACGGTATCAAAAGCTGGTGACAGAGAATGAAGAACTGCAACGACTGATATCACAGGTATTCACAGTCATTCATCAGCACCACCCATCCATCCGCAACCATCCATTCATTCGAGTGTCACGCAGCGGTTCGTGGAATTGATTGCTAATCACCTCGTGTCATCGATTACATACATTCCTCTGGCATTTGTTTTGATTGAAGTGCTTGGGCACCACTTCTGGGGGCGGCCATCGTCTCGGGGTTGGTGTGAAATTGTCAATTAATGTCATTGATTGGGTGTCAATTTGGTCACCCCCTCGACTTGTCATCAATAACACACCCAGCTGGAGGTGACTGTGGAGGGAGTTCTACTGAACCTCTCGAAGTGGGCTTCGAAAAATCCCTGTCATTAATCATATTCGGATCTTCTTAATCTCGCATCTCGCATAATCCTTCCCTTTCCGAAGCACACAAACTAAGCCTCGCTCCAGCAGCACCTCAGTGAGGAATACATAATCGAAAACCTAATCGATTCCTAATCACGATTCTGGCTTTAATTAAATTGTCAGATGCAGTAAAATACCGCACCCCGATATCCTTATCCGTTGGCGTAACCTCTTCTATTTATGGCATCGTCAGGCACATTCACACTGGAGAGTACGCCTCGGAAGGGACATTTCCTTTTTCTGTTCGTTCTTCGAAGAGAGAGAAGAGGGAGAATCTTCTCCTTCTCCGTCTGGCTCGCTGGCTGGATGGAGCCCATGTTCGGTTCTCTTCACGCACACATGTGTGTATTGTGGACGCAGGAGCAGGGACATCATCAAATTTCACAGTCTTAATTAGAGTGGACAGAGGAGAGCTGGTGAGCGGATGAGCTGGTGCTGCAGAAGGCGTCAGAGATGGATGGGGATTCCGTCGAATTGACTAATTCGCTTACATGTGAAGTGACACCAGCAATGGGAGCTCTCGATCAGAACAGGGTGATCCCCAACTTAGTCGTATTCGGATAGCTAACACTTTAAGTTGACTTAAGTCCCCGGAGAGAGTGTTGGTTTGAGTGGCGTTGGCTTTGGAGCGTCACTGGAATAAACAAGTATCTCGGCAGATGAAAGGGCATGAATGGAATGAGGACAGAGTGACGTGGGACAAGGCTCTAAAGATTGGCAGGGACTTCACCAGCCCAGCAGCCCTTGACAGTTGAGGGAAATGTCTGAGATGTCAAGTGAAGAGGCATGTTTCAACTACGAAGATGATGCCGTCTTTTGGCAGACATGGTCTTGCGCGCTCTTTAACTGAAGTTGGACGTGACATCTGAAGACTCACAGGAAATGTTAGGTTCTGTCAAACGCCAACAAATCGTCAACCAATGCCAGCTGAATCGCGCTACCAGACAAATCAGGATCCAGTGCCTTGAGGGCTAAAAGAAACCTTGACATTGCCATGGCTGTCATCAATCCAGTCAGTGTCACAGATGCGATTTAGCAGAACTCAAACTCTATGGACAACTGAGTGAGATGTCCATTCGAGTGCTAATCATTCGCTTTTAGAAGTGTCAAGTGATTGCAAGAACTTTTCAGCTTCTGCGCCAATCCAAGCCGAGTACAACCTTTCAACTGAATCGTGTTCACATTTATTTTTCCCCTCAAATGCCAACTGACAGAAACATTTCCTTTCACTCAACCCCGTCACAATGCACGTCAGAACTTTTGCGTCCGATTAGCATATCTCAATCGCAGTTGAGGTCCTCGAATCCGCCCACGTTTAACTTTCCCCCATTAAACTTTCCCAATCATCATTTCCTCTTAAATGTCAACCAAACTCACATAACCTTTAATTTTGCGAGAGAGAGACGATGCTCCCCCCCACTCAGTGCGATTTCATTTCGTTTCTCGTTTCAGAAAGAAGAAAAAATTCGTCTCCTGCGGCAGCGATTGGTGGATCGGGACGCAAACAACAAACCACCGGGTGAATTCAATTCTGGCAGTGGTATACCGGGCGGAGGAGGCGTAGGAGGCGGTGCGATTCCAGGAAGTGGCGGCATCAGCAGCACCATAGCCACGGCGACAAATGCAATGGGCTCCCAGGGCACCATCATTACACCGACAACATTAGCAATTACACAAGGTAAAGACTCATTAGTAGTGATCCAGCCCGAGGCGACCACTTCGTCTGACTTTGACAGTGCCATCGGTGGCGGTTACTCACAGATGACGCGCTCATCGAGGGCGAGTCAATCAGACTTTGAGTTCTCTGATAGCTATTTGTAGAGTGGTGGCGTGGGATGGTTTTAGTGTTAAAAATACATCTTCAGGTGGACTCCGTGATGGATGGGAAAACTCAGAGATGGTCGAAGGGACTGTGGGGAGACGGAGGCACAAAGTCTTGGCATGTGACCTTAGCACAAAATTAAAATTATTTTAGGACGCTCCTGTATATGGTATTGTAAATAGATTAGGGATGGAATTGTGGTTAGGTCGGGGATGTGGTGGAGTCGAGGGCCTTGACACGGCCATCCGGAGGGGAGGGATGTTTTGGTTTTGTGAGATGGCATGGTGGCAAATGGACTGTCATGGCAGGTGACGGAGGACAACTTTGGCTGTCCTCTTCCAAGTTAAGGGGTTATTTTTTCTAGACTTTGTAGAGATTATTCATGGCCACGGATTTCAGGTTTTGAGATAAAACAGGACGGTCGTTGGATGACTTAAATAGACTTTTTTCTTCGTCGTGAACTTTTTCGAGCAAGAATTCACTCCGAGGCCGTAAGGGTTCACCGACGTATGCTTCATCGCCAGAGATGGACTTCACATTTTCACATTTCGCATCAGGCTCAGTTCTTCTTATCCAGTAGTCAAAATGACTGGGTAATAACTTATCCACAGGATTTAAATGTGAAGGAAAGATATATCTTGATGGATAAATTGTTGATAGACTAATCTCTTGACACAACCAGGCTCCCAAGCAGAAACTGAAGCAGATCTTCCTTAGAAGAGGATCACCGAGTGTTCGAAGTGGCTTACATGCCTCGAACTAGCTTCTCCGGGCTTTACTCTCGAAACTTTGGAAAACAAATCATCCGCAAAATTGAAATATGAGCCTCGTGAAAGACTCCTTCTACTCCCGGGAGGCACCCAGGGTTAGACAGAGAAACTGAAGCAGATTTTTGGACGAGGTAGCCGGGTGTTCGAATTCATTCCAGGATGTGGACAGAGCACTTTGGTGTCACTGCCATTTTCGTCATCCATGTGTCTGCTGGTCCGTCGCCTTGTATTGCTGTACTGTAAGCACTTCATCATCGTCATCGTCTTCTGGCACATATGATTCACTAAAGAGTTCCCGGGGGTAAAATCACGCAAGGGAGATGTCCAGGCCGGTCCAGGAGTTTATGTCCAAGCGCACCCAGGTGAGTTTTTGAGCTTAGTGAAGCCACCTCGTCCTCAGTCTGCCAAGCGGGCGCATAGCTGATGGAATCGCATTCAAGGCACGCATCGGAAGTTATGTTGATGGGGACATTCGTGCCATATGACCAAACCATCGAAGCAGAGCCCTTTCCGTTGGGAGAAGCAGCTACTCAATGTTGAGTTGCTCGCGTACTGGCGTGTTTCACACCCTATCGCGGCTAGTAATTCACACAACAACAGGAGAAATGTCATCTAGGCATAGTATTGCTCTAGTGTACGCAATTTTTTTTGTTAATGATTTGCGCGTGCTCAAGGGATTGCTAATACCCTTATGTGTCCGGGGTCAAGACCAATTGGATGCCCAAATTGACCGAATGACGCACTTAGAGGGTTTGTTTTCTGTTCTTTAGGTAGGTAGGTAGTAAGTGGCTTAGATGAACTTTGGCCAATGTAGGCCTGTTGTACTGCCAGCTGGGTTTCTGGTTATGTTCTTTAACATAACCAATCTTTTCCAACAAAAAGAGGAAATGAACCGAGGCAGTTCTTCCAGGTGTTCACTGCTGCGTGGTTCGTCGAGTGTCACTTTACTGTCCGTCACTGTAGACTTGAAACTGATTTCATACGGCTGCCACTGTTCAGACTGAGACCAATTTGTCCTGGAACAAGAGGTCGCGTTGTAACGTAGCGAGCTTGAAATGGAACCCAAATTCCCAGCAGTCCAGAACAAGAGAGAAGCCACATGACTGGTTCATTTTTAGCAACATCTTCCGACACCACATGCAATTTCCAAGATTAGCTCTGTTTTCTTTAACTTGTTTGTGGCAATCTAATGGCGGTCGTCCTCTGTTACATTCTCTGTGATATGGTCTTCTTCCGCGATTGGACCCGGACCCGCTGTTTTTTTTATAGATTCTTGTCGTCATTGATTTGGTATTAAACTTTTTCAATTGTTCACAGCGTCAGGCAATAATTCAGTTCAGGCTGGTTAACGTCCTTTTCTGTTTATGAGGTCCTCCTTCGACGTCCAAGCCGTCTCCTGTTTATCAGGTTCTCATTAGACGTCCATGATCTAGACTACATTGTCACAGTCGCTGTTGGTAATAATCTTTGGGCTTCGTTGCATGCTTTCATAGCTTCATTGTCATTCTAGGACATTCCTCTACAAGCCCAAACCGTTGCCACTCATCTCATGTCGTTGATGGCGTCCCTCTCCTTTGCAAAACAAAACACAAGACGTTCTCGAATTCAGAGCAGATTCCCTATCCCCTGGTACAACTAGTGACTAGCCTTGTCTTGTCAAAAATGAAAACCACAATTCCCAGCGTAGGTGTCTTCATTTAAATCAAAATGAAATGAATGTCCTTTAGCCTCTAACCTTGAATAAATAAGAAGTAAAATTAAGCTAAGAAACAAAATATATTCAAAAAGCATATCGACCTCACTCGGTTTTGAATGGTAGATCTAGCCTCTTCGAAGACAACCCTAGCTTAAGCTTAAATAAATAAACAAAAATCAGGTTTAACGCAAATTAATGAAATAAATTTGGTTTAAATTTAAGAGGATTCATGCAGGATGCATTTAGCAATATCGCCTAGTCATGTAAGAGTAAATAAGCAAAAATTTATGTTGTGCAATATCAGTAAAAACAAATTATATATTAAATTGACAATTTAGTAAATTATTAAATTTATTGGTTGAATAAAAATTGTTTTTGTTACACAAAATGAAAAAGAAAAGCGATGGGTTTGTTTTATTTGATGAATTGGCATTCGATTTGTTGATGTTTGTGTCCACACGAGCAATAAATTTTGTTTATTTGTTTACTCTTTTGTTTTATTTCAAAATTTTAAATGTAAATGTTTTGTACAACTTAAATTTTTGTTTGCACTTCAAAGGCACTGATAGGAGTAAGGAGATCACTAGATGTTTAAGAAATCAAATTTAGACTCACTTGCTTTTGTAAGATTTTGACACCATTTTGTTTTTTCTTCTTTCAAACGGATTAGATGGGAAGGGTGGGTTGGGTGGACATTAGATGGACTTCAGTCTCTCAACAGACACCCACACAACACAAGAGGCTGAATTTATTCCCACAAATGGCTTACTCCGTCGCGAAGGCCATTAAAAAAGTTATTCATTAAAAAATGTACGAACTCCTTCGAAGACGCGCTCGTAACCTTAATCGATATCGATTCAAATGTATCCACTCGCCAAGGATTCTGTACACACTCGCAGACACTACCCCGTGCGTTGTTGTGCGTCAAACAGTAGGCGTAAAGTATCCGGCAAAAGAAAATGGAAAGAAAAAATGTTTTATTCATCCCGAGATGGCGAATGGGCCTAGGGAAGCTGGCTCGCAACTCGAAAGTATATTTCGTTCAAAAACAAGGCAATAAATTCAATAATCAGACGAAATCCTATTACAGACACAAAAACAAACTCATTTCGACGGAGAGAGTTTTTCGGTATGCAAAATGAAGTCCTGCCGATGGGGAGGCCGGCAGGCTGCGATGGCGGCGGAAAAAGGCAATAAAGGGTCCATAAAATTATTGTTATCCTGTGTGTTCAGCTGTGACTGTGTGTGCCGAGGTGGGGGCCGGCCTCTCGCGCTTCTAGAGCTCTAAACGCATACAGAAGGCCCACAGTGACTGGCATTTAGGGTAATTCGCTGGCTCTGCGACGGCGAGGGAGGCCGATAAATTGGATTTGTGCCTCTCGTTCGATTGCTGATAGTTCGTATCTGTTCAACGACGGCGGCGGTGGTGACTTAATAGGATTCCTGTTGTCCTGATTAATTATCGGATGTATCCCGTCCAATTTGGCCGCCATGGCGGATGGCAATAAAAAAAAAAACAAGAAAAACGAGTAAACAGATTTATGGCCATGTCGCCGGCAAGATTGAGGTTTGACTGTTCAAGTGGGCTTTGGGTAGGTCAGGGGATGTGCTGGATGTGGATACGAGGTGCAGGAACTTGGGATGTGGCTGCAAAGCAGGAAGGGGTGCTCGATGTGGTTCAGACAATCTGTCTATTAAACGATCAGAGTCTTGCCTTGACGACCATGATTCATGCTTAGTTTGCCGTCAATCGACGTCCCTTTGAGTCGCAGCCGAGAACAATTTAGTACCTTACATCAGTCATTGTGTCCTGCGTAACCAAGAACAGGACTTCAGCCATTCATCCGTCGACGGACTTCCCTTACACCCTCTTGAACCATCCCGTATCGTGGCAGAGAAGAGTCATCTCCCTGAGGCGTTGAAGACAACCTAAAGAACCCATCAAACCCCCCATAGATCCAATTCCAATCGCAAGAGAGAATCATCATAAAAAACGGAATACAAACGATCCCAACGCAACACAGCTCTCGGTGGTCCATGGAGACGCCTTTGAGAGAGCCAACGCAAACAGAGGACGCTGGAACCAATCGAACTCCCAGACCAGCTGTTGTATGCATCATCAGGCAACCAATACAATCCATTTGAAATCCACTCGAATGGCGCTCCATCCATCCACAGTCAAAGGACACTTGTGAGGCAATCGAAAGAGGAAAACTCAAATTAACTCGTGCCTCGTCGACAGGGAGGACTGGCTGCCAGAGACATGGACACGGTGGCATTTCCATGGTTTTTCTGAATCCTTTTGTTGCAACCACACACCTCCCACAAGCGCCCAAAGCCATAACGATCCAGCACGCATCCTTTTTTACGCTTCGTCGGCGAGTGTGTGTGTGCCGCTGTGTGTCGCTCCGAGAGCTGCCAACTATTTTGCATAATAATCTTACTCTTCGCCATATGATGACGCTCCCATTATGCTGTATGCATTGCGAGGCGGTTGATAATGCTTTAAGGCACGGGGCGCACACATCACATGTGCGTGGGGCCACTGATGGGGTTGGATAACGAGTGTCCTTTGTTGGGGACTACACCAGCTCATCTGGTATCAATTGTGTGGTGTAAATTGTTTGGCAGGAGCCAGCCAACCGTGCCAGACCTCGTCTTTTCCTTCACCTTCTGCTTCGTCGTTGTTGTTGTTCCTTTTTTTTTTTTTTTTTTGTCAACTTATCCTTGGCTAAATGATGGAAAACGTGTTGACAGACGGATCAAAAAAGCATTTTTTGTCGTCCTGCGAGAGTGAATCCTCATCATTTTCGCTATTCTTTGTGCGCGGAGGGGGAAGTTGTGTGACGGGGGGACTTCCATCATGTGGGTGTCAATTGAAAAGGATCTCCGCCTACGTCGAGGATGGCTCAGGTGGATGTGTGAAAAGCACTCATAAGGGTTGCGTAAGTGATTTGAATTTGAACACGGGACGGAATTACATGAAGTTGGTGTTTGGGGGGAGGGGGATGGTGTTGAAGATTTTTCAGGGTAGACTGTCTAGATGGAAGGAGGAGTGTGTGCTGTGAGAGATTTAAGGGAGATGAGTCATGGTCTGACTGGGTTTGCTGCAGAGTGTGCAGAGTTTAAGAAAAGGTTGGATAGGCGTCCTCGTTGAACGAGGGGATTAGGATTGGCATGCTGTCTTGGTTCGTCGGAGTCGTTTCCAGAGAAGCTTTGTCTTGTCTTTCATTTGGCTGTCTTACAAATGGACCCAAGCATCTGTGAAAAGTCTGTCATTCGATGGAATCAAGAATTGTCTCTGTACCCCTTCTCGACACGATTGGTAAGGCACTTGTCTTGGTGGTTTCTTTCTCTAGACGTTTCTTAACTTGCACCGGAGATTGGTTCATAATCGCTTGAACCATTGGGAAAATGGTGAAGCGTCGTTCCACTTAATTTACTCTCAAAATGAAATCCAGATTAAAAGGAGTGCAGAAGAGACACAACACACAGTTCTTCTTTTTCTTTATGTAGCACCACAGGGGTGGACCGAATATGTTTTGACAAGATCAAGAGCCCTTGTGGGATGCCTCCTAATTTCCCACGAGAACTGCCCAAATGAGAGCGCGAAAGAGGCAACGAACCTGAAAATGCTTGCAGCAAGTCAACTCGGTTCCAATTCGGTCCGCAGATGGGAGGAGACATCTTCACCCGCATGATCCACTTAAGGCGCCGCGGAGGCTAAGTACGTACGAGAGATCTCTAGGCAACTGGATCCTTCGGCATAGACTCAGCTCATCAGGAGTTATGCGCAGGAGCAACCAGGCGAGTTTTTGGACTTGATCAAACTTCCTCGTTCCACTTGATAGGATCGCATTCAATCGGTTCAGGATTTGTTTCAATTTTCCAGGAGAAATACATTTTCTTGAACTTTTTCAAAACAATTGCAAACCGTTTTTACTTCTCACAGCTAAATCTAATAAAAGACAGCACCAAGCACCTCCTAAAGAAAAACTCTTCTTTTCCTTTACTTTCAGATACACATGATCATCATACATGAAAAATCGAGTCAATTTCTTTCACGTGATAGGTAAATATTTAAAAACTAAAAATTAAAATAAACAAAAAAAGGAAACTTTACTAAAATTTAAGTCAAAATGAGAGTAAAATCTTGAATTAGAAAAAGAAAAAAACTAAAATCTGTAAAAAAAATTTTCAAACGAAACAAAAATGTGAAGAAAGTAAAATAAAAACTAAGTTCAAATAAATTGTTTATTATTTTATACTTTTTAACTATTTGATAGAACTTTACTAAACAAAAACAAGAAACCTATGAGTAGAAAAAAAAAACAAAAATTGAGACCTCTATTCTAAGATTTAGACGAAGACGAAGAAGAAGGAGGAGAAAATAAGTAAAATTAAAATGAATTTAGTGTGACATGTTCTGTTTGTGTATCTTTAAGATAATTATTAGAGAAAGAAAATGATGAAGTTTATTTATACGTGGTCGTTGAAAATGCAATTAGTTTAATCTTGTGTAGAATAATTTTAGGGTTAAGTGGGTAGTTTAATTGTTTTTTGTTTCTGTTTCCTATTTTACATTGTTCCAGTGGAGTGTTGGTATGGAGTGGAGTTTGGTATTTTAATGAGCGAGTAAAGCAATTATGTGGAGACTGAAGCATCGACTCTGGCCTCTAGGATCTGTCCCAATACAGAAGGACAGAAAGGACTATCCTCAATCAGTATTCAGAATTGGACTTTAAGTGTTTTTGCTGCATTTCATGTCATTCAAAATACTACTAAATTCCCCGTGAACAAACATTTCTCCTCAAGAGCCACAGATAAACTTTTCAAGACTACGCGAAACCGTGAACTATTCCGACGAATTTTTGAGACCAGAGTAACCGAATGTGTACCTTTTTTTTCCACAAATTCACATTTCTTTTCACACTCTAGAATGGAACCTAAGCATTTCCCTTCGACGTCACTGGACGTGCCTTTACTATTCACTTAGGCTTGGCTGTCGTGGAATAGATCTCTCATGGATCCCTTCAATTTCTTTCGCGCGGCTCGTACGATGGAGAAGCACGGTGTTACCAGCTGTCACCCAAGCAGTTTCCCTGGAAGACTGATTCATTCGTTACTCCTCAGCGGTGGAAAAGTGTTGATTTGATCGACTTTGATGCCTACACTTACACTCTCCAAGATGGCAGAGGTCCTTCTCAACTTTTGGATGCCAACAGTTTCATGCGGTGCCCCACTGATTGGGTCCTTCCAAATTAGAAGTCTTACAAGACCGCGCGTCGTATCAGAAACAATATCTTTGTAGGCAGTTACAACTCTGAGTACAGCCCACCAAAATTAACGAACGAAATTCCTGCGAACATTAAAAACGAAGTATAAACCTTGGCGACTGCTGTGCCTTTGGAATTAAAGCGACTTCAGAAATAAAGAATCCCCTCTATGAAACGAGGACAAAACTAATGTTTATAAGGCCTTAGACACCCTTGATTTGATTTATAAGGAAGTAGTATGGCCAACTTCAAAAGAGGACGACGATATTCTCGACAACTTCGGGAGGAGAGTTCTCCACATTACTTGCGATCTTTCTGATTACTCTTAATCCAATCTCGACTGATAGCATTGCCAAGCGAATTCGGGTTTCTCGCCTCAGGTGACGTGGATCAACACCATCGACCGCCCGGATAAAATAAGTTCGTCTTCAAGTTTGACATCACAAAGATGTAAGTGAAGACCTTATCGGTTTTGCACAGGTCGAAAGATATCTTAGTCTACTATCCAAAGGACAGATTGGATAACGAAGCGGTGACTGAACCCCCTAAATATGAAAAACAAAAATAGGTCGTTTCAAGACGTTTAGGCTTCAAATGTTCAATTATTACGACGTGCCTTCGTCCTCCTTGAAGTGGTATACTCTTCATAGACCGCTAAGATCTTTACTAAACGTTTGATGGCTCTGTTGTTTGTTTTCGAGGTTTGAAAGCAAAGAACCTCTAGAGTCACGCATTTTGAAGATCAAACATGCGCAGTCCGTTTGTCTCCAAATGTGTATTTAATTTGGAGACAAGTTCAAATTAAAGAAACTTTGTTGACACCTCATCTGCTTCCCGCTTCTCAAATTCCTGACTCTTCAACGTTTCCCTCAACCATCTCCAAGAAAACATCTTCCTATCAACAAGTCGTATGGCGCCGGTTTGACAGATGACTTCCACTCACACGTCATCAGTTCATTCACTGAAGTGCTTTCCCCAAGAGAATACCAAGAGAGATGACAAAGTACTGCCTTCATGCTTCTGTCGTCTCTAACTCCACTTAAACACACCCAACAACTGTGTACTCCTCTCCCAGACATCCTTCTTTTTGTTTTTTAAAACAATAAATAGCTCTTGTAAATATAAACCTATAAACACGGCAAAAACCTTCGATAGAACTAAGCATATACAATCGATTACAATGGACAACTTAAATCAATTATATACGAAATGTCATTGCAGCATGTATCTTTACACAATAAGAAGAAGATTAAACTAAACCTCATGTAACCACTCAAGATTGCCACAAAGAAAAAAGAAAATGTAGCTGAATTGTTCATGATTGTTTCATTTTCGACGAAAAACAAAAACCAAAACAAAAAACCGTAGGAAAATAAATTTAAGCAAAAAATAGTTAAATTTAATGAGAAAACTTCATGCATTTAAATAAAATTAAACAAAAGAAAAAAAATCAATTTTCATTTGTAAACCGATGTTAATTATCAGTGAGCAGAAAATACTACATGTAGCAAATGTAAATTAAATATAAATTCTCAACACTCTCACACACACACATAGGCATACATACACGCGCAAAGAAATTCCTAAGAAATGAAAGACTTTAAACTTAAATTTAAATAAATGATAAATGAAAAAAAAGAAACACAAGAAAAGCAAAAAAAGAAGAATCTAGCAATTAAATCTTAGTTAAATGTACTCACTAGTGAAGGACACTAGTCGAGGGTGGTAGACAGACGGGGGCGAGAGGGAGTATTTATTACATCTAAACAAGTGTAGATAATTTTTAAGATGATAAAACAAATTATATATAAATATGTATGTCTGTATATGAACGTAGATACGATTATATGTATACACACAAATTGATTGTAGTTCATTTTTTGTTTTTCTGTTTTCTGTTTTAGTTGTAGTTTAGAGATGAACAACCAGAATTCACAAAAAAGAAAGAAAATTGTTAAGAAAAAGAAAAAAACAAAAACATAGCAAATCATAGAAATGAATGTGAGCAGAGATTAGTTAAAATTATTTATAAACTGTGTTCTTAAACAAAAAACAAAATAAACAAATATCTTTGTTACTAAATAAAATGAGATGAATCTAGGCGGTGTTAGAAAATATTTGAAACAAAAAAAAAAATTAGACTAGGCTAAGGTATTCAAGAGAAAATTCAATGAAAGCAAATAAGCAAACAGAAAAACATGTTGAAAGGTGGGAGGGGAGGAAGGAAGTTAGCAAAGTTAATTGTTGTAATATATACACACAAAACAAAAAAGAAGAAAAGAGATTAACGAATCGCAAACATTACAAAGGCAAGGAGATAAAATGTTTTATTGAAAATAAATCTAAAAATAACAAGAAAAAAATCAAGGGTTGTTTCATTTGAGGGGTTCGTTGAGACTCAATCTGAGTCAGGTGGCTGTTGGATTGGTTCACCTTTTATCGGGTGGCTTTAGGATTGGTTCACTTTTTGCTCCACTCACTGATTTTTGGGCAAGTTGAAGGACGAAGTCGATCGGAAAAAGGTAATGTATTTATTTTCAGGCGATAACAAATGCCTGAGCGACTTGCTATGTATCCTAGGCCCAATTATACCGTCCCTGACAACAGCACTCTCAAGATCTAACCCCCTATCTATTCAACAGAAGACGACCGGTGCATGGGCGACCGGTATGACTTGTAATACGCGTCCTATCTGCTTCTAACCCTAGATATTCCATTCCACCCTCAAGACCTACCAGTCCCTCACAGAAGACAGCAGAGTCCACGACTGTACCTTGTACCTTTACTCTGAAAATTGTTTCCGAACTCAGACCCTGGTCTTCTAACGTGAAATTGAAAAGGCTATGGATTTAAAATTTACTGATTTCTACCTTTGTCAATAGATGCTTCCAAAGAACAATAATGCCCGCTAAAAGCACATTACGAAGCCTCTGACCATCTCGTAGTCTCTGTCCATCTCGAAGCCTCTGTCCATCTCGAAGCCTCTGTCCGTCTGAAGTCTGTCGTCGAATACCAGTTTCACGGTTCGACGAGAGGTGTAGAATATGACTATAGAGCCACATCCCTTTCAGTTGTAGGAGGTCTATATAACTAGGGCAATTTGAGAAGCTTACAGCGCTAGCAGATAGGAAACAGTGTATATAGCCAGACAACAGTTTACGACGGCGTGTATCCAAGCAGCATTAGTAACTCAGCGACCGGTTTCACACCACAAAGTGTGTGTGAACCTCCATTCACAAGGTGGATTGTAAAGTACATACCTAGACACCAGCCTTATCTCAGCACACGCCATGTCTGTCAAGAAAATAAATAAACAGTCGGTGGGTGAGGTGCACCAAAGTCCCATTCTCAGAGTCTTAGGAAAAAAAAGCCATAATGAGAAACTCAATTTCGTCAAAAACCCCGTAGATTCCCTCTGTTTTTTTCCACTTAAGCCAGGAGATTATACCCTGCCCCCCTCTGAAACTTCCTTGTTCCAACTACCACCTCCGAGGGATATGCAATTAGCAGGCACCGATTCAGATGTGTTCAAAAAAAAAAAAGACTCGCCTCATGCGAGTTCCGGGAATTAAAAGATTCCGTCAGGTTAAGCCTCACACCCGTGCCGGCACGCCTCACTTGTCGTGCAACCGCCTCGTTAAAAACGCAAGCACAAGTGTTACACATCAAAGGCCTCTTCCCTTGTTTCATTAAAGGAAAAGAAACACCCTTTAATTAAAATCCCTGCGAAATCGGGCTTCGGGCTTATGTCTACAGCCCGATGGGGGCGGTGATGAAAGGCAACACATATTAGCCATTTAGGTGCCATTACAATTTCCTCCTACCCCTCGGGCAACCTCCGTCTCCATCAAGCAACTCCATCGTTGTAGCCACTGACGTAATTATATTAAAAACAGAGGAGAGCAACAGTGAGTGAAAAGAATTGCCACGATCCACTGTTTGCACGCAGGATACACACGAAGGAACTGGGAATTTCCCCTTCACCCCGCACCCTGGGTAATGTAATAATTAAAGCAAACGTAATCCCTTCTGCCTAGTCCTTAATGTCCCTACGTACATGTATATATCCTTCGTGCGCTGCTGTGTGAATGTTGGCTTAAGAAAACCAAACCCTGCGCTAAAATCAACCCCAATCCATGTGTATGTGTGAAGGAGAGAAGGGGGGAGAAAAAAAAAAATGAAATCCTTTTTTATGAGACAAGGTTACAACACGTCCGCGCTAAAACGTACGAAACGGCTTTTAAATTGTGGCGTGAGAACTGTGTTGAGGATAAAGTGCGAACTTGTGTATGTGTGTGCGTGTGCATCGGCCGGGGTGGGGAGCGATGAGTGTGAATTTTCATAGACACAATTCTGTGCCGTGATGATAACGCTCTTTACACGATAATTTATGAAAGTCAAATGAAGTTATCACCCGTGTGGGGGGTGGAAAGGGGGGAATGGCCATGAGCGTCAAGTAGGATCGAGATAAGTCTGTTTAGCTGGAGGCGTTGTCAGGGTTTAAATCTTGTTTGAGCCTTTGGTGCATGGTAGAGGTTAGCAGGGGGAGGAGAGGACAAGATCCTCTGTCATCCGCCATAGAGTTTCGGGTTCTGACAATCGCACGAGTTGTGTCAATGAATTTATACCAATTTTCGGAAATTCTCCCTGACGAAACTATTTGCTCAACAGGTGCCAAAGTTTGACATACGTCCAACAGTGGCTACCACTCAACAATGCAGATTTACCCCTCGATCTGTGCTGCCACTGCATTCTATGGTATAACCCACTATTCACCGAATTTCTGGCCGCACGCAAAGTGCATAACATTCTATTCAATTGTCATCAATCCTAAGCTCATGTTCGTTCGCCTACATGCTTCATTCCATGTAGACGCTCCATGTGCGTGCGCCATCTGTCATACCTGCCTTGGGAATATTCCAGCAGATCTGGACTCCGTATGAAATGAAAGGCGAGCATTCCTCAACTAGAACTGAAAAAAATGAAAAATGTTGTAAATGTCTATCAGCATGTGCTGCCGTCCTGGAAGGGAAATGAACTCAATTACGGAATCAATCACATTTGCATCCGTCAACGATATCGACCAGCGATTGATTGCTTTTTCAGTTGAGTGTGATCTGCTCCCCAGATTATCCAATTGGAAATGCGACTAATAGATCCAAAGCATTCCTATTCAAAGTTTTCATGTCGGCGACGCGATGCATTCCTAAGGAAACGCACACAAGTCGCAGCGGGAACACAAGAAGACTCGCAGACATCGTCTTTATTTTCCACAATTCGTCAACAAGTCGCAGCGGGAACACAAGAAGACTCACATACATCGCCTTTATCTCCCACAACTCGTCAAATTATATTACTAAGCAAATGCTCACCAAGCCATCCGAAAGAAAGCAGGAATTTCATCACTAACGTAAGGAGGCATGCTCTTGAAATTATTCCCTGTGAACAGACCGAAATATAGGCAATCTTCTTTCAGACAACAAGTCCTCTTACCTTAGACAATCAACAGAATTGTGAGTTGCTCTTCAGAAGGGACCAAGGAGATATCCAACTTCCACAATGAAAAAGATGAAATAGAGGTGGAATTGCCTTGTATTTCACAAATTCCTCCTTTCTCACCTTATTCCTGGTACTCCTGTTGTTTCCTTCAGTGTGTGTACCAGTTTGGCCGCAAGTATTTAAATTCAAAAAATAATAAAGCCCATCTTACCGAGCTCTTATAACTCTTATACCACTCTTACTCATACATTGACTTCTTCATACGACGCTCGTTGCATTTAAAAAGAGCAGTGCGTTCGAGAATCCACCACACCACCTTCCGCATTTCTGAACACATCTCTCCGGAAACACCTTTCCCAGAAGACCACCAATTAATTAGCACACTCTCCCACCCATTCTTGCCACTCTCGATCAATTATGCCACGAAAAAAGTGCAAGTCTTCTAGAAAAATATGCACACAGCATAAATTTCTTCCCTCCTATTTAAGCCTTCGATTCGATTTCTGTTTAAAAATTCGTCCCATACAGGCCTTCTGTTACATGTCCATCTATCTGCATCCACACATGCATATGCATCATCGCGTATGCATCGAAACCCCTTCTGCTGCTCAGTAACGGTACACATTAACGTAGTTTTGCATTTGCCCATCTGTCGTTCAGCATCGTCGTTCACTCGTCACTTTTCTGTTTCGCCTCAAACTGTTGAAAGTTTTCATTCATTTGCTCTCAGTCGTGATGTGTTTGCAATTTGCACATTCTCTTGTAATTTTTATTTGTGGATCTCAAAAAAAATCTTCCAATTGGAATTACAATCGGATTGCTTTTGCCCCTTTCGCATTCGTTCTCTTCTACAGAAATCAACGAGTAACTCTTCTACGAACTGGGGAGAAGAACGAAGACGACCTACCCCACTCGTTCGCTGACCGCATCTGCACTCTTCATCTGCTGAACTCGGGTTATTCGCGGGAAATCTTAAAACCGACGCCAAGTGCAACGCCGTGAAATTTTTGTGAAAAATCAGCAATTTTTGGATAAAAAGCCTTGTGTTTCATTTGAAATTGGTGTCAGGGGTGAGATTAATACTTATTGCAACTTTTTATCAAAAAATTTCAACAAAATCGATGGATTTTTGCCTGAATTTGATGGAATTCGATTTTCGCCTTGTGATGGCTTACCCGCCAATTTTTGGGAAATCATTTTTCGCGAATATTTTTGGAATTAATTGATTGTTTTTGGGTTTCTGGGCATAATTATGCAACCTGTTGAGCTGCGAAGTGAATTTCATATGAATTTCCGTTTCCGGCGACGTGCGGGTGGTAAGTGAATGGCGATGAACTGATCTGGTCGTGGGGGCATATATAACTTTTCTTTGCAGGATTTGCGATTCGAGGAGTGGCTTTGTGGAGAGGATACACCCGCCGTCGGTGGTGGTAGCATGAGATTTTATCATGTGAGTAAGAATTGTGAAACAAAATATTCCGCAGCCGAGATTGAATGTTCGTTTCCAATAGGAAACATTTGCTTTGATGCCACGGGAGTCTCTAGTCTGTTGTCCGTCCGGAAAGTGCATAAGTTCTCTTAAGTCGTCTGTGGAGTGTCCAAATGCATCGCATTTTTGATTTCCTTTGTCGTCTAATTTTTGGTAAAAAGTACTTCGATGTGTTAATCTCACCCTTGCGCTCTTGTCTTTTCGTCGCGTTACGCAGAAAAATCTGCTGTTCCGTACCTAGTATCTTATGTTTAGCGGGTATATTCGCTTATTTTCGTGTCTATGACCTCGGTTCGGGAATATTCTGCAGTTTCTTCGTACAAATTCCGTTCATCGTGTGCATCGTTTTGATGTTGTGCTCGTCGCAGCGTTTGTTTTATGATTTAAGGTCGATCGTGGTACCTTCTTCGAATCTCCTATAATTTACCGTGAGTGCAGCGCGTCAGTGCATTTATTCCATTAATCGGAACGTGCGCGTTGTCCTGTTTTTGCATATCCTTCTCGGGAATCTGATAGCCACGCTTCTCTGTTCTGAGTTGTGCGGTGACTCATTCTTTACCCATCGGTGTTTCCCTCGCGTGTAATCAAAGGCGTGCGTTGTCTCAAAAGATCAATTGCTTTTCTATCCACATCCCCCTCATGCCCTCCTTTCTGCATTTTATGCAATCCGTCGCCCTTATTCATTGGGCTCCCTTCGCCCATTGAATTCTCCCTTCGCGAGTGTAAATTCGCATCTTGTGACCGTCGGTATCTGTGTAAATCCTCGGCCTTTTACAAAAGTGCGTGATGCTTCCCCATTCAGAGGTGTGCGGTGCCTCCAATACCGGTTCCTCTGCTTCTCCCTCGCGGGTGTCGCCTCGATCCCCGTGGCCATTTAATCATGTGATGTGCGCAAATATTCGGTTGATCTAGAGGTGTGCGGTGCCTTCCTCCTTTCAGTGCGTCTCCTCTCTTTCGTAGCTTTGCTTTCAGAGGTGTGCGGTGCCTCTCCCTCGCGGGTGTGTTCCCTCGGGCCAGTTCAAAGGTGCGCAGTCCCTCACCGTGTTCACCCAGAAAACAGTTGCAAGGAGAATCAACGAACAGAGTAAGTGTGTTTGACTAGTTTTCTTTTTCATTTTATTGATTTCGTTTCCATCCTCAACCTTCCCCCATTTCTAACCCCTTCTGAGTGGAATTCGCAGACAATTTTGATGAATTTTCGTCAGATCTCTCTCGAAGCCCACCCTTTTAACGTGAATTACTTTAAACTGAAGTGGCCCCTCTTCAGCTGAACGGGCTTACGGCATACTCGACCCACTGTTTCCATTCGAAAACGTTGATCTCCGATTTTGCACAACCGTCTCTCCGCCTCCTCTCGCACCCAACGCAAACGAATGGCACACGTTCCCTACCAAAATCTAATCCCAAGAAGTGCTCCGATCGTAAATTCCTAGGCAAGGACCATTCCATGTAAGGGGATTCTCTGTGAATTTTCTCTGAAAATTCAGAAATTCCGAAATTCGCCTACTATCTTCCGCTCCCTTAATTCCGAGCCGCATTTCGTTTTGAGGAACATATTCCCCCCATCAATCCTTCCCCCATGCCGATGGGTAGGGGTGGTTAAAAACAATAATATTCCATCTCTGGGATTAAATCGGTGGCAGCGTCGGCCGATCCCTTTGCCTACACTCTGGTGGTCCTGCGTATCGCATTTAGTTTTATGATTTTGTTTTGTTGTACATGACAGCTTTGGTGCGTTGCCGTGGCTCCGCAGTCTTAGCCCAGTCATTTATCATGCCTCGGGGGAATGGTGGAGATTTTCGTTGCGAAATAATTTGTTGCGTATCAATCGGGAATTGGTCGTGTGCGGTCCTTGAGTTATGATTTCCGGTTGTCTGCACAATTGGACTGGCAAATTGTCGGGCTCTCGGAGAGAGGTTTGACGTACGAGCCCGTTTCGTTATGGCACTTTGCTGTTTTGTCGCGCTCCATTGTTCGGAATGTTGAGCTGGGCCTATCCTACCGTGGTGGCCGATTGGGGAATTCAGAACTCGCCTTTAATTTGTTAATGCTAATGGACACGAGATGAGTGGGGCGGACTCGAATCGCTGAGGGGTAAAGAATGGCGGCGCTGATTGGATGAAGTATGGGTAATGTTGTGGTAGATGAGTGCCCACCGGGTGTGTTAATTGGAATTATTGGTGCATGGACAATAGGGATTTGTACGGACAATGGTTTCCATTTACATTTGATAGCCGAGCTTCGGCTCATCTAGGCAATTTCCGGGAGCTCTTGGGGGATATGTGGCCGCCTCGACTAATCAAAGAACGATGTTAGTCAACTCCGTGGGGGAAAGCACTCAAGGAGCCAACACCTAAACTCACGTACCTGCTGGGCACACACAACAACAGCCCTCCCTCGTGGCAGATCGATTCAATGAAACCATAACGTGGTCCATTAATAATAGCAGGACCCCCGTCCCACGGCATCGGTGGCGTGTAAAGTTTAATTTCACCGATCTCACCCCTCGTTGGCGTCCAATTGAAATATTTACCAATGTTCTGACCGCAGTTGGCTCTGTGTGGGGCGCTGGCGGTCACCTCTAAGCTTTCGAAAGCTGACCCCCGCAGGGAGCAACTCACATATCCTCGGCAAACGTTCACTCATTCGGGTTTTGTCGCATAACTGAAAGGGAGTAGGGGCAGGCCCCTCATTTGCCGACCGATAGTTCTGGTCGTTGTCGTGGTCGAGCTACAGACGAACGTTGCTGGCCAAGAGGTTGCTTCAGTCACCGTGGTGCGAAAGTTGGTACCTTTTGTCCATGAAAGCTGTCCACTCGCTTGGATAGTTTACAAGATTGAAACAATTACTCTCCATCGATGATGCTTTTAGTGGGGCATGCCGGAGCATCCTGAGCGGTCCTTGTTTGTGCCCCCCGCCCGGCTGTGGTCTCTGGCATGAGCTGCAGCGTGTGTGTTGTCGCCTGGCTGGTTGCTTGCTCCTTTGTTCTTGTGTAGCGATGCTCACCAGGAGAGGTGGATGGTGTAGAGAGACATTTTCAACTTGATGAGGGTCGTTGCTGGTGGCCCTGATGATGAATGACAAATTCTAATTCGAGGCGTTTCATTATTCATGGCTGCCTTCGCTTGGCGGTCGCTGTCAAGTCAGTGTGTTGCTGCTGTTGTTGCCCCTGCGGCTCCTTGTTCTCATCGATGGGCAACATTGTCGGCGATTAGTCTTGATAGTTGAACAGCACACACGACTATCCCCCCGCCCCGGGCTTCGAGGAGTGTTGAATTTAGTTCGAGGGAAACTCAAATATCCTCGCTGCTCGTTTAAGCAACGACAGAGCGCCGTCAAAGGGTCTGAGCGAAAACAAAAGTAATTCAATTTGCCAGTGTTTCGGTGGAGCAGCTCTCCGACCGTTACTCATGCAGCTGCAGTGGCGCATGGAATGATAACGCCGATGGGTGTGTGCTCAGCCAGTGGCACTTACAGCCAGCCACGGCGATACCGATGGATGCTGGAGTGCTTCAGTGCTCCGGTGCTCCGGAATTGCTTTAGTGAATATTTAGGAGATCACTTGCTTTGCTGAACGCCGGGCAAATGGAAATGTTTGCCCGGTTTGGGGAGAGGTTTAGATTGTTTGCAAGGCGGGACGGGGAGTGAGTTTCTGGATCTGATACAGACCATGACGGACGGACGGGCGGAGTTTTGTTTATTTCAGCTTTCTGGAGTGTATTCCCTCTGCAGCGTTGTGTGCATTTCAGAGTCCCGCCAAAGTTTTCTTGCAAATCAGGTCAATTGGTAGGGAACATCCTCGCCAATGTCGATGAAATTTCATTCAGATAGTAGACACTGAGGCAGTGGATGTCTGTTGTTTTGTGCTTGAGGGTGTTGGAGGAATTTCCTCTCTGCGTGCAGACAGACACAGACATCGGTGGCGTCTAGTATTTATTTTGATGAAGTGCTTTGTTTGGGTTTTGCGTTGAAAACTAAAGGGTTTTGCTGGGAAGAGAGGGGTTCTTAAAGGGGTACGAACACGCAAGTGCTTAAATGGGAAGTACTCCAAGCGAGGATTTAGAGGAGAGGTTCATTCGTGTTTGGGGGAAAGTCTTGTGAATAGCGTCACGTGAAGATAATTTCAATAAAGGAACCGAATCAAAGTACCTGGTCCCCTTTGTCTCTGGAAATTGATGCATTTGGCCAATCTGGTCCCGCTCACCAGTTTGGTTCGTCTTGGCAATCTGGTACCTCTGAGCAATGGTTCCCTATGCCCAATCTGTTCTCTTTGACCAGTCTGGTCTTTTTTTTTTCATGGGAACTATTCCCCCGACAACCTCTACCAAGAAAACATTTCTACGTCTACCCTTCAACAAACATTCTTACGGATTTACGGAACGTCCCAAACCTGTCCTTAAGGACGACTACAGGCATTTACTACGTACGCCATGTCCCCTCGAACAGAATCAACTTCTACCTTAAGTTCTTACAAGTTTCCGCAAGTCTTCGTAGATCCAAGAGCCCTCCGCTCGTAACCTTCACCAGGAATCTGTAAAGAAAAAGAAAAAGGAAAAAAAGAAGCAGGATCTCATTGTTGGACGGCTGTGCTTCTAACCACAATCCAGTGCGCCAGCTCTAAAAAGAGAAGAAAACAAAAACCTGGTTCCATATGTCAGTCCCCAAGGCTCGACATATGAAACCAGGCTTCTGAGGAATGCATTAGTAAAAGGTTTGATTGAAGATGCCCCAGCCCTCGAAGCCAAAAGTCCAGCCAGAGGCCAGTCACTCAGACCAGCCAATGGCTAGACTCCAGACTCCCAAGTAAAAGAAGCCTTTTCAAGCTATTCGTTTAACAAAGAATGCCATGATGTGAGAGAGCCTAAATAGACAGACCGAATAAAATGGCAAGCGACTGCCCAAGAGAGTGCCTAAGAAACAGAAACAACCGAATGATCTGAAACCAAGTGAAACACAAAAGAAAACCGATCGTCCTTCGATCAGTTGCGCCGCTGCCTCTGAAAACCAAGTAAAAAAGAGTCTAAATAAACTAGCCCTACGCCCTTCAACAATCCCACTCGAAGACCGGTTGCACGCAAGAACCCCCAGAAGCGCCCTAATTCGCCAACCAGCCCCCGAACTCACAACGAAGCGGTATAAACCAGTTCAAGAGGTCTTACGGCTGCGACCTGTGAAAGAGAGTTTTACATGTCTAGTGTGTCTACTAAATGAGGCGTCCCTTTACCCTCCCCGATGGCTAACCAAACGGACCCCCACTACTCTAGTTTCCCGGAGACACTGATGACCAAGTGGAGTGAACGCGCTTTGCTTCCCGAAGGCAGACGTGGAACGATAATGAAAAGGGTACTCACTTGGATGGACACTGATGGGGAATAGAGGTGCTCCAACGCTGGCTGGCTTGACGTCAATCAGACTGAAGACCTACCTGCTTCGCTTTGTCCATCGGTGGGTGTCCTGAGATTGGATGTATATTATCACTCACTCGCGACACTCCCGAGTTCAGACCACTCGCGAAAACTGAAAAAAAAAACACTGAAACCCCTTATGGACCGCACTCAGGGACAGGGGAAGCTACAAAATCGATGGGGACGCACTTTGAAACGGGAAAACGAGGAGAAATTGGGAGAAAACTCGCGAAAACCGGACAAAACACTGAAACCCCATTTGAAGCCGCACTCAGGGGATGCTAAGGATTCGATCGGGACACACTTAAGAGCAGGGAAACGCGGGAAAAATAATCACGGATGGCAGACCACACGCGAGAAACCGAGCAAAGGAATGGACCCCAGCGATAGGGGATGCTAAACACTCGAACGAGACACTATGCACTGTGGGAAAACGCGGAAAAGGCGAAAGGGAAACGACAGACCACTCGCGAAAACCGAAGGAACACACTGATACCCTTCTCTTAAAGGGGTAGGGGATGCTACATGATTCATCGATCGAAGCACTCTTCACTTCACACTTCAGAAAACATAAGAGACAACTCGCGATAACCGAAGAAAAGCACTGAAACCCCTTATAACCCGCACTCAAGGACTGGGGATGCTACAAAATCGACGAAGATCACTGCAAAATTTAAGAAAAAAAATAGCAAAACTAAGGCAAGACCCGCACAATTTCAACGCAAACTCAATCTCAATGGGGTTGAATGAACACACAACAAAATGAGAAAAATGAACGCGGCACATTAATAAATTTACAAGGAGAAACTGAAAAACGATCGAAAAACATAAAAACTCCACGAAAACTTATCAAAATTGCAATAATCCCGAAGAAAAATGACTTCCATTTCACAAAACCACGAATTGTCACAAATTCGACTTTCCGGACACAACATGTCAAAATTTGTTCGGAAACCTCTCTCGGAGACTTGTTGCAAAGCCTCATTCTCTCAGTTGCCCATCTTCGCCCACGAGACAGTGTTGCTACACAAATGTGTCTTAGGCCTCTCGGAGACACACAGCATGCAGTGGCGAGCGATCGTGTCTTGTGCACTCACGCTCTGCAGTGTGTGTGTGTGGAATAGTGCGCAGAGCTGTCACCCGCGTGTGGCTGGAGAGTGAGGTGAGCGAGTGTGTGAATGGTGTGAGAGATTTTATTGTTGATGGCTCGCATGCTTTATTTTGTGTTCTTATATTCCCACAGTCTGATAAGAATTTTTTTTTCTCCTTACAGGTGGTTGCAGAGAATTTTTGCTGACGGCTGGAGCAGGAGATTTGACGTGGTGTGCGATGAGTGAATTTCGGTAAAAGTGCGTGTAAAAGTGCGTTTTCGGGTTTCTGCGTAATTTGTTCACAAAATTTTCGGGTTTCTCGCCAAATAAATTAATAATATTAGTTTTTCCTTTTTCCACGCGATTGTTAATTGCTGTCGATCTGCCGAATTTTCTTGTTTTTGTCATTTTTTTCGGTTTTTGTCTCGAATATCGTCGCGTTTCTCCATTCGCGTCCGGGATTCGGTTAATTTTCGCTAAAATGTCCTCGTTTCTTGTGTGTTTTCGTTCGCATCATTCCCCCCAATGTCCCTGAGTGCGGTTTGAAATTGGGTGGTGCGCGATTTGTTCGGGTTTTCGGTGTTTTTTTGCAATCTCCTTTCAAATTCGCGGTGATCTTTGTGGAAAGTGAAGTGAACGTGGTTTTTTTGTGTGCTTGCAAAATTCCACCAGTGTCCCTGATCGCGTCCTCTTGTCCTCACATCCAGTTTAGTGAAGCCTGATCGATGTTGTAGCATCCCCAGTCCTTGAGTGCGGGTTATCGGGGGTTTCAGTGCTTTTTTTCGGTTGTCGCGAGTTGTCTCTTATGTTTTCTGAAGTGTGAAGTGAAGTGTGCTTCGATCGAATGTGTAGCATCCCCTACCCCTTTAAGAGAAGGGTATCAGTGTGTTCCTTCGGTTTTCGCGAGTGGTCTGTCGTTTCCCTTTCGCCTTTTCCGCGTTTTCCCACAGTGCATAGTGTCTCGTTCGAGTGTTTAGCATCCCCTATCGCTGGGGTCCATTCCTTTGCTCGGTTTCTCGCGTGTGGTCTGCCATCCGTGATTATTTTTCCCGCGTTTCCCTGCTCTTAAGTGTGTCCCGATCGAATCCTTAGCATCCCCTGAGTGCGGCTTCAAATGGGGTTTCAGTGTTTTGTCCGGTTTTCGCGAGTTTTCTCACAATTTCTCCTCGTTTTCCCGTTTCAAAGTGCGTCCCGATCGATTTTGTAGCTTCCCCTGTCCTTGAGAGCGGTCCATAAGGGGTTTCAGTGTTTTTTTTTTCAGTTTTCGCGAGTGGTCTGAGCCCGGGAGTGTCGCGAGTGAGTGATAATATACATCCAATCTCAGGACACCCACCGATGGACAAAGCGAAGCAGGTAGGTCTTCAGTCTGATTGACGTCAAGCCAGCCAGCGTTGGAGCACCTCTATTCCTCATCAGTGTTCATCCAAGTGAGTACCCTTTTCATTATCGTTCCACGCCTGCCTTCGGGAAGCAAAGCGCGTTCACTCCACTTGGTCATCAGTGTCTCCGGGAAGCTAGATTAGCGGGGGTCCGTTTGGTTAGCCATCGGGGAGGGTAAAGGGACGCCTTATTTTGTAGACACACTAGACATGTATAACTCTCTTTCACAGGTCGCAGCCGTAAGACCTCTTGATACCGCTTCGTTGTGAGTTCGGGGGCTGGTTGGCGAATTAGGGCGCTTCTGGGGGTTCTTGCGTGCAACCGGTCTTCGAGTGGGATTGTTGAAGGGCGTAGGGCTAGTTTATTTAGACTCTTTTTTTCTTGGTTTTTAGATACAGCGGCGAAACTGATCGAAGGACGATCGGTTTTCTTGTGTGTTTCACTTGATTTTAGGCGATTCGGTTGTTTCACTGTTTCTAGGCACTCTCTTGCGCTTCACCGTATTCGGTTTCTTGGGCAATCGCTTGCCATTTTATTCGGTCTACTCTCTCACATTATTTTATTCTTTCTAGACTAGCTTGAAAAGGCTTCTTTTTCTTGGCTTTCAGTGGTCTAGCCATTGGCTGGCCTCTGGACGGAATTTTGTTCTTTGACTTTCTCCATCATTTTTTGTTCCAATTTACTTCCCCTGAAGTTTGATTCCATATGTCGAGCCTTGGGGACTGGCATATGGCGCCATTCTTTTTCTTTTCTTTTCAGAGTTGGCGCGATGGATTTATTCTTGGGAGCATAGACGTACAGCGCTGACTCAACGTCGGGGAACGTGGAAGGCTTGAGTACGTGGCTGTGTTCATCCGCTGGCGATGTTTGAAATGACTTGTAAGTCCTTAGTAATGTTGTAGGAATAGTAGACGTAGAAGTTGGTAGTGTTAGTAAAGGTAGTTTTTTGAAGGATTCCCCTTGTCTTGCCTTTGTTGAGTTTGTTGATTTGTTAGAGGGACCTGATTGGTCAAAGAGAATGGGTTTGGTTAGAGGGAGCAGTGTGCTCAGAGGGGCCTGATTGTTCAGAGGAGTTAGTGACTACAGTTAGTTTACTGCTCAGAGGCACCAGTTTGCTTAAACTGATCAGTTTGATTAGACGCGTCAGACTGTTGAAGGCGAGTAGACTTGGAAGATGAATAAGTGTAGTCGACAGTCTTGTAAAAGTTTTAGGCAATCGATCCGATTAACGATGTGAGAGTAATGTCAAGACTGACATGTTTATTGTTTCAAGTATTCAAAGTTTGACAGATAGAGAAAGGTTAAAGATCTAATGTTGACACACAGCTCATTTCATTGTTTAACAAGCTTCGCCTTTAAGTGTCTCCGAAGTCGTTTACCTCGTCAAATATTATTCAACTCTCTCTTCTCCTGTTGAGGTGATTCTGTTCGTAATTTTTTACCAGCTCTACGTCAGATTTGGACACTCGACGAGTAGGTGGTCCATGGTTTCCTTTGATTGTCCACTGTGTCTACAGTTTTCTGAGCTGCTGAGCTCTATTTTGTGCCTCCACGTAGTACTCCATGGTCGAAATTGGATCCTCTTCTTCTCTCCTGGGATCGACTCTCGTGCATTTCTTGGAATATCTAAGTCTCTCCTGTCTATTCCAGAATTGGATGCGGCAATTAGTTTACCAGCTGTTTAAGTGTTGAAGCTCTCTGCTTGGGCGTCTGCCTATTCATTGCCCGCGTGGTCTTTATGTCCTGGCATTCATATAATTTTGAACGTGTTTTTCTTTGCCAGAGTTTTTGAATTGCAAAGAGAGGAAAATTACGTTGCCTACCCCACTTTTCGGTTTCGACCCGTCTGCCTACCGCCGCCGTTTAAGCTCAATGTGATTTCCGAGCCACAAGAATTTCGTTTTTAGGCATTCAGATCGCGTTTCTGCCTTCTCTTCCATTCACCTTCCTCGCAGACAGGAGAGGGTCCACACGTTACCAAGTCTGTCTTTAGTGAGCCTTGTCCAACGATGACTACACGTAGCTAGATCTCTCGTCGACGAGACTTCTTTGCCAAGGGCTAGAAGTTACCAGAGATTCTTACATGAGCCTTCTTAGACGAGGTCTTTCTTCGAAGAGCCTTCTTAGACGAGGTCTTTCTTCGAATAGCCTCCTTAGACAAAGTCTTAGCCAAGGCTCCTCCTTATGTCTGCAACAAATCCAAACCTCTGTTTCTCTGATCTTGCTTGTCTTCTCATCTCATACCTTGTGACAAACTAAAGCCAACTTCTCACGAAAACTCTCGTTGCCACCGCCCCTGTCGGTCCAAATGTGTCAAATTAGTCCCTTTGCCCCCCTCCTCCCTGAGATCGCTCTCATTAGACATGCCCTAATCGACATATCTTGGCCAAGATTTATTACTTATTCCCTCCAAATCAATCTACACCACCCACCGCCAACTGAAGCTGTTCCACACTGCACACGTCAGATAGACCCCCTCCTTCCCTTCCTCCCTCACCCCCTCCACACTCCACAGATGATGTATTTTAAGTTTACAGTTTCGACAAATTGATCTGATTCAAGTTAACTTGTCACGGTGCTAATGGAAAAGTTCTGTGTGCACACGCTTGAAATAGAATCGCACAGCAGCCTTGAACCTTGAACGCCAGATTCGACTGCTTCAAGTGAAGAATGGCCGAATATTCGCCTACCTTCTCCTCCCTCGCCCACCCCTTCAGGGGAAGGGAAGGGCTTCACCGCTCTATTTTCGAATTGAATACGAATCAATTTCCACACAGAAGCTACTAATTGATATCGGTGAACCCCCATAACCACCCGTTGGCCCTTCAGAATCAGCTCACACCAGAACAACATCGCTCAGAGGGGGAAGGGGAGGTAGGTATGTCGCACACTCTGTAGATACAATGCGAACCTAAACAAATGCCATCACAGATACTTCAAACGCCAGCTACAGATACAGATACGGCGGCGGCGACGGAGGACGGCGAGTAGTGTGCCACCAGAGTGCCGCGAAGAGCTCATGCATTTTTCAACACGACTATCGATTCCTTGAGAGAGAGAGTGCGAGAGCTCGTGTGGAATGCATGTGGATCGTATCGCTCGCTATACACACAGCATATATCCGCCAATTAAATCATGCAAAAGACTGTGTAGATTGTTCGTTTGAAAATCAATAGAATTGCCATCCCTCCTCCCATACCCTTGCTCCCGTGAGACCGATAATCCGGGGGCATGGGATATTACTTCGATTTTCATTTGAGAACGGTAGCAGCGAGGCGCGGCGCAGCAAATGGCACACCATTTCGACTGCGTTTCCAATTCTCGGAGCACACATGCTCTGGCCATTGAATCTAAACGCCCGTTCCGTTCCTGCGATTGTCCTGGGATTGCACCCGGGCTCCGCCGCACCGTCGCGCCGCCCCGAATTGCCTGTTTATGTCCTGACGGGTTGATCCTTTTTATTTGGTGGATGGGTGGGTCGGGGTCTTATGATTTTCAATTGGCGGGTAATTTCTGCGTCAACAGAGTGCAATGAAAAATAACGGAACAGGATGCAATCAAATCGAATGTGAAGTCGTTTCCCGGTTCGATACTTTGGCGTACAATATTGAAAGGTCCCAGTGCGCCCCCTGGTGATGGAGCCTCGCGCAATTGTGCGCCTCTATTAGATGTGAGATGAGATGAGAGTTCACCTTGGAGTGAGTGGAGTGAGTTGTTATTGGCAAGAAAGAGTTGTTTGCATGTTCTTGTGCCGGGCTGGGTCGGGGCGGACGGGCGGCTTGTTTTGCTGTGTACGTGTTATTTTATGTCAATTTCGGGTCATAAAACGAGAATCAAATGATATTTTTACAGCCCAAAGGGGTGGGCGACGGGGGGCGTGGGTGAGTGGGAGTCGCAATGAAGGAGGTCGTTAAATCGGATGCTTTTAACTTTTGAAGGGAAAATCTTGTTCTGTGTGTCGGAGCGGAGCAGGGCAGGCCACTCGTTCGGCTGATGCGTTCAGCAAAACGAATTTAAGGGATTTGCATCAATGGCCCATGATATCTCGTTTTATGGGCGCCCGGGTTTATGAACAAAAGCATATTCTGATCCAGGTGCTTGATTGATGAGAAAATTGAAAGACTAAGTAATGGCGGTGCAGCGACATCTGTTACGTAGTTAAAGGAACTCAGTTAGTGGGTACAAGAACCCGGCGATTGCAGATTGCGTCTTCTATTGGTATTTGACGGGAATGGAATGTCAATTTTTAATTAACCAATTGGCGATGTCTATACTGTGGGGCGTCTTTCTTCCACGAGCCTACGAGGTGGAAGTTGTCAGATTCAGGCCAATGGCTCTGAGAATGGAGTTCGATCAGTTTGCATTCTCGCATTCATGCATTTTTTTCGGCTCGGAGTCTCGAAGTAGGAGCGAGTCTTGGCCGGATGCCTACTCTATTCCTGACTCAGTGTGACGAGACGGTGTAGGCCACCTCCTGGAGTGCCAGCAGGAGCCAGTCTTGGTCGGAGGTCTAGTCTTTTAATGGCTCAGTGTGATGAGACGGTCCACCAAACTGCAGTCCACCCTTAAAATCAGAGAGAGAGAGAGAGACTGCCACTCGCGCCCGCCAACTTTGATCGACCGTCAAACCGTCCTCCGCCCCAAAAGCCAGACCTGTGTTCCCCGCGGGATGATGCCGCATCAGGCTCTTGGCTGCCCGTGCATCCGCCTCCACCGCATGGCCGCCTCGCTTGTGAGTAATTTAATAAATTTGCTTTTTAAACGAATCCAACCCTTAAACAAACGCCACGCCGGCCCGTCAACCGTGCAGTTTGGTAGTTTTGGCAGTATTTCGTTGCGTTTTTGTTTCGCATGCAACCGAGCGTGCATTTTGCCGCCCGATTGTGTCGTGTTTTTTTTTTTCGCTCAGCCAGCTCGTATCTGTCCGCATGCCAGGCGCCGCAATTAGTTAATGCAAAGTCATCTGTTAATTTATTTAACGCACAGTGGAATATTGCTTCGCTGCCTGTTTTCTCGTCGTGCACTTGTTGTGTTTTGTTGGTTAATTAAAAATGCGTCCAACTAGTGTCAGCGTGCGACTCAATGCGATGGCGTGTGTGTGTGGGTGCTTGTCAGTCTATGGAAAGCCTTTTGACCGAATGTCCTTCGGCACAAATAAACAAAGATCATCGGCGCTCAACTAAAAATTGATATTTCGCACTGAAAGAAAATAATTAAAAATCAAACAATGAGTTTGTAATTAATTTTAATAAATTAATTGATTGTGCTTTGCCATGGTGGTCGCGGGGAGGGGGGAGGGGGCTGAAGAGGAGCAGGTCAGGACTGACCAGCGTCCAGTGGGAATTAATTATGTTTGCTCGTATATAGTGTGTGGGTTGTGTGTGGTATGATAATGCTGATGGCAATTATTTTGCAAAGCGAAGCGAAAATAAATAATTAACACATGTTGTGTGGGGAGGGCTTGGGCTCGGGCTCGGGCTGGGGAAGGATTAAATCCCCCGGGGAATTAAACAAATGTCAGATGTCGAGTGGGTGGCGGCAATTTACATTTTTTTGTTTTGTGCCGGGCTCTTAAATTGACTGACAAATTGTGTTTGAAGATGCGAAAGGTTGTGGAGGGGAGTTAGGGGGTGACAGTGCTGATTATCCTGGCTTGAGTGCGGAGGCTGTTGGGGTTTAGGTTAAAGAGGTGAGAATTCTGCGAAATCATCTGAAAGGCTGTGAGAGTCGCCAGGGAAGGGCCAAGAGACACATTCTTTTGCACAAAAATACCTCCCTGTGCATAGTCCTTGAAGTCTTGGTCTTATTTCGAAATTTTTCGAGAACAATTCGTATGCGTTGAATAGTCCTTGGACTCTTGGTCTTATTCCGTCATTTTTGGAGAACAATTCGTACGCGGGCATCGTCTAAATTTAAGCGTTGAATGTTCCTCAGGGTTTGGGGGTGGACCTTTAAAGAGAAAAATGGTTTCGCGGTGCTTTTTGAATCGGGCGCAGTCCTTGCAGACTCGTCCGGACGTCGGTTAAATCTTACTGTTTCTAGAAGCAGCGTCCTTGGGGATTTGTACATGCTTCCGACTGGTAAGCAACGCGGGAAGCTTCAGTGCCACAAGTCTGTGGTTGCACGGCTCAGCTCGTCAGACAGGAAGCAAGCGTCCTTTCTACTGCAACAACGTCTTAGGCCTTTTCATTGGTTTGTTGACGAAAAGTCTTGAGCGAGCAGGATCTAAATTTGAATGTTTTTAAGAAGCATTGGAGATTGACTGGGAAATGTCTTGAGGCAAAGACATACGCGGCACCGTCTGGGTTTTAATGTTCATTTTATGAGACCATCTCTTCGGATTGTGGCGTCTTAATTGATGAATATTGCACATCGGATAGCTTTAGAGTCCAAGACTAGAGCGGCAGCACGTCTGTGTTTGCATGGCTCACCCCGTTTGACAAACTAAGACGACCACAAGCGTGTTGTTTGCCACTTAGTCTTCAGCAACAGAGTCTTGTTCAGCCTTGTTCTTTGAGTTTTTGAGACCACCTCTTGACCTGGTGGAGTCTAAATTTTGTAGACCCACTGTCCTTGAAGGCATCAGATAAATTCGTGCGGCGTTTCGTGCTTGGAGGCAATTGGTTTTCGGCGATTTGGATTGCGTGGGTGTTTCTCGCCCTCTTCTCGTGGTTTGCCGGTTCGACTGCCACTGAAGCTACTTCGATTTCAGTTGCTTCCTGTATGTTCATGGTAGGTTAGGAGTACTTTTGAATTTCGTCGACATTCCATGGGATTTGACCTGTGCCTTTGGACAGGAGCACATAATGCTCCAGGAGACGGAAAGTCGTCACCATGATGCTAAAATGGACTTTAAATAATGAGGGCGATGCTTTGGGGGTTCCTCTTCGAAGCCGAGCAAGCCGGGACCTTGTCTAACTAATTCGTGGGCTTCCTAGAATTCAGATGGTCAGCCATGAACCTTTCCGCAAGCAGAGCCCTCCCGTTGCTGTATTCTCCAACTAGTTTGAGGATAGCCTTCGGGATGCAACTTGAGTGTGGACTAAGATAGCTATATCGTTCCTTTGCAGGACTCTCGATGTGTTTCCAATTCAGCTAGGATAACGGCTTGGAAGAAGCTACCATAGCCAGGGAGTCTGAGCTTGAGTCTACTTCTGCGCCGACACCAGACTCGATCTTTGAGTCGTGTCTGAGTACCTTGCACGTCTGCTTGGTACGTTGCGTTCAGTCTTCAAGACCAAGTTGTTTTGGACTTGGTGTACCGGTGATTCCGTCTTCCTCTCCTTCTCGAGCCCCGATGTTCTTCTGAAGAACCTTAGGAGCCCGCTGTCTCCTTCTGATCTGTCACAGGCCAGGCCATCTGAGTTGGATGTAGCCTGTCGGATCGTCGCATATGGTCAAGCATTTCGAACCATTTTTCTATACGACCCATGGAGCCTCTGAGCCTGAGCAATTACTGCATTCCATCGCTGAGGGTCCTGGTCGCGCTGCTTCCAGTCATCAAAACCAAGACCAAGTTGTCTTGCATCCGCGATTACTTGGTCCTTATACCGGATGTTCGGTCTTCTTCTCCTTCTCCATTCGAAGACCCTCTTAGCTGGAGCATCGTTGTCCATGCGCTGGATCTGGCCGAGCTGGACTACATCCACATCATGGTACAGGTCGTAGAATTCGCGGTTGTGTCTTCTCCTCCATTCGCCTTCCTCTCAGACGGGACCATATATTCGAAGTAGATTTTTTCTTTCGAAGAATCCACAGTTCTGCTTATCGTCCAGCTTTCGACTCCATACAGCAGGACTGGTAAAATAAGAGTTGTGTAGAGAATGATCTTGGTCCTTCGAGTAAAGAGTTTTGATGATTTTAGGATTCTGTACAAGTTGCCCAGAAAGTGCTCAGCAAGCTGGTGATCCAAATGTGAGAATACGTCGTGCTTCGCCTGTGGACATCCATCGTAGACCCAATCTTTCTCCAGAAACCGGGGTTAAGGTGGCCTAACCAAAAGACATGCGTGCCAATGACGGAGTGCCTCGTTATGACGCCGATGTGTGTTCAGAAGGCTCGATTCTTTCCTTTTCTTAGTCGAAGCATTCAAAGTGACCGTTAAAGATGGAGTGTCTGTCGTTTTTTGGGTCTCCAACGTTTTCTGTCATTTTTGGAGAGTTTTTGTCAGTTTTCTGTTTTGGCCAACTTGAGCTATCTTAGAATGTCCTTGATATTTACGACTGTCGTATCCTCATGGTTGGTATAAGAATGAAGCTTATTTTTGCCTCTGCGAGGTCGAGGGTGTGCTTGGGTACCAAGGTCCATAAGCCCCCCTAGGCATTTCTTTCTGATATCTGCATATTTCCACCCATCTACGGTTGGTGTCGTTTAAGACGAGCCATGAATGGGGAATAGGGTGTCCTGATTCTCTGCCAGTGGCAGATCTCTTTCCAACTAGAAAGACTCTTAAGCGAACAGCATCTAAATTTGTCTGTTTCTGGAATCACAATCCTTGGAGAATTGTTTTGGAATTTCATGAGACATCAAACTCGCTCGGTATCTAAACTTGAATGCCTTACAGTCTTCCGACTTGTTGCATCAAGCTAACCAGATAGCTTGAGTGCCGAAGAGCGCAACAGTGGCAACTGGTGAGATGAGGATAGCTGTACTAAGTGTGAGTGGCGCACCCAGGTGGAGGAGGACCTCAACCAACTTGGCGTGCGACACTGGAGGCAGCTAGCCAGAGACCGTGCTGGTTGAAGAGGCTTGTTGGCTGAGGCCTGGGCTCACCCCGAACTGTAGCGCTAAATAAAGAAGAGGAAATACTTCCGCCGTCCTACTTATCGGAACTGAAACAACTCGCTTAGCCTTCTGCAGCAGGGTCTTAAGCTTTTTCGTTGATTTTTCGCTACAAACTCTTGCGAGGGCACTGTTTAGTCAGGAGTCAAGTTCCTGCAGTCCCTGGCTGATTACCCGTCTGTGAAAAAATTTACAAAATTCCCCCACCATCCCTTAGCTAAAACCAAACTTCCGTCGCCCCGTCCCACCCATCCTGATCCCAGTTGTCATGTCAAACGTCTGCTGGTGACACGATGTTACTTCAGCATGGTTTGCCTCCAAATTCATTCTGCGTATCATAGAGACACCGTCCTCCCCGTCCAGCCCGTCGCTCTGTCATCTCATTTTTAGCATCGACGAAACTCTTTCACCCCCCGACTTGTGTCCGCCCGAGCATGAAATAGCATATCTCCACTGTAGCTGCAAAACCGCTTCGATTGCGACGGAGTGGAGGACCCACCAGCCACAAGGTTGCTCACGCCCCAGCGAGCGTGTGATAACGTATTTAAGTTCTGATCTGCTCCTTCTCCACTTGACACACATCCCCTTCCACACACACACACACACACACACACATCCGCTGGCAAGTCAACAATTTATTTCTAATGTCGCACAGCGCAAGAGAATCTAATTTCCTCACTCATCAGCACTCCGGGGGGAGTGGAGACAGAGAGAGAGAGAGATGAGACAACGAAGAGAGAGAGTGGGTTACATTGAAAATTTATGCATTTCCCTAGAAGTTCGCCTTGGATTCCAAAAGTTTTATTGAATTTCCCTCTCGAACTATACGCGAAAAAAAAAAAGAATGCCGAGAATGGCAACAACCAAGTTTGTTTTTAGCGTTCGCTGCGTGTTGACACAGCGGCACTAAAGCGGTGAGACACGAGCGGCAATCGGTTGTTGGTCGTCGGCGTCGTTGTATCTTGTTTCATTGTAGCAACAGAATGGAACAGAGCGGCGCGGCGCGGCGCCGCTCGTTCACCTTAAACTTTTCGCCAGAAACAAATTGAAAAGTTTTTTTGTGTGCTGTTTCAACCCGCCGCCACTGGAATGACAGCGCAGCGCAGCTGACAGACGGTTGGGGTCGTAGGAGGGGGCGGAGGCAGGCGGACCCGCCGAGGATGAATTACAAATTAAATCACCCATTAAGCTAGTTCTTCGTTGGATGTCTCTGGTTGCGGCAAGGGTGCCGTGGACGGATGGGCAAAGCTGTGCTGGCAGTTTGAAGTGGGTCGTTACTTGTTACCAGTACATCAAGTGCTTAATTGCCTCTAATGAATGGACGGCCTTGAGTCGTGGGATTTAACTCCCTTTTTTTTTGCTTCCTTTGACGGGGGCGGTGGAGGTGGAGGTGGGCATAGGCGGTGAAATGGGCGAAGACTTTCGAGTGATGGCGGACAGGGTGATGGAGAAGGGAGTTAGTTGCTAGTCAGTTTGTTGATCATTTGTCGGGCGTGCCCATTGGGATAGCGGAGGATTTCGAGAGGCTTGTCAGGTTGTTCATCTTTCAGCGGGTATTTGGCGTTGACTGACGGGCTGGCAGGAAGGGGTTATGCAGACAAAATCGTTATTAAAATGTATTCTCCCGGCAGATAGTGTCGTCAAATGTCAGACCCTCGCATTGTGACGAATGTGGAGATCGGGTCCTTGACAAGGACGATCGTGGAAGGCTTGATGTAGATCACTGCCCACCTGCCGATAGGCAGTACTAGCTGCTGCTCGTGCAATCTGAGGAGATCGTGTCTTTAATAAGGGCGATCGTGGAAGGCTTGTTGTAGATCACTGCCCGCGGAATTTGAGGAGATCGGGTCTTTGCCAAGGACGATCGTGGAAGGCTTGATGTAGATCACTGCCCGCCTGCCGATAGACAGTACTAGCTGCTGCTCGCGCAATCTGAGGAGATCGTGTCTTTAACAAGGGCGATCGTGGAAGTCTTGATGCAGATCACTGCCCGCGGAATGTGAGATCGGGTTTTTAACGAGGGGGATTGTGGAAGGCCTGATGTAGATCACTGCCCGCGCAATCTGAGAAGATCGTGTCTTTAACTAGGGCGATCGTGGAAGGCTTCATGTAGATCATTGGCATCTGCCGACGAGCAGTACTTACCGCAGATCGCGCCTACTAAGGATCACCCGGTAATGTCCAAAATGTCGTCCATGATCAGACCAGTCCGCCTGCCGATAGGCAATCTAGAGACCGTCTGGCAAATGGCGACCGGATACTCGTTCTAGCTCTGTGCGACGATTTTACAAAGCCCACCACCATGGTAAAAAAAATCGCCAAGTCAACCAAAATAAGTAAAATTGTGCCCACATCCACGTCCCCACAAGACAACTTAACGTTCCTCTCGCCTCGCCATCACCTTCCACCACACCCTGTGCCCAATTTTAATCAAAACACAAACTCGCTACTCAAATCCTCGAAGTGGCTACATTGAAAGAAAAAGGATTTAATTTATTCCACAAATTCCCCTGGCCGCCCTGGCAACGCAATCGCTTAAATCCCGCGCTTTACCCCCAGCAACTCGGTCTCTCTTGCGCCGCTCAACTCCCAATCCCCCGACCTCACCAGATTTGCATTGCAGCGTCAGCGAGCTGCATTCGAGGCTCCTTTCGTTTCGTTTCCATTTCTTTCATCAATTTCCGCTCGCTTCGTGACCATTTTTTTTTTCTTCTCCTCCTGTTTGCATATCTCCGCTCTCTCTGGAGTGTTAAGTAGAAATCACGTGAATCACTGAAGGACGATGGAGGATTAGGAAATCCTTTTTTCCCTACCATCTCCTTAAAGATGCCAATTTCCATGAATAACATCCTTGCACTCAATAACACTGGCGCAGTGGTCTCAGTTCACAGATAACACGACCAAATAGAATGTCGACGAATGGCGGGGAGTGACAGAGGATAGAGAGAGAGGAACTCTTGCCAAAGCAATCCTCTTGCATTGGCGCAATCTTTATTTAATGTTCCCCAGAACCATCAGGCGGCCACGAGAGGGAGAGAGGAGTCAATGTGCGCCGACCCATCCATTCATAGTGTGGCGCGGCGTGGCGTGGGCCGAGATGCGACTGAGGAGGAAATAATTTACTTTTCCAAGATAATCGCACAGGTTGAGGCTGCCTCTCCTCTCTCCCACCCTCTCTCTCGGGTGGGCCAGCACAGACAGTTATATTTAAAATCACTTAGTGAAGGCATTTAATGGGATGTTCTGCTGGGGATTATCCATCAGATTACGAATGTGCTGTGGTGTGTCTTTTCCCGGTTCAGTCGGGTGGGGGAGGATGGCGGGTAGCACTTGAGATTGCCAGTGCACCTGTCATCTCGTTGTGCATTCAAGGGGTCTCGTGGATCGGTTGACTCAAGAGGGAGCTGACTGTGACTGAGAGGGAGATGAGTTTTTTGAACTTTGGAGAGATTGAAATCTTCAAACTCCATCGATTCTTGCCGTCATTGTTGTGTCTATTCAAAAGGATGTTAAAGTGATCAGGCTTCGACAGGAAATGTTGAACTAGGTAAGATCTGGTAGACAACCCAGTTGACGACTCCACCAAGCATCAGGGCGGTTCACTCGTTCAAATTCTTGCCTATTTCTGTTCTGTTCCTTCTGTTCCCTTCTTTGACCTTGTCTTTCAGTCCTTGGGAGGAAAATGTGATGAAGAAGAGATTTTCTGAAGATGACCATGCCTTGTCCGAGTTGAAGCATCCAAGATCCGTGAATTGTAAAGTTTACTGAGGAAGATCTTATCGTGCTAATGATTCGTTACTGTAAAGATTTCAAGCCTCTATGACTCCAGCGCAGGGTAGACCTTCAACTCAATCACGAACTCCGGTGTGGACCTGGTTCTCAGCCAACAAATTTCTTCAGTCTGCGATGCAGCCGGTCTTTAATCAAGTAGAACGTCCAGAGTGTGGTGTACTTGGGTCTCAAGTTGTAGGTCTCTCTAGTCTGGTGTGGAACAGGTCCTGAGGCCTTTACCAACCAGCCTCACTATTCCGACGATGGCTATGCTAGCCTTTAGGTCGCTGCTTCCAGTTGCTAACACCTCGTTGGTGTGTCCTCGTATGTGATCCATATATCCTACAAACTCGGAGTCAAAGACAACTCGAAGAAGAGAGTATTCGCGCTCTACATGTCATAGCCACCATATGCGTTGGATTGACAGCCAATTTACTAGACTCACGTCGCTGTACAGCTCGTTATGTTGGATCCCTCCCCGCCCAGAGCATGCCTTTAACAGAAACACAGGACGCAAGATCACTCGCAAAATATTTCCCCGGAAGTCTCTTCGGGGGATTTGTTCATTCAGTTTTGAAATGGCCCATATCTCTGCGTCGATGAGGAGGACTAGAACTAGAAGAATGTCTTGTTTAAAGTCACCATGTTCCTTCGATTAAGGACTCTTTTCCATCAATGATCCACAAAAGAAACATCTAGGGCTCAATCCCTGCAAAAAGTTGCATACTCCTAGGCAGGGAAATTTCCCTCTTCTATACATAGGTAATCCCACGTCATGAACAATCACAACTTTCTCCTCAAACTCAGTCCACTGCCCGAAATAACGTAAACTTCTTACTTGACTGACTCCAACCACGACACATAGTGGGTCCTGGACTGACGATTCTTTTCTATTCCCCCCCCAGTACACACCCAGGGGTCATTTGATTAGAATCTTTCCAAGGGAATTCAAACTTTCAATCGCAGGTTACACTCCATTCTCCATTCTCATTCTCCCCCAAAATCGACCGCCACCGGAAAGTCGAGATGGTTGGACTCTGCTTCGGTTTCTTGGCGAAGGGCCATCCTTTGTTTTAATTAAAAGAAACGTCTCGCGTTGATGAACTTTTCTTCCACTTCGTGGATATTTACTCAATCATCAGTGAAAAATAAACGACCGAAGAAAGAAACACGAGAAAAATCATCGCCCCCCAAAAAAAAAGCAGACGGACGAGGAAAACAACGAGAAAATGTTAATTGCACTTCAGCTCCCACGTTCGCGGGTGTATTGTATCGCTCGTGCCTGTGGATCCCTTTCAGCATTGATTACACTGGCGGCCGGTGGACGTTTCTGTTTTTTTTGTTTTTTAATTTCCATCTCGCGAGCTAACAACTGGCGTCATCAGTGGTTAAGACTGTGTACACACTTGCAGAGTTTTGTGTGTGCGTGTGTCGTCGTCGTCGTCTAAGCGGTTGAACTCAATTTGGGTCACATTCCCATTGAGTCCTGATTGGAATCCCGAAATTCCCTCTTCCGCCTTGGCAGCCAGAAATGAATGTTTGCACAACTCCCGACTTCCCGGCCACCCACCACCTGGTGGGCCGATCTGCCGCACACAATTCTGAAGAGGAGATATAGAATAACTTATTTTCACAAGGGAACTTTGAACGAGACTTTAAGGAGGAGCCAAACTTCTAGGAGACGAGTATCTTCCCGTGGGTTTGATGTACATATCTGCAATTTGCATCAGGTGGCTGGAGGACCGAGAGCAGGGGAAACTTTTCCACTCAAGACACTCGCTTGCCTCTTATCTGTTCACGGGGTTGCGTCTCGGTCGAGAGGGGTGCATACAGTGATTCAACAGCAATTAGAGTGTGCTCAGGCTCCAGCGGTGGCAGGCGGGCAGAGGCAGGCGATCACAAGCGAGTTTGTGAAGTAATTTTGTTTTTTCCTACTTGTTAGTGAATTCTATTTATTTTCCGAACTGCCTTCGAAAGTGGGCTGGGGGAGTTTTGATGTCTTACGAGGTGTAGGCGAAATCACCTCGTCCTTAGGGGTGGGAGCAGATCGAGGGGACTGGAGAGGTTTGCATTATTGATGAGTTCCTTGAGGAAAAACATTAAATCTCGTTTGGAAGTAGTTTTCTTAAGTCATTCTGGCTTTCGGCTTGGAATTTGACTTCGTCGCTTCTGAGGTCGGGGGAAGTTGAAGAAGCGGCTGGTCGACATCGAAGGCGACAATTGGGTGACCTCCAGGAGTGTGGCACCTCTCAAGGAAGCGCTGCATTTACGTTGGCCCCTTAAAGGCGATTGCTCCACATCTATGTCGTTTAGGAGCAATGTTTGATGTAAAGCCTTTCATGTGATCCTGGTGTCTTTTAGAAGACAATACATTTATTGGGATCCAGCTGTATTCCGGAGTGCAGAGACTTGTTGCGTAAGTCCCTGAATGAGTTGGCTTAAGTTAGGTTAGGTAGGGGGGCTGCTAGTGCATTCACCAGCACACTTAGACCATATTGGTCCATTGTGATACCCATAGTCAGACTACTACCACTGATTGACTACTCTAGTGATAGTGCCGTTAATTTGATACCAACGGCAAATGGTGACTGGACCAGATTTGAAAAACCAGATAAAAGCGTATTAACTTTGCTTTCACTGTGATTCGAATCGGGGACCCCGCTAACCAGGGGCAGTCAGTCTACCAACTGCGCCATCTAGTCGTATATTAGTCGGCTTACTTAGATCTTAAACCTTGGTTGACAATATGCCTCATTACCGAGAAGAGGATCACATAATCCCCCAAGTACATCTCACTGATGCTGTGGGTGTTCGAAGTCAGCGTGTCTGACGCTATGGCCTGTATTGCCGCTTGGCTATCGGAGACCGATTGCATGTTGGTCTCTCAGTATGAATGACGATTCTTGTATTGCAGCGACTTCGGTATGAATAACGCCGTTGTCCCTTAGTGCCAGGGATTCTTCGAAGAGGTCACGGAAGACACCCCGTGCCTGTACCCGCGTTAGACTTTAACCCATCAGTTTATGGGGATGTTCCCTTCTGTCTTCTTTACGGTTCGGCAAGCTTTGAAGGCTCTTCGCCAGGGCTAGAGTTAGTTGTGAGTGGTATGTTTGTATTTTAGACTTGCGTCGTTAATCGTGTAAGGACGCCTTCACACCTTTTGAGATCGCATTCTCGGAAGGGTACAGAGTATGTGGCACAGTTCCCGTGTGATAACGGAGACTGATAATTGATTTTTAATGCATTCAGAGACGCCACTGTTCTGGTGCGCTCAAGGTCTAGTCTTCTTCTTCTTCTTCTGGTGGCGCTACAGTCAGGGGTGGACCGGGGCCTCAACCAGTAAGCCTCTCCAGCCGGCACGATCTTTAGCCAGCTGTCTCCAAATAAGCACACCAAGTTGATTGAGGTCCTTCTCCACCTGGGTGCGCCATCAGTTCCGTGGACATCCTCTATTGCGTTGTCCCACTGTTTCGGAGTCAAAGATTCTTCGGGCTGGTGCCGTGTTCTCCATGCGCTCTACATGGCCCAGCCACCTTAGGGCATTGAATCCGTAGACGCCTGACCAGGCTCATGCCGCTGTACAGCCCGTACAGTTCGTGGTTGAATCTTCTTCTCCAAAAACCATCAACGCATATAGGACCAAAGATTGAACGCAGACATTTTCTCTCGAAAAGACCAAGTCCTTCTTCATCCTTCCTCTACTCCCGTTTTCAAAACACTTCTCATTCCCCTCAATCGAATGGATGGATTCGTAATGCCTCCCTAACACACACTCACCCAAGCCCAATATTCACATGCAAATGAAAACAAGCGTCACAACTGATTTCAAGCACAAGCAACACACTTGTTGCCCCGTAAACTTGTTCCCGTCAAGATTTCCCATCCAACATCTCTCGCTGTTCGAGTGAATCTCATTTTTAAGCACTTACTCAAGACCCATCCTCCCGCTCCCGTGCCTGCGCCGCTCGTCGCTACGAATTCATTTTCTGACAAAATTTGTATCGTGTATCTGCTCGATTGTGCGACACAATCCCGATACTTGCTACACAACGATGAACGCAGCAGATCTCTGGTGGCCCCTCCGTCTATTGTCAGGCGGGATAATTGAAAATGTCAAATTTACGAAATTGCCAAATTAAATTATACATTCAGTGTGCTCTGCTACATAGTACATATATCTCGAGGAGGAAGACGACGAGAAAGTATGCCACTTGACGGGGAATCTGCTTCATCCCAACGCGTCGCAGCTGTGTCCTGTTTCTCGGAAGACATTCATTTGAATCGAGAAGCTGTCGGGAAGGGGAGCTTATGCATACCTGGCGGATGTGTCAGTTACACCTGGAAGGCGACCGGATATGAAAACCCCCCGCCGGGGTCGAAGATCAGCCGAGCATTTGTGAGGAAGGGAGGGTGTAGAGCTCAATAGAGTTCTAATGGCCATTCTGTCAAGTGGATCCATCTGTCCATAGTCGCCGCCGAAGAAGAGGAGTGGTCCATTAGTGGAGTGCATCTTGTGTCGATGGCGTGCACAAATGTCCTTGAAAGGACCTCTCTCAGTTTCTTGAGACACCTTTGTTGTGTGGAGTGGCGGGTGGCCATGAGGAGTGGACTCCTTTTCAACAACACACAGTCGATGACAGGTGAGCTTGCACTGAGGGGGTGGTTGCTGGGGCGTGGAATAAGGAGGAGGAAATTTGCATTAAGACAAACAGGGTGGTTGTGAGTGTGGACATGACACGGCGGAAGACAAATGGAATGCACTTTAATTCCATGTCGCCTGTCGATACGCACAGTATGGGGTGAGAGTCTAATGGAATTCGAATCGGTTGGGGGTCTTCGAGGCAAAAGTCAGTCGGAAACGGGATTGAAGGCATAGATCGAATCAGACGAGCTGTACAAGGTAAAGTCGCATCGAAAGTGTTCGCCGCCGGAATGATTTAAGGGGGAGCTTGGTCGAATACTTTGTGTCTCCTCCTGGGGAATCTAGACAAAATGGGAGAACGAACATTTTTCTTCCTTCTTGCAGGGTGCTGCGTAACTTTTTCGCTTCACTGTACTCACTGGACAATCTTTTGTAGAAATCGAGCTCTTTTCCATGCTTTTGTCTTAGTATAAAAATTTGGGTCTATAGACGGTTTGCCGAGCCGGAAGCCGCACTGGAACGGGTCGATTAGTGTGATGAAAAAAGGATCTTACATTGGACACTGGACTGGACATTTTCATCTGTTGCAAGAGATATATACATATAGGAGATCGAACGACACCAACCTTTTTTTGCAGGGTGGTGTGCAACTTGTACGCCCCACTGTACAGTCTTGTATAAATCTAGCTCCATTCCATGCTCCCTCTTAGACAGGGTCCACTCAACTCAATTCAACTCAGGTTCCATCGGAGTCGACGACGACGACGCACCCACACCCCGTCCGTCTGCCAGATTCGAATCTACGGGCGCTCGGCAAACGCACAGCCGCCCGCTCCGCCCCGCCCCACCCCGCCCATGTTTGCCTGTTTATTTATGAGTTTCGATTCTGTAGATTTATCCACGGATAATGATTGTTTCTTGAAAGTTATACTCTCCGACCGCTTGTGCATATGCCACATTCACATCGTTAGTCTCTCCGTCTGTCTGTCTGTCTCGTGCGAGGCGCTCTGGATGCCGTCTATTTGCCTTCAACTCGAATGTGAAATAGCCCATTTTACGAGGACGGGGAGCTGCCCACGCTCCGTGCGGCGGACCCTAGCCCCGGTGAATGCCAAATGAAGTGGAAACAAAATTGACGTATGGACAAACAACACAAATGTGTCTCCATGCATGAGGAGCGGGTGGTTCTACGACATGTGTGTGTTTGAGTTGAGTGACGTCAAAAGGAAATTGAATTGAGGACGATGGCCATCTAGGTCAGCGAGCTGTGTGGACATTTTGAAGAGCGAGAATCCGTATCTAATAGGTTTTTATCTATATCTCTGTATTTTGTTTCGAGTGGAAAAGGAGAGCAATTTGGTAGGTCTTCGGACAGCTTTTTTTTTTTTTGTGCGTTTGATGTGCATCCACGTGCCAGAGTGTCTGCCGGAAGGAAGGCGAAGGGGGGGGGGGGGGGGGGGGGGGGGGGGGGGGGGGAGGGCGCGCGCGCTGGAAATGAAAAGATGTGTCCCCTTTGTTGGTGGTGGCGGCGATAAGAGGCGGTTGGAAATGGTACTAATGGGTTTTCTTTTTTCTCTGTCTGTCCGAATGATGGACATCGGTGATAGCGAGGAGGGGCCTCTTTCGGAGGGCTTATCAATCGAGAGGTGACGCTTGAGCGAGCAGATTGAAAGATTTCTTTCACGTTCTTGATTGCTGCGGTGGCTGGGAGGAGGACAATCATGTCGAAAATGTGTTGTGTTTGAACGGACAACTCTCTTAGGCAAACAGACAGTCGTTGGGAGATGTAGCATGCATGGCTAAAGCGATGGTAGGCATGGGCGATAGTGCTCCAACGCGAGGAGATGAATCCAGTCCAGTCGGACAGTAGGCTCTCTATAGCCTCTATAGCCCCCTATAGCCTATGTCCGACTGGCCTGGATTCAGCTCCTAGCGTTAGATCAGTAGGCCCTCTATAGCCTCTATAGCCCCCTATAGCCTAATGTCCGACTGGCCTGGATTCAGCTCCTAGCGTTAGATCAGTAGGCCTTCTATAGCCTCTAAAGCCCCCTATAGCCTAATGTCCGACTGGCTTGAATTCAGCTCCAAGAGTTGCAGCAGTAGACCCTCTATAGCATCTATAGCCCCCTATAACCTAATGTCCGACTGTCCTGAATTCAGCTGGAACAGTATTGTCCATACACAACGGCGGATACTAATGAAGAAGGGCCTTAACCAACTTCTTCTTCTGATATCGCCACAGTCCGCGGTGGATCGGTAGATGCATAAATGGAGGCCTCTGGCTAAAGATCCTGCCATCTCTTCAGTCCCGTGCCCAGAGTAAATCCAAACTGTAGCTTCAGGACGAAGATCTTTCCGAGTAGGCTAAGATCCTGGACACGGTATAGTGTCGAACGTTAGATCAAGAAATGGTTGTTAGACAGAATTTTGAGGAAATGACAATGACTGCACTTGAATTCCATGGAAATGCAACCACAAAATGGATGAAACGGAGACTGGCTCAGAAAGGACGATGATTCTGTGTCAGCCTCCGTTTCATCCATATTGTGGTTTCAAAAGTAACTTCAAACAATTCACATTCCTGATCCAGATTTCGGGCAAAGTTTTGTTTCATTATAAAGTTTGAATCTTGCCGTTATAAAGGGAAGGCTGGGAGGAGAAAGAGAAGGAACTAAGGAAGAAGCGCCTCTCCAACCAACAGATGTCACTGCTTCCTGAGCATATTCATTCCCGCCAGACATCCATTCCAGCCCACTTCAACATTTCATCGCCGTCAGTTTGAAGCATACACATCTAATTGCCAGGAATCTACAAGTCTTTGGAGGGAATCCTTCGGCCACTCTGCTTTTTATTTCAAACTTCAACAGAACCACCAACTTGTGTGGGTTCGTAAATGAGGGAAAATTTATTCGGTTAGGAAGCCATTATAATCTGTGATCCACTCCAGGGCACCTCCGAAGGCCGAAAATTTGAAAACAATCGTCACCTTTATTCTAGCCGTGCAGAATTCCTGCGCCAAGGTTGAAGAGACTGGACTGGCGGATCACTTTAAACCAACCTGATTCTAATAGAGGAGCTCGTGGAAAAGTTGTCTCCTGTCTTACGTCTGAATTGGGCAATTTACAAGCCGACACAGCAGAGCTGTCTACTCCCCCATTTCTCTGGGTGGAAGGAACCGAAACAAAGGCGCCAGAGACAAGGACTACGTCAACGCTCACAATGAGCAAGCTACTTTAACCCTCATTGTCAAGAGTCTGTACGACAATCAGTCGATCAGTCGAAAGGCTGACATATGTTTTCCGTGGAACCTGAGTTTCGACGTTGAATAGGTTGAACAACCAACAGAATCCTTTCTAGTCGTGTGTGTGATTGAAGGTGTATTTATTGAAGTAACTCCAGCCAAGCTGGAGATTGACTATAATAATCGCACAGCCAGTAACATTTCCATGAAAAGTGGCCAGAAAGTGACCCACAAAGTATCATTAGGTCAGGCTTTGTTCTTCTGGGATCAGCCCTCTTGTACTTTTTGGAATGTGGAGCCTAGGAAGAGTTCCTGCTCCTCTTTCGCTGTGACGTCTGCCTTTTCATTATCCTCGTGGTTTTCATGTCCTGGCACTCAAATAAGTCTTAAGCTGTTTTTCCTTGCCAGCGTGTTGAGTGGCATTCCCATGCAGACCTGACTGGGAAGGAGAAGCTGTTTAGGTCTTAGGTACTGATTAGGATTTCTATTGTTGATGAAATAAGAGTCCGCCTTGGGAGATTGTGGACTCTCTGTGTAGAATACATCTAGTTCCTTCAATGCCTGCTCCCACTCCACTCTCTGCCTTTGCCTTTAGATCAAGCTGACCCCGAATCACCTCAACAAACTCCCGACCAATCTAGGCTGCAGCTTAAGTCTCTCGTGTCTCGTAGACCTCCATCAAAGCACACAATTGTGACCCTTCTTCACTCCATTACACCGGTGACCTAATCCACCAATCCCCATCATCTGCTGGATTAGTTGCAAACTTCTTCCCCGACAACCTTGAGCCTGCCCTCTATAATTGCCTCCATGAGCATGAGCCCTTCCTCGCGTCAATTAGCCCCCACCCCCTCTCACTCGTTTGGGTACTAATTTCAATTTGTTGCAAAGCATCTCGTAAACTGTCTCCGAGACCCCCTTCCCCTCGGGTTATCCTTTCGACAGGCTCACTCATGAATTCACAATGGCACACATCCAAATTAGCACTTTTAATTCCATTTCGTTTCTTTAAATTCAAATCATCGTCGTCCTTTCGAAAGTTTCATTTCCTTTTCCGTCATTCCAACGAGCTTCAGCGGATGGGTGACACTGTCACTCGCACTCGCACTCGCACTAGTGTCCTTTTCATCGAAAGTTGCCCGTCGACTGACTGTGTGACTCTGTGCTGGCTGGCTGGTGCGAACGTGCGTACGGCCCCAAGTTCGCTCTCTGCTTTTGTCGGCTGGCTATAGATCTGCCATGGCGGGGGGTGGCAAAAAAACATTTTAAAATTCCTTCCACATTTGCATTTGACAAGGACTTTGTTAGGAATGTAAATTTCCGGCCGCTCCCTTAAACAAATTTTGCTCACTCAGGACCTGTGGAACTGAACCCATTCAGTCGCCCGCTCGAAGACAAATGAACTTAATAAATACACACACACACAGACACATACACACATATACATATGCAAATGGATTTTTGGCATGTGCCACGAGTCGGTGAATCGTTTAGAAAACACACCGAAATCCTTGGCGTACACGTCGAGAGAAGGGCGAACGAACGAACGAACGAATGGCTATCATTCACTCCTGATTTGTTTTCTGCTCTATGACACCCACCCGCCGCCGCGTTGGTTGGATGGAATAAAAAGTGTTTTCACGTAGAATTGACATTTTTTCCGTTCGAAGGACACGAGCGCCACCGCCACCACCGACTGCACCTTAATTACACAGTCTCCTTGTTTTGTTTTCGGCGAAAAAAGAAGACGGGAAGTTTTCCCTCCGAGTGGTGACTTTAAAATTCCATAACCGTAAAGTTTGCAAGAATTGTCTGCGAATCGAGCTCGTGCTGTTCAGTGGAACCCATTCCACCCACCCGGGATGTGTGGAAGTAATTTGTGAAAGTTTTATCCTTTAGACAAAATGAAAACAAGTACACACACACAAGTTTCTTATTTTCGTTTCCAGAGGGCAAACGATTCAACTACAAAATTGTTACATGACCACAGCGCATAGCGCACACCGGACAGACCTCGCCATCCTCTCTCTCGCTCTCTTTCTCACTCAATGTCGTTGTAATGCAATCGAGAAGGTGAGGCTAGGACTACTCGAAAGTCGTCCTCGTCGTCTTCTCTTGATATTTTATTCTTGCTTTTGGCATTTTGCAAACTCTGAAGTGTTTTGCTACTGAAACTGAAGCCAGTCGCTGGTGCATGTGTACATGTACACGAGAGTTCGCTGCTGGGGTTGGAGGAAATTGGTTTGGCTCCACTTGAAAGGGTTGCTTTTCTTGTCCTTAAAGTGCTGTTGAAACAAAGTATCGTGCACATTTTGTTGTGTGAGTCGAGTGTGCCTGTGGTGTGGTGTGGTGTGGTGCTGTGTGGAGTGAAGTGGGATTGGAGCTGTTCAATTTATGACTCCTCTTTCTCTTGGATTTCCTTTGGGGAAATGAAACTATTGTCAGCAATTTGTCTGAGGAGCCTCTGACTGTGACTCTGACTTGTGTGTTGTTTATGTCACCCATGCGAATGAGGGTGTTTTTTTTCTTTCGCACGCTCTTGACGGCCATTTAGCTGACAGAAGTCGCGTTGATCTTTTGAGTTGTGGGACTTTTTGAGAGCTCCTAGAAGTATGCTGTAGGTAATTGATTTAGGGGTACTGTGTGCGATGTTACACTGGGTGGGGATATTTTTTTAATTGCCTCCTGATTTGAAGAACCGTGAAGAGCAGTCCTCATTTTAATTCGCCCACAGGGTGGTCATAACGATCTACTATGTCGAGCCCAAGAAGAGGACTCTCCTGGTAATCCCTTGAAGGGGTCAATTACGACGGTTCCCATTGGAATTCCCTCTCAGCATCATGAACATCGACACCCATTCACAGCTGCTCCTCTTCATTAGCACCCATCGTCCATCTCAAGTGACTCCACGTGTATGCCCGACAGAATTCCAATCAAACCAGGCCTCAGTCCACTTCGTTCATTATCCTCTCCACTCACTCATAACTGATGGCATCGATGTGTTCCACTGATGGTCAGTTAAAACTGATACGTGCGTCTCACACGCACACACACACACAAGCCGATGGCAAAATGGTGCAAGTTTCACCGATAATCACAGCCATTCAATACGCTTCGATTGATTTTTCGGCGAAATCTGCAGTGCATCCCAGCGATTCTTCGGTATCTTGTTGCCTTTATCCAGGCGAGGTCTACCGTGTGTAGTTTTTCACTTCAATCAACCGGGAATAGGGCTCGAACAGAGTTAGCTCCGCAGGGCATACATGACACGTGATACTAAACTCGCGCGTCAGTCAGTTCGACCCCTGGCAGGACACAGTTAAGGCAGATATTAAATTCCATTGGTTTACCTGTGAAATTAGGCAGCAAATTGAGTCAAATTACGTGTATGGTAGGTGCGATAATCACAATCGCAGCCTCGCCCCATGCGAGCGTGCATTTTGCGAGTGAGAATGTCAGTCAATTGGGGGCTCGACAGCAAAGGAGGATGGATGGCGCATCAGTACGCTGCGATGGACGGCAATAATTGAGAACAAATGGCCGAAGGATGAGTGCTCATCTCTGGGGATTTTCGGGTGCAATTGGACCGGGGAGGTGGATATCAGTGGGATTTCGGTGTGCAATTGAGGACAGGATTGATGTTAAACCGTCCACTGTAAGTGGGTTTCGTGGATGCGGGTTATTGAGCTGAGCGACGGCTTGCATCCACGGGACACTAGGGCGTAGCGTGTGTGGTGGCGTTTTCAGTTGTAATGAAATGCTTGTGGATTTGTTGCCGTACTGGGGGGCGTATGTGGAACTTTTGAAAATGAAATTGAATCGGTGTTGTTTGAGGGGGCGAGTGTGGGAAAGTTGGGGCAGGGATTCTGGTTCTAGGAAGGCCTAAGCCTTTGTTTCTGTTAAGGGGATGGTTTTGGGCTTGGAGAGACTTGAACTGAAGGCGTTCGAATTTCGAGCCCAAGGCCCTGATTCTAAGAAAGCTTTAGAGAAAGACGCTAGCGAACCAACGTTCCTTGATTTCCAAGGCTGAGTCCTTGATTCTAAGAAATCTCGGATTGACGAAGATGCGACTGGGAGACCAACGTTCTTTGACTTCCTAGACCAAGTCCTTCATTCTAAGAAAGCGCGGCTTAAGAAAGACGCTGACGACGAACCAACTTCCCTTGACTTCTAAGACCGAGCTCTTGCCTCTAAAAACGCGTGGCTTGAGGAAGACACCAGTGGCGACTCCAAGACTGAGTCCCTCATTCTAAGAAAGCGCTGACTTAAGGCTTAAGAAAGACGCTGGCGACGAAACGTCGTTCCTCGACTTCCAAGACCGAGATCTTGCTTCCAAAAATGCGCGGCTTGATGAAGACGCTAGTGACGACATCAAGACCCAGTCCTCGATTCTAAGAAAGCCCAGTTTGAGGAAGTTGCTTCCGTTAGACCAACGTTCCGTCTAAGATGAAGTCCCTGATTTTAAGAAAGCGCAGCTTAAGGAAGACGCTACCGACAAACCAACGTTTCTTGACTGCCAAGACCAAGTCCAGGATTTTAAAAAACCACGGCTTGAGGAAGATGTTCGCGATGAATCAATATTCATCGACTTCCAACTCCGACGCCTGAATTCCAAGAGCGCCGCTTAGGGACGTCTCTAGAAATGAGCTAACGTTCCTGGAATTCCAAGACCGGGTCCTCGATTCGAAGGAAGTCCGGCTTAAGAAAGATGCTTCCAAGACTGTTTCTGATTCTAAGAAAGCGCGGCTTATGGAAGGCGCTAGCGACGAACCAGTCTCCTGCTCCCTTCTTCTAATTAAGTTCTCTAGGCGGAGGGGAAAGTTGGAAAAAATGTCCCGAATTTGAATCCGAAACAACAAAACTTCTCGCAAGCTGAACCCTCCAATGAACTCAATCACCAAGTAGGGGCCAACCTCCTTCACCTTGGGTCACCCCATCAAGTCACCTTGCCTCCAAAATGGCCTCCCACACAATCCAAAATCCCATCATCGACAGATCTCCTATCTGCTCGCGATTAGAATAATCCCAACCACAGCTACACACTTCAGATTATTCAAATCTCGTTTTTAGCGCCATCTACATCTCAAACTCTTCCACACAAGACGAGAACAAAGTGTTAATTTTAATAATAGACCCTTTCTCCCAGCCACCCAGCCAGTCCTCATGTTTTCTGATGATGGCGCATGAATTCAAAATTTTAATCCTGATTAAGATTCACATCACAAAATTCATTCAAAGGATATGATTAGAACCAAACATCGCATACACACACATATATACGGAGGCATCCACCAGCCATCCAGAAGGCCTCCTCAAGGCATCCACAAAGCAGACAGATTTAAACTTCTATTGAGACATCGTCGACGCAGTGAACATCATCGGAATCAATTTTCATGCAAATTATCAAACAAAAGCCGAACCCTTAATCAAATATTCATCTCTTAAGTAGGAATTTGTAGTCAGTAAGGGCCTTCTCTGATTTTGGTGGGGAGGGGGAGGGTATCAAAGTGAACGGGTGTCAACCTCTCACTCGATCTCTCTCTGTTTCTAATTTAAGTTATTAAATTTCATTAGAGACTGAATGATTCCCCATCTCCCGGCACCTGTGCTCTGTGTCCCCTCCTGTCTCCCACGCAATATAACTTCATTTCGTTACCCCAAGCGGGGTGGGGGAGGGGGAAGGTCTATCCTCCCAAGCCAAGCCGAGTGGATGAGGAACACTTTAATTGGCTCAAATGGATCCTTATGGCTGAAACTATTTAGGTTTTTGGCAAAAACTTCACCTCGTTGGCAGGGGTTACCAGTAAATTCACAGCACAACGAGCGTATTAATGTGAAGCAGGCGAAGAAAAAAAAAAACAAACCGGGGATCACACGAGTGTGTGTGAAGCGACTGCGAAAGGGTTCTTCTGTCAGAAGGCGGGTAGGAGGGTGCACCAAGTCTGTTGAACTGAACTCTGAACTCTTGGGGATTCTATGCGAAGGCCCAAGGGTTTAATTGTATCCCCACCCCACCACCAGACGCCCGTCCACCCGCTCATCCGCTCGCTAACTCGTGCTTTATATCCCATTGAAATCCTTTCTTCCGAATGAGTGGATTCATATGAATGTTTCCCATGTAACTGACCCCACAACAAATTTCCCATTAATACCAGGAGGATTCTGGTTTCTATCTCTTCGACCATCGCCCACGCACACACTCGTTCCCCCGCGCCAGTCTCAGCCGGATGGTCCAGGCAGGAAAAAATCCCTTTTTTTTGGATAGATATCCTTGTGGAGACGGAAAAAGAAAAGAAACGAGGTTTTCTGTATCGAGGCTCAACCATGGACTTCATTGATAGAGGGTAGGTGTGTGAGTGAGTGTGAGAGAGAGAGAGAGAGAGAGAGAGGCAGGAGTTGATCAGTACAATCTAACAAAAGGATAATGGAGGTGGGTGGCTGGCTGCTGAACATCATAAAATATTTCAACGAGGAGAGCACTCCAACAAATGGAGTGCGAGGCAATAAGGATTCGGTGTGAGCCTAGTTAGTTTCATATTTTTGGTCAATTTTTTAACGAGATTCGCTTTTTGTAGTGGCTGAGGGGGGCGAGCCTGAAACACTGGGATTCATTAAATTTGTGTAAATTCTTTCCACTTGAATTTGGGATAAGAGGTTAAGTGAGCCCGGGGGATGGGGGGGCCACTTGTCAGAAACATTTGTGTGCTCGTCGGATGGGGGATTCTGACGGATTCAGATTGAAGGATTTGAACGTTGTTTTGAGACGAGGGTAGGTCTCGGCGGGTTGGTTGGGTAGACGAGGCTTTAAAGAGGGCGTGACGTTGAAGGGAGCTAGCTCTTAAATTCAGTGAATTCGCGGTCTGGCTTGGAGAGACGGCACGGGAAAAAACATGGGAATGTGTGGAGTTTTGAGTTTAAACCGAGAGAAGGCAGCTTCTACGAGAGCTTGGAAAGGTCAGGGACTTGAAACAGGAAGAGGGCGTGACAAGGTGGGCTAGGTTAGGTTAGAGTGACTGACTGCCAGTGGATCCTGCCTCATTTTCTGAAACCATTTAGCGCTGAGAAGCCTGGTACGAGTCTGCTGCTTAGTTCCCCTCAAGTCACGCCTGAGTGACTACATCTTTCAGAGCAGATGGCATTGCAGCTCCATAGAAGAGGTACAATGGTTTTTTCCTCCTCTTCGTCTCTGCAGCTTCTGCAGAAGTCATTGAAGGGGTGACCTAATTTGGAGACTTGAGTACCGATGGCGCAGTGTCCGGTTATAAGGCCGGTGAGGGCTCCGAGATTCGCCCTACTCATTCCGATGAGACTAAGTGAGTATTTAGACAAGTCAGGAGGAGTAGGCAATAATTGCTTTGTGATGGGGCACCCAGTGCCGGTAGACCATCGTCGATGAGTCAGTCTTTCGAGCTTCGGAAGATGCTTTGCAGCAGCGAGAGGCGTGGATAGGGGGGCAAGTCCAAGTCCTTTTTTTTCTCGCTCGTCCGCTTCATAGTTCTCTGGAATCACACAGGGTTTTGGCACCCATGTAAGTTCTTGTTGTTCAAATACTTGCCTGTATCGGTAGATAGACGGCTGTTTAGGCAAGTCTTCAAGTTAAATGGGCCTGCATCCAGAGACTGGCTGTCTTCCATTTGTTTAGACAAGACAAAGCTTCCTTGATCGGTATGGTTTCTGCCTCAAAGACGCCGCATTAGAGCAGACGCCCTCGACCTCGTCCAGACCTCGTCCATCCATGAAAATTCACGAAAGATCATCTATTGTCAGACTTCTCTTAGGATCTGGAGAGAATGCTGGTTGAGAAGTTTTTTTCGAAGAGGAGCAAGAGATCGGTGGCTCCAGGTGTGGATCCAAATCTGTCAAGGACGATAGAGTGTCCTCAAAATATGCGCCTAGTTCAGTCTAACCGGTCGTGCCGCTGTCCATCATCTGATGGAAGCTCCAACATGACACTGTCTAGGATGAAGACGCAGTTGAAAGTGAGAAATGACTGACGATCACTTAGTGAGATGCCTCCGAAACCGAAAAGTGGACCTCAAAAAACTTGAGGCGCGCCAGATCACAGACTTGTTGGTTGAGGTCCAGTTCTACTGCGGACTGTAGCGTCAATAGAGGCGAAATTTATTATCTCAGACCACCTCGATAACCATCCAGTGACACCTTCTGTCAGACCGCCTCTAGACGAACATATCCATTAAATTGAGAATTATTTAATTGTTTGGTTTAGTTAGCTAAATCTGAGATAGAAGACTAATTCTGGCTTTATTCTGAAGCTACATTCATGACACTATGCGAAGAGGAGCACATTATCCGCCTCGGCTTCCCTGGACGGCCTAAAATTGTCCCTGACTTGGTCTAGCTCATCTAAAGTGAGTGGGTTCCTAGCGTAGACCATTGATTTTATGTAGCCCCAGAGAAAACGAGTCGCATGATGGCGGCAATCAACGCGGTGTAATGACCCGCGTTTCGAATCCTGGCCTCCAGCTCATCGATGGTGGTTGACTGGTTAATGAAGAATACGGACTTGATTTGTGATAAATCACATGATCGCGGCGACCAACTGATGAACTCCCGCCATGACATGATCCATTCGTCACATGCCCCCTTCACAACTTCGAGAATTATGGTGCTTATAAGGCATGTAGCGTCGTCTTGTTGGAAACACTGCTCGGGTGCATCGATCTTGTCAAGTCACTAGATCGACTACTAGACTTGACATCACGCTGATCCTGTGACCAGTCATAGCAACGATGTCTCCTTCAAAAGAAATAAGGACCGCCCATGCTCAAACTTGTGTTCAGACTTCAGGCCCTCCATGGATCGTGAGTGGGATGCCGCCAGGCCTTATGCCGCTCCAAACAGTCAATCTGGATGTTTGGGCGAGCACTTGTGGATTGTGTTCGCTCCAAAATGGCAAATTTCCTTGCCCAAAAATGGGCCACGTTCGATGATTTTTTAACCAAAATTCTGATCTCCAGCAATATTTCCTACTCATGGTCTTGTCTAAGTCGCCCTGTCTCAATTAACGCGTCAGCTCAACTGCTTATAGGGAATCAGTCTCTGTCACCTCAAAACTGTCTGTCGTTCATCTCTAGAAGACTTGGCTGTGCAGCTGAAAATTCCCCCGTGGTGGGTCCCCTGTCCTGGCATCTCCAAAAGCTGTTCCTCTGATTAGTCCCTCTCCCTTCTGAATTATCTTCGAAAGGAATCCCCCAATTGCCTTTCCGTGATTGCTGTGAGTTTCCCTTAAGACGTGGATTCAATGTGCCCTCAATTGCATGAGTTTGTCGAAAACTAAACAACCGCATGTTTACATCTCGGCCACGTGTCGCCAAAGACCCTTCCCATCTATCCGACCAGCGACCACCCATCCCATCATCATTTACCCACGTGCGCCAGCCTCCAAAAGGCTTTCATAAATTAGACCAACTGCTGCCCGCCGCTCTTCCACCAAATTGCCGGCCGCCTCTTCATATGAAATCCAATTCAGTATCGCCAGTAGGTCACTCTCTGGCGAAATGTCATGCAAATTAGATGCGTAATTGTGGGTCGAAATCATCACTTCACTCGGAGCACAGACGAAATTGCTTTTAAATTGGTCATAAACACAAGGACTCCCCTGGGGGCCGCCGCCGGTAACCGTAACAGAAGCAACACAGAAAAAAAAAAACCAACAACCGAACGAAGCATAACACAAAAACAAAGCCAACAAGGACTCTGAAGGACTGAAGGACTAATTCAAAATTCTGCTGGCAAAATACTGACAAATTCCCTCCAATTTATCATATTCATCTCTCAGCCTCACCGAGAAGCACACTCAGGCCCACTGCCAGTCGTCTTTCAAGTGTGGATCGCGTAAGTTAGTTAGCTCTTCAGCTTCCGTGCAATTTCCTCCAACACCCCTCACCAGCCACCATCTCCTGGCAGACTCAAGAACTAATGGCCTAATGGCTTTTTTTTTCTCTGCTCTCGCTGTCCTCGTTTTGTTAATTTTATTTAAATTTTCATTCGGAAGTATCGCCAGTAAGTTATGCACTGAATGTTGTGTGCCATGAACAAATTAACCTTCTCATACACAAGCGCAGAGAGAGAGAACCATTCGCGAACGTCACACAAGCAATTTGTAACGAAATTAGATTCAAAGCAGCGGCGGCGGCGACGGGGGAGGACGACGACTTCGAGCGACGACCAAATCCAGTGCCAAACGAGGAAAATTCAATAAATCCACGAAACAAGACGAAGCATCAAGAGATGGAAGATGACATAAAATTTTTCGATTCTCGAATTATCCTTGAAGTGATTCGTGTTTTTTTTTTCTTTTCTTTTTTCTCATTTTTGCTCCTCAACGTCAATTCGGCGAGAGAGTGTCTATATGTGTGTGTGTGTATGTGTAATGGCTTTTCTGGCACAAATGTGTTATTCTTTCGAGCGAAATTGAAATTTAATTTCATTTCACCGAGGGATTCCGATAATACGGACGAGAACGGTGCCAAGGCAGCGAGCGACGTAGGAGGACGAACAGAGAGGATGCTCGCGATTTCTCGCGTAGAAATATTTTCATTTCAAATGAAGTTTCGTTGACTGTATGGGGAGGGGGGGTAGCAGTGGACTGAAAAGGCGTAACACGTCATACGTCACACAGATTGGACGGTGGCCTAGGATGACACAAAAATCACAGATTTTTGACAGGCATTAGAAAATGATATTCTTCTTCAGAATGGCCATTTCAGGCAGCCCCGTGACGTTGCGTCACGTCACGCATCAGATATAACACAGATTGGCCGGTCGCGTCGGCTGTCACAAGAGTCAACCATTCATACAGACGGATAGGAGAATGATCTTCTCTTTGACAAGGGTGATCACAGGACACCCCCTGCAGTTGCGTCACGTCACGGCACATTCGTTACGTATTTTGTCATATCGTCATAAAGCGTCACGAAGTTCGCGTCACAAAAACTAATGTGAATAAAGTGGGTGTTATAGCCCTGCTAAGTTCTATGGGACTTTGTTAAAATTGTGATTGATTTGATTTTCTTTGTTGATAGCGTGCGTCACGTCACGAGTTTCTCATTAGTTTTAACAGCGTCACGAGGTTCGCGTCACAAAAACTGATTTGAAATTAAGTCCGCGTCTTAACTCTGTTAACGTTGTTTATGTGTCGTCATTAAATTTATGTCATTTCCTTTCCTGGTTGGATCCTTAGTTTTGTTGTGTGTCATACCGTTACAGACCGTCACGAAGTTGACGTTAGAAAATCTTACGTGAAAACAAGCGTGTTATGGCTCTGTACACAAGCGTGTTATGTCTCTGTTAAGGTCTTGAGCGACTTTATTATTTTGATTTTTGTTAATTGAGTGCGTCACGCCACAAGTAGTTACACAGCGTTACGAAGTTCGCCGATGCGTCACGAAAGCTGATGTAAATAAATTGAGCATTTCGACTCTGTTAACTTTGTTTGGTTGTATCTTTATTTATTTATTTTATGTGATTTCGTTGGTTGGTTCGATGCGTCACGTCACAAACGTCATGCCGTCACACGTAATTTCTCGTTACTATTTAAAAAAAAAAATCTCTTGAGTACCTAAGTACATACCGACCCATTTAAAATCATTTGTAAAGCATCGTCACGAAGTAAGCGTCACGCATTGTGACACATCACGAAACAGCATTATTTTATGTGAAATTTCCCTTCTGTGGATCGTAACTAACCCTAACCGCTTCAGAAAAGTCGTTTCAAGTCGTTACAATTCAAGAGACACGCATCACTTTGGGAACCTTGAGGGTGTATAGAAGACTCTGACGTCTTGCTTTCGCTTGCTGGAAAAACAAAGCCGACTTTATGAACTCAACACAAACCCCCCCGTCTCAGGGACGGCATCGTCGCTGAAGTTGATGGCAAATGAACATGAACAGAAATCGAATTCGAAAACGACCGTGGATAACGACTTTTAATCAGCAAACTTTTTCAAACCATCTCCAAATGCACTTGCTCCACAGTCTCCTTGGCTCACGGAGAAACTTCCACATCCACTCGGACCTAAGCTCATAAAATGAAAAGCAGAATAACCAAGGCAACACCCCATCGAGGGACATCAAGAGGACCAGCAGATTTTTCCTTGCCACAGATAATTAAACCTCATTAACTTCACGTCGGGAATACCATTCGTTGTCCTTCTGTGTCTTATCCCATCGTCATTAATTAATTGATTTTCGTGATGAGAGTCTGTCCGCACTCCCTCCGCCCCCGAAAAGGGATAACATTACACGTGGTTCCTGAGTCAAACTTTTTGCTGTATCCAATCTTCGACGCAACTCCCCAACTCTGTCCCCTGTAACCGCACCTGACCGCCAAGGATAACATTTTAATGAGGCACTTCGTTAGGACTTCGTCCAGAGCTCCAGACCCCCCGAGCGGGGCTCAAATGACGAATGACGATTGGAAATGTGATAAATGCATGGAAAATAAATTCACCGTCAAATGGGGAGCATTAAAATCCACTCAACCGAATGAGGGACATTTTTTGCCACCTCGCCCCCGTCCCCCTCGTCGCTCGTCCTGGATTTGCGCTCAATGATCTAATTAATTTTGGAATCAAAAGCACTAAACAGCGTCGAGTCACACGTGGCTGCATGCCACACGTACAGATTCATTCATTCATCATTCGATAAGTGTACGGCGACAGTGACTCGATGGCGCTGTGGTGGTGAGGTGGGCGAGAGGATCTATCGACGTGAGTGAAATATTGACGGCAATGGCGTTTAACACATATTCCGATGGAAGTGGAAAATAATTGAGGCGATAAGTGATGAATGAAATTAGCTCGCTGATTGAATGTGACCACCTTTAGTTGAACTGTGGGCGGACCAAGGGGGTTGGGGATTTTGAGTTGAATCTTGTCTTGTGGCGCTTGAAAGATTCAACGAAATGCGAAAGAAATTCAGAATGTTTTTGTGTGCTGCCGATTTGGTCTTGGAGAAGGGCCTTCTGAAGAGAAGTCTGTGCATGCTGAAGCAGGTCAGTGGAACGGATGGAAAAATGATGGCCTAGCTGCAACGCATCAACCTGATCTGAGGAGTCTTCTAAGTTAGCAGCGATGTGAGTATGTGACGGTAGACGGCCCAAGTTGTCAATCAGAGGCAGTGTATGTCTCTGGATTTGATCTAGTGGCGAAGGAGGTTGGAATGAAACTTCAGAAGATGAAGCAGGCAACTGACCATCGCGCCAGGACATCAGAAGGTGGGTATGTTAATGGGTGCTCTGACGACCGTACGCCCGTGGTTCATTAAGACCAACATCTGGGGTCTATTGCGTCCTATCAGAACTGTCAGCTCGATCTTAAACTGGTCTTCATAGTGCTCTGGGTGCGCCAACTTACCCGTCATCACCTTGAAGCTCTCCGTTTGAGTTATCTTGCCGGACTGTCTTAGTCCTGGTTTCTGCCCTTGTACATGGATTCCTCTTCAGGTATCATGAAGAGTCCTGTCCCTGTCTGCTTTGAATTGGGGACATTAAGTAGAGATCGCGTCGTCGTGGGTGTGGCATCTCCAATCTGAGGGTCCCAGGCTCAACAACTTTCATAATTTGGAGCTCCACTTCTTTAGATCCACTTCCAATGCTGAATGCTTCTTAGAAACGTGATAATAAGGAGTGGAGAAAGGGCATACCGACCCATTTAAAATCATTTATAAAGCATCGTCACATATTGTGACACATCACGAAACTGAATGCTTCTTAGAAACGGCTTAAAACGGAATGGAGGAAGGGGGTTACTCTGTATTGCTACTTTAAAATGAAATTGTTCTCATTCATTGCCCTATGGCTTGCTGTAGAAGCTGACTCTGGAAGGTTGTTGTGTCGTCATTCAATTTATACCATTTTCTTTCCTGGTTTGTTTATTAGTTTTGTTTTTTGTCATGCCGTCACAGAGCGTCACGAAGTTGACAATAGAAAATCGCATGTGTAACAGAGCCATAACACCTATTTTTATGGCTCTGTTAAGGTCGTTGCGGGACTTTCTTATTTTTGATTTTTATTGTTTAAGTGCGTCACGGCACAAGTAATTTGCACAGCGTCATGCAGTTCGCGTCACGAAATCTTATGTGAATAAATTGGGCGTTACGGCTCAGTTAACTTTGTTTGTTTGTGTCTTTATTCATTTATGTGATTTCCGTGGTTTGTTCGGTGCGTCACGTCACAAACGTCACGCCGTCACACGTTATTTCTCGTTACTATTTAAAAAAAACTGTCTATTCCAGTAGTTGGTGCATACCGACCGGTTTAAAATCATTTATAAAGCATCGTCACAAAGTAAGCGTCACGTTTATTTTGAGACACATCACGAAACTGCATGATTTTGCGTGAAGTTCCCCTTCTACGGATAGTCTCCTAACCCCTTCAGAAAATCCTTAAAAGTCGTCAAAATTCAAGAGTCACGCATCACTTTGGGAACCTCAAGTCTACAGTCCGTTACTGTCGGTTACTGTCCCCATCCACTTAAGAGCGTCCTCTCAAGTGGGTATGTCCCTTATCACACGTTCCCAGGGACTTAGGGACGTTGAAGATTAGTCGAGCGTCCATAAGCTCTAATGTGCAGATTAGGTTAGCTAGTAGACTAGCATAATCTGGGATGTGCATTCATTATGATGCCTTCGAGGATGTCCTTATTTGGTGTGACATATTGTTGAGCGATGTCGGTGTCAATTACAAAGTGTAGGTTCCTCTCCATCATTTTGAAGGTCATGGAGGAAGTACTCTTTCAATGTTCTATTCCTGAAATGTAGCATTAAAGGGGAACAACTACAAAGTTAATGACAAGTATCCCCTTCTTCCTCCTCATCACCACCAAGTTATATATTCTTATCATAATGATACTCCAGACAATTGTGATCAATGAGTGCGGGCAGTGAAACCTCTGCTTATGCGTGGTGTCATCCTTGATCAATCACCTTGGAGGTCATATTAATCACACTGATACTTCTTAATTTCCGACAGCAGTGGGACCATCATTATTGTCCGTTCTGAAGGGACTGAATTGTATGAATACCTTCATGCCGGGACCATGACAAATTGTCTATAAAGAGAGGTGTCCATTATAGAGGGACATCCTTACAGAGAAGTTTTACTGCATTGGTTGCTTTAGAAAGTCACTCACTTATACATGGGAAGTAGCAGCAGGTAAGTGCCTAAGAATTGAGGAATGGAAGATTATAGTGATGTACCTAGTTGCCGTTATTCATGATTACATGAAACGTAAGACGATTGTCGTCATACGTGACAAGAGCCCACCAAGCCGACTTTTTGGATTGTGCCAATTGTGATCCACTCGTGACTCCAAGGCCTGCAAGTCAGTGTCCTTAAAGAAGTGGTTTTCAGGGCCGCATGTGGGACTGTGCATAAATGGCTCTGAAATATCATGTTTTCATCACATGGTTGTCATTGTCCTAGGTTTTGGTCCCTCATCTTGTGTCGAAGATCCAAGGTTAGACCATAGGATCGGTACACACACAATTCCGACTCGTGTAAGGTGAAACCTGGTGTCATCTGGGATTTTGAAAAGATCACGAGTGTGTCTCCTCCCTATGCGTTATCTCACCTCTCACTCCCCGTCCTCCGCAACCACCCGCTCTTCTCTTTTCAATGCATCTCACATCTCGCTCCATCAGCCTCCACTACAGACCACCTTTACATACTTTAAGTTGATTTGTATCGCTCCCCACCTCCCAGACGTCAGTCCATCCTTAGCGGCTTAGTTTCCAAACAGCCCCCCCCCCCCCCACCCACCACCACCACCCCAGTCCACATTCAACAATCGTCCCATCATCACAATCCCCACCACAACCTCACGTCAAAGTCACTTTAAAGCAGACCAAAAAAAAAGACGAGCATCAAATAATCATCCTTTTTCACGAAGTGACTGTCAATCTTCCTTTCGAATGTTGTCTGTGTCCAAATTCAATTTCCAACTGCGGGAGGACCCAGTCCAGTGCACACTACTCGCACTTTCCTGTCCAATTTCCCATCACGCCCGTCGCGACGTCCGCATCAATCATAGTGTTGCCCTGTTGCACGTGTAAAAACACACTTTTTCACCCAAAAAAAAAGCGAATAAAAAAACATCCACCCAAATTAATTTAACGACAAAACAATTTCGAGGGTTTTGCTTTCGCTTCTTGTGTTTTTTTTGACGGGTAACAACATTTGACAAATATTTCTAGTTCCGACATTAATAAATAAATTGAAACAGAATCGCGGCCGAGTGGGTGTCATTTAAATTTCCCATTTTTTGTGTGTCCTTTTTAAGGAATTTAATCAATTCCCATGGCGGCCAGATAGAATTCCTGGGTTTTTTTTTTGTATCTTTGTTCGATGTTTTCGGGCAGTTACGACGGCAATGATCTGGCGTTGTCGAGCGCCATTTGATAAATTATTCATTAAATGAATTCTGTTTTAATTAGTTCATTAGTCGCTCGAAATTGTTGGATCTATTTGCGGTGTTCGTAGGGTTTGCAGGATTGTTTGTTGAGGTTGATGTTGGGAGGGGGGAGGGTGGTTCGAAACTAAGCCACTAAGGATGGACTGACGTCTGGTGGGTGGGGAGCGATACAAATTAACTTAAAGTATGCGCAGGTGGTCTGTGGCGGAGGCTGATGGGGCGAGGTGTGAGATGAATTGAAAAGAGTGGCTGTAGACGATGGTGTTGGCTTTGGCGGCAAATTGGCTGAGGAATGCCTTGTGAGTGGAGTTGAAGGGGATTTGTGGGAAATGTCTTTGTTCTTCACGCACCTCTCCGCCAGTCCGTTGTCAACTGTAGAACTGCGTGATGTTTCACTCAATTGTACAGATTTGGTACGATGTTGCGGGTTCGTTGATGTACTGACTCGTAAGCCGCTCTCTTGAAAAGATAGTCCTTAGAAAATAAGTCCCTTTTGACCACCTTCCAGACATGACATCGCAGCTCTGGCTTACAGATCGATTGGAGTGGCGTCTAGTTCGATGAAACGCCGACTGAGGCACGTCTTCAAAGAAACTTTCGAATTTCTTTTCTCTCCCACAGTGGACTACAACGTACGAGGCCGTTCTAAGTGAAGCTATGGCCGCCGGCATAGAGTACTTAGTACATGCGTCGAGTCTTACGCTTGGAGTCAAGGTTTGAGCCCCTTTCATAATTCATGGCGTCGACTCTTTTGATTCATTGCCATTGCTCAGTGGGTCTGTCTAGAAGACGCGTCGGTATTTGAAGTCGGAATGGGACTCCACTCGTGAGGCACAAGGGCACAGTCCCATGTCATCCTCGTGCTGCTGTGCCAACTTCTCCTCCTCTGTAGCCTCCTTCAAAGCTGCTTCTTCCAATCAAACTGAGTCACCATATTTTTCTATATGGCCTTAGGCAACAAGTCTCTCCAGTTGCTAGCTCTGACTCTATACTTGGCCCTGACAATCGATCCTCATCTTCCTTCTTCGACTCTGCACCATAGGGACAACGCAAGAGAGGCAGCTCGCGAAAAAGATGGAGCCTACAAGTGGAGAATGACCTCAGTCGACATGGGTAAGGGTCGTGCCACTTGGAGAGGCTTGTTCTTTTAGGCCTTGGTCCATACCGAAAGTAGCCCCAACAGAAGAAGAAGCACAAGATCATCTACCTAGTAGTCAGTAGTTAGGCCGCTTCGGTACACTCGCCACCATGTTTATCAGCGATTGATAAGTTAAAACTTTTGATAACTCCTCTGTTGATCATATAAGACCAGAAGCAAAGGCTAGACAGGCATAGACAGGCAGTATATAGAATGATCAAATTTACTGATTGACGGATACGTTCGACTTAGGGCTAAACAATACTGCCATCTCCTTCACTTGAAGGCTTGTCTTACAAACACTTCGGGAGAGTCTCATTGAGTCCTGCAACCACACGGGAGATTGAGTTTGCTTGCGAGACAAAAGACTCATCCTCGATTTCTCAGAATTCCACATTCAAGCTAAGAATACCGAGGCTTCCTTGCCCGTCAAATACGGTCGTTAGTCCACAATGCCACCCATCAAGGATAGAATGGAATTTCAGAAAGAAAGGATTTCCTTCCGATCCAAGTTGTAATCGTCTTTGAATTCCCTGCCACCGCAATCAGTGGCACGATAAAACTGACGAAAAGTTTCTTCCGAAGTTACACAACGCCACCACCACCACCGATGCCGCCGTCGCTGCTATCATTGTCCACGAAGGACTCGAATGGAATTATCCCTAATGGGATTCCTTGGCTAGAGCACAACGCAGTGAGGCGCGCAAATCAGTGGCAAAGAAAAGGATGTCCTCAATTCCGATAAACTTTGGCTTCGTACACCGGAAACGGAGCCCGCCGCTGCTGCTGAATAGACTGCGTCCTTCTTTGTCTCTGGCCAACGAAAATCAGCCACCGCTGGCCTGTCGCGCAATGCAGATGCTGCTGCTGCTGCTGCATACACATGTCGGGTCGAATTCGATCGTAAAGACAGAAATGTGTCCATCTCGTCCAGTCGTCATCAGCTGACCTTCCACCCAGGCCGCCGTAAAGGAGCGGCTTTATGATCAATGTGAACCCTGTTCCAGGGATGGGGTGATTCTAAGGGACGAAGACATCACACAAAAGACACACACACAGGACTCTTCTTCTGCACGCACGCAGGGTAGTGAATAAAAGTGTGTCCTTAAATAATGCTGATGGACGAATTCATGGACACTCGTTAAAGTTCTGAGCGATAAACTGGAAGAGGAAATACATTTGCAGTTATACCGTTATAAATGTCAGGTCTTAAGGACAATAGCATGCATTGCAACAATACGGGAGGTTGAGAGTGGGTGTGAGACAAAGGGACAAGAAACGAATAAAATGCATGACCAGTTGACGATGACGCGGTGGTTTATGGTTCACATTAACGGCACTTAATGCGAGGATCTCTGTCTCTGGCAAATGGGTATTCTGCTTGAGAGAGTGATGGCATTTAACGGGTTAAGTGGGTGAATTAAGTGGGAATGTTTACAATGAAAAAAGGAACTCTCGAGCGCGATGGTTATTCTCATGTTTGCTTCATTGTATGTAATTCATGGGGATAGGGAGGAAATGGGTGTGAGCTTGTGTGGGGGGAGGGGCATTTCATCATCATCTGCGTGGCAGTCCTTGTTAATGGCCTCAACTGTCATGGGAGGCCTTCCACTTCTTCTGATGAATTCAGCCGAAATGCAGGCAATATTTTTCTTTAAATTCCCTTTAAATGGTTAACCCTTCCGAAATCGGTTCAACACCGACCCCGGCTCTGTGTCAACATTTAAATTGACCCCATTCAGACCCTCTATTGACTCTTGCATCCATGCAATTCAAAAATGAAGGACTTCTGCACCTGCACCTGCATAGTCCTTCCCTATCACCTCGTCTTCGTCACAAGGAGGATGCCGAAGACTTAATTAAACTCCAATGAGTTCTTCACCTTTTCGCAGTCAGCAGCCAACCCTTCAGATCTTCATCTCTCTCTTTCTCTCGTCTCACCGTTAGCTCCTGGTGCTGCCTCAGCGTGAGACAACGTCAAACTGAAGGAAAAGTTGGGAAATTCATTAGCACACCATGTTTGCTGTTTGCAAATGAATTTTCACACATCCAACTCACTCTCTCTCTTCCACTTGCAGTCGTCTTCGTTGAAGGCTGATGGGTCCTCTGCTTAAATGCACAACTTTCGAGGTCCTTGTCTGTGTTCTCGAGGTACGTAGATACACATAGTATTGTGCAACTTCCTGTTGAGGTGGTGGGGTAGGTGACTGCGCCGGCTCTTTTTTGAATAAATCCAACTGTGGAACAACAAGTGCGTTCCGTGGAAGTTCGAGTGGGAGGCCTATCATCAGCACTCGGAGTGTGGTGTTTCATGATACGGGAGATCATTTATGCGGGACTTGAAAGATGCAGATCTGAGTGTCGCATCATGTCGACGAAAAAGTCTGGGGATGGTACTCCACCTTGTGGTATTCCAGCTTAATAAGGCCCCGAGACTCGAGGATGGACAGAATTCTCTCTTCTTGATTGAATTGGGCGTGGCTGTGCAGGATTTAAAGAGCGCGGCGGACCAGAGGTTGTGGATTGCTGGGCAGAGACATAGAATGATGAACACTGCCTTCACCCGCATCCACTCTTCTTGCGGTACGGAGCCGAATTCTGTCGGAAATAAAACTGGACAAGGTCCTGGTTTCTGAATTATCGCCAACTGAGGAAGACAGGACACGCGAATATGCGGTGTTTTCTTTCGTTCTCCTTCTTTCCAGCATCGGTTCCAAAGAACCTTTCGGTTTATCCCTCCCTCCGCCTGACACACCTTCATAGCTTCTCTTCCACGTTTCAGAGTTCCAGAGATTCCCAAAGGTTGTCTTCCCGTCAACTTCCGCTTCACAAGCCAACCCCCTCTTCTCTAACGAAGTCACCCCCCCCCCCCTAATTGCGAAAAATAAGAAGTCATATGAAACCCGAGTGCGTTTCCACTTGACTTCCTTCCGGTCGGGAAACCTTTGAACGCGTCTCCACTGTCATCAATAATCGTTTGCATGGAACTCAATTAATTCAGCACGAAGCTCTTAAATTTCATTTCAACCCTCAGTTACCACAGATCACAGCACCCCCCTGCCCATGGCGACTGAGGAGGGGAGTGCCAAAGGACCCCGTCCTCGCCTCGCTCAGACGTCAAAAGAATATGAGATTCAAATTGATGACATCATCCGTGAAAGTGATTGTTTTAGCGGGAACAAACCCCAAGGATTGTGTTCCCTTCAATGGCGTGCGGCTTTCATTCAGCCGCCAGAGCAGCCACTGGCATGCCCGCTTTCACGGCCTTAATTCCATTTCCACGACGCGCATCGTCCGGATTGAGTCCTTCATTGTCTCCTCGCATTGCATGGGAAATTTATTTGCGTTCCACCAACGACGCTGACGAGGATGATGATGTTGGTGATGACGATGGCGTCCGCCTGCCCCCACACTACCACTAGTAGCGGCGCAGGGCGAATTGTTAAATTTGTTGTTGCGGGGCGAGACAATGCGACAGTGCACCTTGGATGCCAGTAAATCACTAGCCCGGCAATAAAATGTGTTTTCCTTGCGTTCTCCTTTCGCCTGGCGGAAGGACACTGCGCGCCGCCAGTAGGGCCATAATTTCATTGTTATCTACTTGATTGTTGGTGGCTTCGATGGGTTCTGTGGGACCGGTGAGGTGGGTGCCATTATTTCATGCAGGATGCATCGCGTTCGGTCTGCTCATCCTTCCTTTGTCGGTTGCAGTGAGCAACTGTAATCAGCTTATTCCTCTGATCCAGGGCGGGAGATGAAAGACTTCGCTTTGGCTTCTTGCTCGATTGAAGGTGACGACGGTGGATGGGTGCAATGGGGAGGAGAGGTGGAAATTAAATTGATGGTTGGGGCTTTGATGGATTGCCGTTTCAAATCGAGAGGTTCCTGGGGGAGATTTAAAGCCTCTACGACGAGAGCAATGTAAAGGGATCCCAGTTTGGTTTTAGAGAGGAATGCTGCCTTGGAGGAGGAAGAAGCCAGGGAATAAACGAGCCCTGAAAAAACGACATAAAAATATGACGATGATGGAAGATGGGACGGTCATGCATCGGAGAAGGGTGGTAGAATGGCCGTAGGCCTTGGGTTGTCACAGAGATTGCGCTCAGCGTGATTTTTTGCGAAGGAGTTCCACAAGGTGGTGTGCTTTGACCCCTTCTTTTGCACAAGATAGTCGTGCCATTAAGAAGCCGATACAGCGAAGCACTAGATTGGTAGAGGATGGATTGACTTCTATCTTCTTCGATGTGGGAGAGATTTCGAGGAGAGTTTAGCGTCTTACCGGCCAAGGAGTTCCACAAGGTAGTGGGCTTGATCCCCTTCTTTTGCACAAGGTGGGCTAAAATTGACGGATGATTATTAGTAGTTATGGAAGAAGTCTTTTTAAATGGCTTTGGTGGTCAAGTCAGGAAACTCATTCAACTCGCGGGAGGAAGAAAATGGGTGAGAGAGGTAGTGAAAGCCGAACTGAGTGTATTCCCAAAACCAAACCCTGTCCCTTGTTCAAAGCTAACTATGACTATTCCCCAACCACGAAGTCCATCAAACACTGGATCCACTTCTATTCTTTTTCTGTTCAAGACCAAGCAAACAATTTCCCAAACAATAACACCGGCAACTTGCAACAACACCCCACCCACCCACCCCTCATCGCCCGACTAAACTATGTTCCCTTCGATTCCACTCGAAGTGCCATCAACTTTCCAAAAGAATGCTCAATGAAATCCCCAAGGTAGATGCCAATGGAAAGTCCTGTGCACAGAATGTCTGAGAAATAAATGGACAAACGGCCTAAATTGCGAAATATTTATCATTTGCGGTGTCCCTTTGCCGGGATGTCCATCTGGAGGAAGCCTTTGCAAACAATTGACATACTTATAAGCCATCAATTCACTTCAACCAATCAACAGGGACTGGAGAACGTCGTCGTTGACGAGCACGGAGGAGGGTGGGTGGGTCGGCTGGGTCGGTGGGCTGGAAATCTTTTGCGAAACATTTTAGGGAATAAGCTAAAAGTTATGAGTTAAGTTTTCCTTTTCAGATTTACTTTTTTTTCTCTCCTTCTTCTTCTTCTGATGGGTGGCTGCTCCGCCTTGTGCAGCCCCGCCCCATCTAAGGGTGGTTTTGTTCCGATGATTCTGGTGATTATATCCTCATGGGATAAGTAAAAGGAATTAGAAAGTTTTTCTAGATACACTTTTGAAGTTTTCCCTTTCCTACGTCTTCCTCTTCGTGTTCGAGCCGTCCTCGTATCGTCCGGCCTAAAGCTCGCAAAGTTTCGTCGATATTGGAGTTCTTCTTTGGACAAGGAGATATGGCTTAGTTATTCGATTAGTGGTTCGATGGTAAGATGAATATGAAATCGTAAGTAGGGTGCTTTCCTACGTCTAATCATATTTGGCATAATTTTTTTTTTCGCAAAGGAGGCCACCTTTGAGGCCGCAAATAGTACTCAAACTTTGGTCATTGATTCAACTTTGGAATGAATTCGAGGAATGAGTCGATCGGATGGCGATTGCCTGTCAAAGTTGGAGCTGATTGAGTGTCTCTTGAGCAGATTTGAACGAGTGTCTTCGTTTTGGGGTTTTTGGGTGTCTAGTGTTTGGGCGGCGGGGATTTTTGATGGGGTTCCACGAGGTGGTGTGCTCTGGCCCCTTCTTTTGCAGAAGGTGGTGGAAAATTGCTGAGATTTCACATAAAATTATGGTGATTCACCGTTTTTGGTAAAGTAGTCTGGTCTAGTGACCAGCTTAAAGGGCTTTAGTGTCCCTTGTCTTGTGATGGGTCTGAGTGTTCGTCGTCTTTCCAGCTTGGGGCCCAATGTGCCCCTCGTCTTGGGACCTGGGTGGGCCTGAGTGTGCCTCGCCTTGCGACCAGCTGATGGGCGTAACTGTTCGTCGTCTGACCAGCTTGGGGGCCAATGTGTCCCTTGTCTTGTGATCGGCTTAAAGGGCCTGAGAATCCTTATCGTGACCGGCTTAAAGGGTCTGAGTGTCCCTCGTCCTGTGACCAGCTTAAAGGGCTTGAGTGTGCCTCGTCTTGTGACCAAGGCAAGAAGCTGTCGCTTTTCATACAGCCTCCTGGCGAGCCTTAAAGCCCGCCAAAATCCCCACAAAGCTTCTAACCCTCCACCAACCACTCCCCGCCTTTACTGCTACCACAGCCAGTCCTATCACATTTCGTTAACGAAACTGCCCGCTTGATTGCCTCACTTTTCAACGTCCACTTTCATAAACAAGAATTCCATCAAAAGCCCAACGACCATGGCCCCATTCGTCTCCGAAAATACATCGCCGCGCTCTGGTGATGTCAACCGAAATCATCTAAAGCCAAAGTCGCGCACTCATGAAAGGACATTCGAAATCATAACCCCAATAAGTCCATGGCAGGCCCGCGCCGCTGACCGGAATGGCAAGTGGCAGGGGGGGGGGGGGGGGGGGGGGGGGAACAGCGAACACGAATTTCCATTTCCACTGGTCAACCAGTGAATGGCGAATGGAGGCACATAAAACGAGGATAACCTACCCCCGTCTGGAGTGGGATAACATTAGCATCACAGAGAGCCCTGCCAAGTTGGAAGTTCATTATGTCAGGATACGAGCGCGCTAGACTCCTAAATAGCCACCAACGATGATGGCGATGGCGACGGGGGAGGAGGACGGCTTGGATGGTACGGTGGAGGTAGGAATGGCGACGGACATGGGGATGGGCTTAACGACGAGACTGGAGGTGTATCCACGGGATGGGAGAGAAAAAAAAGTTTAACCATTTTCATTATCGTCCTGACCCGGTTTTGAGTTCGTTTCGGTTTTTGCCTCTTCGTCGTGCTCACGGTCCTCGTTGGCCGTGGGAAAATGAAAAACAATTCCGAATCGGTTTGCAAATTTTTCATTAAAACAATAAACTCTATTCCGTGGGGGCGAATTCGCTGCGAAGAAACCAATTACGGCGAAGAGTCTATTTTCGTTAGGAGTTGCATACTTTTTGGAGCATCCATTAAGGGTGACAAGGTTGACAGAGAGATGTGCAAATCCAACGATTTCATGGTTTAGCTGTTGGGGAGGAGGAATGGCTGCTGATCGGAGGGAGAGAGGAGCAGACGAAGGGTACTAGTGCGCGTTTCATAGTACTTGCCGTAGTTGCCCAGAGGGACAAAGTGGAAATGTGTCCACCAAGACTGTCTTCGTGAATTTGTCGGAATGATTTCCAGAGAGTCGTAATCAACGAAGTGTCCAACTCGCGCGACGGCACCTCAATCAAGTTGGTCATTACTGCGCCCTCCAGAGGAGCTATCACCTTTCACTTGCACTCACCACTGCACCCTTTGCAGCATCATCATCGACGAGACCACAAAAACCACACGCACGAGTCCCAGGACACCCGCGTTCGACTCCCTTAATGCCAACCTTATGGTTGCCATCACACCCATCCGAAGGATCAAGCAAACTCCTCCGACTCGTGTTCAATAAACGTCATCCAGCATCACAGCGTGGTTTACCATCGCCGTCGCCGTCGCCGTCCTGACTGAACACAATCGCTTTGACTGCATTGATTCCGTCCTGGTCGTTCCCTCAGGACGCAGCAGCTGAGGAGGTAACCGAGAACCAGTCTGATGACACAAAATCAATTTCACGAATATTATCACACCTAAAGCAGTTAAGGAGATCCCAGAAAGTGGCTGGGCTCTCCGGCAGGATATCCCCGGCTCACCATGGAGTCGGGTGTCCTCGGCTGCTCGGCTGAGAGAAAGGACGACGCGTGTGTACCCTGCACACACTGTGATGGATTTCCCGACGAGGATACCTTCGTGCACCACCCGCCCACCTTGATATTTATGAAAACTCAGCACCCAGCGGGAACAAGGGGTGGTGGGCCGGAGTCGAAGGCACATTTATCTCGAGAAATGAATGGCAGGGAGAGGAACAGTGCCTGATGGAGGATATAAATTTGATTGACTGCATGCTGTTCATTGTCCCGAAACGAGGTTAGACGAGCCGGCACGGGCGCAGGCGAGGCGGAGCGGCGAAGGCATTGATAAGCAAAAAAGCGAAAGGATATCCTGCTGGGGACCGAGAATTGATTTCAAAAGGAGCCAAAGAAAAAGAGAGGAGGAGCACCGTTCTTATCGACGACGGAAGTGGCGGCGGCACGAGTCGTCACGAGGATTGCGGAGTGAGCGAGGCGAGACGTGAGTTTCTGTGGCGTGTCGGGGAATTTTTGAGTTGCTTTTCGAGGGAGGAGGCCATCGAGAAAGAGAGTGGAATACACAAGAATGCTGGTCCAAGGTCGCCATCTCCTCACACAAGGACACCACACCAAAAACCGCTTCACACTCACACAGACGCGCAGAGTCTCTGTGCATCGTCACGACCCATCGAACGGATTAGCATTCGTCCTCGCATACGTGACTCCGGTCGGAATGGCTCCCCACATTCCGCCCCATCGACATCGTCATTAGTTCATCGTCAGTGATCCCCAATTAATGTAATCCTTTCAGAAATCAATTAAGCCCCGAGACCATCCCGCCTATCTCGTCATCAACCGCCCACCCACCCCCCGGAGCGTCGTTCAAAACCGCTCCAAGCCATTAGGATTAATTGTGGTACACACTTATCGCGTTACCTCACCCCCGAGTGCCCCCAAAAAACGATGGCGACGACAGTTATTTAATGAACTGGCAGATCAACCCCAAGACAACATTATTCCCGGTGCCATGGTCGGCTCTCGTGGTGGCGTGCATCGCCCTCGTTTCACATGTTGGACCAGACCAGGTGGCTGGCCCGTCGCGGTCGGAATTTGAATTAATGAGACCCTCATCAGAGGCGGGACCCGGCCCCCGGTCTAATTACGTAATCCTGTGATTGTCAACTTATGCTAAAGTTCAAGACTCCCCTGCCCCCGCGCCACAGTGGGAATGTGATATTTTAAACTTTTTGACACCTGTCCACCCGACACCACGAAGTGGAAGTAACTTGCTCCTGCCACAGCCGCCGCCGCCGTCGGGGAGATGCTCACACATGTGCGAGTTTCTGGAATTCAAATAATGTGTCGGGTGGCCGGGTGTCGTCTCTCACGGTGGTCCCTCTGTCATTGGATACGAACTGCGGCGTCATCATAAATAATGCCATCCTGTCGGAAGATGGAAGTGTGGAACGTGTTGCTGTGTCTGGGAGTGTCCTGGTCGAATGAGTTGAGCTCAGTTTGGCGGTGCGTGAGGAGGACTGAAGGAGTTCACAGTGGATGATGGTCGCTGTTGGTGAATTTATTATTAAAATTGAAAACAGATACGTAAACAGGATTAATGGCATGTTGGAGGGCAGGGAATGACTTCGGGAATTTTGCGATACGTCGCCGAAATAACACATTTTCTGGGAAGCAACGGGCTGGATGACTGGCTGGGGCTGGAGCTGCTGGGGAGTGGGAGGTGATTTGCCAAAAGTGGAATTCTAATGACCTTCTGATTGGTCCATGTCTTGTCATCTTGTTGGCTTGGGTTTTTAGTTCGAAGAGAGGCGTCTACGACATGATTTGGAGGTATTCCTCTGTTTCCAGTTGGGTGGAGGGTGGATTGCTTTGCGTCACTTAGAGTATCTTTCGAGCGAAGGAAGAGAATGCTCTAAGAGATCACTCTACCTCAAGAAGGATAGCCTCAGCCTAACAGACATTCTTCAACCTTTCTGCTCGATTCAGGATCAAAGAGTCGTCTGTAAAAGTGGGTAAACCAGAGCCTCCTGGGGTGCAATGAGATAGACACGAGTATGTCTGTACGGCTAGGATGGCTACTGGCTAGTGGATTGTAACTTGGTGGCTCGTGTCTTGCGAGGTTGCGGCAAAGGAGCTTGTGGATAAGGGAGCTTGTGACTAGGGGCTCTAGCTAGTGACCAAAAGCAAGTGGCCCGCGGTGATTTGCTTGCTCTTCTAACATCCGAGATCCACATTCCACAGCTTTGTCACTCATTTCCCTCTGGCTTGTAAAGCCTCAAATTGTATCGCTCACTAAGCCCGACCTCGGGTCCTGTTCACGGCATATGGACGAGAAGATTCAACCACGAACGGTCTTCATAGCGACATGAGCCTACCCTAGCTAGGTGATTAGGCCATGTATAGCGCATGGACAACTCAGATCCGGCTCCAAGAGATTTCGACTCGTAAGCTGTGGGAAAACGCAACAGAAGAACACCCGCGTCTAAGGTGGCGCAGTCAGCTGAAGATGGACTTAAACCGACTTGGAGTGAGAAACTGGAGACAGGTGGCGAGAGATCGCTAGTTGAAGAGGCTTATTGGTAGAAGCCCAGGTCCACCTCGGACTGAAGCGCCACATAAAGCAGAAAGAAAGTTCTTTTCCCGCCAACCATCCGATGTGCACATTCAACAGATCATCGCTCATCTCCTTCCTTCTTAAATTAAAGTTTTTCTAAAACTTCATTTAACGCGCTCCCTAGTTGGTCATGGTGCTACACGGTGCATCAAGCGACAAGGGAAATGTGAATGGCAAGGTACCTCACAAACGTTGCGTCGCACATTCCTTGCTTACACCTCCCTTGCGTGTGCTACAGAGTACCCTTTGCGACTCCTCAACAACCAACACACCTCACCTTCCTTTGCTATACATACCTTGTCACTTGTTGCAA